>CM020216.1:38138596-39512346 GCA_009819775.1 Phoenicopterus ruber ruber
ATTACGGACATTTCTCCTGAAAGGAAGAAAAATCGGATGCAAGCACACGCTTGCCGGTTTCTGCCTTCCGCCTCGAGCCGATTCGGATCGGAGACCCCCGCGGGTGCCCGTTTGGGGCCGGGACAGTCGCCCTTCTGCGGTACCGTGTGCCCCCCCCGCAACACATACACACACACACACGCACACCCATCCACACCCCCGCGGGAAGAGAGGGAGCGCAAGGCTCCCCTCCCCCACAGCTTCAGGCTGCGGTGGGCAGGGAAGGCGGCTCAGCAAAAATGAAACAGCCCCAAAACAAAATTAAAAATAATAATTTAAAAAAAAAAAAAAAAAGGAAAAAGAAAAGAAAAGGAAAGAAAAAAAAAGATAAAATCCACTTCTTTAAGGGAAAGGGAAAATCGGCGGCGGGGGTGGCGGGTGGAAGGAGCCGTGTCCGGAGGTAGCAGCAGCGCTCGGCATCCCCCCCCCAGCCACGTTTGGGGTTTGGCGGGGGGCCTGCTCTACCACCCTGGCTCCCAAGTGCTGGCGGGGCTCCGCGGCCGGCCGCCGCCCGGCTCCCCTCCTTCCCCAGCGGGCGAGCCCGGGGACGAGGCGGCCCCTCCGCGCCCACGCGGGGCTTTATCCTGAGCTCCGCTCCCATGTGCTTCACACACACACTCGTACACACGCCCCCCCACCCTCGGCCGGCCCGCCCGGGAGGCAGGGGACGCTCCCCGCGCTGCTCCGCGGCCGGTCCCCCACCGCAGCCCCGGGGCGGTGGCCGGCCGGGCCGCGGGGAGGGGGCGATCCGCGCCCGCCCGCCCTCCGCGCCGGGCGGGCACCGCGCAGCGGGCGCGGGAGGAGGCGGCCGCCGCCGCGGGCCGTGGAACCCCGCGGGGGGAAAAAAAAAAAAAAAAAAGGAAAAAGAAAAAAAAAAAGAAATCCCTCTCCCTGCCTATGAAACGCTGAAAAGGCGTCGCGGAGCCCTTCGGGTGGGCGAGCGGATCCTCGTGTGAGTTTACAGACGAGTTTCCCAGCTCCCCACGTCATGAAGGGCTCTCCCTTCCCTTGCGCTGCGAAGAACGTGTTCTTAACTCTTTATTATTCAGAATAAAAACTTTATTTTTTTTTTTTCAGAACGTGAGCAGCAAGGAATGTATAACTTTCAAAACAAATCTAGCCTTTTCAGCTTCACACGCTTTCTGCCTAGCTGGATGTTACAAGCATAAAGTATTCAAACCGTGATCTTTTTTCCCAGATTTTATTGCATCGTCATCATCATCGTTATCACCATTTTTAATAAAAGGAGTTATAGTTTCCTTTCAAATGATATTTCCTACGCGTGCCGATACGCCATCTAACATATGGCCAGGTAAATACTTCCTGAATATTCAGGGTACAGATTTTTTATAGATATATATAAATATGAACAAATGGGGATAAATAAAATTTTAAACACTTAGATTATTCAATGTTTGCAAAAAAAAATATAAATAAATCTGAATGTTCACCAGCATACACACATTGAAAGACTTACACGTATTAATAATTGTCCAGGGAGTCCCTGTCCAAGCGCTTTTGATGTCTTTCTCGCTATTTAAAAGAAGTGCAATAAAAAAAATTGCTTCCCCGTGGGATCAATCATGTACGAACAAATTCACATTTAAGAATTCCTTTTATAGAAAATTTGTTCATATACCCTGTTTTGATAAAAGTGTAGAAGGTAAAGTATAAAGCCTCTGCATACTCCCAAAGTGAGACACAAGGCTACAGTTCAAGAAGATAAATATCCACTAGTGAAACTATAGAGCAATTCAAGCAACAAATATTGCTACGTCACATAAACTAGAAAACGCTTTTACCAAAGGAAACAAAACAAACCAAAACGAACAAAAGAAACGAGAAGGGGAGGGGAGGGCACATGGGGAGGAGGAGAGAGAGAAGGGAAGGGGTGAGTACTTTCCAAAAGATGGGAGCTTGGTGTTCCACTTAGTGACTCCTGTCTCTTACAGATGGGTGAGTTTGGGCGCTTCCTGAATTCTTCCCTGAGAAGGATGGTGAGCGGTAAGGTCTGTGTATGTCGGGTGCGGATCGCAAGGTCCATGGTGGTGATTGTTGGCCATTGGCCCAGCCCCGCTGTAGTCCATGTTGGCAGAGGGAGGATGAGGGAGATGAGTTAGACCAAAGATGGAAGGCCCAGAATTGGTCATGGTCTCCACGTAGTTGCCCCCTACATAGACGGGGCTTCCCTGTATATGTGGATTCCCATAACCGTTGCCTTGAAGAGGATGAGTATCGTATTCAGGTGTCACAGCTGCCGTCCCCGTGTATCTCTTTTGAGGAGGTGGGCAATTATTAAGAGGAGCGGTATACGATGCAGGGATGCCATAGGTGTTTTGATGAGGCTTGTTAAATGGCGGAGGCGACTGGGGCTCATAGGGGACACTGTTTACTAAAGAATGCATAGAGTTTAGATATCCCCCAGCAGCTGGAGGGACAGGGCTTCTGCTTGGGGACTGTCCTCCTGAAGAGGTCATCATGCCCTTGCCCTTTTGATCCTTTTTGTATTTCATTCTGCGGTTCTGAAACCAGATTTTGATCTGTCTTTCTGTGAGATTGAGCAAATTAGCCATCTCTACCCTTCGTGGCCTGCAAAGGTACCTATTGAAGTGGAACTCCTTTTCCAGTTCTACCAGCTGGGCACTTGTGTAAGCTGTACGGGCTCGCTTAGAGGAGGCTTGCCCCGGAGGGCTTTTATCACCAGCACAACTCTCACCTATGTAAATCACACAAAGAACACAATCAGCATGGTGAACCCGGACACGGCAACCAGAGACAACGGCCAACAACACCAGGACCTGGAGAGGCCAGCTCTCGGACGCGAGATGGACACCCGCGTGTGCAATGAGTACTCCCCCATGGCATGAGCTCAGTCGTGCCAAGCTACAAGCCTCAATAGACTTCCTTCACCTCATTAATGTCACTATATGGCTATACTTGCTTCCTTTAAGAATGACAGCATACAACATATCTTGAGATTTGCATAAAGGAGTAAGAAAGGTTCAGGGAAACACAGTGGGGTTTAGAAACTCTGAAGGTGAACCTATGGCTCTGCTAAAGTAGTAGGATCAGGGTCTTCAAGAACTAGCTGTTCTCCATTGCTGTAAAGACCTGCAGCCCTCTTTTTCTGAAAACCCTGATATATACACATCAGCTAGAGGTGCCTGAAAGTCAGGTATCTACAATATAACATTATAACATATAAGCATAGAATTGACAGTATAGTGTTTCTATCACATCTAGCGTATAGCATAAACATATGGTAGTGTTTGGGAAGTATAATATACATAAGAAGAACATACGGTGGCTAGGCTTGCGTATAGGGATACAGACATATTTAAATGTTACTGCTTTTTAATAAAATAAATACATGATATGTAAGACTATAAACAGCAATGTTACCAGGGCTTTAAAAAGCAGACTGGCGAAGACATTTGCTAAAGTTTTGGACTCTGTTTCCAAGGCACATTTAAGAGAAAAAGAGGAAGAGGTTAACATAAGCCCAGCTCCTGGGCACTGGAGCTAGCACTGGTGTTATCGATTTGGATTTCCTCGAGTAATAAAAGCGTTAATATACACTTCCATCCCTCAAATAACATTTTATGGGCTGAAGTTTATGGCAATTCAGAATGATTTTTGTTTACCAGGCTTGTAACTTTGCCAATCAGCTTGTTAAAATATGAAGAGGTTCTGACTGCATGCAGGGCATTGATCCTGCCTGCACGTGATTATGAGCTATTTTATTCCTGTTACACTTCAGCAGAGATAGGTCACTGTCTTATTAATCTAACAGCACCGTGCCAACAAAGTACTCGGGACAGGCCTCTGGCTTAAGGCCTGAGCCACTCCGCACTGACATGATTTACTGGAGGGGGGATTACCTAGGAAATGTGATAGATGCAGGAGGGCACAAGTGGTTTAGCTACTAGGAAACAAAATCACTTCAGAACCATCCTGCAAGGCTGGGAAAGTTTTGCAGGGGGTGGTTTGTTCACTGAGCTCCCCTTGCGAGTGGTGGCAACCCCCTTCCAAAAGCGCAAGGGATCAACCCAGAGAGGAAAAAAGCCCCTTCCCTGCCCTCCCCAAAGTGAAGGTGGGCAGGGCTGCCCTCCTCCCCGACGGATGCATGGCCAGCCCAGGGGTACCCAGGGAGAGGGGGAAGCATGTTTCATACCTGAACTGGAACTGCTGTTTTTCTGCTTTGTGTTTTGCCGAGACTCTTTCATCCATGGGAATATCTGTTTGGACATGGTGGGTGAGTTAAGAGCCGGGCTCTTGGTGGGGTTGGCTGGGGCAGGGTTGCTGCTGGCATTTTGAGATGGTGAGGCGGAGGACGGAGGTGGAGGTTGTGCCTGCTGGGCCGGAGGCGGCTGCGGTGGGGCCTGCGGGTCGGCGAGGCCAGGGGGCTGGAGAGGCTGGCTGGGGAGGGTCCTCATGCAACTCTCACTGATGTCATTGGCCTTGTGGTGGGACACGGAGCTGCCGGGGGACTGGAGGGAGCACGCGGGGCGGTGGTACTCAGTTTCCACAAGTGATGAAGATGGAGGATATTGCTGCTGACTCGCATTATAAGTGAAACCATTTGCTCCTTGGTAGGGGTAGGCACCATAGATTGCAGAGCTGTCGTAGTAGGTCGCTTTTTGCATTTCGTTGTTTCCCAATATTTATTTCGCAAACTGACAGGGTCTTGACACCCTTGGAGAATAACATTGGCACCCCTCTGTCACGTGGCGCTCTTCCTCCAATGGCCTCTCCGGGCAGACCTGGGGTGTGGGGAGAGCAGAGCAGGGTGAAGAAATGGTACAAATCCATCTTACTTTCAATAGCTAAGTGACATGAAAGCCATAAAAGAAAAAGTGGTCAGCAATATTTAGCAGCATGACTTGGCCTCAGGCACAGAGCATTTCGATATAAAAGCTGCCTGGATTTACTGGCAGCTACAAATATGCGTTTTGCTGCACCGGGATAGGGGCTTTCTAGGGTTTTTTCTTTCTTTCTTCTTAAGAAACAGAGCAGGGCACCACACGGCAAGGGGGGTTGATCGTTTATCACCGAGAGGCTGTTCTAATACCAGTCTCTGAGATAAGGGTGATAGAGGAATCGGTAACGCAAAGGGGCTGGGCTGTTCCTTCGTTCCAGCCCTAGGATCAAACCCTCTCCTGTAACCGGCGTCGTTTTATTTTTAGCCTTTCTCTCCAGGTTACGGCTCTCCATACGACTTCAAAGAAATACATGAGATTGTTCCTGTCTACGTGTGGCAGGGGGCAGGAGCGGGGTGGAAAGGTTTCCTAGCCAGGGATATTTACACACCCTGATCCCAAGTGACGGATTTTGGCTTGTCTATGAAATGCTCGATAGGAAAATAAACAAAGCCAGCGCCTTCTCCCCTCCGCGCTCGCACACCACCCCGAGCCGCCCAGGTCACGCACCCCGGCAGCAGCGGTTTCTGCCCGGGCGAGCCCCGGCCGCCGCCCGCAGCGGCTCCCGCTCGGCCCCGGAGCGCGGCTGGGGCCGCCCCACGCAGCCCCCGCGCCCGCCTCCCACCCGCGAGCGGGTCTGGAGCCTCAGCTGCACCCGGCGCCGCGCGAAGCCCCTTCAGCGAGGCCAGCAGGGGCAAGTTGGGCGCTTTGGCAGTTGTTGGTTTGGTTTTTCCAGCAGTTATTTTCAAGACACTAACTTTTCGTGGAATCAGCCAGATCCTACCTGTTAAAACATGATGGATTGGGGGAAAAAAACACACCAGGAACCTGAAAAACCAGCGTTCATCTCCATGACCACGGCTTGAACTTTCCTTCCAACTTAGCGATAATAGGTTCTGTCTTGGAAACTGCTATGTAATTTGATGTATGAGGGTCACTTGGCTGGGGAGAGGGTGGACACAAACCCAGAGAATGCTTCTCCTGCCCGGGCGAATCCCTTTCTCCCCCCAGCCCCTTTTTGTCCCCCGTCCTTCTTTCTTTCTGGCTTTTTTTTTTTTTCCCTCCAGATTAAAGTCTACTGATTACCTGCCTGAAAATAACCAGTTAAAGAATCGCCCGCATTAATGAGAGAGAAGACCTTTGCGTAACCTCCGATCTAGGAGCTCTTTCCACACGCACTCACGTTGTTCTCAGAAATTAAAGTGTGTTCCTCACCGTCCCCTCGCCCCCTTCCTGACAAACAACCACGTCTTTTCGGATCAGAAGAGCTCTCGTTTCTTTTGCCACTTTCCCTGTACTTAAGCAGCTGGATATTTTCCCCCCAAACATCTAACGAGGACAAATGCTTAGGGGCGAAAAGCCTTACACAACACATGCACCAAACGAGCTCATTCTACGCCTTTCAAGTTATACAAGTTCTTAGAAAACAGTATTCCCTTTGTTAGATCGTAACAAAATGAAGGTAACACACCTACAGCAGGGCGGCTACCCTGTTATTGCACTAATCAAGCTCTTTGGATGTTATTAAGCTAATAAGCCGATGGAGATCTGAGGCACGCACACAATTTCCAGCTCCTCGCCTCTCCTTCCTGATGCTATCGAGGCCTGGTGTGATTTTTCTCAATTCCTTTGAAAGAGAGAATAGAGACACCAGAGAAAGAGGAAATAACGAGCCAGCGGTGATTTTACAAAGGCACCCGACTTTCATGATCGCGACATCAAATATTTCGCCTTCCCCCGGCCGCTCGGAAGTTTGCCGGCGCGGGCAGGGCGGGCAGCGCCGGGCGGGGATGCGGGGCGCCGGCTCCCGCAGCCGCCGGCCCGCGGACAATAGGCAACTCTGCTCGGGAGGGAAAATATTATTGAAGCTTCGGCCGCCTGCCAGCAAGGGGGGGAAAGAAAAAAAAAAAAAAGAGCTCCCGCCTTTGGCTTCGCCAAGTTAATCACTTCCTACAAAGTTATGGAGAAGCGGGGGTAACCTGAGGAGCGCCCGGCCATTCCTGGCGAAAGCGGGAATAGCGGGATTAAGAGCGACAAGGACCGCGATAATAACAGCGTCCTGACGGGACGGGACGGGGGGGGGAGATAAAGTTTGCCACCCCAGCCGGTGCCCGGAATGGGAAGAGCTCTCCTCTCCCCCTCGGAGACAAAAGGCCAGGTCTCACAAACACAGATGGGCCCCCAATTTTTCCAGTGCCCATTTAATCGGCTCCATCTCCATTTGTGCAATACACCTCTCTGCCCTTTACCAACTTGTCTCCCCCCACCCAGACAGCCCGGAGACAGCAGATGAAAGCTGCTTGGGGCAGGCAAGTCCCCCCCGTTTCCCGCATTCCCCACTTCAGCTCTCCCCTACCCTCTCCTTCCCCCCGCCTTCCCCCTTTCCAAGCACACCAGATCTTTGCCCTGTAACTCTCAGCCGAGCCCCAAACTCTGACTTTAGGACGAAAAACCAGGCAGCCCCCCTGAAAGATTTCCTGAAAGATAAAGTTGAGAGAATAGGGGGGGTGGGGGTAGGGGGGGAAGAGGAGAGAGAGCTGCCTGAACACGAAGTGTAAGGGTATCAGTCACTGCCTGGAAGGAAGCCCCAGCTTGTGAACTCTTCTTGAACCGACATTTAAGTCTACGGTCATAAATCACTGGGACATAAACTCCGCCATTCACGACTGATAGCAGCGTATTTGTGGCCTGCTTACCTTAACTTCTGACGACTGAGGCGGAAGCCAGCATGCTCGCTCGCTCTCTCTCTCTTTTTTTTTTTTTTTTTTGGAGGCGACACAACCCAGGGAGCAGGGGCTGTCTGCCCCAGCCCGGTCCCTGCGGCCGCGGGGTGGGCACCGGCTCAGCTCCTCCGCACCCGGCGCCCCCCGGCCGGGAGGGGCGAGCCCTGCCCCGCACGGGATGGGGACGGTTGCTCCGGCCACCCGCCTCCCCCGCTCCCCTCCCGCTTCAGGCTGCCCACCCTGCCCCGAGCCGGTCCCCGGCGTGCCGGGCTCCCCCTGCGCGGGGCACGGAGGACAGGGACGTTTCCCAGGGCTGCTCTGGGAAGGGAAGGAGAGAGAGGAAAGGAGAAAGGAAGGGGGGGGGGGGGGGGGAGTGGAAGGGGGGGCGAGAAGGAAAAAGGGGGGGTAAAAAAAAAGGAAGGAAGAAAGAAAGGCGGCCGCCTGGGGAAGCCTGGGGCAGGGTGGGGGGTGGGGAGGGAGCGGAGGAGCGCGGCAGTGAAGGAGTGCGGCCCCCCCCGCACCCGGGCGTCACCAAAGTCCAGGAAAATTATGCTAATGAAGACAAACGGCGCTCACAAAGGGTCGCTCTCACCAGCCTCCGGGGGTGCTGCTGGGGGGGGGCTTGGGTTTGTCCCTCTTACCGGTGGGCTTGGGGGGCGTCTGCGGAATAGCCCCTCTGCCGCTCCCCGCCGCTGGGAGCCCCGCAAAGCCCTGGCTGAGTCCCGGGGAGGGGAGCAAAGCCCGGAGCGCCGGGGCTGGGTCCGGAGAGCCAACCGAAGCCCACCAGGATCCCCGCTCTGGGCAATGCTTTCAGAGCCACGCTGGAAATCATTAGAGTTACTAATTATTAACTCATGCATGCGTGAGCGCACACACACACAGATGTACACACAGACATCCCCCTGCCCCCCAAATATCCCCAGCGCCCGGGACGGGCACAGAGGCGCTCACGCACACACACACATGTGCTGCACAGGCGGGTCGGGGTGCCCGCAGCCCCTCGTGGGGACGCGTGGGTGGCAGCCCCGCGTGGACGCGGGCCCGGCGCCGCACGGCTCGCCTTCGCCTCCCGCTCCTCGGCAGCGCTGGGGAAGGCACTCGCCTCTTTCTCCAGAGCCCTGGCTTTTGGGGGTGGTGGTGTCCCCCCCTTTCCCTGCAACAGAAACACGGCAGCGACCGTGCAAACGAGAACTTAAATAAAGTTGCAGCCCCTGCCCCTCTGGCAGACGGTAGCTGGACTCTGGGCTCCGTGCATTAAGCGGAGGCTCCGAAAAATGCCTAGGTGTAAATTTGACGTTACTTCGTTAATTAAGGCATTAAAAATATAACTAGCCCGTTTAAAGCACGAGGGAGACCGGCGTCATCTGAAAGCACAAACAAAGCGAGGGGGAAGCGAGAAATAAAAAGCACTGTAAGGCTGGGGTGGCCTCTTACGCATACCAATGGTTTTTGTCATTTATGGCTATGCAAGATTTATGACTTCATGCACCAAAGCTGTAAACAGAGCACTAAAACAGAAAACACTTGCTCCTTATGGCATAAGTGAGAAGGCACCACATGAAAGGGGAAGCGGGCAGCGTAGGAGGAGAGGAGAGGCAAAAATCCCGCGTATGCGTTTTGCTTCAAACAATCCCTTGAATGTTGCATGGGAAGAAAAAAGTCTTTTTAGTCAATAATCAACCCCACACTTTCTTCTGAAACTGCTGATCTGCCATTCGCCCGACCAAATAGCGAGAGGCAGCGCTGCGCCCCGACGGAGCCCCCCGGACTGGAGAAGAGGATTTGGCAAGGGAGAGAGAGCTGGGGACTGGAGAAACCTGCGGACGCCGGGGAGCCTGCCGGTTTGGGGAGCCCTGCCGAAAGCCTGGGCCGCCTTTTCCTAGGAGCGCGTTTAAACTTTGGATATTCTGATTACATGTCTGTATTTAAGAGCGGGGACGGGGAGGGGGGGAGGGGGTCTTTTTAAAACTGAAGAGATTTGCAAGGGACTTTAATCGTGAGAACAGAAGTGGTTCATAGGAATACTGAAGTGTTTCCTCCATTCGTCTTACTGCCTGCAAAGAGTATTTTGCGAGATTTCGCCGATTAGTCCCGTTTCCCCACGCCCCCTCTCTCCCCAAAGAGGGCATTTTAAACATGAGAAGATGATTATTTTTTTTTTAATGTCTCCTATGATGTCGGGATAAGTGTCCCAACGCACAGATCCCCGCTGCTTTTATCTGTCTTTCCCTCCCAGAGGCCGAATATTTTCTTTCTGCTCCATTCCGCGGAGAGCGATAGGGCTCAGCTCGGGGAGGGACCGGCTGCGTTTGGGGCTGATGCCCGGGTCAGAAATGAGCTGCCTTTTCTTCCCGAAGGGTCCCACTCTGCGGGACTCCCCCGCCCCCCTTTCATAGAATTACTCTTAGTTTCCGAATAAAATAATGCCTGTAAAGCGCTTTGTCCTTGGATGCTCCGAAATGGAAGCAGGCAGCGCCATAATTCAAGGCTGATTTGGAGGGATCTCTCAGGGATGAAATAGCAAGGCGGGGAGTTGCTGGAGAAGGGGACCAATTCTGGAAGTGGTGCCTGTCCGAGTCGTTAGAGAGTTAGGAGGGGATATTAGCTGCCTTAGAGAAGGACTGGACTATCGAAGCAAGCCGCGGTTAATCTGAATTACTGTTTATATACTCTAACACCAAAGAATGGCAACGGGCTCTTTGCTATTTGCTCAGCAGACTGAGGTTATTTACACAACTCGCCGAAATCCCCCTCTCCTCCAAAACTCTTCTTGCTTTCTTTTGCTCTAGAGCAGGACTGTATTATTTATGAGTGTCTTAACTGGGTCAATATGAGTCCGAACTGGGTCATAAATCAGAGGAAACGCTGCCAAGTAATTGAGCTGCAATTAAAGCTTGCACTTTATTTTTGAGGCGCGTTTTGGCCCATTTCAAAATACGGCAAAGCCAACCTTGGCTTTTAGACACACAGTTGGGAGCGAAACAGCTCTCCTCCCCTCGCCGAAGAGAGAGAGACGCCGGGTCTGAGAAAGGACAACGTGCTTCAGTATGGCGAGAAGGGGAAATAGCATTTCTTTGGGTCAGTTCTGCTCTGAGAGCGGCTTAAAGAGCAGGAAAGTGAGAAACCAGCCCCAACATCTCCGCCCTGCAGGTCTCGGCAGAACGGCCGCGAATAGCTGCGAGTGGAAATAACCTTTTTGATTGTTTGTTTTCAGCGGAGTTTTTATCATCGTTCGCTTTTCTTCCCCTCTCCCTCTCTTTCTGCCCCCTTAGAAGATGAGTAATTGCAAAGACCCGGTAACTGGGCGCAAAATGGTACAGCAGAAACGGGCGAGAGGTGCGGGGCGAACGGGAGGAAAGCGAGCCCCAGCGCTCCGACCTTTCCCAAAGCCGGGACACACTGGGGAAATGTCGTTTTATATAGCATTTTGCCCTCCCTGGATAGCCAAGTAATCTCTCATTTTCGTCATTTAAAGTGCACTCTTTATATATAGCTACGCACACATATTTATTAGTATATGCAAATACTTACATATTTATACGTACGGATATATCTATATTTATGTAAACGACGGAATGGATATGAATTTAGGACTAGTATACGTTCTGCTAGAAGATAATTTCCACTCCTCCCCTTTTTATTCTCGCTTTCCAGATCCCCATTCAGAGAGAGATAAAACCCCCAACATTTCCAAGGCTGATTTATTGTTAGAAGCCATGGCCGGCTCTTGGTTCAGCTACTTCTCACCGCGGAGAAATAAAGAGGAGCCCCTTGGCTCATTTGGGAAGGGGGAGCTTCGCCACCGAGCTGAGCGCCCATGCAGCCCTCCGCGCACGGTAAACAAAGTACCACTAAAGCATCATAAATAAAATGGCAGCACGATCGCATACTCATCGATTTACGGAGCGGCAGCGGCCGAACAAACACCCATAAAACAACAACCGCCGCCGCCGCACACTCGAGCACGACCCCGACCGAGGAGCATCCCTCCCCCCGCATCGTTTTCTTCCACTTCCCCAAATACATACATAAATAAACACACAAACACACAAATAAAATAAAATAATAAAATAAAATTAAGGGGAAAGAAAAAATCCAAGCACAACAATAAAAGAGGCTTCCCATCTCTAGCCGATCATAAATAATGATAAGATGGCAATCGAGGGGCTGGAGCCGAGGCAGCTGGCCATCAACAGCAGTGTGGGATCTCTATGGAGAAAAATAAATAAAGCAGCAAACTCTCCCCGCTCTGCTCGCTGCGAGGGGAGAGTTGAATATTTACCGCAGCAAATTGAAACAAAGGGGGAAGCAGCCTGGCTCCGGGCGCGCACACACCCGCACGCACACACACGCACTCGCTCCAGCCGCTGCTACTGACCTTTGCCTCGAACAGCAATAACTCACCACATAAATGAACAATCAACGGAAATACCTTAAAATAAAATCCATCCTTTCTAACGAAGCATTTCGTCCTCTCGGCTCGACAATAACCTTTCCATAAGGAACGAAAGCTGTCAGCGAAATGGCCAGCTCTTGCGGGGACGGTGATGGGGGCAGGAGGAGAAAAAAAAAAAATAATAGAAAGCAGTGCTTGCTCTGAACAGAAACTGGAAAAGCGTAATCGCAGACGGAGCCAGACCGGGTCTCCACTCCAAATGCCACAATAATGCGCTGTATTATGTGCTCACGTGGTCATACGTCAACTTAAATCCTTTTATTTGAAATAGGGAATCATTGAAGGAACAAGGTTTCTTAGCGCGAGCCTTTGCTTTTTAAAGACTTAACCCAATATGTTAAAGAAGAGTTTTAAGGGAGGGGAAAAAAAAAAATCCAAGAGATGCAAATGACTGGGGGGGGGGGGGAGATTGGTTTGATTCTTTTTCCTCCCACACCAATATTTCTTTACACAAAGCCCATTGGAAGGTAAGAGGGATTCTTCTTATAACATGGGATTACGCTGCACTTTGATACTTAGCCTAATTAACCGGCATTTGCTCCCCAGGCCCGCCACTCTGCTCCACGTCGCATGTCCTCTGCAACCCCCGAAGAAAGCCCAAATCTTAATACTATTCATTCCAGCCCCCTCTAAATGGGACGACGACCAGCCTACCCCCCACCCCCAGCCGCCCCTACCCTGCCATTGTACAGGGCTTGCTCAACTCCCACACGCTACATCAGGGCTCCTGTAGAAACTAAAAAGACCTATAATTACCTGACAAAGGCAAAAAAGAGTCTCTTCTAAGAGGCTAGTTGATTTTTGTCCTTGTAACACACTATGAAGAATACACCTTCCTTCACTGGCGTGCCTCTGAATTTTGGAAAACCTTTTGGGACCTTGCTGTTAAACCTGTGCTTACGCATTTCCTATACAGCTAGTTTGAGTGATGCACAAAATTATAGGTTTCTAACGATGAAAAAAAAAATTGGGGAGGGGGAGCTCTCTGCCTAAGGGGAAAAAAAAAAATAAGAAAAAAAGAAAAGAGCAAAGTTGTATGCGGCCCCCGAGCCAGGCAGCTTCGCCTGCGTGCGAACACTCCACATCTTCCCTGTAAGATTGTTTAACTTGTGCTATTGACACAATAAGCTAAACAAACAAAAGAAACCCTCAACTCAAATAACTTTTCTGGAAGGAGTCAAAGAAAATCAGATAGTTCACGCTTTTAACGTGTTCCTGGTCCAGTTCTGTGACTCCAGCATTTTGCATCATGATGTGTATACCCTTGCCTAAATCTTTCCACCACCCCCCATGAACACGAAGAAAACTTTCAGCGAGCTGCATATCCCCTCTTACTGTTTCACCTGCGCTTCATCGAACAGAATGGAAGGAGTTTTCTTTTTAAAGGTGATTTTTAGCGCTATGGGCAAGCCTTATATACTCTCGCTTGGATTGTAAAAGTGGGCCACTGGAATTCAAACCCGTCAGTTACAGTGTGTAGTAGTGGACATTGCAGCCAAGTCAGCGTGACATTATGACAGAGGAAGAACTCACGATTTTTCATAGGGAAGTGACTAAGCCTGTAGCAAGGTATAGATATATTATCTCTCACTAAGAACTGGAATAAAAATTATATGCCTTTGAAAAAGAGAGAGCATTAGCCACGCACGACATGCCCAAGTCTGTAACTATCAGCAGCACGAGTGGTAACTCCAACTCGTACTCAAGGTAAACCGAGGCTGATATTTACTCGAGATGGATTCACGGCTCTTTTAAATACGGTGCGTTTAGATCCCTTAAAAGAAACACACAGAGAAGTTCCTCTGCAACAATGAAACTGAAATTAATGGGGAATGGAGCAGATGTTGAAAAAAGCAGAGCCAGTCCTTCTTGGGGCTCTTGTAAAAAGTTATCGACTGCTTTGCGTCAAAAGCAGAAAGATGGCTTTAGAAGTTACAGTCCTGGGCAAATAGAAACTACAAAAGCAATAAATCACAATCATAAGTCAGCTTAAATGCCTTAACGCTAGCTATGGCTATTGGCTTCAAAACCCTGTTTCTATGAACATCTTTATTAGTATTAATGGTCAAGTTAATGCTAAAACTACTGTTTAAGAATTAACTTCGTGTATGTAGTGGGGAAACTAATTAATTCTTAAGAAAAGTAACTTCTTGACGTGTGAATACCTTCCACAGGGTGTGCTTTGGGAGGGCAGAAGGGGGAGTCTGCCTAACTTTATGCTGTCCTGGATCGCAGCTGAAAATTATTCCCTTCTGCCGATTTTGGAGAAAGCTTTTTTTGCTCTAGTATCGTGATTACGAGTTTTCAAATACAAATTCAAATGATCTTGCGAGTCGCAGGCGCTAGATTTCCCCCGCCACCCCATATATTGCTTTGTTCCTGTTCCTGGACGTTCAACATTGTGTTTTATTACCTCGATGATTTGGAGACCTGAAACACGGTATCTAGCAGAAAAAAATGGAGTTTATCAGTAGGTCTGCTACTGATTTTTTCTGTGCTTTATACACATGGCTTCGAGCTGAGCTGAAATTCCAGGCTCAGTAACAACAAACAGATCTGAGTTCATAACGTGCCTTCATTAAGAGAGACCCTTTGTGCCAGCTCTGGCATTAATAGCCACTCTTAGCATTAATGCTATTTAAAGTTACCTTAAATGTAATTAGATGTAGAAGTTTTACTGTCTTTCAAGTTTGCTTTTATGCCAGTTGTTAAGAGGTAAGCCTATCACTCCCATGTGGAGGCGAAATGGGAATCACCGTACGATACAAGTATTTATTTCCTCGCTTCCTCGCAAGATTTGAGATCTGCTGGGACGCAGAGCTGTTTACCTACATCTGTGCGTCTGATAAAGTTCGTCTTTGATCATTTCCAAGCAGATAAAAAGGATAGAGCTATCGCCTGTGCCCTTGTGGGAGTTCTGCTCAGAGTCAGCTGGGTCTGCCAGTGCTGGGTCCGTTAAGGAATCCCAAATATCTCTGCACGCAACGCAATGCTGTGGGTACATGCCACCGGAGGAAGGTTCCTTCGCACCGTATTTTCGCTTTTAATTTCCTAACACAAGCGTGAATAGACATTTGAAGCGCCTTTTTGTAGTTAAGATTTAAGCAGCCCATTAAGCCAACACAAAGAGCCCTTGTAGTCCTGTAATTTATGGCCGCTTTTAAAAGGTAGTAAAATATACTAATTGTACATCAGCGTCCGAAAATAAGCAGGTAAATCTAGCAGGAATTTGAGCTAATTCTATGTAATCCTCCCCTCTCGGCGGCCGGCATAAGAAAATGGTCACTATGAAAAGCATTACGTTTCTCCTGCCAAAGGACCAAGCACATCAGGGACTCCAGCAACTCTGAACCACCGAACACCGGCCTCCGCCCGGTGCAAAGCAGGCCAGGACAGACAAATACCCGAAACTTATTCGCGATCCATCCCGGTGCATGCACTCAGACAAAAATCAGGTTTTCTAACATCCCCACATGAACTCCACGTTTGCAGGACTGGCCGCGGACCTCCTCGAGGAGGAGGCAAACAAACAAGCGGCGATAAGCCATTCAACACCGAAATGGCTCCAACCCGCTCTCCCTCGCCTCACGCCTTTGATTTGGGAAGGAGCTCAGAATGGACAAAGAAATTCTCAACCTCTTTCGCTCTTCAAATGACTTTGCATCCTTCCTGTCCCCAATGCCTTTATAAGGATGGCGATCACTCAGGTCCCGTACACTTCTTTGTCTGCCCAGACACGCGCATTCACCACCCACGGAAGATGAATTAGAGCCAATCCAGAACAAAAATTCCGGCTCGGTTAAATATTTATCACAACAACAATAACAACAACAACAACAAAAAATCTCATTCCGGCAGGCTTGTTCTGCATGCAGGTACTAGGCAAACGGCTTTCGTGGAGCGGCGATGGGCGCGAAGCGGCGGCCGCAGCCGGGGCGCTTCCCGGCGCTTACCTCCTCCGGCGGCGCGGGGTCGGGCTGAGGCGCTCCCGGCTTCCACCGCCCCAGCCCGGCGGCGTCTTTTCGGGGCTCCCTGTAAAGAAGCAACAAACAGTGCCTTACCAGGGAGTGCAGGGGGAGGTATTCTGCTCCTGCATAGGCAATACTTGGTTTGCCGGGTGTGCTGCGAGAGCCCCGGAGTGGGGCGGGCAGGGATGGAGCGGGCGCGGGCTCCCGGCGTGGAGCGTGGGTTCCCACTCGGGTGAAGAGCACGGGGAGCTGAGAAATAAAAGCGTTGGTTGTGGGTTGGTGTTGGGTTGTGTTTTTTTTTTTTTTCTTCCCGTAGACAGCTATGCCTTCTGTCTCCAAGTGTTTGGAAATATTGTCATTCCAAACTCTTGTTACATGAATGTCTGCTTTATTTTCCTCTGGGAAACCTTTGTTTAGGATCATTTAATCAAGAACAGACATTAAACACAACTCGTGGTGTTCATCTCTACTGCATAAAACGCGGAAAGGGTTCCAGTTTAAATGCGGGGCGTATTGTGGTTGGGCTTTTATTCAAACGGTTAGCCGGGGCCCGATCCTGCCACCACTAGAGCAATAAGAGACTAACAATTGACCTCACTGAAGCGGGATCGGGCCCAAAAGGCTTTTTAAAAAAGAAAAAAAAACCACACCACACACTAAAAGCCATTGAAGGAGTGAAAAAAACTGGACAGCTTCTCTTCCCCTAAAATAAACAGTATTGCACAATCCAAAAAGACAATAGTCAGATTATTCGCATGCCACTTAGTGAATCACGTTTACGTATGAATTTGTCAGATATAATAATGTACCCCCCCATTCATTCTCGCTAATAAAAGCCATCTAACGCATCTTAAAATTGTCAGTAAATGTAAATGCTAATAATTAAATAACACAGTTCTTGCGGAAGGGTGTCATCTGAGCCTTGGAAATATTAAGTCTGTCTTGGGAGAACTTTTCGAGCAGAGACTTTGCTTTGGTAATTTAGTAGTTCCATAATTACGCTAATAATTTTAAATTTGGTGTTGAACTCCAGTCTACATAAAATCATGCAATAATAGCCTACTAAGCTGTTTATTGCCGTCTCATAAATTTGAGAGCGCTGACTGTTAAAATCCACTGGCAAACACAAAAGAAAATGGGAAGTTTAATCTGCGATCGCAGAGCCCGGGCATCGCTGCCTGGGGTTATTCTTAGCTCTACCTTTGGCTCCGCTCGGCTCCAGCACAGGGGGAACCCCCTGGCATTTTAGGCTCAAACTCATACCTTAGCCGTTTTGATCCCTAATCAATAGTCATGTTACAAACGGCAATAATCATCGATCAAGCGTGTCGTGACTGGGTTGCCCCACTCGTGTTAAATATGGAGCGTGTATCTGAAAACGGTGCCAGCGACTTTCTGTTATTTATTTTGGAGCTATTAAGTCACGCCACCATATTTTACACTGCCACGGTCCTTTAAACTATGCTGCTTCTTGAAAGAGTTGCTAAGTAGCAATAAAGCACTTTACAAACGCTATGACATTTTTTTTTTAATTTGTTGTTATCCCAAACTCTAATATTCATTGCGGCACTTTAAGTTCGTACATAAATCGTTCAGACTAATGAGTCATAGAGAAATTCGCCCATGACTTTTCCTTTACAATGCTCACTGCCTTTCCATTGCTTTTTTGGCCCTGCATTAGGAGCCGGTGATTTATTAACGCCAGGAAAATTGAACAAAGCAGGTCCTCCTGCACTGTGGCACCCAGCCTTCCACAGTGTGAATTAGAACATTATCAAATGTGTTTGCCTCGGTAACACTTAATCACCAAAAGCCGTAATGTGACCACAAGGCAGCTAAAACAAAGATTTAACATTTCTAAATATTAAACTTGTTAAGCAAATGCTCAGCAGACAAAGCAAGCACAAACAATTAAAGTCATCAAGCTAGAAATACACACTACCTACTTACCAACACAGACCCTACTGCTTGCTTAAGAAGTTTAGAATCTTTCAAGATAAATCAGGTGGGTTTTTTTTAAAGGGGAAAAAAAAAAAAGAAAGAAAGAAAAACAAACTCCAGTAATAAGGAGTTGAGTTTCACTTCTGAGAGAATCACTCCTAGTGAGGACTGACGGCCACAGATCCATTCCTGACTATCTGCATTAATTATTTAATGAGTCACGTGACGCTAAAGATTAAAATTTCAATATCTCCCCCAGAACAGGACGCAACACCTTTATCTGCGAGCGCAGGGATCCTCGTACTTGAGTCCCCTAATCTCTGCCGGCTTTGACAGCTCCTCAGTTTCAGGGGAGAGCGCTTGGGCATTAATAACATGGTTTTGTCCCACTCTGTACAGCGAGATGGGGCAGCTTTACACACACACACACACACACACCCCCCAGATGAGCTAGTTGAACCCAGATCCTTATTGTCTGCAGCGGCGGCGGGGGGGGCTCTGAGCGCTGCTGGCAGGGGGACAGGGGAGCGCCAGGGGCGGCATCCCTGGGCTGCCCTCCGCGGGTCAGTACTGCCTCTCCGCGGGCCCGGGCGGAGCCAGGAGGGGCTGCCCGGGGCCGGGGGGAGGCGGCCGCGCAGCTTCCCCTGCCCACGCGGGGAGCCCCGACCCCACTGGGACCCGCGTGGGCCGGGCTTGGGCGCCCGCGCAGCGCCGCGCCCGAGGGGACGGCCCCGAGGCGACCCCCGGGGGGTTCCACCCCGCTGCGGCCCGGCCAGGCCCTGAGGCTCCGGGCCCGGCAAGAGCCTCCGCCTCCCCGGGGCCGCGACGTGCGGGGGCCCCCGGGGCCGCGCCGCCCGGCCGGCTCCGGCGGAGGTGTGGGAACGGCGGGCGGGCCCGGGGCCGCCCGGATCGGGCTCCTGCGCGGGGCAGGGTGGGACCGGGGGGGCTGGTGTTTCATGGCAAGCCTGTCAAGATCTCTGCCTGTGTGAGGGCTCCCCCCACCCCTTCCTCGTTTACAAACACTGGGCAAGAAGGCCACGGGACGGCGAGCACCCTGAAGAGAAAGGAAAAAAAAAAAAAAACACAAAAGAAAGAGAGAAAGAGAGAAAGAGAGAAAGAGAGAAAGAGAGAAAGAGAGAAAGAGAGAAAGAAAGAAAGAAAGAAAGAAAGAAAGAAAGAAAGAAAGAAAGAAAGAAAGAAAGAAAGAAAGAAAGAAAAAGAAGTCCCAGCATTGGGTAATCCTCCAACGCAGGATGGCTCTAGTTATTAAATACCACAAGGCGCTTGTCACATCTGAGTTCCCCGTGTAATAAAACACCAGGTATAGCGAGAGCTTGCAGGAGAAACGAGGAGGGGGATCTTGGAAAAGGAGCATTTTTCTTGGTGGGTGGAGGGGAGGTGGGTACCGGGGTTAACGGCGTGGCGTTCCCTGCGGCCAGCAAATTGACTCCGAGGTGATTTGGTCTTTCTTTGAAATATTGACAAACTTCCACTTCCAGCGTTTCGGGCCGCGCTCGCCTTTGTGGCCAGAGCAGATAAATCCGTGTGAGAGACACCGGGAGAGCGGGAGAGAGGGAGGCGGGGAAAGAGACATTTAGGTCCAAGTGCCGGATTAAAAAGAATACTGTCTTTAAAGGTCAAGGGTTTGAAGGGTCAGTCTGCTCCTCTAAAAAAAACAATTAATGGGATAGAAAATTTGTCCTCTCGGTGAACTCCCGGTTGCCTTAGCAAAGGGAGCACAATGCGAGAATTTAAACTCGACGATGTAATTTTCGAAGTTATTGTAAAGACGGGCAGTATCGGACGGGGAGCAGAGGGCTCCCAGCCCGGGAGCAGCGTCCCGCTCCCAGCACAGGCAGGGGGGAAGGAGGGGGGAAAGGAAAATTTACCTTAAACGAAGATAATCTGCCATGGGGTATTTTGCAGTCCGCGGTTCAATCTCCAGCAAGAGAGTGTACATTTTTTTAGCAGACAGCCAAGATGCTGTGTCTTTACACATGACCACCTTTTTTTTTTTTTTTTCCACGAAAATCCTTTGCGTCTTCACAGACTTTTCCAAGAGAATGCCTTTCAGAACCGCTGTTGAATTACAAAGAAGTATTTATTGTAGGAGGTGATTAATGATTCTCGCTAAAATTGCTATTTGCAGCGTGATTTCATTTCTCTTTACAATGGGAGCAAACCAGGTTTATACGCATAGGCTGCACACTAAAGAAATCTTGCATCGCCACTTAATACGTTTCAGCTGGAATTTTGCTGGGTTGAGCTAATTTTGGTTCTAAATATATTGAGGGATTCTCCAGCAATAAACAAAACGAAGAGTTAGACGCTTGCGGATAGTAGTTACCTCACTTACAGCTATGTTTTTCTCCCTTTATAAGGAGGCAGCTGGCAATTCAGGATTTAGTAAACAGCAATCTGTGAGTGGCAGCGTGCTTTTCAGGCCTGCTCCTTGGTCAGGTTTGGAGACAGCAGTGTTTGCTGAGGGTATTTACAGCCGCCACCTCTCTGATGCTGAACGTGCTCTGCCAGGGGCACGTTATGTTTTTCTCCGGGACGATTCGTGTTCCGTGGCCAGGCAGGGATGCTGGCCATACCGTGGGGCCTGGTGCTACCTCACCCAGGGGGTGATGATGCACCCGGTCCTGGCGGCCTGGCTCACCCGAGGAGAAGCATTCATTCCAAAAATCCCTCTCGGATGTATTTGGGTAAGTAAATAAGTCTTGGCCTTCAGGCCTTCCCTGGAAGATTTACTAGCACTTGAGCTCCTTTCCAAGCCTTTTCCTGCCCGGCTCAGCGCTACTGTCTCTTGTGGAAGCCCTGAGCAAGGCTCCCCGTTAGCAGCCCCGCTTTGCCTGCGCCCCTTAGCTGCCTGCAAGCAGCGAGATGCACAGCCTGGGCTGGAACCACTTGAACCCCATTTTGCCACAGTCGTTTCGACAATCTCGGTCAAATAAACCTCTTCAGTTGTACCCAAATTCACGTTTCTGCCGAGGCTTGCTCAACACATTTCGAAATAGTCTTAAGAAGAAAATAAATGGGAAAAGGAGCAGAAAAGGCAGTTTAGAGAAACTTTAGGTTACCGCCCATGTATTCCCCTTCAGAAGTGCTAGCCAATTGAGAAATCATAATCGGGTGAAAACGAACGAATAAATCACGCCTGGCTAAAGATTTAAAGGGTTATCATGGGGAGCATGTGTGACTTCGCCTCCAGCGCAACCCGTCATGGAGCTTCTTGGCTGCCAGCAGAAGCACAGTTTCTCTGTAAGGCAGCTGGAAATGGTCGTAGGGACAGCGATGGAGAGCCGGACCAAGTCTGCCATGCGTCCGCTGAAGAGAACACCACTCACCTATACAATGAAGCAAGACCTTTCCTCGTCCTGCAGCGCTCTTTTCCCCAGCCGGGCATTTCGGAATCAGGACGGGTTTCACCATATTTAAAGCAACCACTACCTTATTGACAAGATGGATCCAAGTTAAAACAAGACGTTAAACCGTTGTTTTCCATTCCTGGTGCCAACACCAGCCAAGCACAACGTGGATGAAACAGCACTGAGTGGACTTGTGTTTCAAGCGTTTAATTCTTTTGTACAGAATAATCTTTATTACCAGCATTTGGCACTGTTATACATTACACCAAAAATCCACAAATTGTACATGGACCCAAACGATTTAGACGGTGCCACATATGAAGACAGCAACAGCCTTTATAGCAATATTTCTTTAAATAAATGCAATAGGGAACGTGGAGAAAAACTAATAGATCACAGCTACTGCGGGGGCTACACTTAAAACCAGTTAAGTTACCTTTGATACATAAAACATTTTCCTTTAGACAGCTTAAGGGGACATTTTTCGTAAGTCTTTAACCTCCCGTGGACGTGTGCGTTCTCTCTCCCGTGTTGGTGTGTGTGCATACGTGCGTGTGCACCCTCACACACACACACACGGGAATCCACGAACACGCCACGGAACAGCGCTATTCAAGTCAATGCCTTACACAATTGTCTCACGAGGTCTTTGCTTTGTTTTAACCGTCTTTTATTTTTAAAGTGTTCTCTTTAAAAAAAAAAAAAAAAAAAAAAAAAGAAAGAAAAAAGAGTCCGTCTTAGGTACAGAGAATTCGTCCGTGACAGCATCCAGCCCTCTCTTACACCGAGGGCAAGAGAGCGTTTCCATAAATAGAAAAAAAATGATGGGCATGGAACCATTAATCTATATACAATGTAGACAATCGTCCGGGTTTTGGTTTAAACATGTGCCCGTTCTTGGGCACGTCTCGTCTTCCTTTCCTGCTCCTGTTTTGTTTTACACAGTTGTTTGGTCCAAACGGCCAGCCTCCACCACGGGGCAGCTGGAAAACCCCAATAGATAGGTAAATATATATATATATTAAAAAAAAAAAATAACCGTATTTATAGCGCGGCTGCGTTGGGTGTAGCCCCATCGAGCGGATGGGGGTGGCCCTGTGTCTGTGCTTTGGACTGCTGGCTCAGTGTGGACTGGTTTGAGGAGCGCATCTTTGTGTTAGGCAGTTTATGGTCTTTCTTCCACTTCATGCGCCTGTTCTGGAACCAGATCTTGACCTGGCGCTCGGAGAGGCAGAGGGTGTGCGCGATCTCGATGCGTCGCCTCCTGGTCAGGTAGCGGTTGAAGTGGAACTCCTTCTCCAGCTCCAGGACCTGCTGTCTGGTGTAGGCAGTGCGAGACCTCTTGGGCTCCCCTCCGTTGTAATTGGGATTGACTGAAACGTGCACACACAGGCACACACACACACGCGGAGGGGAAAGAAAGGGAGAAGGGGGGGGGAAGCGATGGAACATAATCATTATATAATAACTTGACACCAGGTTCACATAAGATACATAAACGGCAAGAAAAATTGTTTCACAGCCTATCGACAGTGGGGACAATCGAGGAGCAATAAAAAATGGTGATGGGCATTTGGGTTAGAAGAAAAGCTTCAAAGACACATGGCCCAGAGCCACTGCAGGGCAATTAAATTTATGGGGGCTATAATTACTGCCCTAACAGTTTGGCGTCTCGTAAATCTTTTGATAAAGGACCCCGGATACAAAAGGTTTCTCACTTTTTTTTTTTTTTACTCTTTTTTTTTTTTTTTATTAGGAAACGCGGAGGGAGAAGGAAGGGGAAAAAAAAAGCCACACACGCAACGACCCATCCCGGCCCCGGGAGCACCCTCCCCCATTCCCTCCTCTGCAGGCGCATCCCCACCTCCCCCTGGCAAGGGCAACTCACCCGTGCTCACATGGATCTTCTTCATCCAGGGGTAGACCACCGGCTCCTTCCCCTTCAGGCCGGGCAGGCTCTTGTCGGGCAGCAGCGGGCAGCCGGGCCCGGTGCCGGCCCCGGCGGCGGGGGCCGCTTCGCAGCGGCGCTGCAGGGCATGGCCTGGGAGCAGGGGCTGGGGCGGGCCGGGGTGGCCCTTGGCGGGCGGCGGCGGCGGCGGCGAGGCGCCCGGGGGCGGCTGCTCGGGGCCCGGGGCGGCGCTGCCGGCGCTGCTGTAGCTGTAGGGCGCCTGGGGGTAGGAGGGTGCCTGCGCGGGGTAGAGCGCCTCGGGAGGCGGCCCCGGCGGCCCCGGCGGCGCCGCAGGAGCCTGGTAGCCCGGTTCCCGGCGCGGCCGCGGGAAGTACTCGGGCAGCGCCGGGCCCGGGTGCGCGGCGTGCAGGTGCGGCGGCGGCGGCGGCGGCGGCGGCGGCGGGGCGTGCGGGTGCGGGTGGTGCGGGTGGTAGCTGGCGGAGCTGCCGGCGCTGCCGCTGTGCTGCGTGTACTCCTCGCAGGGAGGGAATTTGGGCTCGATGTAGTTGGAGTTTATCAAAAACGAACTCATGGTCATTAATTTGTGAAGTGCAAAAATACTAATTTTTCTCGCGTTGTCGTTTTTCTGGGCTCGGCGAGGCCCCTCCCCTTCCCCCCTCCCTCCCCTCCCTCCCTCTCCCCCTCCCGCTGCTGTCAAGTGCTCGCTGCTGCCAAAGTTTGGGCCTCCAGCTTCCCCCCCCTCCCCGCCGCACTCCCCTCCCTTCCTCTCTTCCCACCCCTGGAGCGCCTACAACACACACAACACACACACGCACACACACACCCCCGCACCCCCCGCCACCCCATCACCACCTGACCGCCAGCGCCAATTACCGCGCGGGGCCGCGGACCCCGGATCAGGAAATGGAAGGAGGGCGAGCGGCCGCGGGGCAGCTCCGCGCCCGCGGACCCACCGCGGGGGCCGCCGCTGCCGCCGCCGCGCCTCCTCCCCGGGCGGCGGCTGCCCGCCGAGGGAGCGCCCCGCCGGGGGCTGCCGGACGCCCGCAGCCCCTCGCCGCTCCTCAGCAGCATCCCCGGCTCCTCCCGCCCGCCGACCCGGGCCGCGTCCGGCAGTCGCGGTGTCAAGCGAGATAAAACTAATCCAGCACTGACAGTCTCCCCCCCCCGCCCCAGCACTTTTTGTTTCTCCGTTCCCCCGCGGGAGAGCGTAGGAAGCGGGGCGAGGAAGCGGATCGCAGCCCAGCTGCGCGATCCAGAGGGAGGCAGGCATTGCACAAGGCGTTGCACAATCCTTTTAAACAAGCCCATCTCCAAATGCCTGGAGTCGGGGCTGCGCGCAGGCAGAGGGCGGCAGCGGCTGCCGGGCACAGGCCAGCGGCAGCCCTCCGGGGTCTGCCCCCAGCGCCCCGCCGCTGCGGACCGCGGGCGGCCCGGAGCTCTAGGGCTAGCCCTTGGCACCTTCGAAGCTGGGCTAACTGGAGGAATAGATGCAAAAGTTAGTACGAAGGTCGCGGGGAGGCCGAGGAGAGTCCTCGAGTGGCTTGCGGGGTGTGAGGGATCCAGCGAGCCTGAAAATAACGGGGAGGAGAGGGGGAAGGGAGAGGGGGGAAGGCGGACACGACGGTATCAAATACTTCCTACCGGCGATCGCAGGGCTCACTGCGAGCATCCCTCCCCGCGGAAGAGCGGTTCCCAAACTACGAATTTAAGTCCGTCGGTTTGGTACGCCTCGTCTTGGGTTTATTTCTTAATTTTGATTTCCACGAGAACTCGCTAGCGCCTTCGCAGAAGTAACTCGCAAACCCTGGCGTAGGAGGGAGAGGGCACTCGGGCACTTCTGCGTTGCTAAAACTGAGACTGTTAACGATATTTGCAGCTCAGAGGGAAAAGAGGCAAGAGCCCTGACCTTAGGTAATTGAAATTTGATGGTTAAACTAATTACGCTCTTATTCTAAGGGGAAAAAATGCTTATTGAACGTCAGCTAGTCTGGTACATTCGGAGTTAGAAGCGAACTTTTCGGGGTTTTTTTTTTTCTTCTTCTTTTCAGGAAAGCGTATAAACACATAGAAATATTTACCGCACCCTTCGAGAATATAATTGTTGAGTGGATAATCTCATCTGCTGGTGTGGGAACATACATCTAATATATCAAGCGTAAATATGATACGTTTTAGATCTTGCCCTCCTAAAGATATTACATTAACAGTTACCCTGGTTTAAATTTAGATTATTGTCTTTTGCAGTTTTATAGATAATGGATACATGCAATAAAATTCTATTTGAATATATATTCTATCTAACAAGACACACGTCGTATCGATTTATATTTTATCCACACACACACACACACGCACGCACATCGCAGGCGGCTTGTAATATGTTAGAACGTTTCCAGCACTTGGGTATACTGGGGTACTTATCTAAACAATCACTCATTTCCTCCTCCTATCGAATGTCTAATTTGTAAAGAGAGTTAAAACACATTTACTTACTCATTTCCAACAGCACATCTATGGAACTCTTTAACTGGGGTAATAGATAAGTTTCTCTATTTACTCTGCGTGGGGAGGAAATGCGGTTACACACACGCACACAGAGACAGCCGCAACTGTTCAACAACACACGTCTGACAGAAAAGGGGAGATTGTTTTATTTATATTTAAACAATCCTCAATAACAACAACAAGAAGAAAATAACAGCAACCCATGCTGTAAAAGAATAAAGCTCCCACCTGCACGACTGTAAAAAATGAAAGATTGCCAAAGTCCACCACGAGCAGAGAGCATTTTCCCGGCGTAAAGAGATACATGCACACATAGAGACACATACGTACAAATACCTGCCGGCCAGCACCAGATGAATTACACTGGGTTATGGTAAATATTATCCTCGGCATAAGTCCTGAGACACTATGGCCAGAGCACTACAGCAGGCTGCCGTGCTCCCAAGCCACGGTAAAACACAACGAAAAGTGGTGTCTCGGTTTGTAAGCTCAGCGCTATATTGGGAGGGCTGACCGGGCTCTGTTTCGTATTATTTACCGTGATTAGATCTCAAAGTATACTTGTTTCACTGCGCCTCTTTCTACCGTGGGGCTCTGGCGCTCGGTTACGGAGAGAAGGATGCAATTTTGTATACGACTGTAAATCTGCAAGGTGACCCGAGCTGCTCAGCTGAAGTCTGTTTTTTTCGTGTGGTTCTATTAGTCTGCGAAGATGTGCTGAGGCAGGACCTCCAAAAGGCCTGTTCCATGTCTTTGTGGTTTTGTTATCATAAACAAGAACCCAGCCAAGACCACCAAGTGTTATCTTGCACACGGCCATTTCGACATTTTACTGCAAGATTTATGGCTGTAATAAACAATCTCAGAAACCCTTTTTTTCCCCGGTACTTCCCTTTAACAAACTTGTAGCATCATCCTAAGCTTTCAAAGAAAGAAAAGGAGAGGAAAAATAGGCCAGTTCCCTTATTTTTCCAGAAGGACTAAAGGCTCGATTTCACTGGCGAAGGAGACTTTAATCAGTTAATAAAGGAGCGAGAGATTCCTGGCCGAGGCTGGCCGAGGAGGAGATGGGGACCCCACTGGAATTAAGTTGAGAGGGAGAGAGTTAATTTCCATGCACCCAGAAGAGCCAACCTCATACATACCCAAAGAGGGGGGAAAGGGGGATCCCCCTTTTTCTTGTGAAACAGGCAAGCACTCCCTTCTACCCTCCACATGCGCAGCTAAAACGTAATTACCCCGAAAGAGAAAATAACAATAACAGCAAGAATAGTAATAGTAATAATGGTAGTAGTAGTAATAATAATTAATAGTAATAATAATAATTCAAGACAACCTTTTGCCGTGCCCGGGCATCCTCCACCGAGAGCGGTAGGAGGAGGAAGAATCGCACTAGCCAGCCGGGTTTGAATTTGATTTGAACCATTTTGAATATATTTAGCCCCAGCTTTCCCCTCTTGAATGCGAGGCTGTCCCAAGTTTCAAAGTGACCGAAAAGTGACACCGTGTGCATTTTGTTTCTTATTAATCTTACACATTGACAGTCTTTGTTAAATAACAAGGCGTGCCCTTCACCAGGCGACATTTTCATATTTGTTAGACGCGGTGACCTGAAGTTCACCTCGGCCTTGGACTTAGTTTTTCTAAAAGGTCTATAACAGTGTCTTTTAGATAGCGGGGTGCTTTGCCCAGGTCACTACTTCTAAGGGAAAATTAAGAAAAAATCGCGGGAAAATGTAAACGTTATGGAATGTATCGACTGTATTCCCTCCTTTGTTCCCGGGAATGATGCAGCCCCCGAGGCTGCTCCTGCCTCCGCGGTCGGGACCGCTCCTTTCCCGGGCTCGCTGCCGGGGCGATGCTCGCAGTTTTGCCCCAAGTTCAGCATTTGGGAAAAGCGGGGACGTCCCTGGTACTGGGGCTCCTCTTAACAACGGGATGGTTGGCGGGATTTGCTCGCTCTGTCCTGGCGCGGTTAAATAAACACATGTAAAATGTGATTTGTGCCCGGATTTTAAATGAATGGTCTTTTGAGCAGACCTTCCACGCCAGAGAGCAGTGTGCTGAATGCAGAGAGTGAAAGGACAGAAAGAGTTCGTCTCATATTATTAACTGTTCTACTCCAGGTTGTAGCCTTTTTTTTTTTTTTTTTTTTTTTAAGGGATGATTTAAACAAAAATTCAGAAGAGTCAATATTTATTGAAGTCGCAGTTTCAACTTCTTTGAAAATATTCTCATTGATATTTTTATTCTAAACCAGGTTGAAAATATGGAATCCGAGCCACTAATTGTTTTGGTGAGGAAGCAAAGGGGATTTCAGTCACCTACTCTTGAGTAAGCCAGTTCTAGTAACAGCTTTCGTTCTGGGTATATCAAAGACGCATTGTTATTCTTGGAAACAATCCGCCTGCTATTCTCTAACAAAATAGATATTTGGCTACGGTTTTTAGCTTGTTATCAGGCTTCGCTCTTACACCAAATAAATACTCTGGATGTGAAAGGTTATATACTATCTCCAGCGAGGGCAGGCTCCCCAAACGTGCAATGCCAGGGCTCGCTACAAGTGAGCAACAGCAGCAACTTGTGAACAGCGTCTACACGCCGAGCAAGCACTTGCATTAAATACTTGCCAGGCTTCAGCAGGTACTTTAGGCAAAATCTCCAATAACCGCTTTGGCTAATCTGAAAGCTAACCCCTGGCATATTTGTTCCCAAGAAATAGCGCTCGCCTGCCACGATCCAGCTGTGTCTCTGGCACAGATAATTCACGCGTACCAGCCACACAGAGGCCGGCGTGGGTCCTGCCTTGGGGTCGAAAGGCAGCTCTGCATGGATGGGGGTGAGGTGCGCTCTTTCTCGGACTTCCTCGTCGCCCTGTCCCCTCCTCCACACCTTTCATATCTGCTTATGAATATTTGGGAATATCCTTTCCCTCTTCCATCGACCCCTCATCCTCATCATTTCAGGCTGAATCCGGTTTGCAGCGGTCTCCCCCAGAATGAAATTCCCTCTGCGATATTGGCCAGTTCTCGCTACAGACACGCCTAAGCGAGGAGCTAAAGCTTCGACATCGAGGAACAAAAAATCCCAGCAGTGTGGGAATAACTCTATGCGCCAAGAAATTCCACTGAACTTTTTATTTTTTGGGGGGGTGGGGGTGAGGCGGGGGTGGCGGGGGATGGATGGAGGGAAAACAACCCTCCCTGCTCCCCATTTCGCTGGGAACTGCTGCCTCGGGTAATTCCAGAAGGCTGAGATCCCTCCAAATCACGGAGCGGCGCAGGGCGCCAGCTTCTCCGTAACATTTTCCATCGGTAGCACACCATGGCCTCACCGCTCCGCATTTTAAACGAGCTCTTTCGGACCAAACATATAACCCGTATTATCTCCAGCATGTCCTGTTTAAGCACAGTTTAGCGGTCGCTACAGAAATGAGAGCAAAAACAAAGACGCGGCTAGGATCGATACACGCCTTAATAGCTTCGCTCCTATCTTATCTTCCTGCCATTTTGCAAAGTGAGAAGGCTTAACATTAAACCGCTTAAAGCAGGTTATTATATAATAAACAAGGGTGAAACATTTTGCTACCTGACTCTCGGAGGAGGCAGCATCAGCGGCTGCCGTGGGGGTAACACGCGTGTTTACCTGCCGCGGCTGAACCCGAGATATTCAGACACAAATGTGGCCGATAATTCAAGATGAAATACAACGTGTATTACTCTTGAAAAGAGGAATTTTCTATCCTTTCCTCGGTAATTGAGGTCATTCAGCCAGTAGGGTTCACCTGGAGTCCATACTGCGATACACACGTAACTCAAAGCTATTTTATCTTTTGTGCTGATAGTCAAGATCTCGGCTATAACATTGACATCAAACTCTGTCTGGGCGAATGACTAAGAGTGGTGCAAAACGTAAACTTTTGACCCTCAACTTTTTGACCTGCAGTTGTAACGCCCTTAACCACAAAGATATACAAAAGCTATGCAGCTTCTTTTAGGAGTAAGAGACTCGCACTGTTTGTTTCAATAGTTCTGCCGTTTCCCCCAGCTTTCTAAGGGCTTTTTTTTTTTTCTTTTTCCTTCTTCTTGATGTTGAGAAATCGGATACTTTTGCATTTTTAATTATTACCTTTTTTTTTTTTTCCTTTTCTTTAATCTCGCAGCTTTGTAAAGTGCTGTTAAATCAGTTTGCACAGCCTTTCGGCAGCGTTGGAGGGAAGCCTGTTACTCAAAGGCGCTATATGGTTACAATTGCAGGTGAAATGCTGGGTAAGTTCTGGGCGTGAGTTTGGAAGGAACGTAGCGACGAGCGTTGGGGGAAAAGCTGCAGCTCTCTGCTGCGAGGGTCTTAGTCATTTCTCCTTGATTTAAACATAAAGAAACAACTCTAATTGTTTGCGAAGCCTTGTCTAGGCAAACGAGTTGACTGTGAACTTGGTCTAAAGCGAGCTCTGCTGGTGATTCCTAGGGTGTGCAGATTTATCTTTTCTGCATTTACTTAACCTGGCAGTGAACTGCACGGGCTGCCATTTGTTATCCAGAGACAGACTTCACCTCAAGCAAGGACTGTTCCACAAAATTGCAATAATTACCCAATAACCTTCATAGCAAATATTATTATTGAAAAGACATTTTTTTGGGGAGGGGATATAGGAAAGATTCCTTACGCGTGCTATAAGGCGAAATCCTTGCAAATTTTACACGCTCTCTATGTCAGATTTGATATTGTTTGTGCGTGTAGCTACAGGAACATGTGACTGCGATGGTCCATGAGTATTTGCCTTCCAGAGAGACGTTAGTCAGGATGCCTTAATTGGAAAGGGATAATATTTTCAAAGATGACCAGGCGGCTGTGGGAGCTGTGTTTTTGCGCTCTGGCTAGCAACTGTAGCAACGAAGTGGGGAGATTTTAAGGGCAGGAAAGAGAAAGAGCTAAGAAAGCAAAGCGATGTCTTAACTTGGTCAGGAGATTTACTTATGCCTGCATTTAATGCGTTAAATCTGTATTTGCGGGGAGGGAAAAGGCATTGCTCCAGTATCCAGGGTTTGAAATCGAAACCTCCTGATCCGCCCCTCATGATCTGTTCCATTCAATTTCCCAGGGAGCAGATTGCAAACCCCTCTATTGTCACCCTTCCACAGATACACACTTATTAAATGTAAGGAAATGGCGGAATAATAATTTCCCCGTAATGTTCTGCAATTAGGGCGTTTGCAGGGCTTAGACAAGGCTGCAGAGCTGTTATTTACGGATGACTTTCCCTCGGATTGTTATACTTCTGGTTTAGCGAAAGTTATGCCTTGCAAAGTCACTAGTTACACACATTAAGAGAGTTGCCTAATCTTTAATTGGCCTTACGCTTAGACATGACACACTACACTCAAGTATTTCTTTCAAAGGATTAGGTAAACTATATTTCAAATCTCTGAACGCCACTTGCCATGCCTAAAGTAAAACAAACTCGCACGCATTAATCCCCCAAACACAGCAGAAAAATAATGTGCGCAGATAAGACCTCTCTCCTGATTCCCAGCGATTATTCTCCATGACATTTTCCCTCGGAAAACAATTAGGACCTGGGAATATTTTGGTAGGGTTCGGCAGTCTGGGGTTGTTTGAATTTCAAATTTCAAAGCGGATTAGAAAATCTTAATGCGTTTCTGGATTTGAATGGCTTCAACTGTCCTGCGTAGGACAGGGCAGGGCCAGAAATATGGAGTAGTTGTCATTTCTAGCTAACTTTCTTTTGTTGTTAGAGAGTTTCCTGCAGTACGGGCGGGTTTATATGCTTGTGGGTTTGGCGATATTTTTCTTTTCCGTAGTTCTTGAATCTCTGTACACTGCTTTGCGTGGAATATGCTCCAGAAGCCACATTCAAAAATGTGAAAATACGTAGTAGCAAATCTTGTCGCTCTAGACAATGAAAAATTACAATCCGCGATGACATCCAGGTTCCTAAAATATTAGTCGAACGGGTGTGTGTGTTTGTTTGTATATGCACCAGATAATTCAAATAACGCAGTGTTGTTGAATATTGAGTAATCGTGAACGGTTCGCGTCTAGTATCACTCCCTGTTACAAGCGAAGGATTTTCCTTGGAAAAGGACCCGTATATAAAAGAAGCTCAAACTTTTAAAGGGTTTTCATGCCTTTGCCTCAAACTATAAAATTTTATGGCATATAATATAATACACGCCTATCATATATAACTTTCTGGTATTCCTATTGATGAAAATGTGACAGCTAGTGTACTATAAAATCTCCAGCTGTTTATTACGGAAATTATTTTCAAATGTGCATTTGGATATGCACTTTTAAAGCCTTTCCCATTTTTTTAATATAAAATATATGCATACGTGTTTGTTTAGTGTTCATAGGAAGATACCCAGACACAAAGGCTTCGGACTCCATTTATCTTACACAGGGGGTTGACTAAATAGTAAATATTTGTAAAACTGTGAGATCTTTGAGTTGAGCCAACCTTATATACTACCGTTTCCTTAACGTTAAAGGGAAATAAATTAAAAAGAGGGATCAGTCGGCAATGTGCAGGACTTGCAGAGGTACACAACAACCTTACCCTCCTGTACCCCTGTGCCTTTCTCTCATTTTTGCTCGCAGTAGCAGATGCAGCCTAAACCGCAATATTCAAACGGGATAGCACTAGCAAAATAAAACAAAGCCCATCTCCCAGCTCACATCAAACCACCCCGTTCTTCTGCAAACCCGAGTTTATGACACATGAAGGAAAACAATGCGATCTGCTGAATCCCTGCTACTCCAAACCTGAGCGGAGAACAACATACTCACAGCTGGTTTGGGGGGAGAGAGAGATATATACTGGAGGCAATTCTCAAATCTCTTCCCTAGCCCCCGACTAGTCGGTCTGCACCCCCCGAGATCACTCGCCTAAGGAACAGCTCTGAGGGTAAGGATCAGGCCTTAATGCTACCCAGAGAAAGACAGAGTTCCTTTCACCCTTTCATTCAAGTCCTGGAAATTCAAAGACTAAAGTTAAATCCGGCCATAAAGTTTATTGCTGAGTAATCACACTCTAGTGAGAACAGTCCACTTAAATAAAAAGAATGTTGAAGTAAACACGCAGCTGGGGCCTACCCCACAATGGCAGCCAGCAATATAAGGCAGAGAGGGAGAGAGCAGAGCTAGGGGGATATTTACAATCTTCAATAAACCAAGCCCGTATTTCATAATTTGCAGCACTCTAATGACCTGTAGTCTCTTGTATTAATGCTACAAGTTACAGTCAATTGGTTCGCTTAAAAAAAAAAAAAAAAAGTCACAGGAACCTATATATGTATACATGCGTACACACCCTTTGTATACATAAATACACCGATATTAGACACACATATGCATGTGCACGGCTTTATACAGGCATATACATCGATTTGTACATGCATGCACAGACGCACATAATTTAAATATATTTATATTTATGCAATTACATATAGGATCTGGGAAAAGTTACAACAACGTTATAAATGTGCATTCCCGCAACACACTACGCGCTCGCAGATGGACATATATACATAGCTAAAGCTTTCTGCACCGCCCAATGCAGAAAATAGGAATCTTAGGCGCTCCAGTACAGTCTGTGCCATTTTAATACTAGCTCTGATGTGCAACATATTTCACCAATCCAAAGATTATTACCATATCAGCACGCCTCCAACTCTATCATGCCCACATAAGATGCTGCCCAGATAATATCAAGCTCTATCTATTTTGTTTCCCCCTTTTTTAATCGCCTGCAGTAACTACTCTTTGCTAAACAAAACCTCTCCAAACTTGGAGAGTCTATTGGAGCAAAGGAAGTAATTATCTTCTGCGGTAGTCAAAGTGATTAAAGCTAGGCCCCAAAATCCATCTCTGCCAAAGTCGCTTATTGTGGTTTACTTTGATTTGATCGTTAAAATAGAGAGCTAGCTGCTGCGAGTGAAGGGGTGGGGGGGGATTTGCAGCGCAACCTGGATCATTAGTGGCTGATCCTGCCTCTCGGGCTCGGTGGGACCGTCCTGAAAAGCTCCAGGCGGAGAGGAAGGGAAAGAGAAAGAGAAAGAAAGAGAGAGGCGAGAGGCAGCGAGAGCGAGCGGGAGCCTCGGCTTCCCCACTGTACAAATAAACTTTAAGGAACTTGTGCACAAAACTTACCTTTGACTTGCAAGGAGCCATTTTTCATACAGTATTGAGAACTTGTGGTTTGGATACTTCTGTCCCTAAACCTGACAATTTGAATGGCCAGGAGGCACACGTAGCCTGCAAAAGAGTCAAATGAAGTCCAGCGTCAGTGAGATTATATGTTATGTGGTATATAATGTTGGATGTCAACTCCCCAAAACCATAAAACTTACTTTAATGGCACCACGTGACTTTTTATAGCCAGTGAGCCTATCTGTCTGTGCTATGGATGATTTTACGATCTAATTCATAGACAAAACCCTATTCATTTGGCACCCAAATGTCATATAGCCGGAACTGAGGCTTATAAAGTTTACTGTTTTATAACTTTTAAGGGAAGGCATCAATGTAACCAGTCAGTAAATGTGCAAATCTTTAGTTGCTCTTAGAAGCTCAGAAGAGTTAACCATTCAAGCTCTGATGGGGTAAGTAACATTGCGCTTATAGCAAACTAATTGTAGCGAAGAAAACCAAAAATCTTTAAAGGGTGAAAAGTGGGAATGTGGCTAGCGAGGGTTACTAATAGACGCAGAGGGCTCGGACGTGGCTGTCCTGCAAATATACTTAATGAAAACACTGGAGAAATTCTAGAGCGATGCAAACACGCCTTGGAGTTGGCAGCGTGTTTTAACAAAGCACATGTTTTGGGTTTTTTTTTTTTTTCAACCATCAGCAAACAGCTAACAGTTGATTCACCTACAAAGGGTGTTGATTGTGGTCCTGCGATGCAGCTTTCCACCTAGCGAGAAACCAGTAAGGAGGAACTTATGGTCAAACTTTCAATTAAAAATACTGGTAGCGGACAATCGCAGCATCTATCATTTGCAACGTGCAGCAGGAGCCAGGTAAAATATCATTACAAGCTCTGCACGGGTTATTTTTTTTTTTTTTTTTTTTTTCCCAGAGGCAAATCAGGAAGCACAACTTCTTGCTTTGCACAAACCAGATCACGAAAACTTTACAATAGAAAGTTTATTTTTTTTTGTTGATTTCCAGTCAGTTTTTTTAAAAACAAATACAAAAAAAAAAAAAGCTGATCACAGTTTGCTCAAACAGCCAGACTTTGACTATATTTGTAACTTTGTTCACAAAAAACATACATCACAGAAGCTGCGCTTAATAAGAGCCACTTCTAAGAGTTCGTGCAAAGAGTCATATACAAAGGCACAGCAAGGACATACTGCTTGGAATCACAGTTTTCGTCACAGATTCACTATTCACTACACGTAGGACAAGTTCAGTTGATTTCATCATTTCACCTCTACAACAGCATTAATTACACAGGAATTATATAGGTAGTTTGAATAAAAATATTTTTAACAGCTTGGAGCTATACAGACATTAACACTTGACCACACATGCACAGTTAAGCAGGTTGAGTGCAACACATAACATTTGTACTAAACCGGGGGAGGGTTTCTTTCTCTCTCTCCTTTTTTTTTTTTTAACCTTCTTTTTTTGTTCTTTTTTGTTTAGTTTTGTTTTGTTTTAACAGTTACTTCAAGTAACACAGCTCGCTTCATATAAATAAGTTAAAACATCTATTATTTTTTTCAAGACAAAGCCATTCAAGACAAAGAAATGTACGATAAAAGCAGATCTACTTATACACGCGAGAGAATGGTAATAAACAGGCTCATGATTAAAAGATGAATAAGGGCGACAAGAACAGGGTTTCTTCACAGAAGTAACACAAGGAAGTTTTAGAAAGTCAACTTAGTACTGACATGAGACGCAGGGTCAGCTAATACTGCTCAGTACTTTTAATTGATCAAACGCTTAGGGACGGAATGCCCCTCCTGCAGCTGCCATGCTCATACTTTTCAGCTTATTATCCTTTTTCCATTTCATTCTCCTGTTTTGGAACCAGATCTTTATTTGTCTCTCTGAGAGGCAAAGAGCATGTGCTATTTCAATCCTTCTTCTGCGGGTCAGGTATCTATTGAAGTGAAATTCCTTTTCCAGCTCCAAGGTCTGATAGCGGGTGTAAGCAGTCCGAGCCCTTTTCCCTTCTGGTCCCCCTATGTTGTCTGGAAGAGAAAAGTACATGATTTAGATTCTCAGCAGCCACTCGGAGCCTTCGTGTCTCATTGCAGCTACCAGCGACCAGGACCGTTATTCTCAGTCCTGCTTGGTTTTGTTTCTGGTTTGGAGAAACGCTCAACAAGTTTCCCCCTCCAGCCCCTTTTAGGAAAGGCTTGGGGGAGGGGGATTTGGTGGTCTCGGTAAGTTTTCGCTGGGATTTGGGGTTCGATTTTTTTTTAATTGAATTTTATTTTATTTTTTTTAAGGCTAATCTCCCCCCCTCCCGCCCCCGCTCCTCACGCCTCCCCCAGCTAGGCTGGTTTGGAGGATGCCTCTGCTGTTAGCTGGGTTTTCAAGGCTGGGAAAGCAAAGCTGAAGCGTGCAGCCCTTTCCCACGGCTGAGCTGGGGAAGGCTCTGGGAGGCAGCGAGCCCCCGGCTGCTCCCCCAGCACCGAGGGCAGGGCAGGTACCCGGGGCTGAAAGTTGCTCCGCTTCCCCGCGCCCCTCAAGCCCTCTCCCCGGAGTTTGGGGCGACTCACCCCCCTCCCCCACGGCTTCCCAGCAGTGAAAACTGCCCTCCTCGCCCTCTCCTATTCTCTTTTTAATATGGCTCGGCAAAATAAATGGGGTCAGCCGCGCCGTTCCCACTGGAGGATCCCCCTTCCAGAGGAGAGCCGGGAGCAGCCTCTGCTCCCGATCCCCCTTCGGGAAGGCGCTTTCTGCTCCCCCGCTGCCCGCCGGGGCCGGCGCTGGGAGCCAGGCGGGCTGTGTTTTTGGGGCCGGGCGTCTTTTCCTTTTGGGGGGGGACTCGCCCAGGGAAGGGAGCGTGCTTCCCTGCGAGCAGAGTTGTGCTGTGCGCGGAGGCTGCCCGCTCTCACGCCCTCCTCTCCCCCTCTCCCCGACCTTGCTCGGCGCAGCCACCCGGTTTACATTAAATCCTCCTTTTCCTCCAGAGAAATAAAGAAAGAACAGGGTATTTGCTTTACCATGACTTATGTGCAGTTTTCGCATCCAGGGGTAGATCTGGGGCTGTGAAGGCTGGGCTGTGCTTTGGTCGGTCGGGGCACTTGCCTGCTCGCTGCTTGCTGGAGTGTCTTCCTCAGTCCCAGACGAGGTGCCAACCCCGTCTCTGCTGATGTGCGTGTTGCTGCTGGAATTGGACGAAGTGCTGGTGGAGTTGGCGAGGGAGTTTTTCACCCCGTGGTGACTCTCGCTGACAGGCGAACCGGCCACGGCGGTGCAGGGCAGAGGGTCAGGGGGAGGCGAGTGGGAAGACGTCGCGGGCTGGTTGTACCTGGGCTCTGTCGAGGCAGAGGTGGTGTTGGCCGGGTAACTGCGGGGTCTCTCATTGGCACCAAAGTGGGTGGAAGCAGAGCGCCCGACGCTGAGGTCCATGCCATTGTAGCCGTATCCGTACCTGCCGGAGTGCATGCTGGCGGAGTCCCTGTATTGCTCGCTCACCGAGCTGTGATCTCCATAATTATGTAACTGGTAGTCCGGGCCATTTGGATAGCGACCGCAAAATGAGTTTACAAAATAAGAGCTCATTTGTTTTTTGATATGTGTGCTTGATTTGTGGCTCTTGGTCGTTTTGTGCGTCTATAGCACCCTTGCACAATTTATGATGAATTATGGAAATGACTGGGACATGTACTTGGTTCCCTCCTACGTAGGCACCCAAATATGGGGTACGGCTTCACATCACGTGCTTTTGTTGTCCAGTCGTAAATCCTGCCTGATGACCTCTAGAGGTAAACTCGTGCACTGGTGGGGGAGCTGGGAGGGCGCGGGCGGCCCGGGGCGCGCCGCCGCCGCGCGCCGCCGCCGCCGCCGCCCGCCCGTCCGCCGGCCTCCAGCGCCACCCGCTGGCGGCGCGGGGGATGGCGGCGGCTCCGCGGGGTCGGCCCGGGGTGACGGCCCCCGACGGCGGCGCGGAGCGGCGCGGAGAGGCGCGGAGCGGAGCGCGGCACGCCGCCGCCGCGCCCGGCGCCGCCGCCGGCACCGGCAGCCGGCGGCGAGGCTGCGGGGCCGGCAGGGCCGGCGGGGCCGGCTCCCCCACCCCGGCCGCCGGGGAGCCTGGCGTGCAGGGCGCGCTCCGCTTTGTGCCTGTTGTCTCCGCCGTGCGAGGCGTAGTTACACCGGTCCACAAATCCTACATGATCCGTCCTCGGATGCTGGCAACGCTTATCTCCCTTCCATAGATATATACATATGTGTATATATATTATTTCCCCCCCTTTTTCCCGTGCCGGAGCTTTCGAGAGGCACCCGGGTCCTGCCGATGTGAAATGGCAGGTACCTATGAAAGATAAATATCGTGCAGCGTTTTTCCAACTAGGGGGTCAAATTCCAGGCGGCTTTACGGCCGCCGTTATTTTTCCGCCTCTCGGAAAAAAACCTCTAAATGCGGCGGTAGCCATTTTGCATTAGTATTTTCCAGATTTGGCTTTTAAAATATTTACAGCCGTAGCCCAAAATGCGCTGCCTTCCAAACAAAAGAGCCTCGATGCGTATACAAGTGTATTTGTACACAGCTTCACACGCACACTCACGCACACACAATATAATATATAGAGATATAACGTATATATTAATCAATATTTTCGCTGCGCTTATTTTACTTATACAGAACTCGAGGTGGAAGCATTTTATGGCAGCTACTTTTCTTTACAGCATCTATTTATTTTTTTCCAGTGCTAAGAAACGCGAATGTGAATTAAGATACCACAAAAGCGGGGTAGAAGATCCCCGAGTTAATATGACAGACACCTTCCTTTTAATAAAACAACAAAAAAAGAAAGAAAGAAAGAAAGAAAAAAAGAAAAGAAAAGAAAAGAAAGAAAGATCGACCCAAGCCCACGAAGCCCCAAGAAATGTAGTCCATAATTCAAAGCCCCTTCAGTGTAGAGCTGAGCTCACCGAAACCTCGGTGTAAGCTCAACGGGAACCACAGAAATTCGCCCGCTTCGAAACCTCTTCCCTCGCTTCCCCTGAAGTTTAACGCCGAGTTTTTACTTTAATACTAGTAGTGCAGATTAGGCAGTTTAGCGGCATTTAAAAAAATCTCCCTGCAATTCATCTTCGCTTTAACTGCAAGCTTATACCCAGGGTTTTATACAACGATTTTTTAAAAAGGATTTTCCTTCTTTTTGCTATTTAAATATCTTATACATGCGTAAAACTTTTTTCTCCCCTCCAGACCATAAGCTCCCAAACACAGCATAACGAGACGGCCCGACGTAGCGGGAGTTAGCAAAAACGTACATCCAAGATTTTCTAAAATCTCTCGTATTTCTACAATATGAACATTTCTAATTTAAAAAAAAAAAAATCACTCGCTTATCTCTTCTCACACAGGCACTCCAGGGACACTCACCCACACACAGATGCTCACCTCAAATATTTAAAAATCTGGGCCATTTCTCTAATACTTTAACCAACGCCATGTACGCTTTGGCGAGGTGGTTATATACATACATGCCTGTAGCTCGAAAGCTAGGACTCCCACATATATTAAAGAAAGTCACAGATGATTGCAAATGTACATCTTTTGACCAAGCCTTTTGGGAATTAATAGACTGTGACAAACCTATAGGATTTTAGTAGCAGAAGGAACACAAGGTAAATAATAATAGTAATGGTAAGCGCTAAGGAAAGGCCTGGTAGCGTTTATTAAACGTGGTTCTACTCCCCTGACTTTTCCTCTGTTTCTTCGCTGCTGGGCTGTGTGGAATTTATGAATTTGTTTTCCTTTTTCCATTTCATCCGCCTGTTTTGAAACCATATTTTAATCTGGCGTTCAGTAAGGCAGAGAGCGTTTGCAATCTCAATACGTCGTCTTCGGGTTAAGTATCTGTTAAAATGAAATTCCTTCTCTAACTCTAGCGTTTGGTATCTGGTGTAAGTTTGCCTCCCTCGTCTCCCATGAGTTCCATATACTGTACCTGTAGAAGTAAAGACAAAACGATCGCATTGGACAGGGCCCAGTGATTTCAGACCAGAAAGAGCGGTTAGTATATTCTGCCTCCTTTTGCAGGCACGATCACGGGGGCGGGGGGGGGGGGGGGGGGTGCTCGGGTTTCCTGGAGGCTTCTTTTTTTTTTTTTTTTTTTTTTTGGTCCCTCTTTTCCTTTTCTCCTGCCTGACCAGCTGTAAATGCGGATGTGCAGCGTGCTTACGGCGGTGGGGTAACTGGGATACAAAGAGGCTTTAAGGTGGACCCAGGGAAAGTGAAGTAGGTAGCACCCGTGTGAATCGCTGAGCAGCGTCTACCCTCTGCGTGCTGAGAGCCTGTGCGCGCACACACACACGCACACACACACACGCACACGCACACGCGTGCGATCCGGGGAGCTGCACCCATGTGCGTGTGTGTGCGCGCGTGTGTGTGTGCACGCATATGCGGGTGTGTTTACACAAACACGCTCTATTGCCATGGCTGTGACTACAGAGGGTCTGTGATTTAAGTATAATTATAGACATCAGCTAAAGATCATAGAAGAGCCTTTGCCATTTGCTCCGGAATTTATTGCCCTCGAATGCAAAGCAGCATCAGAATGGTCTTGCTAAAAGTTTAACTTTCCGAAAAAGAAATGCGACCCACAGTCCAGCAAACATAAACTCGGGAGGAGGGGAGAGGAGGGGAGTCATTAGCAAACACTGGAAGTGAACGTCTTAATATGGGATTATTAAAAATAACTGCCACCCCAATACTGCCCTCCCCCCCAGCACCACTCCTGGACAGAATAGTTCAATTATGTGAAGTTCACTTGTAAGTCAGAGAAAATCCGCGATGCCATGGAAGTGCGCCCACGGCCCCAGAAACGTGCTCTCAATATCCAGTACTTACAGGCTAATGAGCTGGGGGAGGGGGGCGAGGAGGAATGTGCCACAAATGCATTGGATCCTCAGTACAGAGGGCATATTCCCTGCATCGCTCTCTGACAATGAAGAAGCGGAGCAGAGGCTTTGGGGTGGCTGTAGGAGAGTGGTAAAAGTGCTCTGCTCCTTTTTTTCTCCTTTTTTTTCTCTCTCTTTTTTTTTTTTTTTTTTTTTGCCTGCTTCCTAAGGATTCCCCAGTAACTTTCACCAGTGAACCCACAGGCTGGGCTCTCGGCCACCGTTCCCAAAGTACCAAGGTGCCAGGTCTAAAATAACCTGGGAAGGTTTCATGTTACACATTGCCCTGCAGGAACCGTGCCTCTCCAGAAGCCTGGACTTTATCTAAGAACCGAAAAAAAAAAAAAAAATCTTGGGCAAAGAAACTTTTCCTTCCTCTCCCCCCCGTCATTGCATCGAAAGCCTTACCAGCGCAGGAGTTCATCCGCTGCATCCAAGGGTAAACAGGGCTCGTGTACTTCCGGTCGGTGCCTTCGTCATTTACAATTTTGGCTTGGACGCCGCTGGATTTGTACTGTTGATCGGGAGAAAAGTGCAGGTAGTCCCCGGGCCCCCTCTGCTTGCCACTGCCGGAGGGAGAGGCGCTACTAATTTCCTTGTCCGAATAAAAACAAGAGGCTCCGTACTCATAGGAAGCCCGATTGCAAGCAATGACGGTGTTGGACTGTTGGTAGAAACAAGGTGAGGTGTAAGTCTTGTCCTGCAGGCTGCTTGCCCCGTACGAAGCCGGAAAATGCCTGAGAGCATCATAGCCCGCCGGGTAAAGGGGGATCTGCCCGAGGAAAGAGTCCTGGCCCCCGGGCAGGCTCCCCGGGAAAGTGGGATTCACGAAATAGGAACTCATTTGCTCTCCCCCTCTCCCGGACCGTGATTTGTTGTGTATTAGTACATCTGGCGATAACTATTAGGAGTCATCGAAGTGGTTTGTTTCTGGATGGCCGAGCGCCAAAAGCGACAGCAGAAAATAGGAGCAGCTGACGGCGGGGCGGCCAATGGGAGCGCGCGCGGCGCCCGCTCCCCCGGGGCCGCCGCCACCGCGCCGCCAACTTACCGGCAGCCCCGGCCCCGCCGCGCCGCCCCGCGCCACCCCGCGCACCGCCGCGCAGCGCCGCGCAACGCCGCGGGGACCGGCCGCGCCCCCGGGGCGGCACCGCCCCTCCCGGGGAAAAATATCCCAATAATAATAATAGTAACAAGAACAGTAATAATTCCCGGCGGGAGCAGGAAGCGCGGGCAGTGTGACAGCCGCGGACGGGGGACCCCCCCGTCCCCGGCGGCTGGAGGTGTGTGTAGGGGGGCGCCCTTAAAAGTTGGCGGCCCCACGACAGGCGCGTCGCCCCCGAGGGAGCCGCGCAGCCCCGCGGGCAGGGCTGGCGAGCCGCCCCCGGCCCTCCGGCGGAGGGAGGCAGAGAAGGAGGGAGGGAAGGAGGGAGGCGGCGGTGGATGTTGCGGGGGGAAAGTTTGGAGCGGAGGGAGCACGTGAAAGGGGGAGCGGAGCGCCGCGCAGCGCAGCGCGGGGGGGCCGGCCCGGCCTCTCTCCATTTTCCCACCGCGATGCCACAACCGCATCCAGGAGTTTTTAGGCGCCTTTTCTCACCCCCCACCCTTTTCTCTCGGAAATCGCCCCTCCGCTGAGGCTTCCCTTCGGAGCTCGGGGAGCCCGCCTCAGCCCCGAGCCCAGCTTTTGTGAGAGAGGCTAACGCGTCCTGCGTGGAAGAGGTCTCGTATCTTAATGAACACCCCCATAATTAACGCGGAGGTTGTGGCTGGGGCAGGAAACGGTGGCCTTCTGGGGAGGGGGATTTTTGGTTTGCACCAAGTGCTCGAGAAGGCCCCGGGAAGGGCTGGGCGGGCCCCCGGCGCCCCCCGAGCAGCCCAGATAAAGTTCCACGTGTCTCTTCTCCCCCAGTCCTCCCCGCCAGAGCCGAGCCGAGGGAATCAAACATTCAAATTCAAAAACGAGCCAGTAGGACTATTCCTAATTAATACAGCCCCGCTAATGAGTCAGCAGAAGCCAATCGGTTTCGTTGTTGCTCTGAATAATTTGATTAAAAGTGGCTGTGTGTCTTTAAGAGGGAAAAAAAATAATACATGAAACAAACATTTCCACCTTCATTTTTCAACATGGCAGTTACCCCATAGCGGAAATATAATTCTTGGCCCAGGGCAGGGACAGTAACAGTGCTGATGAAATTCGCTGAGGCGCTTTTAATTCAGCCGTAACCCTGCAGTTCCTGAAGATAGCATGAGGTTGTTCATTCCAAAATGTGTTTACTCATAATCCGGGCCCATTGCAACAGATTGAATAGCCTAATTTTAAACGCGCTCTGACGGAAAGTGACATTCGTACGAGCCCCGTTTCCTAAAGCAGCTTTCAAAGGAGAGTTTTGTTGTTGTTGGGAGACTATTTGTCTCATTTCCGGGGGCAGATTACGATACCTATAAAACAGTAGTGAGTTAAAACATCGCTCCACAATAGTTTGTATTGTTCACAGTCTCAGCTGGACTTTCACATTCAGATGTTGATTGCTTCCATTTTTTTTTTTTTCCCCCCCAACTTCCTTAACCTCTTCAGCCCGGCTAATCCACAAACACACCTGGTAGAATTACAGCTCACTCGCTGCATGCTTTGGGAGGTCATTTCAGAAACGTGTATTTCCTGAAAGCCAGCCTTCTCCGGAAAAAGTTTTTTTACTCAGTGCGAATAGAGTTAAAAAAGGAGGGAACACCAGCAAACAAGCACACAGCACGCTAAACACAAAGAGGTTCTTAAAAGAGCAGATTTTCGCCAACGTAAGTCAGAACGAAAACGCACCGTGAAAAAATGAACACTCGGGACACGCGAAACCCACCGTCCCTACTTTAAAAAGTTGTGGTTTTTTTGTTTGAATCCATCACACAGAGAGCAAAATAAAAAAAAAAAAAATCGCGCCAGGCTTAGCTATATTTACATTTTATAGCATCGGTTACAGACTGATTTATTTTTTTTCTCTCTCTCTTTTTTCTTGTTGTTTCTTTTCTCTTTTTCAAGTTACTGTTTACGTCCAAATCAAACTGTCGAAAGCCCGATCCCAGGCAGCGAAAACATTTCTTCGTTGATCCCATAATATTAAAAGGAATGAAACGTGCACGTTTGCCTGGCTGGGTCGTGTTAGAGTAGTTACAGTGACAGCTAAACAATCTGCACTGCAATCTCCGCTTCAGTCACATTCAAGCGTCCTCTCCGCTCCTCCCCCTACCCCAGAAAACCCCGAATTACAATAATCTGTTACCCCCCGGCCCTGCCAGGGAAATGCCCTGCCCGGACACATTTCGCAGCAGTTTCCCTTCACCATTTCCCCCCAGGAAAGCAGAAAGCCGGCCGCTGCATTTTGCCACTGCAACGAAGTCACACTTTGCGATACGCCTGTATTTCATCCGCCTTTTATTTGTTTTCGGAATTCCCCTCACCCCCAGCACCTCCTCCGCCAAGCACTTCGCCTTCCTCCTCCCGCCGAAAACCCGGCCGGCAACCCCAGCCACCCTCGGATACAGGTGCGGGGGCAGTTACCCTCTTAAGCTTAAAAGCCTCCTTCTCCTCGTATGTAAAACCACTTACAAATCCTTCTCATCCTCGGCAGCGTCACCAAAACCAACCTTTAACTAATAGCTCCTAATCCAAACAGTTTGGGCAAGGCGAACCGGTGTTTAGACTGGCGGGGTATGGGGAGCCCGGCCGGGGGGACGCGGGCGGGTCTTCCCCAGCCAGCTCCCACTGTGATATTTTACAGTTGACGCACACCGAGGTACAAGCGGAGGGGAAGGGGAGGGGGCAGAGCCGGCCCTGCCGGAATATCTTGCCCGGGGGCGAGCTCTGATGCTCCCGTAGAAAAGGTAGGCCGGATTTATTTTTTTTCTTTTTTTCTTTTTCTTTTTTTTTTTTTTTATTTTTTTTTTTTATTTGGGTTTCCGCCGAGCAGCGCAGGCTCCCAGCGCTGCCCTTCCCAGGGGCTGCGGGGGCCGCTCCGCGCCCGCCTTCGCCGTTCCGCCACGCCGTGGCAGCACTGAGCACCCACGGCCCCGCAATAAATAATCCGGCGCTCACTGCAGCTCCAGTCCGGCGGATACCGCAATGCAATGCAAATGCAATGCTTTATCAGCCCGGCAGCGCAAGCAGAGCCGGGGCCAACACTTAAAGCACTCCGAGCCGCTCATTCGCCATGAGGAGGCGGGAGCCGAGCCCAGCCGGGCGGCGGCGGGGGGTCTCGGGGGCGCCGTCCCCGGGGCCCGGCTCCCCCCCGCCGGCACACACCGCGGGGCACCGGCCCGCCAGCCGCCGCTCCCCCCGCCCCAGCGCCGCACCGTAACAGTCACAACAAGGAGAGAAAGGGGGAAAAAAAGCTCCGTCTCCGGCGCTGAAATCGGTTTAGCCGCCGCAAAGCCCGCTCCGCGCAGCCGAGGAGCGCAAGCTACCCACGCCGGAAAGCGCCGGGAACAGACGCACCCACGGCGGGGCACGGAGATTTTGCAGGCAGCACTTGATCTGATAAAGAAAATCAAAGACACATTTGCGCTGTTTCCCCCGTCTAGAAATAACCTTTCCCCTGGACATGCCGGGGGAGCCAGGAGACATTGTGCTGACTGTTTGGTTTTTTTTTCTGAAATAGTAAAAATTAAATTACATCTAAATTTCAGCTGCCGCAAATGAACTTTAAGCTAATGCTGCGAAATAAAAAAAAAAAAAAATAATGTCTGCGGTTGTAATTTTTTTTTCCTCGTGCTGGAAAAAAAATCCCCTCGGATTGATGCTGTAAACCTGAATTCTTAGAAAATAACCTGCATGTCACAGCAACCCCCTGGCAAATACAAACAGAAATAAACTTCATGGGAAAAAAAAAAATCACGGATTCCTTGCTAAATAATAGAAAGTAGACATTTTATTTAGGTATATTTTTGCATGCACTAGTTAAGTCGAAATCAACTGAGCTGCAGCCACCTCTATTTTTGGCCGGTAACATTTCCATTTGGTTTAATTGCACATGTCTAATATTTAAACGTATTAAACCATGTTTCCCTGCTTACGGTAGTGTCATATACATTTCTCACCTTTTAGGTTCTGGCTCACAGGAGCCCCTGCGACTTTGACAGCTGTCGCTTTGGCTGCACAGGAGACGAATCGCCCTCCTTTTGGTGCCAGAAGAAGCAGGAAATTAGCCAGGTTGCAAGTTGAAAATCTGCCACGCCAGTGCTTTGAATCCAATATGCCACACCTTCCAGCGGGGGAACTGGAAATTGCCATCCCGGATCTGTGTTCTAGGCGGCTGCTTATGCCGAACCTCCGCACACTTTGTTCACTATTGCCTTACAAAGAACAAATGAAATGGGGATTGAAAGCCAGAGAGATCCGAAGCAGGACAGAGCTCAGCAAAAGAATGCGGCTCTATTCTCGCAAGGGAAATTATAAAAAAGTTCATGTTCACGGTTACCATCCACATGACCGACAACGACCAATGGAAAAACCGAACAACTCATAAAGTTGTATTGCAAAGTTGTAAATTTTCATAAACAACAACGGATTTATGGCCTTTTCCTCATCACTAAGAAGAGGCAGGTCTTAGAGAGGCGCCATCTTACCACAGAGGCAGCCCTGGAGTTTTTTAAAAGACCTGGAGTTTGTACTAATTTTATTAAAATTACAATTAGTACGTTGACCAGGAACGGAGTGTAGTAGAAAAAGGCAACTTGTGCGCAAATGGTGCTCTGGTTCTACCTGTATTTATCCGGCCGAATAAAGGGACTTTTCGGGCGAGCTTTTTTTTTTTTTTTTTTAATTTTAAAAAATATTGAAAATATTAGATCTCCTCGACATTACGTGGTACCTGGCAAAAATGATACATTTTCTAAAGCGGGGCGATTATTCCCCCTTTTAATGCCACCCTGATGCCCCCCGCCCCCCGAAAACCGCCCGCACAAACCACACACGTACCCGACCAGATCATTTACACTTGGAAGTTTCGCATCGCACTTTCTGTTCATTACCAATTATTATTTCACCGCATGCGAGTTCGGCTTGATCGGCGGCCGCCTGGACTGGGGTTATGATTTTCAGAGGACACGGGGACACGGTGGAAGGAAGCCCTCCCATAAAGAAGGCTTTCCGCTTTATTAATCAACTGCGTTAGGGGAAAAAAAAAATACGAAGTCGAGATAGAGAAATTGACTGATTCCTATCAATTCATCACCTTGGATTTTTTTTTCTTCTGATTACGGGAAAAAAAGATTTATATGGTCTAATTTCTTTATTTGTCTGTGTAAATTATTTTTTATGCTTCCTTCGAACTGTTTCCCTAATAAAGAAACACAATTCATTGTCAACAAGCATATTTATTTTCTGTGTAACATAAAACACATTTATCGTGGGAGATACTTGAACACGGTATCACTTCCAAAGAGAGTTCACAGACATTATTTTTTTTTTCCACTTCCAATACTTACACGGCATATCCAAATGTTCACAACGAACACATCGAAACACATTGTAACATACAATTTTTGAATAAACTTTAGCCAAACCTTCAAGACGGATTTATACAGAGTTCTTAACAATACATCATGCTACAAAGTTTCCAAATTAATTACATACTTCCCAATTTATGACATGATCTTACAAATGAGCTCCAAGACGAATATAAATGACAAAAAAAAAAAAAAATCGTTCAAATATACAGTATCTGCTATTGTAGGAAAATTCACGGTATTACATATTAACACGTTCGGATAATCAGGACAAACAGGATTTTTTTTTAAAGGTGGTTACACGGTCATTTAAATTCACTTTTCAAAGAACACTTTCCACGATATTAAGTAAGATCAACTTAGAATAAGAAAACGGCCTTTAGCAGAGGCAGCCGAAGGTAGAAGCCAACGGGAGATATTAAACCGCTTTGTACAATATTGGCGTGTGTTTGCTTCCTCACTCGCAATAGTAAAGAATCGAGGACAAAGATATATTGCAGCATATGGTTTTCATTTATAATTGCTTTGGAATAAATATATTATTTTAAATTTAAATATATTCAGCCTTTTCGGTACCAAATTCTATACCAAAGCTATTGATGCGTGCTTTTCGAACGACTACACTTACATTTCTAAAAGCATTTTGCGATTCACATTAGTAATGTTATCTTCTTTTGACTACTAAAATACAGTATACTTTCGAAGATAGGTAGGCGGAGCAAGATATATAGGTAGTCTGGAAAATAGGTAGTACAAGTCATTGCTGTAGCTTGTAGTGGTTTGTGGAACATCTTTTTTCCCCCCCTTACTTGCTGTTTAACCTTTTGTTAGTGTAGCTGTTAGTTATGATACTTTTCTAACAATAATTACAAAAAAAAAAAAAAAAAAGAAAAAAAAAAGAGAAGTGCAGAGCTACTTATTCAAAATTAGGTAGTTTTTTCTTAATGTGAACCTAATGCACTTTTCCCCTTACACATGATTGGGACTATTGAGTCAGGTAGTTACTTCGGAAGGTCACGGTTTACTATCTGTGCAAGCAGCAGTTCTCCCACTGAAGTGTCCCCTGGACAAACCCACCCAGGTTTGGGTGAACGAAAAAACAAATGATTGTAAGATGCTCTTAGGAGATATTACCGAAAAGTTCGGCAAGGGGCAGGTTTGGGGAGTACGGGAGAGTGGAGAGAAGGCTGGAAAACCACCCCAAGAAACGCTTTCATATTTGCAAACGCTCGCTTGCAAGATGATTATTAAAGGGAACAGATTTTTTTTTTTTTTTTTTAATTAAACCAGTGAGTCTCTCTCTTTTTTCCTTTAAAGGGAGCTTTTCCAACTGTCACGTGCATACATTATACTGAAAGATCGCTTCCTCGAGTGGGACTCCTTAGTCCTCCTCCTCTTCGTCTTCTTCCACTTTCTCGACAGAGGCTGCTGCTGACGTGGGCTCGTTGGGAGCCGGGGTGCTGGAGCTCTCTTCCTTGTGCTCCTTCTTCCACTTCATCCTCCGGTTTTGGAACCAGATTTTGATCTGCCTCTCCGTCAGGCAGAGGGCATGGGCGATCTCTATCCGCCGCCGCCGAGTCAGATAACGATTGAAGTGGAATTCCTTCTCCAGCTCCAGGGTCTGGTAGCGGGTGTAGGTCTGGCGCCCTCGCTTCCTATCTGGACCTGAAAGCAGGCACACACGGCCAGAGTTAGGCAAGAAGAGAGGTGGAAAGTTTTCTCTTTTTAGGTTGTTTTTTTCCCCTTAATATTATTATTATTGTATAAATAAATAAATAAACAAACAAACAAAAAGCGGCCGAGCGAGAGTGAATGATCCCCTTCTCTCACTTCCACCCGCCCCCCCACTTTGCCCTAACAAAGACATTTCAGCCACTCGACCTGCCCTGCTCAAGCAGGGCAAAAATTAAGTTGCTCGAGACCAGGAAAAAGTAGAGAGAAAGCATTCAGGAGAGGAGGTGGGGGAGGAAATTGCTTTTTGGAGGAGGAACTTTCCCCCCGGGCGATGTATTTCCCTAAATCCTTCCAGACTTTCGCGTTTCACAAGGGGAAATAAAGAGCTGGAAGGCTGGGCTGTATTTATTTTATTTTAATGTCGGGGGCTCCCTCCACACCCCCACCCCCACTCCGCCTGGATCGTAAACAATACATCGCATTTAGGTCCAGAAGAGAGCTCTCCTTTTTCACACACTCTCGCCCCCACACTCCCCCCCCCCCCCTTTTTCCTGTTTAGTACATTTCTATAGATCCTTATCTCCGTGGAAAGGCCAGGGGGGACGAGAGTGGCACGTCTCGGCAACGTGGGCTGGCAAAGTCCTCAGCAGCCCGTCCCCCGCTCCTGAACGCCCCTCTCCCCTCCGCCTTCCCCAGCCAGCGGGATTTTTTTGCCCAACTTCGGCAGAGGGCAGGGGAGACGCTCACCCGTGGGGGCTCTGTGAGCCCGCAGCCAACTCTCCACATTTCTATAGCAAACAGCGCAAATCAACTCAATGCTAAAAATTCCATAGCAAATGGAGTTAAATAAATTTACGAGGCTAGAACCCATTAATTGGGCAATAAAAAGTTTTATGATACTCATTTACATACAATGCCACGGGCTTTCTACGCAATGGCGCCTCGGCTATAATTAAAACCATAAAGGCTGTGCTGACAGTAATTCTGGCGACACGCTTTGCCTGGCTGCCACGGCTCCAAGCCCTCTCCGCTTGCCCCTACCTGAAGACCTCATCCAGGGGTATATCCGGAAATTAGGCTCAGCCTGGTTGTGCAGGTTGCTTTCCTCCGCTTTCTCACAGCTGGGTTTGGTTAGCTCATTGCAGAGGACGGGAATGTTCTGATCAAAAGAGGAACAATGCAGGTTGTAGGCATCAGAGCCCAGGCTGTATCCGGAAGAGAACGGGCTTTGATATATGGTACTGTTCACATTGTACAAGCCGGGCATGGAGGAGGCGAAGGCACCCGCGCCTGGTCCATAGCCGCTTCTCTGGGAGTTGCTTGCAAAGGAGCAAGAAGTAGGCTCTGCATTTTGGAAAAGAGAAGCCCCCGCCGTATATTTGCTAAAAAGCGCATTCACATAATACGAAGAGCTCATAATTTTGACCTGTGATTTGTTGTCCGGCAGGCTTCAGTGTCGGTTTTACGAGGTAGCGTGATATATGATAACATTACACCCCCAGATTTACACCAAACCCCATTTTCTTTTGGACTGAGCTGCCTCGAGCACGTGACCGGTCATATGACGCCGCCCGCCAATCCCCGCCCGCCTCACAGGTGGTGCCGGCCGCGGCCCGCCGGTGCCCGGCCATGGACGGGCCGGGGACGCCGCCGCCGCCGCCGCGCCCGGCAGCGCCCTCCAGCCGCCGCCGCCGCCCCCTCGCCCCCCGACGGCGCCGCTGCGCAGGGGGGGCGCTCGGCCCCCGCGGGGGGGCACACGCACCATGTGGTCCTTTAGACGGACCGGGGCGGGGGTGCTGAAAAAAAAAAAAAAAAAAAAAAAAAAAAAAAAAAACTTTAAAGGAGGCTGCTCGTCACCCACGCGTTGTTTTCCGCAAGGAAAATAAGCGGGGGGTAACACTGCAGCGGGGTTTATGGGGGTACCCCCCGGCCGCCGGGCCCCGCCACGCCCGACCCCCGCCGCACCGTCGCGGGTCCTGAAGGGCTGCCCGAGCCTTGAAAATGAAGGCACCCTCCTGGAATGAGCGCCGCCGGTTTACCCCCTAGGAAAAAAACACGCTCATCCTCCCGGGGTAAAAAAAAAAAAAAAAAAAAAAAAGAGAGAGAAAAATGCGAGGACTCAACTTTCTGAACGCCTTCAAAAGAAAAAAAAAAAAAAAAACCGCGAACCAAAATAAACCCAAACCCCCAGAGTTGAAGAAATCGCCTACAAATGTCTTCAAATCTCAGCCGCCTGTTTAATGCCCCTTTTACCTTTCCATCCTACGTACCTTACAGTCCTAAGCGGCAGCGCTACGCTCAAATGACGGGGAGCGTTGCCGCTTTTCTTAACACTGGGCTCCCCAACAATGCGAATGGCTCTCCATTGAGGATGCTGCACCGTGCCCTTCCTTTAAACGGATCGTAAAATGAGTTTCCTTCCCTCAGACAGGGAGTCCTGGTAAAGACAGCTTTTACTGCCTGCCTGTATTGCACATCATAAACTGGAAGGAGCACAATGGAATTGCCCCGGAAATTCTCCTTTCAATTATAGTTTGGTGCCCCGTGTACAAAGACTTTCTCACCAGTTAAAATTGTTCTTGGCGATATTTCGCACGGACCCTAAACTTTACGTTTTGTAAACGTGGGACACCCTCTCCCCCCACACACACCTCCGACACACACACACACACACACACGCACGCACCCTCTGGGACTCTTTATGCGCAGTTATTGCAGCCCCATGAATATAGGTTACTGACAGAAGCAAGTAAATTCTCTAAAGCCAGATCCCTGAGATATTGGTGCTTTAGAGCATGCAAATGTGGCGGCTGTATCTAGATATTTGCCAAGTGTTAAGTACGTGAAAACGCAGTTATTATTCGCAGGCGTAAGGGAGAAGCTGGGGAAAGAGCCCCCTTCGTTTATTTCTTCAAATTCGCCAATATTAGACAATATCCCTGCGGTCGCAATCGCGATGTGGGAACACGCCGGCAGAAGCGGCTGCTGGAAAGGAATAAAGGCCCAAGAAGTTAAACGAATGCGAAGCAAACAAGACGACGACTAAGAAGATCAAAGAGGCTGAAGTAGATGACATTAGACCAATAAATTGCTCCTCTGGTGACAACATACCAAGATGCAAGAAGAAAGAAACAGCAAATATTACCAATGTCTAGACTTAAATATGGATAGCGTAGGACCGAATAGATGAGCTGGGTGGTTGTGTTTCGAGCTTTATGGTTCTGCACAATTTGCGCGTTTATGTATTTTTCTTTGCGTGTGTGTGCCACCTTTTTTTTACATATTCTGCTTTCAGCTTTTTCTTCCTGCCAACCCTTAAGATTTCTCAAAAAGTCGTCACTGAATAAATCTTAAAAGGACCCCCAGACATGGGTCCCCGCCACCTTATTTACTTCCCCCACCCTCTGCGTGTTAGGCATAAGGCTGCCTCTCAAAAAGCCTCTGAAATCTCTCGTTCTGTCGCACACAAACCCATGCCGAATCCCCGCGCCTGAAAACGCACTTTTCATTTGAATGTTTTTTTTTTTTTTTTCCAGTCGAGGAAACGGCGAACGAGCGCAGATTGCAAGGTTTCGGTCATCACAAAATTCTCACATTAAAAATAATCCTCTAGGCGGGATTCACTGTATTTATTTTTTTCTTGTGAGCTCTGGACTACCTCTCTTTGCTTTCTGAGCTTTTCCGGGAAGTAAAAGGTAGTGATAAAACCGTGCTCATAAGTTATAAGCGACCTGGGAGCACTACGTGATTATGGCTTGTGTATTAGGCAGTATCTTGATGTGGTTCATACAAGGGAGGATTTTGTTGTTTTGGAATCTGTTCTCGCCGTAATTTATCCACGATTATAATGGGGCGTACTGTGCCAAGTTATTACTTAGTATGACGATGCATAAACACTTTTTAATTTCAATATAATTTTACTGCCCAAGGAAAAAAATAATTAATCATAATAAGTTTAGCAATGCCATTGTAGACAAACATTTGATAGGAAGGCTCTTGTTAGAAAGCAGGGAGTGGCTGTTACTCTTTATCCCTAGAAAGAATTAAATCTTTGAAACGGTGCGGGGAAAAAATAGCTCAGCGCTCACATTCCTTCCCGATGCTGAATTTCGATATAAAGATACTGGCTTTGAATCAAGGAAATGTAAATAAAACGCAGAGAAAGTAGTTCTGTTACGGAGTACCACGCAGCGATTTGTTTACTTGTCTGGCTTTAATTTGAAAAATACAACGTTCATGCTTCAGCCCACAGTTCATCCTTCCTTTCCTCCTGCCTTTATTTTCATTCCAATTACTTTTTCCTCCTCTCTTTTGGCAACTGCCGTCTGAAAATACTCCACAATTCCCCGCTAAGCCTCATTCTCAAGACGCGAAAGCCAACAAAAGCAAAACGGAAAAAAACACGAAAACGACTCGAGGAAATAAAAATCGAAGGCGAGGAGAAGTTAGGGATGACTTTGAGAGACACGTCAAGTTTGCAGAGCATCAGCCTGCTCGCATCTGTATCATATAATTACAACGGGTCCCACAGAGCTGAAATTGCTGGGGACGCAAGCAGGGCTTTTTATTTGTATCAAAGACAGCTGTTGAGGAATTTCTCTCGCCGGTAAATAATTTTCAAACGAGAGGTTTGCGGCGCTGCCGTTTCCCCGCACGGCTGTGTCTCCAGCTACGCGGGGCGGAGAAGGGCATTGGAAAACCCGTCGGTTCGCCCCCCGCTCCGAGGGCAAAGCTCTTCGGGGGCTCTCCTCCCGGACTGATCCGTGGAGACCCTCTTCCATTCTGCCCGAACCCTTCAATTCTCCCTTTCTCCAGATATTTTATTTCTCACCAGCCCTTCGGGAGACCAGGACACCCTGTTTGCAGGCTCAGAGCTTCGCCAGAGAAGGGCGAAGATTTGGGGCAAGGGAAAGAGGAGCTGGCAGTTCAGTGCCAGGGCTCCGTCCGTCAATATTAGCTAATAGGAAATGCCTCGGTGTTTTGAGAATAATAAATGCAGGGTATGTCCTTGGTGCAGAGCAAGCTTTACTTTTGCCATGAGTGCACCGTGCGTGGCCAGACGGCAAATGCCACCCTAACCGCGCCCGGTGGCAGCGGGGCATCCCTCACCGTACTCCCGGGAGAAGGGGGGGGGAAACCCCCTCAAACCTATCGGCCTTTGTTAAAACCGACCCAGCGTTTCCAAGCCCAGTTATGCTCCCATAAAGTCGACATTTTAGGAGCTTTCGGGGAGGCGGCCGAGCGCTTGATGGCGGGCGGGCGCGCGCTCTTTCGCGGGCTCACAGCGCCACCTGCCGCCGCCCGGCCGCCACCGCCGCCCCGGCCGCCGCCGCCGCCGCCGCCCGCCGCCCGCCGCCCCGCCGCGCCGGCCCCGCGGAGCCAGCGCCTCTGCCCGCCAGCGCACGGCAAGATAAATGTCCACCTCCCAGCCTGGATTTAAGCAGGGGAAGGCCAATAAAAGGTTGTTATTTCCGCTCGCCCGCTTTATCTAAAACAGCCAGACAAAACAAATGAAAAGGCTTTTGTAGAAAATCTTAATTGTGGCTGGACAGTTGTAAACTCATTAAGAGCCGAATTCCAGACAGTTTGCAGACCCGTCATTTATTACACACTCTTAATGCTGATTCTTTGAAGTTGCCTCTGTCTGCAACAACAGAGGGCGTCCCAGCATCCCCAAATACTGGCTCAGGGATCAATTAGGGGCTTTTTTGTGTGTGTGCACACCAGAACGAGCTCCCTTTCACTAATTAGAACTCATCAAATCTTACCCCGGATTTCTTTTTTTTTTTTTTTTAAGGTGAAGCCGAAAGCATTTTTTTTTCCCCCCGCAGTTCTGCACATCTGCAAACTTCTTGCCGGCTCCCTAAGTTTTGTCTTTAGCCCTGCAGCGTTTTACACCCCATAAACGGTTACAGCAGTCATTTTCTTTTATTGCACTGTATGGCTCTGAATTTTCCTAACAACAACTTCTGCCAAGACCATAAGTGTGTTCCGTCTTATTTTGCTTTAAATACATATATATGTGTAAGCGTACCTCCGTAAAACAAGGCGGCTTTTACTGTTATTCGACATATTTGCAAGCAAGGGTCGGTGTGGCACAGAAGTGTGCTGCGGTTCATATTATGGAGGATACCTACTCTGAGCAGTAAGATGTCCGCCCCAAACAAGGGTAAATTTCAGCAAGCTCACAGACTATTTTCTTTTGTTGCTGAGCTTGGTTTGGCTTGGGGCGGCGGGGGAGGGGTGGGTGCAATGGGGGTGTGTGTGGAAATCTTTCGCTCCAAACAAACCTTCTTTCTGTTTTTAAAAATAAATCCTATTTTGCCTTCTCTGCTCTAGCCTGCTGCCAGCCCAGCTCTCTCCTTGGGCTAAATCAGCGAGTAAAATTGACACCATAAATTCTACCATAATTGTCAGTAAAATTTTATCTGTATCTATATCTATCTATACATACATATATAATTCGAGGCGCTAGTAAAATGCAACGGTTTTTTTTTATTTGCCACGGGACATTTAAAAGGGGGGGGGAAATCCCAAACGTGAAGGCAAGGGAAGGAAAAAAATGGGTGGCGTTTGAAATAACATATTTTGCATGCGCAATTATCTCTAGAAGGGAATTTAAAATGAACGCGCTGGTAATGCGAGCCTTCTCACAGAGCTTGGTGAAGCACACTCAGTGCTGGACATTTTCTGGCGGAGGCTAATTAACCATCTCGGCTTAAATGTCGCTGTCTGAGCTGATTTACATTATTGTCCGCACTAAAGAACGTCGGACATTTTGGTTTGGTCCTAAATGCCCCCTCCCCGCCGGGCGAATTTATTAAAACCGCGTTGACTCGGGACCGTGCCCCCGCTGCCATCCGAAGGGGCTCCCTCCTCGCACCGCTAAGCGCCAGCTCACCAAATTATATCCGGGAGGGGGGGGCCGTGCCTCCTCTCAGCGAAGCAATGGCATTTAGGACCTGAATCTGCCCATTTAGGACGAAAATAAGCTCAAATTTTCATCACCTGGGGGTCTGCGTTTATAGACCCGTGGGTTTGCCTTGGCTCAGAAATAACACTGCTGCTCGCCTCGCCTCCGCAGCTGCCCTAGCCCTGCCACGTCTGCCGGTGGGATTCGGTGTGCCGTGGAAGAACCCCTCCTTAATAATCTTAAAACATCACAAAATATAAAAGAATCAATATATTTTTATTTGGCAAAAAGTTAAATATCATTTCAACACAACGATTTGGTCAGTAGGCCATGAGGTAACTATTTCAAAATAGACAGTGTACGTTCTGCATCAACATAACTTCCCAGATTTCTTTTTTTAAATCGATACAAATTTACAATAACCAAATGTAGGTTTTTATAGTGTATAATTTATTATCAATAAAATTAACCTTCATTACAATAACCATCAAATCATTCGATTAAAATTAAAACGTAAACCATAGGTAGTTACCCTTTTCACATATACGTATAGCTCCGCAATCTGATAACTGCTCACTGGTGCAAAAACAATATTTAAGCTAGTCTGTTTATTTACTTTTTTTTAATATATAGATTATATATACAACCGACAAAGACAGTACTATATATATATCAACTGTGCATACTAAAATGACTTGCTTCAATATTTTGAGAACCGTAATTCCCAGACATCCCGGACGAACTTTTTTTCTACCTTTTTTTTTTTTTTTTTTTTTTTGCGTTGGGATATATATAATATATATTTTACAATCAAAGGTTAACTGTCTAATTATACAGAAAAGACTTAATACACTACAGAGCTATACTCTATGCAATTTTTATAATAAACAACCTGAGTTCAAATTGAATTCTAGCTTACACCATTACATCCGGTACAGCACCCAAGCACATAAATTGAGTCACAAACATAATTACCACAATAAAACACAGTGTTCAAGTATTAGAGCAGAGATACCTCTGCCGCGCAAAGAGCGAATAAAATTAACTACGTAGACTAAACTATACAGTCCGTAAATAGTTGTGCATTATGAAAAGGTAGTTTTTTTCTTTTTTCTTTTCTTTTTCTTTTTTCTTACCATAAGTGAAGAAACAGGTAGATTTATACAAGCCAGCTAAACAGCCTTTTCGTGCTAATGCCCCCTTTTTCTTTCCTATTAGAAAATTAAAAGTCTTACTGTACCTCTCCTGGCAAACTGGCCTCTGTGACAATCAAGGTACAATCACAATCAGAATTTGCCATGGGAAAAAAATGAGGCCTGGACCCAGACGCATTGCATGGCAGGGCTCGAGGGGAGGAATTTTTTGTTTGTTTTTAACTTTTTTTTTTTTTTTTTTTATTTTTTTTGTTTTTTTTTTTTTTTAGTTTTTGCCTTTTCAATTTAACCCGCTTGTCGCCATCATTCGTCCTTCGCTCGATCTTTGTTGATTTTCTTCATTTTCATCCTCCTGTTCTGAAACCAGATTTTCACTTGTCTCTCAGTTAAATTCAGGAGTCTGGCCACCTCGTATCTACGGTCCCTAGTGAGATACATATTGAACAGAAACTCCTTCTCCAGTTCCAGCGTCTGGTGCTTGGTGTACGGGCATCGCTTTTTCCTGGTGGACCTTGCGTGGAGCCAGTTTGCAGCTGGATTATCTACAACGAAAACAACAGGAGAAGTTCAGGCTCGGGGGGGAGGGAGGGAGGGGGCTGGGGAGGGAGACCCACGCAGGACCAGCCGCGTAGGTGTCCCGATATGGAGGTTTAGGATGTGGCTCTCATTTCCCCAGGCACAGAGGATGGTGAGGCACAATGGACTCCAAAATACAGACACATGGAGAGGTCACACGCAACCACACGCGGCAAAGCCCCGCCGCCCCCGCCTCCCCTCGCCTTTTTTATTGTTTGTAGGATGCAATTTTAAAATACTCTTTCTCCTCCTCTCTCTCTCTCTTTCTCTCTCTGCCAGCTCCCTCCCTCCTCCCTGGCCTCCCCACGCACACCCCCCTCAAACTGCCAGCCCGGGGAGTGACCAGCCAGACCAACATGTCATCGAAATTGTTTCACTTTTTAATTTCGACCTTCTCCCGTGTCATCACTGGCAAGACCCAGGGAGCTGGCATAATTAAAGCCTCGCCAGCTTAGGACCCTTATCCGCACGGCGATAATCGCGATAGCAATCCCGAGGCGCTCTGCCACCGGTCCCGCAGCCCTGGGAGCATCCAGCCCGGGGGTTTCCACCGAGGAGACGAAGGGGGGAGGAGGGGCACCAAGTCAACGGCGAGGTTTCTGCTCTCAGCCCCGCAATAGCCGCCTCGGCCTGCGAGCCGCCTCAAAAAGATCAGATTCACATCCAATGCTTTCTAGGCACCCTCTCCCCGGCGTTTGCCCACGCCCGGGAGCGCGGCGGGGCAGGAGGATGCGAGCACGTCCTGCGGAGTTTGCTGGGGTGGCTGGGGCGGGGGTGGGCGGTTTTTGCCTCTCTCTTTTTTTTTTTTTTTTGTTTAAGTTGCAGTTGTAGGGTGGGTTTTTGTTTTCCTTTCAGCCTGGAAAGCCCGAGCCATCCTAGATCCCGTTGGAGCCCGCGAAAGGCAGCGGCGGCTTTTGCAGATGGCAGACCCCGGCGAGCTGGAGCAGCGGCGGCGGCAGCGGCCGGTGCTCGGCCGCGTCATTAGCCCCAGCGCCTCGACACCTCCCCGCGGCCGGCGCAGCGCCCTGAAGTCCATTACCCTCGCAGTCCCACTTACTTGGATCGATCTGCGGTTTCTCTCCGTTTGCCTCACTTTCTCCATTGCTTTCAGAGAATGCGCCTTCGTGGCTTTGCTTATCCCTATCAACTGGAGGAGAACCACAAGCATAATCAGAGAGAGACAAAGTGTGAGTGTCAAACGTGGTACAGTCAGCCCTTCTGGCCGCCAGCGGTTCAGGTTTAATGCCGTAATGCCTGCCGGTAGGTAACCCGGGGAAAGACAAGGAGCCCGGCACAGGCTCAAGCCACGAACGCATGTACCTGCCGTCGGGCGGTGCCACGGGCGCCTGGTGGTGCGCGTAGGGGTGGTAGACGGCGGGGACGCCGCTGGCGCCGGCGGGGTGCGCGGGGCTCCAGGGGGGGCCGAAGACGGGCGCCTTGGGCTGGAAGCTGCAGGGGGCCAGCTCGGGGTGCTCGGCCAGCGCCGCCGGCCGCGGCGGCGGCGGCCCCAGCGGGGCGGGGGCGTAGCGGGGCGCCGCCAGCTCGTCCCCCTCCGGCACCAGGAAGGAGTCCACGTAGTAGTTGCTGAGGGTCCCGGGAGCCGACATGGCGGGCGCGGGCGCCGGACCCGCCGCGGTTCGGGGCTGCGGGTTTCACGTAACAACTTGGTGCTGGCGGAGAAGTAGAGTCAGTAATAAGTTGAGGGCAGCCCGGGCGCCCATTGGCTGCCCCGGTCACGTGGCGGGGGAGCAGAACAATAAAGTATAAATCAGTCCGCGGGCTATTAATGGGTCAGTGTTTTCCAGCCATAATTTTTATAGCGAGGCCATATGTTTTTATGCAAAGGGATATTGGAGTTATACGGCGGGGTTTGTTTTAATTGCGGCCAACTGAGATTAAAAGATCAGATTCCGTATTACAGCCCCCCCCCCTTCCCTCTTTCTCTCTCTCTCTCTTTTTTTTTTTGTTTAAGCGGACTATTTTATATCATAATTAATCATCCCATCAGTGGGTCGTGTTCCCCGCGAAAAAAAAAAACGCCCTTGTGATCGGAGACCTTCACATAAAATTATACAATAATTGAAGCAATAAAAAAAGGCAAAATAACAGTTGCGGTATACTGTATTTAAATATATATTTATTATATTTCATAAGGAGTTATTGTTTCGGGAGCCACGGGGTTGTTATTAAGTCAGTAACTATGAGCGCGCTCATTTGCATCGCTGTGTTTCACAGCAGTAAAAATTTACGAGTGCTTGGAAAGGTTAAATTATACTATTGTGTTTAGTTTGGGAACTCACTGTAAATAATACCGTTCCGTTCGGCTCAGAGCTGGCAGCGGAAAGTCAAATTCAACGTATCCCCTTTCCGAAACTCCGCCGCCGAGCCGGCCCTCCCCGCCCGGCCGGAGGAGGACCGGGGCAGGCGCTGGCTCGGCATTTAGGCTGGCCCGCACCAAAATGCACTTCACCACCCCACCCCGCCGGGCAGAGCGCGGCAGTGACCGAAACACCCTCCTCGTCCTCCCCGCCGCACCGCCGCGCCTGCCCGCCCCTGCCCTTGGACGGGGCCGCGGCGGCCGGGGACCCCCTCGCCAGGCCTGGGAGAGGAGCCGGGGCCGGGCGGCGCGGCGGCGGCCGGAGGGGAGCGGAGCGGAGCCGCCGTCCTGGCCGGGAGGGAGGGAGGGAGCGCGGGCAGAACCGGGCGGCGGTATTTATCACGACGATTAATTCTTAACTATGCAGGGAAGCAGCGGGGGGAAAGGGGAGAAAAAGCCCCGTCTCCCCGCTTGCCGAAAGGCACCCTGCTTCTCAGGGCGGCTATCAAAGGGGCGCTCGCAGCCGGCCGTCCCGCATTCTGGTGAATCAAATTTATGTGCAAATATAGTTATTTATTTGCTGGCACCTCCTTTGACTGCAGGACACACGCTAGCGGCATCGGAAACCGAGCGGAGGGTTACAGTCCTCCGCAGAAGGAGGGGAGGGTGCGCGGGGGGAAAGTAAGAGGCGGCCAGATCCAAGTCCAGTGTTAGGAATTAAAGTCGCGGCCGAGCGCTTTGCAAATATGCCTGGGACTCCCCGATTTCTCTCCGGCGGACACTCGCGCTGTTTATCCCCTTGGCTGGCGAAGGAGCGCGGTCAATGGGATGCAGGGGGCACAAAAAATCTCCGCGAGAGGCTCAATTTACTCGCAATATCTTTTATTGAAAATAGAGCCCAGCAAATGGTAGGGACGGCTGAGTAATAATTAAAATCACGTGTAAATATTGTGCATGCGAAAGTGTGGTTTTAATTAGTTTTACATCGCTATGTGGGCTGGCTGTCTCCCTCTCCCTCTCTCTCCCCCCCTCTCTCCTTCCTTCTTTCTTTTTCTTTTCATGTCTTCAGTTTAATCCGAAATCTTACAGAGATCCTATTTTAACGACGCTCTCTCCCCCCATTCAGGATTACAAAGGCCCATAATGAAACTATTATCCCCCATTAGAGTTCGAAAATTACGGAACAGTTGCAAGATCTCCGCAAACAAGGAGCCCGTTATTTTCTAACAATTTAAAAAATGCAAATAAAGCTCTCCTCTGCTATTTTTTGTGCCCATTGTATAGACCCGCTGTAATAGAAAAAAAATAATTGTATTTCTTTCCTGGAAAGACGGAACTCGACGTCATTTGTATTTATTATTAAGAGTCAGCTGTGGTGAAATGTGATTGTAGAACTTCCTTTTTCCATTCAGAAAAAATAATCTTAGCTGCAGGAGTCCTGGATGTTTATATTCGAATTTGGGTTCTCAACTTGCAGCGGGTTTCATTTTTTTGGTTCCTCACCAAAAATAATAGCAAATGAATAACAATAACAATAACGTTTAAAAGAACGTGCCTGCATTTTTATTTCCCTGTAAAATTCTGCATTTGTTCACTGCCGGCATCCAAGCGGCAGGAGAGGGTGTACAGAAAGCCAGACATAAAATATAGCAAATAATTACAGACATTTTTCACGCGGTCACGTTGCTGATAATGACGCTGGAGCATTCGCCTCTCTTTTCGTCCTTTTAGACCTATTTTTTACCCAAAGTACATTTTGCATCCGAGCCACGAAGCCTAGCGGGGGCGGCGTGGGCTTTGTACAATTTGCGTTGCAAATTACTTAAGGTTTGGGTGGCTTACACCCTCGGAGGCAAAAGACGCCAAAGAGGACAGAAATAGACGTTCACATCAAATCGCGATATGAAATCGGAATTCCCAGGAATGAAGCACCGCTGGAGCAATCGTGCCTGAATAAAAATACTCCCTGCCCTCCATCCCGGCATAGTCAAATTAGCAGAGCTCCCATTCCGCTAGCTCTGACCCCCGGTGCAACAGGAAGGACCCCGTCGGTTTTTAAGCGAGGGGGATATGCAAGCGCTGCTTCATTAGCCACGCACCGCGGAGGCGCGGAGTGTACGCGGGCGCGGGGCGGGAATCCGCGGGCGTTGGCGATCTCTCCTGAACGGGGAAGTTCAGGATCGCCTTTTCCCAGGGTTTCCTGCCACTGCAAACCTCTCTCACGGAATCGCCGGTGCTACGAGTGCACGGAGGTGTTTTTGGCACAGCAGAGAGGAAAAATGATTCAGAATTTGGGGAAGCAGTCCAAAATCAGGATGATGCGATTCAAACGGGAAATAAAGGGCAGAGACAAACCTATGTAGAAACGCCATACAGGCACGCAGAGACATATGCACTGTAAATACCCTCCCCGTATGTACACAGACCCAGCAGATAGCCCGCCAGGCGCACAGTGTGTGTAGAGGCAGCCACAAGCACTTAAATTTGACTGCAACGTAGAGCTCTGCTCCTGCCCCAGCCGAGGACGTCTCCTTCTGTAAGGAACCGGCTGGGGTGGGTCTACCTAAAATCCGCTATCCCAACTCCTCGGAGTTCCTGCAGCCCAGCCTGGAGTTTCGAAAAAGTTTGTAGGTTTTTAAATTATTATTATTATTGTTATTATTTAGGCAAAAATAATCACGGTCACTATCAAAATAAATAGAAATAAAGCCCCAGCCGAGAGAGTTTTCTGCCCTTTCCTCTGCCCGCCTTTCCGCTGCTGAGGGTGCCCCGCTCCGCGGCCGTGCCGGCGCTGGCTGCCGGGCGGAGGGCCCGGCGGGAGGCCGCCCCTGCCCGCCGTCGCGCTGCGGACACAAAAGGCGGCGGTGGCGGCGGCGGCGGCGGGCCCGGAGAGGTCGCTGTTGCCCGTTCCGCCGCCGCGGAGAGCGGCCGCGCCCGCGCCGCAATCGTGATCGTAACCGAGGCCTTGCGGGGCAGCCGGCGCCCCCGGGCAGCCCCGGGAGAGCGGGCCCGACGGGCGGCGGCGTGGGGCCGGCGGAGCCCTGCGACAGGCCCCGGCGGGCACCAGCTACCCCCCACGGGGGGCGAGAGCCACCGGCGGGGCCAGACACCCCCGCCGCGGGTGGGGTCCGCCCGGCCGCGGACCCTGCGCTCCGGGGCCTTGTTAGTGATGGTGCGCATAGCGGGACCGGCAGACTTGATCTCTCCCCACCCCCTCCCCCAGGAGCCTTCTGGGTCCCTGTTTTTTAATAAATCCAGACAGCAAAATAAAAACAGCCCCCACCCGCCCCCCGAACTCGACCCACGCCGAGCAGAATGCAAAAACGCACCTGACCTTGAATGCAGCCTACGAGATATATTAAAATCCCGCAAGCAGGCAGGGACTCGCTTAGGAGCCAGCTAACCTTGAAGAACTTGTCAAGCTTCCCCCCTCGGCTGCCGTGTTTATCTGAGGAATCAAAGGAGGCTCCGTTGCAGATGGGGAACAATGGCATTGGGACTTGACGCCTACAGATCACTTCAGCGCTAAGATTTCTTCGGGCAGAAAGGACCCTCGCACCAAGCATACCTGGTGATGATATCAACTGAAGTAATTAAGGCAGTTTCGTGCTGTAGAGAGAAAGGTGGAGCCCCAACAACATGAAACTACCTAAACCACAGAGCAGTTCTCAGGCGCTAATTATTACTTTCCCCATTGCCGTGGTCTTTAACGCAAGGATCCCGCTACGAAAATAAAACCAGAAACGTGACTAAAACATCCCTCTCGCCCGCCCGCCCGCCCCGCCGGCGCCCCTCCGCGCCCCCCGGCCAGCCTCGGGTGGATTAATGAAAACAAGAGAGAAATATAATAACACACACTACCACCACCACCACCCCCCCGGGCAGCTTTCCCCTCTCCATGCAGATGCAATCGGGAAGAAAAAGGCCGTGCACGACAATGTTACATCATGAAAAGCTAACAGCTCCCAGTAAGCCCGGGTTCAAAGTCTGTCCCCCCTCCTCCCGGCATACACATACCCTGCAAGGAAGCATTAGCTGTCGCTCTTCTCCCAGCCCTCCTTTTGCCTTCCCTTTGTGCAAGACTCTAATAGCTGAACATGCAGCAAGGACAGGAGGATGCAAAAAAAGCAGCCTGGGTGAAATAAGCTCTTCCCCATGCAGCCAGGTAGGGAGTAGCCTTGTCTAGAGGGGCCCGCTGGCAGGGAGGCGAGGCTGATGTCCCCCCCCTCCCCATGCGCTCACCTTTACGATTTCTTCTCAGCCCTGAGATTAAGCTAGAATTTTGTCACCGTCCTCTGGAGTTAAAGATCTCCGCACACATGTAGGTGTTTGATTAAAACAAAAAAAAAAAAATCGTTTCCCTACCCTCAAGAAATAGTAATTTGCTTCCTCAGTCTATGCAGCTCCTCAGTCAACTGAAACCACTCGTTCAAGACAGCAACAATCCAGATATACTAGCAAGTCATAAAACTGAACAAAAGCCGACAAACCTTAGAGCACCATCGCTATATGGCCCAGACAAATTACGACCGTCTAGGTAATATTTAAATAGATTCCTAAAGTAATTGCAGGGGGTTTAGGCAACTATTCCTGTTGTAAAAGTTCTCGAAGACATAAAGTAGAACCTGAGGATAAACAGTCACAAAAAGAGGTAAAATTAAAAGGATTCATTCCACGGTTTTTTATTCTTCTATGAGAACATAAACATCGTCTTTTTCACGCACAGCAGCATTACAATATTAATTTATTCCGATTTAAGGTAAGAACTAGATATAGCTAGAACTAACATTTATAATAACGATAGAATGCATTTGCTTAAAACAGTATCGGCATTTTAATAATAATAGACATTTATACATATCTGTATTTATAGTTTTTCCCCTTCTTTCTTTTTTTCTTTTTTTTTTATCTTTTTAAATTTTTTTCACCTATATGTTTGACCCTTTAATGCATGTAACTTCACAGTATAAAGGAAGACGAACATATTCTCCCTCGCAATCTCAGACTCTGGCTCAGAAAGTCCTTCTGATGTTCAGGATATATACTTTTCAGTGAAATTAGTGAGGAAAAAGTGACTACTTTCTTCTCAAGGGGGAATTTCTGTGTGCTTGTCATGCGTTACCAACGGTAACGTTATTTATAGACAAAAAAAAATCACTAATTCCACATATTTTAGCAAAACTACATTAAGTAAATATCTACAACCAGAAAGAGCGAGAGAAATTCAGAGGTAAGTGTCATAATTTAGTCCATGAGTAACACGAACTCTTTTATACCTTTAAAGAGAAGAGATTTCATTTTCCTGGCCAATTTTAAAGCTGTAATATTGACTTTTAAGGTAAAGCGAAAGAAGAATCGCTCTTAACACCCGTTCCCATGAAGCCTTTTTAAAGGATGCCTGCATTTCATTATTGTAAGTCCTGCTTTTCGAAGGAAAAAGGGGGGGGAGGGAGGAGAAAAGGAAAACAGAGAGGGGAAAAGCTCCCAATATATAGAAATATGGCAAGGCTTAAATTCTTCATTTTGCAGCTACGTACAGTCCAAGTTACACCTCTTATAATTTAAAAGAATGCGCCTTTAACCGAGCTTGTTTACTTTTCAGAGAGAGATATGAGGGGAAAGATATTTGCAGCTCCTGAAATGTATTTCTGTGTCTCAAAGCTTAAAGGAACAAATCGGCCCCGGGGAAGGCTGAAGGAAGCGGGGAGGTTCACGCACGGCATTTTGTGCATTAGCGTGGCTTTAGTCCGCCCCCCCCACCCCCACCCCCACCCCAAAGTAGCTCTTAAGAGGTTAAGGACATATTGAGAACGTCTAAAAATCGTTAATCCATACAGGTGCGGATGACTACAGCCTAGGAAAATGATACTGGCTCTTTAAACCATAAAGATGTGTTTATAGGTTCATCAAGAGAAATTAAAGTTGGCTGTGAGCTCCCGAATCCTATTCTCTCTGTTCATTTTCTTCAGTTTCATTCTGCGGTTCTGAAACCAGATTTTAACTTGTCTGTCTGTGAGGTGGACTGTGCGGCTGATCTCTAGGCGACGCTCACGAGTCAGGTACATATTGAATAGAAACTCCTTTTCCAGCTCGAGAGTTTGATGCTTGGTATAGGGGCACCGTTTCTTTCTGCCACTTTTTGCCGTGAGCCAGTTTGCTGCATTTTCTCCTTTTGAATTGCCTAGTTTTGAGAAAGTAAAAAAGGGACGTTACCAGCGGGTAGGAGGCAGAGAGCTGGGGGGGAGAGGGTGGAAGGAGCATCTGCGTGTGTGTGTCTGGGGGGGGGGGTGTGTGTGCTCGCTCCGCCAGCTGCGGGGAGTTGGAATGTGGGGTGTCCTTGTGGGAACCGAGAGCTTCAAAGCGGTTTCCCAAAGGCCCTGGAGCCGGCCGGGAAAATCTGCCTCTGCTCAAAAAGCTCCGAGCAGCCTCCGGCGGGGCAGCGTGCCCCGCCGGGCAGTTCATCTCCGACCCCCCAGAACAGGCTTTTACCCGCTCCCCCTCGGCTGCTCCGAGGCCACGGGTACCGGGGGACGGCTTGGTGAATGGCCTGGGGTCTTATGTCCCCCCACCAGGCACCTGCTTCCAAAAAAACCAAGGCTGCAGATCTGAACTTTGTAAGTGAGCTCTGGAGGCGGAAAACAAGGTGAGCTGGGGAGCCGGAGCCTCCCCGCCTCCAGCCCCTGCCTTCCCGGGGAGCTTCGCCCCGGCCCTCTCTTTCCCAACCATTTCGGGGGAGGAAAAAAAAAAAAAAAAGGATATCAAAAATCCCCCGGTGCAGGGTGTTTATTCCTATCAGTGGAACCGGCTGGGAAAGAGGTAACACCGATCCCTCGATGGCTCGGAGTGGTTCGTGGTTTGGGGTTGGCTCTCTAGTAGTTTTCCGCTTTCTTTTTTTTTTGTTTTGATCTTATTATTTTTCCAACCGGGCGCCTGAAGGAATAACAGGGCTTCTGAAATGCGGCCGGAGAGAAGCGCCTGAAAAGTCTGCCGCCCAGGGAAGGGGAGTTATGTTTTTGCCATGGGGACCCGAAAGGGAAATAAATAAGCAAATGAATAAATAACAACCCTGTTAGCTAGTGTAGACGCTGAAGGATATTCGCGGTGCATTCATCAGTCTAATTTGATAGCAGTTCATAGATGGCACATTTCAGCGCGGCTGTTATTCCGAAAAGCATTCTGGATCGTAAAATATAACTTACCGCGTTAATAGGTTTATTTATTGGCACTGCCTATTGCTTATTTTGGATGCTTTACAAACATCTCTGTTATCTGGTAGGCACCTTCACATCACAGGGGAAAGATTGATCTTGTTTTTCTATATGTTTAAGCAGCATGCAGGCTAAAGTTGCCCAGAGCGGAGGCTCTAAGGGTTTTAAACTATAGGATGGACATTAATTTTTACGGCAACCCCATGCCCGAATATTACAAAGTTCAGAAGGTCAGTCTGAGCAGCGCTTCTTGGCAGCCCCGCGGGGCAGCTGGGATCCTCCTTTCGCATCGCGATGCCACTATGATCCTCAACTGCTTTTTTTCCTTTTTTTTTTGTTTTTTAAATCATCACCACCACCATCACCATCATCACCATCATTCGCTTACCTACGGGCTCTTTCTCGGGAGAGGCTTTGCTGCTCTCTGACGGGGCCGGAGAGAGCTCCTCTGCGGTGGAAGATGAAGCCTGAGTCTCGTCCTCCCTCTGGGAGACACACGCCAAGGGGCTGGGGGAGCGCTCCTCGTCCTCCTTCCTCCCCGCGTCCGGGACGGGAGGCAAAGATGGAGGCGTCTGGAAGCGGCCGGGGGGCTGCGGAGGGAAGGGGGCAGCCCCGGCCGGCCCCGCGCCGTAGCTCTTGGAGGTGCCATAAGCCTGGGAGAGGCGGAAGTAGCCCGGGACGGGGACCCCGCCGCCGCTGCCGGCCGGGCTGACCTCGGCGCCCAGCCGGGGGAAGGGAGCGAGGTCTGCGGCCGCCGAGCCCTTGGGGCATTTCTCTGAGTCATAGAGGCAGTAGGAGCTCTCCTCCTTAATGCTGGGAGCGAAGGAGCACGAGGTGGCCTGCTGGCTCTCCGGCTCTTCCATGCGACAGGACCGGGGGGGGTCTAGCCACACTTCCATCCCTGACACGTAGGGGTGCGAGCTGGGGACCATGCTTTGAGAAGTACCTTCATTGCGTTTGCTCAAAACGGGGAAAAGTCCGCAGCTTTGCAGCCCGTAGGACAGATCGGACGCTTGTGGCAGGTAGATACCACTGTTGGGATAGTAGCCGCCTCCGCCTCCGCCTCCGCCTCCTGCTCCCGCCGCTTCCCCTCTGCCCGAGCTGATCAAGGAGTCTACCAGAAAAGAGTTTGCAGCCGGGCTCTCGGAGCATGACATTGTTGTGGAACAATTTGGCGAAGGGAGCAGATAGCCCTTTCTGGCTGACATTTCTTGTGCAAAACATGCTGAATATGATTAGAGATACCCCCGCACCACGGCAGACGCTTGCAGCCAATGGAAGCCCGGGCCTCCCCAGCAACCCCTCCCCGTCTGGTTTCGTATGCACCGAGCTGCTCTCAGGTCGACCTCTGAATTTGGGAGATAGATGTATATTAATGTGTAATATGGATTTCCATACACACAGGCGCGCACGCTTCGCCCACATGGGCGAGTGCCTGCGCCTGGGCGGGAGCCGCGCTCCCGGGAAAGGGAAGGAGCGGGCTTTGCTAGTACTGGCTCCAAGTTTTGCTCCCCTCTTATCACACGCACCGCTATAAAATAGCCCGGCGGTCCTGATGTTTATTATACCTAGGCTGAAGCGGTGTCCAGATGAAGCTTTTACTATCGCTCCTCTCTCCCCGTGGTTGGGCTTTCCGGCAGCAGTGCCTGCTCACCTCCCTGCACAGCCTGTGTGTCTCACGAAATTAATAAAGCCACGGCTCGCCCGGTGTTTTATGCTCAGGCTCTGCTCATTTTATTTGATTGTCTCGTTTTTTAAGGAATAAAAGACGTGTTATTGTTTATCACGGATCATTGGAAACCGTAAAGGGGCCTGGTGCCTCTCGCGTTAAACTACTGAGGAAGGGGCTGCTTCCAGCCTAACATCACCGCCACGACGCCAGGCTGGGCTTAAATTTCCTGGAGATAAAATGCTCGCTGCTGCGCTGAAGAATCTCTTAGGGAGCAATGCCACTCTGGGAGGATTGATTGTGCGGTTGCAGCTCCTAATGCTTTAGTTAACGCTGGATTCTTCCTGAGGTCTGATTACCGTTTAAAATATAAAGGCAGACACATGCCACAGAAAGAATCCAGACGCGAGCAGTTCAAATGGATCCTCGCAGGATGCTGCGCACCCTGTTTATTGATGTGTTTATATTTGGGCGATCATTTTTATATCCCCCCCCTCCATTTGGGTCATTCACTCTTTGCCTCTTCAAAAGCACCGTCTCTTTCACAAGCAATGTACTAAATAATAGAAAAAAGACCAAGTAGATGAATTCTGAGATACTAGACAGCCCTGTCCAGTCAATATGTATTTGTGGCGGAGGCAGCAGACAGACAGGGACGCAGACAGAGAGACAGATAGATTTTCTAATGAATCGCTTAATGATGGCTTGCTTTCACTTCCATCATCTCTCGCTTATGCCATTTTGAAGTCGACTCGCTGCCTGGCTCGCGGAGCTAAGGGCTCTTTAGTCCAAGGGGGGTCTGAGGCTGCCCAGGACTCGCTGCCCATCCCTGAGGAGCAGGGCTCGCTCCTCTCTCCCGCACGCTGCCCGGGGAAGCAGCGGCCGACCGGGCTCCGGTTCCAGCAGGGCGGGCGGGGGAGGGCGGCTGCCGGCCGGGCGGGCGTCAGCGCCGTCCCCGGCGAGAGCCGCTGCCTGGCACCCGGCTGCCGTGCCCGGGAGGGCGCTGGCGGCGGCGGCGGGGCCGCTGCCTGCCGGGCGGGGTGGCGGCGGGGCGGGCGCGGCGCCCCGCATCCCCCGGCGCCCCGCATCCCCCGGCGCCTCGCCTTGGCGTTCAAACCGCCCCGGGGAGCAGCGCGGGGCAGGGGCTGGGGCGGCCCTTTCCCCCCCGCCCCACGGATCTGTCAAGCCCCACGTGGTCTCGTCTCGCAGTGTTTGCCTGCCACGAGGAAATGCTTTTTCCACAGCGTGACATTCCCCCGGAGGAGTCCCTCCTTGCGGCGGGAGGCAAGTGTCCCTTCCCGCGGGCGAGCCGAGCCGGCGGGGCCCTCCCCAGGCTCCCTCCGCGCCCGCTGGAAGCGCCGGGGCAGGCAGGGGCTGCTACAACTTTGCAATACCCATAAAACCTTAATGGGAAGGCGTCTGATTTTTCCAGTGTGATGGGGCGAGCATCACAGCGCGGCTTCCTTCGGACCGGCCCGTGGGATGCGGTGACAGGGGTAGATCCCACAGCCTATAGAAACCCTTCGAGTTTGGTTTTTGTTTTCCCCCCGCATTTCCTCCTGTAATATTGTTTGTATTTCCCCAACCCGACTAACCCCTCGATGTGTTAATGTGCGATGGACAAACCCTTATCGGATTCCTATGAGGGCCATATCGCTGCTAACAAAATTAATACTATATAAGGCACCGGTTTATTGGCTGGTATACAGGAAGGCTATTATCAATAGGCTTAGCGTTATAAATACAGATCTAAATAAAATGAAACGTGAGCCCCAACGCCGCCTTCCAAATACATTTCTCTACACAAGCCAGGTATAAAAATTACTCCGGGGAAGTCCGCTCTTGCGGTATGTTTATTTTGCATTTGCCAAATTAAATATAAATGGATTGCAAACCTAAAAGCCGTACGGAACCGAGGAGCAACACTTGAAATCCTTCCAAAGCTGTTTTTAAAATAAGCAGCTCCCTTTAAAAAATTGGATTAAAGGGGGGGAAAGGCCTATAAAAGTACGGTGCAATCCTCGCCAGCCGGAACAGAACGACTCGAAATGCGTCGGAAGAAACACGAGTTGGCTTCTTCTCCCTCTCTGCAAGCTAATGCAGGGAAATGAGACAAAAGGCACGGAGGCCAGGGACAATCTGGAAGGTTTGAAGTTTTCTTTAGCCTCCTCTCCTAGGTTTCGTAGCAGAGGGCTGGGGGTTGCCCCCCGCGTCAGGCCGTGCGGCGTGTTGCTGGCCGGGAACGGTGCCGGTTTGATGGTCAAGGCACTGACTCCGTCTAGATCATGAACTCAGCTCGGCGTTGCATTATCTCCGCTTTCTTTAATCGCTAACAAGGCCAAGGCAAATAGTAACCAGCATCATCAAACCCAGTGAAGTAAAACTAATAATGTTCGCTTGATTCGTAACTATAAAAGATAATGGTCAATTCTGACTAAACTGAGCTAATTTGGCATGCGCTGGGTGTAGCTACCGCATTTCCAGCGCTTAACAATGTGTCCCTTGGAGCTTAACTCCTATTTAAAAGAAATTTTAAAGAATATTGTGGACGCCAGGGGACGAGAAATACTTTCTTTTTAATTCTACTTCTGTAAGTAAAGCTATCCGAGGGTCTATAAAACCGAGCAAATAAAATTCTGATAAATATCAAAACCGGCGAGAAGGTGCTTTCGCGGAGAATCTAAATTCACGGCGTACATAGACAACACTATCAAAACAAAACTTTATTGATCTAAGAAAAATATAATGGATGCATTAATAGCGTCGTTAAGCCGTTTTATTGGTTGGACTAAAATTAAAAACAAAAAGGGAATAAATAAAAACCGACAGCTCAGCCTAAGCAAACTCTGACTGGAAATCTCAAAATGTATCGTGTTAAACCGTGATTTATCTTTTTATTATTGGCCCGTATAACCCAAAAGATCAGCACTGTTAATCCAGAGACGCATTTTGCGAGCTAATTAAAATATGCTTTTATTTGTAGACACGGGCAAACTGCGATTTGTGAAAACGTAAATGGCCTTGCAGTCTGTTGCAGGAGTGCATGCGCCGCCTATCTGAGAATATAGCCGTGGATTACACTTTATACAGCTCCAAAAATTAATGCAATCAGGGTATAGTTATTTAATATTGGAACTGTCAGTTGTCAGGAACGTGCGTGTGTGCCAGATTCCTCTTTTTTTTTTTTTTTTTTTTTTTTTTATACCCCCCTGGATTTGCTCCAAAGAAGGCGGATTTCAAACAGGAGGTTTAGGAACTGCGTCTGTGCCAAGTTAGGTGACAAATGACGGCCTCTCTAATTTTATATTTACTAGAAATTCTTTCACGCTGGAGGGGGGGGGAGGTGGGTGTTGGCTTGTGTTGGCGGATTATCCTGTTAAAAATTAGGCTGAGATTTAATTTTATTCCAGCCATCCGGAGGCTTGTTCTTCTAACTGTGTTTTACAGTGTGTGTGTATCGGTTTACTCATTTGGATTAAGAACATATTTTGCAAGTAATTCTGACGAGCTCCGAATTCTAGTGTGCGGCAGGACAAAATACACCCAAACCAATTCATTAGGGCTTTATCTCCTCGCCATTCCTCCGGCACTGGGGAGAACAACGGTGCTTTCTATTGTCCGGAGAGCCCCAAACACCGTGCAGAAGCAACAACGGTATCGGGTTATATATGTGTCGGGAAAATCTTACATACCCGAGTGCGTCTTTTAAGTGTACCCCTTCTATTGCGAGAGATGGGCCGCACAGCTGTATTAAGCATTTGAAACTGTATTCCTTCTCCCCTTTTTGTAGCTGTCTTTCCTTTAAATAAGATCTGGATGCATATACAAATATCTTTTTTGGTTGCGGTATAGCTTGGCTCTCAGACACACACGTTGGCCTGAAGTTTCGATTTCAGAGCATTTAATGAAAAGATTGTGACAGGGGGAAAAAAAAAAAAAAAGACAACAAAACACAAACCCAAAGAGCTTATGAAAAAGCCTCCCAGGGGTTTGGATGTGGTATGTGAGCTGAAGTTGAGTACACGATTAATTAAACACAGTGTAGACACTGAGTTGGCGTCGCCTCTTCCCTCCAAAACATGCAAACCCAAATCATGTGAAATAATAAACAGTTATTGTAAGAAACAAGCTTGTTTTTTTTAAATATTATCCTATGACCGCGGCCGTCAGTAAACAATTCGTAACCAGAGGGCGCTTTAACTGCTGCTGGGGTCCCTTTGATTTATTCGGTCGAGTATTGAATGGGGCAGGGAAACAACAAGGGGAAAAATAAATATTTGATCAAATATGCTGAGTTTAACTTGACTGGTGTAAAATGAAATGTTGCAAAGGGACCCTCAAATCGCCCTGCTCCTTCCCGAGACGTGGCTTATCGCGTCCTGGCGTTGCCGAGGGGAGGTCAAAAGAGATCAACATCCCCCAGCTTTTAATGGAGCATCTTTGATGAAATCGATAGGTTCCGATAATCATCTAAAAACTGCTCTCTGCCGACCGAGCATGTGCTTTTAACTACACTTGCAACGGTTCCCAGGAATCACAATTTTAAGGGGTGCTTTCTTAAAAAATACTGCAGGCAAGTTGCATTACTTTGCATACGAGAGCAAGGACAAAATGACACACACCCCCTTTTTGGGGTGGGGGGGGCCAGATATTTAAAAATTGTATACCCTCTCCTAAGAAACACGTGGATTAAAATATGTAGCCAAACCAGTATCTCCTCCATATAAACCCACCTTCCCTCCCGCCCTTCTCAAATGGAGACATAACAAAAACATGTGAAACTTTTATGGGTGAGAAAAGTAACCTGGAGTTAGGGATACTCGTAGCGAGGATAGAGTTTCAAAGCTACAACCCAGAGCAGCCCTGAGCACATGAGAATGTGTGACTATTGTTTGTTTACAGCACATGTGCTGGTTTAGAAAGATAGATAGATAGATAGATAGATAGATAGATAGATAGATGGATGGATGAAATCCCAATCTGGTCTTGTATGAACATTGACTTAATATGCAATCACATGAATAGTTTTTAGCATAAGTGTGTCAAAATTGTTTACCACAATCTGTGTCCAGCTGCAAGGAAACAGACGACTCTAACTAAAGTTACCAAACGACCCTAACTAAACTACAGTTCAAGTCCAATAAGACCGTCAGAATTGTCTGTCATTTGCAGTCTGTGTTGCCATAGATCTATTTGATTGAAGACACCTACTGTTCCACACATAAATGTCAAGTTTCATAATATTTCCAGTGCTACATTTTTTTTATAACTGGAAGAAAGCTACAAGTTACTCTGAAAAAATATTTCCAGATAACGTGGATTTTCCACGCGGCTGGCCAAAACTTTAAGAAGAGAAAATAAAAGGTCAACTGCAACTTAGAAAGTCCCTTCTATATTATTTCACATCGTAATCACCAACTTTTTGCATGGCTTCCCCTCCCTACGGTTCTTTTCCGCGGTGCTCGGTGGTCGGGGCAGGGGCCACCCCAGCTCGCCGGGTACCACTCCGATCACCGCACTCTCCTCGCCCTTCTCCACGCAGGGTAGACGTAGAAAACACTTACCTTCGCGCATTTCCTAATTTTTAGGAAGCTTTAACTCCACCGAGAAGCCCCAGCGGCTTCCCCCCTCGGCATCCCGAGCGGCTTTTGTAACGCGGAGCCCGGTAAGTGCAATAATTACCCCCGCGGCTCCAGGGATGCAAAATGAACAAAGGCCAAGATTTTTTTTTTTTTTTCTCTTTTTTTTTTTTTTTTGCAGGGCTGCTCCCCTCGCCCCGGGCGGCTTTGACATTGATCTGAAGATCGCCATCTTGTGGCAAAACAGCCCCCAAACCGCCGCCGCCCGTCCGCCCGCCCGCCCGCCCGCCGTCCTGCCGCGGGGGCCCCGCGGCAGGACGGCGGGCGGGCGGGCGGGCGGACGGGCGGCGGCGGCGGAGGGCAGTAGCCGGTCACCTCCCGGTGTAGAAACCTCTCCCGGTGAACCTCCGCTGCCTTTATAGCGATGCATTTCGTGCAGGCGAGCGGACAAGTCACGGACACTTTTTATGGCCACATTGTCACAGCAACACAGAGGATGCGATTTTATTGGGCTAGGAAATCAGAACCCCGACCAGAGAAACTCCATGGTTTAACTGTCTCTGGGATTGGCTATGAATGCCAGTTAATTTTTAACCAGGAGAGGAAGCTTGCTGGCTTAACTTTCATTGCCATTCAGCTCTCCATCCATCCCTCTGTCCCTCTCCCACCGCCCGTCCATCTGTCCGTCTCCTTTTAACTGGCATTCCCCCTTGCATGCTAGACAAACAAACAAACAAACAAAGTCCCCTTTTTCCCCCCTCACTTTTTAACGTTTCCTTTGGGTAGACGTTGTCTGGCTGGGTGGCGGTTGTCAACAAAGGCCCAAAGTCAGTAAGTCCTTCACCTCAAGGTTATGGGTGATGTCCAAGCAATACAGAAGTTCAAAGCCAGTAAACAATGCGAAAACAGAATGTACTTTCTTCTCCTGATGAGGATTAGGGTCAACATTAAAGATTCAAACACTCTTCCCAAAACACATTCCTGTCTCAGCTATTGTTTGGGGTTTGGGGTTTTCTTTTCCCCCCCTCCTAACTTTCTCCTTCCAGCCGTCCTCCCCCTCGCCCCCCCCGCCCGCCTCAGCCCACCCCCTCCCTGCCTTGGAGATCAAGGACAATTTCAAACAGTCCATTTCCACCACACTGCCATGCGGATTTTTTAATTTTTTTTTTTTTTTCCAAAGACAACAATTTTCTTAGGGCTCTCTCACTTCTGGCCACATCCATCGGCTGGCTTGGACCTTCCCTTTGGTGCCGGGCTTCTAAAATCTGCCCCAAACGCTACCGACACCGCAAAGATTTCCCGAGCAGTTCTCCTGGACACATGTGGCGGGGAAGCAAACAGCAATGTCACATCAAACCCTTACCCGGCGTTGGCAGGGTAAGGAAAAGGCCTAACACGTAGCCAGCTATGAACACACTTCATTTGCCTTTGCCTGTGACCCGCTGAAACGACGCTTGAGCAAGCCTAGGTTCACTTGTTAACTCCAGAGCAGAAGATTTAACGGCGAAGTTCACAAAAGAAGAATAATTTGCCCCAAATGACTGAACAAGGCCATGAGGAATTTCGGGTCCCAGAGTTGCATCGGATAAAAGAACATGCAGTAACGTAACACCAGAGTAAAAATATAAAGTTTCCATTTTTTTTATTTTCCTTGTGCGCTGTTCCACTGTATACATGCAACCAAATACTTTCGCATATTAAAAGAAAACTGTATATACACATAGATGATACATATTGAAAACAGTGATGTCATATAAAGATATTGCATTTTGTGAACGTGTCGAAGAAATTACATCCATTTGGTAAATTTATTAATCAAAAAACATTCTTATCACCACTTTGTTGCACATGTAAAGAAATCCCACACCCTTTAGCCCCAAAGGAACAACAACAAAAAAAAAAGGGAAAAAAAAAAAAGCATTCGAACAAAATAGGTCATGGGTTCTTTTTTTATTATTTACAAGTCTTGTAAAACACCGTTCCTGTATGAAATATACATTCAGATATTCTCAACAGCAAATTACCTTAACGATAGAACACCGTATCCTTTGTAAACTGATATAGAATTTTAAATATTTTTCTTTTTTTCTCTTTTCTTTGTTTTAAATTGCATTTTTTTTTTCACGCTTTGGTTCCTGCAGGGAAATATATATATTTATAGATATTTAAAATAACTCCGAACAACTCTCCATTCTTTGCATACGTCGACTGGGCGACAAAGTAGAGCTCGTGACATTTAAAGTAGACAACAACAAAATTACCATATTTACATTGTTTGGCTTCTGTTTAAACTCCTCACTAGTCACCTTTAAACGAACATGCGATCGAGTTATTTTAATGATCCAATGTTAGTGCATTGCACAACTCCAAGTTTCAATTAAGTGTTGTGTGGTATTCGCTAAACTGTCGTTCTCCACAGGTATTTCCTGAAGAAAGTTTGTGAGCCAGAAGCCAGAAGGTTAGTTTCCTTTATGGAGCTGTTTCTTTTAAAACGCTGAAATTCACACTTTTTGCCGTTTTATTTTTAGTATTTAAATATGATTTGTCTCCGAAAAGATGGCAACGCATAGTCAGTTGTCATAAATAAAACGAGAGCTAATTAAAATTTGCTATTTTTTTTTCAGTGATTGTTTCTTTACGATATATGGCGAATTTATACCTGATTTTTTAAAGTAAATAATTAAGTCTTTCATTTAGTTCTCTCTCTCCCCCCTACCCCCTCCCTCCCCACACCCCCAAAGGAAACACTATTATAACCATCACTACATCCACACTACAACTGCTCGCGGTTGGCCTCGTGAAGGTGTAGGCATGTCATCCCCCCCCGCCCTTTAATTCTCTGTGTGTGTGTGTGTGTGTCCCCCTTAAATTCCCCTTGCAAACCCATGGGCAATGGCGCACTGCCTCTAACCTAGACATTTTCCGCTAAGGAAGGAGAAAAAGATTACTCCTCAGAGTTTCTATTCTGCAGTGGTCCTGGTTGGGTGAGCTCGACCTGGCAATCTCCAGACAGCTGTTCCGCAGCAGCACAGGGGCGAGGGAGGGCCGGGGGTGGGCGAGCCGGGGGACGGAGAGGTGCCGTCCCCGCCTGTGCCTGCCGACAGCGGGAGCAGGGTGAGCCGCAGTGCCTGGAAAGGTAAGAGGTATGGATTTTGCACTCAGAGGTGACGTGCACGTTTAGAAATGGATGCCATGTGTGTCAAAATCAAATCGATTCCAGTTGATATGTAAATATATATATATATATATATAAAAATCACCATTGAAGTTCCAGAGTAGATTTACATGTATGTAAAACCTTGGATTCTTCTAGTCCCGTCAGATACACACCTCCTTCCTCCACGTAACCCCGTGGCTTGACCTTGTCAAGGGCGAAATCTGAATTTAATCTCGTCTTGAAAAACGCTATGAGTTTTAAAGTAGTGGATTAGCTGAGTAATATTGTAATCGGTCCCTGTTAATTTTTTTTTCTTTCATTCTTCTGTTCTGAAACCATATTTTCACTTGGCGGTCGGTCAGATTGAGCATTCGGGAGAGCTGGAGGCGTTTCTCTTTGTTTATGTAGACACTGAAGAAGAATTCCCTTTCTAGCTCTCTAATCTGATATTTGGTGTATGGGCATCTCTTTTTACGGGTACGTTGTCCACCTGTGGAGTGAAAAAAGGCAGAAGCGTTTGAGACCCGGCGGTGGCCGGCGGCGGGGGCTGAGGAGGGCGGGGGGGACACACTCAGGCAAAACACATTAATATGGAAAAGACGCGGTTTGCCCGCGCCGGGGCCGGCGTTGGCAGGTCCGAGGCTGGGCGCCGGCCCTCCGCCTTGGCGGGTGCGGGCAGCCTGGGACCGGGACCCGCCGGGACCCGCCGGCTCCCGCCGCGCCGCGGCCCCGGGCAGCGGGCAGGGCGAAACCCCCGCCGAGACGCGGGGATCCGGCCTCGCTGCCTCCGCGGGGAGGGCGGCCGGAGGAAGGAGTGGTGGCGGGGGGTTCCTGCGGATTTCACGAGCTGGAGGAAAGCCTTTGTAGGCTGCTCCGCCGGGCGCCACGCACACGGAGCTGCCCCGGGAGCAGCCATCACCTGGCTGCCTGCAGCAGGCAGCGCGGCGTCGGGCAGGGGGACCCAGCGCCCAGCCCTCCCGAGCCCGGTCCCGCTCGGATCTCGCCCTCATTCCCTAGGCTAATCCCGGCTCTACGACCCCAGCAGAGGAAAAGCCCCTGAGCCCAGGGCTAAGGCGCCTCATTCTCCCCCAGCCCGCTTTTTTAAAGCACGCTCTCCACCGCATCGAGGTATTCTCCTCTCGATTAGCCATTACGGTTTTAAAGTTCATTAATCAGAATATAAAAGGTTTCAAGGTTCAGGAGCTCTTTACATTAAACGTAGCTGCTACCCCTTTAAAAACTTCCTTTTCTGGTACTGTTCATTGTCGAGGTATTTTTTTTCCCCGAGCCGTATACTAGCTTTGCCTTTTAAAAAGCCCACATAAAAAAAATCAGACTTTGACAGATTGAATAACAATTGTAAGTAACAAACTGTTGGACAGAAGGCAACACGTAATTGCCACAGTGCCTTAGTAAAATGGCTTCCTTTAGACAAAAAGGCCAGCTTTAGGTTAATTTGTTTCTTTTAATATATTGCTACAGTTCAGGCGGCTACTTTATCTGTTAAACGCTATTCTAGTGCAATCGTTAAAACGGCGAAGGCTTTGAATTCAGCTCCTAACTAGACTTCTGGTGCAACACATGGCTTTTATAAAATCACTGGATTACATTGATATCAAAGGAGTCGGGATCTCCTTTTTTTGCCGAATTTACAGGCACCGAACGTACGTTATTATATTTTTCGAGAGTTGACCACAGAGCTCTTTTTTATTATTATTAAAAAAAGAAAAAGAAAAAAAAAAAAAGGAGGAAGGAGAAAGAAAAATTTTTTTTAAGGCATCCATTGCCCGGTGGGTATTTCACGGCCAATTTCAGCACTAAACACGTGATCTCGCCTTTTATAACAAAGTTTTGTTGGGGGAAATCTAAAGGCCCTTCATAAACCTTATATGCTTATAAAACAGCATATAAAAATTTAACAGCGGCGGTGCGCTAGATTTCAAGCTGCCTTTCCTAAAAGCGCTCGGGCGCTGCCTTTATACGTACTGGAGCTGCCGGATTTCTCCTCATTGTTGCCGGAAGATGACTCGGGGCTGCTGCTGCTCTCCGGCCGCCTCCGCCTCTCCTTCTCCGCCGCCGCCGCCGCCGCCCTGCCGCAGCCGCCCTCCGAACTTGAAGTTGCCGCCGCCGCCGCCGCCCCGGCGGCCGCGGGCGCCTTCTCGCCACTCTTGTCTACCGGGTAGTCCGCCGAGGCCAGGTTTTCCGCCGTGCCATAAGCCGTCTCGAAAAACTGGTCGAAAGCCTGGGGTAGGACCCCGTTCCTGCCCACCGTGCTATAGAAATTGGAGGAGACGTTGGTGCTGGGGTGGTAGACGTTAGCTGTGTTTTTGCCGAACATCTCGCCCATGCTAGCAGTGTTGGTGGCAGGCAAGCAGTCTCTGTGCATGATCTCCTCTGCGGAGTAGCAGTGGGGCAGATTGTTCCTGGGGTGCCATTTACTGGAGGGATCAATGGCATATTCCCTGAAGGTAACTTCTCTCACAGGTTGGACCTGGGGTAGGTTGGAGGAGTAGGAGTATGTCATAGGGCGAGAAGACGGGGTCTGGGGCAAAAAAGAAGGGAGGCTGGAAAAATCAGGACCCGAGACGTAGTAAGTACAACTTGGCAAATACATGTTAGAGGAACAAGGAACACGCTCATCAAAATCCATCATTAGGGCTACCTCGGCTTCTCCGCATTAGCTGAGCTTAACATGATTCTCTAACGCAGCTGCCTCTTTGAAGCAGATCCGTGAAGTAAGAGATGGGGAGACGTAAGCTGACGTGGAAAGCTCTCCCCGGCGGCGGCAGGGAGGTGCGGTCACGTGGCCCGACGTTGACATTGACGAGCGGCGGGTCCGGGCCCCGCTCCCTTTGTGGCCATCGCGGGGGGAAGCAACAGCTCCTCGCCAGCGCCTAAGGGCGAGCCGAGCGCAGGTTGGCCGGGGGGGAGCCTGGGGGGGACACAAAGCAGCGTTGCCACTGCCCCAGACTTAGCCGCCCGGCCCATGGCACCCGCTGGCTCTGGAGCAGAGAGGCTTAGCCATCCCCCCGGGGTTAGGTGAGACCTCTCTGTTTGTTTGTGCGCTTGCTGGGGCGTTCGGCGGCTCGCTGGCAGGCTCCGAGAAGGAGGGCACAGGAGAGATGCAGGCACGGTTTCTTCTGGAAAGCTGCTTCCGAGCAGGAAACGCTCCTGAAGAAATCGGCTGGGGTCCCCCCCCCCCTTTTTTTTTTTTTAAGTTTGTCTTGGGTGGGTTTGGGCTTCCCCCCTCCCCCCCGAAAAAAAGAAAAAAAAGAAAAAAAAAAAAGAAAAAAAAGCCCTCGCCCCGCAGGGTTTTTCTGGAAACGTTACTAGGAAGAATGTGCCAGGGTCAAGTCTGTACTGATTTTCATGGTGAATAGATTACATGCTTGCATTCATGTTCACTTCCGAAGCGCTTAGTGTCTTCCTTCCCTTACTTACATATTAACCTCAAATACCCCGCGCGGCTTCAGCCAAGCTTTGCTGGAGGTAGTTAACAATGTCGGGTTCCCAGGACGCAGGTTCTCTCTCCTCACCCCCTCCAAACCCTCCCTTGCCTTATTCGCAGCGCCAGAAAGCCCTTTAAACTGCAGACCACGGAGCTAAGGAGTGTTTGCTGATCTCTCCGCCTCAACGCTGCCGCTAAATACTTGGAAAACCAGTGGATGTTGAGCTACCCCGGCTTGACAAATACTCCGAGTTTAATTGCCAGAAGCCTAGTTAAAATTATTTGACATACTATTAACCCCTAGGAACAAACTTGCCGTACCGAGATACTTTCCTTTTTGCTTCGTACCGTCGCTGAAGGCTGAGACCCAGGGAGACCTATTTTAAAAACGTGGTTAAACTTTTACTATTGTTGCATGAAAGGGATGATATAGAAAGCGGATTGTACAGGGCAGAGACTAAAAAGTACTTCTCTGCCAATAAAAATGCACACCCCACCGAATGAGCAGAGCCAAAGAAAACAGAGAAATACGCCAAAGAATACAGCACCTTTTGAGGCATGGACATCCCTAGGCTCTCGGAAAAAATATTTTTTTGCTATTCTGATGCTCGATTTCAGAAAAGAAATATTTGGGTTCCGGCTGGATTTCATCAAAATAGAAAAACAGAACGGCAAAAGGCTATTGTGAAGTCGGTGCTCTTAGGAAATTAGACGTAGTTCAAGATCCATGCCCCCGCGGACTTTGGAGGCTAATGGAAGGGAAACGAAAATGTTAGGGAAAGAATATTTGGATTTTCCCCCCTCTTCCTCTGCAGTGCTGTAGAAGTATTTATATATCCGGAGAAAGTTCTCTAGTAAATTCTGGAGATCTTCGGTATTTAAATGTCAACATCGATTTGTTTATTTATTGCTTAGCTTATCGTAACTGACTCAATAACAAATCTAATCATGTTGTGCACAGAGAAAATATTCTCATTATGTATTTTCCCTACATTACAGTTAACCGTTGCGTTTGAATTCAAGCTGTAAATTCAATATTATCAAGTAATTACTTTGTAGTGGAGTAAACTAATTTATTAGCATTAATGTTTATATGCCTTTTTCTTATTTTACAAGGGTTACCGTTCACAAATCAAATGCTCTGGACGTATCCCTGTAATGAACTCTTTATTTTGGTTTGCTGCAAGAACTTCTTACGCTTACTGCATGTCTGCGAGCTGAACTTGAAATTAATGAATTAATCTTGCAGCTTGACATATTTGCTAGAAAGTGGACGGAGAGAGATTGCATGTCGTCAAAACCGCTAGCAGAAGACTGCAGTGTCGTTTAGGGATTGTAAAAGGGTTTGGGGGGTTTTCCCTCTCTCTCCCTCTCTTTTTTTTTTAACTTGGGGTGGGGGGTGCAAGAGCTCTGGTTGGCTTTTTCCTTAACGCTACACTTTTGCTCGCATTTACTTCCCCCCCTAGTTTTTGCGGGGGGGGTGGGGTGGGGTTGGGGGGTCGGGAGCCCTCTTTCGGTATCCGAGCACTGTTTATTTTCCCTGTGTCCCCCCACCCTTCAATTCCGTGGACGAAAACCCTCTCCCCACAGCCTGCACACACGCAGACACCCCTCCCTTCAAACAAAAAGGAATGTATAAGGATTTCAGTGACTTTGAGATAACAAAGGCGCCACCATTGCCGAGCCTCGCCCCGCCTCTGTGTGATGGCAAACAAATTCTTGCACTTGTATTAGGGCTTTTAAGGCTATAATTGAACACGGCGCGTCTAGGAGAACCGAAAACAGTTCTAGACTGACCTGCGGTTTTATAGCACTTTGGCAGTCAACTTCAGCTTGTGTCAGAGCAGACATGACAGAGCTGCCCAACGCTTAATCACGGGACGCCACCTCCTCGGACTCACTGCAGCCCCCCTCTTGCATTTCAATAAATTTCAGACCTTGGGGCTAGAAATGGGGAGCAGAGGCGGCACAGGTTTGTACGGGGCTCTTTCCCGCTCCTCTCTGCAGTCGGGGCCGCGGCGCCGTGCGAGGCTCCGCCGTGCCAGAGGTCGGGGCTGCCTCTGGGAAACAAAGGGAAATTAAGGCAAGAAGGGCGAGAAGGCGACTGGAAATAGGCGTGTGTGTGCCTGTGCGTGGGTGTGCGTGTGTCTGGGCATATGTGTGCTTGCACAGCATGCACACGTGCAGCCCCGCTGCCGACTTTGGAATCGCTCGAGCTGTCCCCTCCCCTCCCCAAACCGAGCAGCCCATTCCTTCAAGCGGGTTTGCAACGCAAGGGGACCCCAAAATGCCTCCCGGTTCCGCCTGCAGGACAAGCGGGGAGGGTGATGGGGAAGGCTGCGAGGGGCGCAGCTCGTCTGGGAGCGAGTAGACACCCGAGGCACAGGCTGTTCTCTGCTTTATTTGCTGTTAAGTGAAACAGAGATAATGTACGCTTAAAGCCCCGGAATGTGTGGGTAATTGCAGGGAGCCTGCTGTTAAGTTGCTGTGTTCAGCACAATTATCAATGTTGATTATTTGGTCTAATGTTGAATTGCTCTTTTAATACAGTAATTGGGACTTCCGCGTTGGGGAAGGGGGAAAATCGAGCCTTCCCCTCTCTAACCTCACTGAAAACAACATAAACAAAGGCAGGCATTTCGTTTGGAGAAGCAAAATGCATTCGTTACGCCTTCCCATGTATTTCGGTCGGATTAGAGAGGGTAAAACCGCTCTGAATTTGGGAGCTCTGCTGCAGGACGGTTTTGCAAAGGACAAGCGTGGCCAAGAGGTGGGGAGACTGTGAGCACATTTACCCATAGCTAAGCTAAACAAAGCCAGGAAAAAAAAGCTACATCTCTTCTTTGGAGGAATATAAACAGAGCTAGGACGCCTCGATAGCCTAGCTTTTATATATACAGATGGCGTGCAAAGGGAACTGTTTAACTTACTACCGCTCGTCTCCAAAAGGTCAAGTTCTATAGTATCTAAATTGTTGTCTTTTTGTACCCTGTTTTGCTTGAAAAAAATTTGAAGCCGACCATTTACCTTGCCAGCAGGGTGGGTGCCTGTAATTAACAAGGAGAAACGTGTGCTAAAAGGAATTTGCGTCAAGAGGAGCTAATTAAAATATTACACGATTGCTGGCTTCAGCCGCTGCTGCTCCCCTCGCATAGGAAGGGTGAGGGGTGTTACGGCTCGAGGAGGAGAAAATATCCCAGGAATTAGGACAGTGTTTTGTAAACTTGCGGGTTGATTACAGTCTGCAAAGGCTTATTAGAAAAATGTAATATTGGGGAATTCGCAACGTTGTTGCCAACGAAAAGCGCACCCCCTTCCCACCTTTTCCAATGAAAATAAGGCCAGAAGGCGATAATTCTTCGCAAAATTTGCCAGGAATGCAGCTTCAGAAAAGCGTGCTTATTGTTTGGATTTTAAATATTTCGGACTCAGAAGTTCTTAACTGGCGTTTCTTCTTTTCTGTTTGCCTTTTTGTCCGTCATGGAAAGGAGCTATACATAGCCATCTATTTTTTTTTTTTAAACTAAATATGCTTCCTTAACATTGCAATAGAAGGAAGTGCTGCAATAGTTAGCTACGATTTTTCAAATAATGCAAATAATAGGTGTTTTTTTTATGTCGGCGAGATGGAAGCCCCGTGCTGTTATATGGGACAGACTATTGTCCAAAACCTGAACCGCTATGGTTGTGATTTTGCTAGGAAACTGCAGAATACGTGTAAAGAGAAAGGGCAGATGTAAACAGGATTCAAGTCAAGGTTATTCTGACTGTTGTTGTTGTTGTTGTTGTTGTTGTATTTAATCGTATTACATTATTTCAGAGGCTTGAACATTTCAAAAGGCTGCCCTTATCTGGGCGTAGAATATTTGAGATTGATTTTTAATATCAGTTACCGAAATCCTTTCCTTTCGTCTGCCACCCTCTCTATCTTTTTAAGTCGCTGAGATGGAAAAGCTTCAGGGGGTGGTTGGTTTTCTCCTCCTCCCAACCCTCCAGTTTAGTTTGACCATGAGGATTAAACGGCTACGGACCTAAAGAGATCTACCCGTCGTTGGCCATCAACCATGATATTTTGCATCCCTGAGCGCTGATGAACATCCGAGGGCTCTATCTGAAGGCAGATCCTGACTCCAACAACTGCCACAAGCCGAAATATCGAGGGCTTTTTTTTTTTTCAAGAGAGGGAGCTCCCTCCAGCTAGATAACTACTTTTTTTGTTGTTGTTTTTTTCCCGACAACTATTTTCTTGCCTTTTGCAGCGAAAGGATTTGCTGCTGTAGCAGCCTCCCGGCGCCCTCACAGCGCGGGGAGCCCCTCACGACGCCGTCTCTCCTCGCCCCCCGGTCCTCCAGCCCTCTAAAATTTTGCGTATATTTACTGCTGGTAGCTTGCTCCTGAAAGAGAGCGGAGGCAGATTTGACAATCAAGGGGGACATAAGGAGGTATTTTCTCAGACGGCCAAGTATATCAGAAATTGATTGACTGACGGTGCTATCATAAATGTCTCCTCTTCTCCCCTTGAACGCTCTGCGAGACTTTCCCGACACATGAAAACGCACACCCAGTCATTCATTTCCCCCCCCTGTCTATCCAGATACAGGTGCAAGAGACTTCTGGCAAAAACAGGGTGAGGGAGAAGGGTGTCTAGACCAAGCGGCGGGCTCTAAAACGTGTGCGAAAGCAAATTTCCCTGGTTATAATCCGCCGGTACAGAAAAGGAGGCACTTTCCACCGACTCCCCCCCCCCCAGCCCCACAAAGAACCGGGTCTTTAGCGCCGTGTGTAGTAAGCAGGTACCAGTCCCCTTTCATGCTGAAGTATTTTATGTGGAATTAATCAGAGCGGTTTAGGGAACATCCCCAGCAATCCCTTGAAAGTGCGGTGCTATTAAACGACGCAGTTATCCCTGCGGACGGCCACATCTCAGGCGATGTTCCCATGCAAAGTTCACCCGTAGCCCGGAATGCTTTACCCTACACATTTAAAAAAAAAAAAAAAAAAAAAAAAAAAGTCCGCCAAAACATTCCCATGTCGACTTACATTTAAAAGTATTGCTACAACTGATGCCGTGAACTTGACCTTAGATTTGTTAATCCAGGAAATATATTGACGGAGAGGAAAAAAATCCTACTGCCTTGCCCCTGACAAACGAGTGTTTTTCTGCCTACAAATTCAGGATACAAACAACACACCAGATATATAATGTGCCCTCTAGATTAAGAGTAGAAAGCTACAGAAAGTGAACTGCCTCAATGCCGAGACAAGCTCGTCGTAGCTAGACTGCTCCTGAGATGCCAAGATCCACACTTTGCCACAGAAATTCAAGTCAAGGTAATCGACTGGGATTCTAAGCTAAATTGAATTTTATAGGATATAAGGTTCTCTCTAATGCACATTGAATTTTAACAATGATTTATAAAGGTATTTCAATTTTTTTTTTTTTTAATTTTGCCCAACTCGCCAAGAGACACATCAGATTTTACTGTACCACACTGCTAACTTTATAGGAGAGCCTTATTCACATATCGTGAAACCCACCGAAGTAAAGACATTTCTTCATCAAGGATTGTTTTAGGGGGCGGGTACAGGAAGTATCACTATACCGGGGCTGTCAAATCAACGACTTCAAAGCCGCAACTTCATATTTTGATGGACTCTCGGAATTGCATTATAATGAAGGTACCTGTACCTGTGTAACCTGTATGGGAAGCTATTTGTCTAACACGAGTTTAAAATACGCGCTGCAGTTGAGAACGCAATCGTATGCCCACATACAGCTCAGCAGGGTCTGTACGGACGGGTTCTTGTCTATTCTCTCGTATGTCACGCAAAGATACCCATAAAAATAGCTCTCCCTTTAAGCCTAATATGGCTGCTCTTGCCTATGCCGGGGTGGAAACCCGCTCACGGTCTCGCTTATTTCCCTTTCCCGACTCTTCAGAAAGCGCCGATACCAATATCACTTCTTACGGAAATTGGGGCGCATCAGCATGACAAGTCCACAACACAGAGGCCGGGGGAATGCGGGCAAAACCCCCCGAATCAGAGGAGGCGGAGTGTGTGGGTTACTCGTCCTTTCTCTTTCGGTTTTATTTTCCCATCAGGTGGCCATACAGCACGGTATTTTCTTTTTACAAACCCTCACATATTTAAACATAAACCAACCACTAGCTGGAGACGAAGCCCATCCAAGATTGCTTTGTATTAAAATCCATCATTTTTTATGCCTACCCGAAGGCATCTCGAAGACTAAAACCAGACTTAAAATACTCTGCTTTTCCGTTACTCCTAGCCCAAGCCGAATAGAGGGGCCGATTTATACGATCAGGAATAAATAAAAGCACTTTACTTGGTGCCTTCAAATCAAGGCGATTGCGACAAAGTTCAGATTAATTTAAACTGGCAGGTTACAACGCCCGGCTGGCATTTTTCTCTCTAGATACACACAGGCAATGGCGAAAAGCAGAAAGGTTAAAAACATCCTTCCCTTGCTTCACCCCTCCTCCCCGGCTCTCGAACGATTAAAATAATTTCCGAGGCGAACGCACGGGAATAAAACAACCGGGAATAAAACCGAGGAGCCGCTTTTCCACGCAGCCTGACCCAACTCCGCAAGGCAACCCGGCGCAGCACAAAGCCAAGCAAGCAGCAGCTCTATCTGCGAGTCTGCCCGCGTCCTGGGCTCTGACCCCAGCCTCTCCTGGCCCACTTTCCTGCCAAGAGCCTTCCTTTGCTTTCCACCTCTGCTAGAATCGGAAGCAGCATCTCTGAGAAAGGTGGAGCCAGCACCCAAGCTAGGAGAAGCAGCCTTACTTTTCTGAACGGGCTCTTCGGCTCTATTAGCATCAGCCCAGGCAGCCTTCTCCACCCGGGTCCCCGCAGGAGAAGCGGCACTTCGGCCTCATACACCGTGGGAGAAAGGGAGCGGGGTGGGTGGGTGGGCTGGGGGGAGAGAGGGGGCCTGGGAAACCCTCCACAAAGGCCTTCCAAATGACTTTGCTCCAGTCATGCAGGGGGACCGGGTGGGTGTTTGGTGTTGGCTTGTTTGCTTAATTCACCACCGAGCAAGGGGAGAGGAGAAACATTCAGCCGCTTCCAGGAAGAGCATGAAAATCTTACCCCAGCATCCAGAAGTCTCTCGCCTGTGCAAAAATATATCCCCACGGAGACTGACAGCTAGGATCCCGCGCTGGGCTGTAGACCTCCAGATCAATGAGGATGGATTGCACATATTTTGGTTTCCTCCCTTACAGATTAAATATACCCGGTCCACAAAACATTCCTTCTCGATCTCTCAGTGACTTGGGTTGCTGTTGATTTGGGATTTTATAATTTTTTTTTGGTTTTTTTTTTTTTTTTTTTTTGTTCTAGTTGTTGTTGTTCTGCCTTTAGACGGAGAGAAATCTAGCCACTAGGGCACATCGTCCTTCCTGCCAGCTTCAGGCTGTTTGCAAAATGCAGCAATATCACAGGCTAATGACGATTATTGCTGTTATTATTACTACTATTACTGCTATTTATTTTTTCCTCTGTCTCTCCTGGTCCCCTAGGATTTCCGATGGCGATTTGCACACAAGGTGATTGCAGGAGGCTAAAATGCTGTCTAATTCCACGGATTCCCGTCGCACGAGAAGGAGGGGAAAAAAAAAAAAAAAGTCCCAGTGTTTTTGATCACGGGACACCCGGCCGTTCCTCCCCAGTACACCCCGGGTCACAGTACAGTAATGACCGTGGGTTGTGCGTTGTAGGACTTGACCTTTCCTACGTAGAAGAGGGCGCTTTCCTCTACGCTACGGGGAGGGAAGGGAGGGGGGAGCGGCGGGAGGAAGAGAGATGCTCTCTTTGGTGATGTTTAATCACAGTTCAGATCTAGGAACGGGCAAAGCTTCTGCCTTTCAGCACGCCATGTTGAAGCTATTCACTGGAGCAAAAAAAAAAAAAAAAAATTTTTTTTTTTTTTTTTGGAGGGGGGTGCGGAGGAGGGAGGGAGGCTGCAGGGAGGAGGGAGGGAGGAAAGACTTAATGAACATTTGCATTTCGTACCCTAGTTCATGAATCAACTGCATTCAAGGGGGAGGGGGCCCGGAGGGCAGGGAAGGGCTCACGGCGTGGTGAAAACACCCGCGGCCGGACCCCTGTGGCCACGGCCGGGGCGCATCGGCCCGGCCGGCACCCACCGGCCCACGGTGAGGAGCCACCCCCCTGGTCCCCCCCCATTCTTTTTGGACTCCTTTACCGGCCGAGAACGCGCAAGGCCATCTCTTCAAATCATCATTAAAGTGCATTAAAACGCATCTAAAAGTTATGAATGGCAACAAACGGCCTTTTAGCGCCTGCCAATATTTTTTTTGTATTAAACGCTGTCTTGATTTTATTGCTAACGCTGCCCACGGAGAATGCTGAAATGCACCAGGAATGGGGTTTTATTTAAGCCATAGCCATTAAAAAAAAAACAAAAAACACAACAATTTTAATTTATAGGCTAAAGGCCGAGATGCTTACCCGTTCGTTCAGACGCATACAAAATAAAATCATTGCTCTTCCAGAGCACTGGGCGATTTTCTTTTCTGAGCATTTCGATACTGAGCCCCATATTTTTGGCGTTTGCTTTAGAAGCCACCTCAGCCAGCGAGCGTTTTTAAGCGGGAGTCTTTCTGAGCAAAAGGCGGCGGAAAAAGATACGGCTTTGCAGTTCTACTTATCATTCTTTTTCGGAAATATGCTCCTGTCAATGTTTATTTCCCATAGCAAACCACCTTTGCTACTGCCAAGAGCTCGAGGCGGAGATAGATTAAATACCGGATTATTCTCTTGGTGGGAAAAAATACAAAACGTTTGCTGTACCCGTCCGTCCGCATCAAAGACGCAAGGCCACTTTCTGTCCACGGGAACTGCAAATCTAAGGGACCAAGGACGCCCAGAATTAGGTGATTATAAACCCAGACACTGGGAGTTAAAGTCTATGTCGCCGAATCCCGCAAGAATTACTTGAAGTGAAACCGAACTAAACTTCTTTGTCTTTCATTATGCTTTGCCTTTTACACTGGGAATGAAGTATTACTCTGACATTAATGCTTCAATAAATACACTAAATATACAGTAATAACTTGCTCCCTCTGTCCTTTGCGTCCCTCCACACATCCGCTTCTATATGCAACATTTTAATTTCTAGGGGAGCTGAGAAAATAGAAACTCTACTTTGTTTATGTACGTTTTGTTCTTTAATTTTGTGTTTGTTTTCTTTTAAAATCCTTCTTCCGGCACATTTTTTTTAACGTCTGCAAATAAAACTCCTCGCACGTATAACTCTACACAAGCCAGACACAATAGGTTCCCCACCACCATTTTAAAACATTTCTCGGTAACGGGGGGAATATAAATAATAGTTCTCTCCGAACCGCGTGCAGGGACGGACGTCGTGAAGTAATGTATCACGTTGCTTAATTATTTTCGTTGGTGATATATTTACTTGTAAAACATATTAGGGATGTATTTTAGGACGCTGGCGGCAGATTGGTGAGAGGGGAATATGTAATACAACAGCAATTTGTACTTGAAAATGTATGTGCCAACAGCTTTTGGACGGTAAATGAAGGTAATAAATAACACGAACACACACACCTACACACCCGCTCTCCCGCACGCTCCGAAGCCACATCTACTCTGCGGAGGGACGGAGGGATGGGGGCGCGGGGCGCTGCGTGAGTGCAGCCGTGGGTAGGCAGACACGCGGGAGGACCGAGGCGGGGGCGGGAGGGCACGCAAGCCCGCGGACAGGAAAGCTTTCGCGACTCGGAAAACCGCAGACACCCCCGTCTCGGTGCCCTGAGCGGCCCCACGGCCGCGGCGCGGAGGGCTCCGCCGGGCACGCCGCTCCCCGCAGCCCCCTCCTCCGGGGTGCCCCGGTGAGCAAGGCACGGAGCTCCCGGCCTTTACTCACCCGACCAAGCCACTCGCCCCCGGGGGCCGTTTCCCGAGTGGGGCCTCGAGCCGGGCCCGAGGAGGAGGCAGCGGGTCCGAGAGGAGCCGCCGGCCCCGCGGGACGGGGAGCGGAGCCGCCGGAGCGGCCGCCGCACGCCCGGGTGTCCGGGGGAGACACCCCGGCGGGGAGGGGGACCCCCGCCGCTGGCCCGCCGCGGGCCTGATCCTGCTCCCCGGCCAGGGGCTCTCCTTCGCCGCAGGGCCGGGAAACATGACCTCCTCCTCCTGCTGAAGCCTGCGAGAGCCGCGACGCTGACTTACATGGTAGCAGGGGTCCGATCCAAAATGTTACCTTACTCCTGCCAGCGATGGCGAGTCAAACGCTCCCCTTTTTACCCTGTGAAATATATATGCGGCAGAGCTATTTGAACAGTAGTGGGAATTTAAATTCGCTAATCCATGGCCAGTCTAGAAATGTTTAGCAGATTTGAACGGTAGGTAGTTCAGTGTGAACACATAATCTTCAAACGCTAGCTCGGATTAAAAGTTATCTTTAAAAAAAAAAAAAAAAAAAGCTGTTCTTTTACTAATGTCGGCCATATTCTGGTTGTGAGTGTTTTTCAAGGCGCCCCTGCATTATATCGCTCTGGGGCACGGTGTGAAAATAGAAGATCCTGCCTAAGATACAGAGGACTCGAATCCCGCCTATCACCCTCATCTCCGACTTGCAATACATGTAATTTGCTGTGTGTCTCATGCAATAATTATACAGGTTGCGAAATATAGCGGAATAAATAGAATTATTCACTCGGAGCGAGAACAAGTGTAATTCACAAGTGGCTTTCTCCAGGCAATTTAGCTCCTTCAGGAGAAAGCGTTGCAATGAGCCGGAGGAAAGGCGGCTGTCCGGTGCCTGCGGCCGAGGCAGACCCGTGGGCATCTGCCCGCGGACGGCAGGTACGGTGGGTGGGAGACCGACCCCGTAGTCAGCCCGCAGCCCCGACCTCCGCGCAGGGTGCGACCGGGGGCAGCGGCTGCCCGCGGCTCCGGCAGCCCCAGTTTGCTGCCTGCTCCAGCTCCGCTCAAAATCCGCCCAAGGCTGGGCAGGCCGCGGGGCCGCTGTGGGGCCGGGGGCACCGCGGAGGCTGTCGGCTCCCCACCGGCGAGGGGGTCCCACCCGATTCCCCTCGCCCGTGGGCAGCCCGACGTCCTGCCCGCCAGGGATGGCTTATTGCCCCCTGGGGTGCGGCTGCGCCCGTGGGTCTTTGCCCACGGTCTGGCACCCGGCGCCACGGGCTGGCCAGGTCCTTGCCATAGGGGCTGCTCCCCGTCCCCTCACAGGGACACGCTGTCACCCCGAAGCACAGCCCAACCGCACGGCCTGGAAACCGCCTGCCACTTATGTACCTCTCCCCGGCCATTTTCGCAGCGGGACGGGGGAAATCTCGCTCAGAAAGTCCCTGTCTGGCCTCCGAGGGGATGCGGCCGATATTCCCACGCTCCGACACCGCGGGTTACACGCGGCCTGAGCAATCACAGCGCTCCGCGGCCCCGAGGGTAACGCGCCTTGCACACCGCGGAAAGGCTCAAGTCCCGCACGGCGCGCAAAGCCCCCGACACGACAGCCTCCTGGAAAACAGATCTCTCTCCTGCAGGTACTTTTCATGTAAGTTATTGCACGAGTGCGTTACAGTCAGATCTGAGGGTCGGAAAGCGCCCTGCGCTGATCCCTGCAGAGGTGGGTCCTTTTGAATTTCAGAAATGTAAGGCTAGAAGCGCACAGTTAGCGCGGTATATGATACCCTCTAAATGTACCGTAAAGGTTCCCCGATAGCTCTAATTAGAGCTGCAGACCACCACAGGAGACAGGCGGCGAAAGCAAACCTCTCTTTGTGCCCGACCAAACTCGCCCGCCACTCACAACACCGGCCGCCCGGCGGCTCCTCTCGCCCCACCGGCATCCCCCGGCCGGGCACCGGCTGAACACCGGTTTTCACCCGCGGCTCAGCCTCGCCGTTCTCCTGCCACCGCCAGAGAGAGACAGACAGCGGAGCACGACCGGCCCCGTGCTCTGCCTTGCAACTCCAGACACATTATAGATGTAAGGGTATGCAGCGGTCCCCGCGCGTGGCGGCGCGGGTCCCACGCGTGTGCGCGCCCGCCCGCGGGGAGGATGTTGCGCGGGTGCGTGCGCGGGCGCGGCCAGGTGCGGGCGCAGCGCGGCGGCGGCCACGAGGTGGCGCTGTCGGCCCGCGGATGCCGCCGGCGCGGGGAGCTGTCAAAAGTCAAGGTCACAAATCGGCTTTTTTCCCCTCAAGGTCAAGGTTTCAGGCCTTCCCCGTCCTGTCATCGCTACGCAGCCCCCCCCCACCTTCCCGCCGAGGCATCGCCGGGCTGGGCAGCGTCTCCCCGTCCCAGGGGCCGGCCGCCGGGCTCCGTTCGCCGGCGAGGGCTGCGGCGCTGCACGGGTACCATCCTGCTCTTCCCCCCCCGGCCCCCAGCCCCGCTGCAAAACCACTGTTTAACATTACCGAAACATTTATAGCTTAGGAATGCTGGTTATCAGCCGTGCCTGTCCCCAGATAAATACCGTCCACAAAAAACTCCACCATATATACATAAGCTACATAATGGAAGACAGCAGTATGACAATTACAAGACAGATACATTATATTTTTCTTACGAAATGCACGTAGGTATCGAAAAATAAAGAGTATTTCTTTCAGGTTTTGTTACAGTGACTATTTTATTAACAGTATTAATACTACTATACCTATCTACACGTCTTGGGTTTTCATTTTTCAGTAGAAATATAAAAAAAAAATGAGGGTGCACAAGTACATTTTCACAGTGCGCTGATTTTTTTTTTTTTATTTACAAGATAGCTTCTTATAGTGAATAAAAACAAAATAATGTGCTGGTTGAAATAACTGATTGGATTAAAAGGTGCTGTAAAAAGAATCCCTAAACGTTCTACTGCGGCCTCATAACAGACAATAAACAAGGAGAAACGACTAATTACTTATAGATCAAAATATAGATTATATAAATCAAAATACTTCTGGGGAAAAACGTATTTCAGTTCAAAGTTCTCGGATATTTTTTTTCCAGTATGGTGGTGGTTTTTTTTTTTTAATTGTAAAGAAATGCCAATGGTCACGTTTTTTTGTATCCACCCAGAGTCAATATTTTAAAATTTCCAGGGACTTAGAATATTAATTCTTGAAGATTATTTGAGGTTTAAAAAAGGCAGAGTCCTTTAAAAAGTATCTATTGTACGGTCTGCAGGAGAAAAAATAGACAACAACAAAAAACCCCAGTTTAGATGACAAATCATGTTTTGAAAATAAAAAATAAAACCAAAAGACATCTCCAAGCAAATATTTTCCTTTCTATCCCCTCTAGTTTGTGATGTTTATAATTTGCTATCAAGATAGATCCTCCACAGAGCTTCCTTCATTACTGATGTCTCTGAAATCCTTATTCAGTACCTTCGAGGTTTATTATTACTTTTTGACATTAAATGCATTGCTTAAAAACATACAGTAATTGTACATTTTTTTTCACTATGGTTTACCTGAGCAGTCATTCAACATACAGTTTGGATTGCAATGGAAGAAAACCAGCTTATGTGTCCACATCGACCTCCTCACGTTAACCAGCTCTCGCATCGTGGCCACGAAGAGTCTTCTCAAACAGTAAGGTCATAGAAGTACTTACAACTTTCTCAGAAAAACGTGTGTCTTAATTGCAAGTGTATCTCTCGGGGCTGGGTGCGTGGGCTTTACAGTCTGTCAGTGATACTGGCTGGCTGCTTGGGATTTCAGGAGAACTGTCAGTTTTAACCATTTTGCTACAGCAATATTAAAAAAAAAAAAAAAAAAAAAAAAAAAAAAAAAAAGCTATAATTCCAAAGATACAGATCTCTTGTTCTGAAAGAAGAGGTTCATTGTCTTTTCTCTTTTTAATTATTATTAATAATTATTTTAATCTGAACACAAAAAAAAAGTTCTGAAACTTTTGAGTTGCTGCTCCTCCATTTTTAATCCATTAACTGGTAGTCTTCAATTTGTTGATCACTTTTTTCTCTTTGACCCTTCTGTTTTGGAACCAGATTGTGACCTGTCTCTCTGACAGATTTGTAGTTGCCGATATCCTCCGCCGTTTGTCTTTGGTTATGAATTTATTTGTAGCATATTCCCTTTCGAGTTCTTTTAACTGGACCTTTGTGTAAGGCACTCGTTTCTTTCTCCCACGTCTGTACGAGTTCGCATCCGAGGGATGCGAAACGACGTCTGGAACAGAAAAACCATGCAGGCAAGCGTTAGAAAATCGCTCGAACCGCTCAGGACATCTTCAAGTGGTACAGGGGTTAGAGTTACAGCGCACTCCTCCGCCTGCCCCGCTCCAGCTTAGCTACTAAAGCCCGGCTCAGCACTTGGGATTCCTCTTTACTGGCCGCAGCAGACAGCTTTTAGGCACGGAAAGGCTCGCTTCTGTCAGACAGACAAACAATAATAACAAACCCCACGGAGCCCGGAGAGGGACTCCGGGAAGAATCGCGCGGGGCTGCAGTGATTTACTCAGCCTGCGTGCTGCGGGGTTTATGGAAAATGAGACCGCAGACCGTCCCGCGGCCCTTTTCAGCTGTTTCCTCTCCCGGTGCCGGCGGCGGGGCCGGGCGGGCGAGGCGGGATGCGCTGTGCGCCGGCGGGGGGCAGGGGGCGGCACCGGTGCCGCTCCAGCGGCGCCGGGGCATGTGCGGGCCGGGGCGGGATGGGGCCGGGGAGCGCGGGCGGGGCGGGGAAGGGTCAGCCCGGGGGTGATCCCGGAGCCCTGCCGGCGGGATACCCGGGAGGGGCGAGCGGGGGAGGAGGGGGGTGGGTGGGCAGGGGGAGCCATGCAGGTGTATTACCCGGGAGGGTGGATTTCCAGAGGTGAGGCGGCTGGCTCTGCTCCTTGGGGCAGTACACTTGCCCGTTCCACCCATTGGTGATGGCCCAAGGCTGGTAGCTGTCCATGGGGAGCAGGGGGTCGTGGCGCGGCTCGCCGGGGCCGCCGATGGCGGGCACCACGGGCATATCCAGATAGCCGGGCACCGGCTGGTAGGGCCCGGCGGCGTAGCCCTGGTAGAAGGCGAACTCCTTGGCCCGCGACGTGAACTCCTCGCCGGAGACGGAGGTGTCCATGTACTTGTCGGCGAAGGTGGAGGCGGGCTGGGCGCAGGACTTGATGGCGTTGTGGTGGGTCATGCGGCAGGGGTAGTAGCCGCTGCCGAAGTAGCCGTAGGGCAGCGCGGCGCCGGAGGAGCTCTGCACGGCGGCCGAGCAGGGGCTGCACTGCTTGACAGCGGGCTCGGCCATGCCGGCGGCGGGGGCCTCGCTGGAGGTGTAGGCGGCGGCGCTGGGGGCGGCCAGGGGCGCGGGGTGAGCCATCAGGTTGCGGCAGGGGTTGGCCGCCGCCGCCGCCGCGAAGTTGCTGCCGGCGTGAAACCCGTCCATGTTCTTATTGATCTCATCCAGGCTGTTGTCGTAGAGGAACATGACGGGCTCGATCCAGCGGGGGTGGAGGAGCACGGAGGCTGTCATAGCCCGCTCCGCATTGAGACTAGTGGCTCTTTTTTAAAAGCCCCAAAGACTGAAAAAAGAGATACTCAATCTCCGGGACTTGACCAAGGCTGACGCGCCAGTGTCGCGCCAGGCCGGCCCTCATTGGGCCGCCCGCCCCCACGTGATATGCAAAGCAGCTGATAAACATCTGAAGGAATAAAGTGGAGATAATTAAATAACGCAATAACCGCGCGGGGCCGGGTCCCGGCCCGGGGGCGCGGGCACGGGCGCGGGCACGGCGCGGTCCTGCCGCCGCCGCGCGGGGCGCGGGCGCCGCGGGGGGGCCGGGGGGGCCCGCCCGTCCGCCCTCCCTCCCTCCCTCCTCCCTCCTTCCTCCCTCCGGCCCTCCCTCCCCTCGCCACCGAGGCGTGAGCATTTTGGCCCCGTTGTTGCCGCGGCGCGTTCCCCGAGGTGCGGGGCTCCCCCCGGTACCCCGCCTGATTTCTGCCCTGCGCCGCTTTCCTCGGGCCCTCCCCGCCCCGAGCGCTGCGGAAGCCCCGGAGGCCTGCCCTCATCTCCGGGGGGAGATGAGCCGCACCCCTCGACCCCCTTCCTCCCCCGGTCTGAACCGCCGCCTCTCCCCGGGGAGCTCTGACGGGGCCCCGGCCGGGTGGCGCGGGGAGCCGGCCGCAAGCTGCGGGCGGAGAAGCGCTCCCCGGGCCGCACGCCGGGCCAGATAAGGCTCTCGAAGCGGAGTCTCTCTGGGCCCTTTCTGGGTGTTTTCCTCCTTCCTTCCCGCCCGTCGAAAGCCCAAGACCCATCTCGCTCCTCTCGCCACAAAGCCTCAGAAGTCAGATAAGAGGAACAGACCAGGAAATCCCGATTTTATTTATTATTGTCTTTTAGGATGGGCTCGGGGAGCGGGAGGGTTAAGTGGATCTCCATCGCGATTCTGCTGTATTATTTTTTGCTGTAATAATAAAAATCGGGGCCTACAATTCGGCTTGAATCTTCGTTGGCTGTAAAATATCACGGCGGCTTGTGCAGTGTGCGCAGGGACCCACGGTGCTTTTCTGTGCTGGGAAAAAAATGGTTTATTGGCTGAAAAATCTTTTTTTTGAAGGTCGTACCTCTCTGCAAGCGAAAGCTAGAAAAAACCAATTGCATTCCCTTTTCATCATTAATGTTAGAATTTTTCATAGGGTGAAATAATTTCCATTTTTAATATTCCCCGCACCTCCCACCGGCGCGGATGCGTTTCCCCCCAGCATTCAGTTATTCGCGCACAACCTTGAACTCAAATCGCTCCATCACTGAGCTATCAATAAACTTGACCTAAAGCAGCGTTCATCTCATCGTTAACAGCTCTCAGCCCTCACGCGTGTGGACAAAACAGCCCCAAATACTCCCATCCTGAAAACTAATTTTTTTTTTGGTTTTTTTTTTTTTTGCAATTGCATGTTGCTTTGTTTTGCGCCTGACAGCTCGGCGTATTTATTATGCTATTGTGCTTCCCATTGACGTGGTAGCATTGTTTTGCCCGCATGGCTACAAGCGCAGAGCCGTCCCGGGACGTACATTGTTACCGAGCAGGCTTTTCCTTGCCTAAGCGCAGAGCTGCCAGCCATGAGAAATGAGAAATGGCCCTTTGGCGCCCATGGATTTTTTTTCAAGGTGCTTTTTCCGTGCGATGGGTTGGGATACCTGAAGTCGCTGTCATTCCCCTGCTAATTTGGCAGCCTTTTAGCCGCTTTTTTTCCTTCATTGTAGCCAATAAAGTGTTCCCATTTTGACTTCGCATACTCTTTTCCGCATTCTTCCTCATGGCCAAAAGCAAATATTTATTCCCCGCATATTTTTCCTTTTCTTTCAGGCTCCAGTTTTGAAACCTGTGGATTCCCCCGGCCAAACATTGCTTGACTAGCATGAATTGGATCGGTTTGTTTCCCTTTGGTTTCTCGAGGCTGCTTCTGAAAATCCAGTTGTAGCGGGGCTGAGGGAGGGGGGAGAAGGGGGAAGGGAAGGCAGCTCTATGGGGCAGCGCTGTTTTACATACGGGTTAGACACGGCTAGAGGCCAAGGTCAAGTTGAAAGTTGCAGTCTAGCCAATGTGAGAACTGTCATTCACAGCTCGAAGATCTGTCTGATTTGTTAAAAAGCGGGTAGCCATGAGAACACTAATCTCCCCAGCTCCCCCCCCCACCCCATCCCGCCCCCCTCTCCAAACTCTCCTCTCCCTCAGCCGCGGAGCGTTTCTCGCTTATCTGCCTCTACTTTTCAAGCCCCCTTCCATGAGGAGGGAGAAGCCATGTGAAACCGTAGCTTTCAGCCCCGGTGCAAACTGTGCAAGTGGTGGAGGGGTGGGGGGGCGGCAAAGGGGGGAGCATCCGGTCCGCTGAGTTTTGGTGATTGTTTTTTTGTTTTGTTTACCCACTTGGGGCCGTTCCAGCTCTGTGTGCGAAAGAGAGAAGGGAGATTAGATTAAAGAGCTCTCTTTTCTCCCTTCTCTGCATCTCTGCCTCGCTCTAGAGCTCTATTTAATCATTAGGGAAGAGGGCCGTGCTTTTCACTGCTGATAAGAGCAGTGATACAACTATCCCCTTCCCCTGTTTGCCATGACGTGGGTGGGAGTCAGGGAATGGGACCGTTTCCTCAAAATAGTCAAAATGGCATCTGCAGGGTGCGTATGAAGCACCAGGAAAATAGTTATTGTCGGACCCGGGAGTTTCCGCCTTTGTTTTGCTTTCCGAATTTGGCTTTTAATAAATTATTGACACCGAGGGAGGAGAAAAGCCTCGTCAACTATTTTATCCCCCCCCCCCGCTCCGATACCCAATTTTCACTCCCCAGCTATGGGGCCGTAATTCCTTCCTGCCTTAATGGGTATCTGCCATTAAATATTAGAAAGGAACCGTGCGGGCTGAAGGCATCGAGCTGAACAGATGTTCTTCGAAAATCATGGACCCTGTAATGAACACCAGGGATAAAAATATGCCCGAGCCTAGCCCCCCAGCCTTGAACATATACCATTCCCTACCAATTGTGAAAGAGCTTTTATTTTTCGCAACCTAAGCCTTCAGATGCGCCAGATAAATTAACCAAAACTAAAAAAGAGTTTACTTGAAGCCACTGATTGATTTGGCCATGCTCTACAAACGCTTCATTTTGGAAAATTAACTTGATAATTGAATGCTTCCACGTACGCAACAGAAAGATCAATAGAAGATGCTTTTTTTTTTTTTTTTTTGTCTTTTTGTCTTTTTCATGCAAAATAAAGTTAGGATACAGCAAATACAAGCGTGTGGTAGAGCCTCAGCATTTTCCAAGAGATTTGCTGAAAACCTTCGAACTGCTTTGCATTTATATAGCATGTAAAACATCTTGCAAAGAAATACATCTGTTAAATCGTTTCCTCTAAAACGAGTATTAATTCCTTAGGGAGCAAGAGGATGAACAACTATGATCAGTAGGAAGATTTTAAAAGGTGCTGAATCCTCTCAGAGCCAGGCAATTTCTAGCTGGTTTTCCTATTCGGCAGCAGTCACCCCTCGCAGTGCACGGCCATGCCCGTCTCAGGTATTACAAAATCCTTTGGTGGCATTTTCTTCCCTTGGCTGCACTGAGACCGGTCAGATGTGTTTAAGCCACTTCGCAGGTGTAAGCAAGGGCAGAATTTGGCCCTTACAAGTGCTTTGAGCCAAGTCACTGTGTGCCCCTGACGCCATGAAGCCAAAGGCAGTCTTGCCACAGCAAGGACTGCTGGATTTTGGCCTTAGACGAGAAAATAGAAATTATTTGTAAATCTCCCCATGCGATAGGAATATGGCCACTCATTGTCCTAAAGAGGCCTTACAATTTCGCTTTTCTTAGAGAAAGCAAAGTTCTTTTCAGCTGAATGGCAGGTTTTGCAAATATAGAGTTTGTCGGCAGAGTATCTAGAAGGCTTTTTTTCCCCAAGCCAGCCTTTGTGTGATAACACACACACGCACCCTCCGGAGCCCTTGCCGCGGGAATGCCCGGCTGAGGGGAACTCTGCCTTCTTGTAGCGTAATCACAATCGTACGAATACAGAAGGAAAACTGTCGCCCAAGGAAATCCACTTTTACTTTTCCATCCACTGCTTAGAGCTAATTAATGAGCATGAAGGGGGAAAAAAAAAAAAATCGTGGCTGATTGCTGAAAATATATGTTTGTCACAGAGTTAAATCCCTCTAAACCCGCTAAAAGATCTCAGCTGATAATGGAGGGGCTAGAGAGTGATCTTAGTTACTAATAATAATCTCCGTCCTGCAGAGCCCAGGAGTCTTGGAAGACGCGGGAGTAAAGTGATAGCAGGAGCAAGAGCCTTAATCGAGTTTGATTTTCATGAGCAAATGAAATTTACCTGCCAGAAGGTTAATTTGGAGCAGTACTGTCACCGCTGTTTTCTTCCACAATTTCTAAAGCATCAAGGATTGAGATAAACATTCCTGAGTCCGTTTTAAAGACACTTTGTATTTCAGGATATTCATGTGTTTCTAATGGAAGTAAGCAGCTTTACGAGCGGGGTTCGCAGGACATCTTAACTCTCTCCCTCCCACTGCGTGCTGGGGGGGGCTGAGATAATTACAAAATAAGAAGAATTTGTAAAAGCAAATGCAGGAGGGGAAAAGTCCGAGAAGATTTGCGAAGAGCTTAATGCTGTCTTTCTGTCAGGTATAAAAGGCGTCCTAAAAATCCTCAGGCGCACACTAGATACGGACCTACCTATTTCAGTCCACTCAAACTTGCAAACTGCCACCTCCTATAAATCAGGTGTGCTCGAAAATAATGTAATTGCTTTCACCCGAAGTGTGGGACATGGAGTAATCTTTATGGAGCGAGGTCTCAGAAGATCGCTTCGCTCTGTGTTATTTTTTTCTGTTTCAGCTCTAGAAAACACGCTGGAGGTATTTCATGTGATTACAGTGAAAATGGGAATGATCCTGATCTCTGTCTCACAGACGAGGTCTCTTTTCCGATTTTGTGTGTGTGTGTTTTACATTTTTTTTTTCTGTAATATTTTCACAAGCGTATTTCCAAGGGGGGTGCGATAGCTTTCTGTTTATATTTGGCTGGTGAAAGCAAGAGAAGTCTGGCGTTACGTGTTGGTAGTCAGCAGAAAATATTTTACTTAAACTGTCGTTTAAATGCAGCGATGAAAAGAAGCCCTCGCAGGCTCTCTGTCAGCCGCAGGCTGCTTGAACGCCGTGATAAAGTCCCCCCTACAATTTCAATTAATTTTGCCATGCAAACTGAGACGGATTTCTTCGCAATCAGCTCTGCTCGCTCGCACAAAGGGAGCCGAGAACGTTTTTGTTTTACTCTTAGTAAATTCTGATAAGCGAGGAGGCCAGGCTGGCCGTGCAGACGTACACTGCGGTAGTTTATCAGGTCGGTTACATCTTCCAGTTAAAAATGTTCTAGTATGAACGTGTAGTAGCAACAGATAACAAAATGATACTCAAGTTAATCTTCCTTGATTTTGTTGGGCTTATCCTCCGATTTTCAGGATTTAGCGGTTTGAGGGTAAATTCATTTCTCGCCTTATCTACCAGTAGGTCACCATTTTTGGAAAAAAAGGAAATAAAGGCAGGGTACAGTGAGCTGCAATGGCATATCCTCTCTATTTCTGCTGGGAGCTTGTAATAATTGCTACCACATGATCACATGGTGTATTGTTGCAGCCTGATTACAATTAAACTTATCCCTCCACCTTTTTCATTAGTGGGAAGAAAAAAAAAAAGTTCTTCCTGAGCTTCAGGCCCACTTTATGCTGTTTTATTTCCCTTTGAAAAGCTGTCGGAGAGAAGCCGAAGTCGCTCTTTTCTTTACAATGCGAGAGAAAGCGTTTCCACAAAGCCCTTCTCACCATAACATTCCTGTAATGGCGTGACATTTACACAGCGTCCGAGCAGGAGGGCTCAGGGGCAGGAGTGGACGCTGTTGCTCTCGGCAAGAACTTGCAGGGTCTTTATTATTATTATTATTATTTTTCTCCAAAGCCATATCTTCACCTAGGGAAACAAGGAGGCTCTCAGCGCTAAAGACGCCTGTGTGCAGTATCTAGAGAAAGAAAGGGGAGAGAGAAAAAAAAAATCATACAGGAAACATTGGACATGTTTGCCTTTACTGGAAGACAGCTGTTTGAGTACATTCTCCAAGAGGGTTTTTTGGTTCCCCTTTCAGAAGTGGTTTCAGTGATTAAAACATTGACTTGATGGAGGCAGCTTATCTCTAATGTCTGGGTCTGTCTAACAGCTCTTTTTCCTCACTTTTCCAGCCCTTTGCTTAGATGAGACTGTACATACCCGGGGTTCTAATCGCGGCTGTCTTAAGAAATATCTTAAGAGATATGGGGACTCACCGCACTGACGGGAGGGGAGGGTGACTTCTCGCGACAGTCTAGCTGCAAGTCACCTCAGACACGAGCGGAGATCTTCCCCGTGGAGAGGAAAAAAAACCCTAACCCCCAAACCCGCTGCGCCTGGCAACCCCCTGCCACTCTGCGAAAGGCGGTGGAGCGGGGGGCAGGAGCGGCGGCGGGAGAAGCCCGGTGGGCGCTGTCCCGCGCCCCGCTGGCTCCTCCAGCAGGCCGGGCGGCTGCGGGGCTGGCGCGGCGCTCCCGCCCGCCGCCGCCGTGCCCGCGGGGCTCGCCCGGCCCGCCCGCCGCCGCCGCCCGGCCGGGCGCTGGGCTGCCGGCCCGCAGGCCCAGGCTGGGCCTTCCACGCCCGCCCGGCGCTGGGCCGGGGCTCGGCAGCCGCCCCGAGGCACACCTGTGCCGGGAGACGCGGCCGGGCTGCCGGCTCCTACCCACGGGCCCTGCGGTCCCGCCTCGGGACCTTCCCACGGCTTCTTCCAGCCCCCGGGCACGGACGGGCCTCGATTTGGGGTGGTTTCTTTTCTCTTGGCCCAGTTAATCTGCCTTTCTGGCGCTCTCTGCTCCGCGGGCACGGAGAGGGGCTTTTGCCGGCAGCGGGTGAGAAGGGAGGTGCGTGGCCGCGGGCGCCGTGGGGAAGCGCTCACCCACGCAGGCAGCAGGCGCGCACACCTGAAACGAGTCCCGTGTCCACCCTTCCTGCCTGGTGGGTGTGTGTGTGACCACACACGTGCCTCTCGCCTTGCGACACGTTATCTTCATCCCTCCGCTGAGCGCTGTGCTGGAGCAAAAACGGGAGTGGGGCGCCCCTTGGCCCCGGAATGGGGTTCCCACCAGTCCTCCTCCATCCCCAGACGCGTCCCACCTCTGGGTCGGCGAGAGCCTTCTTCTCGCGTGGGTGGGACCCCTCAGGGAGAGCCCTGGGGACATGCTCCACGAGGAGTAACGCACCATCTGCACGGATCTGTGATCAGTTTCGGGCAGAAAGAGCCAGCTGGCTTCGGCTGAGTCCTCAGCACGGCTTAAATGCCCTTCATCCATGTCGTGGGTGCTCCCAGTATCAACCACCTCCCAGCAGAAAGTTATTCGATACCGTGATATGATCCCGTGTTCTCCAATTAGCCTTACATTTCACCAAGCACACGCATTTCTGTTAAAAGTTTATTTGGTAAAAACCTAGTAAACCCGGAGTCTAGAAAATGCTTTCTAGCGCCTAGAGTACATTTCTCAGGTATATATAATACGTGCTGTCTTTAATAACAAGAGACATTTGCTACTCTTCATGTTAGATGGAACTAATGTCTTTCTATCCATACCGTGAACACATTCTCTAAATAGGAATTATACAGTATTTTCCTTTAAACATAACACCAGCCAAATGCAGACTAGCTGATAACTTGCATCTCTGGGTAAGTATATTACTCCCTTTATTTTTGCTGAATCATGAATTTTTCCAAAGCTTATTGTATTTTATGTCTTTAGATAAGCAGTTACATATGTGGCCCTGTTGAAGGCTAAATCCCATTCTTACATACGCGACAGCTGACTGTACTTCCAAGATGTTATTTACTCTGGAATCAGCTTAAAGCGCTGCCTTTGAGACTCGTGGCTCATCAGGAAAGGCGGGAGCGGAGTCGGTCCCTAATTAACCCGCACGCAGCGCGCTCCAGCAGTTCCCATCCGCCCATGCCTGGACTTAGATCTTCTCATCTGGGGTACGGACTTCATCTGCCTGAGCGCACCGGATTGATGTCCTTGAGGATGGCAGTCAGCCAAACCACCGGCACCGCCTGGCAGTGCCACCCTGTGTCCCCACGTCCACTCCCGCGCGTGGATGTGGGGGCGCAGACTCCTCCATCCTCTCCAGGGCCAGAGGGACGGGGGAAGAGCAGGGACGGCCTCAGCCCGGCAAAAGCAGTCCCGTTGCAGTGCCGGGAGCGAGATGCCCGGGGAGAAGGAGCCAGGCTGGTGCCAAGGGGCTGGAGCGGAGCTGAGGGCACACGCCAAGGTTCCCACGCTCCGAAGACAATTCGCAAAGTCCCGGGAGCCAAAGTATATTTAGTCCAATAATGGCACGGAGAAAAGGGAGTGGTTTCATAGCAACCCCTCTGACATGCAAAATAATGAGCGGCTAAACAATAAAGGTTAGTCTCTAGTCAAGCATGCCCCCTGGTCTTCTAGCGCGGATACCTAAAGGAAGACATTCCCCCGTCCCCTTGCACGCAACCCGAGGCCGCTTTCCTGCTGCCCTGGTGCCAGCGAGCGAGTATCCTCGCTCGGAGCCGCTTCCTTCCCATTGTGGGGAAGATACTCGCTGCCTGCCAGTAATTACCAATTGTCATCCACTTTCACAAGACCATATTTCTTTGTAATTTCCCTTGCCGAGTGTGGGGACTATGTCAAATCATCTGTCATCTCCCGGCGCAGCCCGCTGCCACCCCGCCCCCCTAAAAAGAAAAAAAGGAAAGAAGAAGGAAAAAAAAACCAGCTGGATGAAACATAAAGCCACATCTCTTAGGTGGTGTTGCAAAGGAAACATAAAGGCTGGTGTGCCGTTGCTCAGCAGAACTATCTATATCCGCCGGACGCCGGTTCTCGCTGTTCTCAGGTCAACAAATTCTCAGCCCGGGGGCTGTACCTGGAGGAGTCCAGCACGCCGTGTGGGCACGGACCCGGTCCGAAACCTGTGTGCGCAGCCCTGAGAAGCTGGCCAGGCTGAGCGGATCAGGCCAGGGGTGCGGGGACAAGGCGGCTGCCCCAGGGGGGCTGGGGAGAGCCCCCGGAGGAGCTGGGACACGTCCCGCAGCCCCGGCCCGGGACCCCACCTGCTGCTGGGGGAGCACGCCGCTCCCGCTCCCATAACCCGTCAGGAAGCTTTACCCACAAGGAATAATTCCACTATGAGGTGATGAAGGCACGAACAGACACGTCATCACCACTTTGGATGATGTAAATATTTGGCAAATAAAGGAGAGGGAGCTTGTCTGACCTATTAATTTTAGCGGGAGGCTGGAGGGAGGGGGGTTCCGGGTCTGTGACTACCCTGGGGGTCACTAAAAGCGAGGTCAGAAGTTTGTGCTGAGGTTCCTAGGAAGTTTGGACGCTGCCTAACTAATCAACTAATCGTCATCTCACAACTAGCTTTCAATCAAGTTCTCATCCTCGGTAGGATGGCAAGACCATGGTGAAAGAAAATAAAAAAAAATCCACTTTAGCTGGGAAGACGACATTATGTACACAACTATCCCGGTCAGAGAATTAAGATTAAGTTGCGTTTATGGGGGGATTCTGTGTGTGATGGATTGGACTACTTTTTTTTTCCCAACAATAACCACAGCATCGAAACCTTAAAAACTGTGAGCAAGAATATCCCAGCTGACATAAAAGTTGCCTATATATAAAAAAATAATCCCATATAACTCCACAGCGGAAATCGGTTAGCAAGTATCTTCTGCCCGTTTGCAAACATCAAATATTCCTGCCATATGTCCGTTCCTAGTTGTATACCAGCTAAGAAACCTGAAACGTGTATATGCGATATTAAAACGAAACATGAAAGATTTTCTCAGAAATCTGTGAGGAGGGAATGTAGGTCTGAGGCGGGGGTTAAAGGAAGTAAAAAAACCAAGCGATGCTTTTGCCAAAAACTTTAATATTGAACAACACAGCTGAAGCTTTTATCACGGTACGAAATTTACAGCCTAGTAATTCAAACCTGTGTGCTCATAGCAAGATGTCTCTTCCCCTTTCTGAGTACCCAAAGGGACGGTTTCGCTTTCCGAGGTGAGGAGCATCCCTGCAAGCCAGGGAAGCCTTTGGGAACGGCAGGTGATCCGCAACTTGAGGGAGAAGGGAGAGGAAGAGGAAAGAAAACAAGATGATGGTTCTTTAGGATCCGAAGAGGTTTCTGATATCTAGGGTGGAAATCAAAATGTGGCCTCTGTAGAAATCATTGAAGGAACAAAACGACAAGGAAAACCCTGCCTGGTAAAAAGAAACCCAGAGAAAAACGTGTGGGCTGGAAGAGCAGTAGTTTGAGTCTTCACAAGGCGAAGAGATCTCCGAGGCTCCCCCTTCGCGTCCTCATCATTTGGGCAGGCGGTGGGGCTTCCCGCGTCTCAGTTGCCACATGATTAGGTACCAGCTCAGAAGCTGGAAATGATCTGAACTCCTTGGAAAAAGAAGAAAGGTGAGACGGGAGGAGACCACCTAATTTAGAAAATATCCACCAATTCTCCACAAAATAGGAGCAATCCTGGCACTGGGTCCCCCCGCAGCTTGGAAACGCCTGTCGGGCCCAAGGAGAAGACACCTGTTAGACGGGGAGAGCCTGGGACCCCCCGTCACGGAAGGGTCGGTCGCTCAGGTGCCAACACATGTTTCAAAGCTCAAGGTCAACGCCTCCCCCTCCCCTCTCCCGCCTTCCCCGGATACTCCGTCCTCTCCCCAAAATCCGCGGGGTAAATGAAGACATGAATTTCTGCCGTGGCACGGGGGAAGCCTGGAGCAGAGCTCTCCCGCGTGGTTTAGCCAGCCCCCCTCCCGTCTTTCCTGCCTACCCTGCCGCGATCTGTAGCGCAGAAAGGAGCAGAAAGGGTTTCGGGTAAGCTCGGATGCCCGCCGTCCCGCCGGGAGCGGCGGGTCGCAGCGCCCCGCGTGTCCCGGCTTGCTCGGGTGGCTCCGCCGGGCGCCGGGGCCGGCTCCCGTCCCCTGCTAGCGATAACCATCAGGTATTTGCAAGGGTAAACAGAGCCCCGGAGCTGCGGGGGGAGGGGGGGGATAGCCTTGCCTGGGTTTCGAGCACCGCCCGTGGCAAACGGAGCGAGGCACCGGGCGGAGCAGCACGGCGGGTTGCGGGGTCGCCGTTGTGGGGCTGAAGCCGGCCGGGGGCCGGTCTCGCCGGGGCAGGACCCGGGCGGGGCCGGACCGGGCCGGACTGGCACCGGGAGCCTCCAATGGGGGCGAGCGGGGGCCGCGCCGCGGGGAGCCGCCATCCCCGCTCCGCGCTCGGCGGCGGCGGCGGCGGCGGCTCGGCGGGGGCGGCGGCGGCGGCAGTGGCGGCGGCCGGAGGAGAGGACGGGAGCCGTGCGTCCGAGAAGCCGGGGTAAGCGCCTTCCCGCGGGGCGGAGGAGGTCGGGGTGCAATTGCGAGGGTTTCCCACTAGATGTCTGCACAGCTAATGATAATTGAAGGCTCTGTCCTTCCCCGGGTGTATCCCCGACAGCCCGACCCTCCAGCCTCTTTGAAGTCTGCCACCCCCTTTAGAAATTAAATCTCTTTCCCCCCTACCATCCCGTTTTTCCCCCCCTTTGTTTCCTTTCTCTTTAAAGAGCGTTCTGGATCTTAGGCTAGAATAAAATACGGATTTCTCCATAGAGAAAGCTCTCTGGTGGACGACTCATGCTGTTGGAATCCTTTTATGACCTTTGATGTGTTTAAATAACACGGTAAAGCTGTGCACACACCTCGGATTAAACTTTAATCATCCCAAGTCAAGGACGTCCAGGTGGTAAATGACTTTACTTTGACATTTCTACTTTAGAAAAATATATGTTCCCAGTCGCAGGTCAGAGAGACGTTCCCAGTCTTCTCACCCTTACAAGAGCAAATATGCTTTTACCTACAGAGATTAGAAACTCGTCGCTCCTGCTACCTTATTAAAGAAAAAAACCAAAACACAACGACAACCAACCAACCAACCAAACCGACAAACAACCAAAAAAAAAAACCACCCAACCCACCCAACAAAAAAACCCCAAAAGAAAAAATCAAGGCTCCCGGGATTCTAGTTCTATCAGGTACCCACAGACTTCCCACAAGACCGGGAAAACGTTCCTCGCTGTTCAGCGCAGCTCTACCTCTCCTGGGGTATACGTGTGTATAATGATCCATACAGGAATCTCGACAAGTTTTCTTGTATATATATGTGTGTACATATATATATGCATACAAAATTTTAAAAATCAAAATTTTCAAGGTTTCCCTTCGAGCTCGGCTTACGATTCTGAACGGCTGAATGTTTCCTCATGAGAACTCCCTTGCTGCGAAATTGGTGCTGTAGTTGATTGCTTTAAAAAAAAAAAAAAAAAAAAAAAAAATTCCTCTGCAGACTTTCCCTCTGGTCCCGGTGCGGTGCGAGCACCCCCTACGAGCCCAAAGTGAGCTTGGTTCCTCACGAACAAGAAAACCTAACAAATAATGTAAGTATGTTTAAGAGAAATCTGGAACTCTTTATTTGCTCCACTGCTAGCACCTGGTTTTAAATCAGACAACTTTGGCTTAACATGTACAAAAGAAAGGGATTTGTGGGCCTTTTTATTGCCAATCAAAATTAGTGACAACTAAATTCTGCGTTGATTTTTTACCGATGGATCCCTGCTCAGCCTCGGCTTATGCTTGTGTTGGAAGCTGTGGAGCGCAGGGAGCTAAAGCCAAGCCTTTCGCATGGAGTTTTAGGTCCTGGACTCAGTTGTAGGAAAGGCCTAAGCATGGGAAATCCCATCCTTTTTTACTCCTTTTCCTCTCCGCTTGGGCCCGCTGATGCTTTACACCCGCTCCGAAGAAAATTAAAATATGTTTAAATATTAGATAAATTTTAAGGGAAACCGGCAGGACGGAAGCGGGCTCGGGCAGCTCATTTTGGGGGGCCGATTAGAAATAGACGGGTCCAGGTAGGTAGCACAGTCTCACGGGGGAAGGGGTGAGGTTTCGGCTCCACTCGGGAGTGGGGACAAGTTCAATTCCTGGGAAACAAAGTATTCGCGACCTTTACAGCGTAAAAAGCAAGAAAGTGAACGGACAGTCAGCCCTGGAGGCACGGCAGGAGGGAACCGAAAAGAGCATCGACGCCTTCCTCCTGGGGTCTGCCCCAGCCCCACCGGCGATGGAAGGTGCCACGCTCCCCACGGCTCCCCGTGGGAGGAAGGGCAGAGCGGGGGCGCCGGGGGATGCAGAGGGGCAACGCTGCGGGCGCAGGGAGCCGGGGTGGTGCGCGGACCTCGCGGCAACGCCTGGGGCTTTGTTCCGCTCATTTCAAAAAAGTTCGGAGGCGTTGAGTGAGGAATAAGCATCTTCGCCAAATTTCTCGGGATTTCATGAATTGTGGGAGAGAAAAGCTCCGCTCCCCGCTCCCTCCGGCCGCTGGTTACACGCAACCGCCGTGCACGTCTGGGCTGTGCCAGGCGGCGTTATTGCCTTATGTACTATTGTTATTGAGTGGAGATAAATCTGAGCGAAGGAGACACGGTCGCCATAATCGCGGCTCCTCGAAAGACAAAAGGCTGTTCATTTTTTTTTTTTCCCCCTAAAATCCTCTAGTCTAATTATTTAACTGTCCGCTCTCTCCTCCGCTTCTAATTATGAACTCAAGATGTTTAATGTTGGAAAAAATACATCAGTTGTTTTATACCCGGACAGAGCCTTTACTTGTGAAACGCACTTCTAAAAAAAAAAAAAAAATCTGGAAATAATTAACTCGTACAGTTGAGAACATTATGTTTCTTATACTGTAAACGTGTCCTTACACCTTTACAAGACGTTACAGAGGACTTACTCAACTAATTGAAACTGTTATATAGCAGCGTTATGTATTCAACATACTCGTTACATTTCATCTTTATGGACTTAGAGTTTTATTCCTTTCACAGTCTTGTGATTTTTTTTTTTTTTTTTCCCCCGCAGCACCCGGTCATTTAATCTGCAAGAAGGAGAGATACTCGAAAAGCTATGAAAAGAGAAGCAGTTTAGCGTTATTTTCTCTATAGCAGGGTGAGACGGATCACACCATCACGGACAGAGTATTGGAAAAGGAGCTACCTCGGAAAACCTCAGAGCCAAACATTTCCCCCCCATCCCAACACCCCGGGGAGAAATGTATATATGTGTAGCGTCTAGTTTCTACGCTGGCTGGATCGGGTGGTGGGACCTCTTCCTTCCCCCTCCCTAAAAAAAAAAAAAAAATAAAACCACCCCCAACAACAACAAAAAAACCCCACAAACAACAATAATAATAATAAAAGCAACTTAAGAAGCTTCTTCAGCTGTATCCTTGAGCGGGGGAAGCGGGGCAGGGCGAAGCCGGGTGGGCGGCGAGATACACCCATCCCGCTGAGCACCGGCGCGGCGTGGCGATGGGCAGCCCCACCGGCCGACCACGGGGATAACCCTCGCGTGGGTCCTGGGAGCGGGCAAAGCGGTGCGGAGCATCTGCATTTGTGTGTATGGGTGTGTCTGAGTGAGTGAGGAGCGGCGGGATCGCTGCTCCGCGGGGTCCCACGCGGGATCTTTCCCCCCGTGTGCCCTACCCATCTTCCCCGCCGCTCTGCAATGTCCCTTTGCCGGCCAAGGCGACTGGCTCCCGCAGACAGTTTCCCCTTCATGCGAGTAGCCAGCGAGCCCACAAGGACCCGTTTTCACTGCTCCCACCAGTGTCACGCCTCCAGGCGCTGGTGGGGACTTTTGTTCCGCCCGGGATAACCGGCACTCACACAGGCTAACACAAACGCCCGATTCACGGGGCAGCCGCAACAGGGACCAGGATGTGGGCTGCGCTCTAGGCTCGGATTTGGGCTGAAAACACAGTCCTGCAATGATTATATTATGTTATTTTCAGCGCAGAGGGCAGATGAATAAATTCATCTCCCGCAGGCATCGCCCCAAAAACCTCTTTCCCGGCTGATATTTAGAGGCAAAGCCTGACATATCCAGAAGAGGGGCAAACTTTCGAAGAAGGGAAATCTTCTAGTAGCAGGAAGGGTCACTTATAGGAGGGGGAGATGTGCATATTCTCGCCCTCACGTGTACGAGCCAGTACGCCTATACACTCACAGCTGTGTTTGTAGATGATGAGGAGTGTGCGTGTTTGAAAAGATGTTTTGTGCAGGAGTGTTTCCAGCGCAGTGCTGCAGTTTCGACTCTACAAGCAAGGCTTTGCGCCCAGAGATCAGCCTGCGTCCCTGTCCTTTCCCTCGGCTGTCAGAGCGGGGAACCGCCCCGGCGAGCCGGAGATAAACCTGCATCTATAGGCTCGTCCTAGTCTGTAATCCCGCGTGTAACGAGGCGGCGGGGCGCGGGGCAGGGCCTCCCCGCGCAGGTGATGCGGGGACGGCGGCGCGGTCCCGGCGGGCTCCGGCCCCGCAGGCGCGGGAACCGCGGCCGCGGAACATGTGCGCTGCGCGCATCGGCACTGTCTCCTCTTGACAAAGTGGATGTGTGATTAATGCCGAGCGACGGCTCCCCCCGACCCTGCTCCCCCTCCCCTTTTCTCCTCCCCTCCCGCCGCCTCCTCCCGAGGTCCTTCGCTGGTTTCAATAAAAGGCAGGATCTAAGCTTGCTCTCCTTCCAATCAAAGAGGTGTTACGATTGGCCGAAACGAGGGGCAGATGGGGTATTTTCAAAGATATTTCCAAACAATATGCGGCCGAGACGCCCGAAGTTTCTCGGGAAGCAAGCATTGTCTAGTAAAACAATGACAGTAAATAAATCAGTCATCGGGGTCCCCGTCGGGATCCCGAGGGAGTTTAACCCGGGTGGGTGACTCGCCTTCCCCGGCTCTCTGCTCATTAGAAAGTTAATAGGAGGCGCCGGAGATTTACCCCGGGGTGGCGGAGGGGGGACAGGACTGCTAAGGCCGAGGCACCGGGGAGAGCTTTGCTAACAGCCTCTGGTAAGCGAGGCTGCGGGTGGCGGGGAAGCCCGTGGGCACCGCGCCGCGCCGGCAGCGCCCACTCCGCGCCCGCCGCTCGGACCACGGGCAGCAGCGCGGGGCTCTGCCCGGCCCATCGCCGCCGCGTCGGGGCTGGGCGGGCTGTGTTCACCCGGCTGTTTCGCAGTGGCCGACGCTTTTTTTTTTTTTTCCCCCCTCAGAGGTTAAGCGGGTGCAAAGTAAGATTTATAGGCCTCTGTGAAGACGTGAAAATTAAAACAAGTCTTTCAGGTATAAAATACACTCCTGAAATAAAGTTTCGAGATTTATTTGCTCAATTTTTAGTTGATAAACTCCATATTACTCCGAAGGGAAAAACTTCTCTCGCTTACTGTGTGCACAAGGCAAGATTTACGCTCGCACAGAGGAGTCATATTCGGAAAGAGATAGTAAAGTCCTTTTGAACGCGATCTTTCCAGCCCCGCAGCCGACTGTCCGCCTAGAACAGCGTGAATTTTCTGCTGCCTTGGTTAAAGGGAAGCAAAAGTTTTTATGGCCTCCACCACGGCTTCAGTTGAAAAGTTTTGCATGAAAGACGGAGAGATTAGTGCCCCAGAGCTAGATTTTCTGCTGGAGAGCTCGGAGTCCTGCACAGCCCCGACGTTTTACTAGTCAGTATGCTTTTTACTGCAGAGCTCGTGTGCTCTATCGAAAGCGATTCCTGGAGGGGTATTTTTGCACTGGGTTTCACTTTTACGTGATCACTCGTTTTAAATCTTGAGAGGCTCAAAATCAAGGTATAGCCGTTTAGTGAAAAATAACCCGCCCCAGCTCTCTAATGTTAATGAACAGAAATGATTCCACTTTCATCTCGCCCCTCAGAAATATTTTTACTTAGAATGGGCTGGCTGCTAATTGGGGTGCGCAGTTGCCTTTAATCTCTAACACAGCGCTTGGAACCTACCCAGAATGAATTAAAATAAGTCTGATAAACAAGAAGTAAACATGGCTTCCCAGTAAAACTCGTTTTATGATCACAGCTTGTGTGCCACCTCAAAATATTAAGTTTAGGCATTTAGGGCATAAAGAATAAACCCTCTTTCCAAAGTCACTAATGCTCACATTTGGTACTGTTTTAAGGAATACCTTTTGTTCTAATAAACTATGGATGGCGTACAAATTTGCATGTTTACATGTACTTTTTACCCTGGAATCGTCTCCCGAGCCCATGGATAAATACGTGGATTTCTTTCGAAAGCAGACTGCGGGAGATTATCAGGTCATCATCCGCACAGAAGTGCTCTCTCCTCTTCTATAGTTCTGCCAGCAAGCAGAAAGAGCAGCGAGTCTGCGTGTGTGCGCCCAAGTGTGCGTACAGGAGGGAGCTCTGCCACACGGTTGTGCAGACTTTCAGATTTATGCTTAGCGAGATGGGTCGGCTTGTAGGAATTACAGCACGGAAAAGCTTTGGTTGAGTAAGCTGTAGATCATGGTTTCATGATAGCTCAGCGAGTTACCAGACAAAAAAAAAAAAGCCCCCAGACGTGGAAATGGCTCTCATAAAGCCCGTGTCATATGGCTTGCCGTGCAGAAGCGAACGCTGCACTGAACACCTACAAGCGCCGAAATCCCTGTTCCCACCGGAGAAACTTCACCGCGTTCCTACGGTGGGAAGCGCCGTTTGCTTGTTTGTTTGCTTGTTTGTTCTATTTATAGCCATTCCTAAGGAGCTCATCCCCGGAGCATCTGCATGCCCGCTGGAGCCAGATCTGGTTTCCTGGGCGAAGCCGCATCCTTATTCAGCAGCAGCGCCTTGGAAATGTCTCCTAAGGAAGGAATCAACCCCAGCCGCGGCGCCTGCAGCCTGCGGCGCTCCCCTTCGGGACCGGAGCCCGCTCCCCTCCCGGGATACTTCCACCCAGGGACACAAAATAATTAAATGAGCCTGAAAGCCACTCGAAATAACGACGGCGAGGTGAAACGTCCTGTGTTTGTCAAAGGATTTCAGAAAACAGGTGAAGAATTAAGATAGGACTTAATGCCATGCTTATCGCATGTAAATGAAATATTTAATCTGCCATTTCATCTCTCCTGTGTGCTCAAACACCTCCAAAAGTTCTTTGAACAAATATTTAGTTTCCAAGCTATAAATTCGTCTTATGCAAAGAGAAAGCTTTTAGGATCTCCAGTTTAAACTCGTTCCTACCACTTGTTGTGGTGCTGAGAATTATCAAACCGGTCAGCTTACCTTTCCCACGAGTGGTAATTAAAAGAGAGCTAGGGGCTGTGGGGGGCGGAATAGAAGAAAGAATAATAGCATTAAAAAAAAAAATCGTGAGCTCACAAATCGTGATTAGCATCCTTCCTAGCTCATTTCTTTCTTCAGTTAACTCCTGATTTCTTTTTTTCCAATATCCCTGCAGCACCTCTGTGTCTAGAGTGACGCTGCAGCATATTAAGAGCCCTTAATAATGTAATTGTCCAAAAGGAAAACAGAGAAGTTAAACTGTTAAGGAGAGGAACTGCTGTGGTATTCTCCAGTCTGGCAGAAGAGTTGTCTAAAATGAGAGCATCTTTGCCATATTCTCTCCTGAGATCCAAGACAAGCACACAGGGATTGTCTGGTATTTTAGCACACTGGGTTGGGATGAGATGGGGTGGGATGGGTAAGGGAGAGAGGAAGGAGGATCCTTTTGAAAGGCTTCCACGGAGGTAAGCTCTCTGCACTTCCAGGGAGCAGAAAGCTGGCCGCGGTGACAGTGAATTAGTGACTTTTGACAAGCAGGTGAGGGGCCCCTTTCCCAGCCACAGTCTTTTGGTGGGGGGGTTGGAGAGGGAGCGGGAACCTTTCCCAGCGACCCTACACTACTTAGACAGCATTTATGGACGGATAAAGCTGAACATTGGACAGGACTCCCCGAAGGAAAAGAACCTTTCAGTGTAGCCATCAACCTGTCATCACTGCAATAAAGGTGTAACACACAGGAGTGCTGGTAAGAGCCCAGGGTTTATTTCCTGGCCCTGTCACATGACATGGGGCCAGGGTTACCAAAGGTTACCCCCTCACATGGAAAGGATCAGTGGCCGTCGGGCCCAGCAGCTGCTTCTCCCTCCTCCTGTCTCAATTTTTCATTCAACTCACGCGTGTGTCTTGTTAAAAATGCAAACCCAGCAACCCTGTTCAGCTACAACCGCACAGGTGATGAATAACACGTTTGCCCACAGCCCTGTAACACCACCCGGGTCAGAGCCAAAGGCCTGAACACCTTTCTGCACCCACCTCATGTCCCTGGAAAAGCTCCTTTTCCCAGCTGGTGGAGACATAACCAGGGGGTTGTATCCCAACATTGTAATGCTTTTCCAAACAAGTTATTTGGTGTCTTCCAAGACAGTCCTTCTGCAACGATCTGCTTGCCCACTCATGCAAAACGTGCTTTTTTTGGCTCGATATTGCAGTGTCAGACCTTTCACGTGTGTGGCACTGTGAAACCAACGTCAGGACTTCTGTGGGAAAGCTAGACAAAGACTTCGGCTGTATCATTCCTTGTCATGCAATTCCTTGTTACATGAGAAATGCAAGCTCCGTTACAGCCTCCCGGCCAGTGCATAGGGGCACCATAGGAGCAACGACAGGGAAGGCCTGGAATCAGGGAAAGGGAATGGAAGTAACCAGAGACTGCAGAATTAATAAGAAAGGCTGTTTTCCACAAAATACTGGTTATGATGGCTTTGCTGTGGTTTCTTCCAGATGGACACTTGTCAGACAACACTGTCCTGCCCAGGATGTGGGTGTAGGTAAATGGCTTTCTATGAAGCCTTGCAATAAAATCTACAACAGAACATAAGAGAGTGCAAAGCATTGATTATAGATCTTGGAGGTTTACATTACTTTTACAGAGGGTTTGGGTTATATTTTAGATTTACTTAGTGCTTACAGAGCCAAGCAGTGGTGTTGCAGACAGAAAATATTTGCCACCTCTAAAGAGCTGGAACTATGGCTGGGTCCTTTGATTCACCTTCCCACCCCATCGTAAAAAATACCGGAGCAAGGATGGCCAGGAACGCCTGCACTGCCCCTGCCCCTGCTCCGGAATGGGCCTGATGCTCCACCCGGGTCGGTTAGACCCAGACTGGCTTTGTACAGGCTGACAGCAGGAGGCCCCCAGGCACTGCTCCAGTGGCGAGGAGTTATTAGGGCTAACGATCCCTTAATCATATCTTTTCATCGTTATTATTATTACCATCGCTCCTTAGCACTGTAAGCAGGACTCTATTTGTGGAGTGTGGAGAAAGCAGAAAACACTGAGACATCCCCTGCCCTGGAGAGTTTTCCATCTACGTGTAGGAAAAGAGTTGGTGGCTGAACACTGGAGAGAGTTGGGAAACACAAGACATCAGCAGCTTACCTGACCAGCATCTGTTCGAGGAGCCAGGAGCCAGGTGGCTTGGAAAAGAGCTGACAGCAAAAAGCCTTTTGTTCATGAGAAAATCTTAAACAAAGACATTCAATCTGCAATGTTTTGGGAGTTTCATTTTGATTTCCTGAGAGAGAGAAAGGAGAAGTTTCCTCATAATCAAAATGGGGAAAAAGAGAAAGTGGTACAAAATAGAAGCGTGAGAGAAAAACATGAAGCTTGCCAAGAGAGGTTTTCTTCCAGTCAAAATCTGCTCTAATGAAAACTGGGTTGTTTCCCCTTCAGATGTTGCACAGCAGCTGTATAATGCCTGGGATGCCCCTAAGCAGATGAATTGGATTACAAACTGGATTTGTCCCTTTTCCAAAGAGAGATTCTTGGAGGAGTACTGTAAAGTGATCCTGATGAACAGGATAAGGGGTGGGTTGTTCTCATCTTATTACCCTCAAATATCAATATGAATAACAAGGACATTGTTCCTCTTCAAAATACTATGAGTAATAATATTAAAAGTTTTTTTTTTTTTTTTTACCATAGAAAAACTGTTAACTGATCACTACTGCAGTCATCACCATGAAGTAACAAACATTACTCCTACTTTACAGGCCGGGAAGTGGAGTCGGAAAGATTAGGGCTTGCCCAAGGCCACAGAGCCAGCAGTCAGGCAGGAAGAGAACTCCAGATTTCCTGGCTCCCACTCTCCTCCTAAATTCATCATCCACACTCCAGTGACTTCTAAACAGTGGGTTTTTTTCTGAGATAAAAAATATCCTTCTCCAACTGCTTAAAGTATGTCATGAAGTTCTGCCCAAAATCTGTGTCGTGGAATCAGGCACTGCTGGAATGTGATTTAGCGTGTTTTGGAGCAGCTCTGCAATACCTTGCACAACACGACACAACGTGTGAGTGACTTGTAAATACAGCCGCAGCCTCTGCTCTCTGACCTAACCAGAACAGGCTACATGGGAGAGCTGCTGTGTGAGACAGTGGAAATCAGAAATGGTGGGCGAACAAGGCTGCAAGAGCATGTACAACAGCAAAGCAGATTTGCTGTGGAGGATGACAGAGCCCTGGCACAGGCTGCCCAGGGAGGGTGTGGAGTCTCCTTCTCTGGAGATATTCAAAACCCGCCTGGATGTGGTCCTGTGCAGCCTGTTCTAGGTGACCCTGCTCTGGCAGGGGGGTTGGACTAGATGATCTCCAGAGGTCCCTTCCAACCCCTACCATTCTGTGATTCTGTGATTCATGCCTTGACTATAGCAAAAAAACCTGTAACTTCAACTAAGGTTTTGCCCATGCATCCTATTGCATAGGCTAAGTGACAAGTAGTGGTTGGTTAAGCTATTCAATAGGTGACATACCCATTCCTGAGCCATTATAAACCCAGCATATAGATTCTCCTCTAGCTGATTAAAAAACTGTTTATACAGAAATAAGTCACTTAAATGGGAGCAAGTACATAAGCAGGAGCATCCACATAACGCAGCATTTCACTGAGGGATGTGATTGATGATTCATCTTGGATTTAGCTGATGTAGATGAAGAGGTTACTGCTGGTTTTGCTCCAGCTGTAAAAAGAGAAGGGTGCCTGTTCCTCAGCCATGGTGTCTGGTGTGTTAATTTAAACCGAAATCATGTTAGGTTAATTAATAACAATAGCTGTGAATCAGGCAGCTGAAGGTAGAGATCTCTTCTGCCTTGTCAGCAAAGCTGTCAGGGCTCAGGAATCAGAGAGACTAATTAATGTGTTCCAGCAGCGGTTTCTATAAACCTATTTTCCATTCCATTGCAATGGACTAAGAGGTGCTGCATCCATCAGTTGTGCTGTCATAGCTGTGAGGTGGTAACGTACAGCTGAGCGCATCATCATTGCTTAAGTCGCCTGTCAGGCACACTGGGGGTGACCTGGTCTTCCCTGCTCAGGCGAGGCCTCCTCCATTTCAAAAGAAATTAGTTTCAACACTTTATATCCAACCTCTATACAGAATTGAAGTGCTCTGGGTTGTGGTTTGAGCTGGGAATCTACATAGAGACTTACGGGAGCCCTTTATCTCAGATGAATTTAATTTGATTACATTTAGATTAGATGAACTTGGTGCAAACCAACAGAAGACACTGACACTGAACTAGGAAGTTATTGAAAGGATCACACTGTGCTAATGAGCGTCTACTCTGGAAAGCTCATGCAAATTAAGATAGGATCTGAGTTTAAAATACAATGGCCCTCCCTGAGTACCTCCAAACATGAACATTCTTGTTCTGAACAAGTTGCTGTGTTCTTCCTTATCTCCATTGGGAACTTGGGTTTGTCTAACCAGGAAATTCACCTGGGCTGAGATGGGGTGTGGATCTGAGGTGGAGCAGCAAGTCCTGTGGGGATGTTCTCAAGCATTTCCATATGTAAACAAGTCTTTACCCTCCAGTCACAGACTTCATCAACTGTAGCTCTGCATGTTGAGCTGTATCACCCAAGTTCTACAGATTACAAAGTACAAATTACTCTGTGAACTTGCCTAGTTCATAGGTTGGATCCACCTTCTCTGTTGTGTGGCAGATAGGCACCTGAAAGTCAGTGATCTGGTGTCATTTTATATGCAAACTCTCTGAAAGGTGTTGGTTAGTCCAATACAAATGCCCATCACTATGTCGACTGTGAGGTATACTAACCATGAGAATTGTTTGAGTAACTTCTACCGTACAAAGGGTGTGCAAAACTTTCCAGACAGGAGGCAAAGAGAGAAGGAAGGCCTAATCCTTTAATTAGTGCACCCAAAGTGCATCTAAAGGCAAGTACTTGCACATCAGAAACTCCAGTTCTTGGGTGTTGACAGGAGATTACTGCTCTTTAGGAAGGATTTCTTACTAGTCTGAAGGCTTGATGCCATGGAAAATAGAGTCTGCGGGCAGTGCATCTGCCATTCATGTAGTGCTGGTGCCTTTCACCTCCCTGCAAGGCTTGGAAGACACCATATTTTCATTTTGAACATCCTTAACTCCTACATGTGCTCCTGTCTCAGAGATGAGGAACTGGCTTCTGTTCCTGACCCCTTTCACTGGGACACATACAGATCTTCGTTTATTTGCCAGAGGTCTGAGGAAGACTCACTTGCCGCCTTTTTGGGCATTTACCCCACGGAGCTCTGTTGTAAAGACATTTCTTGTGGGAGAGGCAGAGACAGGCTCTCCCTAAATGTTGTGCTATCAGCAGGAAAATACTTGGCAAACCCACAGCTAGGGAGGAGTAAAGAGAGCGGAGTAACATCTCTGTAGATAGAGATGAGCTGAGAATTCCCCCGTGCTCAAAGAGCTATCAGGTTTAGGACACTTCTTTCCTGATTCCCTGTCGTCATCATTATTTGCATTTGTTTCCCTTCAACTCATGATAGCTGGATTGGGCCCTAACCTTTGGATAACTCAGATCCTTTGGCCTTCCCAGCAGCTGCTCTTCCACTGTCCGATTTTCATGCTGATATACCCATTTGATTTCATCCTAATCCACACAAAGTTCGGATTTCTCAGCACTGGGAGAGTTTTGACCTAGCAGGCACCAGAGTGGTTATTATATGGGATTAATGCATCTGCCATGCAAAGATTCTTTCAAGACTGTTCGGGTTTTTTTGGGTTTGGGGGTATTTTTTTTTCCTTTTATAGCACGCACGTTAACAAATTTTAACCCTTCTTTAGGCATGACTTTGTGTGTGCATGTGTGCGTGTGAGTATATGCCCAACCCCCTAATGTGGGTGCAATCAGTTAAAGGGTTGGTTTACAAACCCACATTTCCAAAGCTCTCGATCTTGCACGGATCTGGCATGGAAACCTCCGAGAGCAGCCAGAAATCAAGTCCTCTCCACTCCCGCCCTTTTTATTTCTGTGAATGAGTATGTAAGAGACCTATAAATCTAAAACTGTGCAGGCGTGGAGGAAATCATAAGAGTCAGCCTGGTGATATTACCGTGGGGAGCTGTGAAATCACCGAGGATTTATACAAGCACACACGGCGATGTTGTCATTAAAAAGAAAAAAAAAATGAAATGCGAGGATGGCTGTTTTGCTCTGTGCTGCGTGTGGCAGCCACCTCGGACACATGATTTTGGTACCTCCCCTCTGTGCTCTGCTGGGGGATGCCAACCAGAGGACAGAAAGCTTTCCAGCCCCACCAGTGGTTTGGAAATTAGCCTTTTCTTGGGCAGTATAAAGCAAACCAGTTCTGGCATGGCGTCTTTGGCATTTGGGGAAGGGCTTACTGGAGAAGCAGGTCATTCCTGCTGCTACACCCAAAGCCGGGGGGGTGGTCATGGAGGCCAGGCTCTGGGCAAACTGGCACTGGGGCCAGCTGCATGGCCTGGGCCCTGGCCCATTGCCATCAGTGCTCCTGGGCCAAGAGGATGCTGCTGATCAGCCAAGCGGGTCATGCAGCTATTGAAGGAACATGGAGGCCATTGAACGCTGTCTGCCTGCCCAGGGGTACTCCCATAGCTTTGGGACAATGGGATCTTCATAGAATTCTTTGTATTTACAGCATTAGTGATTATCTTTGCTACACTGGGAGTACTCAAGGTCCCGATGGGGAAAATACATCCCTGGGCAGCCAGCCACATCCTCCCTTGGCTGCCAGGGAGGGGGACTGGTGCAGGGAATAGCTCCAGAAACAGGCTGGTGGGAGGGGGACAAGGGTTGAAGAGAGAGATTTCTCCCTACCCTTTTCCATCCCAGGGCCACCGCAGAGCTGGTCCGCTCCCCCCTCTTGCAAGAGGGCCCCTTATAGAGGATAACGCCCCGATTTCAAAGGGGGCGGCTCGCCCCGCAGCGCTGTGCCCGGGGCCGGGCGAGGCAGGGGCCGGGGGCTGCTGCGGGCTCCGGGAATCGCCCGCTCCCTCCGGCCGGGGCCAGCGGCGCAGCGGGGCCGGGGGTGCCGCCTTCAGCCCGACCTCGCCCGCCGGAGCCGCTTTCCCAGGGAGCTCCGTGCCAGCGCCCGGTGGGAAAAAAACACGCCAGGGGCTTAATTGCACCCTCTTGCCTACAGCTCCTCCAGTTTCAGGGCGGGGGCACGATCCGAACGGTCTCGTTGTCTCTGCCAGGGGAATGTGTGAAATAATAACCTCCACGCAATTACAAATAGCCCATCTCCCGCAAAGTCGGGCGGGTTCCCTCCCGCTGCCCCGGGAGAGGGTGCCCTGCGGGGCACGGCGGGCAGCGAGCTCAGCCCACTCCGCCTGGAGCCCCTTGCTGCTCGCTCAGGCTGGATTTGCGGTTTGATCTCCCCCGTGCAAAGCCCACGCGTGTTCAGCCGCCAGTGAGGGGGCAAACCACGAACCCCCACCCCGCAGGCTCTCCCCTCTGCAGCCCACAGGCATGCTCCTTCCCCGCACTGGGAACATTTCCATGCGGTTCCCCGCATTTCCAGTGTCTCTCCTGCACCCAGCCTGGGTGCCAGGAAACGTTTCTCTCTTCGCAACGTTTTATTCCGCTTCTTCTCCCCGAGTTGTGAGGGCTTTTTCTTTTTCTTTTTCTTTTTTTTTTTTTCTTTTTTTTTTTTTTTTTTTCCCGCAAGAAACACGCCGATTCCGAAGGATAGGTTGGGCTTTTGCTGAAGAACGGCAGTGCCTGAAATGAAATATATTTGGGAAGCAGAAGTAACCCGATCAGATTTATTTATTTATTTATTTTCCTTCTCCACAGAGTATTTATTTGCGAGGGGGGAGATGGGAGCAGGGAGAGGGTCCGGGATGCCTTAGCGAAGCGTGGCTCCCCGTAAACCGGCGCAGGCGGGACGGGCTTCATGCGTCTCAAGGGCCCATCAACCTGCTGCCATGCAAAAGAAAGTGAAAACGTGTTTAAAGCGTGCGTGCCTCCCCTCGCGTTGGCTGGAGCCCGGCTCTGCCCACGGGACTGAGCTCCGGCTCCCGCCTGGGGGGTGGGCGTGTGGGGCCGCGGGTCCCATCGCCCTCCCGGCCTCGGGTCGCCCCAGCGCCCGGGGGAGCACCCCGCTTCCGTAGGGCTGCGGGCTTCGCGTCCACTCTCCCCAAAACATTGGTGGGGGCTGAATCCCGTGCTCCTCTTCTAGGAGGAAGAGCTACAGGGGGGAAAACCCCTCTAATATAAAGGTGCTTCAAAGTTTCCCCTACGGAGCCACCTTGCTACAGTGATACCCGGGGGAGGAAGCTAATCCGGTACTCATTCGCGTTTCCTACGGAGCCAGCTAGAAAAACGGTAAGAAAGGCGTACCTATGCACCGAACGAGACAGGAGCAGCACAAGGGATGTGTTCCACATTTCCACATGCTTTGATTATATTTTTTTTTTTTTAACTGCTGGTTGGCAGCAAGACTAAAAGCATTCAAAACGAGTTTTGTGGATTGGAAATTAAAAACTCCTACAGGTTGCCGTGTACTCATCGTAGGAGGCATGTACTGGCGCATCGAGGTAGTCTTTCCGGATTTGAGTAGATTTTTCGAAACTTTATTTTAATGGGAGAACAAGGGCGGGAAGAGCGTGTCTGTATGCAGACACACCATAAATGTGTGTGTGTTCGTGTATATATATATGGAATAAGGTGTGGTATATGGCACACACCACGCATCTAAACGGCGAGCGCATATTATGTCTTAGAAGAAGTCGACGAACGCGATTAAAGCCAGAGGTATATTTATTTCGATGTATTCAGGCTCCTCACATCTAAAGCCTTGGCCGCCCGTGGGAAACGTCGATTTTTCGGAGAGCCTTCGAGAGCGGCGGAGAGGACCAGGCTGCTCCGGCCAAGCTGCTGCCATGTGCCGCGACTTCCCCGGGTACCGCCCCAGAAGGACCTGTTTGAGTTCATCGCCTACAGGTTTTACCTGCAACAGCCATTTCTCTCCCTGGGCGGGTTTTCCAACAGTTTTAAGTTGGACTGGGCAAAATGTTCTTGACCTCGAGGGAGGATGATAAGGATGATGTCATCTCTGAATGAACCAGCGAATTAGCCGCGGGCTGCGGAGCCGTGCCCCCGGGAGGGGAGGCGCAGGGCGGTGCCGGTGCCACCCGGCCGCTCGGGAGGCCGCTGCCCCGGTGGCTCCTTCCCTGCCCGCGGGAGGAAGGCGGGGGGAACCTGCCGCACCCCGGGCGGGAGCCGTCGGAGGTGCTGCCTGCCCGCCCTGCTCCTTCTCTCACACGCTTCCCTGGCACAAAAAAAAAAAAAAAAAAAAAAAAAAAAAAGAATAAAAGAAAAAAAAAAGGCGCAGCGAGGGCGAGCGGGCTGGCTTGGCTCCTTTCATCTCTGCGGCCCATCAGCAGTGGGGGGCGCAAGAAGACAGCAGTTAGTGTAGGGCCGCGGTGATCACAGCCAGGGACCGCCGGCCGGGAGGGTGGGAGGGAGGCAGGGAAGCGGGGAGCCAGGGAGGGAGGGAGGGAGGCAGGGAGGGGGGATGCTATGATTGGCGCTGCGGGGAGGACGGATGCAGTCGGGGGAGGGGGGGGGGCAGGGGGCTGTGCGCAGGTCTGAGCTGGCCGGGGAAGGCAGGGACCCCGTCCTCTCCCGGACCCCCACACGCCCGGGGCTGGGTCGTGTTCCCTCCTCGTCTCCTTTGTCGATGAGACTTGCCTGGGACTTCGGGATTAGCTCCTGGGAGATGAGTCTCTAAAGGCGTGTGCTCCAAGCCGGCAGAGAAACAGAGCCACCCAGCATGGCATACGCAGGGCACACGCAGGCCTTGGGGTGAGCAGTGACCCCATCTGTGTGCCATGGCTTCCCCCCGGCACAGGCTACCTGCTGCAGCCTTCGTGTGCCTTGCTCAGTGCTGCCCTGCCTTAGAAACAAGCCCTTGCCTTTCCCTTGCCCTTTCCAGGGCTTCCCAGTATGTGCTCATTTCCTCTTTCGGAAACAGCAGAAACCCGGGCACTTGGGCCTTGCTTCTAACATTATCTTTTCTCACGCCCATTCTCAGGCAACGCAACAGGCAATTGCATGAACATGTCCAGATTTTTCTTTCCATGCAATGCCGATACGCCCCCGATTTCCAGCAGAAACGTGATGATCTGTCTCTCAGCCTCCCTGTGGGTGCAGTGCCTCTTCCCGCGGGTCAGCATCCCCCCCGCATCCCGGGCATCCCGTGGGACCACCTGGCTGTCTGACGCTCTGGGGAGAAACTCCATCCCACTGGTCACCCATGCGGGCTGCAACTTTCTCTCCAAGTCTGGGAGCAACATGGTCAAGGTCGGGCCCACCTCGGGATCCGTGGGAAGGCAGATTTTTTCCCCATTCAGCTCAGCCTGGGAAGCAGGAGGCCTTAAAGACAGGCCTCAAGGGGTTAATGCAGCGGTGGGTAATTCAGGTTTGTCTCCTTGCCCACTTCATCCTTCCACTGTTTCTGGCCCTCACTGACTGAAAAACTCAGCTGTAGTGTTTATCAGAAACTCTTGATACTGCATAGCGGTAGATACAATCAGAACTCAGTCAGTAGTTCCAGCGAAATTTCTGGGTTCTTTCTAAATATGCATCAACCAAGGAATAAAAAAAAAAAAAAAGAAGAGCATAAGTGAATCTGCTTCCAGAGATTTTATTTGCCCTGGTATAAGTTTTTTTAGACAAATTCTCAGAATTTCCTACTCGTTCCTGGGCTGAACTCAGTGCTCTCTGGCAGAAGCCCATGACTTGCTGTGAAAGTTTCCTACATCTCTGCTTTTGCCCTGATTACTATCTCATAGGCCCAATAGTCATCTGAGGCATGACGTGTGTGGTGTGCCCAGAGCTGAGCTCTGAGAGCGCAGAGGGCAAGAACGGGCCATGGGAGAAGGATCCTCATCAGCACAGTTCAGCTGGGTCATCGACTTTGCTCAGTGTACACTCCCTGCTGCTCCACGCTCACCTTGGCTATCGGTCACCTCTGTCCTTGTCCAGGGGACCACAGGTTTCACAGGCAGGGGATGGAGAGGTAGTGGGGATCCAGCACCAATGATGCAAACTTGGGCATTTCCGAGTCAGGCAGCAGTGCTGAAGTGCTTGAGTACTGCTCAGGGAGTCAGGATGCACTTTTTGTTTTTGTGGAACATATCCAGCCTGCAGATGCGCATCCTCATCCCTGAGGGCCATGCACAGAAATGTCAAGCCAAAAATAAACCAGGTAGCCAAACCTGCTGTTAGGATGCACCGCAATAACTGATGATGTGATCTCAGCTTGGCTAGCTGTAGATGAAGTTTCTTGAAGGTGGGACTGGAGGTTAAGGGGTTAACGTTTGACTCTTCATATAAAAACTAGGTAAGATTTTCCTTCGACATGCCCCCTGAGTCTATATTTGAGTTTTTATGCGTGTTTGTTTGGGAAGAATTTGAATGAAGCAGAGATGGACAAAAAGTGAACAAGACTTCTGCATGAGTGTAACTGCTTTTATTTCAGGACACTCGGCCTCAGTGAGGAGTGAGGGAATTGCCATTGGGATGCCTGTCCTAGGTGGCTGGGTTTTACTTTTTATTTTCTTTTTTCCTCCTTTCCATTTGTTTGTTTCATATATAACTTTCAATTCCTTGTCATCCTAAATGGGTTCTCTTTACCCATGTCTGTAGCTTGTTCCCATGGGGTCAAATCTGCTCCTTTTCCAATCAAAGAGGAAATCTCCCTTTCATTGCAAGAGGCACACAGTTGGGTCTCTGGAGTCAGCTACCCACTTCTGGCATTTCCCTAATTGTGAGAAGTCCCTCAGCAGATCCTGTACCCCTCAGACACCCATATCTCCAAAGGAACCTTCTGTAGGGATTTCTCACCCCCTCCCTAGGCATGAAAAAGGCCCCCAGGATCCATTATATGAGCTGGGACTTTTGCATCCATTTTCTCTAGGCAGAGCAGATGGGGATTCTATTTCCACCTCTTAGGGTCAGTCTCCCATGCTCTGAACCACAGCTATGCTCCTCTTCACACTTGCTGATAAGGCTCCGTTGAAAAATGTATTCGGTCCGGTGAGAATACCAGGATTTGGCCTCTCCGGAGCAGAACCAGGCCTGAAGCTGCCAGCCAGCATGGCTGGAAAGCGACGGGCTGCAAGAGGGCGCAGGCGGCGGCCGGCTCTGACCATGCGCCGCTTGTTTACAGGAGGCACCGATGACACCGCGCCGTGCAAACGCCCCTCGTTCAGCCATTTCCTTCCGGGAAGGGCCGGCAGACGGGCTCTGCCGGGGCTCTGCCGCCTGCCCGGGGGCGACGGCGGGGGGAACCGCGGGGTGCCCCGGCGGGCGGCCGGCGGCGGGGCCGCGGGGAGGGTGCCGGGCCCCGGCGAGGGGGGCGGGCGCCCGGCGGGGTCCGCGCCCCGGCCGGCGGCACCGCTCCTCTCGGCCCCTCCTGGGCCGCCGGTTTGGTTTGGTAAAGCGGGACACGGAGTTTCAGCAAACCGAGCCCTAACACGGGTTCGGGAGGGGGCTTCCCCCCCTCTAGGTTAGCTCCAGGTCGTGAGACTGCTGGGGGAGAGGGGTAGGAGTACAATGGGAATAAAAGAGGCGGGTTTGGGTACACGAGGAAAACACGAGGAAAACGCAAGGAAAACACCAAACGCCGTTGCACGTCTGGAGCAAAATACTAAATGTGGTGAAAGGCTGGGTGTCTGCCTCTGGCATTCCTGCGGATTTCTCTTGGTGATGCTACATCCCCCCTTAAGGCTCTTCCTTCGGGCACTTAAAGACCCCCTGAAACCCCTCAGTTTTTCTGTAAGAGATGCTTAGGCACACCAGGTCTCGGGCGACGCCGTCACTCGCGGGCGGGTTTCGCGAAGATGCACAGCGTGGAGGGCTGCGAGCTCAATTCTTGTTAAATCAAATTAAAACAAACAAAAAAGCCTCGTCAGGGGAGCCACTGAAATACTGTCGATTTTCATTTACCTGTGCCTTCCACTGAATTAAATTCACACCATAAATACTCTTCTGCTTTCAAATCAGGGAGTTTGCCACGCAGATCGTGTTTCTACTGCTCTTTCTAACATTAAAAGATTGCTGCAGTTTTATGGCTCTCGACGAGTCTGGAAGCGATAGCAATTGAAATTGAAGCCCAAATTCCTGCACGATTTACTCACTGCAATCAGCAAAGCAGCAGATCTAGTTTCCACGGGCAAACTTGTCCTCAATGTCCTAGGAGCAGGAACTCCCCCCCCCGATTTTGATCTAACAAGGTAAAAATCTCCAGAGCCTTGTGCGGTGGCAGGGAAGCGCTGCTTCCCGCAGCCAACAGGTTAAAAAAAAAAAAAAAAAAAATCAAGAAGAGGCAGATGCCCTCCGTAGAGATGCCGGGATCCGACATTCAGAGATACACGGAGGCAGAAACGCGTCCTGGATCGGATCCTGTAAATACCATTGCATGTTCTCCTAGGTACATCCCACTCACGGCTCTGTCCTCTCCCCTCACCGCCACTTACGTGTTATGTGCTGTCATTGTACCAGCTTGTCTTTACACCCCAGAATAATGCGCCTATTATTCTCTTCTCTCCAAAGCTTCCACCTCTAACCATGTCGTAAAAAATAGCCTTAATAAAACAGTGATAATTACGCCATTATTGTTAACGCTACCCATTAAAAATTTAAAAATAGGCTTTCTGGTTTAGTCACCCATTTGCACTACATATCAGTTTTTGCGGCACTAAATCGTTCCGCGATATGTCAAAACTTTCTTCCTTTTTTAAAGACGACAAGTCTTGGGGTTTTTTTGAGAAACTGAAGGCGCATCGTAGGTTCCCAGTCGTAATTGGACAGTATCGGTCAGAAGTTATTGACACCCTGTTGACCGGCGAAGGAAAATAAATATCCCGCGGGTAAGGAGTGTGTGATGCGTCTGTCCTTCTCCAGGCTTAGCACTTCCAAGGGAAATGCCTGATTTATGAGCATATCACTCTAGCAATGTTTTAATGCCCCCCTATTATTTCCTTGTTTTGGGAAGGGAAGGTGTTTCGTTTGCTTTTTGTATACGGGGCAACTCTCAGGAGCGGTGACGCTGAAATCGGCGTATTACCCTTGTGAACGCGGTCGCCCTGATCTCGCCTCGGCCGTATACTAGCAAGGAAAGCTGTAAACTCGGAGAAATAAATCAGTTTGAAAAGTTTTGAGGATACTTCTGACATCCTGGCTGTGACCAAGCGAGCGAGCGAGACTTAATAGGTTTTAAATCTCGGTCTGGAACAGGCAGGGAAAAAAAAAAGAAAAGGAAAAAAAAAAAAGAAAGAAAATCCCGTAGAGATACACTTTCCAATCTGCCTGGAAATTAATCCCAAATGAGGGAGTCTCCTTCCAAATCAGGCTTGACAGATCTGTGGGAAACACTAGACAGAAGGCAAAGCGCCGGACCCCGCATTCCCGGCGAGGCAAAGCTCCGCTGCCGCGGCGGGGAGCGGGACGGGGCTCCTCGCTCCGCCACGCCGCGCCACCGGCGAGGGGCTGTCGCGGCGGTACTCTTCCTGGGGGATGTAAAAACAGACATTTTAAGAAGTCTTTACCAATCCAACCTAAATCAACCCCAAAACTTCGAGTCCATCAGAGCCTTTTTTTTTTTTTTTTCCTCCGTAGACTCCACTCGGGCCTTTAACTTTCTGTGTTTACCGTTGGCAAATAACTGCGTGTGTGTGTGTGCGGGGGTGTGCGTCTGTCCGTGCGTGGGTGTACCGCAGCATGTGTTGCTACGGGCTGAGTCAGACCGTCCGTGGCAATGACCATCATCTCCGCTCAACAAAACCTCCCACCCGAGGTACATGATGGGTGGCATCCTGGTGGGAACAGATTAAGAACAGGGTGAGGAAGGAGGCAGCAGTGGCTCGTAAACGAAAATGATAACATTTGTGGGGATCGGCCAGCATAATCCACGGGAACCATCCCCAGGGCTCCAGTCTGCCAGAGACAGGATTTCCCATTAACCTTCCCGCAGTCGTGTCCATCGCCTGCTCTGGGAGCGCTCGCTCATATTCTGAATTCAGCTCCCGGTTACTGTTTTATTTAGAAAGAGACATGAATACCCCTCTTCTTGCTGCCTCCAAACTCGTAGTAATGGGGAAATCCTCTCCGTCTGCCACAGACAACAGCCAGCCTCCTCCGACACGGCTACCTGGCCGAGCTAGGAAGGAGTCTGGAGGTGAGTTTCCCCGCGAGGCTGGGGCTGTCCTGGGCCTCGGGGGAGGCCGAGCCTTCACCCCCCCCCAGAGGTGCCAGGGACAAGAAACCAGCCCCTCAAGCAAAGTGCAGCGACGATGCCGCCAACCGTGGGAAGCGGCCACCAGCGCGACACGGGCACAGCGCTGCCCGAGCGCCCCCGCCTCGCCTTGCCTGGCCCGACCGCACAGCTCCGCACCGCTCCGCACCGCTCCGCGCAGCGGGATCAGCGCTGGCCCTCCGCCTCCGCCCAGCGGGAGCAGGCGCGCCGCGACCGCCGGGCAGGCGGCAGAGCCGGACTGCCTCACCATCCATCCATCCATCCATCCACCCACCCAGCCACCGCCTGCTCCTCCAGCGGCCGGACCCGATCCTGCTCCCCCGGCTCGGCGCTCGCACAGCCCGCGGAGCAGAGCCCGGCTGCGGCAGGAGCGGGCGGCGGGTCCTCGTCCGGGGCTGGAGGGGCACACACCGGTCTAGAGGCTGGCAAGGGAGAGAAGGGAAAGGGAATTTAGCAATGAGTTTTCAACAAAAAGGCAAGCTTCGGAGCAGTGCACGCATCACACGTGTGATGAAAAGAAGCGCAGTCCGGAGCGTGGCGTGCGCATGATGCGTGTGTGCGTGGAAACAGGCGTGCGTGTCTACACAGGGAGAAAGAGAGATTGGTGGCGGTAGCCCTGTAAAAATTCCTGGTTTATCCCCCTGAAATCAGTATGCTTGTTGCTGGGAGCACATCTTAATCCATGCATCAGGCGGACCGGGAATCCTGTCTGCTTGCTTGTTTGTTTGTTTGTTTGTCTGTCTCCCTGCATCGTGCCCGTCTTGCTCATAGGGCTGGACAGAAAATCCCAGCGCGTTTCCTATTGCGCTGCCTGTTCCCCACCGAAGCAACGTCACCTCAAATATGCCAGTAAATTCCTTACCGGGTTGGGAACGTAATTGGTTGAATGTTTTCTGTAACCTGACCAGCCAATAACACTCCGAGAAAAAAAATTAGAACAACCTAGTTACGACAGATGGTGAAAATGACTTGACACTACACGTGTGAGTCAATATTAACTAGAGATGAGATACTTGCCGCACTCATTAGAAATATCATAATACGCCAAAGAGACTACGTGTGACGCTATATTTACGGTACAAGGTCCCTTATTTTCAGACAAGTGCTGTCCAAATGGTTGCCCTTGTCATTTCTGCGTTAACAACATCTGCTAGCTGTAGCATTAGCTCTGGCCTTGATAACTTGCATTTCTCTGAGCCTGAATTATTCTTGGCAGACCTTCTTCTTGCAGTTTTTCCTCCTGAAAGCAGATAATAATTTATGCAAAACAATTAGTTAAGAAGAAGAAAGGAGAAGAGACGTAAAACCCTCTTAAAAGCGCAAGAATCGTGGAACAAATGGAAACCGCGAGGGAAGAAATAAGCGTAAACGACAAACAGCAGATAGCCAGAATAACTACAGTTACGAAAAGTGAAGTAGTTGTACCTTTTCAGCTGTAAAACGCAATAAATATGTAAGCGCATTTCCGAATGTTAAACTAACGTTTTAATCTCAGTCAACAGAAAGCAATAACAGTTATACGAATAGGAACCGATATTGAACCAGAACAAGAAGTCAAAGCTATTTCTACATTCAAATGTGAGCAGCGCATTTCCTTATCCTCAGGTTTGCAAAGGATTCTTAAAGCCTTATATATGCAGTTATGCGGAAGCTGATTGCCAGCAATAAATAATGCATCCGAGGAAGAGGCTTGAGTACGTATCTTCTCACTTCCAGGATGCAGCTAGGGATCTTCGCCTCAATTCTACATCAAGGTTGTGGCTTAAAGCAGTCAAAAGGCTATTTAATTGTCAGGCAAGGCTTCCCCCTGCGGAACTCTCTCCGCATGTTACAACCTCTTTGCAGCTCAGCTCCATATGCATCTCTTTTTCACACTTCCCTCTCCATCTCGGGCTCCTACACCTGGTGCATCACGCATTTAGCCCATTAGCTCCGGCTCTTCCTTTCATCTTCCCCATGGCAGACGTTTCTATTTATCCACTGGCAATCAATGTGTGGCGTCACCGGTGGTACTGTAATGACGACTGCACCATTGAGGATGACAGCTTAGAAAGAAGAGGGCAATGGTGATCCCTCCCAGAGCAGCACAGCAGAGTGTAGCGCTCGCATCACAAGGTCACCCTATCTCACCGCTTGCTCCTCTGCATTGGCAGGAGAGGGTTGCTGGGTTTGTACGAGGCTGGGGCGGGAGCGGGAGGGAGGGGGGGAAGAGATCTGGATTTTTTTTCCCCCCCTCCCTGAAGAAAAGCCACAATGGAAACCAGGAAGGAGATGGTGATGTTTCTGGAAGGGACACAACTTGGCGCTCTAGTTGGCAAGAGGGTGCCTAATTTGTCCGAAGCAGTGGGGAGCCCCGCTCCGGAGCCGCAGGAGAAGATGATCCATCGGAACTGCCTCAGCCCCAGACCTGGCCCCTTGTCGTCCCGGGAGAGAGGAGGAGGAGGAGGAGGTGGCGGAGGAGAAGACGAAGAGGAGGTGGAGGTGCTGCCGGGGACAGGGACGGTGCCGGAGAGCCGCTCGGCGGCGGCAGCACTGCTTTCGGCCGGACAGCAGCCCCCCGCCCCGGAGCCCCCCTCCAGCAAAGGGCAGCAGAGCAGCTCGGACACCGAGTCGGATTTCTATGAGGAAATCGAGGTGAGCTGCACCCCGGACTGCGCCACGGGGAGCGCCGAGTACCAGCACAGCAAAGGTACCCAACTCCTTCCCATGCCTCCAGCCCCCCGCCCGCTCCGGGGCTGGGGGGCAGCACTGGGGGGGTCGGGGGGGCTGCCGGAGGGGGTCTTACCCTCGCCAGCTGAGCGAAGGGCAGCGAAGTCGGGGTCTGGGGGGGAGGAGGGGGAATCTCCTTTCCTGGCTGATTCTTCAGCTCCCTGCCACCGGGAGGTTTGTTTGGGAGTCAGAGGACACGACACCGGGCAGACCCCGCGTCCCTGGAGGGGAGCCAGGCTTCCCGCCGTGGATGCATCAGGTCTTGTCCCGCAGGACCCCCTTGGCCAAGACCACCACCTACTCTCCCCCCTCCGTCCTTTTTTATTTTTTTATTCTTCCCCATCTCCTGGACAGTGCATGCTCCAGGAAATCCCTTCCGATCCTCCCCACCGGCGGGGTTTTGTGCGTGTGTTGGGGGGGGAAGCAAGATCAAACGGGTTTTCTGGCCGAGAGCTGTTTGTGGTTTTGCAGGGTGAAATGTGCCCGGGCGGGTGCGGAAGCGCCCATAAAGACCGTAAAATCGCTCGCCAACTCCTGCCTGCCCCAAGTGCGGCAGCGAGGTCCTTGTTTGCACGTTGGGTTAGAAAAAAAAAAAAAAAAAAGAAAGGGCGGGGGGGGAAGAGGAGAGGTCCAAATTACCTTGTCACTTCTATGTCTCGGTGGCGCCAGCTCGGAAATGGTCCCAATGAATTAATTGCCTTTGGTCTCGGGCACAATGAGGGAGAGTTGCATTTGAAAGCAAACGCAGCGGCCAGGCCCCTTTTCCCCCTGCCCCCACTCCTTATTCCCACCTTCCCAGCCCGGAGGACCCCCCCCTACCCCGACAACTTCTCCCCCCGCACTTCTGCCCCCTCCCCATTCCTCCATCACTTCAAGAAGAAGCCGGGAAGCGCAGAGAGAGCTGCCTGCCCTCTCTCGTTCCTTAGAGCCTCGTTGAAATTATCCCATCCTGGGTTTTGGAGGTTGAGCGGAGAGTCCCCGAGGCCTGACCTCCCCCCCGGAGGGAACAGGGTCCCTGCCTGCCGGCTGCTCCGCTCCTGGGCCCTTGCTGGGCTGGAGGAAGGGGCCGCGGAGCCGTGCGGCTCGGCCGGCGGGCACACCTGCCTTTCCGAGCCGCTCAGGGTCGGGGGATGCTGCGGCGGCCGCCTCCGGCTTCACAGTGCAGGAAGCAAGCGGGGCATCGAGCAGACACTCCCAGGGCAGTGTGTGTGTTTGTGTGTGTTCGGGGTGTGTGTGTGGGGGCAGGTAGGCTTCCAGCCACAGTGAATAAGCACCCGTCAAATCCTTAACGGGTGCTGCGTCCCCTTCTCCCTGCCCTCCCCCCCGGTCCGCCTTGGCTGTCTCCCCAGCATCCTCAGTACACCCGGGCAGGCACGGAAAAGGCGAATGGGGAGGGATGCGGGGAAAAGGGAGCTCGTTGGGTAGGCGGGCAGGGAGCATCCCTCCGTGCCCGCCCGCCTCCGAGCGTGTGTCTCTGCTCCGGGCTCCCCACGCAGGGCCGTGCTCCGAGGCGCTGGCCGGCAGCCCCAGCGGCGGGGGGGATCACCCCAAGGGCAGCGGAGGCAGCGGCGGCCCCCAGGGCTCGCTGGCCTGCAGCGCCAGCGACCAGATGCGCCGCTACCGCACCGCCTTCACCCGCGAGCAGATCGCCCGGCTGGAGAAGGAGTTTTACCGGGAGAACTACGTGTCCAGGCCCCGGAGATGTGAACTGGCGGCTGCTCTAAATCTGCCAGAAACCACCATCAAGGTACACGCAGCTCGGACATGTTTCCAATTAGCACGATATAAATCTATATGGCCGAACTTCCTTGCAAAACTCGGGAAAGCACAACCCTCCCTCTCTCTCCCCCCCCCACCCCGCCCCTTTCCTGGCCCTGCCCGCACCCTGCAGCAAGCAGCAATGCGGGAGAGGGGATACGGCTCCCGGAGTCATCCCAGCCAGCACCGCTAATCCGGCCTCTCCCTAGCAGATTATTTTTAATCCTCCCTTCAGTCCAGTCCAAAACTCGCTCAGCTCTTGGCGGAGGGAAGAGGAAGGCAGCAGCAGATCTTGTTTTGATCTCGCTCTGCTTTGCCTTTTCAAAAACATTTGCACATGAAAATAAAACCGATAACCATAATCCCAGGTAGTTGTGGCTGCGAAACGGCAGCAAGGAGGCAGAGCTGCCGGGCTTGCCCGGAGTCGGGGGTGGGGGTCCGCAGGACAAGCCCTAGCGAGAAGAAAGGAAAACGAGCACCCTAGAAGGGCTGCTCCACTGGGTCTCCCTGTAGATTTATAGGGGCTTAACTGATCCCTCCGTACGTGATGACAACTCCCTCTGGGAGCGAGAGCTGGCGCCGGTCTCCGCTCGCCGGCAGACCCGCTCCCGCCCGCAGCGCCCCGGGGCAAGGGGCCGGTGCCGGCGGCCGGGCGGAGCGGGGCGGCGGCGGGTGACGGCTCTCGCCTCCCCTCTCCCCGCAGGTCTGGTTCCAGAACCGCAGGATGAAGGACAAGCGGCAGCGCCTGGCCATGACCTGGCCTCACCCGGCCGACCCGGCGTTTTATACCTACATGATGAGCCACGCGGCGGCCACCGGCAACCTGCCGTACCCGTTCCCGTCCCACCTGCCCCTGCCCTACTACTCCCACATGGGCATCGGCGCCACGTCGGCCTCTGCCGCCACCCCCTTCAGTACCCCCCTGAGGCCGCTGGACACCTTCAGGGTCCTCTCCCACCCCTACCCGAGACCAGAACTGCTGTGCGCCTTCAGGCATCCCTCTCTCTACCCTGCCCCAACTCATGGACTCAGCGGCGCCGGGGGCAACCCCTGCTCCTGCCTGGCTTGCCACAGCGGCCAGTCCAACGGGCTGGCGCAGAGACCCTCCGGATCAGACTTTACCTGTTCGGCCACAACCAGGACTGACTCTTTCCTCACTTTCACGCCCTCTGTGCTGAGCAAAGCCACCTCAGTTTCCATGGACCAGCGAGAAGAAGTACCTTTAACGAGATAAACGTTCGTCTCAGGATTATTAAGAACTCGTCCCTTTCCCGGGCTTCTCTTCGAGTTAATGTACCTACAGCCGATGTTTATTTAATCGTGTTCTCTCCACAGAAGTGGACACCTACGGAAAAAAAAAGACTAAAAATAGCTCAGTCTTAAAAGGATTTACATTCCAAGGGGGAAAAAAAGAAGGAAAGAAATGACTAGCGATTTATCTCTGAGAAGGATTTTAGGCACGGAAGAGGAAGAAAACCAATCCGAATGAAATACACTTCGGTAACCTATAAAAATGAGCTGGGACTTTCTTTTCCATGGATAGACTTCTTACCAAGGGCTGGGGCTTCTGCGGGTCGCAGCAACAAACCTTATGCACAAACCTACGAGACAGAGAAGGAGAATCTGAAATGCTTGAAAGAAACATTATCTTGATAACGAAATGGCTTGTGCGCATGAAGAAAGCAAAGATGTAATCTACCAGAGTGTTGAGAAAATAAAAACAACGAGCAAACAGCAAAAACAAAAGGTTTCTGGATTGCAACTCAACAGTATTATCCAGTTGTCTCTATAGAGAAAAACAATGCTTTACCATAATGAAAACCTGTCATTCTGTACATTACTTTCGTGGTTTAATTGCATTCTTTACTCTCCCTTGTCTCCTCCTTCGTTTTGAGCAGAAATCCAGCATTTCGTCTGCTCTTTCGTTCCAACTTTTGTTTTTAAGAGGCAGACTGGAATTGGCAGGGAAAAAATACGAGCTCCTGCCTCTTTATGGGTCAGAGCTATTTGTCCTTTAAATAACAATGTCCTATTATCAGTCGCTGAAATGTGCACACACTGACGAAATTAGCAAGTGATGTATATGTAAGGAGGGTTTTTGAATATCGAATGTATAATGCTCTGTGAGCAGAGCCCCCGTGCCAAACGCTAACAAGCCGCCAAGGGAAGAGATTAGGTGACAGGGAGCACAACTCCTTCAGACAATCACCAGTCTGTAAATTGGAGCAAAGGCGATTTCCCTTCCTTTGTACTTCAGCCTTCAGTTCTCTCATTGACTTTTCCTTGCAGCGTCTTCTTTCTTTCTTTCTTTTTTCTTTTTCTTTTTTTTTCTTAATTATTTAAACCATGCTTTGGGTTTTGTGTTTCCTTCCCCGCCCCTGATCTTTGCATCTGTATGTGTCCTTCACACTGGTCCCTCTTCCTTCTCGAGAAGGATTTCTTTCACAAGCCCCCTTCTCCCCTTCCAGGTACTTCGGAAGGAGGTAGCATCATTGCATTTGCTTGGATTTCCATCAACCTAAAATTAAAAAAACACAGACATCGGGCTGGGTAGTAGTTTCTTCCAAACCCGAATTGTTTATTTCATTCTATTTTAAAATAGCCCAAAGAATACACTGTCATAATTTGTTACCATGTCAGAATAAAACCTAAAAACAACACCAACAACGATAATAACACCAGGCACATTTTAACAACATATCACCCATATTTTTATTGTGTTTGTTTAAAAAAAAAAAAAGTAAAAGTGTTGTTTAAGATGAATTTCACCTTCGTGGGGTTTCTAATAGCTACAGTTCAACAAGCAGGAAAATAAATGCTGGACAGAACAAAGACGTGTTGACACCTCCGCTATCTACTTTGTGTTAAATTGCTGAGGAGTCTCTGGTTTATTGTCACACCGGAGACTTTTTGTCCTTAGGACAGGGAGTGAATAGCAGCGTTTCCCTATAGCGGATGGAGTGCAGGGAAGAGACACGGGCGTGCCAGGATATATTTTTCCAATCAAAAAAATTTGTTTCTTAGAGCTTTTTAAAAAACTGATCCAAAGTCACCATCTTTAAATCATTAAGGGCAGATTGTTCCGCCCTTTCTGAGTGAGATGTCCTCATGGACATGGAAAACGATGGCCCTTTTTGGACACTCACAAATAGATTGTCCCCCCGCCAACCCCCCCGGAAATTACAATTGTAAACAGCGTCCAAGGGCAGCGCCGAACAACATCCGAGCTTTGCGAGCCTTTCCCCTCCTTACTTTGTCTTTTAGCAGACCGGAGAAGAACCAGTCCGACAAAACGGGAGCCGCGGAGCCAGCGCCTGATACAACCCCCCCGGCGACCCCGGGAGCAGGGAGCGCTGAAGAGGCCGGCGAGGCAGCTGAGCGCTGCCCAGCAAAAAAGGGGGGTCCTAGACGGCCCACGCCCCACCCCCCCTTCCCGGCCAGGCGGAGGCACCTGCTGGGCCGCGATCGCGGGCGGGACCCGGCCGGGGCTGCTGCCGTGGGCAGCGCGGCGTTGCCCGCGGGGAGACAGCGGCACCAGTCTGCTCTTCCAAAATGCCCCGTTCGCGAAACGCCAACAGCTAGGGCGCCGGGCAACGCATATATACATATTTTTTCAAATACATATATTTTATATATCTAGGTGTGTGCGAGAAAGAGACTGTTTAACCCGCTGTGTACCGCTTCCACCCGTAAAGGGGACATCCCCCCCCGTAAAGAGCGGGCAGCCGGGAGGCAGAGGCAGGGAGCCCGCACGGTCCCCGCTCCCCGCCGCTGCTCCGGGAGGCCACTGCCGCCCTCCCAACCGCCCGTTCTTGGGGGATGCTGCGGCAAAGGGTGGCTGTGAATTTCTCCGTGGCTCGGTCACAGGGCAGAGATTGCCTGCGACAGGTAAATAGGCTGCGGGTCGCAGTAATGCCAAGAGTATTTTCAGTTAATAGGGGAGGGAAAATGAGGTGTCTGGAGCGATATTGGAAAGTACAAGATCGATGATCCGTCCTCGTGTCCAATCAGCAGCCTTTAATTGACTGTATTTTCTAGGTAATTGAGCCGCTGTGCTCCTAAATTGAAGTGGAAGATATAACAATACATCTCACTGGGAGGAATTACTCATTACTTCATAATGAAATTTTCCTTTTGCTGCGTGGGGCCGGTGCCGTTAACGCCTTCGCCGCCGGTAGGGGTGCCCGCGGCCCCACGCAGGGTGCCGGCTCCGGGCACGCGTGGGGCACCGCCGGCGGCCGGGGCAGACACGGGGCACCCGGCCGGCAGCAAGGCGCTGCCTCTGGCCCCAAGCCACTGCCATCAGGCAGGCAGGTTTCCCTTGCCTCACCCTGGCCGGGGATGAGACCCTTCGAGGAATTAGGGTGAGGGCCGGGCCGGGGTCCCGCGGGGAAATGCCCTCGGGGAGCCGGCGGTGGGCACCCGCCCCCTTGTCACCAGCGGGCGCGGAGTTGTCTTCGGGGTACCCCATGTGCCGCACCGGCTCCGCTTCCCAGCCAGCCAAATTCAGCTCCGAAGGGCCTTCCCCGCCTTGTTAGTGTTTGATTGATTGCCTTATTAAAGCGTGTTCTTGTAAGTGTGACCGAGCTGATTGCACTGCATATGTTTGGGATAATGCTCATTTTAAACAACTGAATAATAATACTACTAATAAAAAAAGGACCAGAAGAGGAAGCAGATGAGCTCTAGAGAACGGGTTAAGCCTAAACGATCCCGGGGAGCAGTGCCGTAACTCGCGCATTAAATTGCTCCGTTACTATCAAATCACTCAGCCCTTTTCGGCTCTACTCAGACCATCTTTGTTGTGTTTTATGTGTCACCTCCCGTACCATTAAGTGAGATAGCACCGAGACTGCCGCTTACTTTCCCGTCTCAGGCTATATGTTTTTATTAAGGTGGTATGATTAAACCGGATCGGATCTGCTTTCCCAGCACTATTCTTTACTCCAGCGCCCAAATCATTAGAAAATCGGCTCTCCATATTTCACATTTTCTGCTCGGTTGTTAGGTCGTTTGCCGGCACCTGCAGAAAGGCGTGCGGCTCCTCTAGCTTTTGGCTTGTATATCTGAAGGATCCTTTTGTTTTCTATTATTCCTCTGCTCGCCGGGCTACTTTATTTGACGACTGAGTTTAGCCCCTGAAAACACCCTCCACCATATGTCACCCCAAGGCCCGCTGTCCTGCCGCTTACAATAGTGTCCCCCTGGGGTAAAGCCGACGTCAGGACGAGCTGGAGTCTCGTTAACACAAATGGCTTCATTTAGACGCATCAGGTTCCTGGCTGGGTGCAAAGGGGGAGGGAAACCAGTCCCACGTCCTTTTGCTGCATCCTTCACCCCGGAGCCCCTTGTTTGTTGCCTGCTCCCTCCAGATCTTCTCGCTGCTCCTTTTGTAAGGCGGGAGGGTCCCGTCCCCGCTCCGCACCCGCGGATGGGCTCACTGCCGTGCGGGTGTGGAGAGCGGGTACCGGGGAGGGGATGCGGTGAGGGTCGATGACGTATGTCCCCGTCAGAACTGGTCCCTGTCTTTGGAAAGTTTTTCTTCTTTTGTCTCTCCCTTTTAAACAGGGGGAAGAAGACATAGCTAGTTCAGGAGCTTCAAACAAGAAATCAAATAAATCGCAACCTCTGGCCTCCAATTCACCGTTTGCTTTTTTCTTTTCTTTTTTTTTTTTTTTTTTTTTTGTTTTAATCAGTTAAACTGAGTGTACCTACGAGCAAGAACATAGCTCAGGTTTACATTAATATTTACAAACCTCATTTTCAAGAATCTCCATCGGTGTGTTGCATGCACTTATACACACAAAGCAAACACACAAAGTGGTTTTCCCTGCTGCCCTCTCTGCAAAGAAGTGCCTAGGACTTCAGAGACAGAAATTGCCACTTAAGAACATCACATGAAAGTATTAAGTAATTATTTAAAACAAGGCTGTTTAGAAAAATATTTGTATTTATTGCAGCTGCTCGATTGGCCTCGTTAAAGCTGGGGAGCATTTAAATTGTGTTACAGTCTCATTTAAATCCAGTTTCGTTCCAGCAGGCTGCAAAGCCTGAATAGAACCAATCACTCCATAATGATGATGAATGAGAAATTAATTCAGATACAAGCAAGACAATTTAGGCCTTCATCTGTTTAAATAGCCTTCCAAGATTATTCGCAATTGCAGGTCACAGATTTAATCAATTGTCCAATCTTGTGAAAGTCACATCCTTGCATCTTCATCGAGATTATTTATAGCGCGGCGAAGCCCAGTGAAAGGTATACGCTCTTAACAGGAACAATTACTTAAAGGGAAGCGTTTGCAAAATGAAAAACAAATGCCTCCGTGGGCAGTAAATGATCAAACACCTCCTCGCTCTCCCGGCACATCCTCCCCGGCCCGAGGAAGGGAGCGGAGCTGCAGGTGGGCTGTAAGGGGACCATTGCCAAACTCCATCCCTGCCGTAGCGGCTCTTACGCTCCGCAGCGAAACCGTCCGCGCCGGACGCCGCTCCTTCGTGGGCCACCCAGCCCCATCTCCGCGGGGCCGTGCTTTGCTCCGGAGAGCGATGTCCGCAGAAAGGACACGCTAAAAAGCAGCTTTTAACCACGCAGTAACACGCAAACCGCGCTGCTGCTCAGCCTGGGGATGCCACCCCCGTCTGCGGGGAGGGCTGTCATTTTCTGGCCTCTGACTGCCTGTTCGAGGTATATACGTATGTATGTACCGGCCCTGCTTTTGCCCGAGCCCTGCGCCTCCCCCAGCCCAGTCTTGCTCACCAGCGACCTCGCCCCGGGCCGGGGGAGCCGCGGCGCGGTGCCCGCCCGGCCCGGGCTGAAGCCGGCAGAGCATCCCCGCTCCTCTCCTGGAAACGCCGGCGCTTCCCTCGGGCTTGGGCGAGACGCACCTGGAAAAGCCCGAGGTCCTGAATAACTCAGGGTTAATGAAACCTCTCCGAAAGTTGAAGCAGACCGTTTGGTAACCGGGAGATATGTTACATTTCCCGAAGAAGAGATGGAAAGCAGGGAAGAGACCGGGTTTACTCGTCAGTGCCCAGTGTGTAACTGCCTCCTCCCTGTCCTCACCCCTTCTCCAAACCTATTTACCTGAAGCCCTCATCCCGCCCCCCGGCCCTGAAGCGCTGCCTGGAAGGGCTGTTTCAGGCTCCTGCCCAAACTCGAGAGGTGATCCCGGGCTCGGAGAAACACCTGCTGCCCCAAACAGGCTCACCCCAGCGCACAGGGAAGGCAGCCCGAAAGGAGCGCCTGGGGCGTGTTGGAGGGAGGGCCCGGCCCCGCGTCCCTTGTCCACAGGAGCCTGGGAGTGGGAGCTCCGAGCACCCGTGGGCAGCGGGGGCCCGCCGACCCCGTCTAACTCCTGGGGACGAGGAGTCACCGAAGACTCCCTGGAAGCCATCAAAGTCTGGCCGCAGAGAGGGGTGGTCACGCTGCCCACGGAGAGGTGGGATTCCTGGGTGGGAGTGTGCGAGTGTCAGCGGTGACACGTCCTCCCGGTGAGCCGGGCGCCTCGAGTCAACGCAGTTTTCCCGCACCTCAAAGGGGAGCGTGGGGCGCACCCACCCACGGGCACTGCTGGGGCGGCGAAACGCCGGGGTTTCGGGCAGCGAGCCGGACCGGCGGAGTCGTGCCGGCGCGTGGGTGTGTTACGCGTGGATGCGTGTCCCTGCTCCCCCCTTCGCCGCCCGACACGGGAACCCGGAGCAACGCCGGTGCCTAAAACAAAAGCCTGAGTACGGGACCCCCGGAGCCCCGAGGAGCCAGTCCCAGCGGCGGACTTTGATGTATCGCTGTCCAATTAGTGCCTGTAATTGGCGTCCTCTGGGACAGGCAACCCGGGAGCGGGGCCGGCGGGCGCTCTCCCGGCGAGCCCTGCCCGCTCGCACGGTGACAAATAAATAATCCGAGCGGGCGGCACGAATCCTGCACCCCTCCGAGCAGGAGGGGGGGGAAACGACCTCGCAAACCTGAGACCAACTGCTTGCAAACCGTCCTGCGGGGCTCCCTGCCCACGGACACCCGTGTGCCCAGGCAGGGAGGGGCGCGGGGTGTAGCTGCTCCCACGTTTACCCCGGCCTCCGCGATCAAATCCCTCTCTCGCTGCGGAGTGGAGGGCATCAGCGTGGAAACGACACTGCTTAAAACATACCGCACGTTCCTTCCAATTTGGCTAATGAAGGTCGCCTGTTAAGCGTAATTTTAGAGGTTAAATGAGGCTGACTGGAGATTTAAAGACGCTTGATAAAACGTCTTATTTAAATGACACGTACTGTATATACAGATGCCATTACAGCAGTCTAGATTTACCTTGGGGGAGGAGGAAACAAAACAAATACACAAACAGGCAGGGAGGAAAAAGCGACGCCAATTTATTCCAAACCAAAAACGCTCGGTCGAAAAAGAAATTGATCGCTTCATCCATCAAACGTATAAAATACATTTCTGAGATCAGAAGTCGCTCGGAAAGAGGGGGAGAGAGAGAGAGGCGAGGGGAAAGTTCGTACTTGACAAGAACCCTCAAAAGGGGCATGCTAGAAAAAAAAGGGAATAAAAGACAGCTGTCACTGGGAGCTCACCTTGACGCAATTCTGGTTTTCCTTTTTTTTTTTTTTTTCTTTTTCTTCTTCCTCGGGTAGTTGTACAACGCTTTAAGAAAAAAAAAAATCACCTGAAGCTAGAGGAAGATGAGATTTTCTTTGATTAATAAGGAAATAAATTTGGCAGAACGGAAAGCGATACTGACTTCTCAAACCCGCTGTTACCGGAGGCGTCTCTGGGGAAGGCAGGCAGTTCGAGGCTGTCTCGGGAGCCATCAATCCCTGGTACCCGGGTACACCTCGAAACTCAGTCACCAGGCTTTTTACAGGAAAACATATCTGATCGATATTTCTAAGCTGAACTATTTTATTTGCTCTTCTGTATTTGCGTTTTCAGCGTGAAAATATTGTCATTTTGCCACATTCTTTCCGAGCAGCAATACAGTGTTACATTAGGGACATCTTTTACATCCAGTCCCCAGAAGCTAAGTCCTATATGTGTGTCATGCATTGCCACCAAAAGTCACAGCCTGAAAATGCCGCTTCCCCACTCTATAGAGGGACTTTAATTTGCACCGGGATGAGTGCTCTCCATTTCTTGTCCAAGAGAAAAGACCTTAACAGTCTCTTCAGCCAGTTCTCCCAATACCTTGATTTCACCTTGCTAAATTCTCATTAAAAAAGTTTTGCACTTTCTACCTTGACTGCCTGGGACCAAATTCTGAAGATCCTAACTCATCCCAAAATGCATTTTTGCCTATGGAGGGAAAGTTTGCCTACTGCTATTGCATTGCAGGATCAAAGGTGAATGACAGAGCAAATAAAGCAACTACTTTTACTAGATCTGCACAATTAATATGTGGCCTTGTACTCCCATAGACTGTGAATCACTCCCAGGAATTATCCTACAATTATTCTAACGTTTACTCAAGCCTCTGTACTTTAGGGAGAGAAGTTTTCTCTAATGTGGAGATACTGAGTCATAGGTTCTAAAACCACTTTCCACAAATGACCTGACCTGAAGTAAAATTACCCAAACCCAAAAGGTCTGATTTACTAAACCTTCAGCTAGAAAGGAGCACAGACTTGCCCCCTCTGACAACTGAAGTAGAAAATCATACAGAAAAGACAAGGAAAAAAAAAAAGAGGAGGAGGAAAACCCTAGCTTTGTCAATGTTTATGCTCCCCTTGCAGCCAGCTGAAATGTGGACTGGGATCTATTCTGGAGGCAGGAGAGCACTCAGCCAGCTGATGGGGGTTGGTTTGGCTCCAGATGATGTTCCTAACCTGTTCCTGGTTCAGCGGCGATGTGGATTTGGACGAGTAGACAAGCCTGAGCATCTCAGCTGTTCTCAGCCCCAAGCAGTGCGTTACTGCCCATTAACACTGGCTCGGGAGGTACAAGAACATAGAGGGTGCGTGACCCTATACCCGTCTCCTTCTGCTTTGGCAGTCACAGCTTCCCACCTGAAAGCCTGCGTGTCATTTGGGTCGCAAAGGCGGGTTTTTATTACAGAGCTGTACTGCAGCACTGAGCAACCGAATCGTGCATTGCTGGTAAGGAGGCAGTTACTCCTGCATCTATTTAGCCCATTTAATCTAATGTAACTTCAGATCATGACACCAGGTCCTCCTTTTCAGGCAGTAGCATCATTAATTATGGTTCCCTACTTTTGATGTCAGTAGGGCAGCAGACACCCATGTCTCTGACACACCTACTGATTTTTGTATTATAACGTATTCCATTTGGCCACTTGTATCTCAAGGACTGTGCCCAAGCATTTGTAAGGTAATAGTACAAGACAGATAGGAGAAAGGGCAACATGACCTCCATTTTCTAATGCTGCTCCACAGAGGAAAATCCACATTCACCAGCGGGACTTTGGTCCGGGATCTCCAGATCCAGATGCAGGACTAAGAGATGCTGACACCAACTGTGCTGGCTCTCAGTGCTGATCTCCCTGATTGTCCCAGACGGTATTCCCCAAACCAGCATTCCCCAGCCAAACCCAAATCACACTAAACACCACATAGGGGCAGTCACCTGAGATTTGGAGCAAGTGATGGTCAGCCATATCATGCAATTTTGGCATCTTCAGAATCTTATGTGATTCCTACATCTAATGTGAATTTTGTGCTTACTTTATCTTCAGTGCCAGCCTCCTTCTTTAGCCAAAAGAAAGACACTCCAAAACTTCTCAATACCCAGGTAGGCAGTTAGGGTAACATTTCTACACCATGATGCACGGCTTCATGGTGATATGGCAACACCATATCATTGGTATATAACTCCACCAAGGGCAAAATCATCTATCCTGATAGCCCCAATCACTTTTTTTATGCTGGAGCATAATTCTCACAACAGCCTCTCCTTGAAAAAGCAGTTGTAAAGTTGAGCATCTGTGTCCATGTTGTTTCAGTTTGTCATAACCACCCCTTCAGCAAAGGATGTTACTTGATGTCTACTGTAATCTGCCACACCTGCAGAAATGAAAGACTTGCTGTTATCCCCTCATATTGATGCTTTTTCAGTAAGTCTCCAAGAAGTTATTTCCCAGACTTGTTAAAATTTTGCTGTTTAAATTGATAGTTTAACTCTAGCAGAACCTACAGCTTGTTCTGTACATCACAGACCATTAGATTTCTCCCAGTTATTTTTTACTGAGCCCAATGCGATGCATTTGACAGCAAAAGACTTTCAAAGCAGGTCCCTGATGTGACCTGACATATCAGTTTATGGAGAATCTTGGTAGTATACACCAACCATGATTCACTGGCAAAAGCAAACAGAATAGACTAGAAAAAAAAAAGCCTCCAGTTTTCTTTATTTCTAATAAAAAAATGTTCAGCCATTTATCCTTCTGTTCTTCTCAGCTAAATTACTGAGCTTTTATTATCCATGATTTTCCATGAAAGAAGTTTACATACTGTAGTGAAGTACCTCTCTGTCTTCACTCTGACAACCTAAGCAAAGGAAATTTTTGTGACCTGTCAGTGTGAGGCACTTTCTTCTGTTACTGAGCTCTGAGTGACGCTTTCTCCTACACCACCTCCAATTTTACAGTCTCCTTTCTCAAAGCATGGAAGCCATAACTACCTACACAGTGTGAGGGTATTTAGCATTTGTTCCAGCAGCAGTCTGTCATTTTATTTCTATTTAATATTTCCTGTACAGGCAACTGAGAACTGCACTAGCCCAAATGCAGTTCTGCAGCACCGCAACAGGACCGCATGTTCACACATTACTCCACTGTAACATCGCTTTTCTCCACCTCTGCCTTCTAGGACATGTCCCTCAGTCTGTAAGGACAGCTTGCATCCAGTGTTCCTGAATGTCTTATTTCATGTTTTGCAATATTTAGAATCTGTTTGTTTGTCAGGTCAAATTTCTCTGTGACAGTCATGTGCCTTAGCTGCAGGGCTGCCCTGCTACCTAGAACAGATTTACTGGAGAAAAAAAAAAGGGACTGTAGCCCCCTGATAGCTCTGCTCTGTACACCGTCTTCTTTTCATAGACATGGTAACAGCTACGTAGGTATGCAGGTGCCACATACACAATGTGGCACATTCATCCTTGGCACAAATTTGATCAACATTAGGTACGTACATATTTCTGACCACCTGATTACAACAGCCAGCAGCGCTGAACACACCAGTCTGTGCAGAACCTCGTTAGCCGTAATCTCATTTCACGATGATGTCTCTACTGGCAACTCTTTTTTGTGCTCTTTAAATCAGCCAATTCATAACTTGCTTAAAGTAGTCTCTGACACCTACTGATTAGGGATACTGTATAATATCGGGATACTGTATAATATGTTAAGATTAGAATGTTGTGGGGTAACTTCCTTACAAAAGCCTAGGCTGAGACATTTATAAACTAAACCCATAATCGCATCAAAATAAATCAAATGTGCAATGCCAAGACCTATTTTTCATAAAACTATCTTGATTGACATAACTTACATTCCTCTCCTGAATTCTTTATTAAATTCATCCCATGTCAGTTTTGCTGTTATTTTCTTTTATATTGGTGCCATGCGAATCAGCCCACAGTTACTGGGTCACCTCCTTCTTTCCTTCTGAGTAGAAGCACAACATCATCTCTTTTGAAATTTCACCAGTACTCCAAGATTTCTTGCAAAAAAAACATCGGAGTTCTCCTCAGTCACATCTTTAAAGACTGTGTAAATTCACTGATTGTTATTATTTCTCTATTCCACTAGGTATTGTTTAATGTCCTCTTTAGTTAATAATCTTATTAGCTAATTAACTAATTAACTATTAATTAAATTAAAAGTACTTAATCTTCCTCTTTTGTTAAGATTACATTACCCTGATTTCCAAATGAAGATTAAAACACTGATTTTCCACTTCCAGCTAGTATTAGATCGACACTGTTGAGAGGATTTGTTTTGTTTTCAGTATACTTTACAACTTTTTCTTACTGCTTTTTACCCCTGGATTTTTCTTACTACTTTTTACCCCTTTTACTGCTTATTACCCCTGGACTTTTCCTGTCATCTTTAGCTTCCCTTGTCAACTTCCTGCATTTTATAACATTTAATGTATGCTAATTGCTATCTAATACAGTTCCCTCTGCAGGTTGTATGGTGATCTTTTTACTTAAGACATTTGCCTTCATTTCACTCTCTCTCAGGACTGTTCTGAAGTTAGGAAGCTGCCCTCCGTGTAGATATTGCTCAGTATTGCTCATATGCAATGTAATTTCCGGTCTCTAGCCACCCACCAGTTTCCAGTCTAAAAATTAATTCATCATAACAAGGTCCAAAAAATAGTTTTTTCCATGCTGGACAACATGCCTTTCAAGTTCGGGAATTATCCATGATCTTTAGAAACTATCAGTGCTGGTTTACTGCTAGCTGCATGAGATAAAGTAGCACACATGCTGAACTGAGTTTGTCCAGATGCTACTATTTTTATTCCTAGATATTGCAGACAAATGTTTAAGAGGTAATTCATCCCATTCTCGGGTTTGATTTGGCGGTTTGTGACACACCCCTGTCAGCATCCCTGGTCTTTGTTAGTTAGTACATCGATCCATATGCATTTGAGACCTTTTAGTTGTGAGTTATAATTACCAAGTTGGTCTCCCCTCCTTCCGCTCACTGCTTTCACTTACTCTGTCTGCTTATCCAGGTTATAATCTGAATGCGATGCTCTGTTCCCGTGACTCAACCCACCAGGTGCTAGCGGTGCTCGCTATATATTTTCACTAATAAGACTTCTCTGTTCCTTGACTGCATTATCCACACATCCTACCACTGCTGTAGAAGAATCCAAAACATTCCTTTTCTTCACATTCTTTGTTACATTGCTTCCAAGTGTGTTGTTTATTATACCATATTTGCAGCTGGAACCACGTTTGTATCTTCAGCTGTCTTCCCTGGAGTCATTGTACTAATACTCTCCTGCTGTTCTAGCTAATTCCCAGCCACTCCCTCACCCGTGAATAAGACACACTATTCATACAGCTTCTCTCCTGTTAGTACATGTCCCATTCTTCCACCAAAGCAAAAGTTCAGCTTCAGACCAGAAGCAAAGTCCTGAGGACGCTTCAGATTTTCTGCTCTTTGTAACTTGTAAGTGTGGAAGGATCTCCAAAAGGTTTGTATCGATACTCATCTAGCCGTTCCTCTTGCTTACTTCTCAAATCCTCAAAGTTTTTCTTTAACCTTCTGCTACTGGTTGTAGTTAGTATCAGAGTGGAGACTTCCAGGATGATTTCACAAATGTATCTGCTTGTATAGTGCATTGATTTTCCTGTTTTTAACATTATCGTTTTGGTCACTTCAGTATCTTTTTGGCTGTTTGCAAACTGACAGGTGTCTGATTGTGACTTTTAAACCTCTGCATGCTGTTTAAGCCCACGCTTTGGAAAGCCTATGGCACTAAGCATTTGGTTTAGCAAAGGATAGCTACATCCCCACAGCCCTTAGTCAATAGCTAAGGGATTTGTTGATCTCAGACTATTTCAGTTCAGTCCTTTTTCCAACAACGTTTACATTCCCCAAAGCTTTCAGTCTTCTCATGTCATTCTGTGCCACTATGGAGACCTTGAGGGCAATGCTCAGTGATGACAAATTAGAAGAGAAGGCATATGGGTGCATTAAAACAAATCTTAAACTGTATCTTTGAATCTGAATAGTTCTTCTAGTATTTTTCTGAATCTTTTCCCAGTTTGTCCGCATCCTTTCCAAAGTGAAGATTGTACTCTAATGACGGATTTATGCTGCATATAGTTAAAAAACCTTTCTGTACTTGCTACCTCCATTTGAATTACCCCTATGAGCTACCACATCACCTTGGGAATTCACGTTCAGTGATTCTCAATCCTTCAGAGGTTTCAACCTTTTCAACCACAGGCTGCCCCAGATCCACATCCTGTGATAAAGTCAGATGCAGGATCAGATGTGGGGCCATTTACTATGTGATCTGAGTAATTTAGTCAAAGTGACATGTCCTTAAAATATATTTATGTTCAAAGAAATTCGCATTCTTTTCCAGCAATTTCCCCCCCCTGAAAATATTGATAAAATTAATGAGCAGTGGTGATCCATAGGAGAACTGCTGGAGGATCTGTGATAACTCTCCCTTAGGTGAGGACTGTCTCCTCTGCTGATCTATTAGTTATCTGGTTTTCAACCCATTTAATATGTGTTACACTCAAATAGTATTACTTTTAATATCAGAATCTGGATTAAATCAAAAGGCATTCATTCTCTGCTGGAAATGCAGATATCTTTGCCAACCAAATACATTATCATTAAAGAAAAAGAGCAGATCCTATTAACAGGATTCTTCTTTAATAAAGCAGACAAAGAAAAAAACACTTTTGGCGACAATTAGTTGTGTTGCCGTCTTCTCATTCTTTGTTGGTTGCATCTTACATTACTTTTTCTATGGCTCTGCCTAGGAACAACTGTTCATTTTAACTTTGGTATGCTGATTTTTTTCCACGCTCTTTGAAACCGCCTCAGAATTATAAGATTTGCTATATGCCTTTAATACACCCTGTATTCTTCAATGTCCCATGGCATTCTTTGAAAGGAAGTCTAGAATTCAATTCCATAGATAGGTTATCTACTTGATTTGATCATCTGCATTTGCAGACTGCTCTTCAATCAAGCACACTTGGGACTTTTTATTCCACTATTTCAAACTCTTCTATCTGTTAGCAGACAGGCCAGAGCAGCTTCGCCAAATGGACTCATTTTGATCTTGCTATTTGAAATGTGCAGAGCTTTGAATTTCAACCTTGGGCACGGGCGCTTGCTGTGATTATGTTGTATTCAGCTCCACTATCTATTTGGAATTCACTTTTTATCCATTTCTTTCCAGTGTCAGAAGCCAATCTGCTATAGAATATACCAGTGTGGATTTAATTAAGAGACTTAGTAAAACCTTTGTTTCACTAACAGAGCTTCATCCTCCAGCTGCATTTTGCTATTGGGGGCCAATGCCAACACCTTCGCATTGTGTCAATTCTTTCCAGGGCTGTTGCAAACAAACCCGGCCTCTACACCATGCTTCCCCTTGCAGGCTCACATTCGGTTTGGGCATGTGTTTTCAATTGTACGCTTCATTCTTTCAGCACTTATTAGATACTTGGATTAAGAAAACATGCTTTCTGCTGTGTTTCAAATACCTTTGCAACTTTGAATGTGTCTCTCACATTAAAGTTGCGGTGGCCTAGTTATCCTTTATTTTGTCACAGATAGTTTTGTTTAGTCTGTTAGTCTGTTAACATTCATGTGATTTGGCTTTGCCACACAGACTGATGACTTAATGGGACAATCATTTCAACAAGGAGGTATTCTGCTAAACAGAATTCATTTCTTTAAAAGAGCTGTTTTTGCATGGGTCTTCTTTCTGCTGCTTTGTATAACATGTCCGATTCCCCTTGCATTTGTCTTCTTCACTTTAAAAATCTATGCTGCTAAACTTTTCCATACGTGTAGTCATTCACTAGTTCTGCGTCCTTCTGCTATCCTCTTTGCAGTAACACAATGTGACAGGTAAGAGCACACTACCGCTTCTCTCTCGTGTGTAATATTTCCAGTGGTATAATTTTTAAAATCCCTTCTGCCCGTCACATCAGGCTTGCCTATAGGCCAATAAAGATATCTCAGGCTTAACTTAAGCAGAGCCAAGGTACTTCTTCCCCAAAAAAAGCTCTGTTCAGCAATTGCCTGACACCAGAAACATTTTATTCGGCTGCTGCCAGACTCCAATCACTAACGCAAAGAGGACAGAGGGAACGAGGACTAAGAACTAGGGATCCCAAACAGCTTGAGAGACTAGGCTGTATGCAATTGACTTTTTTTTTTTTTTCTGAAGGAAACCCTCATGCACAGGCAGAAAGAATGTACGGTGTGACCCAGTTGGCCCCCAACGGGGAGACACAACTGCGCAGCAGCCCCGTCCCAGGATGCAGACTCTGCCGCAGGAAGGAATGTCTCTCTGTGCTTGTGCCTGCTCCTCTGTGCTCTTGGAGAGGGAGTCCTGGTGCCTCATGCCAGCTTCTGGATTCGCTGTTGGGATCTGGGGTACCTCTGGAGCTCCTGCTACTTTTTTTACTATGCCTTTAGTATGCAAAGAGTATTTGTAGCAAAGCATATGATACTAAAACTCCCTGTTCTGTCAGATGTTTGAGGCAAGATTTTTAAAATTGTAGCTAGGAAATACGTGCCTTGCAATCACTCTTATGCTCTTCTCAGTAGATACATACTTTAGAATTTAGTCATGACTTTTTAATCCTAATCAGATACAGTTCTGCATGATATTCATTCTTCTCCCTTGAAGAGGCAACTTTCTTCTTGTTTCTGACATCATTTGCATTTTAAATCGTTTGCTTTTAATAGCCTGCCTGCAAACCTCAGCGTTACATGTAACAAATTCTCAAATATTATTGATAAATACACTAGCTTCCAGATCATCCCTGGAGCTTACACAGAAATGGCAGCAGCAAACAATTTAAAACAAAGTTGGATGAGATAGAACTTATGAATGCAACATCTCCCTCTGCAGACACAAGCCTTCTGTAAGGGTAGTTAATGATTGTTGTCAATAGCAAGATCTAATTTATAAAGGAGCCAACTTAAGACAATCATGAGGAAATGAGATAAATAATCAGCTGAAACAATAAAGATCGGTTGTGACATAATTGCAGAACAGCATTCAAGGGCTCAGGAGATCTAATGCCTTCTCTTCATTAATCACAGTAAATATAACATTACAGATGTTACTTATTCAAAGACTGTTGTGTGGGGATATGAGTGTATACAGCACGTCTCTGAGAGCAGACGCCAAGTCCAGTATATGTAGCTTTCCTATTATCATCTGTGTGTGGAAGAGACTTTGACTTTTTTATAGCAGAATTCATAAGGACTTAAAAGTTCAGAAAAGCTGTTTTTAAGCTAATATATAGCTTTGGTGGACACAATAAAACACAGCTTTCATGTTTCAAGTGTTGAGGAAGAACACTTGCAGTTCCCAAAATCTCCCCCAAAAGACAAATTAAACCCGAAAGAATTGCTGTAACTAGGTTCACCTTGTGGCACTCCCACCCGGGGAACCTCTGCAAGGTATTACCTGGAAATTATGCAGTCCAGCCTGGGGACACTGAAGCAGTGTAATACTTGCCTGCAGTATTGGAGTGAGAAGTATTTCACTACTCATAACTCAATGACTTGCCATCTCTGTATATGTCAATAAAACCCTAAACATATTTTCCTCTAAACTGTGAGCAGTTAACTGACTTCAGGCTTTACAAGGAACCATCAGCTCTAGCATCTCCTTGACAGATCAACCTGCCTCCTTGCACTAGCCTCGTGGAAACAGTGGCTCTCCTTGCAAGCACAGCCCCTCTTCACAACAGCCTGCATTTTACTTAATGATGGAGCATGTATCTCTGCATACCTTTTATACAGAATTTCAGCTTGGTCTCATCATCTTGCAGGCAGCTGAGTTAAAGCCTTCTCTGCCCCCTCCCGCTTACTACAAGGGGTCTTTAACCAGTTGTGTGCCATAGGACGAGCTGAGAAAGGCGTAAAGGGCATCACAAGGGCAAACCCAACCATTCCCCATTATTTACTCCCACTTCTGAGATCCTTGTCCCAGGTCACGGCTTAAGCTCAGGGAAAAATGTTTCTCTCTTCTTGGAAGTCAAGTTGCTGGCCCACAGGTCAATTTTTCTTACAGGTAGCAGTTATACATATTTTCTGAGGAGCAGAGATCTGCCACATATTTTCCCTTCCCCAACTTACTTTTTCTCACCAGCTCCTTGCTGAAATATGTGGTCACTGATGTGAAAGAGAAAATCTGCCAGAGCATGATGCTCTCTAGCCATATGTTTTGTTATAGGCTGGGCTGATAACCCTGCCTGTTACTGTGATTGCCTGATATTTCCCATGATATGATCCTTCTTTGAGTAACTTTCAACTTTGCCAAACACCATTGAAGTTTTCTATGCTGGGTGTACACTTCATAGTGAATTTATATATACACACACACATATATTTATGCAGAAAATAAACTGTCACTTCTAAGAAGGAATATGGAGAAAAACATGGTGTTCTTCCCATGCTAAAAATTTCTGCTGACCTTTTATTTGGAAAAACATAGGTCATCTCTCCCCTATCTTGAAATCTGGCAGCCTTTATTCATTTGTGGCCTTTACTCAAGGATGCGCCTTTTACCATCCCTTTGAGACGCTCCCCAAACTTGCCATCATGCAAGTCTTTGAAAAATTATGGCTCTCAAGAGCTCTGCAGGAGTATTTTAAGGTTGAGTGGGCTACAAAGCCATCATCTCTCGTGTCCTCAGTCTTTGACCCACTGAATCATGACTTCTTCCCTGGGCAGTGACACAAGAAAGTCCCTCTACCCCGGAACATTCCACAGCTTGGGAATGAGGACACTAGCATGAGAAGTAGGAGATAGGGGATGTAAATCCTATTAAGGGAAGTAAAGCACAAGCACCTCTATACGTACATATATATACACATATGAAAGTAGGCAATTCTTTTTCAGCTAAATTTTGAAATGAACTACAGCATTTTAGGTGGAGCCAGATCCTGTAGGTGTTGGCAGAATACATCTACAACACTTTTCTGACTGAGTGTCTTGGACGATGTGGGGATGGATGGAGTTTCTAGTTCCTGTTCTAGCATAGGAGTCAGATGTGTGATGAACTTTTCAGAACTGTTGACCTGTGACAGTTCTAGGACAGCAGATGCAACTCTTGGCACCTGGGAAGCTTTACAATAAAAAAGAAAAGCACATATGGAGTTTAGAGGTTGATTGCTTTGCAAAGAGCCTTTTACAACTGCAGTTTTGGAGTTAGTGCTTAGACTTCGCCTAACTTTTACTTCAAGAGCCAGAGTCTTTCTTTGGATTTGGTTATAAATTTCCTGAAGATTCTCCCTGCATGGAGCTGACCTCAGGTGGCTTTTCCATCTGGTAGGCCTTTCTACTACTCAGTCCTCTGTGACACATAGCCACTGACTCCACTCTTCCACCAAAGCCGACTTCAGTGGAAGACTATAGTCTTCTATAGTGCCAGTGCCAGGAATGTGTTCCCAAGGTCATGAATGTTCCCCTGCCTCAGCAGTAGTCTGAGCCAAGCTCTCAAAGGGCAACTGCTTCATGACCAGAGATTTAGCCCAGGTGTTAGCAAGATCCACCCCAGGGTCTTCCTGATATGTATGATGGATTTCTACCATCAGCCCAGCAGGTGCCAGAGACTTGTTTGTAAGCACTATGAGAAGGGCTACCAAGAACTTGGCTAGGTGAGAGACCTTTGCTGGGTTATCACAATGGGCCTCTGTAGGTGTCGTGAAAATGGTCGCTGTGGATCCTGCAGTGAGAAATGTGATGGCAAAGTCCATGAATAATTCTGTCTTCACTGCAAAAGTTTGAATGACATGCAGTAAGTGCCCCTGGAGAGCACACAGTGACCAATGCGGAGAAAACAAAATAGTAAGTACCTGCTCTTTAGGTCGATAACCTCTTACCTGAATGACAAAATATTTCTGCTGAAAAAACCAGCACATAATCACATAAGGAAAGGTGGAGTGAAACCAATCTAATTTTTGACATTTCCTAACTTTGGTTATTTGACCTTGCAACTTCAAAGCTGTTTCTTTAGTATTCTTTAATTCTCTTAGTTTCCAAACACCGTTTTATACTTCTTTTGTCAGCCGTTGTTCCTGCTTCCTAGGTGTTGGTTTCCTTCCTCCATTGCAGTGCTGAAGCTTCTTGGAGTGAGAACTGTCTTTTTAATTAGTGTCTATGTGGCATCTAGCACAGCGGGCAACTGAATCTGATCCCAAACACATCATTTATGTACCTTGTTTGGGTCACCTCACATCTGCTCATGTGATTTGTCTGGCCAAATGCATAGGTAGTTTCTGTGCAGTTAGAGACTGATTTGAAAATCAGTCAAGGGGCTAGACAGCACATCAGATATGATGGATCAAGAGTTCAAAGAAGGCCATAACCCAGAATCGCTGCTGCTGAACCACTTTTGGAAAGCTGGTCCATTCATTGCTCCATGAAAGACTGTTGCTTGTCAAAGGTTAAAGGAATAGTACATTTGTTTACTGGGAGGGATGGGGAAAAAAAAAAAAGAAAAAAAGAAACCAGTGTATTGTGTTCTAATATTGACAGAAGGGACTTGACTTCGGTAGTGAAAATGAATTGCAGTATGTGGAAACTACCAACATGCTTCACTGCACGTCAGAATGAATAAAGTATAAAAATAGGCCTGTGGCTAAGAAAACAAACAAAGAAACAAACAAACAAAAATACCCAAGAATCACAACTGTGAAGGCTTTGGTCTGGGATATGAGAATTTCTTACATGTTTGTGAGAGAGAATTGCATCTTTAGCAATAGGGGAACTCAAAAATAAGGCAGAAGGAGAGAGAAAAACAGAGCTGCAGTCAGCTACCAAAAGGATTGAAATTTGGGATAAAGTAGTACTATTTTCCAACATACATTATTTTGAGAAAGTGATCTGAGACTCTTTCGGTCTCGGTTAGACAACACCGGAAATCGGGTTGGTAATGAAAGGAAGAGGAAAGACATAGTAAGGTTTACAGTGGTTTACCACTGCAAGATGCACTAGTAAGATACTAGTATGTGTTAGTATTTGCACACAGTGACTGCAATGAAGGCCAAGGCAGAGAACATCAACCGAGGCATGACTGAGTGAGCAGGATTTCAAGGAGAGGAGCGAAGACGTGAGACATGTATAGTTTAGGACCACAGGGAGAAGAAGTGAGATCCATTTTCATGAAGAGATGAAAAGTTTGATCCAGCACCCACTGAAGTCATTGCAAATGTTTCTATTGACTGGTCCCTGGCCCAGTGGTGTAGGGTATCATAAATGTGGTCAGTATGAGCTGCAAGCCAAATGCACAACGAAACACAGACAATGATGAACAAGCGTTGAGAAAAGATCAGCAGCTCCATGAAAGGTTTCATTATGGGTATGTACTGCTGCCAAAGTAAGGCAAGCATTTTATCCCTGCACTTTCCACCCAAGTGGTGTTCATCTAGAGGTGGGTTTAAGTGTATAGCTCTTCTAGTTACTACTGGTACACACTGACTATGAGCCACGCGTATGAGTGAGGCTTTTTTGGCTTTCACATAGTGATGTGGTTGTGATTTCTAACAGCAAGAGTGATGCACTTCAGCGTGAAAGGAGACTGACATCTGACTATGAAGTGATGATGTGGATATTTTCCTGATGATTATTTAATCAAACAGGAGAATTGAGAGTGTCAAACAAGTACCAGCAATTTATCAACAGCCAGTTGTAGAAGGAAGCATTCTCTGAATCATCAGTGTGATAATTACCACTGACATTTCCCCAAGGGGAACTGCATTTTTAATTGTTACAAATATAATCACACTTCTACAGAGAAGTGGGAACAGAATCCTTTCAAACCCGTTTCTGGAAATAGAAATGTCTAAAGTTTCCATGTGGAAAAGACTTTGCGATAAGAAATTATTTGGTACACCAGAATAAATATGTCATTGCAAAGGTTAACTAAAATACCAGCTACGGTACTCTAATTTCCAGAAGAAAATGCATTTAATAAGGGTCTCTGGGTTAAGTCCTGGCCCTACTGTAACTGCAGCTTCCTTAGCTGGGCTGGAGTTGACTGAGTTTTGGTGGCGAGGAGAGGAAGGGCTGTGTGGTCCTGCCGGGTGAGCAGGACCTGTCTCCAGCTCCACCACCCCTGCTTGTGGCCACAGAGGAGGTAACCTTTGGGGTAACCTAAAGAAGGGCTGCTCGAATGAGAGCCCGAACGCCTCTTGGGGCAGAACATGACTCACCCACGCACGATGAAGGGGCTGTGGGCAACACCTCTCAGGCTGGCCCAGAACACGTAGCCAAAGGGACCACAAAAGCTGGTCCTCTCCCACGGCAGCCCTGATGTGACCAGTCACACACAACCACTCTAAGGTGTTTTTTTTTCAAGGGGCAGATAAGAACAAATTGGCTATGTTTTGCCTCCCTTCGGCTCCCTGCTGCAAACAAAAGCCCTTAGTTACTCATTCCCCATTTCAATTTGGCAAGTATGTAAATCATGGGATTTTTCCTGACAGGATGCTAGGAGAGCGAAGGTCTTCAGTGCAGACACTAACTTTGCAGATGATAAGGCTGGCTATTGCTTGTAGCCTCCCGAAATGACCTGAGCCAATAAGGTACTTGCCACTACTTGCCAGCTACAGCATTGCCTTTATTATTTAAGGCAGCAATGCTGGCCTGAGGATGAGAGGTAAGTTTTGTAGGAACAGATTATGTCTTTTACTGGACCAGCTGATATGGCTGGAAAAAAAATTAATTTTTATCAGGGCAGCAAATCCTTCGTTCTGTCAGCTGAAGTAATTTAAAAAAAATCTCTTAAATGAAAAATGGTATCAGGTGTTTTAGCTTCTCGGCTGGCACAGAACAGCAATACTGGGGAGAAGGCTATTTAGTCCTTCCCTAGTAGTGTGTACTCTGTCATATGATGCGGTCACCGTTATGGGGCTGCCCAGCCCCCCCATTTCCCCTTCCACTTATTGAGGTGCTGCGCCCGTCCCTGTAGCATGCAGGTCACAGACGGGCTGTTTTAACTAAACTGTGATTTATAGAAAGTTGCAGTCTTGCTGTTCCGAGGTGTTGATTTAGCTAGCAGAGGCTGAACATCAGCAGATAATACAATCTGATAAGCAATCTACACGATTTAGGATTTCAGTCTACAAATTTATGAGAAAAAAAAACCCCAAAACTGTTCGGCTAAGAACTATTTGGTTCTACTCCTTTTTCATTAAGGACCTTAGCCCTTCTTCAATTGAAATCAATGGAAATTCAACTCTAGGTTAAGCAGACACCACTCAGTAACACTGACAGAGCTATGCCAATTTAGCTTAGGCTGCATTTATTCTATTAGATTGCAATGCTCTCCTCCCCTTCATAGCTAAAGTCAAAAGGGATGTTTTCGTCCTGTGTAAAAAAAGAGAATACACAGAGAAAAGAACCAAACTGAAACAAAATGTAAAAATATACTAGCTAATCACTTCCTTAAGTGGTTAAAAGGGGAAGAAACAGTATAATCAGAGAGTTGTAAATAGCTTAAAAGAGTACAGTTAACTGTTTACAGTAAGATTTTTTTAAGTTTTATGTAAGTGAACATGATACAAAATTTTTTAAAAGAGAGCAGAATTTGCACACATTTTTACTCTGTGCATACAGTCGAAGATTGCGTGTGCAAATAACTGATTGGCTACGTTTTTTGCATATCCACTTTTTGCATGCGTGCACCGTTTTGGAAACTGCACACAGAATTTAGGTGCACGTGTGTATATGGCATTTTCTGAAAAACGAAACCAAAACCAAAAACCCCACCGAAAACCAGCAAACCAGTTTCTCTTTTTAGGGGGCTGTGTATGAATAGGACTTAACCTTCTTGCAGATCTGTTTTATGATGTTGGCTGCAACCAGAGTCCCTGCAATGATGAGTGAGTCCCTGCTCCACCCTCTTTTCCCCAGCCATCATCTCAGTCATCGCTGTGAAGCCGTACGGAGCTTCCCAACACCAACTTTAGCTTCTGTGACCTTGTGTTTGCCATGGGTCTGACAACAGGCCTTGGCTTGTGCTAGCAGTAGCTGGGGTTTCCAGCCCAAGCATTTCATAGGTCCAGGTCCTCCTAGCTGCCAAGATCAAACATGACCAGGTGAATTCGCCCTGTTATGGCCAAGCCCTTGTGTGTACCTTAACCCTTACAGAAAAATTACAGCTTGCGAGACAGGTCTTCTAAATGAGGCCAGTATTTCAAGGGGCTCACTGCATTCAAAGGTGTACAGGTGATGCTAAGCCTCTGCAGTAATGCATGGTACTTACATTTCACAGACTACTAAAAGCATGGAGTACTTCCAATTATAAAAATAATTTTACAATGGCAAAAAGTTGTTAAAGTAATTCTCTAAAATACAAAGCCCTGAAGACTTTGGCAGGAATTTGCTCACTTCAGACTTAAAATACATTCTAACTTCATACAACTACTTTTTCCTGGATGTTTCAAGATCTTGCTTCCAGTGTAAAGTTGGAGAGCTATGAGATTATTCTTCCGAGGAAAAAAAATTTTAAAAATCACTAAACACTTCATGATGTCAGTTGATTTGACTGATCACACTTGATGTGATTTGACACATCAGAGCAGTGTGACTCATGAGCTAAGAGAGAAGGACTTTTTAGCAATTTGTTCCCAACTTATAATGTGACATCAGCGCTTCTTGAAAGCTAATCCAACATACAGCAGGCATCCCATTTTCTGAAGATCCATCTCCATTTATACTGTTCCAGCTAATATTCCTTAGTAAGCCTTCAGACTTTGGTCTGCTTAAGATTAAAACATTTTTTTTTGAATTATGAACATTTATCTCTCATCAGGGAAGATAAGTGTCCCTTAGGAGGGACATGAGAGAAAGATTTGTGAGATCTAACAGATTTGTACAAGAGAATCATGACAGGTATTTCATAATGGAAAGATCCTCAGAAAGATAATTCTTTAGCATACAGATGAGTTTGCTACCTTAGCAGATGTTCACCTTTTAAATAAAAATATGCTTTTAAGAGATCCTCTGAAATGTCACAGCTATCCCCATTACTAAAAGATATCTTGATTTATACTATTACAGTTGTTGAAACATTCCTAAGCAATAGGTTCTGAAAGCCGTACTTTACCTGCCCCGCAAGACATTTAATTAATTCCATACTTTCATTGTAGACACTGCAATTAAAATAATTCTTGACTACCTCATGGAATTTTAAACATTTTCAAGAAATGAATTCAATACAAGATAGTGTGTGTGCAATTCTGCAACTTGGTCTCCCAGCTGTGCAATAAATTGCTGGGAGAAACAATTAGTGTAGAGTCATTTGTTAGAGAATGAACCAAAAATGTATCTAAAAATGCCAGTACTAAATGTGCTGACAATTAAGAGCAAATTACTTAGCAAAGATGCCATGTGTTCATATGTAGCTTCAGCTACATGCATTTGATGTCTAGCACCACATTTTTGTTTAAGACATAATTGCACATTTTGTTCAATTTTGCATCTGTACTGAAATAAGGTGATAGGATGCCAACACTTTTTAGGCAGGACTCCTCAGTGACTCCAGTTATCACCATACCTTTTCATTCCAAGGGCAAAAATATTTTTAATTAAATGTGATGCAGGCCTTACTTATTCATTTTGATTATTTTTCCCTTGCCCCCCAGAAAGTTTTATAGAGCAACAGAATGAGAAACAGAAATGAGTTACTGTGGAATTGATGTTACGTGAAAAGATCTCTCCGGGGAAGCAGTAAGACTGTCATTGCCCAATCAACTGAAAACTAGACTAGACAAAGCATTTATTAACCCTTTGCAGAAGACATTCCTGCATTGTTTGGGACTTTTAGGATGGCCTGAAAGCTCTCAAGCTCACACAGGTTACTCAGGAGAATAATTTGTGGTGAGTCATTACAAGTTTCAACAAAAGCACCTAGACAGATACGTGAAATTTGACTTCACAGTACACACACAGGACTTTTTTTTCTTGTTTTTTCCATCTTATAAAGATAATTTGATAGTGTTTAAGAATGGATTTACTGTTTACATTTTTCAGATGTGCTTGAGTAACCAGGAACTGACTCCTTCCCTTTAAATAAGATCTGACATAAGGAATCTGTAGAACTGAAATTGCTTCTTCAAGTCTAGAGAATATGCAGCACATATTGAGAGAGGCCAGCAGCAACGTTTCACCATCCATGTTTAGCAAGATACAGCCTTAGCCTTCCACAGGCTGCTAAGAGCAACATGTTCCTATTTACCTGCATTTCAGTATGAATTTACCTGCATTTCAGTATGAAGCTGAAATCAAGATGAAATATGGAGATGCAAAGGAAGAACAGAACAAAAGCACACTATTCGTACAAAGTTTATCTAGATCCCAAACTGTGACCTAATTTTCCAAACAATACTACGCTAGAAATATATCCTTCAAATCAAGAAAACTATTTGCAGAGCAATAAACTTCAAAATCTGTTGCACTTCTGTCACATTTCCATCAGACTTCTTTCAAGATTACTTAATTCACTCCTTTCAAATCTGTTTTGGATAACAATAAATGAAAACTACTGTATCGTGCACATAAGACTGTTGTGAATTAATAGCACTTCACAGTTAAAAAGGCAGGGAAGAGATCTATTTTAGCACTTACAGCAAAGAAGCAACTTCTCTTTGACAACCATTTTGCTATACTTGATAAGTGCCTGGTGCTTTTTTTAAAAGATAAATCAGGACAATTATTAAAAAGGATCCAGGAGAGCACACACTTCCAGCCCTCCTGACAAATCGCTAAGGTTTATTACTTCAAGTTATGTCCAGATAAAAAAAATTGTATTGATCATATTGAATAAGTATATTATCTATAGATCTATCTAATAATTGGTAAATGTCATGCATTTGTAGAGTACATCAAGAATATCTTTACCTGCTATTATTAATTTATTCCATATTGGTAGGTCATACCATATGTTCAGATGAGATTGATTGGTAACATAATCCATAAGAAAATTAAACCAATTCATCACTGAATAGATTCGTTTTCTCCTGCTTATAGTTGTTCATTTCAGTTTTTAGAAGCTTTCAAAGCCTTTTGCCACCCTGAAAGAAAAGTAAGCATTATTATCCTTACCTCCACAGAGCGTGGTCTTTCCAGAAATCTTGGCAGAATGAGGAATAATGTCTTGTAGCTACGTCCTTTCACTCAGATCCTCTTTCATAATAGACTTCCATTAGGGACAGTGAAAGAGTAGAGTGTGGTGGAGAAACAGGACAACTAAACTTCCTTTATCTGTGCAAAAGCTTTTCTGTCTAAAATATTGGCAATAGTAAAGTCAACAAAAATATCGTTAACCTTAGGCTCCCAATGACATACATTTTTTCTGTCCTCTTAATCCCCTCCAACCCACACTGTAATCCACTTTTCTGCAAGGAAGCCATCTTATCCAAGATCTTTATTCCCCATATAATGGGGATTTCTTAGGCTTCTTGATTTGTTTCTTGCCACTCTTCCCCTTTCCACTTACTAACTTCAACAGCATCCATCTTTTCTGCGTTTTCTCTTATTGCCCTTTCATTATCTCCTTTATCAGTTCTTATTTTCCCATTTCTCTTTCCCTGTGGATGTAAGCATGCTCAGGGACAGTATAATTCCTGAACCTTTAGGTATAACTGTCTGTGAGGATGAGCTCTGACTCTAGAAGTTCCCTCTCTCCAAGCTCACAAGCTCACCTCTCTCTTACGACCGCTCCGTGTCTTTAAATCCTTGCTTACTCTAAAATCTTCCTTTCTTACTAATAGTTCCTAAAGCTACCTGTTTTTCACTCTCTCCTGTCCTAGTTAATTTTGTATTCAGCCTTACTAGCCTTTTCCTCTTTGCTTTTCTCTGTTCTTTTTAAAATACTGCAGTGAAAGGTATTATCTTCTGGGAATCTGCAATGGACAAATCCTTCCTTCCTTCTGTTGTCCATTGTCTTCCTTTCGTTCCCCAAGTCCACTTCAAACTCCTCATTCTTGTTTACAGAGTCCTTATCTGCATCTTTAGTCATGTTTCATCTCACACTCCTCTTTCCTTGACTTCTCTCATTCCAGTTCCCAGTAGCAGAGAAGGACCTTACCAAGACTTCTTTATCTTTCTCATTTTGGGAACACAAACATTCTGACACATTTTCCAGCGCAGGGAACACCTTCCTTTTCCTTCTGCCAGACTCCTCATTCTCTTTTCTCGTTCAACTCTTTTTTTTTTTTTAAAGGATCATTTATTTCTTTGGGTCAGCAACCTACAAATTCTGTCTTTTCTGGGCAACTGTCCTAGAATTTTCTGTCTATCTTTATTTTATTACATTTTGAAAACAGTGCTATAATTCTTTCAACAATGGCAAAGTACTGTGCCATCTTATTATCAGGACAATACAGTGGTTCCTATTTAAATGTATAATGCCATTATATTAATGCATATATTAAAATAAAAGCATTTTGGCATGGCTGTGTTCAAATCTGATCCAAATTTGCCATTCACTTTTTTCCATTTAAAAATATTTTTCTGTGATGGCTGGCCAATAAACTTTTTCTTTTGTTGAAAGTTGTGTAAGCTTAACTCTCCTCATTTTATTAAAGAAAATACTAAGAGCTGTTTTGATTGTGAACTATAAATGGGTAGACGTATTTTAATAGAAGTGATTTCTTCAGACTGTCAGACCTGGTGATATTCAACATCTAGAAGCTGAATATATACAAATTAAGATGGGAAGTAAGATTCAGTCTTTTAAGAGTGAGAGTAATTAGCCTTTGGAATAACTTTGATAGGTATGCAATGAATTCTTCTTTATTTTAAACCTTTAAATCAACATTGGTTACGTTCTAAAGTATACGTAGCCTAGTTCAGACAGAAGTTCTGAGCTTTACACAGGGATTTCTGGAGGAGTTTCCACAATTGACCATCAGACAAGATGACTGTTATCCTTAAAGGCTATGGGTGAAGGCCTGGCCCCATTCAAGTAAATGAAAAATATTCTTCATTTCAGTGGGGTCAAGAGTTTAAACTGTGTGTGTATGAAAAATTGGGCTAGCCATGAACAGACAACAGCCAGACCTGCCTCTGCCCTTCGGTGCTCGTGGGCCTGTGGTGGATCCCACATGCCAAAATGTCCTAAGGCAGCCTCATGCCAACAACAGTTTCACGTGTTTCTCACTAGCACTGATTTATCAAGTGACATGACGACTTTAAATGTTTTAAGATGCACACGCTATTTTCTTGCTTGCAGAACAGGAATGGCTTTTGATATGTGCTTTAAGATAAGCAAGTACTTTGCAGAGCTGAGGTAAAACATATGACACTCTTGGTTGGTTAACAAGGTGGTTATTTTCTTGTTGATGAAGGAGAGGAGAGGGTATTTCTTTTTTACTTGTCAGGTTAGATTTCCTGAGAGGTTACATCATGTGAAAGAAACCTTTCAACCCTTTCATGCTGCAGCAGAATTTAATGCAGTGTGTTTCTTCCCATGAGGCCAGAAACATATTTCTGAGTGCAATAACCCTGCATTGAAAGGCTACTGCCTGCCAACTCTGAAAACTAAAATTCTCTATATAGTAGCTCAGGCTTCTTGCCACAATCTCGCCTTGAAGTGTTCACTTCAAGAGGTGCTTGGTTTTCACCACATCACTGAGCAGAACACTGTTGAGTCTTTGGCTTCTCTGCTGGTACCTACCAAATTCAAAGTAGACTGGATTTTGGGGGGTACATATATCCAAATCCTGAGGGGCACTAAGGTAGCGTTATTTTTATTTTAGACACTAAAATACTTCTGAAGACCTGGGCCTTCGGTTCTGGGAACTAAGCTGAAAACACTGGCTGACTAATTTCATGTACATCTCCTTGAATAGCCATCACGTGGTAGCATCATTGACTGTTATCATTAGAAAGAAAAGTAGACAAGGAGTGCTCTACCGAGAAATGTATTTGAATGATTTTAATAAATTATGCAGGGTTTTTTAATGTAGGTGATCATCTGGCAAAGGTTAGGTTGAGCCCATCACTCATTTCACTTGTGACCTGTCAAGCACATTAAAATACAAACATCTACTAGTAAGAAGCTAATGCCTTAGACTACAGCATCTCCTCACCTTCCTGCTACTCTGAAGTTCCCAAATGAAATACCAGGTCATTTCCAATAATGACCACACAATCAAACGATCAAGTATAATTAAAACAAGATATTAATCATTTTTGCCGGCGTCTGCACTCCTGCTTAAACATTGTCCGCATGCCGCTATGTAATTAAGCACCGAACTGCCAAACTCTCTGAGTCCAGCATTTCTCTCTTTATCTCTCCCTCTCACCCATCCTGACTTGCATGTTAATATCAGATTGGAAGATGGCAGAGAACCAGAGTCTGCTCCCACAGAAGCCAAGGGCAAAACTCCCACTGGCTCCAAAGCTTACTTCCCCCATGTGTACATCTTTACCTGCTCATGGCTTCACAGAAAAGATAAATATTTTCCCTGAAAACTTAATTATGCCTAATTTAAAGAAAAAAAACCCCATGCAATGGTCTTTGTTGCATATCAGCACATGCTTTTCTCTTTAATAAAAGATTAAGATCCATTAACCCCCAAACTGTCAAGTCTCATCCAGAATAACAGTGCCTGATGCTAAAGCCGGCTTATAAAGTGTGGGAGGACAGATAAACTGTCTTTTCCCCTGGGTTCTCTCTTTTTCTTTTCCTTTCCTTTTCAAACGACCCTCCCCAAATAATAGAGGAGTGTTTTATGTTTCAAATGTACCATATGGCATGACGTGAGTGCAGTTTAATTACATATTAGCATATTCTTACAACAAGGGTTGGCTGTTTAAAGCAGCTTGACAAAACATGAATTAAAATATTTGCATGAACACTTTTGGAGTAAATCTGTCTTTGTTGTTACGAACACTTTTTTTTAATCATGGATGTGTGATGATCTCACTAAACTTTCACAGCATGATATCGTGAAATAGAAAGAAAAACGAGATCATCCTTTTTCTGGTTGGGATTTTAACTGTTATGTTAAGGACCACTGAAATATATGACAGCAGCTCACAGCTCCATATGATTACCTGATTTTCACTCTTCCTTCAAATTTTGAGGCAAAAAATAAGTAAAACCAATGATAAGGTCAATATTCCTTTAAATTACAAAGTAGTGAAATTTGCTGGTCAAGATTTACCCTGCTTTCTGTCTCATTAAGAATGTTTCTTTACTGATACATTTAACCATCCTTGTGCTGTCCTCAGCACTTGCGGATGATCAATGGCATCATTTGGTGTCTTAAGAAGAAGGAAGCAATTAGCAGCAAATTTATATGAAAGATTTCTCTCAACATGAACCCTCTCCTACACTCTGCCTTCTCTCCTATTATCTCCTCTACTGTTGCCAAAGCACCACATTTAAAAATACCTTTTAAACAAAGCAAACTAAAAAATACCTACCCAGACTGTCTATACATCATCTGCTGCCCTCGGATGGTGCTGGGAACATACTTCTATTTAGTGACTGAAAAAACAGTTTCGGACATTTTTGCAAACATTTAGACATGAGTTTCATGGAATTACTTCTGTTGATAATCACTCACGCAATAATTGTTTGAAGGCTCAGAACCAACATTTGTTAAGTGGTCCGGATCTTTCCTGTACTGACATTTCAACTCCCCAGTGCTCAATGAATTTGGGGCATTCTCCAAACGTGCTCCTGCAATCCTTTATCAGTGACATTTTCCTCACAGTTAGTCTTGAATTGTTTTTATTTTACTTCCCATGGGTAAAATTCTTGACTCTCTATGGTCTGGATAAAGCCTATATACTCCTGAAGCCTACAGAACAGGGATTATGTGGAATTCATACAGTGCATTGGCCGGGTGCTGGCTCCATGCGCATGGATGAATGGCATCCATGTCAAATCGTTAGTCTCCCTAGAATGCTCTCTATAGTGATAAAGACGACTCGTGTTTCATGGAGATCGGTGGGCCAGCAACATCTGATCAGGCTTTTCCCATCATTTGTTCCAGCCACTCTTGGACCGAACGTTATCTTTGGTGAATTTTTAAAAAATATAAAAAGAGCATTCAAGAGTTTGTCAGTAAAATGTATATCTAATCCAATCTGTGGGATAATTTCAATTTTAAGCCTGATTTTAGCCTCGCCTAATTTTCTGTAAGCAAAATACAGCTACTTTTTTGCATGAGACATACAAAAATAATACACTTTCCACTGGTAAGCTGTGCGGGAAGAGGAGCACTGCTACTGGAAGGAGTCAGGAGGTCAGGATTAATCAGCCATTTTAGCCTGGTCTCTTTGATAGGTGATCTTGGTCCTAGTTACAAAAGGCAAGCAAAATTCTCCTTTTATTTATTTCCCCTTTAGTAGCATGAACTAATCTCTTGCTCGCTCCCTCAGAGGACAACGGCAGGGAGCACACAGAGGTCGAGAGGGCGAGGAGAGGATGCTATTTCCCTCCGCCATCTGAGCCGGAGGAGTGCACTACCAGAGGGGACCATACGACAGTGAGATAAAATGGGCAAGATTTTCTGGGAGACCTTTGGAAAGGACTGTAGGCTTCGGGTTGGATTAGCAACACAGCTAGAAAGGTGGTGGCGGCAAATAGTGTAGGAAAAGAACTCTCTGAGGGGCAAAGAAACAAGGACAGGTAACGAGAGAGGGAGCGTGACTGGAAGTAAGGGAAGAAAAGGAAGAAAAAGTGCAGGGAGGTGAAAAAGAGAAAGCTGTCTTTGGATTGGGAAGATCTGTTCTCATATGGGCTCAAGAACAGAGCTGCTGCTCTGCAGGTAGCTCCGCAGGCAGGCAGTCATGCCAGCCTCCTGCCCCATCCTCTGGCCACATCAGCATGGCATTGCCAAGGCAGCCTATTCCTTTAGGAGTTCACCACCAAAATTATCAGGATCTCTGAGCAGACAGGTGGATTCCCTCTCCTCCTTCACACCAGAGAAGAGCAAACTATTTAGTACACTTGGTTTCTTCGGGTAGGCCAAAGTGTTCAGAGAGTCATACTTATCAACCAGCCACATTACTAATAGTTCAGTTAAATAAACTTTTATATTAGGACAACTTTGAAAATAGGCTGTGCGATTTGGCATATTCTAAGTTTAACGTGAGGTTTCAGTTTTGCAGTGTATTTCTGAGACTTTTGCTTCAGACAGCAGAAATCTCACAAAGTCCATTTTTACTGAAGGACATTAGAGGCACCTAAATCTGAACCAGAAAATATGATTCAGAAATGGACCAGTACCAGTTGATTCATACCTGGAAGTTTGCAGGTGAAATGTCTCAACTCCCTAAAGCACAGATGAAATTGGGTTTGAAATTTTGGCTTCGAGCAGTCTTTTTCTAAATGTCTCTTTTGGTGATGTAAGTTATTCGGGGAGTACAGAGGCAATAATACTGAGTTATAGACTGTATTTATAACTTCTGAGCTCTCAAACAAAGCCATAAATGTACATTCCATAGTTCTCAGACAAAAATAAACAGAGCCTGCTATTTCTAATCCGTTCCTCCTTTCCCTTGGTGCTGATTAGATTGCATATCCTGAAAGGGATGAATTCAGGCTCTTCTGAAGTTATTTCTTAGAGGTTCATTTGTGATTTAACGCAAATGTTTTGTAGATTTGAAAGATATATGGCACAGCTGTTCCTTCTGCATATGACAACTTTTGTCTAAGCTCTTCTGAAGAAAAAAAAATCAGCTCAGAGCTATTCATTTGCCACGGGATGCTGTGGCCTTCTTAAAGCCTGAAGACCATCTTCTCATTCCAGAGTCTCAGATAGGGGATGATTTTGACCGTCACTTATCTGACACTAATTCCGTGTTTAGAATACTGCGGGCTGGTATGTTTTTATCTTCTCTCTTAAAAAAGGAAAGACATTTCCTGGGACAAAATGAAATATCTTGTAATGAATTCTGATAAGCCTAGAGTAACTTAATAAATTTCAAGACTTTACAAGTAATTCAAGTATCAGTGTTTCTAATAAAATCACGTGTAAGAATTTGTTTCCACAAAAATAAATTTCCCATGTGACTTAGCTGAACCCATCCTACTGGCAACTGTCCATATTTTCCCCTTAGATGTTACATTTGTGCTTGAAGCACCAAGCGGCTAACACCAAGCTCTCTGGCTTTCTCTTTGTACTGCTGTCAGCCTATTCACATGTAAAACAGCACCCCTAATCTGCATTGAAATCCAGAGTAGCCATTTCAGGTTTGATGTTTAAGGGTCATCTTTACCTTGGTAAGGCTGTGGGTGGTGCCTCCACAGCCTCCTTCCTCTCACTAGACCACTGCTAAAAGAGTAGCACGTTAATGACTAGAGGAGTTTTATAAAGGCGAATGCTTCCAGCAATCTGAAGATAAACCAGTGCTCCTTTGCCACCAGTGGTCTGCCTGACTCATAGACAACATGGGCGTTTTGGCTTTTCCTGTTGGCAACCAATATACACTAGACTGAAGGACAAAAGCATGTCACAGCATCAAATCTCATTAAACAATATATGGATTCAAATAATTCAATACACTGTGGGAGTGACAAAAGCCTCAGGCTAATATGTTATGTATACAAAGGCTTCTACCTCTGCTTATTCCACAGTGACATTTAAAAACATGCATTGATAATACAAGAGCATTATGGTTGTGCTGTAATCACCCCAAACCTGATCATTACAAGCCCAGGAAATTTGTGGTTAAATTGTGCTTCAAAGCAATGCAAACAAGTAGAGATGTGGAAATGCGGGTCTAAGTAATAGCAGCTCTGCCCTTTCCTACCAGTAACATGATGGAATAAAGAAAGTTAGGAGGAAGACAGATCTCTGTTTTCAGTCCCAGATAGATTAAACTGATTTGCGGTGACTTTTTTCAGACACCTCTCTCTTCTCGGAAGGAGCAGAATGACAGGTTTTGGTATTTAACAGCACATACTCACAAGAACTACATGAAATGTTAACCTGATGCTATTGTTCCTTTTAAAATCATAACAGTTAGCTGAAGTAATCATTGATAACAGCTGGCTTCCTCTAAATCTAGCCTGTTCTGATGATTTATATTAATTTGAACTGTATTGGAAGTTTAAGGTATCTGCACTATTCTGCTGTTATGACCTTTGAGACTAAAAATACCTGACAAGTATTCCAACATTTACTGATTTATTTCACTGTCAATTAGCAACTGATTAAAAGATCTGCTTGAAAATTCTGACAAAATCATCCCATTTCCAGTGTTACAGTACCACAAAAGGAGGGAGGCCAATATCTGAGCTTCAACATGAACAGGAGGGGGTGGATTCGTTCCTGGATGACATAGCTTCATCCTGCCTTACTATTTGTTCTTCACCTGATATTTTCTCTTGTTCTCTGCTGTATACCAGGGAAATTCCCCTTTCTCTCAGATTAAACTTTCCTTTTTTTTTTTTTTTTTTTTAAAAATAATTATTTTTTGAGACAGGAAACTCAAAACAGAGGGAGCTGCAAGTATCATTCTGGTGTTTTTGGTGAGGTCTATACTGTGTTGGTGGTTTGTAGCACCCTTTTTCTGATGCCTCCAGAAGCAACCATATTATTAAAAGGGCAGTGTTAGGAACAGAAGCATATCTGAGCTCACTGACAGAGAAACAAAAACGAGCTGTATCCATACTACCTTCTCTCAGCAGCACAGGGGGACACAGCTCCCATGAGCTCTCCTGAGCTCTACGCTTATTCAGTGGAAGCAAAGAAACAGAGGAAAGGAGTCTGAGGCTCTGGCCAAATATCAGGAAACACTTTTTCACTGTGAGGGTGACTAAGCGCTGGCACAGGTTGCCCAGGGGGCTTGTGGCATCCCCCTCCTTGGAGATATTCAAAAGCCGTCTGGACGTGGTCCCGGGCAACTGGCTGTAGATGGCCCTGCTTGAGCGAAGGGTTGGACCGGATAAACTCCAGAGGTCCCTTCCAACCTCAGCCATTCAGTGAGAAGATTTTGGCGTAGGTGTACTTATTTTACACAGGTCTAATTTAAGATTTCACTCTTGCCTTACAAAATCACCTTAATTTTGAGGACAACTAATAAATTTAATCTGAAATTTGTTTTATCTTCCAAACTGGATGTTTAATCTTTTTTGTTAAAAAGATCAACATCAAAATTAAAGAATAAATGTGAAGTTATGGCAAATGTCTCTTGCACAGAGAGTGTGGATAGATGGGACCTTGAAGTTTTTTACACAAGCAATATTTTTGTCTTCCATCTTTGAGTGCTGCTGGGTTAATGCCCATGGACTGTGATCGAATCATGCATATCATTCACACCAGGGTAGATGCTGGCAGCAAGATCCACTCCAATAAATCATCTGAATGCCTCTGATGGTTCAAAAAGAGTCACTATAGTATTACAAGCACTAACCTCGCAGAAAATCGGATTCTACTTTTCTGGGTAAATAAATTAAGAAAACACAAACCCAAAGAAAAATTATAATAATTTATAAGAACATGAAAAGGTCTGGGCTACATATACACCAAGGGACTTGATTTCAGCTGGTCTTAGCTTGTTCCAGCATTTCTTCCATGTGTTTTACTTATTGCACTCTAATTGACCTAGCCAAATGCTGAAAGAACAGTTCACACAGCTCAAAATTAGTCTTGTTCTTTCTTCTTCACAAGCCAGAGGATGAACAGAATAATTGTAGAGGCTTAATCCCATGGAACTGTACTCCATTAGATTCCAGCATTAGGAAATAGCTGGGAAAAATTCCCGTACTGACATGTGAATAGTGCAGAAGCATGAGTTTTATTAATTCAATCTAATTACATTATTCACCCCTTATCTATGCAGTAAGTCAAAATCACTGTTATGCTCCACAAAGACAAGAGTCTTAATAAAAACCAAATATTAGAGGTGTTATTTGACAAGATGCAGCTTAAGGCAGAAAATGGTTTCCTTTCCTTGAAAAGGATGTCATTATGATCGTGTTCACTGATGATTAATTGTAATTATTGTGTTTTGTTTCACTTAATTCCCTCTAGATAGGCTCATTGGATTTCTGCTGTGTATGTGTGTGTGTGAACGTATTTTTTACTGGACCTCTCACTTAAATATGAACGATGAAAATCTTGTATGGATCTGTTTGGAAATGGTAGCCAGCTTTGTTGAAATGCAGAACATCACCCAGCTGGCATAGCGAAAGCAAACGACACTCAAGCTTCAGAGTCTTTGCAAGTATGCTTGAAAACCATTTCCTTTACATTTTTTAATGCTTCACAGCATTGCATCTAATCATAACTAACGCTTACTTTGTGCCTAATGGTGCAAATATCATGTATGATGGCATTTTATCTGAGGTGGCATAAAAACAGTGCAAGAAATCATTAGAGAAAATGCTAAGCAAATGTGAAAAATCAGCAAAGTTTAAAATGAAATGTTCTCTCTTGATTTCATACATTCCTGGCATAATAATACTGTAGCATATCATTATCATTAGTTGTGCTGCTTGAATTAAGGTTATATAAACCAGTTGGGTATACCCTTGTGTTAGGAGGCGTTCTTGGCGGTCTGATTCCACCACAGCTGTCTTAGCTGCACTTTTATAAGAAGCCCTGGAATGAAAGACAATATATTTAACCACCAGTTTGACCCTTTCTTCATTTTGGGTACGGGTTTGCTACATAAAAAGATGGAAAGAAAACTTGCATTTCCACAGCTCTCCAAACAGAGGCCAGAAACGGCAAGAAATACACAAGTAGCAAGAGATGATTCAGAGGCTGCCTGCAAGGAGCTGAAACCCAGTTTCAAACACTGTCCTGAGTAGCTGGGTGTTGCAGTCGAAGTAGCAGTTCTAGTTGGGAAAGGAACAATTTAATCACGATGTCTGTCTTTTTTTTTTTTTCTTTTCCCCTATTTCCAAGTCATGCTGAACTCACTTGAAATCGATACAGTTGCAGGGAGCAACTGTCAGGATTGTGGCTTTGTGTATCTATTTTAGCCTTTGCAAACTATGAGTGAAAGAATAATGTACAGGCTAAATCATATTTTCCCCTCTTTGCTTTCCCCTTCTCTCCCCTCAAAATAATGAGGAATTAGTGCTTGTGTCCATAATGCTGTTTCATTTCATCCAGCCGCTCATAAAGCACACATAGATAGTTGAGTTATTTTGAGTCCAGAGCTAAACTGCATATCTTCTGACAACAATCCATATCCCATCCTCATATAAGCATTACAAATTTGATCTTGCTTGTTATATACAAATTTAGCGCAGTTATAAAGGTAGGAAGGTGTATATTACTAGGAGAAAACAAAAAACCCCATCCTAACACCCCAAATGGTACCATGCTTCTAAATTGCAGGTGCTATATTATATGCATTGTCAACATGTCACAAAAACTCTCTTCTGAGGATGGACACTGATTTGCACTCGGATAAAAATGTATAGGACCCACCCAGGGTACGAGTATTTCCTGTCACTCTTCCACATACAGAGACTGGGCATGTGCACAGATTAATGCTCACCGGGCGTCACATGCGCTTCGACAACATCGCTTGGGGTAGATTGTAAGTTTGGTGCGGGATCTCTGAAAGAGCACTGCATTATTATGTTTCAAAGCAGTTTGCTCTCATTTCGGTGCATCTGCTGCACTTACTGAACCTGCTGGCCTAAGCATAACCGAGCGGTGAGATGCTGATAGCGGTCTCTCAGAATCAGATCACCAAGACAGCCGTCACGATTAGCCTGACGAGCCTTACGGTTACAGGGTAAACACATACGCAGCACAAGTATTCAGGAAGCAAACGTCAAAAAGTCCTTCATTTGATGTTTGTGTATACCAATATATTTCTGATTCTTCATTTCTGTTGCACAACATTGGGCTGCATGGCAGAGAGAGAATTGAAGTAAACTGAGTCATGCCTTCTGACGGAGGCATCCTTGAGACGCAAGCTATGGTTTTAAATGGCATGTGTAGTCGAAGCGAGGCAACAGGATGTTCAAAAGAAGCAGAGCCCTATTGAAAACCCCCGTTTGTTTTGCAGGGAAATTTTATATCAAACAACAAAGCCATTTTCTTTTTGTGGTAAAAATACCCATTACAAAGTTTTCAGAGCTGGGAGTGGTGAAGAACAAGGAGACAGAGAGGAAACAAAACCTTCAAATATATTTCCTTCCTGCACACTTTCTGCTGAACCGAATTTTAATTTTACGTAGAAAATACTTGCACCATATCTATATTCTGTTATATTCCCAGGCATTCTCTCAAAAGGAAAACCAACAGCACAATGCAAATTTTTATGCACCTAAGTGATATGTGCTCAGAATAGTGATTGGCCCCCTGTGGTATAGGGAAAAAATGAAAATCTTTGCTAATTAGACACCTTTATAATAACGAAATTTAATGGCTACTGTTATGCAATCAAGAATGAGAATTTCTTCCATTACAAAGAGCTATTCTTCACTACTATGCCAGAGCAACCACTAATTTTATTTTCAGATCAATAGTTTGTATGTTGAGTTAATAAATGTGAAATGTTAATGCGGTATCAAACAGCAATTTAGGCCTCTGGGTCCTAGTAACATCCCTTCTAATCAGCACGCTCTGCAGTGATATATAGGGCTATCTATAGGGAGAGATGAATCATACAATACAGAGAGCTGGTCTTAGCTCTCATAATGATTCCAAGCTGGACAGGCCTCTCGAAAGAGGAGCTGACCGTACACGCTTTTTTATCTTGTTTGTCTAATAAAATCTGTATAATTGTGAAACTTGTTTTCTCAAGAGATATAATGCATATTTATTCTCTGTCTCGGGCCAGTTGAGCTAATAATGACTGCAATCAATAAGAAAGTCTTTCATCAGTATAGTTTTCTAATAGACACGTTAAGGGTCTCCAGCTATCAGATGAACCTACTTACATCTTGTGGGCAAATTACCAGAGACATCTTGCGAAAATTACTTAGAGGAGTTAACACTTATTTTCATTTGAAGCTTGTGAAAACCCTGCGAGATCAAGGGAAAGAAAAATATTTTATCTCTGCATTAGAATGGTAACTAGCAGGTTCAGTTTTCAAAGGTCCCTCTTCACAGCCTCTGAAATTACACAAGGAATGGTTGCATGCCAGCTTTCACATGCAACTCAACTCAAAAACATGAGTTTTACACAGGCCAAAAATTTTCCTATGAAAACCAGGCATACAATATTGCATTAAAAGTTAAGAGAACACATTTGAAAATTTGCCCCTAATTATCTAGTGTGCTGTGCTTGCAAATGGATTCACTGCCAAGGTATATTTAATGGGACACGTGAAAGCCATTGTTATTCTCTTTTTGTTCCTCTTGCCTGCTTTAGTCGTTTGGGTTCTCTAACATTTTCCATATGCAAGCGATGGCAGCAGAAGGCCTGGACGCGAGGCTGTGTGAGGGCCTGTAGCTCTTCACGACAGCCAGGTCCCTTCTCCAGGCTCAGCAGCGCTCAACAGACTCTTTGGCTGCATGAAACCCAGGCTAGCACGTCGTATTCCAGATTAAGCAAGTCAAGGTAACTGTCTTGTGGTGCCACAGGGCTGCCAGCTTTCCTGACTATACCATGATTCCAGAAATGTTTTAATTTTTATTTGAAGCCCCAGGTCCTAGGACCAAGAGGATTCTGGCTTTTCTTCAAAGAAAATGAGTTTCCAGTCCTCTTCTTTGTGAAGGAAAGCTTGAAGTTGTAACTGAAAGGCAAACATGGAGTGTGGAGCTTAAGACTAGAACTTTTTGTTTTTAGATACCTTGATTTCTAAACAAATCTCCTTATTTTTAAGGTCTAACTCCTGATTTTGGAATTATATGCAATAATGGTACCACAAGTTCTACCAAGCACATCATTTCTATTACCTTGCTGTTGCTATTTTTATGAACAATGGTGTTTCTATCTCAATGGTTATTTTAAAATGATGTTTGAAGGCCAGCCAAGCTGAAGTTTGTTCACATTGAATCTTGTTTAAACAGTTGCAAATAGTGGTCTGTCTCAAATGTATTACAAAGATACCATCTAGGATTTCTCATGTAAAAACCTATGCCATTTTTTAATGAAAGATGAAAGTTAAAAATGTTGATAAACTGAACCAAAGGTGCAGACATTAAACCTTCATGTGTTGCTGCTGAATGCTTTTCCCCTTACCATATGGAAAAAAAGGTAAAAAGTATCTTACATCCTTCACGCAGAAGACTTGTCTTTGCAGAACTAGAGTCATTGTAAAACCATTTGGCCCGTTTCCATGCAAATTGTAAGCATGTGTTTGTGATTCAGTGGGATGGCACACACTTCACTATGTATAGGATAGTATGTGATAGCTAAACTAGCATGGAAAGAAGTTCACGCTAAAAAGTTTTATTGATGTGGGATTTTAAATTTTAAATATGGACAGGTAGGTATTACATCGTGCTATAGAACAAGTCAGATGAAAATGGAATTGTTTTGAATATTTGCCATTCTTTTCCTAACCTGGGTAGCAGGAAAAACAGCAACTAAAGAGAAAGAATCTTCTGTGTTAAATACAGTGAATATAAAGCACACATATCTGTGCATCAGTAAAGTTATCTGCAGAGACAGATCATTTCAGAGGAATTAAAACAAACTAGATTCTAAGTACCAAGCAGCACTGCGAATTCCGCGTCAGCTGTGTGAATGAATACAATTCTAGCATTGCTACCAAAGTGGTATGCTGTTTGCCTGTGGGTTATCTATATGGAGATTGTTAGAGCCTTGCAATAGCCATAATGGAAGATTCAGTCAATGGTGCAACTTTCCCATCTGATTGACTCTATAAGTAGTCATGCAGAGTTCAGAGGTCAAATTCAAGACTTCATGGCAAATCTGAGAAAAATTACCTTTCAGTTTAAGAGTCCAGGAGGAATCCAGCCATTGCAATAGTCATTTAGAATGCCAACATAATATATATGCCAGCAGATACATTGTTATTACACTAAAATACAAACTAATGACAAATTTTAAAAGACAGGAAAGAAATCAGTAATACAACTTCTGGTCAGCAAAAGCTATTACAAATTATCCACGGAGATCCGAGGCAAATACTGCCTCTGAGCATGGTTATCCACGCAAGATGAGTCTTCACATGAAGCAATGATTCTTCGTTATTTACCCACTTCAGAATAACACTAATCTCCAGCAGATCTGTACAGGAAATTACTCCAACCTGGTGGCTCAAAGTACCTCAGACTACACCAATAGCCATTCTGTAGGTACTCCTTCTTTCTACACCCTTAGACTCATATTTTAAGGTCTTTTGCACACCTAAGACCAAACTGTGAAATGCGAGTCCTGGGTGAGACTTTGCCACTTAGCTTAACTTTCCCCGCAAAAGCCTTCAAACATATCTGCTTCTCACTACTGACAGTGATATAGACAACTCAGGCTCTCATTTTAGATCGTCTGTATTTTATTGTGTGTGAGAAAGACACCTGAATGCAAATAAAATGCTGGTTAGGTGGACTCCAACCCAAAATATTTTTCCTGCTTTTACATAAAGACCTAGGTACTGACAGAGCACACCACTGCTAAATAATAATTAAGCATGGATGTATAATTAGATAGAAGAGTAATTGAAAAAAGTTATTTATTATTTATGAATGACGGCATGTTAATTATACCTAGACAACTCCTAATTGTTCCTTTGAAAGCCTATGTGCTTTACACATGTGGAAGTAAACACCCAAAGATGATTTTTTATCACAGGCTCTTCTGTTTAACCATTTTAAGTACTGGCACCGTTTTTCGTGGTAGTAATCTGCATTAGATTTTGCAATGTCTGGGTTCAGTTGAGAACTTTTTGGACCTTGCTTGCATACAAGACATTTGTAATTTGAGGACTATAACACTTAGCATCATGTTGGGTGTAAATAAGCTTGCTACCTGGGTATCTGTTATATATAATCCTGAGTATCTGTTATATGTCCTTTCATAAAAAATATTCCTTAGAAAGGACTTTTTATAAAAAAGATCATTAATGTATCATTGGACTTGCAGAACGAAAGTCACTTGTATGATGATCCATAAAAGGTGTGGATAACTTTTCAGACTGCTCTGAAATAATAGCAGTCTTACAGACCGATTGCCAGAAAATGTTAGGTGATTTTTGGACTGGAAGGTATGTAGTCTGAGGGTATCCCAAGATCTGGTTAATGCTTTGCTAAGGAAATCATCTTTTGACTACCTTGGGCAGGAGTGTGGCATGCCTGTTCTCCACACAGTGTTGTCGGTTCTCTGAGTGACTTCTCCAACTTCACCGGGCTGTTTGTGAAACCACTCTGCTGCCTCTGTCTATAAATACACAGTCAGGGAGCAGGGAGGAAGGAGCATCCCACCAGACAAGGCTCAGGAGCAATTACAAAACATGTGATTGGGGGGGTGAAGAAGGGCAAGCTAGCTCATACCTCTGCAGATGCAGGAAAGGCAACAGAGAAGCAGTTGGAAGTGAGGAAAATTTTGCCTTGTTTATGGGGATATCGTAGTTCCAGGTTGCACCAAAAATAGGCTCTGTCTTCCCCACACAAATGAGTCTTGAGGGATAAAACCAGTATGTGAAAGCTGCCCTTTTTTTTTGGTTCAGCTTTAATATCAGTAGCTCTCTGGATAGTCTATGTGAACAGGAGTTGTTCTGGAAAGTTTCCACAAAACTGGGTTAGTAGTGTTTGACCTGGAGGGGGGACGCCCCTGTGTGATGGACCCCCTTCAAAGCATGCTGGAAGTGGGAGATGGGGGAAGCAGTAGGTGTGACACTGCAGAGCAGATTCCCTGTCTGTCCCAAGTTTTTTCTAACAGAGCAAGAATTAATAGCACAGAGCAGATCCTAGGTGAGTTGAGGAGAGCTCACTGAGTTGAGAAGGTGTTATGAGGCATCCTCAGCTAACCATGCTGTCATTACACTCCCTCTTTAACCCGACTTCGAAAGAAGGCAGAAGATATTGCAGCACTTTCACTACACATTATGAGGTTCCTCCCCTTTCTCATCACATTTTATGCTGTGTTTTGTTAAGGGCAGACATTCCCTGTTTAGAAAAAAGCATTATTCGAAAGCCCACCCTCCTGGTGCAGTCACATCTGGGAATCTGTAGATGCATACACTTAGCACCATTTTGAAGACAGTGCTGAGGTTAAATTTCTAAAAGTAAAGTTTGAGCAAGAAAGGAAAAAGAAAACTGTTTTTTCTGTACCAGCTGGAAGGAAAAATTGACTAACTATTCTGACTAGTTTATCATAAAATGTGGTACTTCTTGCTGAGATGCGCATGTTGGCAAAAATTTCTTCTGCCCTCTATCCTTTGATACATTTGTAGGAAAATATTTACAATGAAAATACTGCCTATTCAGTAAACTATAATTTCACAACAAGAACAAAGCTGCAGCAATTACTTTCCTATCAAGTAATTCTGTGGATTTATACTATCATTTAGCAAGTGGCCTATTGACCTTCAGCCACCAGATAGTTCTATGTGTTGTAAAGTGGCCGTCCTTAAAATATAACATTTACCTGCTGAGAACAACATTATACTATTTATGAAACTATATAATTTCAATAGCCAAACTCAGCAAGATTTTATTGCTCTCTCTACCTGTAATTGTGGAACAGCTGACTCATCAGTCCATAATCATCCCTTACCAATGAACAGCTTCACTAAAACTCTCAAAAAGTGACTTGTTTTCTCATCATTCCTGCAAGCACTGCCTCTCCCCTCCAACCCCCCTCACTTTTTTTGACAGTAAAAGAGTCGTCTCAAAAGGTTATAATTAATTACAGTTCAGATTAATACTAGGGAAACATTCATGCAACAAACTCTACACTGACTTGCTGAAAGAAAGATGTATACTTTTAATAACATGAAGATAAAAAAAAATTCATTAATATCTTAAAAAAAAAAAGTATTTTAGCAGTCAGTTTACCTTTTGTCTAAGATGTATTAAAGTAAATGTTCCTTCAAGGATGGAGATAGTTTCCTCTGGTTTTCCTCATTCACTACCATAGAGTATTTCTTAACAAGCTTTCATCTACCTAACAACTTTTCCCCTTTGAATCTTTTGACAACAGGCATCATTCATTATATTATTTATTAAGGAATCACACATCTGTGAAGCCAAAAATTTTCCTATTTATTCCCTTCCATTTTTAGTCTGGGGACAGGGGAGAAATCTTTGCTTTCATAATAGCTGAAGCTCTATATTAATACATGACTGCAGTCAAGTCATGTTTCAGGGTTTTAGTGAATTAGTTGCAAGGATCAGGAAGGAATACCTGGCACTTTGTATGCAACAGGAATTTGAATTTGGATTTGGATTTGGTTTTTTTCCTCCTGTTTAGGCATTTGCTCTGGCAACAGCTGGGGCTGAGACACTAGGCAGGACGGCACAGCACTCTGAGCCTTCTTTCTTAGGTGTTTCCCAGTACATGGTGTTAGGATTTATTCAGAGCCAAACTGTTGACCAGAGGCGGAGTGAGGGAAGGTCTGGCAGGAACCCCATTTTTTGCAGCATGGAATATAGGTCACCTGTCAGAATAATCTGAATCTAACAAATTCCCTGCCCTGCAGCAAGACAAACTGTTAAACTAAAGAGCATGGTCACGACTGCAGGGCGGTAAATTAATGCTCTTCAGCAGATAGATGGTTGGAGAGTTCGCCATAAATACCTCAGACTACCCGTTTTCTACTAATGGCATACAATCAGCGTATGTCTGACGAACTGAAATACTTCAGATTCACCTAAGTCATTGGACTCAATCTGTCAACAACTGTACTAAACTGCCTGGCTTGCGCTCTGCAAAAGGTCAGGCTGAACAATGCGAAAGGTCCCACGTGGCAAGAGGCTCTGTGAGTCTGGGGGATTTGCGCAATAGAATTTTAATCTCTCGCTTATATTTGCAAGGGAAGAAAAACAGCATCATAGGGACCAAAGAAATGCCGCAGCAGAACTCAGCATGGATGACTCAGTAAATCCAGGATCCAGGCTTCTGGAAGGACTCCTGATGTCAGAGCAGGTGGTCCCCTTCATCTCTTTTTCTTTTTTTCAGTAGAGCATGTACATAACCAGGTGATCATGACAGGTATTTGTTACTACACTCGAAGTCAGGATTGGTTATTACTCTGAAGAGAGAGACTTACCTTTTGAGATGATTTCCCAAACTCCTACTACAACGATTACTCAGAAACCTTTCTATTACTCTTTCAACAGCACTGCTGGGGAGACTGGGCTTTTCAGATCAGAGCATGTGAAAGAGCTGGGCTGCCCAGAGCAAAGCTCCTCTCTGTGAATTCCTCGGCACACCCTTGTCTCTGAACCGAGTGCCTAAATCAGAGCAGTTTCCTCACAGCTCTATTCTGTGTCAAAGTGACATCCACAGTCATTATTGTGTATTCCATGCTTCTGCATCCTCCATCCCCCACTTCCTTTTGCTAAGGGGAAGATGAGATTTGACTTTTATAATTGTCTTGCCAATATTTCTTCGAAAAGCAAATATTCTTTGTTTTATTCCCCTTGCAAAGTGACTTACACTTCTGTGGTACTGGCTTGTGGCACATTGTTCAGACAAACCAAGAGGAATTTTGTTTGATTCATAGCTATATCTAAAGTGCTAAGAGGCACCTAAAAGAAAAAAAAGAAAGATGGAAAACAGAGACAGGGTCAGATTCTCAGCAAGTAAAAATTGCCATAACCTCACTGCTTTTGAGTGACTTTGCACCAGCTGAAGATTTGACCCAGCATTAAAAATGTTGGGAAAGACAGTTTATTAGTCATCCCAGGTAAATGGAAAGAATGCTCAGAAATGAAAGACGACACCCTTTATTTGACTTCTTCAAAACATTTTTAGGCTTTATTGTTAATAAGATTAAAAAGGAGATGAGCAATAAAGATATTGGGGCTGAGTTTATTATGAGAAAAAGTACGCTTCAGGAAGAGTGCTCTCCCACCACTTAGACAGAAAGTTTGTGTACACATCCTTCCATTCACGTTTTTTTATTGCTGTTTGCCTAGGAGAAAAAAAAAAGTCCCTATTAAAAGAATGCGAGCGGGAGTGCATTGCCTCCCCTCTCCAGGTTACTCTCGATGCACTGATCCACGTATTTCCCATAACTATGTAATTTTCTGCCAGTCATGACTGTAGACCCTTCAGTGGGTGAAACATAATACTTCCCTTGAAAATAAAGTAGGTCATCTGACAAACTGTGTTCCTCCTGTCTTTTGTGGGCCATTCAGTGACTTTATTTTACTGAGGGAACAAGGGGAAGTTTATAATAGGATCAGTTTTGTTTGCAATTTGTTTCTAATAGATGCCAATAAGCCGGTTAACTAGGCTCTAGTTAATGGAAATTTTATTGTTTTTCCCCCTGCAGTGCACATGACCTTTTCTTACAAGAGTTTGTGATTCTTGAAAACATGTATCTGCTGCCTTGCCTCGGGGTCTGCTTACAACAGCGGGGATATGACCATAGGCTCTTCTGAACTTGTTCACCAGCCCTCCGCTTTGAGTAGACCAAAATACTTTGATCATCCTGTCAGTGGCAAATTTACGGCAACATGCTGGCTTTTGTTCCATGTGTATTTCTCCAAATATAATATCTCCCTCAAGAAATCAATGATAAGCTGTTAAACTAAAGAGCATGGTAACATCCACAGAGCAGTAAATTAATGGTCTTTTGTGGATAGATGGTTACAGATTTCATCATAAAAAATGGATAAAAGATTACATATCACACAGAGCGAAACTTTTAATAACTCAACATGACTTTTCTTAATGGGTTTTATTCATTTTAATCATTATAGTGTCAATGATGATTATAGCCTTATTAGATTCTGGTGATTGAGGAGCCTGTTTATGAGATATTGAAAATCTTAGTCTGTTCGGAAGTGTGGTTGCAGTCTGTGGAGGTTTGATGTGTAACTTCATCTGCAGAAGTAGGGCTTGCCAGAAGAGTTTCAATTAATACTTTTACTAAATTGCTCCTGTCTGTAGTGACCTAGGTCACAGATGACTTAAGGATTCCACAACATCGTCTTCTCAAAACAGTAGACCAGCAAGAGTGTAAATCAAAGAGAGCCAAGGAACTAAAAAAAAAAGGAAAAAAAAAAGAAGGGGGGTTGAATCATATGGCAAAATAAACCCATCTGCTTTCCTCTCTAGCAGCCACATAAGACTCTAGCCTTAAGTTATCACCCTGGACTAGGTCTTCCTTCCTAATGATGAAGCTCTTCACATAGACTTAAGCATATATGAACGCTCAGAATTAGAATGGCTCTTAATATTATCTGGAACATGAACAGAATAAACAAAGCTGGTGCAACAATACTGTGTAATTATCTTTGAATTCTGAGGGAGAATTATTGTATCACTTTTTAAAAACTGTTTTTAAAAATGCATGTCTATGCTAATTCCTTTTAATGTGGACAAGAATACACCAGACCACCTTTTTTTCTTTTTTTTTTTTTGACTCTTGCTTAAAGCTTGTTAAAAGAATCCTTATCCTTGTGAGGCCACAGATACAATCTAAACTATGAAATGAAAATGATGCCATAAGTTTGTTTATAATTAAAATGGAATATTTTTAGTAATCACGTGCAGTTCTCTCTCACGAGTGCCAACTTCCCCTTACAAATCAACAGCGTTATGAACTATAAAAGGTTTAGATCAGAGCCACAGAAATCTATCTAAATCATCCTGAATTAATTCATCTTTTGGGTCCTGAAAACCTGAGGAGTGCTTCAGACGCGTCCTGCTTCTTACCCTCATTCCGCCCTGTGGCCTGTCCCTCACCATCAGACAAGCAGGGCTCAGGCCAGCTGGGTCCCTGCAGGTGGAAGCGGGATGCTTGTCCCAGTCACTTCTGCCTGCCCTCAAGTACTGCAGGAGCTGGGAGCTCCCTCTGTGCTGGGGGAATCAGCAGGAGTTCATCAGAGCTGCCCGTGTCCTTCCTCCTCCTCCTCCCTGCTTTGCTGGGTATGTTCCAGGTGCAGCAACAGCCCAGTCTACATAGCACCTTCATCTCCTTGTCTGGCAGCTCCTTCTGGGCGGTGACATGCCTCTTTCAGAACTTAGACAAAATTCAGTGTAATCCCCGGAATCCTTTATCCTGAATGAGGACGTCAGGATTTGTCCTGCTAAGGATTCAATTAGACCCTGCAGTGCCACTGGATGTGTTCTTTTTTTTGCTTCTTTTCAGCTCTAAAGCAATGCTAGCAGTCTGCAAATATGTAAAAGGCAGTTCAGACAGAAAGGAAATAAGCTTTTCTGTGTCCACTGGGGATAAACCAGCGAGTGTTGGATTTAAATTGCAGCAAAGGAGGTTTAGACTAGACATCAAGAAAAAGCACTATAGACGGCTAGCGGTGCAGATAGTTAGGGATTGCCGTTGGCCATGTAGGGAAGTTGTGGAAACATCATCTCTGGAGTCTTTTTTAAACTGTCAGGAGAAGAACTAGACAATTTTCAGAGTCCATTTTAGCCCAGTTTTTTGATGATTTCTAAGATTCTCCTCCCTGTTCACAAGTTTACACTAGGTGTTTGGGTTATTTTTGTTTTTTTTTTTTTTTTAAGTTCTAGGTGGTCAAACAGTTTCTGACTTACTTAAACTTACTCCAGATTTGAGTTCTTCAATGTGCGTGTTTCAGGTACTGTATTTTCTTTTGTATCCATTCAAATTGTACCAATCATCATGAACTGGCTATCAACACTTACTTTCTTAAATCACCGTATTTGTTACTGAATAACCATACTCACAATAAAGGATTACAATAAAAATCTCATCATTATTACAGTGCCACAAATGGATGCCAGAGGAAACCAACACAAATAAAAAAGTCTGGCTAAAATCCTTCCACTCAGTCAGCATGAAGTCATAGTTCCATACAATAGCCATGTGGATCTGTTTGCTGTTCTTGGTTCGCTCTTCTATTATTCCATTTGCATTGAAGACAAAACGCTCCGACTGCAGACCAAGACAATAAGTGCATGAGCATTTGCTGTGTTCTCACAGATATATCTGGCAGATGATAAAATACAGACTAAAACCCCACTGATTCTCACGTTCCTTTTCAGCATGCCAGGTGTCACGTATCGCTTCAGATGGTTGAGAAAATATCATTCTTATATTGCTATGTTAGGCAACACACATGTACACAATCAAGGTAAGGAAACAGGCCTTCAGAATTACCATTTCTACAGCTCATTCACTTGAGTCCTCTTTTCTTGCTAAGCCTATTGGAAAGGTAACAAATATCTCCAAGAAGGGGGAGAAAGGACAAAGCATGTTTGTTTTAGAAATGTCTGGGGATTTTTTTTTAATTAATGTGCCAATCACTTAGTAAGCTGCAGGGCAGACTCAGTAGCTGGGACAATCCAAATAAAGCCCACATGCTCCTGTTTCAGTCACCTCCCTTTCCTCAGGGCAGGCTTATTAACTCAGAAACGGGAGCCCAAGGTTTAAAGTAGCGCTACACACTTAGAAGCAGAAATCTTTCTGGCTCTGCGCAGATGAAAAGTTAGGAATCAACCTCTCTACCTCTTGACGTCTCTATCTGGACCATCTTGTAGCTCCTTAGCTAACCCCATGTCCCATTTGCTATTATTTTGCAGGAAAGCTGTTATATGCTTTCAGAAAGGACCAGCAAATATGGCCTGCAGTTTGTCTCGCCCCCTGTGCCACGAAAAGGGGGCAAACACATTTTGAGCGTTGGAGCTGTTGCACAGCTCCATCTAGATCCGTTTGGCTCTGCCCTGGTGCTCGCCAGACAGCGAGCTCCTCCTAAAACACAGCCGAAGAGCTGCTCTCAGCCGCCCTGCCCCGGGAGTCGGGGAACAATGCTTTCGTCTGTGGGTCTCCCATTAATCAGAGAGCAAAGCAGGCTGCTCCTGGCCCAGATCACCAGTAAATTACTTCCCGCTGCGTGCTGGGGTGGGGGAGCGGAGGGCTGGGGCTCTGCCGGCTCCCTGGCAGCCCGCTCTGCCCGTCAGGCACAGACAGGGGATGCGCGGGGGCCACCCAGGGAGACTTTCGCTTCCTTATTCCCCGGCGTGGGTGCGTGGGCCAACATTGCCCTGGATTAGCAGGAAACGCTCAGCAAATATATCAAAAGCACCAGGGCAGAAACTTGCAAACCGCAGTCTCTTTATCCTTATGGGAAAGGCTCATAGCATTTAATAGAAAACAAAGACCTTTCTGAACTCTCCTATCGTGTTTCGTAGGGGTCCCTACGGACCGGGCTTCGCAGACAAGCATGGAGATGAACGTGGCTACAGGACTCTTCAGACCAGTGTGAAAACCAGCTATCCTCCTGGTTGGCTTTAGTCATCTGATGAGCTCTCTAGGTTTTCTCTCTATCAAACATTACGAGACACCGTAAAACTTCACATCATTCCATCAGCAGATGGACCAAGTTTCCCTAGCGCGGACACGCATTACATTAGGTTGTGCAGGATTTGGCCAAGCACGCTCAAGTCCGCATACGTTACCACCTAGTGACTATTCTGGGTACATTGCAGCACGTTCTGCAGAAGGTGATGATGTATTAGGAGACTTGTAATGCGAGCAAATAAATGATGATTTATCGAAGTGACTGATCAAAGCCATTAAATTAATATAGAACAGTATCAGTAGTAAATTGGGTGATTAAAAAAAAATGCCCTGATTTCTTTAGAGAGATACACCAAAAATACCTTCTCCAAATATTTGGATTTTCTTCATTAAGGTCAAGCAGCCTATCCTGTTTCCTGGAATTTGGCTGGTAGGTTCACAGTCCCATCTTTTTTTTTTTTTATTGAGGTAATAACTAATCATTTCTGCTCCATACCTTTGTCATACGTAATTGCCATTTTACTGTTCCCTAAGGTCAATTTTACTAAGACTTTTAAAAAGCTGAATTTAAAATGACTAATGCCGATTAAAAGTAGGAATTCAAGGTTGCAAAGCCTATCACAGCCTTATGCCATTTCCTGTGGCTGTATTTTAAGGTAATTAAGAGCAGATCTCCCTGTAGTACATCTTTGTAAAGTAACTGCAAGTGTATTAAGGCACAGGCCTACCTAGTAAATATTCATGCTTGTTTGTGAGGTGGGAAGCTTTTCCCAAGCATTTTTCTAAATTCTTCTTCACTTCTGCGTGTGTACCAATAGAAGTTCTTCCAGTTGCCTGTCACCAGAATTACTTTAAACTGCTTCCCTCAAAAAAGTCAAATCCAGGGATGGTAGCATGTCATATAGTAGTGGTTTAATCCTACCATCCCTTTACTCAGCCAGGCAAGGCTGATACAGCTTCTGGTGCGGGTGACGATGTCTTGGGATGGGATCAGAGTTTCCTATCCAGCTGGAGAGGATTACTTTCAAACGAAAATCTCAGCTATTTCTCTGGGTCTGCCAGTGCCAGCATCTTTGGAAATCAGGACTACTAGCTTATAAAGGTAGTGAGAGATTTTGCATGTTTGAAGTTCTTAAACCATGAAAAAGTAGGCTGTCGGTGAGCCCGATGGAGTTAATGAGCCCAGTCGCTGGGTGTGGAACTCTTAGCAAAGGTAACGAGTTTTACCTTTCAGCAGAGCTTGCCAGGTTTAGTCTGTTTCTGCTTTTACTCCAGGGGTTTTACTTCTCAACCCGGAATTCACAGCTGAGAGAAATAAAGGTACACACTAAAAGTTTCTGGAAAGACACTACTCAGCCTGTGAAAGAAAGTTGGCTAAAGTATGATATAGAGGAAATATTTTTATCGTAATTATTATGATTTTTTTTGCAGTTCTATGATGCCTCTTTTTAAAGGTGCTATAAACGTTATTCGAACCAGGTTCCCATTACTAGAAAAGGTCAAATCTTACAGTAGACTCACAAAGTCAGGCTAGCCATTAGTAAATAAGGGTTTATGGAAAACTCATAAAGCACCTAAAGTGCCAGCTTATGTAATGTATCTAATATAATAAACACTCTGAGGGGAGTCTAGGAGTGGAAAAAATGCAGTTTCTTATTATAAAATATTTGAACGTAGTCGAGACTTTAGAAATTGATCAAACTGCGTGAGCCAGAAGGCTTTGTCACAAAGCCTGAAAATCCAGGAGACCTTTAGCTTGCTGAGAGGAAGCATTTTAGCAAACCCTGCAGGGTGAATTGTTAATACCAACTTATATTCACAGTGCTCTCAGAAGTTGTGTAGGAGATTTATCTGGCACACTCATTGTTAGATTCACATTACACTAACTACTGTACAAACAACTGCCTGCTTTTAGATTACAACAACTACACTGTACTGCCAGCGAGACCGAGGAACGCGGGAGGAATGGAGCATATCACTTGCTTCGGTTGCATAGATGCCTTTTAGAGTCGCTGAGAAAGCCGGTCATTGATGGCGGGTTGGCACCGAGTTAGACTGTTTTCCTGAGCAAGGATATTCCCACAACAGTTATAGTCACCTGGTATTGTACAAACTACCTGCACAGAGGCGTTTGATTTGACACTCCATCCTTGTGCTATTTTTGGCACGCTCCTTCCTAATTTGTGATTAACAAGGATTAGGTTGTTTTCACTTTGTAAGGGCTATTTATAGTTCAATAGGAGATTTCCCCCCACCCTTTCCTACCCCTACAGTGTATCAATGGCACGATTTTAGTCTTAACATGCGACCACAATTATAGAGTCATGTTAAGTAATTAAAAAAAAGGAGCTGATTATGAAATACGAAGGACTAACTAGAAACATATGAACAATGTACTACATTTATGCAACATAGGTTTCTTTTAGGAGAACCAGATCCTGGCAAGACTTTGTATGATGCTTTCGCAACTAACATGCCTCCTTCAAGTGGACTACGCTGTTCAGCAGTTCCAAAACACAACAAAATCACGTGGGACAGAAACTGTAGAATTAACCTGAACTTGAAATAATAGGAGGACTCAATGACCCAATCTTTCTGCCTCTGAACACAATGAGAATTTTAAGACTGAATTCAGTGGGATCAGGAACAAGCCTGGAAAATAGTTATCTAAGGGAATTTGATTGAGATAACAGGATTATGATGCATTTGTAAATTTGCAAGAGAGATCAGCGTGACACAGGACAGTGCCTATAACAGATTAGCTGGGGGGTATTCTAAGTGGCTAGTATACAGTCTTGACTTAGGATGAAGTTATTAAAAGGACTGAATGCTGGAACAGCTGTGCTCCCACTGAAGTCAGTAGCTAAAAAAAAAAAATTGGAACTTTTTAGTATTTATTTTAAAAGCTGAATCTTTGTGAATCTTCAGATAGGGACAGAAAAAGGCATTTAACCTGCCTTTATCTGTATCACAGACACCTCAAAAGAACACAGCCATGTGAGACGTATCATCAGACAAATGGCTCTACCCAGAAATCACTGCAGTACACAGGAGTCATCTGTGCTGATTACTGTTATCAGCAACTTTCCAACAGACAGCAGTTGTATCCGCCCGAGACAGATAGCAAGTGCACACACGAACAGAAAGCAGAAACAGTTGCGAGTTCAACAAAAGGTATTGTACATAATGGAGCCAGACAAGCACAGTAGTCTTCCCAACTTCTTCCGTCACAGAAGTAAATGTCCTTTCAAAATAAATTGGCTGCATGATGCAAGGTGGGAGATATGTGATAAAGATATCAGCCACAGGTCCAGGAGAATAGCCAGTAGCAGGCTGCTGGTATCAGTGGTCCTGACCTCTTTGACAGGACAGATGTATGTACTAAGGGAGGGATCTAAATCCTGTTCTGTCACCTATCTAAAAAAATGGGGTTCCTCATCTAAGATAACCATGGAGAGAAAGAGGGTTTTTCATCCCATTGTGAGACAAGTGTGAGAAGAGGTGTGATGAAATCTTCTCTGGAGGAGCTTGTCTCCTTCCAGAGATAACTGCAGGACTCTAGACAGCCGAGATGCCAAGCTTTTGGACTGCTCAAATCTGTCCTGGTTTCAGCTGAGATGGAGCTAATTTTCTTCCCAGTAGCTACTGTATTTTGGATTTTGTATGGGATTTGGTATGTGAAGAATGTTGATAATACACTGACGTTATTAGTTGTTGCTAAAAGAGATCAAGGACTTTTTTCAGCTTCCCAGGTTTTGCCAATGTGCAGGTGCAAAAAGCTGGGAGGGGTATAGCCAGTACAGTTGACCCAAACCAGCCAAAGAAAGTATTCCATGCCATAGACGTCATGCCCAGTATATAAGTGGGGGTCAGCTGGTGGGCTGGAAGCTGTTCATTTGGGCTTTTATTTGTTGGTTCTGCCCTCCCTCGCTCTCTCTCTCTGGAAGTTGCAGTTCCAAGGTCGCTGCTGGGGAAATCGCCGTTCTGAGATCGCTGCTCAGGATTGTCCCGAGATCGCTCTTGGTTTCGCTCTCTGATTGCTGCTCAGGATGGGCTGTATTGGTCATTGGGTTGTTGGGCAGTGAGAAATTGTGCATTGTTCATTTTTTATATTCTATTATCATTATATTTTATATATATAGTAAACTGTCTTTATCTCAACCCACGAGTTTTCCTTTCTTTCCGATTCTCCTCCTCACCCCACTGAGGGGGGACGGTTAGTGAGTGACTGCGTGGTACCTAGGTGCTGGCTAGGGTTAAACCACGGCAACATTGCATGAGATGCATCCAATGTCAATGGCTGCAAAATGCCTCCCTGGAAGCTCCCTTCTCCCTTGCTATGCATGCTTGCCTACTCTGATGCACCCATATGTTGTTAATGGGTAACTCGAGCCTGAACAGCTAGAGAGCTGGATCTGTCCTTGCCTGCTTACATCCCTGGCTTTGTTTGCTTTCCCAGTTGTGCTGTCTTCGTGCCCACTTAACTTCTGCATGCAATCCGTTATGCTTGCCCTACTGAGCCAAACTTGTGCTGTTCTGTTGCAATTCTCATTTACTCTTCCTCCGGTTGTCTGTCAGCAGATGGGTCCATTACCAAAGCTTTGTTTGTGCTGTTGTCAGATAGCCTCTTTCCCCATCGTTGCTCCATGTGGGGATGTAGCATGCTTTGCTGCAGCTGTAGGTCTTTGCTGAACCCCAGGAGCACACTTAGAATAAGCACTGGGACATCAGAGTGCAAAAATCTAGTGGACAGCCCTATATGCGATTGGCAGCTTCCAGTTCTGCACCTCCCTTGAGCGTGTCTCTCAGTTCAGCCCTCCCTTTCTTCCTCTGGGCTTTCCTCCCACGCTCTACTGCCTGCCTGGCCCCCTCCAACCCAGCCCAATTTCTGCCTCAGGGTCCTCTGCTCGTGGCAGTTAATGCTCTAAAAAATTGTGGCCCAGAAAAGTTAGTAGCAGGCTGCAGCCAATAATAAAATGGCCACCCTTTTCATCTGTTACAAATCTCTCCCCTACTTGCTCCCTCTCTGTTTTGTCCTCTTAGTAGATACGCCCTTTGTTGCAGAGATGCAAATCTCAGCTGGCTTTGATGTCATGAATCTTGGTTTTATTAACCTTCCAAATGACTGCTACACTGGGCCACATCCTGCTTTTAGCCAGTCAAATGCAAGTAATGTTTCTGCTTGATTTCTTTTCTGTTTTCCAGATACTCGTGTTGCTTTGATATAATTTTACACAACAGTGTTCTTATTTTCATATGCCTTTTTGATTAGTTGGTCACTTACATATTATTCTCCTTCGCTGATAATTCCTTCACCTTTACTATATAGTTTCCTACCTTTACTAAAAAGTGAAACCTGAAGAAGAGCCATTAAGCATAACCAAATATAATGCAATGTACTTTAGGAAGTCATTACACTTGTTCATTTGCATTCTTTATTGCTTGTTTTTCTTATAAAGTATCGGGAAACATGCAGATTACCATTTGGTTTTATTACTTAAGAGCTCCAGCCATCCTTACTTAAGATTAAAGTCATTGTTGCCACAATAGCTCTTCCACTTCATCTCAAAGGATTGAGCTTGCAGAGAAACACATTCAGTATAAATGGGTTTTGCTGGATCTCCAAGACTCCCGCCTAGATTAGAGCAGGGTTTTAAGTTGGGAAATGACATATCTGAGCTGTGATCAGTTGTGCTATCCGGGCAAGTCTATTTAAAAGCACTTTCCATTTTAAATATAGCAATAAAATACCACACTAGCAAACCTTCTTGATAAGGGTAAAAGCAATACATCCAAATCCAATCTAAATTTGACATTGCCTAGAACAAGAATTCACATTGATAAGTCAGGACTCATTTACAAGGCCATAAATGGGTGGGTAGCTATAATTTGGGTATTAAACTTGTAAAATATATTGATGGCATACAAGGGCTAAATAAATAATTTACTACAAGAAAATTGGAAATCTTTACACAGTACTTAATTGACCAGCCACTCTCCCATGTTCTTGATAGCTTCCTATTTTGCATTTTTTTTATTTTTCACACACTGAAATTTTTCCCATGTGTATTTTTTTCCAACTTCAGTGAATGTTCATAAGTTGCTGTATATCTGCAAACATAACCTGTTTCCATCTTTGTTTTGTCAGTCAATTACATTCTTTTTGACATTTTCATTTGTTTGTTTAAAAGCATGAGTGAATCAAATACCTTTTCTGGGCACGGCTCAGCTGGTATTAGTCTTAAAACTAAAATGAAATTAGCTCAGTGATCAGCCTAACTTGGAATGTTAGTTAAATCCATTTTCAGCACAAAGCAGACCAAGCTATTGTAGCTAATGGGTATTCCAGTGATCACAGTAAGAGTGGGATTGGCAGCTTTATACAAGCTTATAAAAATTCTTATGACCACCTCACTGGCCAGTGTAACTCAGGGTAGTTGCAGTAAGGTCAATGAATTTTGGCTTTAAAGGAATTTTGCCATCCACAGATATTGAAAATTTGATTTTGAGATTCCGTACAGGCCCTTGGTTGACCCTGCCCTCCAAAGTACCCCACAAGTCAAGAATCAGACCTACAAAATGTGTAAGATTTTATTTTTAAATCGTCACTCTTGCTTTTTGTTAGATTTCTCCTCTGGGTTATGCTCCCACCACCTTTCCCTGTGACCTGAGAAAGAGAAGCGAGGGTTTCCACCTTACCTCCTCAGCTTTTGTTTCCTTGGGGGACCATAGCACTACTGTACATGCTCGTATCCCTTTGATTACAGAATCACAGAATGGTAGGGGTTGGAAGGGACCTCTGGAGATCATCTAGTCCAACCGCCCTGCTAGAGCAGGTTTAAATGCACATCAGATGCTGATGTGGACTCTTCATCTCTCTGCTGGAGCAGTGACAGGACAAAACTGTGCCTTTTTTTTCCCCGTTAGGGGTGCTGTGGTCTCTCTGTGCAGTGGCTTTCACGGATTAAAGAGTTCAAATGCTTTTTAGAGGAAGGGGAGGTGCATTTGAATTCAGGTTCCTCCTGGCCTGTTTTGGTTTGTTCTCATCTTTAGCCATCCACAGCAACCTACTGTGCAAAGAATTATGCTCTAGACAGGCAGCAGTGGCGCTTCCTCATACACACATCCTTGGAGAGCTTCCCACTGGAGCTACTGCTCACGCTAGCAGCAGAGTTATTTTGCTGGTACAGTCTGTACAAGTTTCCCAGGAGGTATAAGGCAGAGTGCCAGAGGACTTTGTGGACATTAGTGCTTCTCTGTCAAGGTTGTTTGCCAGGATGAAATGCCATGAGGAAACACATGTCATACCACCCTAAGTCATATACTGGACCCAAGGTAAGCACTGTAGAGGTAAAGGAGCAAATCTGGAGGGAGTACAGCAAATTCAGGGTAAGCAGAGGGAGAGCTTTGTTCCAGCTGCTCTGGGCCACTGCCATCAGCTTCCCTATTGTTACAGGCATCCCGAGACTCCCATCTAATTCCACTTTCCACCTGCCCTCCCCAATAAATTCCTTTTAAAATGGTAGTTATTTTTGCTCAAAATATTTCCATTGTTTCCTGAGGAATGCCACCCCCCTCCCAGCTGGGACCCTGCCTCACGGTCGGATTGACAGCACTTTGCTTAGCAGCCACATGACCAGTTTGGAGCCCAGACCTAGCTTCAGAGCAAAATATTTTGGAGGTGGGAGAAAAGTCCAGTATTCCTTGGATGGTGATAGGGTGGGATGTGGGTTAGGGTTTTTAAGCAAGCATTGTACCCAAATTCAGACCTAAAACAGTCTCTTAGCTATAGGAGAAAGGGTACACGCTGGTGGAACTTATATGCAAGGGAGCCAGAAGAGAGCAAAACTCAGTGCTCTGCTTTACATGTGTGTAATATGCTGCTGCCTGAGGGAGTAAGAACCCACTTACAACCCCGCATGGATTACCCTGGCTTTGTCCAGGTGCATGAAACAAGCAGGGCCACACATCTGCTTATTTCCTCTCTGGGGATTAGAAATTGGAGGGTGGGAAATGAGTAGAGCCTGGGGTCCATTCTCGCTCGCCAGCTCAGCTGAGCCAGTGAGCGCTTGAAGGGGTGGGGGAGGAAGGGGGGAATATTATTTTATTTCTGGCTTAGGCCAGAGGTAAATGACTGCCCGAGGGAATAGGAGAGGAGAAGGTGTGCCGCTGAGTTACAGTGCCTCAGGGGGCTCCTGCTGCAATGGCACAGCTATGTAACGTGCTCCCTGGGGGATTGCATCTGAAATAAAAATGCAGCCTGTTACTTATTGGCATTAATGTTCACTTACTAACGTCTTTTATTGCTTAAGTCTTCTATTTTGGCGCCTGGGTAACTACTTAGGCTCTTTTAAATTCACTGGACCAAATTCAGAGATCACATATCCAGAGATCTATGTAGAGTTCACAACTGGCGGAGTAGTGTGGATTGAGAGTAGTAAATTTAAGAAAGACTAGGGAAAGAGTTGTAATGAATAAAAGGATCATGGTAGATAAGATTCCTGTCCCCACACTGTCCTGGTTTCAGCTGGGATGGAGCCGATTTTCTTCCCAGTAGCTACTGTGTTTTGGATTTAGTATGGGATTTGGTATGTGAAGAATGTTGTTAATACACTGATGTTATTAGTTGTTGCTAAGAGATCAAGGACTTTTTCAACTTCCTAGGTTTTGCTAATGTGCAGATGCAAAAAGCTGGGAGGGGTATAGCCAGTACAGTTGACCCAAACTGGCCAAAGAGAGTATTCCATACCATAGATGTCATGCTCAGTACATAAGTGGGGGTTGGCTGGTGGACCAGGGCACCTTTCGTTCGTTCATGCTTTTGTTCGTTTGGCTGTTGTTCCCTTGCTCACTCTCTCTGGAACTTGCGGTTCCAAGGTTGCTGCTGGGGAAATTGCTGTTCTGAGATTGCTGTTTGGGATCGTTCCGAGATCACTCTCAGTTTCACTCTGTGATTGCTACTTGGGACAAGCTGTATTGGTCATCAGGTTGTTGGGTGGTGAGAAATTGTGCATTGTTTGTTTTGTATATTCTATTATCATTATATTTTATTATTATTATTATTATTAATATATAATATAATTATTATTATATTTTTCTTTGTTGTCCTGGTAAACTGTCTTTGTCTCAACCCATGAGTTTTCCTTTCTTTCTGATTCTCCTCCCCACTGCACTGGGCAGGGGGGGAGTGGACGAGCAGCTGCATGGTGCTTGATTGCTGGCCAGGGTTAAGGCACGACATACATACCCCCATTTACTTTCAGTCAGCTTAGCTTGAGTGGGACCTTGTGTGTCTCTGGCTCCTTTAAATACTATGAATTATTTCTGAATATATCTGAGGTGTCCCTCAATGAAAAAGGATGCTCTCTCAGAGTCAGGAGTTGCTTGTGGACCCCTAACATACTCAAGAAACCTTTGTGCAATACTTAGTAATATAACAAACACGGAGGTCTTAGCTCTCCAGTAATACAAAGTTCACAGGCAAAACAACATCATGATAACCTTATATGAAGCTTTCCATGAACTATCCCACCAGTAAGCCTGTCCTCAACGTGAAAATAACACCCAATATTCAGTATATTTCCGGAATCAAACCCCTACCCTCTGTTTCCGTATTTAATTACCATGAAGCATGTCACCACCCTGTCTGCACTCTAGTCCATAACTCAGACACTATTTTTTTACTGGGCGTTTCCCTGGGTCCTTGCATCCTGGCTACATGGAGAGAAAAAACTAAGAAGCAGTCTTTCTCATCCAGCTCTCGTGACTGTTACGACAGAGGTGTTGGCTCAACCCCAAACACTCCCCATGCACAGCGCGGGCTTGGATGTCAGGGGAAGACTGGTTTGTTTTCTGGCCTTGGCTAGTGGACTTGTGGCTAGTTGTTGCTGGCCATCGAGAATGCTGCTGTCAGGTTGCTTTTCTCAGTCCATCATGGTTTTCCATGTCACGTCCCACTTGTGGCATGTCTACATTTTCAGGCCCCCTCTTGTCATGTGCTCACTCTCTTTCACATCCCTTTCTAGTACTGCCAGCTCCCACCTCCCATCAGTATGCATTCCCCCAAAATATTTTGTGCTTTCTCATCTATTTTCCTTCAGATATGGAAGGCACATCACTAAATCCGTACCAAATGACCTCATGACCTGCAGCTGAACACTGTCACAAAGCTCTGCCACACTAACCTCGAAAAGACCGTCGGACCCGTTGCTTATAGTGGGCACCCCTGCTTCCCCATTTAGCAGCTACCCATCTGGTGTTTCCTGTCTTTTAAGGGAGAGAAAAGACTATCTTCTTACTGTTTGTACAGCTCCTAGCACCCTAGGACCGACCTCATTGCTCTAGCCATACAAAATGCATGTAACAGTATCTTCCTCAAAAGCCATGGCCATCTTCCATAAGATTTAAAATTACATGCCAGCCCAAGGGTCCTCCCATGCTACTGAGCCATCACGTGGCAGCTGGGAAGGAGAGGGGGGGACAGGGGTATACACAGAGTTCCTCAGTAAGGCAGGGGGAGGAGAAGAACCAGCTCTGTGTATTTAGTTACAGTTAATTATAAGTTTATGACCTTATGATGCAATTGTTGTATCCCTTGCTCAATATACTTTTCAGGCAGAGCATGCTGAACATACAGAGGGGGTGTATTTTATGGCTGCAGTGTTTGCTTGAGCTGTGCAGATAAGAGAGCTGTAGAGAGGTCTCTGCGCAGGACAAAGTGGGGCCATTTTGGCCATGTAGTATTGGCAGGGTCTGAGCGTCTCTGCTTATGAAGTGTAGGCGTAAGCCACGCTGATCTGTTGTTCTGTGCTTTCTCTGGCAACCAGAGTTGAATTTTGTTCTTGCACTTTCAGAGGGGAAGGAAGCTAAGGGATGGCGTAGATGTCATTAATGCATAAAGGAAACTAGAATAGGATTTTTTTTTTTAGAGACGCAGCTTTGGATTTTGACATTTGTTTCATCCAAAGATTTTCAAATGCTGCACAATTTTTTTTCCACACAGTTCATATATATTATGCCCATTTTATGGATAAGCTAAGTGGTTCAGAAAGTGAACAGTAAATAAAGTGTCATTTGCAGGTCTATGAATAGATTCAAAGACCCTTGAAACCTTAATCTACTTGATCCCACTTAATGCTTTCAAGATGCATTAACAGGACAAAAAAAAAAGAAGTTTAATCGAAGCACATCAAACTCACTTTGGGCACTGTAACCCTTCTGCTTATAAGGGTAGCCACATAAAGAAGAATAAGGAAGCATTAGCTTGCATTTCCCTGGAAAATAGGTAAGCAGGAATGTATGCCACATCCTGGCTGGCATTTTAATCTCATCAAAGCGGAGCTTTAAAAATGGCTGTTCTTTCCCTACTGTGCTTTGCAAGATGCACAGCACAAATGTGTTCTGAACACAACAGGACTAATTGAACAATCACAGCAAAGGAGGTCAAAACCCAACAAACAGTGTAGCATCTAAAATGACTCTGGAGGATTTTAACAGATGGACACTTGTAAATCTAACAGGATTTCCTACTGGTGAGAATGCCTTAGGTAAAATTCAGAATGTCTCATTAAATTGTCAGCCAGCTATGAGGCATTGCTCATGTGAATATGAACAGCTATGCAGCTTTACTGGAAATACACACAGCCATGTATTAACATAGGCCTGAAAAGCAACATTTGGATGCAAGTTCAGTTAGAAAACCCTTTCAAAATTGAAGGAGGATCAGATGTAATGTTTCTGGCTGGGATCCATTACAGATATAGAAGGGAAATTAAGCCGGGGTCAGGCTTTTTCTCTCCCCATTCTCAAAGTCATATGGGTTTGCCTGTGTGTGCACTTCCATGCAAATTTGCAAATCAGTTTGGTTTAGATGTCTCTAATCCCTTTTGCTATTGCTTTCTTGTAACCTTCCGTGTTCTTAGGCTGTGGATGAAATGCATCAACAGACCCAACACAGGTATAATAGTGCTCTGTGTCTCCCAAGTAGATGCTCTCGTGCCAAGAATTTGAATGTAGGTTAGCACAATGCAACGACACAGCGGTTACACGTTTCCATTTTTACACGTTTGTTTTACATAGTGCCAGTGATCTGGATAAGGGCAATTAGTCTGTTTCTCACCAAAATGCTGTGTGTGCCCCTTTACCTCCTCCAGCAACCCTACTGCTTATGAGATCTGTGAGCCTGTTGTTCAAATCCACATTCCTGTACAGTCCCACTTTCTCGGTAAGAAATAGTCTCTGCTGGGTTTATTGGCATTTCTCACAGTATCTGAGTTCAAAGAAAATGATTACAAGTTAAGACAGAGCTCTGTTCTTTAAAGCGCCACAGTGTATAGATCTGTTGAGTGATATATAACATAGAACAACTTCCAACTGTGGAAAGCTTAACACAGCTCGGGCTAGCTTGCTGATAGCTGCTCAGCTCCTAGAATTACTGCTTACAAACCATAAAGGCCCCAGCTTGAGTTTCACGGAGGGTGGGTGGGGGGGAAGCGATGTGTGTTGTGCACACCGCAAGTGCAGCCACAGGGCGGGTAACCCGCCAGCTCCCTAACCTCAGCCAAAAAATCTGGCCACTGCCTGACAGGCAGAGTATGTGTATTCGCCTTCTATCAGTGGCAGCAAAACAGCTTAAAGTCAAAAAAGAATCGTGTGAAACCACCAAGTTCAGTCGCGGGAGTATTAACGTTCCAAATCGACAGGCTTGGTATCTGTTAAAACTGCCCTTCATTTCTGTGATATTTTTGGCAAGGAAACAGCCTGTAAATATAAACAGATCACTTCCCTCCTTACTGAAAAGCAGGCACCTCGGAGGAAGGAAGCACACTGCATGTTTATCAGAGTCATAAATTCTGCACAAGGTTTTAGAACCGGCACGCAGGGGCAAATTTCATGATCGAGCTAAGAGACTCGAGGAAGGACAAGCTAACTGTGAGAGAAAAACACATGCAGTGTGTCCCCCAAACCACAGAGCACACCTCTGTCGGGGACTGTTTGCACTACTGTGAGTAGGGGAATTGTGCTAGGACAGGACACATGGGTCTGTGATTATTGACCAAATCCTTTAGCAGAGATCAGGCGCAGCACTCCCGGGCTGGAATAGTAACTGTGGAGTTGTATTCCCACCCAGCATCCAGCTGGAGAGCCTTCATCTCCCCGACACCCCTCTCTCACTCCCAAGGCTCTTGTATTAAGGCTGGCACTGGAAAAAGAGCATTGGATGTGTGTACATGAAAATGGGTTATGGTAAGATGCCCACACCGCTACAAAAATTGTGCTTAGTGTCACTGTAATTGAAAAGTAAATAGTGCACAGCGTACTGTTACACTTAATAAAGCAAATGCAATCTTCATTAAAGCTTTAACAAAAAAAGGTAGACCATGCAAGATACCTCATACTATGTTATATGAATACTTTATATTTACTGCAGTTGATCAGAAGTGAAAATTGATCTTAATTGAAAACTGTAAGGGGGGGTATGTATTGTGATATTTAAAAAATAAGGATTTTGACTAAAAAATGAAGACGTTATTAAAAATCCATTGTTTAAAGACTATTTTCTGTAGAAGCTGCTATTTATTTTTCAAGTTTAAATTTTCTTCATTTTCCCAATCGAATTTTCCCCATTGAATTTTCCCTATCTTAACTGCCCACTTTTGTTTGAATTCTGCCATCATCAAGCATACATTATTGCTTTATCAGAAACTTGGTTCACACTCCCCCTTTTATCTTTCAGCATCCTTCTCCTTTTCTTCATACTTAGAAGTGTCTTTCTTTTCACTTGTTTCTAAATTGAGCCTGAAGGAGAGAAGAAGGAAAATTACTAGAGTATTAATGATAGAAGATAGGCTAAACCTTCAAAACAAGAAGGCCATGAAAACAGACGTAAAGGTGGAGTTCCTGTATTTATTTATCCATGCCCAGTGTGTGTTAGAGTTCTTTCCCAGCAAAAAAAAAAAAACCAACCCCTTGAAACTGTGTCTCCTGCACTGGAGTGATCCTGGTGGTTGTGGGTATGAAGTTGCACTGGCAAAGCAGGGGAGAACCAGGCACCAAATCTCTGCAGTGGGAGAAAGCCCTCCAACAGCCCCCAGAGCTGCAGTGGTATCCCGCCCTGGCGTGCTGCTGTCCTGAGCGTGCCTGGCAGGTGACTGAGCAATGTGCCTTTCTCCTACCCTTTGGCAAATCAAAGAACTCTGAAAGATTTGTGAGATGTGACTTGTTGACAAAAGCTTTGTTGACTTTTTCCTGTTATGGCACATTTATCTATATAGCTACTAGCTCTCTCCTGTACTGTAGTCTTTACCAGGGAGCACAGCAGAGAAGTCAGACTCTAATTCCTATGATCAACTCAAGAGTCCTTTTTGACATCACCTTTGCTACTTTATAATCAGCTGGCATTAAGGCATATTTGATCAGTAAGTTACCTGTAGCACAATTAAGAAAGCAATTTCATACTTAAGTTCATTTAGACCTCTTGTGTGAATTATCTGACTAGCAGTTTCTTACTGTTCAGTTCGCTGAGTTGTCCTACAGTCTGTATTATGAACACTAAAATGCAGAAACGATCCTTAGATTCATCCCTTTAAAGAGCAGCTCTATTGTAAGAACCTCGCTGAGGTCCTCTTAGTGAGCACAAATGCAAAGGATTCATTTAGATTATCAGTAACAATTTTATCTTTCCTAACTGTTCCTTTTATATTTTGTTAATGTTTTCACCATGCCAGGTCTTCAGAAGTCATCTTGTTTCCGATGAGTTTGTTATTATTAGTTTTTATGGCTGTAGCACAAAATATGAATCCAGATTTGAACTTTCCCAGATTTTAGAGGTTCAGATTTGGACTATTGTAAAAATAGGATCAAGATGTGGGGCCTGAGGCGTGGCTTTGAGCCTAACATTGCTTGCAAATATGGCTGTGCCCTTGCAAGGTGACTCGGTGAAATAGCATGGTGGGGCTCCAGGTGCTCATTTTCAGCTCATTTATTCCACACTGGACTACTCACAAGAAAAAATACATTGTTCATGCTCTGCAAATGAGACACTGGAACTGGGTTATTTTCTCTTTAGATGTAAACGTCATCAGGGCTGCACCAATACCGCACAGAGTACAAGGTAATCTGGAAGTTCTTCACTGCTGATGATCACATAAGAGAAGAAAAGGACCCACCTGTGAGACAAAGTCTGTATGTTTATCTCTTACAGGTCTGTAGGCCAACAGATGTTGGATCATCTACAAGGAGCACCTACACATTTGTTCTGTTGTGTTGTGAGCCACTGCCAGCTCGCTGCAACCAACTTCTGAGCTGGCTACCAGCCACGTAGCCGTAGGGAGGGTAGTGCCCATGCTAATTAAACGCTTCTGAGAGACAGGTACATTACCACTAAGCTGGGGTGACACGGCTTTTAGCTATCTTGTGGTGTAGGCTTACACCTGTTGGGATTGTACTATTTAGTATATTCTGCAGACAGATTTATGGACCCACCTTGAAGAACATGGCTGACTGACTGACTTCTGAGTCTCTCCTCCAACCCAGCAACCTCATTTTAGTTTTCTACAAGCTGCTAAGAGTAAAAGATGACCTCTCAGACAAGTGTCCATCTTTTTTATTTGCCATCTTCTCCTTCTCTGTTATATCCCATACTTTTACGGTATGTCAGCCCTCATTGTAACTTCATTTTCTGTCATTGAAACAAGACACACAGATGAAAAAGTATATTAAAACAATGGTGTTGTGTTTGTGATATGCTGTGCTGTTTTTCTGTCACACCATTTCACGTGAGGCACGTAAGGACAAATTAGTTGTGCTTCTAGGAAGTTGGTTTAATGAAAATAAAAGGAATGGGGAAGGAAAGATTTTGATGAGCTGCTTTTTAATTCCTTACCATGTACCTCAGCTCTGTAAGCAGTGAATAAACTCAACAACAGATTCTTGTTGTGTGACTTTTACCTTACTTGTACTATTATTAACTGTCAAAAGATACGAGAGAAGAAGTGAAGAAAGGAAGACAGACAGCAACTAGCTCAAGAGGCTTATTTTGGGGGAAAAAAATCCTAATTTGCAACTTCTGCTCATGCATTACCTTTTCCCTGAAAACTCATGGCTTTATATTAAGTACAGCAGTACCGAAGACCTGATTTGCTGTGCACATCAAATACAGCAAATAACTCTCCCATGTAAAGAAGAGAAAGCTTTTCTGTAATTGAGCTCTCACCAAGAAGAAAGTGGAGAAGGCAGGGGAAGACACAAGTCCTGATATTATTCACTTGTTATATGCAAATTTAAAAGATTATCCAGACAGCTAAAGAACCATGGGGAGGTTTTTTTGCCTTTTTGTGGAAAAATAGCCATTCTTTTGGTGCAAAAGATTCGTGTACAAAAAGGTAAGCTCTGAAGAAATTCATTGCACTTTTCAGTGATCATATTTCTGACAATTTGTTAAAGACAGAAAGCCTTATCTGCCTGGAGAAGCAGAATGTGGAAGCAATACAGACACTTTGAAGTAGAAGACTGCTTGGATGGGGGGAGGAAGAGAAGGGTGTAAAAGAACCTCAATTGTATTTGAATAGCAACTATCAAAAAGACATAATACTCTGATAGATGTTTTTCTGTTTTTTAATCCAAGCAAGCAGTGTATCTCTGTTCTCCTTACTTATCCAGTGCTTTGTCAACAAGACAAGGAAGGATTTAGATTGTATTTCTAACACAAGTGCAGTTGCAAGGGATGCATACCATGTTCGCAAAGCAAAACCATCTCACTTGGCTCTCCCTGGCTAGGGACCATTCTCCCGAGCAGGTTGATCTTTACAGAGCTGGAAAGCCAAGAGCAGTGCCAGGCGTCCTGACCCTCCTCCCTACCGTGTGTCCTGAATATGCTGAGAAAATGTCAGAGCAAGGAGGAGTTGCATCTCCGTGCAGCACTTCTGAGTGGGCAAAGGCTTCCAGCTGCTGTCAAGTCACTGCTAATGTGCATGTTAAGCAAGTCCTACATAGTGACAGCATACCTTTTTTCCCGGAGTATTCCAGGAATTATCAAGCCTCATTGAACTGGCCATGCCAGCAAAATGTCCCTATGTGGCAATCATAAGGCATGCAGTTCAAATTTGTAACAAAAATATTTTGGCAATCCATTAATGCTTGTAATAATCCTTCCAGATGGCACTAGTGGGAGAAGACCTGACACTGTCTCACTCTGCAGGCCAACCTGACCCTCTAATTGAATCCAGGAACAGCAGAAAGTAAAACACAGTGAGACCATGTTGGCTTCATTAGTTTTTGGGCCTTGAATCAGGGGAGCTCAGCTAGGCCCCAGGACCGGGAACCAGTGCAAAATCCTAGCATCCTTAAGGCTAGTAAGCGTCCTGAATTAAAGGTTAGTTAAAAGCTCTTGGAGAACTCTTAATTTTCCAGGTGAATTCAATGCCCTGTCTGTAGCCTCCAAATAGGTGGGTATTATAATGCCTGATGTTTAGGCACACATGAGCAGTGCCCGAGCATGTCTTGTGCAGCTGGCAAGGGTTGCCAATGTCATGCTGTGCCCTTTTGCACAGGAACCCAGCAATTAGGGCTTTCCTCCGAGAGATGAAAGACCTGGGAGCAAACTGTTCTTCTACCTCCTGGGACATGCATGCACGTCCTCTTTGAAAAGCCCCATTGCCCCAGGTGACGTGGGAAGTTAGATTCAACCACTTCGACTGAAGCTTCTCTGCTACGCGTAGGATAGTTAAATATTTATGGTGAGGAAGGAAGGAGAAGAAAGAACAGCCTATGGCTGGTTGGGGCCACAGAGAGACACCAGAAGTACTAGTGTACCCTGTGCTACCTGCTCCCCACAAGGTCACCATCCTCTCCTCTTCTTGGAGGTCCTCTCTGGCCCCTGACACTGAGTGATGACTGATGCTGGGATCTCCAGGGGATCACTGGAGTAGAGTAAGAGGTGTGGGATGTGCTACAGAGGGGTGGGAGGCAGCCAGGGGCAGGAAGAGTCTCCAGGTGCTCCAAGCCCTTTATTTTTGCCCCGAATGGGCAGCCTCTCCTCCCCAAGATCTCTACAGGTGATCACAACATTTATTCTATAGAATATTTAATTCAAACACAAAGTGACTAAGCTTCAATAGGGGAAAGAAAGGCTTTCCCACCCCAGAGCTCTGTAAGAGCTAATGGACAGACAGAGCATGCCCTTGTACAATACGTGTTCAGATCCCCTTGGGCTTGAGGCAGCAAAGGCACTTAATGTGACGATGGCACCTAAGTCCTCTTGCAGAACCAGCTGTAATTCCCTACTAGCTGAAAAACAAACCCATTTACAGTAATTATGCATGTGTTTACAGCTTCCAGAGGGAAAACAAATAAAGCAATTAATGTAACTTACAAAACCAAAGTGACAACTCCACATTAGGAATGACTCACATGACAAAAAATATTTTCTGAAGTGATCATTTTTTTAACAGTTCAGAAATCCTGGAAATAAAGACGTGATTAATGAATATGTATTTTTTAATTTTAAATAAATAATTAATGAATATTCTTTTATTTAAAAAAAAGGTGTAAAATTACTTAATGCCATTAGGAGAATAAAAATTCTTCCAATAAAGTACATGCTTTCTACCGTAGGAAGATTTTGCCGTAAGAGATTTTAAAGTCCCTGAAACGAATACACACTATAGCATATCCAGGTTCCGTGGGCTGTGGCACGTGTGTCTACAATAGCTGTTGCACACAATGCATGTATAGAATCTTATACAGTAATTCTGCGTCAAGGGAAATACTCTCTTTGACTTCAGTGGGAATTGGAGAGGCCCTTAAGGAATAGAAGAATATACCATAACAGAAACAAAGCTTAGTTTAGATGTGAATCACAATGCTGCCATTGAGTTTATGCTCAGTTTAACCTATTAAACAATGTAAGATGAGCAAAAATTACTCATTTCCATACTGCTGATTTTGCAGACTTCAGAAACCCTGAGTATGAAATAAATAACTTGCTCTTAATAACTTTCAGCATGGATAATATATTTAAATGTAGGAAGATGTAAATGATGTATTTTTATTGCATTGCTGGTTACCTCTCTCTATCAATTCAGATAAATGTATAAGTTTAACATCACAAGGAACCGCCTAAAAAAATCTGTCTATTTGTCACAAGTAAAACAGTGGGTAGACCATGCTGTTATGGAAGGTTCTGAAGATCGAGTCAACTGTATCAATATAATCAGTACTGTGTTTCCTGAATGACTGGCCTGATTGCATAGCTATGTCTGTATCATAAAAATGCAATGATAAAATTGCATAGAGGAAAAGACTAGAAGTAATTGTACACAAATCTAAGTAATATTCCTCTATGTTATTCTTCATTAGGTGGATTTCCTGTGTCAATATACCGTGTTCATTCATTCATAAAGACAGCACTCAAGAGACAAGATCCCTCTAAAGGGCTCTTAGCACTTGAGAAGTGTGTAGCTGCTAGGTGTTGGGGCTTTTTTCTAATAAATAAAATGAACATTTCTTAAAACCAATGCTTTGGGAGCTTAAAAGATAAATTATTCATATTGCAAGATAGGATGTATAAGAACTAATTTATCTGACATATTAGGGAATGGCAGGGAAATTGGCAATTATGAAATTTGTTTGCTTTTCTGCTGGCTAATTTCCTGATATGATAAATTTTTATGAAATGATCCCTATGCTTGGTAGGTAAAGCTGTGGTCACTTTCTGCATAGCTGCTTACCTTTGTGAAGTCTTTTCTTTTCTCTTTTTCTACTGGACCTAGTCTATGACCCTTTTCACTGTAAAATCTTAATTCCACATACAAAACTGAACAAATAATAGAACATACAAAACCCTCTAACCTCTTCTAATTCCTTCCATGAGCCTTAGTTTGTCTCTCCTCTCCCTTTTACTACCTTTTCCTTCCAGCTTTCTTTTCCTGTATCTCTTTTTTCTTGCCATGACCACAAAGAACTGAGAGACAAAGATGTGCTCACTACCTGCAGACACATAATCTCTATGCAGACCTGGGTCCCTTGTACCCCAAACCGTCTTGGCCCAGACTCTTTCCTGTGCAACATTCCCTGTGAATGTAGCTTCCTTGGTAGAGCAAAAATGGGTTATCAGATTCTAAGGAAGCACAAATACTCAGGGTATCAGGCAACCACGAGTATTATTGGGGAGCATTAAAATGCATGAGACTATAGCTCAATGTTCTTCTGAAGATGTCTCATGGTTAGAAATGGAGCTGCAGCATTTGCACAAGTTTCCATGTAACTTCTTCCTGAACTTCTACTTTCCACTGGTCATATATTCCTTCCTCCTGAGCTCCTGCACCATTAGACCTCTGTTTGTTTTGAGGTTTGTTCTCTTTGGCTCTGCCTTACCAGAAAACTGAGTCATTTCTAAGAACAGGAGGTGGCAGTGGGGGCACCTGCAACAGTGTTGTTGCCTCTGTGAGTGGAGACAGAGAGATTCAAACTTGATGGGTACACAAAGTCCATCCATGAGACATTGGACACCACCAGTTTCATGTGGGTCAAAACCCTTTTGGGTAAACTGTGACTTCCCGAGCTTTGAAAGTATTTAACTTCTTCCTGAGGTCAGGGTGTAGCAATCCCCTGAGCTGAAGATGATCTGTCCCTGGACATGAGCTTCTGCAGTGCCCTGCCATTGTGCAGCAGCTGAGTGCACGCACAGGAACTCATCCTGCATGACCTAGTATTTCTGAAAAAGTCAATGTGCAGAGGGTTGAGATAAAAATCACAACAGATAAACAGCCAAGTGAAAAAATACTTAATGTATTTCTAGGATTTGGGATTTGAGTCTCACTGCAAATGAAAGAGAAAAAGGGAGAGAGGAACAGAGAGAGGGAGGGAAGAAGACATCTTTCTAAGTCTACAAGAATGAATGTCCTCCTGAGCTTTCAAAATCTCCTCTCTCAATGTGACTTCATTATCTTATTTATAACAAAAATATTGTATTATGACATATATCAGCCTATAAACATAATATATATCAGACATGAGCCACCTTATACCCAATCCAGTTATCTGGATCCGTGCTGTAATCCATTTGGGTAAGGACCCAATTTTTTGGGAAGCTGATGTTGATTTTATTTCAGATACAGTTCTGGGATTATTGTTCCCTGTTTAAAAATATTAAGTTAAATTAGATTTTAAGATATAGCATGCTTCATTGTGATTTCCATTGCAAATCCTGTTGAACACATGTTAACTTCCTGCCTTCTTACTAGGAGAGAGAGAAAATAAAAAATTTCAATATAGAAATTTTTTTCTGTGTGTGACTTTAAAACAGCATGTGTGAATGAAACTTGGAACCACCTTTCAAAATAAGCTGGTAAAATTATAATTAAACAGATGATAACGAATTTACAAAAGTCTCTCTGGAGACATGCTCAGTAAGACTGCAAACTATGTATGTTTTTTTATTAGTAGTGACTAATTTTTTTTGAATGGATGAAGATCAGGTTTGCAGCAATTAAACTCATAACAGATATAAGCTCATTAAACAACTTTGTGTACAAAGAACACTGTGTTTTAGCTGTTGCTTTCTTAAAGTTCATTCCGTTTTCCATCTGCTTCTTATCTGATCAGCAAGCGTATAATGAGACTAGTTGTACGAAAGGCGTGTAGCAAAAGTTTCTCCACCCCAATAAAAAGCAAATTGGGCCAAGGGTTAAGGGCTCATTTAAAAAGTTTTCATCATTCTACATTGTAACTTTCAAAATCATAATTTCCAAATTGTTACTTCTCTTAGCCACTCTTCTTTCCTAATTTACTTTTCTGAATTTTGAGTGTCAAAGCTCTAAGTTGTTTCAGCCTGTTCACAACATCAAATCAGTTTTGGTTCTAAGTGTTTGTGGTCTCCAATAAGCCCACCAAACAATTTTGATCCCCCCTTCTTAAAAAAACCCAAATGTTTCCAGACATCTTTGAATGCTCCTTTTAAACAGAGGTTTAGCAAGACCAGAGTAAGACCGAATGAAGTTTTGTTCACAGTAAGTGTCAAGAAACTCAAAACATGGCCTCATGTATTTCCTACTGTAGTGACCTTGTTAATGTCCCACCTTAATGGCCAAGTGCATATTGGTGCTCCTTGGGCCAGGGTTAACAAGCCTTTCTTTCTACATGCCATTTGAAGCATGCTCCTGCCGTGACCTGTTTGGCACTGGGATGGGAGGGCTAGCTGTGACCTGAAGCACGAGACCATTCACCACTGCCCCTACGGCTGGAGGTGAGCCTGTGCTCTGTGCTAGCCCATTTCAGCTCTCACTGGCATCCAAAAGAGGACTCCTGTGGCACCTGGGGCTCCAGAGGCCAACTGGAGAAAATGTCTCACCCTACCAGATCCGTCAGATGAAGAAGTTCTTTTGTTTTCTTTCAGGCTAAGCCCCAGTGCTTCATATTGATGCCATTCTCAAACCTAAAAGCTTGAGTATGTTCACTGGGCCATGAGGGAGGACTACGGTTAAGAGCACAGAGGCTGCTCTCGTCCTGCCGCTAGCACAGGTGCTGCTAAGCCCCATGTGAGGCTCACAACAGCTTGCACGTTGTCCCACATTTCGGAAAGGACAGGGATTGCTCTCCCAGGGTGATTCATGGAGCCAGGCAGATGCTGGCTTTAGCTGTCACTAAAACAATTGCCATAAGCCGCCTGAGGAATGAAATAAAAAGCATGAAAGTATCCACCAGAGCAAAGATACTCCATAAGACAAAGTCTAGCATGTTCTGTAGTCTGAAATAAGGGTACTTTCAACTTGGTATTGCTCTCTTACACAGAAGGGTGAAACCTAGGAGTGTAAAAGACAGGGACTAGACAACAGAGGTTACGGGTGTGTTAATTCTTTACATCATTTTCATGTAACCCAATATATATCTTTACACTTTATATACAAATCTGCTTTATTTACTAGATATTTGAAAATCTCTTCATGCTACCAGCCATTTATTTTTTTCTCTAGGTGATGCAGATGAGATTTTAAAGAGGAAAGTTGCATCCAACAGCAGAAGATAGAGTTCTCTGGAGTAACAAACCTTAATGCTTCCTGCTTCTGCAATTGCCATAGAAACAGAAATGCCACTTAAACTGCTCTCCCTTTTCTGGAATGAAATATTGCCACTTGAGGGGATTTAGAGGGTCGCACGCAAAGACCTTAATCCTGCAAGGTGCTGAACACCCCTAGTGAGGTGCTGGGACCCTGGTTCCCAAGTATTTACATAGATCACATTCATTGATTTTCAAAACCAAAGGAAGCTGGATGTAAAAAGGCTTCTGAGGATGTGAGCCCCGTGTGCCTTTTAATTCTTGCTGAAAGGGCTGAGAGTTTAGCACTTAACTCATTTCCCATTGCTACTGTCTGAGACTTCTGCTGTTTAAATGGTAATGGGTCTGGTCCCTTCATAACTCTGCCTGGCATTTATCTGAGGTTAGAATGGGCCGCAGAAGGCAGCCACTGACGCAACACAGATGCAACATGCCAATGCAGCCCTAAGCACGGTGGTTTAACTTGCCCAGTTCTTACTATTTTCATATTCTTATTTCAATCCTATCCAGTCAGGCGGATGAAGCATGATATAGCCCTTATTTACTGCTGAAGGCACCAGAAACTGTCCAGAGCAAGTGGCCAGATAACTGTCTACAACTTAAATAAAATTTGGGGTTTTTTTAGATCCACAAAGGGATCTCATTTTTTACAGAGAAAGCAGACTGGGGCAATAATAATCAAAGTAATATTTACCCCTTAATAACTGCCTATTTTTACACTGGTGCTAGAGGTTAATAGCACTGTTATTTACTCCTCTGCCAAAAAGTACTGAAGGATATGAAATGTAGCAGTCAATAAAGCTGAGCCGTCAGATAAATAACATTCATATTACTCTCTGACAAATTCTTTTGCTACACGGGGATATAAATAACACTAAGAAAGCAGCTCCTACATTACAAGTTTACTGATGTGTAAAATGTAATTTTAAAAAGAGCCCAAAGCACCAGGAGCGTGACTCGCTGTAACATGATATATAGAAAGAGATATATGGCATATCTAACACCTGTAAGGAGAAGAAACTGGGAGAGTGAGACATCTTTGTGAAGGTGGGAAGCAGCACTAAAGTGGAAAAGAAGGAAAGAGAGCAACTCCCATCCAGAGAAGTGATGATAGCTTTATGCACTGAACAAAGCTTCAGAATAATAACGGTAACGTTTCTGTTTCTGTGTTCACAGTCCTCAGAGGGATGGACTGGCCAGGAACAGACTGGCTCTCACAGCGAAACTGCATTGTGTTTATGTTCAGAAAACAGAGGGTGTGACGAGCTCCTGGTACAACACAGCAGATTCACCTCTGAGGGTTTTCTTTTCTGTAAGCATCCAGGATGGCCCAGGCTGCATCTTCCCAGCAGTGAACAGCCACAGAGGGACATAACAGTGCCCTTTTGGCCAAATTGTCTGACCCTAGGATAACACTTCGTAAGTTCAGCCCCTTGAAAGTGAAAAAGGACACTGTTTGCATTTTTACACTGGGTTTTGGAGTGACTCAGTAAGAAGAGAGATATAGGTAGGTACGTAGGTAGGTAGGTAGATAGAAACATAGATAGATATATAGACAGACAGAGGAATGTGTCTCCTAAACTAACCTGGTGTAAAATATTGGCGTTAGAAAAAACGGATGTGGAAAATGGCAGCATGCATGAAATGACTGTTGGGGGTAAGAAAGAAATCTGGGAATGGTCTTCAGTGTTGTAAGTTCTTCATGCTGACATGTGTCCCTTTGCAGTATGTGATGGAGAAAGAAGGAATCACTTCATCCAGGAGAATTGTACCATTTCTTTTAATCGGTCTGTGTCCAGACTCTCTACTGCTCACTCTTTCAGAAGGCTTTCTGTGCAATGCTTTGGATTCAAAACTATGCTGGCTGAGCTATTTCCATGGAGAACATTGAAAATCAGTGAAATCTTCAGCTTCATCTAACATAGATCATTAAAATTATGTTCATACCATTACGATGGAGAGACTCTGCAGTCCTCCCTGCACTCTTCTTTGCCTTCAGTCCCTGGCTGGGGAGAGCCAGCACCGGAGGCCGGAGTCTGCCTCGGACCCACCTCTGTCCTGCTGGGGAGACCTGAGCTGTTCCACAGTCCCATAGCTCGGCAGGGGCTCTGGGGATGGCTGTGTGGCCCAGCTCGAAGTGCTGGATAACATGACTCTTTGGATGTCTGCTTCCAACAGGTTTTATTCTGGAGCTTATTGAACAATTACATCCCCCACACACTCTGAGGTGGGTATTTGCAGGAGCTCTTGTCCTGCAAATTGCCATGCACCGTTTTCTGCTGCTTTGTGTCATTAAAGAGAATTTCTGCATCGTGTAACCTATCAATATGTACAAATCATAAAACTTTCAATTTCCTGAAAAATCTGATCTAGAAAAATGTCAGTCTTGTCTAACGTTCGGTGCAATAAGCAAGCCTCTCTGCTATCACCCATCAAAGACCCCAGCGACATCTGCTCAGTGCCTGTCTTTTGTAGGGGAGAGAGAGAGGTGAAAGAAGGACAGAGAGAAAAAAGAAGGGTGGACTGTCAGCTGTTGACCTTACAGCTGAGCTTGGCTATTGCTGAGGTGGATGACTGTTCTTGAATAGTCCTGGATTTTGCTTTTTTATGAGAGATAATAAAAAGACAATTTAGGGTTATTGTCCATGATATTAATATTTTGAAGCTTCTTGGAAATATTATGTTGATATTTTAAGGTCTATGTTTCCGGAACAATTGTATGTGTCTCCTCTTGCTGAATTCCAAATGATCATCCGCAGAGCATTAACAAGCACACAAAGAAATGAGAAGATGAAAGCCATTTCTAAAATGCCAGAAATGTCTTTGTCCAGCTAAGAAAATTTGTAGCACAAACCAGAAGAGGCAGAGTGTTTAAACCATAGCAGCACAATTACAAGAATAAGCAAGTATACTGATAGTTTGGACTAAATATGTAAGTAATACATTTCAATCAGATCTTGACGCTGTGGGATTATTTAGATATAAGTGGAAAGATGTCCCTTCAGACTTTTCCCTACTAATGGCAAAAGCATTTTGGTAATCCAAACAACTTTTATACTCTGTCTTCTTCCCAGAAAATAAAGAAATTACTGAAATTAATATTAATCAAGTATATATGGGAAAGTACTTCTGCAGCAGAGGAGTGAGACCTCTCTAATTTCTTTTAAAATGTGTTTCAGACATGGTAGCTGCCATGATCAAAAGGATAAATTTTGCAAACATTATGAACATATCCATTTGGGAAGTCAAAACAAATATGATGTAGACTTGGATTTTGTCATAGATAAATAGTTCTTTTTGTAGCAAGCCCTGGAGTATTTAGAGCAACCTAGCAAAGTCCAATGAAGTGTCAACTCAAGCCAGGAACATTATTATTTATTGTTAGTTAGGACCTTCATCACTTACAGACATCACTGGAAATATTACTGGTGATTGATACTGATGGCAATGATGATTACTCTTGCAATAAGCTTAATTAAAATAATGAAGTACTGTTGCACAGAACTTGGTTGTTGCCCAGGCAGGATAATGTATAAGCAGCACAAGGAAGTCATCAGCTCAGAGAGTGCTTCATATTTCAAGTGTGACATTGCTAGGGAAGCAAAGAGGCATTGTGTGTCATTTCTCCGCTATTCCTGCTCCATCTCCTACGTGTGTGCATCTACAAATAATTGCTGGAGTAGACACCGCAGCGATTGCCTCTTAGATATTAATCCCGGCTCTCTACTGTAATGAAGTGTATATTGGTCATAGTGGTGCTATTGCTGTTTTTATAAGATGCTGCAAGTCTCCGAGAAACTTTTTTGTGTCATTATTCTTCAGGGAGCTCTTCTCTGACCATTTGGTTGTGACAGTTTAATTGGTCTTCATCTGCCACAGTGAGTAACCCATGCAATCAAAGGTTATAAGGGTCCTAGAGGGAGGAGAGTCATTTCTGACCTCTCTTGTTCTAGGTAACCGATGCCACAAAAAAACCCAAGCACTAAGGTGCGACATCATCTCATTTTTCTCGGATAGTCAACTTAAGCTATTAGCTGGGCATTTAAAAGCTAAGAATATAGATGTAAACTCTGAACCATCCAGGCTGGCTGAGCTGGTCTGAGACCCAGGTCTCCCACAGCGTGAGGAGCAGCTATAAAGATCATGGGCAGCTCCAATCTCAGAAGAGTAAGACCTGCCTTTATAAAGGAGAATACCGTCCCTTTATTCTAGGCTTTTTGGATCGGGTTAATTAAGACAGTAAGCCACATAAACATTTAAGGGTAAGCTGATTATAAGGGTTTTCATAACAAGGTTTGTATTTCTGTCAGGTGTGGCCTAATGATTCAAAGTGAAGCAAGGATCATTTAAAAATCATTTAAAGAATCGTCTGTTGTATTAGGTAAGACACAGACACTCATTTAGGAGGACATTTCATAAGAGCTTAAGCAAAAGACTTTTTTTCAGCAGATAAAATGCAGCTGTACAATTAAATTAGGAGCTAAGTCTAGAGTTGCCACCATATTGTGCCATTGAGACGGTCTAATTTTGGATATTCTGTCACTTGTCCTTCCCTATTTCTAGGTCAAAGATTGATGATGTTTAATGTTATTTTGTCTGGAAGCTTGCACCTTGTCCTTTGCCTCTCCATAGCTTATGAAACATGCCAAGTGTTTGTTTTTTTTCCCTGCTACTTTCCACTTACTTTAATTCACTGAGCGCTTCCCTTTGCACTCACACCGCAGTTTTGAATATAACCTTCCTCTTGAATGAGAAAATACTGTAAAGCTAAGCAGTATTTTGTATAAATTACACATTCTGCAAGTGAAAAGGAAGAGACAGATGATGTCCAGCTGAAGGATAAAGGGCATGACTTGGGCACTTTTGTTACTCGTACAGACCCGCAGACTCCTCCGGCTGAGGATGCACCCTCACCAGCACCATTCCAGTTGGTCCAGCCACCACAGTTCCAGTACCATCAGTGTCCTCTCAATTTATGCCAATAAATAATTACTTTATCTGAATGAATTACCTTTTCTCATTAGTTAAGCCTATATCCTGTCTCTGTTAAGAGGAAGGGAACTACAAAAGAGATAATGCAATCAGCTGAATAGCGATGGTTGTAAAACTGGTTTCACACAAGATGATATCAGGGTTCGAATTTTCTTGTGCATACCAACAAAGTATATTTGCCTTTGCAATGAGATGTTCTGCCTGTTAAACACCACACAAAGTGCCAGTTGCAGGGTGGGAAACCACCTGAATCTTCTCTTACAGTCGCTACAGGCAATCATACAGATTGAGGTCTAATATTTCTTAGAGGAGGGAGAAATAGTTCGACTAACACAGATGTGGTTGGCTAAGCATCCTAGTCTCAGTAGAGGGTGGCATTTTCAGAAGGTACATTTGACCCAATTTTGCAGCACAATAACATCTCTGTGGCCTTGTGTTTTGATATACCACCAAGAAGCTGAGAAAAAGGTTGCCCCATTTAGGCCATTTGACAAACTCACAGGGAAATGCATTCAGCAGTAGTTTCTAAAGAATTGCGTCAGGAGTGGAGCGTTGGAGAGGGACCAGAAGGAAAAGAGGAGAGGAGAGCGTGTGTCTGTGTGTGTGCTGAGAGAAGTCTTATGCAAGGAGAATTACCCAGAGGACAGGCACAAGAGAGTCTCAGCTAAGCAGGAATAAGAAGCTATTTGGTGAAAGTAAAGAAAACCTGTTGAGTTAACCCAGACTTAAAGGTTTGAGCTGGTATGGGCAATGAGTGGGAAAAAAACCCCCAAATTAGTATAAAGCATCTCAGCCACTCAAGACTAGAAATTTGGGGGCTACATGAAGCAAGACAGCTTTACTTACAAAGTAGGTAGGTGCTCAGTTTTAAGTAAATGTGCTTAAGTGCTTTATTGAATAGGGAAGAAAACAGGCAACATTTAAATGCTTTTCTACACAGTACAGTGGTGCATGTTATATGAATTATGGCTTCAAAGAGTTGCCACAGAAAAAGTAGTCCTTCCATCAAAAAATCCAAACACAGAAAGGCTGTAAATTTTCCTTTCAGACCCCAAATGTGTCTGTGCAGACACGTTATTCACACCTGAATTCCTCCCTTTCAATGTTGATTCACCAGTTTTGCCTGTAATATAGTGAAGCAAGGAGTCTCAAAATGCACCATCATACCTCAGAGAGAGATCCTGGTGTAAGGTCAAATATGTGGGCCAATTAGGGAGCTAAGAAGTGAAATTAAAACATTTCAACTATGACTCCCAGAAGGCACCACAGCAACGTTCCTGTTTAATTGTTTTCTGAAATGCAAGTTTTCAGTTCTGCTGAACTTTTTTGCATTGTGAAAAAGATGACTGTTCAGAAGAAAACGTTGATGACAATCAATTTCTCCTATGTTTGTCAAACTTTCGAAAGGACAAATTAATACCAACTCTTTTCTGTCCTAATATTTTTTTTATGCCCAGATGCAGAATTTACATTTCATGTAAGCAGGTCATTAAAAACCATATCTTACTGTTAAAAATTACCTAACTGTTACATCTCAAAACATAATTATAAATGAAAAGTCATGAATGTGTGAGAGCCTTTCTAGTGGGGCTCTGTGGAGATTGGTTCTCTGCTAAAAAGAAATATTAATAATTTTATATGGACTGTAAAAGTTATGAAGCATGTCTGATAAGGATGGAGGAAGTGGTTAAATAATGATGAGGATAGGTCGGGTATTATTATAATCCTTGTGATGTGACGAACTGGAAACAGTCAAACTATATGCATTTTAACATAGTCATTTACAAGGTCATATAGGTAGGAAGAAATCAGGTAGAGAGAATGTATACTATTAACACTGGGAAAGAAGTGATTTTGGAAAGGACTGAGAGGTCACAGCAGACAGACAATTAAATATGATTTCTCAGTGTAAAACTATGGCCAAAAAGTTCTGTGATGTTTCAGTATATAACAGAGGGTAAGAGGGTGATATTGTCTATAAATACAGTATCAGTTAATTCTTTAGTAGAATGCTGTGTCTCTTTTTTAGAGTCCTGCTTTGATAAGGATATCAAAGCATTGCATGAGAATAGATCTATAAGAATACTCTGAGTCCTGGAAAGTTTGCCCTATGAAAGAAATTCTGTATATTTAACATATATGAATATATTTAGCATATTCTGTATCTTTAGCATATAACCAAGAGCTAACTTAATTCTGGTTTATAAACATCCACCCAAAGAAAGACGTTCTAAGTAACCCTGATGCTTCTCAATTAACAAATGGGTAACAGGATCCAGGCAGTAGAAGTCAAAAGCAGAAGAACTGAAACTAGAAACATGCAGGTCCTAAGGTGAACAAGGCAGCTCTTACGACAGACCGACAGTAGAGGAAGAAGTTTTCCACAACCTGATGTTTTTAAATTAAGATCGGATTGTCCACTAATAGTCATGCTCTAGCTGAACTAAAAGCAGGCATCAGCAGCTGAGCATCCACAGTCTACGCAAACAGTCTGTTAAGATGATGCTTATTGCTCCACATAGTCTTCACTGTTTATCGATATATCAGAAGAGGACCATTGTACGGGGCACACCATGGAACAGGGTGCCCCAGTGTGTATCTGAGGAAGCTGATTTTATCAGGTCCAGAAACCAAAGAGAAGGTGGAAGGCCACATTTCCCTACAGACAGCATTGTACAGAGGGAGAGGGAGAACAGTCATCACTCACTGTAAGAGTGGATAGCAACATAGCAATGCTACAGAGAAGGCAAAATGGTTTAGGAACTTGAGGTAGAGTGCTACCCAATTTAGGTGAAAAAGCAATATGCTGGTATTAATTCTAAGTAATAAATAGAAATTAATCCATACTGGAAAGATTGATTTGAACTATCCAATCATATCTGGTTCTGATCTCACTGTAGCTACTCTGCAATCACTTGTCAGCACCACCTGAAACAGCAAAAAAATAAAAAAGAGGATAGAGACTAAGCCAGGGACTGTTATAATGGCATGATATAAATCTTACCAGGATTCTTTTGTTTTCCTGTCTCAAAGATGACATCACAGAAATTGGAGGGCTTGGAAATGGCTGAGGATAATAAGGAGTATGTAGATGCTTCTTATTTTGAGAGGATTTACATTAAGGAGAAGATGAATTTAACAGCTGATAATAGGATATAGCATCATGTCTAGTATAAAGAAGATGGGACACTGCACTTTTGGTTACCCACTGTTTTAATTAAAAAATGAAAGACAGTCAATAAAATTAAAAGGCAACATTTTTTTTTTAACACTGCCTAACCCGTGTGACACAGACCCTCATTTTAGCCCAGTACTTAGCAGGACTGAAAAAAGTAAGACCGTTGCCTAAAAGAATAGCTAACATCATCTTAAACTGAATTTTAAAAAGATTTTTCTTAAGCACGGAAATAAACCCTCACGCCCGAGGACAAAAGCCGGCCACTAGACGACGGGGCTACCGAGCAGCGTCCCTAACAGAGCCGTTACTCCAGAAGGCCCGAGCTCAGCAGTTCTTCTCTGTTTAGGAAAGCACGTTGAGTGGAAATGTTCAAAGGGGTAGAGAATAATTAGGTGTGCAACTCCCATCCAAAGCAGGGGGAGGAGGAGAGGCGAACGCCAGACTTCTACCAAGCTGTTGAAAATCTTCCCATGCCTGAAGTTAAGCATGTGCTTAAATGCCTTGGACTTTCACGGTAGAGACGGGACCCTGGATTAGACGACTCATGGAGTGGATCAAGCGTGGGGAGTCCTACGCTGCTGTACAATAAAGCTGAAGTCTCTTTTCCTGTTGTTAATCTCTTTCCTGTCTGTTAGCCTCAAGGCACAGTGAAGAGTTAATTGATTTTCATCCAGGAAAAGAGGACTTCACTGAAAAGTGCAGTCATGGAATTTTTTATTTTATTTTAAGCACCAGGCACACCTGCCAGGCCTCCAATTATTCCTCAGGAGGAGAAAGTCTACTGTTTTTCCTGTGAGGAAACCCTCTGATCCAAGCACTTGTCAGAGGTTTGTACTTCATCTATGCACTGTGTTAATCTGTCTTCCCTTTTAAAACCTGGCTGCTGGTGGAGGTTTGGGGGTGCCTGTCCTTTTGTATAGTTGTTTTGTGGTTAGAGCATTTACCCAGAGAAAGAGAAAGCCAGGGCTAGTTTCCTCCTCAGCCGAGGGTGCTAAAACCCCGGGGAAATGTCCCCTGCAGCCCTGCTGGCTGCCCAGCAATGAGGGAGACGAGGCTTTTGAGTCCCTTGGGCTGGGCTGGCCATCCTTCCCGGGGACTAGCCCGGGAAAGGGGAGATTTCTCCATGTAGCATCTTTTAACGACACGCACCATGAGGAACCAGGAGCTGAATTGAGACATTTTGCACCATTTTGGCCAGCGGCATTAGGTGTGAGGTTGAACCCCTGCACAGGCTGTTGAAGCTGCATCCCTCAGTACCAAACATTTCCCTCTACAGATCCACTCCCGTTGCATCACTTTACACGTAGATGAAGTCTTAAATGTTCAGAATCAGTCTAATTCTTATTTGAGGTACCTCTGTCCTTTTTTCATGGTTTTCATCAGTCATGTTTTGAGCCACTACTGCAGTACTCTGCCAGAATAGTTTTTATAGTATTACATGGGGAAATGAGATCCGCCTTGCTGAGGTTTGAAATAAAAAAAAAACACAGAACAGGTAAAAAAAGAAAAAAAAAACCCCAAAATTGTGCTAAATTCAAACTTGCACAGGAGGCTATAATGGCTCTACATTTTTTTAAAATACCAGCACGAGTTCTGTTGTGTGTCTTGTACCCACTAATGGATTTTAACTTTATTACTATCCAGTTTTATTGGAACTAATCAGAAGACTGTAGGAATGAAAGGACTCCCACATTACTGAAACAGTTAATTTTTTTAAAGCCAGGCTACTGAAGTGCAAGTTAAAAGGGAGGAGCAGATCAAATCCATGTGCGGGTCATTTAAGAGCTCAGTCTCATTTTTGAAATATAGATTATCCAGGATAACATGAATTCAGCATTTCTATGTAATGTTGTTTCATTGATTGATCCCTTAGGCCAACAGGACTTGGCTGTAGATAGATACCTAAAAATGAGTTTTAAAACTTGACCGTCTTTTAATATTTTATAACCTGTCAAAAAAATCAGTTAGAGGCTCTGCCTTTTCTCAAGCTCTGATATCACGGCAGCAGATCTTCAGTAGAAATGCGTTTTTTCATACAACTAAATGGTAGTTGCCACGAAAGCACACGGCGAGTCATGACTCCGAAGAAATTCCTGGGTGAACAGTAGCAAAGGTGAAACGAATGGCCAACACCTGCCAAAACCTGCATGGAGAGTGCTGATGTCATCAGCAGTGCCATCACTTCGCAGGCAAAGCCTCCGCTCAGGTCTTGACAGGTAAGGGTAGGAGGCTATGACCTTCAAATAGTCTATTTTAAGATGCATTTTCTGTGTGGTCTTTTTAAGTCTCACTGAAGCCTGGGCAGGACCCAGGCTTTTACTCATCAGGTCCTTATTTATGTTTATTTATAAGCTTTTCCATGCAGGTCATCCTGGTACTATGTGAGTGCATTATGTATATTAATGGCCTTGTCCTCAAGCTATGCTAGGAGTGATGAAAGCACGATTCCTCCCTCTGACAACAGGGAACTGATGCAAAGAGGGGTGAGGTGATGGGCCAAGGTCACGCACAGTCTGAGGCAGAATCTCCTGCGCCCCAGCCTCAGCCTTAACTACTGCTCTTGTTTTTGGTTAAGTTATAGCTGTTTACTTCAGTGGGAGCTGAAGCTTTCACGACACTTCCCAGGGTCAAGTCCAAAATGACGTAGCAGTAATGTGATAGACAGACAGTCAGATCGATATACATGTACACAAACTTCAGGACTGAAGCTTCGCGAGCGGTTTCACAGACGTCCCTGGAGCTCCGCCGGGCACTTTCTGTGAGCAATATGGAGACAATGCCATCCAACAGGCACGAAGCTGGAGGATGCACCTCTGGCTCCGCCATAGGCTCAGTATGGGAGTATTGGCAATTTATTTAACTTTGCTGCAGCATACTGTAAAACAGATATTCTGACCCTAGAGCCATCCTGCCAAAGCCTTTTTGAACAAAACACTCGGGTCAAAAGCCATTGTTCAGATTTTGATGTCTGTCATGAAACAATTGACTTTTCAAACCTTGTTACCCTAGAAATACAATACCATACCCTAAGAAACCATCCACCGAAGGACTAAGCATACCCAGTCAGCATCACAACGATGCTTAACACAGTTAAGTAGCAGCAGTAGCAACAACCTAGTGTAATATTTGCCTGTTTGCCAAGGCCACCGTTTGGGACAAAACTGCACATGGAACCAGTTAACCCACGTGATAGTAAAATACTAGCAATCTGTATTATGTTGACATTTAATAACCAGTCAAGAAAGATGAGAAAACACAAAAGAAATTGCAGTCCCTCCTGGGGTATGCTGAAAAGAAAAGCAGATTACTCTCATCTCTTAAAAGACAACCATGCTGTAGCATCAGAACTGATAGTCCACGCCAACTGGCAATGGATTTAAGGTTTCAGGACACACATCAGCTGAAATTGAAAGTAATGTGGACAAAGGTGATGTGTTTAGCCTCAGGAAGCATGGAATTAAACTGTCTGCTGGTAGGAGGTGAGAGAGGAAAAAGCTGGAAATGCAGCAGTCCCTTGTTTCGGCAACAGCAACCCGCAGGACGGTGGGAGGGGGAAGGAAAGAGGGGGATGAAACCGCAGCAAGTTTTCCCTTCAGTGTACCTAGCAGGAGATTAACAAAGAATATGCTTAATTATTGCTTCCTGCCCACCTGCCTAGTTCCTCCAAGAACCAGAGCTCACTCAAATAACATTCACTCCCTTGGCAAATGCACTCCTAATGGAAGCGGTTACAAATTAACCAAGTCAGTTTGCTTCTTTTACCTAGAAGGAATTGCTATTATTTTCCTCTACCTTTTTTTCAGACCTGCTGGTGAACTTTCAGTTTTCAAGGATCAAAATCTGGATGTCACACTGGGGTAAATCAGTGTAACTCCTGTTCAAGACAGTGATACTGTCTGCATTTACACCAGTCAGTCATCCGTCAGCTCTGGATGATCAAATTCTCTGTCCTATTCACTGCCTTCAGTAATTCTGTGTTATCCTAGCCGGTGCTAGACTTATTTTGTTAATAATTCATGGGCTGCCTTCAACTTATGACTCTCTGCGCTACACAAACGATATGGAGTAATTAAACTACCTTTAAAGCACCTTGAGTGCTGTTGGCAGGAACAACAGCAAGTATTTAAAAGAATATTTAATACCGTGCACTGCCGGCATGCATGCTGGGAAACAAGCTCACATCCCAGAGCCTACCCCAGGCCAATCACAAGAGAATGGCTTAATTGGTTAATCATATAAATTACAGTCACTTAATCATTTTAATCACCATCAGCCAATTAGCTCGGAGTTATGGGCTCTGAGGTAACAGTTATGCAAATGTTTGTTCCACTGCAAGCTATTAACAGCCATATTTTCTATATCAAGCTGACAGTGACTGATGTGAAGAGGCAAGTGAAGAAAGTGAGCATTTATTTAGTATAAACATCCCTCCTTCTGATTAGAATGAGGCAAATTAGAGGAATGGCCTTAAAATAGAGCAGTTGTCTTTTTTATCATAGAAATTACCCTCCACCGGTTATGCTGGTGTGGGCGTGCTGAGGTCCTCTCCTAGATGTTTTTGCAGAGCACTACCAGGATTGCCCCAGTGTCCCAGTATCCCTGTCGCTATTAATGAACCGTTTCACTAGTAGGGTAGGAATAAATGTTAGCATTTCGTTACTGGAGATCTGCAATACTGAGTGAAGGCTGGATGGTTATAGTTCATCAACAGTGGATAATTTCCTGGAACAGAGATGTGACACCTTTCCTGCGTAACTTTGCGTCTCTCCTGCTCTGTTTCTGTCAAAAACACCCCAAAGTCTCATCTCCATGACTGTAGTGGCACCATGCTGGCTTAAGTGGAGGTATTCACTACTCGCAGTGAGCATCAGAATTTAGCCCCAGCTCTTTCTCATAGATGAAAATGTATGGATGAGATTTTTCAATATCAGGTGGCTCATTTGCATTGCTTGGGTAAAATGGGGCAGCACAGCAAAAACCCAGACGTAGAAAATGCAGAGCAGCAGAAGCATTTCTGGCACAGTAAGACTCATGGGTGCATTGGAGCTGGGACATACAAGTCTTTTGAGTGATCAGATATCCATTGGTATTAGTTCTGTTCAGGAAACATATTGTTCTGCCCCATCCCCAACTCAGTCTCCCTTGATAGGCAGGCAGATGTTTCAGAGCTTCATTCCTGTAACAAAGCTGCTATGGAAAAGAAGAAGGTGGAGAGGAGGGGGACATTTGTTAACATTACTTTTTTATAGTTTGTATTTATCAGATAAAAGTACGCTTAGATATCTAGCAGATAAAGAGGGTGCAGCTGGCATGATTCTCTGGAGCATTCAGAAGCTGGTCACTAAAGGAGCGACACAGCTGTCAGGGAAACACTTAGGAGTTGCAAAGCCTCACATAGAAAATGTACTTGTTAGATTTGGTGTGAGAAGCCACAAATTGCCCATTCTCAAAAATGCCTCACTACCATCAAGAATCTGAGGTAAAAGGTTTGGGGGAAGGTTTCCACAAAACTCCACTAGCTTCATAATAGTTTAGTTTGATTTTGTGTGTGTGTGGTGTTGTTTTAAAATATTTGGGGTTGCAAAGTTCCATATTTGAGGCACTGAGAGGAGTAACTACATATATACACATATCACTGTCACCAGAGTTATGTATTATGGCTTAAATTAAATGTGCTTACTAAGGATATCAGTAGAAAGAATAATAGACAGTTTTAAGCCACAGTTATTTCAAACCAGTTAACCTGTTGGACTCTATAATACTCAGTTAACAAATTATTACAACATCTATTAACCATTTATTAGTCCTTTATCAGTTACTCATAAATAGAATCTTAGTGCAAAGCACGATCATTTTGGCTATTTAAATTAACAGTTAGTTTGGGGAGATGATGTATGAGTTAAGAGTAACTTATTTCAGGACAGAGGGGCTGATCTTGTCAGGTAGAGCAGAAAAATCAACCCCCTCACTATATATTAATCAACAGAGAAAGAACTAGGGGCTGAAAAGGCTGTTCACAAAGCGTTTCTTCTTTGGTGCGAGGGAGGAGGAAAGAAGTATGTTTCTGAGTTTCAGCTCAGTCTCAGTGATGCCATGAATAAATGAGCTATGTATGTATTCTAAGTGCCTTAACGAACAAGGCGCTACAAATAGGTTGCCACCTCTGAAATGCAAAAATACCTGGCAAAGCTGGGGAAAAAAATGCTGCTACACATGCAGATGGGTCTGTACATGCAAAGCAACTCTGATGCCAACGAGTAAAGTCTATAGTAAAGGCAGCCAAGCTGAATGGCAACCACCCAGGGGGCAATCCCATTCATAATAGGTCTGTGAGCTAGGAAAATATTTGCATACAAATTTTATGGAGGAAATTGAAGTTGAGATTAAAGCCTTGATCTTACAAAAAGACTAGACTAAGCAGTGCTCTGTGCCTACAGAGACAGGATCCGACCACAGCACACCACATAACCACAGCGCCGTGCCCGCATGGACGGCACGGCGCTGAACGGCTTGGGGATCACGCCACGGCTGCAGGAAAACCCAGACCTGAGGCTCAATCCCAAAGAAGAAGATCAGGCCAGGAATGACACCTCCTCTCCTTGTAAAGGGACGAAATGACTCATTTCACAGTTCCGATGTCCCAGTGCTGTTGCATCTTTTGATGACGTCATTTGGGAGAAATCCTGAAAAACATTTAAGTGATGCTTTTAAATTTCTGCCTTTAAGCAATGTCTTACCTTTCTGTAGCACCAAGGAAGCTACCGTTGAGTAGCAGTATCTTTCAGCTGTGTTGACAGGGTCCCCTGGTCTTTGCCGTGCCCTCAGCAGAGATACTTATGCCTGGTAAGCACTGCTTCCTCTGTCAAGGTCGTTCCGCGGCTTCACAGGCATGCTCTGCCCGAAATAAATTAATAACTGAACACGTCTATCAATATTTATTACAATTACTCAGGCAGAATGTAAAACAAAGGCTTCATCCATCAGCAGCGTGCAGTCAGGCCATTGCAATGACCCCAGGACCAGGCCCCCAAAGCCTTCACCCCCTGTAAATGGTGTTACGTCCTGTCAGAAACGAGGGTTGGAGCTGCTCTTCTGCTTCTGCAAGGAAGATGGAGCCAGGTAAAGAGTCCAAACGGGAGGAGATCTTCCTACAGAGGAGGGAGAGAGCTGCTAGGGCTCTAATTAGACTTCCACTAAAGTATTTCCCAATGCCAAAGAAGAAATGAGTTGTCTAGGATATTCATTTACCCTGTTAGGCTGAAATCCTCCCAGATCTTTCTAAGGCCACATGCCAGAGGATGTCTTTAAGATGGTGGTTGTACAAAACCACTCACTTCAGTAGCTAAGTGGTCATATTATAGCCTTTTAGCTTTAAAAAATAAATACAGCTGTGATTTTGTATGTGTGCCTGCACTCTTTAAAAGCCTTTAGGAGAAGAAAAACATTATTTTCTTGCTAGTTTATTGAATGACCACCCATTGTCATATTTTGCGTCTGCTACTGAAAAAACATTTTTGTGGATGTTTAAAAAGATGCTTTAACATCAGGTTTTCTTAATTTCTTTACTAGTGCTATTGTTTTCCTATTCCTACATTCACTTCAACCAAGCAGTGTGCGAGGAATGCCAGATCAGGCTTCCTGAAAATTAGGCTCAATTAAGCCAGGTGGCCTTTGATTGTTAATGATTGATTAGAAAGCAAAAGACAGATTTACAGCAGATTAGTCAATAACTGATCTTTTTTCTTTTTTTGGTAAAAGAGATCTCCTTTCTGTGGGTTGTTATTTTTTGTATTCCATTAAGATGCCTCTCTTTATGTTACCATGTCTCGATAGAACTTTTTTTTATTCTATTGACAAACCTGTCACTTAGAAAAGAACATAATGCCACTGCTGGTTTTACTGATTAGTGATAGTGTTGACTGTATTAAATACGATAATGATCTTAATATATTGTCATTTAGGTACACGATGGTGCTTGTTTTCTGCTTGTAGGGAGGTCACGCTGTACCACACTATTTGTTTTCATTAGTGTGGTGAGGGCGGAGAGGTACATCGGTGCATAACCCCAGAGCAGGAGCAATCTCCACGCAGGAACAGTGCTGTGCAAATGTTTTTCTCTCTGATATTTCTAACTTCACAATGAGCATGATGAATCTTTGACCTGCCTTAAGCAACAGTGTGCCTAAGGAGTGGCTTGCATCACGAACTCAATCAATATTTGTTTCAGGCATTTTATTCCAGACAGGCAAGTTATCTGACGTTGTGAATACCAGCAAACACAGGTAGACGGCTAGAGTTAAATTCAAGAAAGGGCTGTGGCAGCAAACTGCAGCCCCAGTGGAAGCTTAGGCACCTCAGGGAGCATCATCTGAACAGGGGCTTTCTGAATCTCAGTTTTGGCCTGAATTCCTATTTGAATTGAAGTTTGGATGCTGGTACATCCACTAGCTGTAATACCAATTACAGCTTAGTAGCAAGGTACCTCTGAGAAAGATCCCAGCCACTTCTGTTTTAGAGGCCTAAATATTTTTTTTGAAATTTGGCTCCATAATCAGCTGCACAGAGAAGCACCTTACAGCCCGTCACCAGAGCACAGGGAACTGACAGGTGAACAACATTTTTTCTGTTCCTCCTCCCCATCTCCCTGTCTCTGACATCTTCACCAGCTGCAGGGAACAATGAGCAGCTGAATGATACCCAGACCCGAGAGATGGGTGCGTGGAAGAAGGCTCGTCCTTGCACGGCCTGCAGTTTGAAAGCAGATACTGAAGTCAGTAGGGAAAACAGCTGGAGCCTGTTTTTCAGTGAGAGTTAAGTACCAAACCCCATGACTCTCCTTCAAGAACCAGTATAGCTGGGTGAGCCTTGTCTTGGGCATGTCAAAGCCTTGAGTGCACCCAATGGTTATTTCCCCTTGGTACAGGGCATGTTTTCCCCACTGGCAATGCAAAGGCAGCGTACAACTGCAGATTTCTTGAAGGCACAGGGAACTGCAAACTCCCCTTTGACTTTCTCCCTCTGCAGTGATCGCATGTACGGATTCGAATGATGCTGAAGGGCCACAGGGAAATTAAGACAAAATCACAGCTGTACTGCTTAAGAAATGTAGGAATAGAAAGGACATGGTTAAATTAATAGGGGTGTTCTGTTGTTCAGATCTGGGAACATGGAATACAAGCCAGGTCTGGGCAGTGAATGTTAAAGCAGCAGTAAAATGGGCAACATTAAAAGTATAAAAGGACTATTATAAACTCCTGATTTAGCCTTCTTAATAAAAACTGAAAGCTGGCATTGCTTCCAGTAAGGGCTACTGAAAGTGTGACTGTGTTAGTACAGGTGGGGCCAGGGAGAGGGAAAGGAAGAGAAAACAGAGCATCAGGAGAAAGTGTGCTTTTATTGTCTGATTTTGGTTTTTATTAGTTAAGTTTGTAATGAAAAAAGGGTAGCTGGATTCCTCTGCTTTACATAGTGAAGGGGAGCCTGAAGAGTCCCTACAGAGAAAGAAGAGAAGGAACTCGTCTTTTTAACATGCTCCATTTTCTGTCTTTGAATCTAGAGGTTTCATGCCCCAGGCATCAGACAAGGCAGAAGTCACACTAAGGAGGAGACCTTTTGGGCTGGCCATAAGTGAGAGGTCATTTGACTTCTCTTTAAACTCTTTTACCGTGCATCGAGGTAAGTCAAATGTCCTTGCACTGGCTATGGGCTAAAAAAAGCAAGCTACTCTCAGCCCACAAAAAACCTGACTGATCCTCCAGAGGGTCCCCTGTCTTTGCCTCTACTGACTGCACAAGGGCCTTCAGCAGCTCTTCTTCCTCACTGAAGTCCCTTAGCTACATGCCGAACTAAGGTGCTGTGAACCTGGGGACACTGCAGGATAAAACGTGACCTATCGGGACATCGTGAGTGGCTCTTTACAGTGCCGCTTCCATTGACGCCAACCTCCTCTTCTCCATGTGCGTTAGACTTGTAGCAACGTGTCACCAGTCAGAAACTGAAAGCGCTGAAGGCCTGACCATACCCTGGACATTGGCTAAAAACTTTATTATTAGCTTATGACTAAGGGAACTCTGTTTTGTTCGTTCTTTTCTCATACACTGTATACTGAATTAACTGATGAATTGTCCCCTGAAGAACTCTGTCTTCTTCCCATCGCTCTTTTGCCTTTAACCCTTAAGTATAACATCTAAAATAATTGAGAACTAGAGATAAAATAGCTAAAAATGAAACAGCTCTTGACCCTGATCTTTCAACTGTTCCTTTCAATTTTAGTTACTGTTGTAAAGACCTTTAATGAGGGACACAGAATATTTTTATTATCTTAACTAATTCCAATGATTTTCTCAGTTGTGCCATGCAATATGCTACTATTGATTAGGTTAATGCAGATTTTATTTTCTTGGAAAGTAATAGGTTAGATCTATTTGTGACTGACCAAGACTTTTGGTTTATTCTTGCCATCTCTAATTGACAGAAATTGGAGTAAAATAGACAAATAACTGAAAGACCATTTCCAACCAGTTTTGAGTTGGTAATGGATTTAGATTGACCTAAGTCTGCAGTAATGCAGGTGTGAATGAGGATCATTGAGTGTAATTAATTTCTACTTCCTCGGTGAACAGTACAACATATTTGTCTGTATGAATGTCTGTATTTACAGGATAGGGCTTCATGAATGATTTGTCAGATCAGCTTCAGAGAAATGGTGTGATTTGATGACATCATAAAGAATAAGGTAGGTGGTACACAGAGTACCTGCCTTCCCACACAGAGCATTCAGCATCTTGGAGGATTAATCCCTAACTGAGGGCTGTTGTGATTCACATTTATAACAACCAGCTCACCCTAATAAGAAACAAGCCACATTTCAAACTTTGATCCAAATGTAAATTGGCTGTTGGTCAATTAAACATAAATTAGATCATCACTCACTAGGCCAAAGGCATCAACAATATGTTGATGCATTTCTCAATAGCAATTTCTCGAAATCATTCTGCAGCTGTAATCAGAGAAGGCAACAGAGGTTCGTTTCTCTGCTTTCTTGTACCTCTGTCCCTTTTGGGTCCAAGAGGAGGCAGCTGTGGTCGCGCTCTGGTGCATGGAAGCTCTGGAGATCTGATGAAAGGAATCAGGCGACAATTTGCAAACTGTGGTTCCTGATGCTGCACTCTGAACTTGAGCAGGGTCTCATGCCTCCCACGCTGGGAGGAAAAGTCTGTTTTAAAGAGCTAGACAAAAAAACCTCACTAAATGGGAGGCAGATATGGACACAAGAGTAGGAATTTCTGTAGATTTAGACCCCCAGAGATGAAAAAAGTGTGGTAAGATATTATAGGACAAAATGTCCTAATCGCTTAAATTTTAATGGAAGAAATTACGAAAAGAGGTGAGAAATCGGCATCAAGGGTTCAGTGAGATACTAGTGCAGTAAATACACCAATTGTTCACCAAGGAGAGTAGTATGTCAGGAATGTTTTGTAAAAGGCAGGAAAGGCAGCTGTTTGATCCTGTGTTCATGAGTAATACATGTCTTACAGGTCTGCGATTGTTTACTATGCATCATGTTCTCTGTATTTCCATTTCTATTTTATTCCAGATAATTGTAAATGGCTAATATTCCCACAAGAACAAAGCTATGATGATGTACTTTCATCTCCTTCTGAGGACTTCATGTCATTTTAAGAATAAGAAAACCTCCCCTAACTACATTAAAAGTTTACTCCAGACCAAAAGTATATCCACAACTGTAAGAGACTCTGAGAGCGTCTCCCAGTCCAAAGGGTGTCTGAAGATTCCTGTCAAAGATCAAAGGACTCCGCAAAGGGCCGCGCGCATGTGGGAATCTGTGTGCAGTTTATGCACTCTGCTGGATAAGAAATGCTGTGAGCATGGCTGCAAAAAATTTAAAGATTCCCTTTTGACTGTGCTAACCTGGTTTGTACCACCTTTATCACCAGTTTACCTTTGTTTTGAACTGAAATGTCAGGGATTATAGATAGAAAAATAATACTGGAACTCTGTTAAAATGGACAATTTTCCATAAGAGGCATCCATTTCCAGTGGCCTGGCAACTGCCATGAAGACTCAACAACCATATGCTATGTATCACCTTATTTCCAAAAAAGTCCTACCTCTGGGCTGGTCTCGGTCAGGTACCAAGCTAAGGGCAAAGGTTAAGCCAAGCCAATTCAGCAGCAGAAACTGTCCTTTCTGACTTTAAGGAAGAGAGAAGGATGGGAGATGTGGGGGAAGGCGGACCAATGGTTTTAATACAGAGAATTTGACATTGGAGGCTAGCAAGGAAACACGGAAAAGTAGAAGCGAAGGCAAGACAGGCAGAAAGCAGGTAGCTGGGTGAGGAGGCAGGATTTGGAGACTGAGGAGGAACTGTGGGATGGGAGAAAGGAGAGGGACCGCCCCAGCGGCACTGCTGAGGTAACCAGGCTGTGAAACAGACGTGTGCCCGAAGGGACCAGACGGGTCGCACAAGGCGCTGAGGGGGGAGGCTGGGGCTGACTGACCACGGGGACAAGAAAGCAAAGTCCAGATATGAGGCAGGATTGAGTGGTGCATGTGAGGAGCAGAAGCTGCCCGGCTCAGTGAGGACGGACGGTGGGGTAGGAGGATGCTGCACTCTCACAGAGAGGCTGTAGGACACCCGGCAAAGGGTTGCGCGTGAGAAGGGGAGAGGAAGATGTTTCCAGAGACATAAATGGTACCTGAGATCCCCAACCTGAATATCACTATTCCTCCACCAACAAATAACTATGAAAAATGGTAAATATTTCTAGTAATAACCTCCCAGAAGGATGACAGCTTAGTACTGTTGTCACTTACTCCATTAGCTCACCTACTAGAGGTCCAAAGGTCCAGCTCTGCTGATGACCCGTAGGAGTGTCAGTGTGATGTCATGGGATGGAGTTTGTTTTCCCATGTGCTTTCCTGAAAGCCCTAGGAAATTACTCTCACAAAAGCATATTAAAAGGACTTTATTAATACAGCAGAGTTAATCAGAGTATAAGCTAGGAAATGCCAGAAGTGCCACAACCAGCCGACTGTTACTCCTCTGGGGTGTTGCCGTCTCCACTAATAAAATATCACAACCAAAATTATAATAAAAAAGCAAACAGATTTTTTTGGGTCAGTCATGCTGTGCTCACTTTGAAAATGACTGCATGGTAAGGCGAGATTTTAAAAGTTCCAAACAGAAGCAATTAAGTTGGTGAAAGAAAATATAGCTATTTGCAAATATGCCTTCTCCTCCTTCACTCTCCAGTGCAAGAGTGCTCCTAAGGGACCAGTTAATTTCTGCATGTGTATGTACTGTTCTTTAGGTCACAGTACAGCAGACTGAGACACAGAAGTTCAAGCCAAAATTGTTTTGCAATTAAGAAAGTGTTGCAAGGTGAAGTTGTGAGGGGAAATAATAAAAAAGGAGGTCTTTAGTATCATTTTTTTTTTTTTTTACTTCAATGGGTCTGTAGCACATGTTTTAATCTAAGGTACATGCTTGAGAAATTTTGTTTTGAATTAGGTCAGACTTAGGTGTTTAAGAGAATTCATGAACGAGGGGCAAAGCTATATACGCTGCACATTGTGTAATGCTTTGGTTTAAGGGTCTCTGGTTATCAGAGAATAAACTAATGTAAATCGTGTTAGTCACATACATTAAGAATAAAACCCGAGAAAGGACTGACATACTTGAAGTAGCCCACATTGCGAGCACCTTACGGCTAATGGAGTCCCTGCCTTACAGCAGGGAATTACTTTCCAGCAGGCCAGTGAGATATCAGCACAAATTAAGACTTTTCCACTGTCACAAAGAACGCTTTGGATTGAACCAGGCTCTCCCGAGTCCCAGCCCAACCTTCACAGCCCTAAGCAGTTGTATGTAAACCCCTCCACGCTAACTAAAAATAGGCTAAATACATTTTAAATGGCAAGCTTTTGAGAATTGTATTTTCTCAACAACCAGCCATGGAATACAGAACAAAGCAGAGCCCAAGTGTTAATTGCTCCAACCCCATAATTAAATGCAGACATACTGTACTCTGACTGTGATTCTTGAAAGCTTGCCCACTTGTTTTTTTCAGTCCAATAAAAAAGAACACCATCAATTTTTTGTTTGAGTAAATGCAGTTTGCAATAGCTGACGTGACAATAGGTCATTGGCATAATTACGATCAGAAATGCCTTCATGCATTAGCCACAAGCTAAAAAAAAAAAAAAAGGCAGTAGTCAAGCTACTGCAAATTATTCTGCTTATTAACATCCGGTATGCTTTAGAAAGCAGTGAACGCGCATGTGTTTATTTTGCGGTTCTGTCGGGGAATGGCCCTGGGATCAGATTTAGTGCATGCCTGCCTGGATGAGCCCATGCTCTTAGTTGGACAGATGCAAGCCTGTCTGGCCCAGAAGCCAAACACGCACATCAGCACAGTGCCGTGAGCAACCTAATGTGGGCTGCTTCTTTGCTAGTATGTCTTCATAGCTCTGGACCAAAGGCCAATCTACATACATCCGGACCAAAGTGTTTGCAACTAGAGCCAGCATCATTCTTCCTCCATTAGTGTCCTACAGTCTGAGCCAACGTGAACGGTTTTCATCTGACCCACAGCATGTAGGTCCCGCTATCCCTCTCCAAGTCTGACCTACCTTCACTGTTGGCTCTATTTTGGAACTAAATGCAAGTTGAATATTTGTGATTTAGATGTGCCAAGATCAAGCCTTTACTTCCTAATTAAAGTGGTTGGTTTAATAAACAAGAAATTTTTTCAAAAAATTGAATCAACACATTATATACCTTCCGAGCTTGGACACCCTAGGCTACCTTCCGCTTATGTTTTATTTGCATCCTGCACATTTTCTTTGTAAGGGAGTGTCTAGGTCTGCAAACAAAACCAAAGCTGAGATTTTGATATGGTCACTTGTGGATGCTTAAATCAAACACCAAATTTAATAGGCCACTGTATAATACGGGCAATAATTTTCCTTTAGAGGGTGGGCAGCATTAGGGCATTGCTCTCGTCACCACCTGTACGTCGGTGAGGTCCCCTCACGTGGGTAGGAAGGCCGGGGTGCTGTTGCTCTCACTGCGGGGCTCCCTTCTGAGGAAGCCCTGCCTGTGTGCTTGCCCTTTGGAAGTGCACCGAACCAAAATGCAGGTTACCCTGTGCTCACGATCCACCTCCTCACTGCCCGGCACCACCTATCCTTTGGGCATTTACCATCTGTCTCCGGATTCCCATGCAGAGAGGGCTTAAAAGCATTGCTATGCTTAAGTCCTACGCTCGATGGACTTTGTACCACAATAGTTTCTGCTGTGCCCCAGCAGTACTGGCTGGTAATTTGAAAGGTGCTTTATGATCCCTGCAGAGTGAAATAAACTTGTAAGTGAGAGGTAAAGCCTTGAGCCTGAATAGTGCTATAAAGCTGTTTAACTCTAGCCAGTTAGACAATCTCAAATAATATGCCCTTGGGGGCTGAGTAAATTCTTGTGGGAGAGGAGGAAGAGGATTAAGATACGGTGAGGGAAATGCTCAGTAGACACTGTGCTGCCAGCGGTGTCAGGGCTTTCGCCTGCGACACAGACTTTGAGCCCATCGTTCCTTCATCCGCAGGCCACTGGGCAACGCATCCCGCCTGCACAGCAGCTCTCTGAGATTGCAAAGAGGTCTTCCGACTCTCATTTGAACCTCCAAAGCATCTCTAAATCTGATCTGATGATTTCCTGTCTATCCTAGTATACGTGGTTTTTTTCCCTCCTTGCTACTCAAATATAATTCAGCTAGTGAATTAATCAATGAATTTTTTTCCTCCCACATCAGTACTGTATCCTACTGTCACATTTGCATTCTGCCTTACATATTTCCTTATAAATAAGACACTAAACCTGAGGAAGCTGTGGTTGTTTTAGGGAATCTCTGACACAATTCAAATATCTTCCTGGAAAAATATAAATTGTTCTTTTCTAAATTTATCTTACGGTTTCAAACAAGAAACATAATTCTTCTGAAGCTGTTAAATATGGTGCAATTATTAAAAGGCTGTGGTGTGCTCAATGAAGAGGCAATAGCGTCACTTCGAACAGGTAAACCATCCCTGTAAGCTGTCTTAGAGATCCTTATTAGTAACAGTAAATAATTACTATTAGTTCTATAACCAAACTGTTTTAGGTCCATGGGAACGCAGGGAAAGAGCTGACTTCTCCAGTGAAAACTGCAGCCATTATTTTGGCAGCATTGAACCTAGATTTATGGTATTCCATTAAGAAGGAATGCATTAACTCTACAACTGTCACCACTGCATTGATGTCAAAGGAAGTGCTCTGCCTGGCTTTGCTGACTTGATTGATGGAAAATAGTATATCAGTCTGGTCGCTCTCTCTCTGATGAGAAAGGCAAGTATCCCGGATCCCCGAAGCTATAGCAAAGCTCCATTTTTCTTCTACTCTTGGCTAATTTTCCTGCATTCTTTGGCCCTGGCCATGGAAAAGGAAAAACAAGACAGTTGACTTTTTTACATTGCCCAGAGAGGAAGCAACCCAACAGGCAGAGCAATGAAGTTGAACCTTTCTGGCCTTCCACTCCAGTTCAGTTTCAAGCTTGAACTTTGCACAAATGCTATCACCACAGTGGGCCAAACTTAAACAGCAAATTCAAACAACTGCAGATTTGGAGATCACCGCAGATTGAAACCCAGTCAAAATCTTGATTGCAGGATAAAGATTTCTTACCATATATCCGCTCTCCCAACGGACTGCAGAAATACTGGATTCATCTCTGGTGAATACTTAAAATAGCACCTATTCCTGTAGCACATTAAAAAGGCACTTATTTTTTGCAAAGCGGGGAAGTGCCGCTACTGCTGTTGCACAGACGGAGAATTGAGACACACAGGAAATGTCTAGTAAGTAAAATAACCAGGGACCATGCTCTGGCCCCGAGGCCAGGCAGCACAGCATGGCTCAGCTCTACATACCATAGTCTCTTCTTTCCCTTCCCCACCCCCTCAGAGCCAGGGTATTTGAGTCGAAATTGCCTGCTGGGAACGGTCCCTGGCACATGCTCTCCCCTGAAGTGTGTTTGTGTATGTCTGGAAGAACAGCAATCAGCGCAGCCAGGACCGCGCTTGGGAGTGTGCTAGCAATTAAAGCGCGCGGACAACTGCCGGCCTCTGCTGCCGCCCTGCTCTGTCTGTCAGGGTAGACACAGCAAAAGGAGCGGGGTGTCCTTTTACGGGCCCATAAAGGACTTGGCAGAACACGGGCATTCAAGTCCTTGAAACTCTCATCTAAACCTATTGACATTTCGGTTTTTAACAGCGAGCTGAACCAGATGGGTAACATTCTGCATCTGCATATGTCCCCCAGTGCTTCAGTTGTGGCAACCCGGGATATTTGCTCTGAAATACTTTGACCAGACCAGGGAGGACTCTATTCCGGTCAGTCAAGTCAGGAAAGTAACGTAAGGAAAAGACAGGATCCATGATCAGCTTCGTCAGATTTGCGAATGAGATCCCCAAGCGCACGCACACGCATGCGTACACACACACACAGAGCTGTGCACGTGCACACACAAGCATGCGCAGTCCAAGAGACGGTGCCCGATAAAACTTTTCAGAGCCATCTAACGTATACGCAGAAGACAGGTTCTGCAAAAACCAGAGCCTAAGTCTCATCAGGAACCAAATAATGTCCCCACAGTCACACTGGGGTCTTAATCCTTCCCGTGTCTGACCCTGCTCTTATCTGTAGAAGGCACAGTGGTTATAGTGCTGATCAAGGACTTGAAAAATCTGAATTCCTCAAAACCCAAAAGGACAGGACCACAATTAAATTACATACTATCCATAAGAGATGGAGAAATCAATAAAACATATTTTTCTGAGTTTTGTTTTCACTTTGGGTCAAGTAGTAAATTCAGGTTATGGAAGATACCATTTTATCAGCTTCTTGCCCATACGCATTGATGGTTTTGATTCTATGTCTTAAAAAAATATATAAATTTAGGATGCTTTCTGTTAGTTTTCTTCCTGTGTTATTATTAGAAATCATCCCTGTAGACTTAAAACTAACATTCTCTTTACAGAAATAATCTCTATTATTCGTAGTATTTTTGGCCTGAGATTAGTCCTTCCACAAAGCCTTCCCATCTCAGCCGAAAGATTAGTCTCTTTACTGTCTTGTTTCACTGCCCTCTTCTGTTACTCATCTGCTCATACTTCATCTCATCCAAAGCTTTTGCGAAAGCAATGGGCTTACAATGAACTCATTAATCGGCATTTCTGGAGTTAAGATGTGGGGAAGTCTCACCCCGGCACATCCTCTCATCATTGCTGTGCTTATCATCATCTGAAATTGGTTTGTCAGCCAGCCGCTCACCTCAGTTGCTATTCCTTGCTATGCCAGCATCACACTCCCTATAAGAAATCATAAATTATGGCATGTAGCGAGGTTCATAGACCATTCAGCCAAAATAATCACTCAGAATTTTGTTACCGACATTTCCCTCACAGCCTCTTGCACAAATGGGTGTTTCTAATCCAGGTTTTTACATTTTCTTTCCGCCAGTTTTCATTCAAGTCTCATACTTTTATTAAATGTGAGCTATTGAACTAACTCAGTTCACTGAGTTATTTCACAAATGATTAACACAGATTATTCCAGAAACCATCATCCCTTAATTCTTTAGCTTCGAAAATGTATTTACATATTAGGTTTCTCTAAATTGCCCCCGTATAAGAACTGAGACTGCAGCATTCTTGTGGTTCTGCTTGAAGACTACTTGTATTCACAGCATGGGAAATTCAACGTAAGCCATACAGAAAAGATCATAAACATAGCTGTGTACAGAGCAGTTTGGAAACTGGTCTTTTCCACAATAGAGAGCAGCTTTTTCTCTATATTTGCTTGACCATCATCTTGCCCTTTCTAACACACTTAGTCATCACTGTTTTAGAGTACCAGGCAATGTGATTCAGCAATCTTTGGGCAAAACATAGCACAGATGTGTCTGGTCAGTCTGCTGGCTAATTGATAATATATCAGCTGACAGCCTGGGGGGGAGCTGCCTGCAGATGTCTCTCATTGAGAGCCGCGTAGCTGTGATGACCATTATGAGTGCATTAAGCTTCAAATTTTGTATTTTTGTAAAGAACTCTGGTAAACTGATGGACATTTAAATATTCTGAAATAAATATGCTAAACATATTCCTGACTATCAGATTTTATTATCAAAATCTGCAGTTGCCAGGGACTTGTTTTTAATATATTCATAGAAGGTATAAACGCAAAGAAGCAGCATAAGCTTTATTTGATAATATATATTTTTAATTGTTTGCATAAACCCTGGTAGGAAAGAACTCCGTGCAGCAGCCTAGCACACACTCTCATCTTTATGTTTGATTGCAGACTTCCAAATAACCATTGGCAGGACTAGCAGAACACAACAAGCATCTGTGTCTCTGCTTCAGTTTCTATTGCCACGACAATTATCTGTATGAAACCGGTTCTTTACGATAATATGTGCTCTGCCATAACAGACCCAGTCAGTTTGGTACAATGACTCTTCAGAGGATTTAACTTTTTATTATATTGAATCAAAAAGAAAGAAGCGATCTGACTGAATAGCTGACTCTTGATCTAAAACATGTTTTATCCATTCATTTTTCAACAAGCTTTCAAGACTGTACTGCATGAAGTTTATTTTAGCTATCAAAAAACCTATCAAGATGTGTTACTCATTTTAAACAAATGTTCCTATTGTAGTGTCAGATTTACATGTTTTTCTGGCTCTGACTCAGATGGATTCTTCATGGGGATCAAAGTGATAAAGTTCATTACATCAGAAAACTCACTTAGATCAACTTACAGTACTTCAATGAAAACGAGTTTCCTTTGCTGGAACAACTTAAAGTACATGCATATATTTTGATGTTCCTGGTCTTGTGATGTTCTCGGCCCAAATACTCTCCTTGGCTCCAAGACACAGAAAAGGTCATACAAACATTCCGAGGTTACACCCATTATACACAGGACACAAGGTTGAAAGTTGTAGCTTTAACAGAAACTGCAGTTATTTAACGCTCTACCAAGAGCCTGATGCATCATTCAGGAAGATTTTTACCATCTTCAGTGGGTTCATGATTCTGTCAGCAGGCAGGCACAGATTACGTTGCATATTTAACGAGCTATATAATTTTTGGTCTATTACTGCCAGCTTCTCCTACAGAATATTGTCCTACTGTCCAAACAGTAACATTCCTTTACACCTACTCACCTGTTCATGAAAAGGAAAGTAAGATCAGGTGAAGAATGTTTTAAACCATTTTTAATGGAAAAATGCAGATCCATCCATCAGAACATTTTGTGAGAAGATGTAATTTACATCAATATTGGGTTTGGGGGATTCAGAGTGGAATGGCTGGTCAGAGAGAACAGGGTAAGTAAGTTGTGAACACACAGGGTCAAATTCCCAAACACCCATGTCTCCTGCATTTGCTTCAGCTATTGAAATGCTGGATCTTCTGAGCTGGATTTTTTTTCTTTCCTTTAAAACTGGTTGAGCTTGAGGCCTTGTTTCATCACAAGGCAAAAGCGAATGTCAAACATTCGGATTTTTCTTCCAGAATAGAATTCCTGTTTTTCAGCCACCCCTACCTAAGTGAGTAAAACTGATGACCCCATCATCTTTCATTTGCACGAGCTTTCTGATTTCACACTACATTATCTTGTCGGACAATATTTCTTCCTGAGCTGTTCCCTGTAGCTCATGATTACTAGACAACTGTGTTTTCAAATAGCTAAATGTTTCTGCCAGCAGTCGCTTAGGACAAATGTAGTCTATGATGCAGCCGTCTGAGTTATCCCCAAATTAGCTTTTTCCACCCCATGGCCTTTAACCTCTGGAGGGAAATTTTCTTGGACGTGCCCACCTGGACGGAGCCCCTTTTACAATTGCCAGTTAGCAAGTACTTCCATTCTGTCCCAAAAATTCAATTCCTCAGCCACAGATCCTTCAATAAATGGAGGAGATGAGGCAAAGGCAGACTTGAAGCATGCAGACTGTTTCATGCCATGATTACAGATAATGTCGATCTACTACTACATTGCTCAGACAAGTACTGCCAGCCTGTGTGGCAGAAATGTGCTGACCTGTGCAAAGATAAGTTAAGTACTCAGCAAAATGGATTATTGCAGAGTTAGAAAGCGATGGGTTAAAGGCATGTGTTTCCATGGGTTCCCAAAGTGCTAACTGTGAATATTTGTAAATGATGCGTGGATAGTTTAGATCTAAGCCTAAGTGCTGCCTAAGTACCTACACAGTTTTGCTTACCAAATGGCTCTTAAAAATGACCAGTGAAGACTTGCAGAGTTACGCTAAATACAGAGCAGTAAAGCTACATGACATTCTATAGCATTCTCCTCTCTCTCTCCTTCCAAACCTATTTCTGTCTGGCATTAGAACCAAGCCCTGGTGAGACTACCAGGCATGAACCCTTGCCATCCAAATCTTGGCCCTAAGTCATATTCAAAGACTTAAATCCAGTCCCTCCAATCTTGTCTTTCACAACCTGGCGAGAAGGATCCTCTTTGAAGATGAGGGCAAATATGAGAATCTCAGGAGAACAGGTGATTTCATGAAATTTTCACAATGTTGAGATGAAATCTTGCTGGAGACCCTTATGGGATTTGCCTGCCATTAAACCAGAATCTGAACCTTAGCCAAGGTTCAGCATTTAAGTTGAAGCCCAAACTCTGATTTAAAGCTGATCTTGACCCACATCTGGTCAACATCTTCTGAGTTTACATGCTAAAGAAACCTCGAGCTGGTTTTGTTCTTTTTAAAGGTGATGTGCTCCTGTTTGAGAGGTGAAGAAGAGAGTGTGTTCATTTTATTATTATAGTAACTTACATTTATATAGTATTTTTTTATTCCGAAAATCCTAAAGTGCTTTACAAACCATACAAAAGGATCTCTTAATCCACTTCTGAAATACAGCACTTAATGCAATACCATCTAGTGGCTTAGGAAAGGATGCATGCCAGAAGTCTTTAATGACCACAAACGGACAGGACCTCGGTTTTAAGTTTCACTCAAAACACAGTAGCTCCATCAGCACAGTCTCTTAAACTCCAGACTGGGTCGGCAGTTCAATTCCGACTCCAAAGAGAGCTTGCCACCTACTAAATCACGGACGCCAGTCGCGACAGCACCAACGCATTCCTTGGAGCCCTTCTGCTCAAGCCCTTGTCGGCCGCAAATCCACTCCAGCCTGTGAGGTGCAATATGCCTACTCTGGAAAGTGTAAGAAAGGGTGGTAAAGGGGGGAATAATATCAGAGAAGAAATACTTGCCGCCCAATCTACACTTTCTTCTTGAGAAAACACAATCAACCTCTCAGATGTACTTTCAGTTATCATCTTGTTTGTAAAAACTACATAAAGGAACTAGCTTAAAAGATACCACTGAGGCATAGAAGTCAAGCTATTAACACATAAAGCTTAATCAATAAATTACATTAATTCATGTATTGATCATATAATCTATTTTAAAAACAGACGTAACAGTCCCTCTGGTAAAATAAAACAAAAAGAGTATACATTTTAAATGGTGCCTGAATTATCCCTCTCCCCAGAAATCCTAAACTCATCCAAGAATATTGCCAATTCACAGAGACTGTCTATTTTTTGTAGAGTACATCAGCAAAAAATAAATTTCTGAATCAACCTGAATATTTTGATGACAAATTATCTAAAAAAATCTTTTCACATTGTGATAAAACTTAGACTTAAGTCCTTAACTTTTTAAAATTACCAACTTTTTAAAAATATGCAGAGATGAAAAACAATCCTTGCAATATTTATATGGTTTATATGTAGACAAGTCCTATTAAGTAAGAGCAAAGAGTGAAAAAAAGATTTGTCGTAAGGGCAGATGAGGACACCAGCAAACAAGGCCGAAATATGTTTCAAAGGACAAGGCTTGCAATTGCTAATGCTGAAGGCTAAGTTTTTCAAGACTGACTAGCAAGCTGGGAAGTCTTATTTTTCACATGTCCAAGTAGATACACGTCTAATTTTCGCTAGAGGTCTTGGATTTGACACTCCAAACTGCAAATGCTATTTGAATATTTTGTCTGGAAAGTGAAATTAAAGGACAGAAAGAATGAATGATTTGCAAATGAATGACCGCCATATCAGGCTAAGGCAGCTGCAGAGGAAGAGTCCCAAGTGATAAGCAGAAGTAATGCTGGGATGCAAGAGCTAATGAATTGGGTCTCATTTAATTCCCTTCAACTTGATCATATACTTTTCCTGTAAAGTAATTTCTGAAGAGCTTAGCTTGGCCTAGAAAAATTAAGAATACTGCACTAAAACAGAAGAAACAGTATCAAGTCAGCTTTTTCCTTAGTAAACTATGCAGAACCTTACCGTACCATTAAGGTACACAATCCAGTTACTAAAATATGTAAAATTGAAATAATAAACATGTAGTTTGATTAGACGAGGATATAAAAGCTGTGGTAGTAAAGTCAATATTTGAATCAATCAAGTTTATGAAAATTAAACTAGCAGAGCATGCATATATTACTTAAGCATGCAAGCATTACTGAAGTATTCAAGATTTACTAGAGAAAATAGTGGAAGTTTTGTTTTCATCTAGAATGGTATCACATATAGGCATGACCTCTGTCACCTCTTTAGTGGTAAATAAGCGAGCTTCCCATGCTTAGTGGCAAATGACTTCTCAGTAATTTTCATTGTTTACTATTTCCTATTAAAGAAACTTTCAGGACATTATTTTTGGTGCTGCAACGTATTAAAATAATCATAATTTTACCTATGCAAACAATGACTATCATTTTTGCACTCAGAAAGTGCAAAAGAAGGTCCACCATGCCAGACTGCCCAACTGGTGCTGAACACAGAAACGTTGTTTCTGAGCTATGAATGCCTGTTTCTATCAGAAAATGTTTCCAAGTGAAGCTGTTCAGGTTTCTGCCTTGAAATCTTCTGTTCCTAGACTTCAGCCTCTATTGGTTGCAATAGAAAAAGGAAACGCAAAATCAAAATTTCAGGTTAGTCTTTGTATTCCATTTGTAAAAATGCATCCAGAAAAATATCTGTTTCGAATCCAAATGCACCAAAACAGATGGAGTGTGGCTGATTTTCCCCCATGCGTTCACATTTCTATCACAAGATTGTTTCATATACACAAAAGCAAAGGGTCATATATTATGCAAATGGCAATAAGAAGAAATGCGGTATCAAGTCTGAGAACCCATCATGTGTAACAACACCTTGAGGGCCACTGTCAATTGCTGAAAGAAAAAAAGGTGGCTGCTGCCTAGGGATGCATATCTGCTCTATTTATGGCCCTTCTGCTTCCTTTATTATCCCAAATTGACACATTTTCCTTGATCTCTTTCTCTTGCTCCAGAGATCCATTCAAAGGTTATTTTCCCAATGAGGAAGCAAGGCTTTAGGCAGGTTTGTTATCCACAGTTTAGCAACTGTAAGGCTAATTCACCCCTCTACTCGGAGGGGAGATATCTGCTCATCTGCTGACCACCTTAGACTTCTTTTCAACCCTCCCCTGTGGCCTTTGGCAACAGATTTGTGTCTCCTGTCTTCATATCATCAGGCAAGTTAGGCTATCTCCTCTAAACCCTGACCAGCGATGTCCAATTGCTTGAGGGTTTAAAACAGTTAAAAGGGATGTGTTGGGTTTTTCGGTTTTGTTTTGTTTTGTTTTTTCTTTCTTCTTAGTAGCTACTATTAGCCTTACCCTCATGTTTCAGTGAGTTTTCTCCCAGCAGGGAAACTGCCTGCTGCAGGGTGCTTTGTTGCTTTCATAAATCTCTAATTAGGTCCCTATCTGATTTAACAAGAAGTCAATCCTGTCCCCAGTCATCTTGAAAGCTTTACAAATCTTTGCTTTTTGAAGATCCCAGTGAGAAAACAGCCTCCTACCTATCCCACAACTGATCTTTTCTACTTGCTTTGAAGGCGTTTCCTAATACCCTAACCTCCTCTCGAAATAAAATCAGAGCAATTAAATAGGAAAACATTGTAACATACATTTCCATGCTCAAAGGATGTCTGTCGGGTGGTTAGGAATGGCTCCTGACTGAGGATAAGGCCCTTTACTGGCAACAACGGGGTTCGTTAAAGCAGGTACAACTTCACGATGCTTTGGCAATATCACGATATTATTTGAATTTCAGAACCTTTGGGTTCTCGTTGGGATTGTTTGTGTGGTGTTTTTGTTGTTTTGTTTTGATTTGGTTTTTTTAAAGGTTAATTTACTTTAATGTTATCCAGCAACCACAATTCTAGACTTGACAAAAGAGGGCCACCAGTGGAATTTCTTAACATTTTCTCCATTCAGATTTTGATCACTCCTTGCTTAGCAGGTACAGGAGGAAAATGGAAGAAGCAGCTGTTTAAAAGTTGGAAACACAGTCTGGAAATTGAGACCAGTAGAACACAAGCATTGATTGTGCGTTTGAGTTCCCCCTCTGGGCTTTTGAAAGGAAATTTAACATTTCCAGAGTCTGAAGAGGCTATTTCTGTACGTATAACACAAGTGAGATTAAGAAGAAGCAGTTTCCCTGATAGCAAAAATTGCAATAGTAATCCTCATGTCACCCTGCCACTACAATATACATGACCACTTCTGCTGTGGCTTTTGACCCCAAGGGAAGCGCATCTTAGCGCAGCGGTTGCCGGCGGGGCCCACCTTTCTCTGCAGCTTTCGGCTCAAATGCCAGGGACCTGACGAGATTAGTACATCTTTCATGAAGTCGTACAAAGCATCCTGTGAGAGGTGCTGGGTGCTCCCAACTCACAGGATCAGGCCAGCAGAAAACTGGAGAAATGTGTACAAAATAGCAAGAGTCCAGGGGAGCAGACTGGAGAAACTTCATGGTGTCCTTTCCTTGTTGTCACACTCCTCTCTCTGCATCCATCACTTACTGATGTCTATGACAGGAGGCAGAGCTATATGGTCAGACCTGACCTGATGCTTTTTTGTTCTTACACAAGACTACAGTTCAAAGAGAACTATTTCGCATGAATTGTTTCACTGCAATCATATGAGCAGACATTCACATAGGAAATAAATCACAGTATTTGTTAACAGCCATATTTCCATGAGGTGCAAACTTTGAATTTTTAAAGATTTATTCTCCCAGCAATTCCACAAGCACTGTTGAGTCTAAATAGGGAGGAAGGAAGAACTGGCAACAAAGCTGAGAGTATAATTCATATCAATAAGAACTTCAGTTCTTGACACCACTGAGAAGATACACCCTGAAATAACTTTCATTGCTATGACATAGCAGTAAGTGCCAAAATCCATCAGGAATGCACCTGTATCTCACATTTAGCTATCACTGGGCATTAGTACCACAAATCGTTAGTACGAGAAGCTAAAAACCCCACCCCAAATCCTAAAGGACAAATGTATTGAACAGTAATTACTGCATCTTTACAAGGCCAGAGCCTCTGTTTAATATTGAATGCAAAGCAGAAGACAAAGATCCAAAGATGCTGTCACGCAGCCTGTAGTGATCCTGACTGTGAAACTCAGTAGCTGGGTGAGTGAGCTAGAATACGTTAAAAGCATTCCCAAGGATGAATTTGTCACTTTTCCTTGTGAACTGTTTGATGATTAATTACTGTCGCTGTCAGCAAACAGCACTTTCATTTCCCTCACTTGCATTTTTCAGGCTTCAGTGTCGAATGCTGGAAGGGAACTGGAGCTTGCATCTCTGCTGGGCTAAAGGGCTGGCCAGTCTTGGACATGTTCTCCCTGTGTAGGTCTCCCCATCACAGACCAGGTCTGCTCTTCACCTCTTCGGAAAGCCAGCTGACTCGTGTTCCCTGAGCATTGCTCTTCAGGTACGTTTCCCGCGCACCAAGACCACGTTTGTGCCGCAGGATGCTGCTGGCACAGTTAGGCCGGGCAGGGTGGGGGAGAGAGGTGCCTTTGGCCAGCTGGCACTGGTAGAAGCTCCAGAGTAGGTGGTGATGTTTCAGCAGTAACGTTATGCTGCTGGTGGTGTAATCTGTCCCACTATAGCTGTCCAAAGCACACCTTTGCCTGTGACAGTGCGTACATGTGACTAGTGCTTTCCAGGTGGTAGTTCTTACCGGTATCACTAACATACGCCCTGTGCCAAAACACTCCTGGAACTTCTTCCAGGATCACATCCAGCTTTCTAAAGTGCGCATATCTCTAAATATCAAAGCTAGCCACCTTATCCTAAAAGTAACACTGAGACATCACCAGTGCTAAGGAAGAGCATTAGGATATTGATGTGCAAATGAGCAGACTGGCCGAAATCTCAGGTTAACTCTAATTTAAAAGCTACTTGGTAGAGAAATTGTCAGACACAGCAGGTCACTTCTTTGGAACTTGGTTTTGCATGTCAATACACAGCATGGTCCCTCCTTAAAGGTAGATAGTAACTGAAGAGGGAACATAAGGTAGCCAGGGGCTCTTTTGAGTAAGGTCTCTATGAGAACAGAAATGTATTTTTTGGGGGTATAAGGTCTGTAGTAAAGACTCTGGAAAATTCCTACATATTAAACATGCAGACTAACAGTGGAATAAAAATGAGATTCGTCACCTGGCACTGTTTTGGAAGGGCATCGAGTGTATTGCAAGGGGCGCACCAATGTGCAAGTCATCCTTTTGATCTAAATCAGAAGAAACAAAGTATAAACCCAGCTCATCAGCACACTAAAGGCTCAGGAATCCTGTGGAAAAAACATTCACACATTATAGCAACACTGGACAGTGACAAGCTATAAAGCAGCGGGTGGAGGAATACACTCATTTGTGATCCCACATACAAAAACTCTATGAATGCTCAAAGAAAACAAGCAATCTATTAAAATATATTGGATCTGTTAAGAAACTTGCATTCCACATTAAGTTAATAACAGAAAACAGTGACATTTCTGCTGCCTGGCTCTTACCTCCTGTTAGGTGCATTGTATTATTGCCAAGCAGTGACAAACAAAATTGAACATTTCTCCATAGGTCACATCTATCACCGTTTTTATTTTCTCATTTGATTCGGTGTATTAGGGTCTTGTTATTTATTCTATTTTACCTGTTCAGTGAAGTAAATCATTCCTCCTCTGGATAGAAACCAAAGGTTATTTATAGACTTGAGTGAATATTTCACAGCAAATAGCCTATCCAGTCAATTCAAATTTTCCTTCTGCTTATTATTTGTTTATGATCAGTTTGCTATTTGTTATCTCAAATTAGGGATAGTAGTTCAGCCTAGATCAATGGAATATTTAGGCTGCCACGCACAAAATCATCGTACTTCATCAAGTTACAGCAAATTATTGTCAGCTGAATTCTAAGTATATTCTTCTGCCCATTAGCAGAAAAGCCTTCAAACAGGACATTGCCACTACATTCAGGGTGGCCTGGCAAAGTTTGCTTTTCGCCTTGATTACGACTATCATGACTCACAGGGCCACCCTACAAAGGGAAACAGACAGACAAATTTGTGGCACCCAGCACAGTGTCAGACATAAGCTCTTCCCCACAGTAAAAAAGCATTAACTTAACAGTTAAAGCCACTGCATGCTAGGAAGAATTTCTGACTTAGACCCCCAAATATTTTCACTGTGGCTCCTTTTACACTACTGGTTTGGCCACCAGCACAGATCTTTCATCTTGAGCCTGTTTTTTGCTGGTTCTGGTTATAATACGAATAGAACAAGAAGGTCTTATTTTAGAAAGGATTGTTTAGTCTCTCAGTGAGGACTTGGGGATCTCTCCAGTTGTGAAGCGGCCCCTTTGCGGGCAGAACAACACAGTCAAGCCACAGGTTTCTAACCTCGCCACAGGGTAGAGGAGCATGAAGCCATCTCATCGCAGACCAGCACGCTTGGGTGGGAAACACCTTGGTAGAGGATGCACAGAGAACCAGGGCTTGGTCCCTGTCCCTTCCCAGAGAAGCTCTGCCCTCGGGAATTATGCTAACATGTGCTTTTGTACAGGACAAAAAACATACCGGAGAGAGTTCAACAAAGGGCCACGAAGATGATGAAGAGACTGGAGCATTTCTCCTGTGAGGAAAGGTTGAGAGAACTGGGACTGTTCAGCCTGGAGTAAGGGCTGAGTGGGGATCTTATCAATGTATATAAATGCCTGAAGGGAGGGTGCAGAGAGGATGGAGCTTCTGGGTTCTTTTCAGTGGTGCCCAGTGACAGAATCGGAGGCAATGGGCACAAACTGAAACACAGGAGGCTCTGTCTGAACATCAGGAAACACTTTTTTACTGTGGGGGTGACCGAGCACGGGCACAGGTTGCCCAGGGAGGTTGTGGACTCTCCATCCTTGGAGATATTCAAAAGCCATCTGGACATGGTCCTGGGCAACCGGTTCCAGGTGGCTCTGACTGAGCCGGGGGGTTGGACCAGATGCCCTCCAGAGGTACCTTCCAATCTCAACCATTCTGGGATTCTGTGATTCTTCCACATAGCTGAGGCCACAGGGATGACAGACCGTTACTCAGCATGGCAGTGTCTGCAAATTTCAAAAATGAGTTGTTCTTGTTTACCTCTTCATCTATGAAAATGTTAAATCGACCAGGTTCCTGACTGTGACCCTGTAATTCCTGACTTCTGGCTATTTAATATTTTGCTACCTTTCATCAACAAACTTGTTGATCTTCACTCGACCTTCAAGTCAAGTCCAGACAATTTGCCCCTCTGTTCATTTTTGAGAGATCCTGTCATACAGTAATATAATTCAGAAGTCAGCTACACTCTTCATATTCACTATTTCTTGCAAAATTATTTGGTTTAATGATATGATCTGATTTTTATAAAACACCTGACACTTTTTGTAACTTGAAGAGGCACATTCCCATTCAATTTGTGCCAAAACAACTAACTACATGGGAGAGAAATTCCTGTCCTACTGAAATAAATAACAAAATTTCCATTGGCTCCAGAAGTACTCAGATTTGTTGAGTTGCTTAAGGTAGAATCACGTCCAAGTGGCACAATTCAAGTCAAAGAAGGAAAGAAAGATGTGCACATGCATCAAAAATGTCCCCAGCAGTTTTCCTCCTTCACATTCGTAAAAGTACAATACTTCTCAGGTCTGCCATACGGCACAGCTGACGAACATGCCTAATGCTATGACAATTTTTCCCGTAGAGGTAAGGAAGTACACGGGAAGCAGAATTACTTTCAATATCATATGCTTTTCAGTAAATACTTTGGCAATATTCTTTTAGTACAGTACAATTTGTTAGCCTTTATGGCATGCAGTAAATTAATAAGCCCTACACACTGATTTTTATTACTTTAGGTAGAAAGATCACAGCCTTCTCGATGTAACTGAGCAACTGTAAATTACTGTTAACAACTACATGAGAGAGAAGGAAGTGGAAAAGTCACCTCCGCACTGATGATTGTTTCCTATTCTTCCTTTGAGGGTTTTGGGAAGGGAAGCTTTCAAATAAAATAAATAAAATAAAGGGGAGACTAATGGGTTGGAAGCCCTGTATCCCTACCAGGGCTACTGAGGACTTTGTAGCTCACCATCAAAGGAATTCCTTACAACTAGCAGAGTTGTCAGCCATTATGTTGTTAAAATACATTTTTCATGGATGCAAATGTATTTTGAAATCTTTTAAAATCCAGGGTCATAAAAACAACCCCCCACAGAGAACAGTTCTTAAATCAAGTTAATATATCTTGTTTCCACAATAATAACCTGGTTAGCTCCGTAAGAATCCAAAGCTAACTGAGTGTTGCAACTCCTGTATTAGAAAAGCAACTAATTTGTATTTAGGCCAGTATCAGTATGCTACCCAGAGTGGGCATTTACAGTATGCAGAATATGGTCACAGATACGACATTTCGCCAAACAGAAGATACATTTCAGAGTGGATCTCATTTCAGATGATGTAAAGAGGATCCCCGCAGAAGTCCATGAATGTGCTTGGATACAAAATCAGTGTCAGTAAGGAGAGGATCCACCCCACGCTGCTGGAAGGCTGGGGCTTGCAATTCACATCGATCTGATGTGGCACAGGTGGTTCTCAAATGTTAAAATAACAAACAGAGGTTTACAGCAGCAGTGAAAAATCAGCTTCTCTGAAAGGACATACAGGATCTGTCTACATCAGCAGCGCCGTAAGAGCAAATCTGGAAAGCCACACAGTCTGTTTTGAGGAGCCAGTGCCCCCATTGTATGTGGTTTATATCTGGAGTTTTCTCTGGACCAGCTGCAGTCTGGTCCTGTGCACAGAAGGCCCATGAGCAAGTCAGAGTGCCTGAGACAGACCTGGAGCATCATCCTGCTCGGTTCCTTCATCCGAAGGAAAACCCACTCATGCACCTGGGACCGCTCTGCAATGTGAATCCAAGTACGGTAAATGGGTATGGTCAGAAAACATGCTGTAAAGCAGGTTCATGCTCTGGACTACGTCCCTGGTTTAGACACAGCCTTAGAGGCTGATACCGATTGTGCTGGTTTTGGCTGGGATAGAGTTAACTTCCTTCACAGTAGCTAACATGGGGCTATGGTTTGGATTTGTGCTGGAAACAGTGTTAATAACACAGGGATGTTTCAGTTACTGCTGAGCAGAGCTGACACAGAGTCAAGGCCTTTTCTGCTTCTCACCCCACCCCACCAGCGAGGAGGCTGGGGGTGCACAAGAAGTTGGGAGGGGACACAGCTGGGACAGCTGACCCCAACTGACCAAAGGGATATTCCACACCATACGACGTCATGCCCAGCATATAAAGCTGGGGGAAGATGAAGGAAGGGGGGGACGTTCGGAGCGATGGTGTTTGTCTTCCCAAGTAACTGTTATGCCTGATGGAGCCCTGCTTTCCTGGAGATGGCTGAACAGCTGCCTGCAGATGAGAAGTGGTAAATGAATTCCTTATTTTGCTTTGCTTGCGTGTGCGGCTTTTGCTTTACCTATGAAACTGTCTTTACCTCAGCCCACAAGTTTTCTCACTTTTACCCTTCTGATTCGCTTCCCCATCCCACTGGGGGGGAGTGAGTGAGCAGCTGTGTGGTGCTTAGCTGCTGGCTGGGGTTAAACCCCAACATCGATGCAGCTGTTTTTGAAGGAGAAGTGAGAGGACACTTGATGCTCATTTAGTCAAAAAGCCAATTCAGGGAGCAGGAGGAAGGTACAAGGTGTGAAAACAAGAGTGAATGTGGTGACATAAAATCCAGCCTCCTTAAATGACTTGAATTTTGTCTATTCCCACTATTCAAACTGACTACACAGCACGTGTAACACCTTTGTGAGCATTAGGGGTTGCAAAGGTACAAGAGAACAACAGCGTGGTTCAAATGGAGCAGGAGAGCCAAGGGAGACAAAACACGCTAGTTCACAAGAAAAAAGAAAGGAAAAGAAAACTATAGCAATGGCTGGGGTGGAATCCTATGCTGCTTTTAAGGATGAGAGTGATGTGTCTTTGTGGATAGTGTTTTGGGACAAAGATATGCGTGTCTGATGGAAGAAGCGAGGAGGAGAGCACATGACAGAGTGGCTATGGGAGGAGGCAAGTGAGAAACTCTTTTTACAGACTATGATCTGGAGGCAATAAGCAAATGAGAACTGTCAGAGGGAGAACTGAGAACCAGCAGCGAGAGAATCAATAGAAAGGTCAGGTTTATACAGACTAAACTGAAGATGTTTCTTTGTTCACCTTGGAGGCGACATGAAGCAGTATGAGCAGATACAGACACCTAAGAAGTGGCTGAAGACAGAAGAGGTTTCCAGAAAGCTCAGAAAGATGCAGGTACTGCTGGACGTGTGGGACCGCTGATGTGTGAAGCCATGCGGGTCCCTGAGCCCGCTGCCGCCCCTGGTTGGACTCTGGCGGTTGATAGGAGTTGGGCTGGAAGGGAAGAAGGCAGCAGCTGTGGTGCTCAGGGGTCGGGCACAGCAACAGAGGATGTCCCACCTTGGATCACAACATTGTCCCACCAGGTTCCACCCTTTGCCCGCAGCCATACTCAGCACCCAGGGCATCAGAAAAGCAAGCCCCGCGGTGCTTTGCAATGCATGTTGAATAGACGTGGTCTAAAGTGGCTAGAGACAAAATAGTTTTCTGCCTGCTATTTATATCCTTACGCATAAAATTTTATTATGGCTTGTTGGATAGCTACGTATTTTACCAAGGCCTTCAAAATAATTCCAAGAATTTGACACACCGGTTTCCAAGAAGAGAGCAAAGAATTCCAAAAGGTGTTTTACATGCTGTGAAATTGCAGGTTCTTTCCTTTGTTCTAAATTTACTAGTAATTAATTTCCTCTAGCAATCCCATATTTGAATCTTGGCACTATAAAACTGGGGGGCTGAACACAAGCCTTCAAAGGCAGATGGCTGACGGGCTAATGCAGAGTGCCCTGTAATAATGTAGATTTTATTTTTTGAGGAAGTGTTTGGGTAATGTTCTTATCATAGCCTAAGTGAAAAACTAGCATCTGGCTGATGAAATAAATAAATGAAAATCAAACAGGGATTTACAGGGAAGAGTTTCTAACTATATTTAGCCTGTCCATGAAAATGATACATATTTTCCTCAGTCCAGCCTTCCATCCTATTTTTTCAGACACAAAGACACTAACCTAAATTTACTTTTCAAGCAAAAAGGGGCACAAAATGGAAATAGTGTAAGCAGTGAAAAACCAGATTCATAACATTTTTCACTGTTACTAGGGTAAGGCAGAACTACACGATTAACTTTCCTGTGTCTAACACCAGTATTGTGTTTTAAAACACACGTACCTACATGATACCCTTATTTGTATACCTGTCACCCCAAAGTTTGTGAGATCATTAATATAGAAAGAATCTAGTCTATCACTTTTAAGACCTTTCCAGCTGCAGCAGGTTTGCACTGAAACTGCTCACGCTGGTTTCAGCAATACTTTGTGGTTTTTTTCCCCTTTTGCTATTTTTGTGTCCCCATCAGAAAAAGTCACAGTTTTGCTGCTTTCTTGATTCAGAAGAAAAGCAAACCATTGGCCAGGCTGAAATCAGTGAAGAAGTAACGCACTTTAAAATGCAAAAGACGCTGAAGTCCTGTAGCTCTTCTATACTCTAGGGTCAATCTCACCATCTGCTATGTTTGTGGCTAAGACTGACCTCCCTTTGTATTAGACAAAAGTAATTGTGTGGATCAAAAGAAGTTTAAGCAGGAAAAAATCTAAGTGCCAAATTTGCAGGCTGCACACAATTTCTGCACACAAACCAGCAAGCATCCACGAGGCATTTATTTTTATTCAAAGGCGATGAGTATTTTACAGCCTAGCGAAATCCTCGTCAGTGAACACTTCACCTCTGGGATCCTTCTCCCGCAGACACGAGTGTCTGCTTCCCAGTCCTCTCCCATATACGTTCTTTATCCAACCAAGGATGAAAGCCACCAATGAGCAGAGAGAAGTAACTTTTTTCTAAATTTCCAAGTATGAGCTATTTTCCTAATTCCCAGTCTCCGGCATTAAAGAGGCTCAGCAAACACGCCAGACTGCCAGTCACCAATGGCCTATTAACATCTACGCAGAGGAAAGGCACTATTTCCAAATCAGGATCCTGCCTCTTCTCACAAAGCAATTTTCTACCGAGATTTCTAACTAAAAGGAACCCAGTAGCTTTCCTGCAAGTAAATAGCTCGTTAAGGCTGGAAGTAGGGTTTGTGTGCAAAGACTGTCCTATGCAAATCAGAGCTGATGAGCACTTAACTAATCTGTTTACAGACCAGAGCTGCTGGGCAGGCCTCAGCGATTTTCTATCAAAGCAAAGAACCATTCTTTATGGGCATCTGGTTGTCCCTGAATTGGTAGTTTAAGCATATACTCTTGCTTCAAAGCAAGATCAAAGGATTTATTACTTCTAAATGAGTGCATTATTTCCACTTACTACTTTCTTGTTTGCAATGTGTTATTAACAGCACCATGGCAGGGTTACCTTAAGACTTGAGTTTCTCATAGATTCCTGAGCGTGATTTTAGATGTTATACGTAGCCTATAATACGCGGGCTGTTACATAGATGGAGAAGGAAGTAAAATACTAGCAAACAGATTAGAACATGCATTTGTTGAAAACGGATTAAAAAAACTCAACAAAGCAAACCAGCTATATTTGAACACAAGAAGATGGCTATTTTTCATTTTTACTGTAAATGTAAACAATGACTCTGTTTCCAAATGACAGCCACAGGTCAGTGGACAGAGCCAGTTTTGGCTCTGCTTCATATGAAAAGAAACACACATTGCTCCTGCTCTCAGAAAAAGCTGAGATACCACAGTCACGACGTAGCAAAACGACCAGTTCAATAAACAAATTCTTATTACCCCACAAATGCCTGCCATCCCCATCCTTTTGGCTTACTGTTTATAGCTCCGTTTACTCATTAAGTCTGGAAGAAACAAGGGAGACACATTCATTATGTGCTTTCTGGCACTATTGGGAGCACATGGAAAGCAAGTAAGACCTAACATCTTATTTGCAGGCACACTGAAGGCCTGCAGTTAGCTCGGGCACAGCACTGGAAAAGGAATTTTCAGGAGGAAGCGCAGAAGTAGATTCCAGGCAGCCAGGGCCAAGGCAGACAAAGCTGCCAAAACTAGAGCCACAAGCGGCCCCAGGGAGAGTTTGGAGGGGCTGGTGTGATGTTTATTGCTCAGATGGCAGAGCTGGGTGGTGTGATGCGGGGCAGGAACTGCGTTCTGCTGGCTCTGACTTTAGTGGTGGTATCTAAAAATGTCTGCGGACTCGGTGTCTCCGTCTTCATCGTGGTGCTGGAGGGAGCGGACTGCGGTTCCCTTATCTGTTTTACAAGGAACCACCTTCCTCTGATAGGCCTCGCAGGTCACGCAGCACAAGATGCTGCCTACTTCTCCTCTTTTTTATTAAACACAGGCCTCATTTGCGTCTGCATCACATAAGCTCACGCAGTTATCTACCCAGGGACAAGCAGAGGAGAAAAGTCCCAGCAATGGGAGGTGGGGATAGAATCCCATGGCTTTGCAGTGAGTAATGTGTTGGCATGTGGTCCTGTGACCTACCAATCTTCATTCGCTCAGCAGTGTTTTTCTCTCCTTCTCCTGGCAGGGACCAGAAATTGGCTATTTTTGAGCACGAACAGCCAATGTAGCTCTAAAACAGTCAAATGCAGGAAAAAAATAACCAACTGACATACTGTGGGCTCTTGGTGCCATGCACTAGGTAGAGCTTGTATTAAAACCTTGTATGTAGAAATGCAGAGGAACCCAAGCATGTCTTAAATCCATGTGCCTGAAGCTCCGGCCTCAATCACCAGTGAGTGACTGAAGTTAGGTCTTTTTTGTAGACCGCAGACTGACGGCTGCCTGACACAATTACACAACACCAAGGGGACTTGTCCGAGGCATCGTACAGAGGAAGAAAAAACAGGGCACAGGCTGCCAAGATGATGCTGTAAAACAGATACAGATAATAGCAACAACATCCAATGCGTTAGTCTACTAAATATTGGTTGTTGAAAGCTTCCAGGCTCTATAGCCATGGAATAACATGCGTGATGACTGGAAAGCAAAAATGACCTACTATTGCTAGCCACAAACTAGCCAGTTTAGGTACTGGAAACAGCCTGTCTACACAGCACTGCCGCTCCAGTATTTGCCCAGCTTCCCAGGAAAGCCTCTGGGACTAGAGAGCTGCAGATACAAGCTCGCTTACAGCTGGCTCAGGTATGCCTGCAACCAGTGATGTATGCCTGCAACCAGTGATTACAGCCCAGTTAACACCGTTAAATCATTTGGAAGAAAGCACTCAGAACGAAGTAGGCAGCTCAGAGATTTTAAGATGTATTCTTCAAGTTACTTTCCACATCACTTGCTTCCCTACAGCTGTTGGTGCTATAAGTCGCCTGCATAAATCCAAGCTAGTTTCGTCATGCGGCTCAAACTGGAAGACAGACAGCAGCAACACTTGATTCTGGCCAAATAAAGCTTACATCTGACCACATTTGAAGGCTATTAGTTTTGTTTTACTTGTCTGGTTTCTCCTTTGAATTTCAACAAGACAAAATACAATTCATTTCTTTTCTAAAAATACTGTAAGGATGGAAATGTATTGTAACAATACTTGCATTTCTTTCCAGGGTAGCTGCATTTCAGGTACATGCAAACTTATCTTTTTATCAGTTGTATTTTAGTTGTTTTTGTCCAGTGCTCCAAGTCTTTTTAACATCAGTGAACTTCATAAAACATATGTTAGCACATTTATTATCTCCATATATAGCATTTACTTCAACAAACAGAACACTGTCATCACTAATGGAGGCTCAGTAAAACTAAATGAAGGAACAGACTGAGTTATCTCTGACCTCAAATGAAAATCCAGACCTCATCTCAGGGTCAAGGTCAAAAGGAAGAGTTGGGTGTAAATGCAGAAAGAGTCAGATGACTTTTAATTATACAGTAGTTATTACGATGAGACATGTGGTACTTTAGAAAGGTTTATGCACTTGTTTCAATTTACCCCAACTGCTCACAATCCATGATGAATGCCAAAACCAAAAAAAAATCACTGCCATATGGATGCCTAGTTCCATGTTATACACCTATTGAACACACCGACCATAAAAATATTAGTTCTCTGTCCACCTAAGAAAACTTTGTAACTGTTGCTATTATTCTTATCGGAAAAAAATTAATGTGTAACTGTGCCAGCCGGCAGGACAGGTTGTGACAAATCATATATAGAAAGCAACAAATCTTAAAAATACCAGCAGCCTTTAAAGACCATACATTCATTATGCTGTTGCACAGAACGGCAAAGACATCCTTGCTATTGAAAGCTCGATCTTTTCAAAAGTACCGTTTATTCTAATTTGTAGACATTGAACTAAACTTCTCCCACTACTGAAATATAATTTTTCAATTTCGCAAGGCTTGCAGTAAGAATTCTAAGAACTTGATACTGAAGTCGATAAAAAGGCTTTCCATTTTAAAGTCCTCTGACTTTAAGGGGGTCTTACCAAACCTGAAGTCTAAAACACTGCAGAGGACCCTAGCTCTAATCTTGTGCACCAAGAAAACACAACAGAGGTTTCTAAACTGCATTAAAGTTTCCACAACTTATTAGACAGCCTTGTAAAGACAGGCAATACTCTCAACTCCTCTTCAGAAAAGCTGAATTACATCTATTTTTATACGAAGGAGGAGAAGACAATGATGATGCTGTAAAGACAAATCAAAAGCAACACGTATCACTACCAGTGAAGTTAGTACCCTCAGAGCTGTGCCTGGGTAGCTTTGGTCTTGCTGGTGGACTAAAAGCAGAGGAAGACATCTATTGCATAAACGCAGTAGCCCTTGTATGATGGTAGCCCTTCTCTGCTTGCTCCAGGGGCAGCCCCAGTCTTTCTGTTTCATAAACCACTTAATAAATCTTCTTGAGGCAAAGAGCCGTAAGATTTAAATAGCTGAAAAGATGAGTAGCTCTGTTCTCAGGCAGGAAGATGTAGCAGCTATTCTGTCCCCCTCAGCATCTCTCTCATCCGCTGTGGGACAAGGCTGGGGTGGAGAGTGGCAACATCAACCTCAGCAGCTCCTCTGGCTCCGTCCTCTCACAGCCACCACCCCAACTTCTCATAATCCTGATGCCAGTAATGCGGCACGATCCCTGCCTGAGGGATGCGCTTGAGCTCCTCCAGAGCTGCCTCTTGGCCACATCTGCACTGGAATCACGTGGGCATTCAACACACTGTGAAATCTTGGCAGTGTTGTACTTAATGGCAAAATTCCCATTGATTAAAGGAGAGCCAGAATATCACGTATAATACTTTTACTTGGTCAGAATACCTCCTCTTCCTCCTGAGGCTTGTAAGAGCCATAAATAAAGTTAAAGCAATATAGTACTCAGCAATTTTAATAGAAGGCCTCCTCTGTTAAACGACCACCAAAAATAGTTGCTTAAGACGGGTTATACTGAATCATAAATGAGAGAAGGCTGCTTAGGATTTTTTTTTAAAACCATCACTACTTTTATTGGTTGTCAATGTTTTCCTGTTAGTCAATAAATGCATTTGATATAGGTGAGTTTCCAAAGTAAGCATGATGGGAGGGCTAGTTTAACATTCAAACTAATTTAAAAAGAAGTTACTTCAAGTTTCCCTTTGGGACATTGACAAAATATGCAGTTAATTTGTTGCACCTAATTTGTGTGCATGTACTGGGAGGTAATTAGTGTAGAAATTCAACCAATTTTACAGTCTTTCTGTTCAACTTAACAAATTAGTTTTCAACACCTGTTCCTGGCAGTGACAATAGTTTAGTACTTGCTTAATTTCCATAGACCAGAAGTATACCCCATGCAAAGCAAAAGATACATCATATACATATGCACATGCCATAGCTAGCATGGATACCACCACCATTATATGTATCCAGTCACAAAATATTCCCCTGCAGAACTAGGAAAAAAATGTGTATTCTAATATAAATTGTAATACTGGCTTCAGGTATTAGACATCATTAAAGGTTTCAAGGCACTTTCCATAATAAGGCTTATTTTAAAAGTTGTTTCTAACTTTGCCAAACTAACTGCTTGTTCTAAAATTTTACATGCTGGCTGTCTGCCCTGAAGCTGGGGTTTTGGTTTTTTTGTTTTGTTTTGTTTTTCATTTCAGCCAAAATCCTCCTCCAAGAAGGAGACCACAGAACATTTTGTTGGTTTGCCAAAATAGCATTCTGGCAGCCTTTACTCCAACTTGAGCACCCTATGCTTTGGAGTAGGAGTTTAAAATTTGATCAGAGGTTGTGGAGGAGGAGAAATGAACCCCCAGAAGCCTAAGCTACAAGCTTTTGGGAGAAACACAAAAATAACAACAAAGTTTCCACATGCTCTTAACAGAGACGTTATGATTTCAGAAGCTAAAAGCTTCGAAAAATGTGTCTCACTGAGCATATTCTCTTCCCTCATGGCTCCCAACATTTATGTGTGCGTATGTCTTCAGAAAACAAATTATTATGTTTCCTGCAAGCCCAGGGTTACAGGGAAAGCCTGGGTTATTGGGGAACCCAGGGTTACCAGCAAACACGTTCACAGCAAACGCTGCTACAGGCTGGGGTGGACAGGAGAAGGAAGCATCTCTCAGCAGTCCTGCTGATGCCAGCCAGATCTCCAAGTCAAACACAGAGGAGACAAACTTAACCAGGACTCTCCTACAATTCCTTACCTCATCCGTTATAAAACTTCCAAATGAACAGGATCTTACTGGCAAAAACATCCTTCACTACTTGACCCCAAATTCATTATGAGACGAGATCCATCCTTGGTATTATGTGAGGCAGGAGTCCCATAGGAAAAAATGTTATAGTATGTGATCTCGTTATCAAAGGTTGAACCACACATCTGCAACTATGGTTCCACGTTTCTGCGTTTTCCAGCACTTGAGTGGTTGACTTTGCAATTTTAATAGTTTTTACTGCAGGTAGTTGTGTGTCTAATTTCTGAATGAATGCAATCCTGTAGAAACAGTAGTTTTATCAAAAGAGAGACAAACAATTTTTTTAAAGGTAAGATTGCTCCCAGTAGTCCTACACTCACACATAACATTAATGAGCCCCAAATCCTTGAATAACCTAGAATGTAAAACAGTTTTCAAAGAAAACTGAAAGGAGAACAGATCAACCCGTACTGTTTAATGACTTTTGTATGATGTTACTAATGTGTTAAAATATAATGTCCAAGTTCTCAGAAGATTATTCACAGACTTGAGCTAATTCAAGCACACAATTTTGTTACCCAAATATGCATATATAAAAGGATCCATCATACAACCAAAATAGCAACGTAAATGCACAATTGACCGTTAAGACGAGAGCCTGCAAGTAAGTCTGAATGCGAGTAGTTCTAGTGAAATCAACATGAGTATATTCATAAAGCCAAGTGTGTACCTGTACTTTTGCAAGACCAAGGAGATGGTGAATGGCTAAGGTAATACATATGCAAATATATTACTATCTGCATTTCACAAGAAGAGCTCTTGAAAAGCTTGGTTTTGCAAGATAATCTGTAGAAAACCAAGCAAATTAAAAAATAAGACCACTTAGTACAAGTTCTCGGTTAATTGTGTGTGTACAAGGGTGCATCAAAACTAAAAGCAAATAATCATACAGCAAGTATTTACCAGTATAGATTTTTATTTCTTTTCAAAATAGTGGGGTTTGTTTAGATTTAAAATACTTCAGTAATTACCTAAAACAAATGTACACTTTGTTAGAACTTCTGATAAGTGCTGTTCTCGAGTTCTGAAAATGTGTGACAGAATACAAGAAAATATAAAATTGGGTTAGCAAAATACAATAATGGAGCTTTACAAGAAGGACACACATTATATGTTATTTTAACTAAGTCTATCAGGTAAACATGCTGTAACAGCTCTCCACTTAAAAACGCGTGCCTATAAACTTAATCTGCAACCTGAGTACCAGGAAAAATTCACTACTGATCAACTCAAGGCTAGTAGGTCCATGGAAAAAAAAATCCATCTCAAGCTCTGTTTCTTCATTGAACAAATCTTCCCTTTTTCCATAAAGTATTCATTTTTAATTTTAATAGATCACTATATATCATAAAATCACTATATAACATTCTTTTACTATTCAAGAATGACCTAAGTTTGTAGCCATAATGTAAGTTATTTTATATGCAAACAGTTAAGTGTTTCATAAAAAAAATATTTATTTATTGCATCTAGTGAAAAAAAAACTTTGATGGTTCTTAAAAAAAAAAAAGAAATCACTGTCTGGCTAATTGCCAAACAATCCCCTCCTCTGGCTTGCTTTTTCATGAATTACCAAAAAACCCAGGAGTTCGTTGTGACCTAGACAACCGAAGACGATTAGTCTGTATGGGATCAGGATGCACAGTATTTGATTAAACCCACATACTTCTCAAATGAGCTACAGGGATAAAAAAATGTGGTTTGTTATTGTGTCCATTTCCAAAGGACAGCTCACAAGGTTTCCTCCTCGCGTAAAAACTGGAACACAGCTGAGAAGTCTTTCAGGGCATAGCCTTTTGCACACATCATCCTGTAGATCTGATGTGCCTGGGATCCCAAAGGAACTGGTGTCTTTGTGTTGGTGGCAGAAATCTGGGCCAAGCCAAGATCCTGTGGGGAGGGAGAAGAGGGAGGAAGAGGGCAGAGAGGAAGAAGGGAAGGAAAGAAAAAGAGAAAAAAGTCAGGGAAGAAACATCAAGGATATAAATAGCCATGTGTATAGGTTATTTGTCTCCCATTGTGAAGAGGACTCTACTGCCAACAAATACAATACTCTAGCTTTAAAATTTCAGCCCTGGAAGAAAGGACCCTTGTTTAGTTTTTAGTTTTTTAAAACAGTAACTCAATGTTATTCAACAGAAAAATATCTCCAGACTCTGCAAGACAGGCAACCTCCTTCAGGACAGCAGGAATTTTAAGATTCCAGATCACTATACAACCTGGTAGCGAGATTCAAGCTCTTTTTCACCACTTAGTTACATCATCTCCAAAAATAAAATTCCCCTGGCTATTCACTTAAGCATTTTACACAGGTTGTAATGGCACCATTTTCTTGTTCGGGCAAGAGGACATCTGTCTAAAAAACAGGTTAAAAATCAACCAGGAGGGATTTGAATAACAACAAAATTGAAGCCGCTTAGCCTACATACATTTACTGTAATGTGACCAGTTAATAGCAAAATGAGAGGCACAAGCCACTTTGTGAATATGAATGGCTTGCAGCCTAACTGGAAGGATGTATTAAAGAATTCCTTAGAGGACTGTCCTGGGCCTGCTACAACTCAAAGTTTTCTTTAATGACTGAAGATAAAGGGATACAGAGAATAATTCTACTGCATTTTTAAACACTAAATTTGGGGCAGAAAAAGGAGGGGAGGTTGCAAAGAGGATGAATTTGAAACCTGTCCTCCGAGAGTTTCTTGGTCAACTACAGCTATAATCTGAAATAAATAGGACAGAACTGAAAGGCAAGTACCAGGTACTATGACTAACCATAGTTAGCTAGAAATAGTCAGCTGCACGCATGCTGGACAGAAATGACAAGCTAAGCTGGAGGACGTCTTGAATTCTAAGCTGAATCAGACATGAAACCAACCAAAGAAGCAAAAGCTAACAACAGCCTGGAAATATAAACAGATCTCTGGTCTAAGTATGAAAGTAATGCCTGCACTCAAGGTTGCCTTCGTAAGGTCTTGCTAGAGAAATCAATTTTGTGGTCCACATTTCAAGAAGATTGCAGAAGAACCTCTCAAGTGTTACTAAGAAGTGCCTAGATTTGCTGTCCATCCAGGACTATGGAGGTTTATAGAATTTGCAGCGATTTTATTTTTTTTTAAATAACAAATCTTTGATACAGAAGAACTGAGCGACTGTAGTAGTGCCGAGAGCACCTTTGGCTTCTCAGCGATGACTTACAAGACAGGTCTTTACTTTCTGTGTGTCTGGATTTGAATTAGCACAAGGAAATTCAAGATCTTACTCTACTCTCTAAATGTCACTTTGATCTGTAAATCGGCTCTATAAAGGTCATTCTGATACAAATCAGAATTATAGTTACTCTTCCTATTACCCTTGAATGACTTCAAGATCTAGGAAAATGGGAAAAATATACGTATCAGAAGTCACAGGATCCAAAATATTCTTCATCTGCATCTGGGAAGATCATTCCTTCTTGTCTAGCAATTCTGTTGAAAGACTGATGACCTGACAAATCTTGGAACAGTTACTTTAACCTCACTTACAATAAGATATTCCATGACATATTCCTAGCCTCTTCTAAACCCTCTTTGTGAAATCTGTTGCCATATTATCAATTTTATTCAACAAAGCTTAAATCATGTCATAGAATAGTAGAATGGCAAAATCATCCAACTCCATACTAGTGAAGGTGCTTGGTTTTGGTAGTGGTGATCGTGATCTATTTCTCTCTGAAATAGAGAGAAAGTCAGAGAAGCAATCCCTGAAAATTCTGAATAGACTGCTAGCACAAATACAATTTCATAAAGCAGGTCTGTTCACTTTAATAATGAAACTCTGGCTCCATGATGGTTGAAACATCAGACAACATCTCAATAATTAAATGGACAAGGACTCCTGACTCCAAAGTGCAGGAAGGCTGTTTTGTTTTTTTAAATTCCACTCTATAAATTAGAGCTTTGAAGGAAAGAAAAATACTAAATGTAAGTAAAGCTTATCTTTAGCTTCAGGTTGTGAAGTATTTTGCATCTTTTGTCTTGAGGTTGGAGATTCCTTGAATGAAACAGTACAAAGCAGCTCTGAAAGAAATTTGCCCTTTGCTGACCTTTTTGGAAAAGTAAAAATCAGAGCATAGTTTATGGCTCCTCTCACACTCTTTGGAACTGACAACATCTTCCAGATGTCTCACTGTACCAACTATTCTAGCCACTTTTTCTCAGCTTGGAATAGGGAAACGGATTCTCTTTCAGGAGACAGTTGCCAACGTATTTTAAAAAAAGCAAAAAAATGCTCACTTTGGAAATACCTGGTTCCTCACACTTATTTTGCAGTTGATGTAAATGAAACTCTTCCATTCAGAATAAAACTCAAAGGCTGTCTTGACATTAGTCAAGAACAGTATGATATAAATCTAGCTCTTCTCAGGATTCAAAGATGACATTTAATTAGCAACTGTGCTGTGAATGAAAGACTGAACTTCTGGCCTGCAATGCCTTGACACAAAGATGGTGAGGGGAAGTAAACTAGATTTTTAAAATGCAAAATCTTTAGAGCAGGTTTCACATTAAGTTGACTAAATTCTAGGTTTCATTATCAGATTTCAAGACTAAAGAGCTTTTCAGAGATGTCTGACAAAGTTTTCTGTCCTAAATGCTTAAAATAAGGATCCTCTGCCTTTGTTGGAGAAATCCCCTGGTGGCAAAATACTTTTAAGAAAGCCTTTGACTTCTGCCACATCTGATACGTGAGCAGTAACCTGAAGTTTAGTCACTGTGTTTAGTGACTGTGTTACTGAGTCACTCTCTTAGATGTTTTCATTGTGGAGTATTCTCTTCTCAACCTCAGGGTTGTACCTACCTCCTTCTCCTTTGAATATAGCTTTTCTTTTTTCTTAAGTGGCAAAAGCATGCTCTGTATTCCCCAGAAAAAAGTACCCAACTCAAACAATTCACAAACTGCATGATATGTCACATACCAGGATGAAAGGGATAGTAGCAAAAGTCTTTCCACAAACTAAGGAGAAATGTCTTAAAAGAGGTCACCACCTCTGCACCAAATAATACCTTGAATAAGATCAGCTCTGTCTTGGTTACTTACTCATTCAAGTAATCTTCCATCTACATAGAATAACATAGCATTGTTCAAGAGGCATGAGAGGAATTTAGCATCTTTCCTTCTTATTGAGGATTCCAGCCTAAAGAAGGCAGTGTTCAGGCTGCCTGGCAGGCAGGGCTGGCAGGAGAGGCATAGTCAGGAGAGGTGAACAGCAATTACACACCTCTCTGAGGAACTCTCCTGTTAGTTATCACTGATGCTTTATAACCAAACGCTGGCAGTTTCAACAGGCACAAGCCAGGCTGCTATTCCACCAATGAAAGGAAGATCTTTTAAGGTAGCTTCCAGAGGAGATGAAAGTCCCTCTTAGAAGCAGACCAAAAAAAAAAAACCCTTTACAAAGTAATTTAGAAAGGAGTGAAGGCAATATGTGCCCCTATCCCATTTATACTGTGAGGTTATCCTGGATAAGAGTAAGAGTTACGAATCATGAGAACAGAGACTGCAGAGTGAAACAGGGCACAACAGGCAGAACAGATTCTGAAAACAGCACACAAGACGGAAATGAGAGCTTTGATGCAGTGCCAAGATCAGGTTGATTATCTCTAATCAATAACCGTGGCAAACTCCAAACAATAACCTAACACATTTTATAAATCAGTAATTTAAATAACACTTTATTGTCCCCTATGTTCAATGACATGAATATGACTTAAAACCAGCTGCTTTCCAGTATTTTAACACACCCCTCAAAGAAATGAAAGCTCCTGGTTGTTGGTCCATAAACGTAAAATGTAGCAGGCCAACCATCGAGGAGTTTTGAGCCATGCAGCATTAGCAAAATCTTTTGGTGCTACCACATGCAAAACACTCTGGACCCACTCTGGACAGAATCTGGCTAATTCCACTGAATGTGCAAATGCACCAATTGACATAAATCAACTGCAAAATGACAGGAACAGTATCAGTAGGTAGGTATTACATACAGGAACTACAGCACTGTGGAGATTTGCATGGCAATATCTGTATTTGATCACCAGCTCTGAGAATGTTGTTTTAGTTTTAAGTGCTTCATTTCCACTGTATGTGGAAGAGCTGAAAATGGCCAGAATGCCTAACCAGGTGGGAGCAGTCATAAACTGGTATACCTAAAACCTGTCCTGTATGAACTCAGATGCCTCCCTCAGGACAGTATTCCCATGAAACTAATATTCAGTGTGAAATCATTTCCTGCACTTACATGCTCAGACGAGAGATCTCTTCCAGGGCTGGTTTTATAATTTACCTTAGGCAATCATTGTGCTAAATGCAGAAGTAGTTCAAGAGTCAGAGTTCTATAGCTCCTTCCTCTAACTGTGTGTCCTCATCAGTGGGATGCAGAGCCCTGACCTCCTTGCCTACTTTCCTCTGGCCTCTAAAAGCTTTGCTTTTCTGACCACAGAGTGACTCAGGACAGTACTTTTCCTAGAACAGCCAAGAGCATGGCAGTAAGTGCACTCTCCTGGGATGGGATAGCTGTAGGTTACAACTTCCTCATGTCGAGAAGGACCTAAACCCCAGATCTCCCACTTTGTGGACACATAATTTAGATTACTAGGTTATTACTCATAAGAAGCACTACTTCTGCCACCAACAAAGACAATTCAGGAGAGCTGACAGCATGGTGCAGGTACCTGCAGAAAATCAGTCTGCGGGGATGTGGGTTGAAACCTGTCTGCTTTCTGCATTCCAAATGGCCTTAGGCAGCAAGACAAGCACGTAAGCAGTTGGCTTAGGAAGGAAGAGGATGCTAGACAGCATGTCCAGTAGCACAGTTTAAGGTATCTGGAAAAGATTGGGCCCAAAATCTCAGATGCTTATGCCACTATTTGCATCAAATTAGGTCACTTGGATTTCCCCGAACTGCTCTCTTGAGCTTAGGCTCCTAAGTGCTAGAGCAGTCATGCAAGAGGCACCTAAAATGGCTTGCTGAACGCTTGCCATACACACAAGTCCATCAGGACTCGTGGATTAAGGTAGAATGCAAAAAGACAGTGCATCTAACCTCACTGAGTGGCTCAGAGGTAATAGTGGCTAGAAAGAGGCTGGAGGCTAAGGAAAAGCCCCCTACACAGCTCATTAAGTCAGAGCTACAGTAAGAGGTTGGGTTCCCCTCTGTTCATGCACACATATTTCCCTGTAATCATAAATTTCCACTGAAAAGAACATTTGCTAGAAGCCCAGAGAGAAGCAAATGTACATACATTACATGCAAGTATTATGTACCTTAGCCATGAGTGTTGTTCCAAAGCCACCTTGATAATTATTAGCAGATGGTACTCCTTCCATCACTCCGGGAACAGGGTTGTACGTGTCGCTTGACCAACAGCGACCTGAGCTCATATTTAGGATTTTGGCCAGCAGCTTTGGGTCAAGGCCTAATCTGTCAAAGGTCAAGGAAGAGAAGTGTTAATGTCAAAATGCACAAGACATGGGTGACTTGTTTTATATCTTGGGACCCTACCATCATTTCTCTCCCTTTATTATAAGTCATGAAAAATGACAGAGTATTGATATTGGGGGTAGGGATGCTGTATCTTAAATTAAAGAGCATCAATCCACCTTTTAAGCAGTAGGTTTTCAGAGCTTTTTTCCTTTTGCACTAAGCAAATCCCCCTCACCTAGCAATTTTGAAAGTGCAAGCAAAATAAAGGTCCTCTGAGAACAGTAGTTCCCTTGTATTTCAATTACTAAAAGGCATTCTCTGTTCTTCTACCTACTAGGTCACATACTTGTTCTTCATATCAAAATCACATTCTCTGAAGCTGAACAAAGCAAAAAATTCACAAGCAAGTGTGGCAGCATGAAAGTACTTGTGCGATGTGTTTATACGTGAACACTACTGCACTTTTGATGTAAGCAAGATAATGCAAATGATCCTGGTCTAATAATAAGTGAACAAAAATGTTACACATCTCAAAAAATATTACTATTGTATACATCTGTACATTCTTTGCTTTGGTATTATTAAATCTTCATTATATACTCTTGCTTATGAGGCAAGTCTGCCTCTCGCTATGACATATGTTATCTATTTGCAAACATACATTATAGTTCTGGGTCAACTGTTGATAAGGTTACTGATCCTGACAAAACAAAGCTTGTCCAAGTAGAAACATCATTTGTTCTATCATGGAGCTGATGGCATAAACTGCTGCTCAATGTAGAGCCTGAAAGTACTTCAATATTATAGGAAATTAACCCTCTTATGAATTCACATTTGTGCTGATATTAAGTTGCAAGTGTAATTTTACACCAATTGCATTTATATCAACAACGAGCAGCAGCAGTTTATCTGGCTCTGTACAAATGTTCAGTTACGCTCATGACAAAAAAGAAAGCAAAGGAATTACCTTCAGTAACAATCCAAGATGAGAAAAGGGCATTTTAAAAAGGGAGTATCACAACCTTCTATAAAGTTTTTTTACAGAAGTCAACACTCCTTACATTAGCTCTTACATCACAGACTTTCGCAGATCTCCATAGCCATGGGGATCCTAACACTGCTTCCAGGCACTCTAGCACTCAAGGTTTTAATTTGTAGATGAGAAAAGCTCATTACCAATGGAATAGTTGCTAAAATTTATGTCTATTCATTCTAGTAGGCATTTTGGATTTGAAAAACTACATTTAAGACAGTGGGCCCTACAGCATGGTTCCTGTTCCCATAACGGCACGTGTCTCCTGAATTTCTGCCCTCCTAATGCAACGCAAGATCACTTTCTGTAGTGCAAAGCTAGCTTTTTAGCATTACTGCTGTGCAGTCTTATTTATAACTTGATGCAGCAGCCCCTGGAATTCAATGGAAAGTCTCCTGCTGGTCTGAATGGGATCAAGCTTTATTCTCCTCCCCATTTTTTGCCAACCCTCTGACTCAACTGAATGCTTTCAACTGCCATTTATTTAAAAAAAAAAGTATTTTCCAGCACCAATATGTTTTCACAGTATTTTAATTGTACTTTTATCTTGTATAGTGCATCAAAGTCGGCATCAAGAATCACTCTGAATAAATGCTTTTATTGTTGTCATCTAAAAAAAAACGCATTGGGAGCAGACAACGCCTCAGCTTTCAAATACACAGAGGTTGTTTTTCTGGCGAAAACAAATCTCTTGGCTTGTTTGTTTCCTTATCATTGTTACATCCAGATCAGTATTTTTAGCAATGTAGTGTCTGCTTGTGCCATATCTAGCTGCCTGCAGAGGCCCGTAATTACAGCTGTGAGTATTCCACAAGACAGAAAGCTTATTATTTCAAAATGCATATAACTCTCCCCCAAAATGCTCTTCTTACAGTGTTCCAACTACCCCTCTGTGAAAGTATACTTTAAAAGATATATGTGTATTATACAGATACGTAAAATATTGTCTGCACTAGATCTGGCATATTTTTGCTCTAGGAAAAGAAAAAGGAAGATAGTGTCAGTTTAAATCCCTGCTTCTTCAAACTTCGTTGCTCTTAAACACCATGCAAATTCTCTTCAGGAGACCTGAACCTATTTTTTTTTCTCCTTTGCAGCAAGTGTATCATTAATAAGAGCAAGTTAGAAGTGCTTTGCATTTCATCTTTCTGAGGATTCATCCACTGGTGCATATATAACTGACAGTTAAAATTAGACATATATTAAAATCAGTTACTGAAGAAGTCCTCTGTCTTCCACTGTGCCCAAAGCTTGTAATGGTCTGAAACCAGCTAGAATATACAGTAATTGTCATTCAGTGAGAGTCTATCCTAGAAAGTCATGCTTCAGTGGAGAAGACTGAGTTTCCATTTGAAATCAACAAATTAATCCAAGACAGGTATCTGAAAGGGCAAGTTTAATAGGAAGCAGCTACTGGGCTCTCAACCATGATAAAATGTTATTGCTGTTTCCCTGTAAATTGGCTGGGAACATATGATACTCTCTGCATAAGAACTCCATTGCTGTTCCAGAGATATACTGCTCAAGCTATCAAAATGATGACAGTCTGCCAGTCCCCATAACAACTTGCCATTGGACGTGGCAAGAGCTCGTGCACGCGCGTGTGAATTTACAATTACCAAAATGTTCTTCTCCCTTATAAGCAGAAAAGAAGTCCATGTATTAACTGTACTTATAATCGAGCAAAAACAATTGCTTCCCTCAAATCAATGCTTCGTCAACAACATTCCTAACGAACTGAACAGTAGAAACTCAGCAACGGACACACGTACCAAAAAAAATGTCTAAAATAGGATCCCTTTGAGCCACTGCTCAAAATTCAAGCTTTGCTGAGCTTTAATAAAACAACATAGTGAAATTTTCAAACACTCCTCCAAGAGTTGTCTGGAACAGACAGAAAAATTGAAATGGCATCTCACAAAAAAGATACGTCTTGGTCTCATTTTAAGGTGTAACAACTGAAGTAGCTGAACAGTTGAGAGTTTCCCATCTCAAGGTGCTTTGGATAAATACCATATGAAGTTGCAAATATTCAAGCAGAACCTTAGGACTCTTCTACCACAGCTAAAAATGACTTTGCCATTGGCATTTTAAACAAGGTAAGTGCTTTCAAGTGTCATTACTAACCTTCACAAGACTTAGCTATAGCCCCATGCTGAAGACAGCAGAGCCACAGTGCCCTTGGAGGAATTCTTTTTCAAGGCACTCTTTCTAAAATTCGCAGTGGGGATGTGCCCGGGATTAATCATCCCTCAGCCTGCAGCACACACTCCTCTTTATGCTGTTGACTCCCCTTTCTGCTCATGTCTTCCATCTACAGCCCAGGGGTGCTCACAGAAACCAGATCTAGAGACTGAAACTACGTTTAGACTTAGCATCAGAGGGCAAGTTCTTTTACTGTCTTTTCACTTTATATATCTAAAAAAGCAAGCAGGCACAAATCCATATACAGTAAAATTGCTTAGGAAAGAGCTGTTTTTGCAGCTTTTGGTATAAATCTGGGTGCCACTGCAGTCCCTCCTCATAGTGACGACTTTCTCTGCTGTTGGAAGTACAAAAGTGATTTTGCAGTGAGGTTATCGCCATAGAGCCCTTATCGCTCTCCTGGTCCCTTATATCCCAACCATATTAAGCAATCTTGCCCTATCTTGTGTCGCCACACCAGCCTGTCCCTGAGTTTGTGCAGGCAGTTTCTGAAGGGACCGCAAACTGCCTGACAGGCAGCAACTTCCATCTGACCTAAACACAAACCAGGTATCAGCAATATTTCATTTCTGAGCTTTATTTTGCTAGTATTAGACATTGTTACACTGGAACTCGGAGCTCAGTAAAAGAAAGTTACCGGCACTGAGATGATCAGCAAAAAGAAAAATAGTCTCTGGCTCTGGACAGTATCACTTAATGTTTTTATTTCTCATTTGTGAAGTTTACATGTACTCTGTGTGTTGGTTTGACACAGTAAGTCACTACAGTATTTTGTAATATGCACATTACCCATAAAATCATATAGCAAAATCTACTCGAGATTTTTCTATTGACACACTCTCCAGACTAGGCAGCCACACTATCCTTGGAGTTTTAGACTTGAAAAAAAAAAATCTAATAAATTTATTAATACAGCAAAACTTCTAATAATTAGAATTACAGCTGTTAACTTGCACATTAGAAATTTGTACACACCAAAAGTAGAAAGCTCTTATTCTAGTTATATGCAGAAGTCATCTTCTCCAGGATTTAAATCACAGCAGATTAAAATCAATGCAAGGGTTCTAAATTACTTCATAAGGCTTTAAATTACTGCCTCTGTCTTAAACCTCATGCAGTTTTGGACTAAATGAGATTCTGCTCTTTGTATAATTCAGGTATACAATCAGTAGATTTCTCCTACAATAAATACAGTTCCTTCTTGATTACTGTGATTGTAGGGTAGGAAGGTTTGTATTATTGCCACCTTCACACTGGATTTCTGCTTACAATTGCTGAATACAAATTCAGCCAAAATTTAAACTGGAAAAGGATAAAATGAAAAATGAAAATTCTAAACACCTTCAAGCTACAGTGGCTGCAGACATCAACTCATTCTGCACAGGGCTTACATGCCCAGAATATCTGTCTTCCAAACCTCTTGATTTTATCTTCAATTTTAACTCTAATCATTCTTACAAATGTAGATAAAAATATAATGAAAAATCAGTTGCATATGCTTTATTAAGTGAACCATGACTTAAACCAGAACCTGATGAAAGCTTTACACTACACTAGATTACAATAGTTGTATACAATGCTACTGTTTTTATTATGGCTTGATGCAGACATGCTTCAGTATCTTACAGACTCTCAATTTTAAAATGTAAATGGTACAGGATATTGATAAACCAATTAGCACTGATGCAAAGCAAATTCCTCTTTTATCTCAATTACAACATGACAACTTAATAGGTCAAGATAGTCTAACATCTGAGACAAGGGCAATTCAATAAAACAACTGCATCTTGATATGGTAATTAAGAGGAAATGTGAATCCATTACATTGCCTCGTGTATGTGTGCACATGTAGGTGGGTTTTTTTATTTATTTAAGCATTTGATGCCCTCTTGCTGTTCGCATAGTGTATCAAATCCGCATGAGCACACGGTCTAAAGCTCAGTTGCTAAGTATCTACAATATCTGTAGTTTTAGCAGGCCAATTTTAAGGATGCAACTGTGCAGATAAATAATTCATAAAGAGTCCTTAAAAGACACACAATCACAAGATAATCTCTTCAAACATAGGACTTCTCTGTGTATAAACTTGCAAATGATTTAAACCTGGTTCAGAAAATCTATGAAGGTTCAAATACTGTGACACTGAACTGGTACTTGCATGCACTCTATTGGAAAACAAACCAAAATCTCAAAGACCAGAGCAAAATAAATAGGTTACAACTGGACAGGAAAAATAATTTTGTTTGCACATGCTGCCACTTACAAGTCAGATGCATCACCTGCTAGAGAAGAAATGGTACTCTTAGCATTGACAAGAGTATAGTGGAGCATACTCCAGCTTTTTGACAAAGTAGGAGTTTTGGCCGTTAGGACAAAATGCAGTGGTAAAGTCGAACAGGAAGGTAAATGTTCATTTTTATGCTTTGATCTTAATTTGATACACACACTGTACTAGAAGTTTTACTTTACGATATATTTTGGAATAACTTAACAAAGTAAACAAAGCCAACAAAAGCCCTATGGGAGTATAATACTCTGAATACAGTGTACATTAGCTTAGAATACAAACAAAAAGTTACCTCTATATTACCTCTGCATGTTTATAATGCAAGACAAACATTATTGTACATTGCACTACAGCAAAGCAAATAAACTCCTAACTTCAGATGCAGAATGCAACAATCTATACAGCCAATACAAGAGAATATTCCTGTTCTGAAGAGCCCTACTTTAGTTAAATAATCCCGTTAGCATGTTAATGGCTTTATAAGAGAATTTCTGGCAAAATTTTATCTATGCCATCCGATCATCACTGTCTCAGTGGAAGTCAACTGTAAAACACAAAAACTGTTAACACAGAAAAAATGCTTCAATCCAATACAAAAATCAAACCAACCTGATTCCAAGATTCATAGCCTCAGCTGTTCCAATCATACTGATGGCCAAGAGCATGTTGTTGCAGATCTTTGCAGCCTGAAAATAAGTTAACCCGTCAATTGGTTTCTACGTTTTCATAGACCTAACATGTAGGAATCTTCTTCAACTAGGTCTGGGACAGTATGATCAAACATGTTCTGACAGCTCTCTTCTAAAGGTAGCACCAGTAAGCACAGATCTACAATAGCATAAAGTCAATGAAAGCTGCCCTATGTCTCCTTCAGAGATTAGGAAATACTTTTTTTCTTAGTACAGTAGCTCAGTTAGTATATGTGCCATGTAGGGGGTCTTTGTCCTTCAGAACATTCAGTAAATCTAAATTTAGAAGAAACAAAATTAAAATCTGTGTCCTCTAAGAAGTATAATCTCAACAAGCCAATGTGGAGAAGCACCAGGCCAGATGTTTTGGTGCTAAGCTATACAACATGCTGGAGAAGAGTGCCATGAGGTTATTTTATAAACACATAGTTGAAGACAAGTAAACAAGCAAACAAGTACGAAGATATATGATCATGCATTTAGTTCTGGAATAAAAGAGTAGTTATCATTAAAGAAAAACAAAGCAACAACAACAACAAAAGACTGAGATAACTAGTAATCCCTCAGGAAGTGTTACCTGTCCAGTTCCAACCTCTCCACAGTAGACCACATTAGAACCCATGCATGTCAGCAACTCTTTGGCAGCATCAAACTCTTGTTCCACTCCACCAACCATGAAAGTAAGGTTTCCAGCTCGAGCAGCTCCAACACCTGAATCAAGACAACATTGGATTTAATATCACTATTTTAAAAAAAACTTAAGTACTTTATCTTATCCATAAGGGTCTGATGATGTAAAATGCATGTGCTTAACACTTCACTTATGATGACCCTCTCAAAGTCTATGTAGAAGTAAGCCTATAGGCCCAGTACTTACAGGATCAAAGATCTTAATTCTCAAACATTTGATGAAGATAAATCCACCTTATCTTTCAGGCATACTGGCAGCTAAACAATTCACGAGACTTATGGAAAACTGGCAATGTCCCTCTTTATAGTTTCATATGAAGAAACAATCAACCGTTCCTACAACTTTGCACCCCACAAAATTCACTGTATCTGAATTACCAAATAAAATTTCTGTTTTCTCAAACTACTCTTCGCATACAACTATTGACAAAGTATTGCTCAGAGTTAACCCTGCTTTTATCAGCTTTTCCAAACCTAGGCTAATTTTTATCAATGCTTCCTGATTTTCCGATAATTGAACATCTAAAAGACACAGCCATACAAAACCAAACCTTCTGAATCTCTGCAGTTTATTATGTTTCTAATCTGAAGCAAAATTCTACTTAATTTGAGAAACTTTGAGTTAGTTTCCTACACATAAACTTAACACATATACAACTTTGTAAAGAACTACATAAAAAGCAATGTAAAAGTGATTCACACACATACACAAACATACTATTCTCAGTTTTATTCCTGTAAGTCTGTCCTGTCTTTACCACAGGTTAGTAAGCACACACCATAGTTCTTTGATTATACAGATTCTAAGCACAAAACCAGCAAATTTTTCATGTGATATTTATCACCTCCACAAAATATTCTATTCCTTAAAAGAAGCCTAATTCTAATACGAATTACTCATACATCCTTATCTCCTCATCCCCAACATTTAATGGGTAGAACTCCAAGGAAAATTTGCCCCAAACTGATGAACGCATCAGCTTCCTCACTATTTTTCACTTCAGCAAGAAGCATAGCCACTATGAATTTTCTGTGCTATGCATCAAACTTTGGCCTGTTAGGATGTACAGCTGCAGATAATGACCTACTTTCTAATTAAACGTGCTCAACTAGGTACAGTGTTCTTACAAACAGAATATCCAAGTGAAATCGTTTGTTCTTCTTCCATGTGGCGGACCATTCTGTTTCTACAGCAAGTCAGGCTGCTCTCCAGCTATGGTTCACAGCTCTTTGTTACCAATTAGCTACCATAATAAACATTAATAAATGTTTTTATTGAAATAGTTTCCAGAGTGTAACTGGAACTGCCTTCACTGAGCTAGATGTTGTATAGTGGCAAATGAAAACGCACTCTTAAAAAGCCTATCAGTTGAAGATAGAGCTTTTTTTTGAAAAAAACCCCAACCAAACAAAACCCCCAATCTAACCTCAAATAGCAAAAAAGTTATTCTGTTAGAAGTATTTCCCACTTAAACAGGACATTTCCGCTTTCCTTGTTCCCCATTAATAAATGAAATTATGCAATAAAAAACAACACAAAGAGAAAAAAATAAGGCCATAACTAAGCCATCATGGCAACAAAGCGTGTGCACAAAAAGTTCTGATAAAGTGGGCAACCATAGCAAGCTTACCAGAGCTTCTCTCAACTTAAGCCTTAAGCTAAAGAATGAAGTGGTCAGTATCGGACTTCCTTTCTGACATCAAGAACAGCGACACTGCAGCTCCTCACACTGAAGAATTTGAAGAATTTTTGTTTGCTTTCCCATAAAAATTTTAATTGATACACTGTCTCTGTGTGTCTATGTCTACAAATGCCCCTTTCTGTATCTGCCAAGCATTTATTTCCCCCATCCTGCCATTCAACCTGCACCATCTTTTGAATTCACTGCGTAACTTCAGACAAAATTGACAGATCAAGGCCTTAAAAACTAGTAAATACCCACCAATTATGTGCAAATAGGCAACAGCAGAAAGAGGCTCCCACTGATGAAGTGGCTGATAAACTTATAGTACAACCTAGAATCACAGGATTGTTGGGGTTGGAAGGGACCTCTCGAGATCATGTATTCATCTCTCCTGCTCGAGCAGGGTCAGCTGGAGCAGTTTGCCCAGGACCGTATCCAGTTGGCTTTTGAATAGCTCCAAGATGGAGACTCCACAGCCTCTCTAGGCAACCTCTTCCAGCGTATGACTACCCTCACAGTAAAAAAGTGGGGTTTTGTGTTTCAGATGGAATTTTATGTGTTTTAATTTGTGCCCATTGCCTCCTGTCCTGTCACCGGACACTACTGAGAAGAGTCTGTCTCCCTCTTCTTCATTCTCTCATCAGGTTTTCATACACATTGATAAGATCCCCCCTGAGCCTTCTCTTTGTGCTCAGCCTCAGCTCTCTTAGTCTCTCCTCATATGAAAGATGCTCCAGTCCCTTCATCATCTTCATGGCCTTTCGCTGGACTCGCTCCAGTAAATCCATATCTTTCTTGTACTGGTGAGTCCAGAACTGGAGCATCCAAAAGAACTCAGTCAGACCCACAGCTTTAAAAAAAATCAGGCTGCATATACAACACTGCTGCTCCTAGAACAACATTGTTGAGGTACTGAAATATCTACAGTGGCAAAGATCTTCCTGCTCAGGTTGAGATACACCCTATTTGCAGCCAATCCTTAGTCTCACTTGAACAACTCCTCCCCGGACAACTCACAGGAACTGGGCTAAGAGTAAAGCCTAGATTTAGAGCTAACACAGACAGGTCATTGTCATCTTGTTGGCTACCGGTTTACTATGTACATGACCACAAAGATTGCTACATTAATAAACACAAAGATTTTCATTCCATTCCTCTAGCTATTTTTATTCAAACCACATAATGGCCTTTACCACTAATCCTGTGATCTGACCTGCAGCAAATTAAGTAGACAATTTAAGTCAAAGCTTACAAACAAAATCCAGTACTATCCATCATAGGTCAATAGCCTTGTATCTAGATTACAGACTGCTAAATAGCTTCAGAGAGTCATTTATTAGAGCAAAATTAATGCTGACAATAGTTTTCAGCTGGTTAATCTTCTGACAGCTGCACTCTCTCACTTGTTCAAACACTTACATTTCAAGTAGAAAAAATAAATTAGTTAAGTAGAAAAAAAGAGCAATTTGTTGTATAATGCAGAAGGGTTGGAAAATGCTCTTTTTAAAAACAAAAAACCTGTTTACTTCATGGTAAATTTTATCATCTAGGGTCCCTGCCAACTATCAGCTATTTTATCAGAATTAAACAAGCAACACAGCAAATCTATAACACTGGCAATTTAAAAAAAATTTGGCAGGGAGTCTAGGAGTACAAGAACTGTAACTTCAGCTAAAAATAGAAATAAAAAATCATTAGACAAGAATGCACAGCTTTATTTCACAATCACAGATTCCATACCAGCAACACAGGCCAGTAAAGTATTATCAGCTTCTAACAACACTAAACAGAGCAAGGGAGAAAGCACAGCAGCTAATGTAATTCAAAAAAGCTAATGATTATTTTTCATCTTTTGATTTTTTAAAGATCTCTTGCCACCTAAGATAGTGCTTTATGTACCACTGCTGCTTAGGGTCAGAAGTCTATTTGTTCTTTCTAAAATACAAAAAGCCTCTTCTCATCCTCAGGGAATGGTTTTCTGAGAAACTGTATTTGTGATTAGCATGTGTAAGATTTCCTTCGCTGCAAAGCAAGACTGCTGGAGCCCACGGCCACAGTCCTACACTCGGCTCCTCTAGGACGATCCCCCCACACCTGTGTGCAGAATCCTCTAAGGAGGTCACATCAGCAGATCCCACAGAGTAGCTCAACTCCAAGTGAGTCACACCATCAGACTTCTCCCAGAGATATAAACTGACAGGAACAGGTTTGCAGATAAATACGCTAAGAGAACTAGTTAGTGAGAGGGCATGCAAAAAAACCCTAATCTGGGAAAAAGCAACATGAGAAGTTATATAGTAGCACTGCAGTATGGCATACCCACTTGGAGATGGGTTTCCCACTTGGGTACTAGAAGGTTTCGGAATAAGATCTGAAAAATTAATTTCTTTTATCAGAAGAGGTACATAAAGAACTGCTCTTCAAAGCATCCTGTCACATCTGGCTGAGTTACTTGTGGGGCAAGGATTAGTTCAATCCATGTGCTTCTCACTTTGATTGCCAATAGCTTGCTCAGTGAACCCGATACAGAGCGTCAAGATTTCAAAATTTCAGATGAAAACGTGAACGGAGGCTTAGGAGCCCTCATGTGACAACAGCAACTGGTCGCAGCCATCCTGGGACAGTCTGGAGATGACCTCAAGTTTTAGCCTCCAAGCCAGGTAGCCTAGTTCAGTAGCCACCCTGCCCTTCCATATTCACTTTTTGTTGCTTATTACAACAGCATTTAACATCTTGGAAAAAGTCTTGTAATTTGCCACTGATGTTTCCAGTTAAAAAAAAAAAAGGTCTTACCTCCATAGCTACATCAATAAAAGCAGCTTGGTTTCAACTAGTTTGCTTATTATTAAGAATACAATTTGCTAGAAAAAAGATGCTAATGTAAAGATGTTACATGAAAGTATCTGCTTTTGGTTTCAGTTTTATTACATTTCCATAAGAAGAGCAGAGTGCAGATGAGTTAAAAAGAAGTGATATTATAAGGCTATGGATTAGAGCACCATCACAGTGGTGACACTGCTGAAAACACAGAGCACCCAACCATATCCCTGTGCCAAAATATTTAAACCACTGTTGGTTGCACCTGCAGATGAAAAAATTTGTTGCTGACAAAGTTGAGAAGAAAAACTGAAACAATGCGAATACAGCTGCTTCAGAGACTCCAAAGGACAAGCTGGAGATGAGGGCTATAACATCAAGAAGCTTAGGCAAAAAACCATCTATTTTGTCATTTTTCTATTCAACATGTAGTCTATTGAGCAATTTTAACAACTAATTTTGTGATCTAAACTGGATAAAAAAATAAACAAGAAAAACAGTGCTAGAGTTTTAATCCTCGCTCCTGTTTTACAACGTTGCACCCTCAAGCGTAAGAGTTGAGGCTTCGCCTGTTATGCTTTGGGAAGTGCAAGGGAACACTGGTCCTTTATTCCAATTTTTTTGCAAAAATGCAGCTTAAGCGACTGTAGTTGCCTCAAACAAGCAGTTTCTTGTCATGTTTGCTCTCTTTCAGATAGGTTGAACTTGAGAGCCTGCATCAGTGTATCTTGTGTATGTGTGTGTGTTTTTAAGGACTGAGCAGTTCTTTTTAAGTACCTGCCAGCTCACATGAAATACTTTGTCTTTTGCAACTCACAAAAAGTTAAACCAAGATACACAGGGAAAGATTTAACTGAAAAGGTTACTACTGTTTTGGTACATATATAAATCCAAAACCAATTAAAAGGCGTGTATAGGCAAAATCAGCTACAAATTCCTACTGAAAATAAAAGCAGAATATTTAAAATTATACTATAAATGTAAAATAACCGCAAGGAGACTAGTTATTTTATAAAAAATAAACAGAATATCAATTTTTTTCTACTTGCTTCATAGACAACGTCTGCCATCCTCAATCTATTTCCAGGAAACAAGTAAATAGAACGGTGTCAGAAAAAAACCCCTACAACACAACATGACTCCAAGGGCTTGTGTTTCTCCCTATTATAAAAATCAGCATCAAAGCTAGACCTATGAAGCTATTCTGCTGCCGTATAACTAAAACACAGTAAATCACTTAATTTGCTCAAAAGAACTTAAATGTTTTAACCAGTCTGCCATCAGCGGAGATAAAGAAGAGGGCCGATGGGACCGGGCTGCAATGTGAGCCGTCTTTAAAATGCAATTGTTCTAATCATTTTCTACAGATGCAGCCTCACAAGGGGCTGCTGTCACAGGGACCATTTACGACTTGTTATGGTGTCTCTATTGTTTACCAGCGACATTCGCTAAAAAGGCGACAGCTGGGACGGAAAGCTGCTCCTCAACGAACAATATAATCCCGTGAAAGTAATCAACAAATTTAAGGGTGTTAATTAACTTTACACTTTATCATGTTCAATTAGTTGTCCTTTCTCAAAAAGATTGCCGTGCACAATCGGTTTAGAGCGTGCCATGTTTGATTTGTAAGTGATCACTGTTTCTGTTTCAAAGTCCATGTCAGATGTTCTCTTGGGTTTTGGTGACACAGATGAATGGCTCTGCACATGTTAGGGGGTGATCTGGTTTAACATAAACCAGCATAACATAACCCCTTGTTAACGTATTGCTGGCCTTTCCAGAGCAAGAACAGAAACACCCGCGCACGCGGACGCACACATACATGCACAAAACCCCTGCGGCAGCACCACAGACGACGAGTCAAAATTTCGTTTTTGCTGAAATGCAAAGACACAAATAAATGGGCAATTTTTCATCATTACATCTCAAAGCAAGACTTGTCTTTTAGGGGCACGCTTGGGATCATTTCTTCCCAGCAAGATCCCTAGTTCTGCCGCATTATGCACTACGCACAAGCGCCTTCGTACATTTTACATAATACACGCTGCCTTTCCTAATGGCAGCTGAGCAAGCACTGGGTAGATGCACTAAGTTCTTGTGTATATCAATTTCTGTGGTAGCTTTTAAATGCCTGTACTGCATTTATAATGGCAGGGATTTTAAAAGAAAGTTGAATTAATCTATTATTAAAATTTGCCTTTTTCCCTTTAACGCATCCGTTCCTGCTTGCTAATGGGACAAGGCAAAGCTCATGATGAAGTGACAACGTACTTGGAAGTGCACCTTAATGAAAGTCATTGCTGTTTCTCTCTTCTGATAAATAGAGCTTTGCATCACCATACCTCATAAACCAGTGATGTTTGAACAAAAATGGAAATGGAGGTTCAGGTCAGCGCTTTGAAGATTTATACAATGAGCACTCAATATTACTCCAGACAAAAGCACACTTAAGGAAGTAGAAGTATCTCTTTTACAGCATAATCCAATTACACAATTTGTTAAATTGTGGCTGTGCAAAGAAAAAAGCCTAGTGGATTTTTATTCTGCAGCAACAGGCAAATTAAATACACATTATCATCATTATTTAAGCAGTTACATTGTACATAAAAACAAACTGCAAAAAAACCCACCCACAAAACAAAACAAAATAAAAATGCAAAGAAAACCCGATGGAAAAGTTGTTAACTCTGAAAGCTAATAATGGACTAAGTTAAATATTTAAGAGGAAATTATAGACTATCAGAAATAGCTGAAACCACAAAACAAAGCAGTAGAAAACATTAGTTTTCTGCTAGGAAGAAGATCTGCAGGGAGAAGGGAAGCGGTCGATAGATCCTTAAATTGGACGCAATAGCTGTTCTTCTATCCCAAGTTGGCAGCTGCTACATTTGCAGACCTGGTTCATTATTTACCCATAATGACCATCAAGCTCCAGTCAAAGTCAGATCACAACAACTGTCAGCAGCTCTTTTAATTACCCTTGTTTGAATTCAGATAAATATCACAATGGCCCAGCTTCTGCTGAAAAAAGCAACAGAAGACTGCAAGGAATAAGCTGCTCTGACTTCCTAACAAACAGTATTGTGAAATAGTCCAGAAACAAAAGTTTATTTTTTTTAATTGAGGAAGGGATGGTGATGTGCACATTATTATTTCTCCCTCACGCGATATTCGTATCATGACCTACAATTCCTGTTTATGGGCAAATTTGTGCATCTCAAATGCCAACTCAAAGCGTTACTCCACAATCTAAAAGGTAAACTTTAAGAGATGGTTTACAGGTACTAATTAAATCCCTAACCTCTGTGAAATCGTACGTTTTGAAAAACTGAATCAGAATTAAGGAATGCACATATTAACAGGATTATCCTCTCTCCTAATTTATCTCCTTCTGTTTGTTTATCCTCAGGGAACATAATCTTCTGTTGCATCAAGCCACTCTCATTCTCCCTGTGTCAGCAGCAGAATAATAATTCCCTCCTCCTCCTTCACCCCCGCCTCCCACAAGCACAGGCAAGAATGAAGAAGAGTGGGTCAGACTGTGTGCATCAGCATTAATGCTCCACGCAGCTATTTTCCTAGCAGTAGCAGAGACTGAAAGAAAGATGCAAGAGAGGTGCGCAATATGCTACCTGTTCTGGATAGCCCAGCATGAGAGGGAGTAATTAAACAGATTTTTCCTCCTAGAATAATATGAAGGCAGAAGATGCAGCTAGAGAATGCTTTAATAGCCTTTCTTCAGCACTTCCCTTGCTGTCACGGTTGGGTCCCTATTTTGCTAGGTTTTTTTCTGAAGACAAAAGACAGTACCAAACTCCCCAGTCCCACATGGCAATCGGAGAGGTGTTGCTGTACATGTAAGGATCCTCGGGGGCTCAAGGAGAACATGCTTAGGGATTCACACGAATCATGAGGATACATGCACATAAACAATAGGTACATACATGTGTTACAGTAGCAGAGGATATCCCTTTTGGGCAAGAAAAAATTATGTACACATCATCAGGAACTGAAGGTAGAAGGTAGTGTAGGATAGAAGGATAAAGAACCGATTAAACAAAATAGGCAAAATGGTAATGAGCAGCTTTATGCTCTTAAAGGAAGCCCTGAGTGGAATTCTATAGGGATTTAGTACTTGAACTTGGCCATGGACGCCGGAATAAAAATCTTCAATCTGATTTAGATGTAGCATAGAAGGATGCCAAAACACAGAAAAGAATATGCCCTCTCAATAAATCATGCAAAAACTGAGTAGAAGCTGTTGTTAAGGCAGTTTAATATGAAGGGAATGCACCAGGAAAATTTTACGAGACAGTATTAAGTAGCAACCGATGCCTCCAAAAGGATTAGCCAAAGAAAATAAGTTGCAAAAGGCAAATACACACAGAAGATACTTTTAAACTTTTTCAACAGAAGTACAAGCTGAAAGGCTTGATGAGATCGTTCTGTCTGCAGCAGTTATTTTAAAAGCATTACATTTAGTTCTAGTCATTGTAATGTCAAAGAGAAATATCAAAGCACCTGAAAAGTTACCCAGTAAAAAGGTTAACAGCATTGCAATAAGAAAGGAAATAAAGTACGATTGATTAAATTATTTGCTTATTTTTAAAACTCAAAATACTGTATCAAAAACATTTTAAAACAGTAGTTCATGCCAATCATCTGTCCTATTCCCTCCCTTTAATACGTACTCCACCATAAAAAGCCCTAGACAACAGAAAAAGCCCTTAGGTGTTCTTGCTGGAGTACCAGATTCAGCTACTCCTTTACCCATCCTTAATATTTAGATATATGGTCTAAATCTCATTTGCGGCTGCAGACCTATACAGAAATATTAAAACTTAACAACAATTGCAAGTATCTACAGTTGTGGACAGCAAAATGAACTGCATAGAGCTTAGCACAGTTCAAAGCAAGTACTTCATTTTTCATCTGAACTTTAGCAAGAAGGCTGGACAGCCCGTGAAGAACGGGAGCAGTATATTCCATGTATCCAAGACACCGAAGTTTCAAAGCAGACTTCAGGACAGTCCAAATGTAAAGCATATGGCACTAAGCTATCTGGTTAACCATTGCTAGGTTCTGAGTAAGCACAGCATCAAATGCAAGAGAAATATCACATGCAAGAGAAATATCACATGCAAGAGAAACAAAGAAAATAACCCATCATCTTCTTGCACAGCACTACTGTTCGTATTTCTAGTCTTTTAGGGGAAGTCCAAAAATGAAATACAAACATGCACGCTGCTTCTCAACTATGTGGGCCAGTGTTAATCCTCCACACAACTAAAATTCAGCAGGCAGGCTCTAGCACAATTCCCATCTTGCCCGGATGAGGCTTCAAGTCTTAGAAATAAAATTTCATCTCAATCACATAGTGCGAAAACAAAAGTAATTTTTGTCTGGCATTAGAAAGGTGATAGAGCTGCATATTTAACACCCACTGAGGTCATCACAACCCCACTTTCTTCAGAAGCTTCCACTCTACGCAGAAGATCAGCAACCAGAAAATAGACTGTTATGGGACTACAGGAGAAAAAGCTCAAAGGAATGAACATTTATAATGTTCCCTTAGAAAAAGAGAAGGTAAAATCCCAGAAGAGCTATTCTATCTGCTCTAACTGGAATCCACAGACAATACCAAAATGAACAACAACATCAAAATCCTCAAAGCTTAACGTTTGTGTGGGATAGCAAAAGCCACAAATGGAACCAACAGTCCATCCTGGCATCACAGCTTTTCATCTCATCTGTTTTGACCAAGCAACATACATGCAAATTCATGACCAGCAAAACCAGACGTGTGGCCAGCCTTGCTGAGCCCTGTAAATTACAAAAAGTAGTTAGCTGTACGCCACCACGTTTGCAGATTTTGCTAGTTGGACTTGAATGTCTCTATCTGGAAAGTATGAAATACTTGCGCATTCTACCTTAACTCCACAGCAAAATGCAAGTATGTTTACACAGCATTGTGGAATAGATATATAGTAGCTGAAATCCTTTTATTATAACAGAAAAACAAGAACCTTTGAAGGAAAAATAAACCAGGAAGTTTTAATATTATTGTTTACGTATTTCTCCAGTGTTAGTACAACCGTAACAAGATATTAATCTCCTTTTACAAAAACAAAATACTTGAAACGTTCTAATCCTTTATGATTTTCTTTACCATGTTACCCTCATATAGGCCCCCAAAAGCAACAAAACACTGCAGCGTGTTTTTTTGCTAAATAATGAAGGCATTAAGCACCTTGCTAAAAAAAAGAAATAATCACACTGAGGTATGCATTTAAACTGCATTGCTCAACAGGTATTGGTTCAAGTGTTCTGCTTAATAAAAGGTTTGCTTCTTAGAAAGCCAGCTGCAGAAGCCTAAAGTCATGCAGGTAAATTTCTATTGATGCATTCATTAGTCCTTTCCTGTTATATAAGAAAATAAAAACATTGTAAACACAGAAAAATAAAACAAAAAGCATTAAAATGGGGTGGAACAGCATAGCATACCTATTCCTAAGCATTTCTGGTTTATCTAAGAACTGAAGATGTAGCAATGCCATATGCCCAAGCAGTAGGGGCATATTTACATTTACAACATTTAAAAAGTGTCTAGTATTTAATAGCAGGAATCTAACAAAATTTTAAAACAAAATAGCAATGTATAGCCAGAAAGAACTGTCAGGCAGATAATTTTAAAAGAAATCCATCTCCAGTATTTTCTGCTGGAGAGCTGCCCAGCTGTGAGTTTTAATTTTACCTGGTTCGGGTACAGTCTATGAAAGGACAACTGATACAGCTTTACCAACTGAAATCGGAAAGAAATGCTTAAAAAATAGGACTGAAGACTGCATTGAACATTTTTGAAAGAACTTTTGAACCTTGTCCTTTAGAGTGTCATCAGTGGTATGAGACCAAGAATTTTTTTGCTAATCTGAACCACCATCAGAGTGCATTGCTTCAGATACGTCTGTCCTTTCTGCAAGCACTTCGGCATCGAATCTTGCCTCGGGATACAGTAAACAGCCCACACTGTCTTTCAACTTCTCCTTTAAAATATATGCTTATTTTTAAGCATGTCTAACTCTATATCCATAAAGCAACATAGCATTTTCTGCTGCCCAGTTTCAGCATGTTCCTAGTTAATTCTTGAGGCTTTTATTCGGCACTGAAAAGGCAAAGCAGTATAATAATGCAAGATGACAACAACTGCTAGAAAAGCAGCCTAAATTGGAAAGATACAGAGCTTCCATTTAAGGAATCCCTTCGTTATAAGGCCTTTCCCAGTTCTATTTCCTGTTTAGGGATCTTCCGCACATAATTCTATTATTACTCCTCTGCAAAACAGATAGCACATCTCTTTCAGAGAACTAGATTTAGCATTGCCCTCCAGCCTAAAATGCAATGTACTTTTCAGTAGTCTCAAACGTACATGATGCCACTTATCCAATGAGTTCAAACCCTTGTAATTTAATTAAAAATCATACTTCTTTACGTATGAACTAATTCTAAGTTTAGTACGGAAATATTTTTAAAAAGAGATACTGTTTTTATTATTACTTTTATTGTTTCAGGATGAACAAATATGCAATCATATGGTTTAAATTTACAAATCTTTACATGCTCCAAATGCTGCACTTTCATGAAACAAAACACGTTTTCACATTTAACTCTACTGAATGACAACTTAAGAAGACCCACTATAAAATTATTCACGTACCTCTTTTTCCCCACCAACCGTAACTATTCCAACACTACAACTTAAGCAATCTTGCACAAAACCAAATTAACCTTTTTTCTTTAATGTAACAGTACCTAAAGTCAATACTTGCCCTGGTCTTCAATTTAAAAAAAAAAAAAAAAAAAAAGAAAAGAAAAAGAGTGCATTTTGCCTATGAACAGAATCAAGAGGGTAACAAAGTTAATTATTTCTCATAATCAGTAATTATGATTAGATAAGAGAGTCTTTGGTAATGAACTGCTCTAATGATGGAGGACCTCCATCCTAAGAAATATAATAGTACATTAACATAACTGTGTATGCAAAGTACATAGAACCACTGCCACAGTTAACTTGTCATTGAATGATTAAATAGGAATTCATAATTAGAAAAATCCACAGTGTAATTTATTGGCCTTCCTGACAGTTCTGGTTCATTAGAAGTTGATTACCAAACAGTGACCTCTAGTGGCCTACAGTTTTTTCATGTTATCTTGTTTCTCTTGGCAGCTTTTAGTTCCTATTTAACCTAAAAAAAAAAAAAAAAAAAAGGCAATTTGAAGGAATTTAAAATGTTTCCCTTCATAATTCCTTTTTTTTTTACTTCTCTTAAAGCATATAGTGTGCTAATTGCTTCACAAAAAGGTTTCCCTTTCTGTAACCATTTATATAAAAGTATAAAAATGTACATATATGCAAACCCCCCCCAACTTCTCAGTTTTAAAGTTAATATTGAGGCTAACATGGTTCTCATGCTAATAAATATTTATATACTGATTAAACATAATGTCTTCTAGAAAAAATAGATAATACATTAAAAAAAATCACTTCTCCAGTGTCAGTTACAAAGACCTTGAGAAGCTCATACTTCGAGTAAGCCTTTGTATCTTAAAGTGAAGTGCCTCTAAGCGTTGTCTTTGAACAACAGTCACTTTTGCACTAAAGCAAATTGTACTGGCTCTGATGGAGAGGGTAGAGGACAGGGAGGGAGAAAGCTCCCCAATTCTCTGCTCCAGGTAGGAGAAAAAAGCCCAACATTTCATATTAACTGGTAAACACACGCCTTGCAATATTCTTAACTCAAATTTCATTTTTGAAGAATGCAACTTGAATTTAAGTAAGATTTGCATTTAACTGCAAAATCTTTTAAGCATTAGAGAGTGGAATTTCCCCTCATTCAACATAATTAATCCACTGTTAAGCTATTTAGACAGTCTTCTATTTTAAGATTTTCCATTATGATAGATATGCTTTTTCTTGCACTAGAACAGTGGCTTTTTTTTTCTTTTTTTAAGTATGAATGTTTTTAACAGGAAGTAGCACATCTGAAACTAATATAGAAGCCCCTGAAACACAGTATTAAATAAAAATCCATACTCGGTGAACACAAGCAATTTAGATTTCAGTTGTTTTCATTTTGCATCTTGTTCTTTTTCCAACATTAACATTTTAGAAATGATGTGCATGTATTTTTCTTCGCTTTTATCTAACATGGAACTGGCTACAAAAATTATGCCCCTTTATCGGAGAGAAGCTAGAAAATAAACCGCATAGTCCTGTTTCATACATAAACAGGTATTTCAGAGAGAACTATTCCAGTCGGTCAAATGGGGAGGAGTCCATCATCCTTGTATGCTGGAAACAGCTTTAACAACCGCTATAAACAGAGAAATGGATAGCTACAGGACAGAGATCCCCACCCCTGATTTTCGTGTGTGCGTGTGTGTGCAGATGCGTGCATGCACACACACAGGATTCTAGCTGTTTGTGGCGATGATTTAATATAGTGACTGGATAATGAGCTGTGCTCCCCGCAGCAAGTGAATCACCATTTAATGCTATTATCAACAGTTCATGACCCACCGGCATGAAATGTCAGCCTGATTAATCTGAACACTACTGACCTCAGAGAGGAAAAGCTACCTTACTGTCAGAATTTAATATATAATAAAATCATACACAGAATATAAATACCTGATCAAGCAAAGCCATTAACAGAAAATCCACTTTATTTTGCTCTACTGTTTCTTTTAAACTTGCTAAGGCACATTTTTTTTTAAAAAAACAAATACTTTTGTCTAGTCAAGCAGGAAGCAATCCATTAGGACCTATTATTTTGATGTACAGTGAAACATTTCAAAATGGCTGTCCAAATACAAACCCCAGGTTGATACAAATAAGAAAAAAATTAGAATATGCTAGTGTAGGACTTGCTACTGCCAATTCATATCAGGAAATGATCAGAAATTGTTCTTGCTTTTCTAAGGTCAACGAGGCAATAAAATACCGATCTGTAAATAAGAACCAGTTTGTATGAGTGATATTGCATAGCTCATAGAAGAAAGCTATCTCAGCTTAGTAAGACCAATAAACTTCAAGAAGATTAGAAACTTGTGCCAGTTATATTCATGAATGTAAGCGGAAAACCCCCACATTTTATTACATTTACAGTGAAGATTTTACCTTATGTAATCCAGTATCATGATACAGCCCCACTCACCACAATTTTTACAAATGTATCTATTCTTCATGGAGAATAAACCATGAAAACAAGTTAAAAAAACCCTTTTACCAATCACAATGAGATTGGTACAATTTTGCTATATCTTCTCCACATCTCTTTTTAATTTAACCTGGCTAGGAGTCTAATAAAAAAAAAAAGTAGAACTTTTAAGCCAGCTTTTCAGGATTCTGTACATCACAGTATATAAATAACCCAGGCTGAAGCTGGTAGGACTACACGGCATTTATCTGTCAAATTACATTAACGGACACAAGCATAGTGACTACTATGGTTTATTGTTAAAGTACTGCAAAACAGGTGAAAACTGCCACAGTTTTTTTTAAAATGAAAACCACAATTGTCGCACCTCTTGCTTCATATCGTTGTCACCTGGTACCGAAAGGGTTAAGGGTTTTTCAGGACAAGGGACTGGAAAAGAACTGAGTGAAATCCCCAAAACTGCCCACATATGAATGGAATGACCGTGGGTGAGACGAGAATGATCACTCCAAGTATTGACTTATAACCACTGGCAGCCAAGGAAAGAAGAACATGTCAAACTGACTTGACTAAAACTTGGACAAAACACGAACCCTGATGTCTGAACTCCCAGTTAAGAGCTCTGCTGGAAATGTAAAGAAGGAATAAAGGAATTCTGGACACTTGCGCAGGAAAGTAATTCATGCTGCCAGCACAGGCATATGTTTAAGCTCTGCTTTTCCATTCAGAAACCAAACAATTCCCGTATGCCAGTTGACTAGTAAGTGTTGGCTTGTTTTGCAAAGGCTGTCCTATGTAGCTGCAAATACCGCTAGCTGCAGTGTGCCCGAATGGGTAACAGTAGCTAACAGCAGTTTAAAACCTCTTCTGCACCCCTCCTCTGAACTCACAGAGGGAAAGAGGGGTTTGCCATACAGTAGCACAGCCACGGCGCACTCACTCTTGGAAACATCAGGCCTTGTAGTAAGAAGTGTTAACACAGAGAGGCTGCATTCAGGTCCCCATCAAGCACAAACCGCACACCTGTCCGCTAGGATGTCCAAAATCCTTTCCGTTATCCGTAACTGACGACCACCTTCATGATCATGGTCCCCCTCTTACTCTGTTGGCGATCAGCTCACCTACGAGTCTTGCAGTTAGATTGCATCTTCTGCTCTTATAAACCTATGTAGTCCTCTCTGCTATCCAAAGCTGCTTTGCCTCTCTGGTTCCTCACTGTCCATTCATCCTATGAGCCCTTTTAAAGACACTGTTTGTCATAGTCATTTTTGTTCTGCTCAAGTAAACCCCATTTCACCACTTTTGCCTCTCGGAGAGGAAGAAGAACAAGGGAGGGGGGACTTGTTTTTCCCCTTTCCAAACAGTTCCTTGACACAACTAAAATCCAGCAATACGTCAGTCCATTCAGACTAAGGTAACAACCCTCCACAGTCCTGACTCCGTTGGGTAGACGCTACAGTCACATCAAGTGACAGATTCTGCATACGCACAGGGTGTCAAAGATACAACATGTATTAAGTAACAGTTTAACCACAAATCCTACATCGGACAGACAGATTCCCAAACCATCTTAGAAATATCTTGAAGGTGGTGGTGGCTTACCACAACAGTGGCAACACGGAAGACAGCATTGATGAACTTAAGAGAAAAAAGAGACCTGCCATTCTTGCCTGAAGGCAGGCAGGTGACAACCAAATAAATGCAATTTTCCAAACCCTGTGTAGTTCAGTCCACTTTATTTACCCGCTGTGTTATTTTGTTTGGCTTTTACTTTCTTCATCATGTAAGAGAACAAACCAACCGAAATACGACAGAAAGATGTTATTTGCAACTCAAGCATTGTAAATAAACTCAGTAAAATTGCAGATACCAACTCTAGAGTGGTGCTGCATGTAGTAATCAAGGAAGGGGATAACTAGGGTTTGCAAGGTGGACAGGCAAGGATGGAGGACAGAACTGCATCCTGTCTACCAATATAGTTGAAAGGAAGGACCAAAAATGAAGTAGAGATTCAGTAGAGCACTGCCTATTCCTAAGTAAAATTAAATAATGGTGAAAGTTTAAAGGGACAGATGAGAGATCAGTTTGAATTATTGATGATGGCTGCACATACATTTGCACATACACATACTCACAGATGATGAAAATAAGGATGAGGAAGATGATCAGTCTGGAGTGTAGGATCTTAAATTTGTATCAGATGGAAAAAAAAGCCATAAATATGAAATAAAAATGTAACCCATATGAAGCAACCTTAACAACAGTAAATAAGAGCGAAAAAATGCCCTATGCACATAAATCTGCTACAAAAATAAAAATCAGATAAATTAAGCATGGAAAATTTAATAGTGGACAAGAATTACTTGTTACCGCTCAGAGCAGTCAAAGCAACAAGGAAGAGGCCGCCAATAAGGGCACAGAAACATTCTTTCTTACGAAAAGAGAGAAAGGCATTACAGCCTCTACAAAATCTAAATAAATAACAAATCCTTTCAAAAGCCACTTGTTGAGAAAAACAACCTCAGAACTAGTAAAATCTACATGATTCATACACTGGAAGAAAAGAAACAGCCATCCTTGAGGGTAAACAATTTTCTCATCTTGAGCCACAGTTATTTTCTAGTTTCAAAATTTTTCATTTAGAAAAATCAGATTGAATTAGAAATGCACTGAATCATATGCTCTGAAGAGATGTAATTATTGTTAATACTCAAGAAAGAAGTCAGACAGTAGCCCAAAACCTCCCATTTTCAAGTATTCTCTAGAATATTTTGGCATGCATGTAATTGGTTCAACAGATTCAGACTGTTTCTTCCTTCTCACTCACAAAAAAATAATGAGGAAACAAGAATCTGGAATAAACAATGTAATTTGGCATGTTTTCTACTTGGTTTATAGCTATCTATAAAATGCCCAAGATCATTCTGAAATGTTTCAAAAGAGAAAACAGTGGCTAGAATAATTTTTCAAAGTATGCTTTTAAAAGGTCTTAAATGAAAAGAAAAAAATACATTTGCCTTCATAGGGAGATAACATTACAGTTTCAAATTAACTTTTTAAGTACACAGGAATGTAGATGAAGAAAGAACAGCACTTGCTTGATATAAACACAGAAAATAAGGTTTTTAAGAGGTTATCCTGCAATCTTTCTGTGCTTACTCTGGTCTTATAATATGTAATTAGGAAGCATTCTTTTTTTTTGCCTCCAAGTGTAGCCCAATCAGAGATTTGGGCTTTCATTCATAAAGGAAACTGGGAAGGATAAGTGAGCTACAGCAATTTATTTCAGAACACAGACATAATTCTAATAAACACTCTCAAACAGCAAAGTTTTCCTAATTTTTGTATTGTGCCTCTTCTCTTAGATTAACAGAGGGGATCATGCACACGAAGTATGGCTCTGGGTCCTGCTGTATCCCTTATTCATCAACATACTACAGTTCAGTGGGGTCTTTAGTAGGGAGAATATAGAAGTATGATCAGATCAGTACTTAATATAAACTTTTTTGGCTACATATCCAGAGTCTCAGCAGGAAGTCAATCTGTGCTCTCTGTACTGAGAAACCTCAAAAAAGAGGCTTTGATGACACCTGCATCTCCCTTTTTCTGGAGAGCAGGGGAAAGAAGGAAGAGAGAAGAGATTTGTTTATTGAGAAACTTACAGACCATATTTAATTCTATATAATTTTAAATAAATAACTGCTCCAAATTTGAATTTAATATTCAAAATGACATTAAAAATTAAATGCCTGAACCAGCTACTGAGCAACTGGCATAAAAGTAAAGCACCCACACCAGAAATTACTCAAATTGGCATAGACTATACACAGACAGTAATCAGGTCTGCTAAACTCAGCCTAACATTACGCTCTTATCAGGGGAGGTAATCATACCTGCTACAACACTTGAAATACCAGCCCCTTAATCACTTTTGGCTAAACATATAAGGTGCACTTTGGCATTTCAACAATTCATTTTGTTGTGTGTAGAGTACAGTTTTTCAGACTACATTCCTTGTCTCTGTGCAGCCTCTATATATTTATATCAAGTACAACTCCTCACTTTCTTTGTGCAAAATACACACAAAAAAAAAAGGAAAGGAAAGGGATCAGAATCACCTAAGGAAGCAAAGATACAGCACTTACTTTTAAAAGGCTATTTTCCATCTTGTGTCAAGGGTTAGACAGAACTCAACAGAAGAAACAGTAAAATAATTATGTAAGCATCTCCAAATGTTGCCAAGTCTCCTTTCTTGAGGTAATCAATGTTTTGATTAGAGGTTTGCACTATCGTGCCAGGAGAGACTGGTCGATCAATGATATTTCTCAATAATACTATATTTAAATTCATGCAAAAAATTTTAAATGACAGGTTAATGTCCTAAAAAGGACATTTCCAGAATCAGATAAAAGTGCACTTAAAAGGCTTCTGCTTATTTAGCATATGGACTTACAGGGATTATATACACATCAGACTTAAAAGATTTCCCCACCCCAAAATAATATATGTGACAAAAATTCAGGGTGGCAAGAGAAGACAGTTTTGTCGAGTCTGTTCTCTACGTGCCTATTTTTTTAATCTGATGGACACAAACCAGTGATTTGCTCAGTCATCATTGCCGTTTGAACTGAAATGCTTTGAGGTTCCCATTCTACAAGCCAAATCTTGTGAGTTTTATTTTGCAGCACCACAGGACTCAACCAAATTTATAACTACTTCTTTCAGCCTTCTTTGATGAATAGATATAAAAATTAATTAAAAGGTTTAATGGCATTATTCCACTTCTTTCAAAGGGGAACTTTTTGTACATTACTTATTGCATGCTAAGCATTTATTAGAGTCAATAAGAAAAAATACAAGTAAAAATGTCTAAAGCCTATAAAACAATAAAAGTGGTCTTTATTTTTACAGTTTCTCTTATTCATTCTCCGTTCATATGGAGTTCTTTTAAAAGAGAGAACCCTTTCTGGACAGTCTCTGAGGTGGTATCAAAATGCTCTTGATAAGAAGAAATGCACTCATGCCTCCAAATTGTGATGTTCGGGGTCTTATTTTAACAGTCTAATCTATCTCTTCTTGAGACAAAAGGGAACTCATACATCCTGCAAGAGAACAACATGGATTAAACAGATAAATTACAATAGGACATTATACAGCTGATTCCAGACAGTGCCAGAGGGGCACCAGCCTGTTAAATCCAAGTTGCAGTAGTTCAGGCAGGGAATTCGAGCCAGTTTACAGAGAAAAGGAATAGGCACCCAGCATTAAATCAGTGTGCTAGAGCAGACTCAAAGACTGGATGAATGGGATGCTTCGTGAGGCTGTTTCACACTGCTATCACCAATAAAGAGACCTCTGTGCACAAGAAGGCCTTTGCTGCTACCAAATATCCTGAACTCAGTTGGGTACTTCATCAAAAAAAGACTCCAGCCTTACTAAAGCCAGGGTGCAGAAGTCGAGGCAGGGAATCCCAGCCCACCTGCAGAGATAGGAACCATTAAATTAGAGAAGGAGTCTTATAGGGGTCCCCCTGCTAACTTCAAATTACAGAGTGGGTAGGGAAGAGCCTACAGCCAGGTTGCCCTGACTTAAGAGTGGTTACAGACCATGGCTACAGTAGAATTAGGCATGACTGTTACCAGTACCCAACCTTTCAGAAGTGGAAGGTAGGGACTAGATAAAGGTTGTGATAAGATAAGTCATAATCATAAGTGACAGGACTAATCAAGTGAGGAAGGCAGAAAACCTGGTAGCAGAATCGACTGTTTACAAAGGCTGAATGCTACTTGCCAGAAAGAAAGAGAACATAGTAAGAAGGAAGGGACTAATGTTCATCTTTGACATAGAATTTTTTCAGAAAAAAGGTAAAAGTTAGGGCTACTGATTTGACAGAAGTCTATGGATGACTACCCCATAGGAACAATCCAGACACTGATGCATGAAGAACGGTAGAAAACAGGTCTCTCCTCCAGCCTTCCCAAAAGAAAGTAAATTAATAAACTCAGTGAAGCAAGAAGATCCTTAAGAAATTAGGATGGCTAGGGATACTACATCCAGCAAAAAACTATTCTTAGTTCCCTCAGTTTGTGGGGGTTTGCATACATCAAAAAAGAGACCGCCCAAATCAGTAGCCTGTACGTTAGACAGCCGGCACCTACTCATTTCAACTATGTCACCTTGTAAACAGGGAAAAGTAACATCAATGAGGAGAGAAATAATAAGCAGATGAGAGTATGTAACTCCTGTTAGCAGTTTTATTACTGTTTTGGGAGTGGAATGACCTGGATTTGAAACTCCTGGTGAACAGGAACTTTCCCAAGTTTGGGATGGGGGACAGAGTTTAAATCCAACAGCTTAACACTTAGTGTCTGGGGCTCAGGTATGTCAGGACCAAGCAACTTGGAACAAGAGAGGAATAGACCTAATTTTTTACATCACTTCTTGGAGGATGACAGACGAAGAGATTTCTAATATTATGCATATTCTTTTCCTACCTATACAGAATATTTGTGCACACTACCCAAGTAAAATAGTTGTTGCCTCGATTGTTACTAAGACTTTCCTTTACAGTGTATTTCCATAAACTGCTCCGTTTAACTGAACCTGCTAAATCTAGAATACAACAATATTAGTACCCACAGAAGGGATACAGGGGAAAAAAGCTCTAGTATTTTGTCTTACAAAACTATTAAGCGCATAAAAATGCATTTCTGTCACTGACTGGGCACGCTTGGTTAGATGCAGAAATATTGGTATTGAAACTAAACATGTAGAAACTAACACCAAGTGATAGATTTCCAAACAAAATGCTGGAGAACAGGTTTGTCCTGTCCTTGTTAAAGGATGGAAAAAGCTTTCCGAAGGTTCACTCTCAGCGGTAAAGCAGCAGCTATTTAACAGAAGCAGGTTTCTGAAGCATCTTAACAACTCTCACTGGTGACTTGTTACATCTTACCACTGGTCCCTGCAGGTCCTGTACCCTGACAGGCAGAATGAAAAGATTCTCTAACGGGGCCACTGGCTGTCAGAAGCCACCAGCTGGCCTGCCAGGGCTTTGCAATTGCAGGGGCCAGCTGACAGTCTGGGTGTTGCTGACCATGCTGAGAAACGTGCCACCCAGCTGCTGTGTGGTCACGTCCATCTGGAGATCTCCAGCCAGACAAATCTCTGGGCCTGTCAGATCTCTTCAGCAAGCCTTGTTATGCAAATTCAATTACTCAAGTGTGCCCTATTACTGCTGGCTAACTGCTCCTAGAACCAATCTCACACTGACAGTCAGCTCACATTTTTACCCACCAAAAGTACCTCATTTATTCTTGCTCAACTATTCCCTTGTATCATTAAGGCAGAACAGACAGAGTCCATAGTACTGTAACCTCTCTGCAGTGGGTTACTATTCCTTGCAAAGAGCTTAGAGAGAAATTAATTTAAAAACATACAGCATCTAATCAAACATGAGTTAAAGCCACACTACCTACATAATTTACCACTAGAAACAGGAATTGTAAAACTTTGACAGAATGCTAGCTCATTTGACAAGTATTTTAAAAGGCAAACAAATAAACAAGAAACAGAATATTCAGGAAAACAGTGAATTGTGCTTCAGGTATTTGCTTTAACACAGGGGTACAGGTAATCAAAAGCCAGATTTCTCATTTTATCTAGCACACTGGTGTTTAGATTTGTCCAGCTAGCAGGACTGCTGCAGAAATAACCACCTACTTCTTTCACATATTTATTTACTGAATCTAATTTAGATGTGGTCTGAGCTATTAGTAGTTTTCCCTGACGCAGAGATATGAAAGATTTTACTTAGAGAATTCATCATGTAAGTACAAAAACGTATAACAGAAAGGTCTGGTGAAGATTCAGAAAAGAAGAGTTAAGCATCGTACTGTTGATTTGCTCAGTACATAAATAAAAGTTTCCGCTCAAAATATCATTGTGAAATTGCATGCCTTCATTTTGAAAAGTTATTCAAAGGCTGACATAAGAAATGTTAGCAGATAAAACACTGTTAGCTAGAAGAAACTAGTGTAAGTATACCTAGCATAAAAGACATTTTAAAAATATTTGTGTTTTTCAACTATCACCAAGCAAAAGAAATATTGTTAGTGAACAAGAATACTGGAGACGTTTTCTAAAGCAAAGAATGCAACTACAGAGAGTAGAAAGCTACAGCATGGTTACTCATCTAGATCGATATGCAGTCTGTTTTACAACCAATTCAGGTCTCAGGGCAGATGATAACAAATCAAGCCAAGTCTCCCTAACCTAGTTCTCCTTCCCTTCACAGGAATGAAGTTGCCTTTCTAAGTGTTGTTTCATCTTTTCAACTCCTTTCAACAGTGAGTTTCAGTAAAGAGAAAAGGATTGGGGGGAGATTTACTTCAAAAACTTATCGTTTACCCTCAAAAAGTTTTGTCTTCAAAAATGACTGCTAAACAGATTTTTAAAAAATCAGTGTTGGAAGACTGTGGGGAAAAATATTAAGATGCAATCGTAAGACTATGACTTGATTAATGCCTAGGAAGCTGAGCTGTTGTGAAGGAAGATATGAGTCAAGCTTTGGGAGAAACTGGAAAAATGGCACAGCACACCGTGCTGGCAGAACGCTTGGCATGAGCGAGGGAGATGGGAAGAAAGATATATTTGAAAGAGAGGCATTGTTGTGTTAAGTCTTGAAAGGGGAAGATATGCGATGCAGACAGAGATCAGAAACCAGGAAAAGGATTCCAGGAACACATTTCCAGCAGACTGCAAGAAATTGAGACTTTAGGTGAAAGATAATAGCAAGGAGAAAAAAGGATCATGAGAAGCCAAGGAGAAGTTAAAATCTGCAATTTGCCAAGGCCTGAGGTAACTGGGTCATGGACCATGGTCATACCAATAGTATGGGAAGATTCTCAAACAAATCTAAGCGAAACATCTGCAATATTTAGAACACACCCGATTTCTTGGAAAAAGGGAAACAAAAGTCAAATATGATAGTGGGACTGGAGCGTGAAAGAGAAAAGTACTAGTGATGGGGAGGGACATAGCTGACTAAAACTGTACAACAGTAAAACCCTTCTAAGATTGTAAAATGGTGGGAAGGAGATGGAAAGATGTTTTTGCGAAACAGAGCAAATGATAAAAGAAAATAAGACACTTCTGCAAGTACACCAGAAAATGGATGTTTAAATTCAGGACAAAACTGTTATAGACAGAAAAAGTGATTTTGAAACAGCCTCATGTTTATTCTTCAATTTTTATAAAGGTATCCAAATTTAATTAAGCAAGGTAACTTAAGCAAAAACTTAACAGCCTTACTGAAGGATCCTAACAAATGGTGTAAACAACCCCAAAGAAGTCAGAAAGATTACCAAGCCCAAAGAAAATGATTTTTGTTGAATTGGGCAGAGGTAGATGGGAAAATGAATGAAAGAAAAGTATAATGGAAATGCACACTATTGGCACATCTGGTTTTGATTTAGGAGCATTGCTTTTGAAGGAGCTTTAAGACCTCATTCCTAAGGAAGCCAAATATATTGTGAAAATCAACCAAGGGATGTGCACGGAACGCACATCCCTCTCCCCATCTTCTCCTTCTTAAAGAGGTGGCATGAAAAAGCTTGCTTTTTTGTTTTTTAAATGGGAGACTAGGATAGTCTAAGAGAATACCAAATCTAAAATGAGTTTCATTCTACTTTCTATCCACAAAAAACACAGGATCCCTATTCAGGAGTAAATGAGCACTCTGGAAAAGTTCTGCTTCATTGAAGTCATCCTGAATGACACCTTCCAGACGAAACAGTATGGACAGCTCTGATGACACGACCCTCAGGCTATTGGTGTCTGACAAAACCAAGTCAACTTTGCAACAAAATTTCTGTAGCAATAATACAAATATTGTTGCCAGATTCAGCCTATTCTTCTCTATTTCTGTGACATTAAGTTTTATTTATTACAAATCAAGATACAACTATACAAATGGAAGTTAAAGAAGCAATATTGACCCACGTTCCATTGGCAAACAAGACGTGGACAGATAATCCAAAGACAGGCATTTCAATAAAATAGAGAAAATCTAATGCCAGCTAACTCGATCAACTGAGAAGTACCCTGAAGATGATAGGATTCCCCCACTTGGTACTATCCAGTAGTGATTCACCCTAACTACATCAACTAGTAATTTCACTTTCTGTATTCCTTAGTTGCAGAACTGACAGTGAAGCTCCTAATAGTTCAGTTTCTTGCTAAGAAAAAGGGCATAACTATTTCCCACCAAGAGAATGAATGCAAGTAGACATTGGAGAAATAGCTCCTTTTGTTGACTCTTTTATCCCAATCTCTTGTTCCCTACCAGAAGTAAGAAGAGGTGCACCGCACAGGTATTTCTAGACCAAGCCATGAAAGCACTGTGGCTTTCCTCAAAAAATGCCAAAGAAATCAGAAAGTCTGTTCATGTAATTCCCACGGCAAGTTTTATTCCTGCATTATGCAGGATTCTGCGCTGATGCTTCATATGAAACATCAGCTTTAAAGCTCACATGGTTCAAGGTTCTCATTAAAACTGGTTGAACAGCTTAGTCTCCCCCACAGATACATTCAAAAATTCCAGAGTTAAGAAGAGTCAGGGGGTTCTTTTTTTCAATCTGAAAGGCTGAAATCCTACATGAGAATAACATGAAAATTATTTATTCTTAACCTCTGTCATTTCCTAGGTGCCTGATGCAGTGAAGTATGAAAATGTATATGCCTCCTAGATTTTTGTTTAATCGCATCTAATGAAGCTGTGGGTGTTTTTGGTAGACGTACATACTGATTTAATTCTTTATCTTAATTCTAACAAGCTTCTGCCCTAAATGATAACTTATGTCAGTCCATTCATTTCATAGATTAATACTGCACTGCATTAGAAAAAAATTGAGTGCTGGTTTTTTAGTTTGTTGCCTTAGAATTTGGTTGAATGTCCCTTTATCATCATACCTTGAGAAAAGCCAAACACAATTGGGCTCTTTATTCAGTCTACACTGTGCCAGTGTATACTTCTACCACCACCTATTTTGGGGAATGTAATTTTAAAAAGGAAGCTATTATTATTTTCATCCTTTTCCTTTGTTTCAAATTCCATTTCAGCAGTCTGAAAGTCTCCCCATTTTAGCTGCATCCTTGTGAAAGCAGTACAACCAGAATATGTTAGCCATAAAGCTGTGTGGCACATCACTCATTTCTATACTAGATTTACATTTTAGTAGTATTTTTTCAGATCTGCTTCTCATATACCCTAACATTTATTTGTTTGGCATGCTGATCCATATTAAACAGAAGCCTTCACTAATTAGCATGCAAGGATATACAGTGAGCGGCTTAAAAAAAAGAAAATGTCTTTAAGTGCATTCAGCTAATTCAAAATCAGGCAGCAATGAGGAGTTAATCAAGTGTTTTTTCCTTAGTGAGTACCACTGTATATTTACCAACACTAAACTGTATTTGACTCCACGCTGCTTGATCACGTATCTTAATTTGTTGCTTTACAATTTAATTGAATGTACTTTTGTCATCGTATCCCCAAAAAAGTCAATGTATCTCGGTCTTTTCTACTCTCAAGTGACCAAAATAATTTTAAAGGACTTGTAAAAGATATAACTTTTTTTCCAGATAACCAGTTCACAATGTGGAGATGAAATTGTGGGACTGGGAAGGAACTCTATCACCCATAATATTTCTAGATTCACAGAGTGAATTCACAGAGCAGGTAGTGAAAGGTGCAGAACAGAAAGGAAGAATAAGATAGCCGTAGTTTTCCTGTTCTGAAAGCAGAGACAGATCTCAGAGAGATTAGAGAAGTAAATCTCTCATTAGGTCAGAATCGGTTCACTTAGGGCCACTGCCACTAATTAAAGGGCATTTTAAAGGGTTAAAAAGAGCAACTTTTATGTCTAGCAAGCGCTTCCATTCATCTGGGCTGCCAGAAAACATTTGGTCCTCTCCTTTTGTAAGTATTCGCTTTGGCTACCCAGCCTGTCGCATCCAGTCACTTACTGATGGCAGCCAGGGTTTTTCCTGGGCTCACTGGAATACTGTTGAGAGAGAAGAGATCCTTGGCACTGAAGGTGGCTTCTGCATGGTGTTGGGATCCTTTCAACAGCAGCTGTTGGGTACCTCTCCCATATTCCCAGCATCCACCATGCTTCTTCTCAGAGCCTGTTCTCATAAAGGAATTAAGAGCAGGCCCAATGTATACACAAATATTAAGAGCAGACATCAAATGGGCCCAGAAGAAGAGAATATACGTATGGACCTGAATGCAATTCTTTCAGTATTTAATTTGGTGCAAAAATCTAGCTCATCTGCTTTTACAAAATTTTATCCCTTCCTATCAAAATACAAGCCAAAGGAAGAAGATAACAAAGTAGGAACACGTATGTTCCTTGCCTCAGCTCATTATGAGCAGAGTGCTGAATGCTTTCTGTGAAAACCCTTCCTTTATGTACGTGAGATTAATAATGGAGTCTGTAAGGTCATTCTTCAGCAATTTTCAAGTTCTCTGAAAACTGAAGTGGTCAAGTCAGAAATATAATCAAGGCAGAAACAGAAGGATGTCTATGACAAGTGTTCACCTTGTAAAGACACTATGACAAGTAATTTATTCCAAAACAGATGGGAGCCGTTATTTCCATATAGCAAGCTTCCATCCAACTCACACTAAAACGCACAAATATAGTTATCTGCAAGATTTTAACACATGTGATCCAAGCAAAAGAATAAATAAACACTTCCCAACATTTCACAGAACTTGCCAAAAGATGAACTGTAGACTTGAGACTTTGGAAAGAAAAAAAAAATAATTGCAGACATAGGCAAGGACATGGCCTAACAGAGGCACCTGTAAAGAGGTGGCAATGGACAAAAATTATTTGGACAGTGCAGTTAAGAAAAAAACAAATTTTACAATGGCTCCCTCAAACAAATATACAAATCTTTAATATGCAAAAGAATCAGCAGTTGCTCTCTCCTTTATCATTAGGTGAACATCCAGGGAAAGATTTTTTTCCACCATATTTTTCTCCATAAAATTTGATATTTAAATTTACCTTCCATTCCACCTACATTAAAAGAACATTTACAAAACATTTGCTACAGGTAAATCTCTGCAAATTGTTCTGAGGATACCGACTGTATTACAATAACGAATATTTAATAAAAATGCACTCTACTGATGCAGATCTGCCTGATGAAATCCTGAACTTGACTTATTTTTGTTCCAAACTTTTATTTTATAATTTTGACATGACAATAGTGCACCACTACTGCTGCTTTATTACTTTGTAAAGGGAAGTCTGGGCAAGAAATACACAAGTTCACTCTGTATACAGACTTTTCATTTCTTTCAGCTCTGCCCTGTCATTTCACATTTAAATATTATCAAGACTGGGTAATAAAAACTCCATCATCATACTGAATTATTTTCCAGTTTTTAACCTTGTCACTGTCACTAGATTTCTGCTTTGAGCATGTCTACAGCACAATCTACACTTCATGTCAGACAAACAAGCCAACTACAAAACAAGGTAACTCACATACTCAACATGTACAACCAGAGCAACATAAAGTTCCTGCTCCTTTTTGCAGCTCATTCAGGTATTTATGTAGTACAACATAGTCTGACATGTCAGTACAACTTCAAACACTACCAATAATGCAATCAACCCAAAATGCATTTAGTTTCCTTCTGAAAAGAATTACCTTGAGAAAATTGTAATTCTGATCAAGATATAAACCGCAGAAGAACAGACACACAGGGACATAGGAGCATTCTTGGGAGCAACAAGTATAATGATTACCTTGATGAAAAAAGGACAACTGATAGTCACCCAGTTGTGAGTCTGATGCCAATCATAAATACATCTTTTCAATTTCAGTCATGTTCTCTGGAACAACAATTCCTTCAAACAGAGTTTCTGAGGTCTCATATGAAAAAATGTTTATGCCAGCTATATTAAGAAATTTGGATTTAGCATTTATTTTTGTTGTTTGAGCAAACAACACTCCTCTGCAAGGTTGCTCCGGCCAAACAGGCTGTTATCTGAGATTTGTATTATTTCAACCATTTAACGGGCAGCATTAAGCAGGAAGATTTAAGTGAAGCCACTGTCGGTATACTGCCCAGTCCTGACAAGCCATATCTTCTTTATGGCAAAAGCTCTTAGCTTCTCCACTGCTCCCAGCATCTGGTACTGAACTTTGATGAACTGTAGAAAAGAAGTTACGAGTCACAAAATCTATGAGTGAGGAGACAAACACAGAAAAACCCCTGCAATATCAGGAATAAAAGATGATGGCACACTATAGAGATGGCTTGAAGCAGATTTGCAAATAGGAGACTGAGAGGAGGAAAGCACAGAGTCACAGTGAGACCCAGGAGACACAAGTCACAAATAGGAGACCCAAGGAGACCAAGGAGAAAGATTTATACTATAGCAAGTTTTTCTTGCCTGGGAGAAGCACTTTCCCGTGAAACACTTCACTGGAGGAAGTTAAGATGACACCATATGGCCACCTGGTCAAGGCAAGGAAGACTGGGCCAACAGAGCGCTATCATTAAAGAGGTCAAGAGACACGTACAATTAAACCATCAAAGTGATAGCTGTACCACAGATAAGATAACCCAGTAGGGAAAAAAAAAAAAAGGACGGTGGATCAGAGAATTTAACCTTGTGGAATGACAGGCAGGAACTTTTCAGTCACGATTCTCAATCATTCTAGACAAAGAAAGCTTCCTTCTTGTCCCTTGAATGGCTTCTTTGCAATTTGCTTTGTCACATGTTACAAGCACTTTTTCTACTCTGGCTGCTTCCACTCTGCTGTGGGGTATAGCCTGCTGCATTAGCTTCCAAGCAAAATTAAATCCTACAGCAGGCTCATCTTAGCTTCAGAGCAGGAAGCACTGTATTAAATTTCTTGCTGCTTAATACACTCCCTTTTAAGGTTCTGCTGAACACACACACTGTGGGCCATAGGTTTGAGACAGCAGTACCACGCGACGAACCATGTGCTGGTCTCCTGCAATTCTCCCCAAACCTCTACTACAATAGGCCCACCATAACGGTGGTCTGATACTACCCCTTTCACTAGAGCAGCCATGTTGTCCCTTTTGTCCTGTCACTCTGTCGCCCTGTTTACGTTGATCAAGCCTCTGCTCTAGCTGTATTAGCTGAGGAATCTATTCAAAAGAATAGCTGCTCTGGCCAGGCCCACCAAAGCCACACTGGATACTCTAATAATTGCAGCAAGTGCAAGAGGGTAATAATCATTAGAATAAACGCTCTCCTGCACTCCTAGCAAGGACAGAGACGGAAATGGAAATGGACATTTTATTAATTACTTATTTCCCTTCGTTTGTGAGAGCAACATTGCAAATCTGCCCTCATATTAAATCCATTTCTCTCATGTTTAATGACTTGAAGTTGATAGTGCTGATCTTGATGATAAGATAGAGCCACTGCCAAAAATGGAACCCACAGCCACCAGAGAAGGGAGCAGATCAACTTTGGTAAAGTCACCTTAGCTCCCACAGTAAAATTGTATGAGTTACATAAAGAAGGGTGCATGTGCTCTAGGTACTCTGGAAATGCTGCTAAACCTCAGGTATCAGAACTGGAGGCTATGTCAGGGTGAATGAATTGAAATATTCCTTAAGATTCATCACCCTAGTGAGTCACAACATCCACCCAGGCAGTACTTCTCCAGCAAGAGTTTCAAATCCTTAAAGCAAAGCTTTCTTTACTAGAAACTCCAAAAGTAATCTCCATATCTATGCATAGCACTGACTATATTAAGCTGAAGAGGCATATAGGCTCCTTCCTACAGATATGCTGGGGAGATTATTTCCCATGAGAACAAGCTGTACTGATGTCATCAAACCAGACAGACATCAACTCTTTTCATCACAAGGTATGAAAAATCACCTCTATGATCTGTACTTTAACTCTGGAGTTGGAGAGGGCCATGAGGCCCTTATCTCCTGCTACTCCTTGACCTTTTCAGTGAATAATAAGGCACTAACCATTTATAGAAGACGTTAAATGTCATTCGCTGAAGTTCTCACTCAAACAGTATTTACGATCTGTAGGAAAGCCAGTGAAATAGCATAGGCTGAAGCACCAGGAATATGTGAAGAGAAGCTCAGAACTACATTTTCTTTCTATTTATTCTTGACAATCACCTACCTTTCTCAAAGTTAAAAGGAGGCCAACCAGAATGAGTGCTCAAATGAAAAACAGCTGACTGAAAATAAACGTCACTAGCAACAAGTATTTATGGTCATCAAAATACGGAAATGCTCTGAAGAACCTGCACTCCAAGGCATGAGTGCAATAGAGGAGATAAGAAGAGTATCAGAGCTATCAAATCCTGCCCAATCTCTGGTAGTAGAACATATACACACAATGTGTGGCTAGCCAGAAGTCTGCCAGTCTACTGGGCTTTGGACACACTGTAATAACACATTGCAGATAAAAATCAGGCCAGAATTCCTAAGTCACAGAAGTGAGGTGGTGGCAAAGAAAGAACAAGGTCCAGCAGAGCCACAGAAAAAATCCGCACCACAGAGCACAACGCAGAAACTCCAACCAACACCCAAATACACTTAAAATATTATGTAGTAGCATAAGACACTGTGAGCAAACATGCCCATTCCTCTCCCAAAAGTACCCCACTGCATTAGTCCCTCACTGATCTAAGCTGATTTCACAATCTTTACCATTTTTTCTAGAGATGTTCCTAATTGTGGATCTAGCTATCTAAGAGACATTCCCTTTCATTGATAAATACAGCCTCCAACAAACACCATATACCATATTCATCTACCAACAGCAGATGTTATGTATGCAAGGTAGGGAAACTGTACGGCAGTTACTCCAAGATTATGGATCTCAACCCTGTGAAAAGAAAATGAAAGAAAAGAACATGAAGTCACCCACTAACTACAATGCATTCTGAGCTAAAACAGATTGTGTGGTTTTCCCCACATATAAATAAAAATAAAGCTTTATAAACTAAGTGAGCTTCAAATGAAGACATTTATTGTATTTTCTGCTTTAAAAATAAAGCAGAAGCAGCTCAATTATTATGGCAATGGACAGAAGAGGACGGTCTGTAACACTGAAATTTAGGTGTAAGGATTTATGGCTTCTGTATTGTTCATAGTCAGAAAAGGGGTTGACTGTCTGACCTGTAGCAAAATACATTGGTACTGCTGGTAAGACTGATAAGGCATACATGTGTTCTGCAGACAGTGCTTCTGCCAGGCAGTTTTCAAAATAGTTTCTTGTAATACTTTACCTCTAGTTCAGTGAGAAATTAACAGAAATTAATTTCTGAGACCCTATTAGAAGTGCTCCCAGGTAGCATTTTTTAAAAAATATTATTTTTATCCAACTTTCATTGATTTCCCATTCACCAGTTCATAAGAAAAAGTCATTCCTTTGTTCATCCATTCCTAGAATACCATAAGGTCAAAGATTCAATATCAGTAGCTTACTTGCATTCTGGCAGGACTCCAGGACAGTGGTTTTGCTTTATCTGGCCACTTAATGTCTTCTAACAGTCAAAAGGGTCTTCAACAGAAGTTATTTTGTATTTCCACATTATATTGGCAGCATGGAAAGGCCCTTTCTTTTAAATATCGTGTATAATTAGGTGAAAAGCATTACAGAATAACACAATTTGATCTCATTACACTTCCTGCCAGACAGCAAAAAACCAAAAATGCAGCAAACTAAATTTCTAGGGAGAGATAACAGAGCATATTTCTTAATATCCTCATGTTAAGAGGGTTACTGATGTATCCCTCAACATATGTAAAAATGTGGTCATAGTGCCATAAATTCAGTATGTGGGAAGTGTTGGTACTAATTACTGGTATAAAACCTTGACATTAGACATTGCAAAAACCAAGCATCAACTAGACTAGCTCTTTGACAGCAAAGAGATAATTATTAGGTTTCCAGTCTTAAGGAATTCCTAGGACTTATTAATGCTAACACAAAAAAAAAATCCTGATCAAAGAAGAATAGAAGCTTTTTTCACTGTGATAAAATGACCCACCTCTAAGAAAAAGATTACATATGATCAGACAATAAAAGACCACTTAACAACTGCTTTGTCATGGGTTTGCTATAGATGTCCTAATCATATCATATTTTTTCATTTTCACAGAAACATCCAAAGAGGTGATTGACTAAATATGTCAACAGCTTCCTGAAGGCTGCAGACTTAGAAAAAGAACTATATATTGCCTATTTACTTTACTTCGGCTTTGTCACCATCAATCCAGGCAAAGACAAAGCCACCAAATTTGTGACTGGATCCATGCAGTGAAAACCACATGGTCAAAGAAATTACAGGATCATGTATCAACCTGTCTGAATTCTGGATCCCAAACTCAACTTGACATGCAAAGCCTATTTTCAAAACTACTTTGATAATGAGAATCTGAAGTCCGGCTACGCATGTCTTTGGATCATTGGCACTGTTTAATATGTTCAGACCAATTTTCAGACTTTCAGAGCTGTTATGGTTAAAATTCCACCATGTCTAAGGCACAGCGTTCATCAAACAAGACACAGACTTTTCAAATACGTCACACCTCAAAAACATCTGGACTGACAAGAAATGTATACCTACAAAGAGTTTTCATTCTTCCATGTACTTCTTTTCCCTAGCATTTTGGGATATGACTCTAGCATCTGTATCTGACCTCTGCACACTGGCTACAAAACCTCTTAGCTGGGATGCAAGGGTGACACAGGACCTGGTTAAGCAGACAGGGTTGGTGGAATCTCCATCCTTGATGGTTTTCAAGACCTGGCAGAAGAAAGCCACAGCCTACCTTATCCAATCTTGGCAACAGTCTTGCTTCAAGAGGGAAGCTGGACTAGATGACCTGCATAAGTCCCTATTAATCAGGACTTCTCTGAAAATGAGACACCAGGACAGCACACTGGTATTTCCTTCCCAATGAGTGACAGAAAACATCCCCTTTCAGTAGACCAGATTTCAGAACCACCCTGGAGCGCAAGTAGTAGTCTGGGATTGTGCTAACCAATATAGCTTTCTAGATTTTCTAGTTTTGTAATGCCTTCCAAGGTTGTTTGTGCCCCTGACAGAGCCTTGAGGAAATCACATTCCTCATCCAATAGGTCTATAGGTTTTCTACTAGCCAAAGCAAGCTTAACATTAACAAAGCTATTCCTTTACGGTATAATATTCTCATTCAGACAAACTCCTCCCACAAAAATAAAAGCTCCTCATTCTTCATTTGGAGAGAAACATAAACCCTTGGCACTTTGAGTTCATCAGCACAGAATTCTCCAAGCCAGCACCCACATGCGTACAGTCCCCTCTCTTCCCTGTGCTCCCTTCCTGGTTCCACGTAGTAACTCTGGATCTGTCTTGCCTACATGGATGACACTTCAGATTTTTCTTGGGCAGTCCACAGTCCAGCAGTGTCACACTCTCCTCCCAATACTCATTACAACATTTTCTACTTAGATATTTTTCTTCAGAGTCCACCTGTTTAGGAGAGCTGCACGCTTCAGAGACTACATGGAAAAAACCACAGGTGAAACAAAGCAGCATCTTCAGCCCGCTGCTCTCACTTTAAAAAGAAATTTTCCCCTAAAAAGTCAAGCACCCCCTGCTCCCCAAGAAATTTTAGGAGAAAATTTTAGGCTAAGCTAAGACTTCTAGGATAGCCTTATTTCTCCTCGCCTTCTGACTTCCTGCCTTTAGAGAATGTTCTTCCTCCAAAACAGTCTCCAACACCTTACTTGCTTGTCCATTTTTACTGGGAAGCACATACCTTTCCATCCTCACTTTCCTTCACCATACATATCCATGCCCTCAGTCATTCAAATTGGCCTGTCAGTAGAAGAAAACCACATTGTTCAGTAGTTCATCATCATCCAAGATCTACAGCTCTCAATTGCTATCTTCTAGTTGCTTCCCATGCATACCCTGGATAAAATATTGATTACTCCTACTGTTTGATACTCTTACTGTCGATTACTCTTACTGTTAGTCTATTGGTCTTCAAAGGACACAGGTTATTGTCATAATATAGGACACAAGTGTGTGACTCAGAAGAAAAATAAGTTAACAGACAAAACCAGACACATTCTACAGTCAGGTCAGTCAGCCTTGAAAAAGATAAGGAAGATCATTAAGTATTAAATAATAAAATCTAATTCTACAACAAAGTGTAGTTTCATCTAATGTAACAGATACCACTTGTACTATGCTGGTTAATTATTCTTCAAAACCATCAAAATGATAACAAGTTTCCTATAGTCTAGCAATATGGATAAAAAACTTTTTTTTAACTAAAATTAATTCATTTTTATCTAAAATGTTACAAAAATTGACACTATTAAAGAAGGCAAAGTGTTGATACTCTTTAGAACACAACCATCCTTATTCGACACACTGTGTGGAACTGACAAAGAATTTCAGTTTTGCAAAAAATGGTAACAAATATTTTTACACTGTCTAACCATATTAATCTGAATTTCCTATAGTACTATACATTATATATATATAATAAATATGTTATTAATATATAAATAATTCAAAGTTCTCTCAATCTTGTGAGGCATTGCAGCATTGCATCTTTTAACCATTAAATGATTCTACATAGATACAAAATTTGAGATCACAACATAATTAAGTTACTGACAAACTGAAAACCTATCAATTCTCCTTTCTATAAAATTTTTATAGTAGCAACAAAAATTATTTCACTAGATAATCATTAATGCAACAGAAATAATTCAGCAAGAAGGTAAGGTGCACGCTACTACAATTACTGTCATTTTATGGCTTCGATACGTATTTGTGTAGAAGGCTGAATGCAGTAAAGAGAGGATATCTTATTACCCAATAACGTACGCAGTCAGCTACCTCATTGGCATTATAAATGGTTATTTTAGGTTCTTGTTGTTGTAAGGAAATTTTACACTTTTTGTTGTTCATTTTATTGGGTCATTTCTGCTATGTAAGGTAGGGCACTATAAGATAAGAGAAAAGAACACGGATATAAACGAACACACGCACACTATTTAACATGTTCTATCTACTAGCACCTAAAAAGTATATAGTCCATAGGTGAGAACTTTAAACAGTTTATGTACACTATTACTTGCTTGAAACATTATTTCTGAAGTCATTAAAAAAAGTCAAATTAGGAACAAGCAACGCTGTACTTAAAATTTCAAGATTGAATTTTCTCAGCTTACTGGTTGTCACCTTATTTAATAGGTGGTTTATTTTTAAGAAAACAAAAAAAATCCAGAAGTACTTATATCAGCCACGTTGTTCACAAATCAGCAAAGGACAGAAATGCATGCTTTTCCAGGATGCGTATTATTCCTCCAAGAGAGGAACCCCCTTTGCCTGTTGCTCTATTTTTTTTTTTTTAGTTTTTTCAACAGAGCAATAATCTGAGACAGACAGATAAAAGATGTTCTCTGACACCTTGTTTTCCCTCTTTCTCGTTGAATGAAGTGTGCCACAAGAAGACCAAGGATTAGGATTTTATATTCCAGTTGCTCTTGAATACTTTTTACTCCAATAGCCATGTTCAACAATGCAACCACTTGTTTCACAAACACTCCAGCCTACACCCCACTTCCCCATAGAACAGCTTTTCCTATTAGAGGTACTCGGTGTCCTGGCAGGGAGAAGTTCTGCAATCTCGCCACACTTTATCCGCTCAGGCACAGCCCTGAGCAAAGGTACAGGAAAGTGTAACGATGGGAGAAAGACTTTTGAAATGAGTAACAGGACTGACCTTTGAAAAGTTACTACACTTCTTGAAGGCACTGGTCCTAACTGGTCTCAGTCCTGCTCCATTATCCAACATAGGCCAGCTGTGAATTCTGCTTCCAAAGCAGATTCTGCAGATTTCAGTTCTGAAACTTGCTGGGGCTTCTAAGATTTTACCTTATAATCTCTTTACTTACCTATTTTACAACCAATTTAGGAAATCATAATTCTCTAATCCCAGAAAATGGTGAAAACAATGGTCCCGGGTACCTACTTTAAAAGCTTCAGGGTGTTTTCTAAAGAAGCAACTTTAATTTCTTCCTCCACATTTGCTTACAAGCAGGTATGAGCTGGAGTATAAACCAGAGGTTAGGAGTTTCATATGTTATCATTAGTGTGGTATCTTTACTTTGCCACTAACTAGTGTTTTGTTAAAAAAAAAAAAAAAAAAAAAAAAAATTGGATTTTGTTTTATTTTAGTAGTGGGATTCCAGTACATCTGCTACAAATCTGAGAGTCTTTGGGAATATGCAGATTTTTTTTCCCCTTAAGAAAAGGCCTTTCTGTACTTTTTGAAATTTCAGGTAGGGTTAAACCAAAATATTACTAGGAACAACAACTGCAAAAAATCATATGCATAGCCATATCCTTGCATACGTGTAGATGTATCTTCAAAAAACCCCAACTTCTGACAATAAAGTAGCCAAACATTTTTCAAATTTTCTAAAGACCACATGCTGCACATTTAAGCATTTCCATTTTTACTGACCCAAGCCAAAACCATTTACAAACAGAAGGATGAAAAAAAATTAGAAGTGTCTATGTAGGAAATAACTCTTGTAAAGTTTAAAGCAGTAAGTACACAAATACTATAAAATCCAGCCACTCTAAAATGACTGTAGCTGTAACTGATTATAGTAATTAAACATTCTCATTATACACTTTTATTGAATTTTCTATTTTAAAAAAATATGTTTCTCAAGCCACTTTAAAAATGGGCTAAGCGATACACAGCATTGCCATGGTTTTGACATAATATGTATACACACACATTACTCATGTCAAATGAAAAGTCAAAGAGAATTCTGTTCTCTGAGGTCATTAAAAGACATTTCATTACGTTGTTCTTCTCCTTTCTTCCTCCACTCCCCAGTTTTTATCTAGCTAGCTCAAGCAATGCATCGGATCTTAAACGGATACTACGATTCTATTTTTTTTCCTTTATCCAGACGTTCTTGTTTTTTACTTCTGTGCTGTGAATCCCACAGCAGCTCTCAGCAGCAGTGGTGTCACACTGAACTAAACTGGTAGACAGGGAATCAAAACTGTGTTATGGTTAAACAGGTCTCTAAGCAAACCGCTTCAACTTACAGAGATTCTTTCCTCAGCAACCATTATTTTTAATGAGGCCAGTTTACTTTTGGAATCTTGGCAAAAAACAGTCATTTACTCTAGTCCTAGAGCAATGACTGCAAACTGGGCAAATATAAAGATTACATGCAATGTAAAATCTGCATGTGCATATCATTACACAAAAAACCCATGATGTGCTGGGAAAGTGGCCTGTCAAGCTATCGTGTTAGTTAATGAAAAGAACAGTTTTATTCCAAATCAGTCTACTGTATCAGATTTGATAGAACAAGTGTTAACTAAACGTCGTGCTTAAAAGCTTTGATGAGAAAATCTAACACGTTAAACTAAGAAACAGTTCAAGGACAGCAGGAGGCAATTCCAGAACACAGGCGCAATCTATAAAGGCAAACTACCACAGCTTTTTGATGTTAAGTAAGTAGCAATATCAGTATACAACAAAGCTTAGAGGCAGACTGTTGTATCAAGTTTAAAAGTTTAATATCCAGGGTCAAAAGCCTCAATTACCTGTTCTACTACTACTTTTCTTAGTGAAGAAATCAATGTTAAAATATGATTTGCTGAAAGCATTACCTAAATTATCACATAGGGTTTTTCTTACTAGTATCTGAATTTTTAGTATTTTGGTTATATTGCATCTCAGATACCCAGACTACAGAAAAACATGTATGTTTGGACTTCCACAAGGTGGGAGGTCAGACACTTACTTTGAAAACATATACATTTCTTAAAACGGGTTATGCCCATTAAACGGCGTAAGAAAAAGGGCAACAGCACAAGAGGAGTGGCACTTAGTAAAACTGCAGATAAACTACTGGAGTAGCACTTTAAATTCATCCGTTTCAGGAGAAAGCATAAAAGTACACATTCAAAAAATACAAAACAGAGGAAAAAAATCCCCCCTTACTCAAACTAGAGATTTACTATGTTTTTGACTATGTTATTGTCTGAAATTTGTCAAACAGGCTACATGACATGTTACTAGCTATTTAATAATTTAGTGAAAGATTATTTTCTAGTTAGTTTTCATGGATATGTGCTTTCTTTTGTCTATTTATAAAAGAGTATGGAGGGTATGATTAAATGGTAATTGGAAATGGAGGAAAGAGGTCTTTTCAAGGCAAAAGAGGAAAAAAACCCCAACTTCATAACTGTACTTTTTTGTCTTTATTTTGAATATAGCAAGATATCTTTGCAGTCGATACAGAAAACCACATGGATTCCTCTACGTATTCTTCTACGCCTGTCCACTCCACAGCTTTTAAGAAATTATCGTGACCTTCACTATGGATGAACCTAAGCTCATTCATTAAGTTAAACAGGAACATAATTCTGTTGCTATCACCTTACCAGAGCAAAAAAAGTTTTGCCAATACTCTGACATGGCAATTTTAACACTTTTTATCTTTGTAGACAAAATCTAGAATAAAGTCACTTTGGTTTTTAGGAATATTAATCATCATTATCAGGTATTCTAAATTGAGCCCTAAAAGTTACAGAAAATGAATGGGGTGGAGGGGAGAAATGCCTTCTGTACAAATCTTTATAAATTATCAATTGCCTATTTTGAGCAGGCTGGGCTGCAATGCCACCTGGTGGCTTAGAAAAAATAACAGGATTCTGTTTGAACAGTGCTTAATGGCTTGGAAAATATGCAATATTCTATAAAAATACCAAACATGGCAACAAGGTTTAAGTTAATAATTTGAATTTCTTAGCTAACAAGTCTTTTTTTATTCTGTTGCTCCCAGTGTGCAGTATTTTAAGTTTTGAAGCTCACATGTCCAGATCTAACTTCAGCCGAAATTTTACAATTGTTTTCAATTGTGAGTTGAACTTGCCGATGAGTATATTATACTGTAAACAGTTGTACACATACACACAGAGTCTAATTTGCACAATTAGTGCCCAAAGTTGAATTTTTCCCCATTTGAGGAAAAATCAAATACAGCAGAAGTCTAAAAGGAGGGTTACTGAAATGCTTTGTAAAATTACACTGTATAATTAATTCCATAGTAAGAACGTTTTTATGGTGTGTGTTGGTGACCTTTTATTACCATCAAGTTCACAATGCTGGTGGGCTGCCTTTTAATCCCTCCGCAGACAAAGGCCCTAAATAAACACAGATCCCTTCCTGGGAAAAAGTCCTCTCTGGTTAAATGGTAAGGAAATGAGTAAATCATTAGTAATCTTTAAAGCCAAAGCTATAAACTCAAGTTACCTTAAGTTAAAATGAAAGTGTCCTGCAAGAGTTTCAAAGTTCTGTCACAGATAGAAATCTCCAGCTCTTGACTCCAGACTAGGCGCCAGCTGATAAACAAACAATTTAAGTCAAGAGCTGGAGAATTCCCAGCTTTTTCATTTAATGGCTTTGGCCAAGAGTATTTATTGCCTCCAGTTTTATTCTCACTTAGCTCTAAGAGGAAATTTAAACTCATCATTATCTTAAAGCCCCATATGGGCCACAGTCAGCTCACCTGATAGAGGTCCTTTTACTCTGCATAAGTTCTACTCCCCACTAGAAGTGATGTAATAGTGTAAACTAATTAAATGTAGTTTTAGGCTGACTTTTTAATAGGCTAAATAAATTTTGTTCAATATGGTTTATATTCCCACTTGGGGCAGTAACGATTCCAAAAAGTTTAACTTTACAGTTTCCAGTCTAAACTACTAGTAGTTTACTCCATAAAGGACAACTGAAACAAACAAACAAAGTCTTCGGAACAAGAGCATCCAACTGTTAAAAGCAACTGCATTGGAACTTCTTTGCCATAAATTAATTCATTGGCACCAAAAAGTACACAGAATTGTGAAAAAGCAGACTGCATAACAATTTCAATACTTCAAATGAAACACTTCAGGAATGCAAGGACATACATGTAATTAAAATTCTGTGTTTAGTACCTGGTCTCGTTTTAGAATGAAAATAAGCAAAGCTATGGAGCTGAAAATGAAATATTAACTAAGCATCTGTGGTTAAGCCAAGGTGTCAAATATGGTGAGCAAGTCCAGCATGGAAATATTTTATCCTAACCCAACAGGAAGATAGCATCATCCTGTGCCTCAGATGCCACCTTCCTCCTTCTTCTGTTCTAAAAGTATATACTAGGAGGAGGGTAGAGTTCTGTAATACAGATTCTAATGCTTATTTCACCTAAGAGATTTTTAAATCACTCATGATTTAGATTCAGCACTTGCCATCTCATCCCAGGCATCTCCCCCTAATAAAACACTTGTCCTATATATTAATAGTTCAGAATCTTTTCACTTAAGAAATAGATTTCACAAATGTCAGGGACAGAGAACTGTTCTTAGCAAAAAGCCTGTCTGCCATTCCTAAAGGGTTAATAGAAGTCAAACTTGAAACCAGGAGGTTATATTCCCCTCCCACCCGGCCCCCTCCCCGCAAAATACTTTCCTAACCTGACTTGGCTGAAAAAGCCAATTAATTGTTCCAGTGTCTGCCAAGACTTCTTATTCCTTTAAAAATGCGGACAGTGTTTGAGACAGCTGGCTATTCCAAACCCAGGTAACACCCCTAAATGTGGAAAGAATGAGGGAACATGAATTATGATTAGCATTTTAAATGCATTTGTAATGAATCAGGCAGACAGATATCTTAAAGGTACTATATTTCCAGCATTTATTATTTAAAAAGAAAAAGACGGTATCTAGATGTCTCTGCTGCTCCACCAAGTATATGGAAGCAGTTTAATGCAAATTGCATTAAAATATGTGCAACTAGTTTTTGTGTCTCTGTTAATACTCACTGCCCCCCCACAACACTCACCCACCCACACCCCTCCAACCACCAAGTGACAGACAAGAACCTTCCTGAGCCTGTGCCATTGCAATCCCTACAGAAACTAGTCATTTTAGGTCAAGTTAAGGTCATTGCAAGGCAAATAAAAGAAACCCTTATGACAGTTGTATGCCAAGTATCTGGCTTACCATTGAGCGGAGAACTGCAATTAAATCCTTATTTACTTTTCTACAAGAATAAGAGGTCTAAAAGATATTACAGTACCAGGGAAAACAAGAAAAATAGTCCATAAAACTCATCTTGCAACATCTCACTAAGAAGCTCACAATATGAAATTGCTGGCTGACTGAGCTGTATGTGGAGTCAACGGAAAGAGGAAGAAGAAAATGAATAATTCAAATATTAATAGTTAATAACTAAAACATAATTCATATAGCATTATATTGTATCATTGCAATAATATAAATTACTCTTATAATACCTTATATTTCAGAAGGGACAGCAGTCATTTATATCTGTTGGTAGCGTTTCCACTATCAGCAATTAAATACACCAGATTTATTGTATGTCTTTCCTGTAACTTCAGTCTTAAGTGACAGGTTGTATTTTTGGGAATAATCTCCTGTTTGAGTAAACAGGAACACCTGCCTGTAAAACATTTTGTGCACATTTGAAAATCCTTTTATGGTGAACATGTACACTAAAACACAGGTAAGTGAGAGCCAATATTGACAATTTCTAAATACTAGGAAAAATTACAGACGTTTCCACAAATACATGAAAACTAACAGAAAAAAAAGAAAATTGGGGACTGTTTTTTTGGGGAGCATGTTTACATCTTTCTGGCCATTTTTCGTTTGTTTGCTTTTGTTTGTTTTTTTAAGGAAAAGAAAAATGTTGAGAGCCTATATGTAATGCTTACAAACAGGGCCTTCACATCTGAACTGTGACTTCTCCAGCCTAATTTTCCCCCTCTCTACACTTAATTTCCATGCAGTTCATTTAAATACATAAAAACTATGGAGTTCTATCTCATCATAGTGAGTACTTATTCATAGTGACAATTAAATGCATTGGCTTTCATAGGAACTATCTAATTATGGAGGCAAAGTAATGACGGGCTGCACAAATTAGCTCCAGAGTTCTAAGGTATCCAAATTGTATTGCCCTCCAAAAACACATCCTCCACTTGGGAAGTTCAGATCCAGTTGAAGCAACATGTGCAGGTGAGCAAGAGCAGGTAGATACCTTCCTAGGGAGAGCTGTCAGTACAGGTACATATTCTAACAACATTTGGCGAAGTTGCAGAAGTTCAGTGGTTTCAGCAACTTACATGAGCGTTAGGAACAGTTAAAACTACACTAAAGCCATGCATCAACAGAAAAAACACTCCCGGAAGCTTCTTTTGTAGCTGCAGTCTATGCCAGGTACTTACAGACAAGTACCTTTCAGCTAATAAACCTTCTCCAGTTCTCTTCCCCCCCAACAAATCCTGTATATTTTGTCATTGGAAATCCATGACAACAACTAGAATTTAGAAAATGTGTTTTATTTCATTGGCCAGTGTGGAGGATGCTCAAGGTGTTATAGAATCAAGCGACAGAGATTCAAGAGTGCTCGCTCCCAGCTGCGACCTCATGAGAAACAGCAGTACATGTACTAGAGTGGATGAGGGGAGGGGTAAAATGGACATTATTTCTTCAATGAGAGAGTTTGGAAGTGAGGGTCAGCATTTAAAATGAGTCAGCCGTTGTGCTGAAGAGACATAAATACAGTAGCAATGAAACATAACAACTTGGAAAGCCTAAATACATAGTTCTGCTTCAAGATCATGTTTGCAGGAGACACTGCTTTGAAAATAACCGTAAAATATTCTAACCTGATAATACTACCCCATTCCCAAGAAAAGCAGAAAGGAGTAGAAGTCATTGTGCTAAGTTATATTTCAACAAGGTTTAAATTATTTATCAATAAGGTTAGATGCTGAAAACAGCAAACACTAAATCCTTGAACTTAGGTGATACCAAATAACAAATCCGCTGTGTTTCATTCAGGATGAAGGATATTTTCAATTAATTAAAACAATTAGCTTATAGCTGCATGAAAAGTCCAGCCAAATCATGCCCAGGATGTCAGTCCATAGTGCTTTGAAACCTCTGAGTTTCAAAGATAGTAACTCAGTAGTATGAGACAGATTACCCCACAGACATTTAACAGACACTGAGGACGCATCTCTTCAACTTGTACTAAATTCCCATTGAAATGGATGGACTTAAGTAGATGCTTAAGTGTTTTATGCTGAATTGGAGCTTTATAGATGTGCTCTATTAAGGTACTTCTAATGATCTTCTTTCCCATGACTGCATATAGTTTAAATTTGCATATAGCAATAAAAGGATACCAGTCAAAATGTTATTAAAGTTTTGATAGAGATGAACTAATCACATCTTGTGACATTTGCTGTTTCTGTAAGCTTCTGTTTCCAGAGTTCAAAGCTGAAAATAGCAGGTTTTAATATATACTAAAGTTTTAGCCTTCAGTGCTAACTAAAAATAAACTAATAAAATTTAAAATCAGTTGTCTCTAAAAGATTCAAGATTTGGAACGTTTGACCTATGAATTCATTAACATCTGGAATTAGGAAAAAAAAAAAAAGGCAAGATGGAGAAAACTTTCAAATGCTTCCGTGGGATCCAGTGCCCCACGGTTCAAATAAGCTGTTGATACCTGCCTCCACAGTTAATTATACTTGTTCTTCCCTTCTCCCTCTCATTGATAAAAGAGAAGACAAAATAAAACAAAGCTGTTTTTTATTACTTGTTTGTCCATTCAGTAGTCTGCATGAACTACCTGAAAATAGAAAACTCCAAAATGATGAGTACACAAGAAGTTGCCAAACCACATATCCTCTCCCGACTTTGTTTTCCATCGAGTACCTTTTTCTTGTGAGTAATTCCATAGCAAAGGGGGCGGGGGGGGAAGCTATTGTACTTTACTGCTTCTTGTGCAATGTGATGAAAGAACTGACTCAGAAACTTGTTTTCTGTTTTCAGCTGTATTATTTGGTCTAATAAAAGCTTCTACCTCTCTGTACACAATTTCCCTTCTTTGTATTCTTAAACCACGATGTAAAAGAACACTGGTACTGTGTTACTATGATTAGTACTGAAACATTATAGATATGTATTATTCGTGTGGCAAGAATTTAATTAGCATAATAATACAGTACTATGGCAAGAATTTATGACTAAAAAAGAGTTGAAATTCCTCTGTGGTTCAGCATTCAGGAGCAAGGGAAAATGGCAACTCACACTACTTTTAGACTCCAAGGATTACTGCACCCAAGCAGTAATTTACACACATCCCACAAGAAATGGCAGAGCCATAGGAAATGCCACTCTTAACCACATAGGGTTACATTTGACTGACAACTGCATTCGGCCTGTCTTTTTCCAATTAAGCTCCATCTGTTCCTCGGTTGGACTGTCTGGCTTGAGGCCTCTCAACAGAACATCCACTGTATGTTACTGCATCCACTCCCCCAAAACCTTTCACTGCCAGAAGCCAGGGGATGCTTCCTCAAAGCATGTCAGTGGGTAGGGGCAGGCGAGACGGGTGGGTGGGTGGGAGGGAGTGTGGCATGTGAGCATTGGGAGCAACCTGAAAAAGCATGGTTTTAGTAATTTTGACACATCCAAGGAAGGGTTAAGTACCTACAAAATAAAATAAAAAGCACCATTTTTCTTTCATTATATAGTCTGACCAAAAAGCTTCTGAAACCAAAATTAAATACTGTGTTCCCTTCCACTCCCCAACACACACACTCTAAAATAAATAATGGCCAAACTGATTTAAATGAAATTCTGTAGAAGAATTTGTGCTTGGATGAAAATGGCACATTTGAGCCTGAAGCAAAAGTAAAACCGCCAAGTTATAAACCTCTCAAAGGGAAGGTTTATAATGGAAATGCCAACAGACCCTTAACTATAGTGGAGCTGTTAGGTGCCAACATATAAATAATTTTAGTTTTTGTGGTCACTTACGATAAATTAGATACAGTGCAAGTGGAAACAGTAGGGTTCTGATTCAGTAAACAGTAACGGCCAAGAGTGCATGTTTGGATTTTTAGACAAGTATAGCATAGATTTGATGCTGGCTCTGAAATGGAGTCTATAAGGGACGTTTGGACTTCTTAAAGTAGTAAGCAAGTCATATTCTGAATTCTTGAGGGCTTGTAAAATAAAAACTCCTTAACAGGCTTTGCTGCCTACTGTTTCAATCTTCTAAGAAACCTTTAACCCAGTTACCAAAAAATGCTCCATTCAAGATTGGTATAATTGTCTACTGAGGAAAACAACATACTAAGTAAGTGCACATAGTCACATTTAGTGTTAAGAATTGCTAAGCATACTAATACAGTGGGAAGAAAGTGACAGTGAACAAACAGTAACAGATTAATCGCCGCCTTCTTTATTAGGTGTGCCCGTTGCTGCACCACTAATAGAAATGCCTTCCTATAGTCCAGTTTGTTCTGGCACAGGAATGATGCATTTAGGTGATGAGGTATGTTCACTTTGGCCCTAGGAGGCATTTATGGCTTTGTTTCACAGCAGTCAAGCCCCATGCCTTAGCACGATAAGTCGAGGCAGTGAGGGATGCTATTAGTGCTCTCTGCAGGAACCTCCATCTTGGACAGGGTGGGAGACCTCAGAGGCAGCCAGGATTCAGGCCGAGGCTGCTAAGAGGATGCTCCATGTCAGGAAACTCTCCTGCTTGCCAAATTCACATCAGCTTCTCATTTAGCGCTTCCGCTACAAAACCTTCCCACTGCCCCGCTACAAAACCTTCCCACTGCCCCAGCATCACCCCTAACTCCCCACTAATATAAATTCTAAGATGAGTATCTGCAGAAATAGGAAAGCTATACATACTCCTAGTTTACTCTAACTAGAGCTCTGTTACGACAATGTTTCACATGCTGATAATGCTACCAAAAATTCCTTTCTTCAATTGTTCTCCAGCTTTTAAAAGAGAGAGGAAATTCTTCCAGCGTACTCGACGCAAAATGCCTTATTCAAGACAAAATGCATTTAGCTTCTCCCAAATACTGCTTTTGGACTACTAGCAATTGTAGCAATTCTGGGAAATAGTTTAATTGGAAAAATGTTGGACATCAGAAATCAACCAATTTTGAAGAGCTAAATATGTATAGTCATATACCTGTACAGATTATCTACAAGTTACTTTTATATTGATTTCTGAAAAGTCATGATTTTAAGCAAAAACAAATCTAACACAAATGAAACACAAGTAGTATGCTCCTCAGCCAGAGCTAAAAGTCAAAGTGACTTTCTCTGTACTCCCACTGGCAAATATACTAAGAGCCATGAGCCACACATCCCCACCATACATTCTCAGAAAGCAAAGGAAACACAGATTGAAAACAAAATGACAGCAAAAAAAGTGTTGTTTCTGACTGCATATGGTTAAACTATATAGTTACTGAGTTAACTAGGATCTTATAGTTTGCAGCAACTCATATCAAATAAAGCAGATGGATAGTAATTACATGTCAGCTTAGTATTGTTGCCAATGACCTAAACTACGCATTAAAAAAAGTCATTAGTTTACCAACAGTTAAACAACATAAAGGGATACTATCAGATCATTATGTGGATTTATTTAAAATACGTAAAGGTTTTAATAAAGTGTTACACAGTGTTTCACACTTCTCCTCCCCTCCTCCCCATTTTACTGCAGACAAATTTAACATTCTTCCGCAGTACATAATAATTAAAATACAACTGCTTACAGAACCAGGAACAGAAACTGAAGGGTCAGCATTAGGGTGATATTTCCATGCATTACTCTGTTCCTGTCAAGCCACCCTTTAACTCTTCTTATGAACAGATACAGGTTAAAGCTGTCTAAGGGCTAGGAAATTCCACACACTGTGCCTCAGCGAAACTATAGGAATCAAAATGATAACTAAGTTTTAAGGGTTAAAGTTGTAGGTCAAATACAGTGCAGTAAGTCATTTTGTTTTCGCTTCAGGTCCTATGTTGCTCTTGGCACGAAGAGAACTGTAGTTAAAAACTCTTTCTTCAGCTCTGGAACTGCATGACTCTCCTCCATCCTCTGCATTTCAGTAGATCGAAGCGGTGAGCCAACAGGCCTAAATACTGCTGGACAAACTGAAAGGTGAACGTTTACATAGTTTGTATGCTCACAGCTGAACTCTAAATGCTTATCAACAGTAAAAGCAGTACTATTTCCCTTGCGCTTTTATTTAATCATATAAATCATAGTTTTTTAAAATGTGGTTGGAGGAGGAAGAATTAGGAAATCTTGGTATTTCTATGTGCTCTCTGTGGATTAACCAGGAGCAGCCCTGCTAAGGACAAAAGCCCAAGCTATTGAATTGTCTCACAACTGGCAATACTACAGTAAGCACTATAAACATGGAGTAATTTTCAGGTATTTGTTTAAAGTGCAGAGGGAGTACTTCTGCTAGAACATTCTCCCCTTTTTTATCAGCACAACTGAAGAGACTTGTCAAAACATAAAGATGCCCTCCACTACAAGAGAACTTTCTGCAATGAACCAGTGACTTAGAATGGCTCCAGATCGTCAGATAATATCGTCACACACAAATCCCGTCTTTGATCAACGCATCACCTGACTTTAAAAAGAAAATACAAGTAACCCAGAACACTAGCATCATCCAGATGGGGGTCAATAGAAGATCAGCCTTCATTCCTACTGATCCTGGATTCAGTCATTTAGGGGATCAACAAACAATTTACTTTCAAAGGCCTACACTACAAGACAAGGGCAGTTGTCCCTGCCTGCAAAGTTTCCCCCATCTGTTTTTTGTGGTTTTTTTTAACTCCTTTAAAATTGTTTAAGTGTTTCATGGGCCTACAAAGGAGTCTTCTTCAACACAGAGTAGTTTGCACGAATGTGTCCTAAGACTTTGGTTCAGGTACTTAGAATGTTAATGTTTCTTCTCATGTGTCTAGTGTAAGATCTGCAAACCTCCCTTGCTGAATGAGAGACAAAATAAAACCTCTAATTCTAAGTCTTCGGTGGCCCAATGCATTTAAGTAAGTCAGGTTTCTCTGGACCTTTTTTTTTTTTTAAACAACAGGAGTTGCACCCACAGACTGCAAAAGTCTGTTTAAGGCAACACTGCAAGCACAACTGCTTTGCATTAAGATTCAGAATAAGTTGCATTTTCTCCAGTGGCACCTCCAGTGCTTGTAGCTGGTGGGGACTGTCCCCACACTGAAGGCTGCTGTGCAGGCGGCAGTGTAGTCCCAGTTCTACTCTGTGCTGTGCTTTCCAGTTTGTACTTGCTGCTCTGGTGTGCCATGGTGCTGGGCTCCGTGCCGACACGTGTGCCATCCACATTTAGCGCAGTACGGAATTAGGACTCAGAAGGAGTCAGGGGGTTATTAAGGTCTGGTGCTCATCATCCCCACTGTCCCATGCACAGGAGTCACGCTAGGTTTTTTGACTAAATGAAAAATACACGCTTTGAACAAGAGGCTCTGTTTAAAGAGTAAAAAGAGAGAAAAAGAAGCCTATGAACATTTAAAACCAAAACAAACTTTGTAGAAAGCTTCAAAGTCATCACTGCATTCCAGAAACATTTCCAAACACCACCTGCAACTCCTTAACTTTAAAAGTTCTCTAGAAGCAGCAATCAAAAAATGAAATTAAATTAATTTTTATTCCCTAGGAGTTATGACAGGCTGAAATTTGAAGATCTTTCTTAGCCTGTGTATCTCAGAACACTTGACAGGATGAGCCAGATATTAGCGCTAAAGTAACCACAAGCAAACAGAGCAGCTATTCGGAATGCGGCAACAGCTCACATACAGCCATGGATATTAGAACCAGTTTTACTGAGAAAAGGAATGTTGGCTCTAATTCTACAGTTATCCCTTACTCTTTTTCAAAGAGTGCCACGGGGATTTTTAACTTCCATCTGGACAGTTTTGCTTTAACTGTTTTTGAACACCATGTGTGAGAACACAACAGAACTGTAGACATTAGAGATGGAAAAGACCTATTAGATCATGTAGCCATCCTCCTGCCAGTTAAAGATTTTTCCCTACAGAATAGTTCCTAGCATTTTGCCCAGTACAGTTTAGAGCATGTCGAGATATTTGGCTTCAACCTTCTCCTTTGGAAAATTATTCCACAGTGTATGAAGAATGTTGTTAGGAAGTTTTTCCTGGTAGACACAGCATGCATTTTTCTTTCCTTAATAATTTCCAGCCTATTATTCCTGGTTATATCCCCTTGGGCCAGCCTGAATAACTCATCTTTACACCTTCAAATAAATGGAGACAGATATGTTTCCCTACACATCGGTCACTAGTTGGCCAGACTACATACAGTTTCATAGCCAAAATATACACTATACTTTAATAAAATCAGGCATTCCACCCTTTTAGTCATTGTAGGAACAATTGTCTCCACCCCAGTGAACATTTTTAGATGACACTCTGAACAAATCTGTTTATTCTTCCTTGCCTTCTGCTACCTTTTGCATTCTCCATAAAATAAAAGAAAATAAAAAGCATAATAGACTCACAGAAGAAAAATACCCTCGCAAAGTCAGCACATCAGTAATTGTACTATCTAACCCTTCCGCAAGAGCAGCTGCTGCCAACATCACGATTTCTGCACAGGATTTATACTTCCTCCCTCCCCAGTGTCAAAATACACATTTCGCCAATATATAACATTTTCAAGATCTTTATTCCTTTCCATCCTCTCTCCAACAAAAGAGGTCTATTAAACTAGCTTTATTTTGACAAACATAAGTATTGTTAAATAGTTTAAAACGTAAGTTATTAGGAATCAGAAGCTTTTTAAGAATCTCAGATTTCGAAGTATTTCTTTGTCTTCATTTCAGTTTCACTTGATCCTTCCCTTTTTTTGTTATCAGTTACTTCCTGTATTAGTTTTACCTCATTTAAATTTCAGAATAACTCAGTAACATTTTTCATACTGCCTTTAACATTAAGGTTGTACATCATAATTTCTACTACCATCCCTAGATCACAAACTTTGCAAAAAATTAATATGATCAGATGCATTCAGCAAAAATGTAAACAGAGAAATCAAGAAACATGTCAGGAAGGAAAAGGTTAGGCAAGACATGGAGTGACTGAGGAAGAGCAGAAGAAGGGAGGTGAAAATGCTATGCTCGGCACCAGCAGCACAGAGAACACTGTGGCCATTCCGAGTACATGCATTCAGGCTTTAAAAATAAAGCATAGAAGCATAAATCCAGAAATAACAATAGAGCAAATACTGCTACGCCTTTAGATCTTTTCCTCACCAACAAGAGCACCTGCCCTTGAGGGGGATAGCTCAGAATCATTAGCTCTGAATTCATGAACCTGCTTCGTCTTGACAGCTTTTCAAGCATCCAAACAGATATTCTCATCACTGCATTAGCAGGCCAAAAAGCCAAAACCAAACAAAACCCCTATACCACTGAATACAGGATATTACTTATTTCATGCCTTCTATTCGTTAAAAAAAATAGATAATCTCTCAAATTAGAGACATTGAATCAACCAACCAACTCTTCTACTCCCATGAAGTCATAAGATTGCATGTCCCTAAAAACGCAGAAAGCTAAAGAAACAAAGCAGATACAACCTAGGAAAGCCAGTTAAAAAGTAGCTCTACAAAGTCTCTCCAACAAAAGAGAGGTCTATTAAACCAGCTTCATTCTAGCAAATATATTGATGATGCTTCCTTATTACAATAGCTAATTACAAGCTAAGAGATGCAATGTTTGAATGACTCATTACTATTTTTTATTATTTAGTCTAGTCCTAAAACATCTTTCAAATCATCTTTGCAAGCATTAGTGTGCACAGACATAGTCTTAACTCTTCTGCAAGGCCCTCTCTTCTGCTTTCCTTGGAAAAGACACTGAACTAAACCTTCAATGTTCGAGAAACACAATCACTAATTATTCTGTTTGGCCTATTTAATCTCTGCTATCAGTCTGATCATGCAATTGAAATATGTTCACTTCTCCAGTTTTGAGAAGGTGCCTCCTTTTTTTTCTTTTTTAAAAGCTGGAATCATGAAACATATTGCTCTTTGAAAGAAAATCAAAGAAAAGATCTCCACAGTATTTCTAAACATTCTTTCTCTTTGCTCTGTGTTAAGTACAGATCTGGCCATAGAGGGAATAAGTCTGCAATTCACCCTTCAAGGACTCACATTTTACTTTACATTACCAGAGAGCTGAAGTCTCAATTTGTCACTATTAATATTCTTTCCATCACTTAATGGTTAGCTGGAGCTTATGGAAGTAGTACTATAAGATAAAACAGTTTGAAATGACAGCTGGAATAGAAACTCCAACCTTTTCTAACCAGCTCCAGCCCACGGTTCCTACAAAAAAAATGTGGTATTCTACTGTTTATTATCATTTTAGCATGACTACAGTTCTCTACATGACAGCTCTTATTAACAATTAGCTGCCTGACTTTTTTATTGACGACTGCCCTGGTTAAAGTAGACAGTGATCTGCCTAAGTTTCATTATCGCATCTAAAGAACCATACTTACAAAAGAACTGAAAACAGTTTATCTGTACCTCCAAAAACAGAAAAGTAAATCAAGCTGTCACATCTTTTTGTGAAGCTCCGGCAGAATGCAGTACAACACATTTTAAGCAGAAGAGGAGCTGATATAATTTCAAGAGTCAGTGAAAGGGGAAAAAAGTTGAAAAGGTAGTATCTGAACACTAACAATGCTTACAATGAAGAAAGCATCACATCAGAAATAAAAAACCCCAAACATTTCAGCCACTGTACTTTAGACAATGCGTATTTTGTATATTGAATTAAAAAGAGAGAAATGTTACAGCAGCATCAGTGAAACCACTAGTAAAGTTTGCTCTGGATTGCAAGGTGAGAATCTGTATCATACTTTCAGTGAAATCAGTGAGAGGACAAACTTGACACAATTCTTCAAGGCTAAATTTAGATCCCTTAGCCAGTAATGTCTTCAGTGCCAACAGAAGTCAGTTTAAAATATGCTTCTGTGATAATGTGTGCTTTAAAGGCCTTTTATACATACAAAGATGCAGAATCCAATCTTTGCAAAAAGATAAATTTACTCTTCTAGATATAAAAAAAAATATATTAAATAAATACAGATTTTGAAGATGTTTCCTCATTTGTCATATACTCGCAAAGAGCTCACAAACCAAGGCAGCACTGGGAACTGTGACACAACTTTCTTATGTGGACCTGCAAGAGATCCTAATCCCAGGCTAAAGCGATTGCTATCTCTAGACAGGATTAGCAGCATAATCTGCATGCAACTACTGGGATGAGAAGTATTTTCCAAAGTCAGTTAATAGAAAATAACACTATAGTAACCTGGTGCATCAACTTCCACATAATGGGTCCTGACTGTAAGCTACAAGTAAATGCTGTAGGCCAATCATATGAAGAAGACGGCACTACATTGGCGAACAGGCCCATCTGAAAAAGATCAAGGGAAAGAATCTTTCAGGGGTAAGGCTGCAAACAAGCCACTAAAATCCGGCACTAATGCTAGGCCTTAAGATACTTCATTTGCAATGCCAAGACAGGATTAAAATCACCACTATTTCTCCATAAGGTTTATAGACCAAGCAATTTCCAAAATATTATTTAGTTAGTGAAATAACTTGTTCACAGTGCAGATGAACATTAGCATCCATCAGGCAACACCCAAATACCTAAATACACAAGTGGAATTGTCTGCCAATAACAGCTAGTAAACAGACAGGTCTAAAGACGACCGTTCAGGCATGCTGCTTTCTCTTCCTCCTCACTGCGTCCCACAAACGCCCTCCCTCACACTCCTGCCAAGTCTGTTGCATTGCACGGCAACAGAATAATGCCTGCCAATTTCTAGAGAGCTGAGCATACTTCTCCATTTAGAGTTTTGTCTAAAGGCCAACAATGCAGTCAGGATGTACAAAAATACCCCAAAGACATGATGTGTTAGGTCTTGAAAGATGGAAAGAACAAAGCATTACAGCTTTTTCTAACATACTTAAATTCTCCATATTTCTAGTAACTGCCCACTTTAAACATGATTTGCACAGAATGCTCCTTGGCATTCACACACACATTATGTACTAGAAAGCTAAGCATCAATTCTTTCCTTCTCCTTCAGAATATCACTCAATCTGTAACTGACACTAAACACCAAATAATTTGTATTCAGATAAACCACTAACACCAAAAAAGCTATTTGTATTCAGGCTAGTCAACCCTACGTTATCGTATTAACCCAGTCTCAGCATTACCATTTTCTCAAGGACAAAACCCCAAAAACAGCTAGGGTTGTTTTGGAATCAAACTTTCTTTCTTTCTTTCTTTGTAGTTATCGCATAATCAGCCTTAAAGCAAAAACTTATGGATAAAAGCAAATTACAGACATTCCCAAAAGGTAAATAGTTCCCTCAGGTAAACAACATATTTGAGGGAAAGGGATTGAAGACAACTACATAAAAGATGTCAGAATTGCCCAAACGATAAATAGAAGGCCACACTGTGTTTAGAAAAGGATCAGACAGATATATAATCCACCCACAGCATACTTTTTTTCTGTGGTTTTTATTCCCAGGCTGACAAGTTATCTAACTTTATAAAACAAGGACTAGTATTTTGGCTAGGAAGCAAGAATCTTGTCTTCCCCATTGTATTCTTCAGTATTGCCTGTCCAGGTCTTCCTACTTTCTGTTCACATTAGAATCTGGATGAAAATTTTGGCTTCTAGTGTGTAGCCAAATCCTGCCTTAGTTTTCAGTTGAAAATTAAAAAGATGGTTAGTTTTTGCTCCTCACCCACACTCATCTTCATGATCTGAAATTCAGGCTATGCTCTTTCTAGCTTGTGGATCCTACCTTTGACAAACTCTGTAAGGCCAAATTCCCTCCTACCCGTTGCATTTTTATTCTCTTTCAGGTATAACTCTCTGAATTACCTCATTAAAGACAGGAAAATAAAGAATTCTCATGATGCCACTTACATTAATTTTTAGAGTGGATTGTAAAAAACTCAAGATTTTCCCACACAAAATGGGACTTCCTCACCTTCCAATTCTAGGGGTTTTAGAGAAGAATTCAGCAATAGTAACAATCAGCTATGGCTTTGTTTTCACAAAATGAAAGACTTCCCTGCTCTATATTATTTCTTACAAGAGATGAAATACTCAGAGATCAATAGTTAGCAACTTCAAGAATAGACAAATATCACCCACATTCTTCAACTGTTATAAAACCAGAAGAAAGCTCTGTTTTTTCTTGACAATGAAATCCTTTCTTCACCCCTTCCTTCTCTCCTTTTTAATTAATGAAAAAGCAGCAGAACCGCTTAATGGTAACTAAACAGTCTTTCCCTAACAGAAAGAAACGGATGGAGACTGAAGAGATGTGAATACCTGCATAAAAATACAACTTTCTGAAAGTTAAATTAAAAGGACCACTGTACCATATCACATGAAAGCTCAGTTTCTCTACGTCTAACACAAAAGCATATTCCTAAACACCCAAAATATTCATAAAATAACATACATTTCTTTAATGTAATGGAACAAAAAAAAAAGAATACTGTACATATAGCAAGGAAAAGCAACATGTACCAACAAGGGTACAAATTGGTGGCTGAGATTGCAAACAAAGAGACAACATGTCCAATATCAGGTAAATTGTTAATGAAGACTTACCTCCAGAAACTGGAGCATCCATGAAAACAGCTCCCATTTTTTCAACTGCTTTGGCTAATTCTTTTGAAACTGCAGGGTCTATAGTACTGGAATCTATTAGCAATGAGCCTTTCTTCACTTTCCTAAAATAAAGATTAATTATTAAGTATTTGTTGCACAAGACATCTGCAACTATTACCATGGCGCTGGCTTTCCTCAGCACGATAAAGATACAGACACTTTTTGATACACTAATAAACACAAAGTTTTAAACTCTATTGAGTAGGATCTGCTCAGTATGCGTACTCCTGAGTATGTATACCACACAGTTTTGCATGCCTCAAAACACAATAAAATCTGAACACAAAAAAGGATGTTCTTCCTAAACACTATTATAAAAAAAAAAATTACACAAAAAGGGTGCACTAGGAAAACCTACCATCATGCAAGCTTAAGCAGTATATTATATAGGGCCACAAAAATGATCAGAGGGCTGGAGCACCTCTCCTATGAAGACAGGCTGAGAGAGTTGGGCTTGTTCAGCCTGGAGAAGAGAAGGCTCCGGGGAGACCTTATTGCAGCCTTTCAGTACTTAAAGTGGGCTTATAGGAAAGATGGGGAAAACTTTTTAGCAGGGCTATTGTGATAGGACAAGGGGTAATGGTTTTAAACTAAAGGAGGGGAGATTCAGACTAGATATAAGGAAGAAGTTTTTCACAGTGAGGGTGGTGAAGCACTGGAACAGGTTGCCCAGAGAGGTGGTAGAAGCCCCATTCCAGGAAACATTCAAGGTCAGGCTGGATGGGGCTCTGGGCAACCTGATCTAGTTGAGGATGTCCCTGCTCATTGCAGGGGGGTTGGACTAGATGACCTTTAAAAGGTCCCTTCCAACCCAAACTATTCTACGATTCTATGATATACAGATCATCTAAGATGCATTCTAAGCAACTGAACTAAATGTTGATACAGCCTAAAATTTCATATATATAACAATACAATATCATACATTCTTATCAGAACAGCCTGATTGCATTTTTAATCATTGCTGCAATTTATTCCTCATAAAGAACATAACTAACACCACAAAAGCCCACTGTAGATTTGAAGTGAAGCATGGAGAAAAATGTTAAGTTTTCCCACTGACAGTTAGTAAATTTAGGCAGAAGAATGGTATCCCAAACTGTAGAACACAAAAAGTTGTATATGTATTTAAAAAAATGCAATTAAAGTAATTTTTTTAGTGCCCTCAACAATAAAAAAATTGATTATATTTTTATCCCTCTTTCCATTCAATTGCACCATGATTTAATGTCCACTGGACCAGCAAACACCAGGAAATCAAACAAACAACATAATTTTTCAGTCATAAAAAGGTGAGTAATTTAAAGCTACACACGACAGATGAAGAGCCTTGCTGCACCTTGTGTGCTGTTGGCAGTAGAGTGAATTTCACTGAATCAAAGTACCTAGATTGCTAGAAATAGTCTCTCAATATATACATACAGTCGTGGGCCCCACTGTAGCTCCAGACTCAAACAGTGCCACATACACAGAACTTGTCCTTGTTCACAGAAGGGATGAGCTGCTGCAGTTAGTTTGAACACATGCAAATGAAACCCAGCGTGGCAGATATAGTACTACATCATCTCCCCTTATGTTCAGAACAAGGAGCAGTGGCACAGGCTCCTTGGTAACACAGCAGGATGACTAAGTTAACCCTTAAACACTCCAAAGCATCAATGTTTTCTTCAGTAAAGCTTAAAAAGATTCAGAAAATGATCAAAGTCAAACCAGTCACCAAGGACCAGGTCACTCAGAGACAATTAACCACTGCTGTCAAATTACACTTCCTTCTCTTGAATACAGAGGCTGAGAAACTGCAGCAACACAGGACTGCTTTCCACATCCTCTGTTCCCCACAGTATTTTCCACATCTAGGTACTCAAAAGATTAACTGGCTGTATGATATCAGTAAGTACTGCCAATCAGTCTTCAAAGCACCGCCATCCTGGATACAATTCTCCTGCAGCTGCTTGCCCAGCTTTGTGGGACTGATCCAATTACCCTTCTTCCCTGAAGGGTCTAAGCTACGACAGATACTTAGATCTGTTCAGTCTTACTTTGTCAGGGATTAAACTACGGACAGTAAGGGAAGGAAGCAACTATTATTTCCTATATTGCAAAAAGAATAGAAATCCTTCTCCTCTATTTCATTTTCTTATCACTGCACCTTAATATTGCCTACAATCAACACCTAAAAAAGATACTGGTTTTAGACAATCTACTGTATTTTTGTCTTCTGTATGTTTCTTCCTTTACTTTATTAACCTGGATAGCAGTAAGATCCTACATGATCCCCAGAGGAATTGAGTAGCCTTAGTCAGCCTGCCAGAAGCAGTGTACACGTGGCCAGAAGAGCCTTTTAAATACTATTTATTTTTTAATTTGGCAAGTCCAAAACCTCTGAGTATCAGAATCCTGCAAACTATGGATTTTAGGCTCAGTGGAAATCCTTCTGCAAAAGTTAAAGAACACTGTTTCACATTAAACAAACTCTTTAGATATTTTCTTGTTTAATAAACACACAATAAGAGTAGAAATCAATAAAGCCTTGTCAGCTATTCTATGTTAATGCACTTTAATACCAGAAGACATAATGGCATCTCTTTAGAAAATTTCATTTATAGGATTTCAAGTTAGGAAAAAAAGTCTTTGAGCAAATAATTGTTGCCAGCAAATATTCTAGTTATACTTGTCTGTAGTATATGACATTACAGTAAAAGAAACATGCAACTGAGAAGGTAGATAATAGTCAGTTGTCTCAAACTCACATAAATTATTATTCTACTGAAAATAAAATTAAGACTTTAGCCAAAAGCCGTGCAAAAGCAAGCACAGTTTTAAGAGATCTCATGTAATCAGAAATATCAGTAGTGACAAAACAGAGGAACATCAAGAGCCCTGAAAGCACAGCAAGAGTTACAGCAACAGCGACCATTTGACAAACAAGGTAATACAGCCTTGAGTAGGAGTGGGAATTCTCCAAGCTACAAAAAATTCTTACTTTAGAATTCCGTTTGCTCCTGTGTAAACTTCTATCGCATTGGGACTAGAAGGCAGCATGGTAATAATTCTGTCTGCTCTTTCTGCTACATCTGCTGGGGAATCCGTTACCTTTTAAAGAAAAAAAAAAAATTATGTAAGCTTACGCCTCCTGAAAAAGAGATGTCAGACATGTTTGCTAAGTTTGTGTTTAGTATTCGCAGGTCACCAGTCACAACTAAGCTAGGTAAAAAATCAGAACACAAGAAAAACTGCCCTCCTAATGGAAATGTTGATTAATTGGATCCAGTAACAGAAACATAAAAAAAATTGAAAAGGATGTCCTATCACAGAAGTTCCTCCAGAATATCCATCAATGGGGATGCTTGTATCCCATCAACCTATTCAGAAATCTTCAATTCACTATAAACCATGCATCTATACAAAATATCACTCTAGGATGTTTCTAAGGAGGGACAATATGAAGGATCATAAAAATCTCACTTTTTTCCTTGTCTTATATACAGCATTGCAAGACAGAAAAACTGAGAAAAAAAAATTATTAATGCACCTCTGAGCCTCACCTTAAAAACAAATCAGATAAACTAACTAATGTTTTTCACAATATTATCATTGACATTTTTAAAAAGGAAAATTATCAGCTCAAGCATCCTTCATCCAAAAGGTGTGAACAAATTTCAAAATATATTGTTAGGTATTGGTTGTTAAATAAACATACCTAACTTTAAAGGCATATTAGCTTCCCCAACTCATTTTCAGAGGCAGCAGTATGGTATTTAAGATACATACACAACAAGGGAAATACTGACAGCTAAAGTAGTGAGTTTTACCCAGAAGGCATTTGCCACTAAGATTTTTGTCTAATACTAGTTTTAAATTATTAATTTCTTTAAAAAAATGCATTGTTAATACATTCATAGCTCAGGGAAAACAGCAACAAAAAAAATACAACTTATTCTTTTATCTTTAGCCCACGAGGATCAAATCTGATTTCACTCATTCAGGTAGTTTTACTGAAAGGAACTAGGTTCCAAGCAGGAAGCAAGATGAGCAGAAAGTAGATTTTGTTTCTGGATAGGGCTTGTAGTATTTATTTTCCAGTTATTGTTGCTGAATGACAAAGAGTAGCCTTAATATTACAATGATCTATTCTGCTAGATATATTATATGCCTTGGGTTTTTAAACTTTAAGAAATGTCTTAAGCAAAGTTTTATATGCACTTGTTACTCAGTGTGAATAAATTAGAATTTCCATATCATATGGCTTTAGGGTTAAAGAAATTGCAGTTCAACAGCTACCTGAAAATTTGGTTCCTTTCCATAATATAGACAAATCAACAAATCGATGACCTTGTTTCACCATTCCTTATCTACTTATAACTACAGGTATTTGTTATCATTTTTGTTAGTTTTGATACTAAAGGCCCTTAGGTAAATATATTCTCTTTTTATATACAATGCATTTATAAGGTCTCAGCATTGAAGAAAGCATGTTATATACACATTGGTAAGAAATGCTGAATAAGATCTTGAAGGATTTCTGGAATACAGCATGAGAAACTTCTTGATTTCTATTTGACTTATAAAATAAGTAAAAGAAGGGAAGACTGTATATATTCACTGAACAAAGCTCTCAAAAATAAGAAAAAAAAGTAAAGCAACCGGCATAGATGGGACTTAGAAACGTGCAGGTTTTGTTTTGAAAGAGTAAGTTAATACTACACAAAACATCTGGTATACTGCAGTTATAAAAGGAAACATGTCCTAGTCTAAAGAACAAAGGTTAGGAGGAATAAATGAGGCAATTATAAGCAGAAAAGCTTCTATATCTGATTAGTTAATTTTATGACTTGCCTCCCTGGAGACCGGAGAGCCTAGCTCTTTATATAGGAGTATGACACCTTTGTCTTTAGTTCTGAGTATCTCTGGTTCGGTTCAGTCCCAAAGCGTATTATTAGAGGAGGAGAGAGGAAGTGTGTAATTGGAACTTGAATTTATATACATCTTCTTACTTGAAACTATTATCTCCAGTATTCTTAGAGGTTTGCAAGTTATACATAGATATATAGAAGACATAGCACAGTAGTCATCTACGCAGAAATTAATTTATTCCATCCATGTCTTTCAAAATACTAACATGCCTTTTACATGACAAAAATGAGATTAAAAATGTACACAGACTGGGACAGTACTTTCACAACCATACAAAGGGAAATCATTTTGCTACCTTGAAGCAAGTAGCAAAAAAAGTAGGAATTAAAGTAGGAATTGTCATTCTTGGCTTTTTGGTACTGCTAACAAATATGATTAACAACCCCAGAGGAAACCTACCTACCTGGTTCAACAAGCAGCATACAAAACTTTTTTTTTATTTGGGACTTGCTGTCTCAGAAATAAAGTTGAATGATTTGAAAGCTATTAAGAAACATTAAGCATTTGAAATCTTTAAGCGTATGTGTGTAACTTTAAAAAACATGCCAAATACTAATTGCTGATTACTAACATAGACCATACTGGCTCAAAGTAGCAGCCCATGAAGTTCCGTACATGTTCTGATACTTGCCAGTTCAAGCAAATTTTGCAGTGTGCAACTGGATAAGGGACATTTTTCTTCATATTGGTCCTTGGTTTATGCCCTTCAATTTGCGCATCTGCTTATATTTGTTCCAAAATGCTGCCCTTTTTTTTTCTTTATATTTACGATAAGTCAATTAATAATTCTGCTTGCCTGAAATGCCATTCTTACTGAATACACTGAAGAAAGCTCTATTTTTATGCTGCTTTGTGCATCAGATGACTTCAGTAACACTCTCAAACTTACAAATTTGAGATAAGATTCAAACATATGTAAACTGAAGCAAAGTAACTGTGTGACATATATGCACTCTGCTGTGTGAGAAAGAAAGTGATAACTATGAGGAAGGGGAAAGAGACAGCAGACTGTGGAAGCAGCTTACTTGCTCACAGCACTGTTCAGTATTCTTCCTTGTTTGTAGCCTTGTAACTTTCTCCAAGTTTCACCCCAAGTGGTTCCATATGCTCCTGCTCAGCCAGTTTTCCCCTTACTATTCACCATCAGCAGACAGGTGGCTGCCTCCTGACATATACTACCTCCCAGTTCTTTACTTCAGAGGCTAAAGACAGTGGAGTCACAAGATATGCAGGCTTACGATCAAACATCCCTCATCATCTATATACTTTGGTAGTAGCACTGACTTTAAACAATAGACATTTGACAACATTTACTGTCTCTTGGGGGGCATCTTTTCACCTCTGTAACGCTCCTGATGGTTTTACCCTACCAGCCAGACCAAAAAGAAAGCATCCCTTGGAGCCCAATGTTCCTTCTACAGCAGTTTCTACAAGGCCCCCTGGACCCACAAGTTTCCAAGTCCTGAAAAAAATGCTGGGGTAGGATTTACACCTATAGATCAAGAAGAGGAAGTTATGTTCGCATATTTTCTTTAAGTGTGTTTTATTTGTATTTAAGCCTACACATGTATTCTCTTAGTGATTTACGATCTTAAAACATACTTTTGGCTTTATTTTTAAAAGCATTACAGCTCACCTTTAATATCACATGTTAAGTCTTGCAGTGGATGCCAAGGATTCTATTACTATGGCAATAAGCTATCCAAATGGGCAGCCACAGCAAAGAGATTCCACTGCAGAACATGAACTAAAAATACAATCAATTGTTCAAAACAAACTTCCTTTCCATTTGCCCACCCTCTTACTCAAGACAGGTCTGGTTCATGCCTGAGGGTCTCAGCTGCTTTAACAAAATAAGAACAGTAGCTAGGAAAACAAGCTGAAAAGCTTACTTTCCCACTTAAGGCCAAGATTCTGTAATTATTCAAGCAGAGCTGCAATTAATTATCAACAGGTGCACTTTATCATTTTATCTTTCAGGAATCTTGATGTTACCTCATTATTTAAAACAGCTGCAATTAGCTCCAACAGGTTAGACTTTCAAGGCATACAGTTCCTCTATCTACATCTACCTACAATTTCCTTGCCACTGCTGGAAAATTCCCTCCTATTCTCTACACTGTCACATCAGAGTATTATTTTTGCATTGGTTTCTTCTTACTTGAGTGCATTCTTTTGTTTCAGTGTTTTATGCACCTGTCCATCCACCCACAACTATCTAAACCGCTACAGCTGTGAAGTATGTCAAAAACATTCAAATATGTTTTGGACACTTAGAAATGACCCAACCATCTGCGGGACTGAATGGGTTTCTGGGTGTACTAACAGATCAATAAAAGCAATAGCACTGACTGGAACAGGGCCAAGATTTCACAGGGTATATGGCAGGAAGGTAAACCTCCTTAATGTGATCAATTTCCTTCCATCCTTTTTCCTTTTCATTCCTTCCTCTTCTCTCACCATAACCTTCCTCACCTCCAAGAGAATAAGCACTTAAATAATTAGATTTTTCCCCTGCCCCTGAGGACTGCACCTTGAAGCAGCAGGAAAGCTCATATGTCCCTATAACCCTTACAGCTATGCCAGCAGGAATTTTTAACTAGGGTCATTTAACCTGGAAAGGTCAAAGTAGGAACTAGATGAAAAGCAGCCCACTGGCCATCTAGACCTGGGGGAGGAGGAAGCAGGAGAAAGAAGGAGGTGAAAGAACAGGCCATCAACCTAGTCTCATAAAAAGAGGGGAAAAAAACAGCTAGAGAAGTCCAACGAGGTAGCAATTCTGGTTAACAGCATGAAAATTACTTAGGGTAGAATCATGTCTTTGCTCCAAGTGAAACCTCCCAGATTCAGATTGTATTCACTACACTGTTTTAGTTCCGATTGTGATCTTAACCAAGAAAAAAACCACATTATTTACAAAACATTGCATGCAAGAACCATTCAACACATACAGTTATTACTGGAATAAAGTTTATTACTATACCTGAGCACCCAAGTCTTGAAATTCTTTGCAAGCTTCTGGGAACACATCATATGCAATAACTGGATATCCATGTTTTACCAGGTTTTTTGCCATTGGATTTCCCATGTTACCCAGCCCAATAAATCCAACTGGGGTTTTGGAAGCCATTGCCCTAGAACACACTGATTTGAAAACAATAAATATCAACATATTTGTATTTTAGAGTAACGCATAACAATGATGTAACAAAAGCTAGCATGTAATCTGTTTTCATTGATTTAAACAACTTCACGCTTAGAAACGGTGGAAATGTGAATCCTATTCTACATAATTTAAATCATAAATTATAGCTCACATTGGGCCACAAATACCATCCCAGAACGATTTTTCTACATATCAAAGAAAATTATTTTAATTAGGAAAATGTGGATGTTTCAAAAAGTATAGTAATAATCAAACTTCAGCAACATCCCTGAAAGCTAAGGTCTGAGAAGAGCTCAAACACAAACTTAAAATATGCAGGCTTGTGTGTGTTTTGTTACGCGTCTAAATCCTAAACTGGATATGCAAAATCAAATTTTACATATATTTTACAGACTCCTTATTTGCAACTTTGGTTGCAGCCTTGGGATATAGCACCTGTTCTCTAGAAATGGGCTGAGGCTGCAACTTTATTTCATGCAGCCCCTCACAGATAATAACTGGACTCTTCTGATCCTGCACTCAGACATAAGCCACTAACCTAAAGGTGAAAGTCTCCATAAAAAATCATTGCAAATCCTTTGAGCCATGCAATCACTTGCACTACATTTTGAAAACACTACAGTTTCAATCAGTTACTTTTTACAAGTAGTTAGCGAGTATCAAATGCTGGACAGTAAGTAGCATTGCAGGCGTTCATCTACTGCAATCACTGTCTCATCACTCTACACACTCCTAATCCAAGGGCAGCACAATTTGGCAGTGCTGAGATTTCTTTGCCAATTACATAAAATAATTTCTCCTTTACGACAAAGGAAAAAGCTATGCAGAATAAACACTAAGGTATGTGGCAACTAAGCAGCCAGAAACAAGGCTAACTACAAAACTACTGTAACTCAGAAGTACACACACAGAAAAAGTGCTTAAGCTGGATCTAGACTCTAAAAGGTCTCAATGCTTAGCAAAGAATCCTCTCTAGGCCAGTAACACTTGATTAATCATTTTAAAGTCTTTCTGACTTTAAGCTCCTTCTTAGCCAGCAGTGGTCATGCTCTTTCATCTGCAGCACTATTTTGGAAGTGCCACATTTAATAAATCAGGTTCGTTGAGAGAACTTTGGTCTGAGACAGTTTCCACAGATGCCTGCAGCAATTACATAGCTAGAGAAGTAGCACAATTTAAAAGAAAACTGTACTGGGAAAACACTTAGTGCAAAATGAGATAAGCCAAGAAAAGAGCACATTGCTTTTTTAAGAAGTGCTACATGTCAAATCTAGGAAACAAATGAACAAAGAGCCTAAACCACCATCATCAGCCATAGTAATCACCTTGGAGTCTTTTCTTCTCAGAGTTTCTATGAGTCAGTCTTCCCCAGTACATCACTTACACTAATCCAAAATTGCTCCTTTTGTTAGCTTGAAGCTTCCAGCTTCCTGAGGAGGTTCAAGTCCTGGTTTCAAGCATCTTTCTTTGTCTGCCCCCTAATACCAGTGGATCTTATTTACCTTGACTTCAGTAAAGCGTTCAAAGCAGCCTCTTCTAGTATCCCAGTAGCCAAATGGGGAAGTATGCACTGGACTGGACTGCAAGACTGCCTGATGGGAGAGATATTGCCTGGACTGTTGGGTTTAAACAACAGTGATCAGTGGTTCAAAGATGAGCAACAGACAGTTATGCATGATGTTCCTCATGGGTCAATACTGGGGCTGCTGCTGTTTAAAAATTTCATCAATGACTGTGATGATGGGACACAAGCAACCTCAGCAAGATCACATGTGACACCAAACTGGGGGGAATGGCTGAAAAACTGCAGGGCAGGGCTACCATTCAGAAAGACTGGAGAAATGAGTCTCAAGAAGTTGAACAAAGACAAATACAATGTCCTGTACTTGGGGCAGGAGAAGTCATTGCAGGCTGAGGACTGGCTAGACAGGTTGCAGCTCTGCAGAACCTGTGGATTCCCATAGACAACAAGTTGAGCATGAGTCGGTAGTGTGTCCTTGCAGCAAAAGTTTAATGACATACTGCGCTACCTTAGCAAGAGCATACCCAAATAGTCAAAGGAACTGGTGATTCCACTCTACACTGCACAATACACAAGAGATGTGGTCAAACTGCAGACAGCCCAGCAGACATCAATTAAGATGACTGAGGAGCTGGAGAATATGGCATACGAGCAGAGGCTAACGGAACCGTCTTTGCTTAGCCTGGAGAAGCAACGGCTAATTGCAGTCTTCTACTACTTACGGAGTGGGAGGCAAGAAAAGTTACAGCGGAAATGAAGCCAGATTCTTCACAGAGGTGCACAACAATAGGACATGGGGCAATGGCCAAAAGCTGCAGGAAGGGAAATTCTGGTTGGAATTAAGAAAAGCATCCCTGATGAGGAGAAAGGTTCTGCACTGGAACAGGCTGCACAGAGAAGTAGTGGACCCTCCATCCTTGGAGCAACCTTGGAGCACCCTGAGCAACTTGATCTAGCTTTAATGTTAGCCCTGCTTCCAAACCTCAGTTTTCTTTGTTTCTGTGAATTTCAAGTAACCTCATCAGAAGCATAAATCTGGCTACCATGTCTAGGCTCGTTCTTCCAGACTCTTCACTTTTATCCTGATCTCTTCTTTTCTCACTCCATCTCATGGACGTCTAACCATCACCTCAAACTAAACATCAAGAAATCTCTTAATCATCTTCAGAAAACTTTCTTGATACCTTTTTTCTTTATCAGTGCTGACACCAGCAGTGATGCCTGTCACTCATACCTACAGCCTAGAAGACCCATCCATGATCTGCTTAAATCTCATTGATTCCTCCTTCATCATATCTGATCTCAGCTACTTCGGAACCTGACCACCTGCCTCAACTTAACAGACATAATTTTGCCTTGATCTTCTTGGAAGTATTGGGAATTAAGAACGACATTTTGCCCATGCTACTTTCTGTCACTCTTTCTCTGCATCCTGCCTTACTTTTCTCTACCATGTCACATATGACTGCTTTGCTTTGACGACTTCTCATGGCTATCATCACATCTTAATAGTAAGACATTAATTGGTAATCAGACTGCAATGACAAGCCTACTGCCAAAAAGCATTTCTATTACTTTTCTAAGGCAGCTCTTCACAACGTAAATATCCATGAAACTAATTCATTCTTCTACTATAAGGCCTGCTTTAAAAATCTTCATTTTGCAATATCCCCAGAAGGCATAGCAACAGTTAGGCTGGAATACGAGGCAACATGCTGACTGGTATTTTTAGTTTTGTGTCACTGTATTCTATTATTTCCCCTTTTGTCTGTCTCTGTTGATTTTCTCTTGTCTTAGTTCATGAATCAGGGACCATTTTCTGTTCTGTGCTAACTAGAACATATTCAAATCCACAGGAACTGGGATTTGTTAGAGAAATAGTCCAGTTCCTGACTCAGTTTCTGACTTCTTAGTTTGGTTTAACTTCTCACAGCCCAGTTAAATTAGCCACTTTAAAATGATACCATTTGATTAACAGCTTTGAAAAACCTCCAGATTCCCAGGTACTCAAATACAGGAAAACTGCTTTAAAGGACTGATGAAATTAGCTCACAGACATACCTAATAGAGCTGATTTCAATTAAATTTAAATCAACTGCATTTAGAATCATGGCATATTTTTTAATGACTACTTAAGACAGTGGGGGTTTGCCAAACAGAGGATGTTTAAGACGACATGATTTTTCAGATCTTCATATTAGATGAAACTCCACAGGTGCTATCATGGAAAGTGATGTCCAGCTTGAATATCTAGGCACTGTTTACTGTTTGATATATGGCACAGGCTCGGGTTTGAAACAACTGTATAATTCAAATATCTAAGGATTGATATTCTGCAAACTCACATACACGTACACTTAACTAATCTCATCAATTGTATAAGCATTTGCAGAAACTGTCCCTGTGGTATTGAGTCCATTTTACTTTAACCATAAAATCTACAGTAACCTGCTGCAATCACATGCCTGGAAAAATGCCGAGTCCACATTCAGCTTCTAACAGAGGGCAGAAAATCAGAAATAGGAGCAATAGAAGCTACTTTTAAAACAATCACTGATACCATGTGCAACTAATTCTCCTTCACCGGGAACAGAACTAGCAACATAGGTTAATCTATAGATAAAGTTAATTGTGAGCAAAACCAGCTACAGCTACACTGACTACAAGGAATTTGGGCTTTTCCCAGGAGATTCTTCATTATTCTCTTGAGGGAACGTGTGCTCGCAGAGCCCATGCCTATGAAGACTCCATTGATGAGGAGGATCAATTTATGACCCTCTTGCCATATTGGGAGCTTACAGACAATACAGATAAAAATGTTTTGCTTTGAAAAGTCAGCCTACAATAGAAACACTTGACCTAATCTACAATTTCACAATAATTTTACCTTAAAAATAATTTAATTAAAAAAATCGGCAAGAGTTTGTGAATCTCTGAATGCCTTTTCTTGAACAGAATACATCCATTAAGAGAGCAAATTAAAAAATGTACAGATTGCAATCCTGTCCTTAGAATACCTGGCCTGTCAATGACCTAAAACTTGTCTTTTCAAGCTTCTACATAAGGATACTGACAGCAATTTTCTTTTTAACCTGAATGATGACAGTAACAAGTTTAGATCATTTCAGATGTTTACATTTCATTTTATACTATCTCCCAAAGTAATGACTCTTACTGTTCCAAGAAAGAATTTCAGCTTCAGTTGTGCCTTGAATTCACTGCAAATGCTAGACTGCACAGACAGTATAATATGCAGAGCAGAGGACATCTCTTTGTATTGAAACAAAAAGGAGCTAATAGCTGGATAGGATCACAGACAGTAGAGTTGGAAAAGGTCCAATATGCTTGTACTCTGAGGGAAAGCACAGTCTAACTGGCAAAGAACAGGACTGAGAAACCAGTAACTCTCAAATTGTAATCTCAACTACATTACTTACTTTTTGGCTTTATAAAATCTGTTTCAAACCACATTCACCAAAATGTCTAGCTCCTGGGTTGGAATCCCTAGCTCCACAGTCAAATGAAACTGATAAATCTGGCACAAGGGATAACAGCCCACATATTCCTGTCCCATATGAATTTCCTAATCAGAGTGGTTGCAAGTCATATTAATATTCTTGATCTCTCTGGATCAGTGAATCTTGAGCTCTTTTCCAACCCAGTAGGTGAGATTTAACAGGAGCATGGGAAGATGCCTGGAGGAAGCCCTGAGGAAGCTCAACTACTGAAGTTGCTGGTTTTGTTCAGGGCTTTACAAGAAAGTACAGTTGCATATGAAGTAGCCTGACAAGGAGAGGGAAACATGATGATAATTCAATATGAGTCACTAAATGAAGGATTTTGCCACTGATTTAGCATCTTAAGTTCTGGTACAAGCACAACAGAAAACACCATCCTTTTTTTCCTTCCCACTTTGAAAGAAAGGATCAGAGAGAGCTTCTGTGTTTTGTGCAGACTTCTCTATGGAAGCTCATAAAGCCTCTACTGAACTAGATGTTGGAGGGAACTAGATGGAGAAACATGTAAGTTAGAGAGGCCAGCTGTACACAGACAGAATCAGGTCCTTCTGCTCCTAGAAGCTTTTGCCAATGGAATTTAAATTGCCCCAGGGTCACAAGCTTTCGAAGGTTATGCAATGATTTTGAGAACTGCACTCTGCCAAAATCATAATTTAAGAAGATTATAAGACTCCAGATTTGGCCAGCTTTACATTGAAAACATCCCACTTGCGTCTCCTTGCCTCTGTAAAGGTCTGCTGATGAAAACCAGACACGCTATCTTGTAACAGTCAGAGTCTTCTTACCTCATTTTTCTTATCTGTAGCTATACCTCATTAAACGTTTGCTAATACACTAAAGACAAAAACATGTAGTAAGTACTTTTCATCTAAAATGAGTATCAAGTGTACACTCGATCCCTTAATTAAGTAATGTGCTGGACTTCAGAGCAGTAGGTCTGTCTGTCATAATCGTTGCTTAGTAATTAATGCTTCTCTGCATCAGACCATAGAATCATTTGACAATTCAAACACAGCTCGTGCATCAGTAAAAGTACTATTAAACTATTAACTGAATGGATCCCTACTAATCATCCAAAACTATTTGTAAGGACATTTTCATTCTCTAGCAGGGTACTGTCTTCTTTGATGAACAGCTCCCTCAGCTGATGAATCTTCAGTCACCAGAAAATCTTCCTTTCTCAGCCATGATACCTCATTAGCTCCCCGCTTCATCCCCCCTAGCAGTCCCCAGGAAGGACTTCTCCACATCCATCAAGAATGTATTTTTAAGTAAGGTCATATACACCCCCTCCACAAAGCACCTTTGCCAGCGACTGCCAGCTGCAGACCACAAGACTACACAGTCTCTGTCAACTATCCAACTTGCTAATACACAAACATACACACCCAAGATGCTCCTCCAAAATCTGCCCTCAGCTATTTTCCTCCTAGACGATTTAACAGCTTCTGGTATAAACATACAGAAGAAACAATCCATCATGGTCTGCACCAGCTGCAAAGAGCAACTGACCAAGTAACTAAGGAGCATTCAATAAGTGAACGAAGACAACCTGCTCGCTAACCAAGCTGTGGTGTTGGACAGCTCTCAGAGCTGGCAGAGTTCCTTCACTAGGAGTGTGTTTCGCTCAGAACGACAATCGATGAAATCACTACTCAAAAGACAACTTTTAGACTACTCAAAACTGAAGAAAAGGATGGCAAACCTAATAAATGCATTAGAGATGGGGAAACCTTGACATATAACCAAGCAGTAGAGCTTAGCAGGTAAGAAGGCTTAAAGCTTAGACCTTCATCCCATAAACACTTCTCAGAGTCAACAGGACTTTCAGCGCAGTCACTACTAAGTAAGTCAGAGCTATGGGTGAAATTCCGTTCTATGCAAGTTTCTTGGGAGAGTCACAATCTCTCCTTAAACTTAGTCACAGTTTCTCGCTCCGGTCTTCAGGCAAAGACAAACTGTATTTTTCAACTTCAAGGACCAGTGTAGTGTTTTGGATTGCTTTCACACCTGTGCTCACCATGAAAAAACGAGATCCCTTCCATCTTCTCTATGTTAAACATGACCATTGGAATATTGACCAAGACAGTGGATTTCAAAGCTCTTACAGAAATATCTGACAGCTACCATACACAGAAAGTTCAAAACACATTGAAAGCTACTGCTTTCAATTGTGGTATCACAAAAGGTACTAAATACACTAACAGGTCTCCTGTATTTAACTTCACTAGCATGTGACCGATATGCCTGCCGCACCTGAGCTATTACTTAGCACAACACCAGAGCTGCAACTATGAACAAAAATCATGCATTAGTGGAAAAGAGACAGTCAAGCAAAAATAATACTAAAAGCTAATTTCAAAATTAAGTGTCAAATACTTTTCATTGATTAGTTTAAATGAGGCTTAAAGGGAATTACAAATTTTTAAAAGTGACTTATTTAAAAGTAATTGAGTAATTCCTGAAACCCTTTGTTAAGTGTCAAGATTTTAGAACCATATACCATTTAAAATAATATATTTCTTCCACTTTGCTACTTGAAAAGCCTTCACCTATTTGTTGGGAGCCTAACTATACAGTGACATACACGAGCAACACACTGCTATTGAAATGACATTGAAAAGACTACTGAAGGTGTATCTTCAATTATCTACTACAGCAGCTAAAACACTTGGAAACAGTTGCGTGATTTTCAAGACTCAGAACAGGGAAAAGGTTTTGGCTCCAGTTCTGCAAATACATTCTTCCTGCACTTGCACCGACAAGACATTTAAAGGTATTTGCTCCTTCCACTGCCCTCGAATCAACCACATGTGCGAGTGAGTGCCCGTGGAGCTGGAACAGGAGGAAGTGCCGCTGGATTCACCTTCCGTTTAAGGAAAATCATCAGGTACAATGACTGAGAGGGCTGAACTGCCCCAATCTAGGTGACAGGTACCGCTAACATGGCACTGGTGCCACAGGAAACACTTGTGGGCTCTGATAATTTCCAGGCATGCTATTTTAAGCAAATGAGTGAAAACATTTATTGAGCTAAGCCACTCCGAAGCTCCGGTACGGCCTCAAATAACGCGGCAGCGAGAGCCGCTTCACGGGAGCGCGCTGTGCCGCCGCCGACCACCCAGCGCTCCCCCGGGGGGTTCCTCACCGGGGGCGCTGCACGGCGAGGCGGCTCCGGGGCCCGCCAGGCGCGGGGCCGGCCGTTGCACCGGGCCCGTCGGGCGCGGAGGGCCCGCGGCCGCCAAGGGCAGCGCGGCAGCCGCGCTCCCCGGCCGAGCCCCCGGAAAGGCCCGGCCTTTCCCCGCCCGGCGACAACCGCCCGGCCGTCAGAGCGGAGCCGCTCGAGCCGAGGGGAGGGGCAGGTCCTTACCCATCGCCGCGCGGGCGGCACGCACCCGCCTGTGCCAGCGCCACCAGCCCGCAGGTCCCCCGAGCACCACAGCCGCGGCCATGCTGCACCCCCACGCCGAGTGACCTCCGGCCAGCCGCCACCCGCCCGAGCACCACCCCGCCCGCCACCGCCCGCGCGCTGCGACCGGCGGCTGCGGCAGCCAACCACACACGCATCTTGGCGGGACCCAGCCAATGGGAGCGCAAAGTCTCCTCCCCGCGGCCGGCCGGCTCCGCCCGCCACCCGGTGACGGATGGGGTCGGCCCCGCTCTCCGCGCCCGGAGCGCGGAGCGGGGCGGGGCGGGGGCCGGGCAGGCACTGGGGCACCTTATTGGGGCAGCGGAGCTGGCGGCGGGGCGGTGGGTAACCGAGTCCCGCTGCCTCCGGCTCCCTCGGGGGAGGTGTTTCCTTCCAGCTCTCCCTCTTGCCTGCGCCTGCCCGCTGCGGCCTCGCTTTCCTGCGTCGCCACATGTGGGACGCTGGGCTGAGGGGAGGGAGGGAGGGAAGGCTGGCAGGGCCGGGGTTTTGGCGGAGGCGGTTTGTGGTGCGAGGCGGTGGGGACGCGCCGCCCCGGCCGTGTGAGGGCCGAGGTACCCGCAGCACGGCGTAAACGGCGCCCTCGGGGTGAGGGAAAAGGCCGCCTTGCACTGGTTTTGCCTAGGCAGACGGCAGGTAAGTGTTGGAGCTTACGACTGGCTTCATCGTGCCCAGAGCGCAGTTCCCAAAGGCCTAACACGGGGTTTATCAACACCAGTAAGATTTGTATTTGAAGAAGCTAGCAAGAGCTGTGCTGCTCACCCGCAGCCTGGCGTCTGACAGGGCTCGGAGACCTCGCTGGCAGTGTGCCGGGAGCTTCAGGCCCTCCAGGGGTGTGAGGCAGCAGGCCAGGCTCTGAGGGAGGGCAGGCTGGAGGCAGGCGAATGCAGACTCCTCAGAGCAAGGCTTCAGCTCCAGTCCTGTAACTGCCATGTTCCTCTCTCTTGAACAAAACAGTTAATTTCTTTTCCTGACAGAAAAACTTGCCTTAGTTTGTTTGTGTGGAGGCATGCTGGGTACTCCCTCAGTCATTACGTTACTCTTGCTAGGTCAGAGCTTTTTTGGTAGCTGTTATGTGGTATCATTTACGGACTTCTGGGAGAATGTACTCATCAGGAATAGATCTCAGGTCTCACAAAGTCAGCTATTTGTTCAGTTTTATGTTACCACAGAAAGAATAGGCACAATACATGAGCTTGGCTTTTCTATCAGTACCATAATATATTTTTTTATGTTTGCCCCTACAAAGCAATGGATGATACGCAGTTAAATTAGCTCAACATAAAGGAATTTTGCGAGCAGTGAAGAAGGCTGTGGTAATATAGTAGCTTTACTCTGGCATGCCTGAGTGCTACTTCTCAACAGGCTGATTGCATACCTTCACCCAGTTGCTTCTTTCTCTCATTGCCTCTCAGCTGAGCATTGAGACAGAGTATGACTTGAGAAGAAAAAAAGATCCCTGCAGCTAAGGCAATGGAAAGAGACACACAAAGCCAGAAACTCTTTAATTTGCTAGCACTTTGCAAAACATCTGAAGCCCCAGAGACTCATATATACCAATATTTTCATAAGCTCACTTGTCTCTTCCACCGTGCCATTTGAAGAGTGCCAAGTGAATGAAGCTACTGAACTATATTTACTTTTCTCCTCAATGGTGATGAGGCTGACAACCATCTTGAGCACAAATTTTGTTGGGATGAGAAGAGGTGTGATTCCTCAGCGATGCAGCTATGCTGGCAGAAATCTGTACTGAGGTGTAGTCGAAATAAGGTCTTTGGAAGTCATTAAAACCTGAATTTTACACATAACCACACATAACTTTGAAAACATGGGGTTTTTGCCTTCCAGCCTGATTTTTCACTGCATTACATTTTCAGAGTCATTGACCCTTTTCCAACTGGCTGTAGACTCCTATCAAGTCTGAAATGAGTTAGAAAAGTGAGGGTTCTTTTTTTTTTGGAGGTTAAGAATAAATAGATGGATCACATGAAGCGTCTAATGCTACACTCAGTGTGGTCCTTGCATTCAGATTTTTGACTCTCATTACAAGATGCAGCTTCACCTGCATAGCTGCATCTTTCTCTAGACCTTTATCATGTCTAAGAGGGTTTTATTTGTGTAGGTATAAATAAAGCATTACAGAATCACAGAATGGCAGGGGTTGGAAGGGACCTCTGGAGATCATCTAGTCCAACCCCCCTGCCAGAGCAGGGCCACCCAGAGCAGGCTGCACAGGACTGTGTCCAGGCGGGTTTTGAATATCTCCAGAGAAGGAGACTCCACAACCTCCCTGGGCAGCCTGTTCCAGGGCTCTGTCACCCTCACAGTAAAGAAGTTTTTCCTCATGTTCAGGCGGAACTTCCTGTGTTCCAGTTTGTGCCCGTTGCCCCTTGTCCTGTCGCTGGGCACCACTGAGAAGAGTCTGGCCCCATCCTCTTGACACCCACCCTTGAGATATTTATAAGCGTTGATGAGGTCCCCTCTCAGTCTTCTCTTCCTCAGGCTGAACAGCCCCAGCTCCCTCAGCCTTCCCCCATAGGAGAGATGCTCCAGTCCTTTAATCATCTTCGTGGCCCTCCGCTGGACTCTCTCCAGTAGTTCCTCGTCTTTCTTGAACTGGGGAGCCCAGAACTGGATGCAGTACTCCAGATGGGGCCTCCCTAGGGCAGAGTAGAGGGGGAGGATAACCTCTCTCGACCTGCTGGCCACATTCTTTGTTTAAAAGTTACATGAGGAGAATTTCACTTTGTACTAGCATAATAAAAATACACTACAATCACTTCCAAACAAAGCATGAGAAACTGGAAAAAGGAGAGTCCTATTGCTAAAAGTGTAGCTGACTTAGCCTTGTATTACTTTGCCAACACACCTGTGAATAAACTCTGTTGTTACAGACATGTTCACTGTTATCTTACTGTTGTTCTTACATTGCTTTTGTACAGAACATGCTTTTGCAGACAGATGAAATTGCTTGAGATTAGATTAAATGGAATCCCTGCTCACGTAATGAACACTGATACAACTGACATTAGTAGTTTAGTACTCCGAAGGTAGCCAGTATGAGAAGGAAGCATTTGTGGGACTAGGTGGTGCAGGGCTACCCTACTGCAGAGCATTTGCAGAAGGGAGAAAATTAAATTAATAGTGTTGCTGTGGTTTTTATTTTCTCCAAAATGCCCTCTAGTGTTGTTTGAACTTTTAGTAGGTTTATAGTAAAGTTAGCTCATTTTGTTAAAAATAATTTTGCCTTTCATAAAAGTTTATCTCACTAAAAATTAAACCTTCCTAGTTAATTTTGGTTTGTGTGTTTCTTATTTCTTTGCCAACCTAATCACATTCTTTCCACACAAAATGAAGAAAAAAAGCTTTGTTAACTTCAAAATACTTGGAGTATTTTGAATACTGTTTTAAGTAAATAGCCATGAAAGCTTTTACTTATATTAAAACCCAGGATAAAAATATTCTGGTTTTTTTCCAACAAAGCAGCAGTATCTCCTTACTTACACCTAGTAAGATAGTGTTTCATAAAGATTTGTATGAGATGATTTATGAAATTGTTAACTAGTTAAAATGCAAATAAACTATTATTTGTATAGCTTGGTTCTACAAATTATTATTTTTCCTTGTGTTAAAAGTGGGGATACATACCTCATTTGAGTGCATACAACCCCTACTTTTTAAAGTAAAATGCTTTAAAGTAATGCAAGTAAAGTCTAAAATTGTCTATAAAAATAAATTCATTAGATATTTTAAAATATCTTAAAGTGCCAAAAAAGTTTTCCAGAAATCAGTGATTACACTGCAAACATGCCACAAAGGGGAACTGTTAACAAGTGTGCCTTTGCCAAAGGTAGGAAGATTGCCAACATCTAATTGGCTTTAAAGTTTTGTTCTATCAATGGTGTATTGTATCTTAAAAGCAGTAATGCCAACCTTATGATTTTGGCGTGAAATAGGACCTCAAAATATCTGACTGATTATGGCAGGAAGGAACTATTTTCTTAAGGAAAACTTGCTAGCCTACTTGTTGCTCTAGTGTAGGTAAAGAGTTCAGTTTGTACAACACATCAAAAAGAACACTATAAAAGTTGTATGTGAGAATGACAAGTAGTAAACATATAACTGGTACGTATCTGTTTTCATTGGTAGATCTTATAGTGCTTTATAAAAAAAGAGTATAGATGGCATTGCAAGAACTGATCTTTTAGCTGCCAAACCCATTTCAGTCATTGTTGCTCCCTAACTCTAGGTATACCTGGAGCCCCCCCCAGTCCGTCCAGTCAGTTCAATTCTTTTTTGACAGCTTTCTATACTGGAAATGAGTAGGATTTTAAAAAAATCCTTTTTTTTTTTTTTTCTCCCCGGCTGCTCATCCCCATCCTTGCATTACAATTTACCGCCCTCTCAGGTATGCCAATATAACTGTTGTTAACCCGCATCCTTTCACTCATCTGTTCTGCAGTCTGCCCCAACAAATGCTTGCACTGTCACGCTGGTCCTCACTCTGGAGGGACTGGATGGGCCAAGCTGGAATGAACGACTGGGACAGAAAGCTCTTAAATCAGCTCCTAAACTACTGGGCATTGGAAATGTAAAACCAGATTCTTGGTTGTGGGAAGACAAATGAGGTTCCCAGTGTCGTACAACACGTCAGTGGCAGAAAAGGGAAGGAAAACGCAACTTTCTTGACGGTGATTATCACACAACCATGTCATACCCATTACCATTATTACCATGCTCATTAAGCCACATTGCCTTGCTATTATTAACGCGTAGTTACCGTATCATCTCGCTTTGTAGACTGCTGCTGGCTCATTTCTGCAGGATCTGAGAAATGTGGAGAAAAAAGATGCAGTACCTTTATACTGCATGGTCCTGTATCCCAGCTTCTTAGATCGTTAAAAACTTGTGTATATTTACTTACATCGTTACCCAATGAATGCTTAGTGACGTTATAAATCTAGACCTTGGTGTTTAAGAGACTGAGATTTATTTTCTGACACTGTAAGAAATATGTGTAGACCTTAGGTGTGCTCCTTAACATTTGTGACATTGTAACATGGATGTTAAACATGAGATCTTGTCAGACCACTTGTAATACAGAGAGCAGCTGCTGCTGCTTTCTACCTGTTTCCTACCTGCTGTTTTCTACCTGTTGGTACATTGTGCCCATTAAGTTCCAGGATATGTAAAGAAATATAAACAAACATGTAAATAAACAGAAAACAATGTAAAGAAGGCTACTCTTTTTATTCTTAGTGCTGAAAATGTGGCCATCTTAGTTTGCTTTAAAGGTCTCATATAAAAAGAAAAAACAAAGAATTTAAAAAAACCCCTACAAACACAGAACATTTATAGTGTTTTTTGTCAATTTGCATTTTCTTAGGTTTAAGGAATTTTTTTCCCTTAATAAGGAACCTCTGAAAGCAAAGGGAAATATATGCACTGTGTCAAATTATGCTAAGGGTATCTGGATTCACTTTCAGAGCCTGCCCCTGACTTTAACTCTATTGATCCGGGATAATTACATTTGATCAGATTTTTTAAAATTTTCCATTACTTTGGGGAGATTTCCTTTTCAGGCCAAGGAGTTTTATAGTCTAGATTGATAACTAAGCACAATTTTCACTGAATTTAGTGAGAGTTACAGGCATATGACACCTGTAAAATGAGACCCTCATTACAGAGCGATATTTAAATTCGACATTAACACTACTTAGTGTAGCCAAAAGAAACTACAGTGGATGCAACAGCACATTTGAGACTTGAATCAAAATGAATTGGCAGCCAAGCCGACAGTGTTTTATTCCTCCTTCTAACCTTTCATCTTGCATTTGTTGCGTTTACTTCTCTGCATTGGAGAGCTTTCATAATGTTTGTAAAATGCAATAAAAGCAAAGTGAAGCTGCTCAGGAATCCCTGAGCTGCAAATAGTTGGAGCTGGGAGAGCATTCCAGAGAAATATCCCTGCATATTTCCTCTCTGACTGGCCACTGCTGGAGACAGACTACTGGGCTAGAGGGACCTTGAGTCCAACATAATATGACATTCTTCACGCTTGTAAATATTTGAGTTGGGATTCTCAGGGCAGCGTTCATTTCCTAGCTGTGTGCACTTCACTAGATAACTAACTGGAATGTATAAGCAGCCATGCAAGTAGTTATTTTTGTCTACAAAAAAACCCCCAAACCCAACCTTGTGTAATTTGAACTGCTTTATTTCTTGCTGAATCGTACGAAATATTCTGCAGCGGTATGTAATTTAGTAATCAACCATGAACTGAATATGTGTGATATTCTGAATATTGCATATATATAAGGGGAAGCAAATTCCAGACTTCTGTGGGAATGTAGTGCCCTGGGGGAACATAGAAACTTTGTTTTGGTATGAACCCTTACTGTCTGTTTTGTCAGAAGCATTTGTACTGTAGTTTGGAACGTGGTTGCATGTCTCTGAGGCATCAGGTGAATGTTAGAATGGGTAGGTTACCGCAGGGTACCAGTGTATACATATTTGCACTAATTGATACCAAGTTCAGTTAAGCACTAGAGTTTTTGCCCTCTTTTTAGCTCTGATAAATCCCATTAGGATGTTTAGGCTAGATTGTGCTGACTGGGTTTCTCGGAAGAGCTGAAAAGATTCAAGTACCTATTTCCCAGAAGAATTCATCCCCTTCAAGTTCTCTTCAAAATCCCACCCAAGTAGAATGCAATAGAGATACTTTATGTAGCTGAATTTCATGGAAATGCTGTGGATTTTCCAATGTCACTGAAGATGTTTCATCCAAAGAAACAGTCCTTTTAATCACAGCATTTTGCTAAATCGTATGTGTTGCAGTTCTGGTTATGAGCAACTTCAATCACTACTATCTTTTACAAATAAGTAGGATGTTGTATGTGAGTGACTGCATTTGGTTGTACCATGAACAATACAGAGCTGTTCCATTTGGAGAACTGACACACAAAAAAATTAAAGTGTAAGGACAGTTACCTGTAGAGCATCCCATAGCAATTTGGGGTTGGTTTCATTTTTGTGTTTTAACTGGAAAATACGTTTAAAATTATTTTAATGGATTTAGAATCTGTCAATGTTTGTGTACAAGAGCTTATTTTTACATGCTTATTTCACACAACATAGAAATGCAAAGAGGAGGATGACTTTGGTTCAGATTTAGATGAACAGCTTTTGTAAAAGCAGCTGAAGAAGGAAACAAGTTCCAAAAGAAGTATTGCTATGTATGATGAATATTTGGTATCATTCATGGTCATTTTATTTTGACTTCTACCTGCAATGCACTACATGTAGAACACACTGATTGGTGTGGGAATTGCACAAAACAGACACTCAGTGCCCTTTCTGCCAGTTATGGGGTACTGACATAGGAAAAGAAAATGAACGTGGTAGGGCAACATGGAAAAGCAACGTGGAAAAGCTACATGGTAAGTTGATCTCAAACTTAAGGGGTCCGAGTAAAGATAAGGTAATTGTTGCCCAGGAAAAGATGCATGCATATAAAACACAGAAAAAATAGTTACTTTATTTCCAACCAACATACGTATATCAGTCTAAAAGCATCAAACTCACATTACTCTGATAAAACCCTGAACTAACCTCCTCATGATATAGAAAGAGAAATCCTGGCACTAACTCAGTCCTTGGGTTTTCCTGCACCAAAGTATAAAGCACATTGCTTCACAAACATTTTGTCTGTGTGGCACGCCCCTGAGCAAAGTTTTGGCTTTGCAAAAATGGGAGGCAATCTTGCTTGTATTGATGTTCTCAAGAGTTTGTTCCTGATTTTAGAGGAAGCAACATAAGGTCCCCGGAGGAGCAAGGTGCATTAGGGGATATTCCTCATCACTGGCTTGCTAGAAGAACTAATAGCCAGGAACATAACCTACTGCAGATCAAAAGAGCAATTCATTAATTTTTGACAGAGACACTGTTACTTATAATTCAACATAAAAGAACCAGCTTTTATTTTCTATACTTGGTTGCAAAACTCAATTTTATATGTTTTGTGCATGCAGTTAATAATAAATGTAATTCCTTTGGCATTTTAGCTATATAGAGGATACAGGAAACATCAACTTTGTATGCAAAATGACAGAGAAGACTTACAAGAGCAGCGCACAAATCAATGTGGATCAACATATCTCCTCTATTCCACACAAAGACAAAACTACTGCCATTACTGTGGTCCTGTATTGTCTATATTGCCTGAATTGCCTCAACTGTCTTGTCCATTGAAAGATTTTTGAAAGGAATTTGTAATAAAAAGATTTGGAATGTATACGGACGTGAGGCAATTAGTTGCAGAATCTTTATTGTAACAAATCTCCATTCTGCCCTTGAATATTCAAGATGACTACACTTTATGTAACATTTAAGAGTTCTAAATACAAACCACGCATTTAGTTTAAGTGTAGCGCTATAATTTCACCATGTAGCATGCATACCTATGGAATAGCTTGTTTATTATTAATTTTGTTTTAAATCTCTGTTATATATTAATGCATTTCCCTAATGCAGACTATTTTTATAGGTTACTTTTAAGTAACAGCACTTAAGAAAAGTAATAGTCAGCTGCAGTGAAAAATTGCAGAAGAAATTATCAGAGAACAATACTTTTTAGAAGGAATATGCTGCTTGTTCATAAAAAATGATCCATGCTTCATCTGTGCTAACTGTAGTATGAATTCCAGTAGAGCAGAGTCACTGGGGTGTTGGTCACCACAACAATAGGATCATTTGGTAAAGGTCAGCATTATAGTGTCAGAGCTCTACCAAAAAAAAAAAGGGGGGGGGGGAGGAAAAAAAAAGGGAGAGATGCAATAATTTTCTTTCCTAAAATAAGAAAAGGCAAACCTTTTGTTAATGTACAACTTACTGAAGTTAAAAAGTAATTTGATTTTTGTTGCCTGAGCTTGGAGATAAATTAAGAGCACACATTACACAGAGAGATGTTTATTACACTAAAAGTAACCAGTTAAATCTAGTTGAGAAATACATTTAAGAGTCTCCCCTTAAAACACACAGTACTAAACTAAAACTTGGCTATGATTTAAAACCTACTACTACTATGAAATTGATAATAATAATAATAATAATAATAATAATAATACCACCACTAATAACAAATTAATTTACTGTGGACACCTTGAATATAACTAAATATAATTGAAATGCAAATCTGGTCTGTTGTGCCTGCCTTTCGATGTCTGACAACTTCTAGGAAAAGATACACAAGAAAAATCAGGACAAGCTTCCAAAATCCGGAGTTGTTGATTTAGGAAAACCAGAGTTTTCTGAGTCAGACTTCCTTATTATTATTATTTCTGTAAAACCGACACAGTATGCCTGCTCATGTACACAAACTAAAGCTATGATTTACAAATAAGATGGAATAAAAAATATTTTCTATGACTGATTTGTTTGAAAGAAAAATACTTTTTGAGTAGTTTATTTTTTTTCTCCCAGCAATACATTATCTTCATTGAACATGAAATCAAACTTTGGTTTGTTACTATTAAAAATGAACATAAATATATCGTTATCACTAGAGTAATATAATCCTATTATCATTTTATTAGATAAGCAGTGACAATGTTGTGTTTGTAATAGCCTCTAGAGATACAATAAATCTAGCAGGGGAATGTCAGCCTGGTCCAAGACAGATTAAATGTAGAGAACTGGAATATAGTTCCCAGTAAACAAACACTTTGAGGTCAGGAGGTCGTACTTGCTCAGCTGTTCTTCATAAGCCCTATTGGAAATAACTTTCATACCATCACTGAGTATATTTCATGCTACCTAATAATACCGAGGGCCAAGTACAGTTGTGATATAAATGATTTCTAAGTGAAATATTGAGTGTAAAATGATCAAAAAGCAATATGTAAATGGGAAATCAGGATGATGTTAGACATCCAATGGGTGCAATTCATAAGATCTGCTCTTTTGTGGGGAAAAAATTCATCCCACTTGGAAGCTTGTGTAAATTCCCATTGACAAATGAGCTGATTTGGCCTCAGCAACCCTGTGATTAATACAACAAAAACTAAGGCTAACTATATTTGAATTTAGAAAAGGACTAGGAAGAATATTCAGCCAAGGAACTCTCCCTTGGCAGTTGACTAATTGCAGCAGAATGGGGACCGCAAGTCAACAAAGGTCTGGGAAGGAGAGAGAGAACTACGGATTGAATTTGCTTTTGGCATCTCTTCTAACAAGGAGAAAAATGCCTGGATTCTGGGAATGCTAAAATAAATACATCTCTCTCTCTCTCTCTCTCAATGTGCGGTTTATTATGGGTAAAGTTCTCAAAGACTGTTAAGATAACTTGGTGTTTTTCAGACTCATACACCTCTATCACCCAATTTTAAGGAACTGCTGCACTACTTACAGGCAGTATTAGTAACAGATACTGCTGACAAGCTCAGTCAGGTCTCAGCGGTAGCATTTAAGCAGGCAGTTTCATAAAGCCTTACAAAGTCTCCTTCAGCACAAACATGGTATATTCAAAATATGCGGATATACAGACCAAATGCTGCCCACTGGCATATCCCAGTAAAGATAACTGAAATACACACTGTAAAAAGAGATTCTAACCATGGCGTTTGTGTGCAAAACACTCACTACAGGCCCAGCAGATCCTTTCGCCATGTAGTGAACTAAAGCCTTATGTCATGGCTGTAACATTACTGTGTTTTTAAAAGAGTAAGAGTTGTTACTCACATTAATAATGTAAATTATGTTTTGATTGAAAGATTCTAGTTCCCAAACACAACAACACGCAACCACACTTTGGACAATATTGCTAACTTTGCTACATTATAATGTAAAATATTTATTAGCAAAAGGGAGAGCCATTTATTAAATATGTTTCTTTTTGTAGAAAGTTGTAGAAATGTTAGCACTGCAGTATTCTGCCTTTTTGAAATATTCCTTATACAAGGAAATTCATTTGTGAAATAAGAAAAGGTATGAAAGTTTAAAAAAAATAGGATACGCATGGTAAAAATATAGTTTGCATTTCTAAGTAGTCCTGATCAAATAAAATCAGAAAGACTGCATTACTTTCTGTATGTAAATTTGCATAGCAAATCCAACATACTCTTCTCTGTACAATGTTAACAGACACAATAGAATAACAAATAATCAGGGGGATGAATTAAAGACAAATTTTCATTTTAGCACTGGGCTTCCTAGTAATTGATTTGTACGTAATGTATGTAACAATATGGTTATTATTTTTGCATGGAATTTAAGAACTCGTAACGTAGGAGTTTCAGAACTCAAGCAGTAGGAGAAGGTGAGAAACTAGACTCAAGATCTGTTGACCGAGAAGTTTTCCGTACAAAGAGCAACACGAGAGCTTTAGACCCTTCTCCAAGCTGAATGTGGGGCTATGGCGAAAAGCAGGGTGAGTGGCCCTCCGTCTCAAGTCCCAGGCCAGGCACAGCCTCTCACCAGCGCGCTGCGTGACCCGACGGCCATCCTCCTCGGTGCTGAGTCAAGCGTGAGAACAAACTCCTGCATCAGTTGGGTGGTTGGGAGTTGTGGGGCAGCACCAAGCTCCCCAGTTCGAGCACGTGATGCGCCAGATGCAGCTGCTCAGGGAGCCATAGTAAAGCAGTGGAGACAGAAGAACTGCTAAAGCCAGGATAGGGGAGCAGGAGACAGCATTAGTATGAGGACTCAGACGTCTTTAGATCCTTTGAGAAAAATATATACCATTATGAGAAAATAGGAAGGCTGCCAAGCTTCTTGCAGATACAGTATACAGACACTTCTGTGCTCTGTCAGCGGTGGCAGCCGGTGCTGGAGGGGGACCCAGAAGGGGATACAAGAAGCACGCTGTAGGTAGCTGTGGAAAGTGTCTTTCTACTTTCAATCCCTCGGAGTTAAGCTCTATGCCCTGAGGTGCAAGAACTTTGAAATCTCATTGCTTGTTTGTTTCCTGCCACATGCAGTTTTCCTACCTCTGAAAACAAAATGTTGGTCATTTGGGAGCTTCCTATTACTTCCAGATAGCAAAGATAAAAGGCTGGGAGAAACAGTAAATCTACCAAAGCATACAAAACAAAGGTATTTACCTGTTCTATATCTGCTAAGATTTAAGTGACACCTACTCAGTGGTCATTTACATGCAGTTCTGTGTACGCCAGTAAGAGGTATGCTAGAAGGAAAAAAAACCCTTGCAAACATCATAAATAAGAAATGAAACACTCCCCCAGACCTGGGTCTCCAGTGCACATATATTAATTACACACCAGAGAGTAAAGCCTCAGTATGTGCAAGCGTTTAATTCATTATTTGCATTTATTAAAAACATTCCTTTTCACTTTAACAATACAGTAACCCAACAGTGAAGTAGCAGCAATTCAAATGCGGTCATTTACAGACATGCGGTTTCTAGTGCCCATTGTACAATGCAGCGCTGCCAAGTCTCACACCTTAGGAGTAAGCTCTTGCTCTCTCCTCTCTCTGTCACACACATACATGCACACACATACAAAATTTACATGTCTGCTCTCACCTATACTCTTTTGGGAAAACCCGCAAATTTCATCCATCTCACTCATACAGATTTTAAAATCCTGGCAGCTTTTGAATAGCTTTTCTTCATCAGCTGCAATTAAGTGTTGGAAAAGAAATCCAAAATATACAGAGAGAGACTTTCTCCTTAATAGGAAATGTTAGCAATAGTATGTGATTTCTAATATGTTCCAAAGTTTTGCCACGCCATCTTACTGGAAGGCAAAGTCTGTATGCCCTGTGATTAGATTTCCTTAAATGCTGGGCAATTCAGTGTTGTCAGCCATAATATAAAACATTATTTATAACTATTTAACTGTTTTAAGAGTGTAGTTAATAGCTTTCTGTAACGTGATCTTAAAGAAGTTGATTAAGTGTGCTTTACAACGTGACCAGAAAGAGCTTCCGATTAGTGACATCGATATATATATTTTACATCTCACATGGCCCATACTTTTAAAAGTTGGGAGTGTTGAAATAGGAGTTAAACCAAAATGAAATCAAATCATTAGAACCAAAGCATTTCCTTACCACACTTCATCAATATCATCATGTCACAATAGGTTGAATATCCACAACATAAAGTACCTTTCTCTGGTTATAAAACCTAGAAATATATAATTTTTCTGTCACTCACACAAAGCAAAGATGGGCCTCAGGGGGAGAATTCAGGGCTGGATCTAAAACTCATCATGGCTTTGGTTCAGGCTATAACACAGAAAGTAAACAGAAAAAATGTTAGGCTCTGGATCTGAATAAAAGTTCAAATATATCCAAGGTTAAACAGATGTGATGGGGACCCATCTCTAATTTCAAGGCTATAAACTGCTAAAGGAGCTCAGAGGTTTAAAAAGATAATGTAGTTATGAAAATAGTAAATGTTTTCCAAACATGCAAGACTCTTCCCTGGGAGTCGGTAACTGTCCCACACTTCCTTTGGCGATTCTGGATAGCTGCTTCCAGTTTTTATTCCTCATTCTTCTCATGCCTGAAGAGGGACTAGTCTCATCCTGGCAAAGAAAGTCTCAGTATAATCACAAAGAAGAGGAATTTTTATGTCCCAGACTGAATTTCAAACTGCTTTGGAATCTAGTAATGTTCAAATCCAGTTACTGCATTCACATAAATTTTTAGCTTATTTAATTTTTCTATCAAACCTACAATCTTAATTTGTCATTGTGTATTTGTCCTCATATTTATGCACTTAAGAAACTGAGACACTAAGAAAAGGGTTCTGCCAGGTTTTTATTTCCAAATAAATACCCTGGTGAAATGTTTTTCACGAACAAAACGAGACATATATTCTTGGGGAATTGTACCTCTAAACACAAAAAGAGAGAGAATTGATTTATTTTCAGTCCTAAGAAGGGAAGGCCACAGGGAGATCCTATTGCTATCTACAACCAGCTAAGCAGAGGGTGTAGAAATGATGGAACCAAACCCTTTTCAGAGGTGCACAGAGAAAGGACAAGAGGCGAGAGACAAAATTGGAACGTGGGAAATTCCAATTTGATATAAAGAAACTTTTTTACAATGCGTGTTTTCAACCACGGGAAGAGGTCCTCTAAGTGACGGTGGAATCCCCAACCTTGGAGACATTCCAAATGTGGCCGGGCAAGGCCCTGAGCAACATTGTTCTCCTTTGACCTGCTCTGGAGGTCCCCTCCAACCTCCATGGTTCTGATTCTGTGACATACCTATGGAGAATTGCATCAAAAAGATACTTGACATTCACCTTTTTTCCTTTAAAAACCCACCCAAATATTGGCTAAACACTGGTTCTACATGCTTAGAGTACAATTCTGGTATACGTGAAAAGTAAGCCATTTGTTATAAAATACTGGCTTGAATGAAAACAATTTCCTGTTACTGAAATCAGTGGGGTTGGAAAGGTGACAATCAAGTCAGAAGGAGATAGGATTACTGCCATCGTACCTGTAATAAACTTTTCTAATTGAATTAGTGTATTAGTGCTAGAGAGTCTCACAAGACTAGGGATTCACTAGAAATGCTGACATCAAACTTCTTTTTTATTTTATAATTTTAAATATTTTGCAGAGAATGTAGGCAAAGATAGAAAAATAATGGGTTTTTTTGCTACTCAAGAGCAAGTTTTACAAAAGATTTAGATCACATGGATGAATTTCAGAATACAGTATCTCGTGATCCCTGCCTAGAAAATTCAGACTGATTAAGGCACTCAACCATTAATTCTCAGAGCAAGTGCAAGTTTCACCAGTTCCAATCACATTTTTCTTGATCCAAATCTTTGTTTCTACCAGTATAAGCATATTGATTGTTGATCCTGGGATCACAGTGGACAACTTGTCCATTTGGGTAAAGTTCTTCATTTCTTAAAGGGGCAACAACAAGATGAGGAAAGGCTCTGCACCGTCCTTCTGCAGAATAACTATAAATTCTAGAGGAATAAGATTGGCATCTAAACTTAGGATACAAATACATAAATGAGAACACTTACTAAATCATACATTTATTTCAGTAAGAAATGTTCTTAATTTGAATAATTGAAGAAATAATTTTGTATTTTATATATATTATAACCACTATATATATGTGATTAAGATAGAGAGTTTAAAAATACATTTTTTCCTGAAAATTGTGGATATAAATACAAGAAAATACAAGATTATTCTTGATTTATTTGTCCCAATATCTATACTGTACATGTGACAACCAGCATATGTAGTTTGTTTTACCTCTTACATATGCATTTAGCAATAGAAATAATAACTTAATACTGAATTATGACTAAACCATAACTAACAGTTTTGACTGAATGAACATTTATGAACTGAGCACGGCAATACCTCAAGTTTCTTAAAAAACCCAGAATTGGGGATAATTTTTTTTTTAAAATTAGGACACAGAATTTTTTTCCAGGCATTCACTGTAAAAACTGTTAGCTGCCAAAGAACATCTTTATTTCAGACTTCCCATTATATTCCCATAAACCAGCATTATAATGGTGTTAAATGAAAGCAAAACTACTTAGTCTCACCGACAGTGACACTCCCCAGCTAGTGACTATAAACCCCAAGTTCTCCCCAAGTCCCAGCCCTCATGAGAACAGCGTCTTGAGACTCTTACGTAGCCCTTTATCAAGTCATGCAGAGCAAAGAGCAGCGAGGAGAAGAAATGGAGGACAGAGATAAGAAGAAACAGCTCTCCCCACCTCCTTAGAAATATTTATTGCCTTTCTGATTAACGTACTAGTTTAATTTTCCACTACAAAAATTGATCTGGTCTTAAAGGAGAGAGTGCTGCACATACACTTCTTGTGTCTTCCAAAACAATCTATTAGTACAATGCAAGGAATTTATTGCTTTCCAGGGAAAATGGAATATATGGATGACATAAGATATTATTGTGTATACAAATCAAAGAGTTACTTAGTAACGTGTGGTACACCTGAAGACATAAGATTGTTTTCAGAAACAAGAAGCGCGAAACAGAAGCAAGTACAATGAATAAGCTTAATTACTTAAAAGGACAGTTTCTATGCGCCAGTTTAGTTTCATTTCTGTTAGGACTGACCACAAAAAAGCTGGTGAACTTGTCAAGAACCTAAGTCAATAGTTCTAATAATTAATTCCATACTATTCTGTAATACAATATTAATTATAATAATCTCTCTCTACATAACCTGTTTGTTGAGTATACACCTGAAAACATATAAGAAATAGTAGCAGCAAAGACGTAAAGGCGATCTCAAAGACAATTTGCAGTAGCAACCAGCGCTGGGCGTACTGGGAGAGCTCCCGCGTACCAGTGACGGTTACTCATCACTGTTCCTTGTTACTCAGCCCCATTACTCTGGTAAGTGACCTACGACTCGACTTTGGATGAAAATCAAGTAGAGTCAGTGTATTTATGAGGTAATGTACTTTCATGGAGATCCGCCAATGTACGCAAGCAGAACTGCGTGTAAGGATGTACGGTCACTCTTATCTCACCCCTCCATCGGCTTGGGAAGAGCTGCGAAGGCTGGGGGATTAGCGGTGGCGACTTACGAGGTGCCAGCACGCCTGTGTTTTGGAAGTGGGACGGAGGAGGAGATGATTAAATTAGGGTGCGTGAGTATTACAGAAGTAATGTTGTAATAGCGAACACGAAGGGAGGGAACTGGGGCAGGGGGCAGGTGCACTTCACGGAAGTAACAGCTGCACGGCCCTACACCCGCTGGGCACGCAGCGCTGGTCGGGCCCGCTCCCCCCACGGAAGGCGTGTGCCTGTGGGAGGGCGCGAAGGCCTCAGGGGGCTCGCGCGGGGCAGGCTGGGCTGGGCTGGGCTGGGCCGGGCCGGGCCGGACCCCCCGGCCAGCGCCAGCGCCGGCTCCAGCCGGTTCCCCGCCGGCGGCCCGCCCCCGCGCGGGCAGGGCCAGGGCTGGAAGTGACGCGGGCGGGCGGGGCTGTGAGGCGCTGATGGCGGAGGCCCCATGTTGATGTCCCCGGCGCCCTCCGCGCCTGTCTAGGTAAGGGCCCTCCCGGGCCTGGCTGGGGGGACGGGTAGGTCTGACACCCTCTTTCCTGCCGGCCTCTGGCAGCCGCTGGGGCGGGCGGGGCCGTTAGGCCGCGGGCCTCGGTTCTGCGCCACCGGGAAGCCGCCCCCCTCCCCCCCCCAGCTGTTTCGGGCCGGTCGTAGTCGGGAGGAGAGAAGGGGGGGAGCGGCGGGGAGCCCGGGCGGCCGTGCTGTGGGAGGCAGCAGGGCTCCCTTCCCCCGCCGCGGCGGCGAGCGCGTTGTGAAGGCCCGGAGCAAAGGTGATCCGCGGTGGGCAGGTGAGGCCGGGCCGGCCGCTGACGGGGCAGGGCGGGGGTAGGGAAGGGACGGGAGGCAGCGAGGCGCAGGCCGGCCCGGCGGAGCGGGGGAAGGCAGGGCAGGTAAGGGCCTGGGGTGTCAGGTGCGCCCCGTCCCGCCGGGACCGCAGCCGGAGGACTCCGGGAGGAGCTGGCTGGGGCGGTGCGGCTTGTCTTGTTTTTGTTTTTCCTGCCTGGCGAGCTTTTCCTCCGTCCGTCCTTTTCGGTGCGTACAACCAAACGCGTCGTTCAGCCTCCCCGAGGGAGTCGCTCGTCATGTCAGTAATGAAGCCTAAGCGTAGCTCTTCCTCCTTCTCCTCCTCCACCTCCCCTCTTTCCCAACCGGTAGCTGTGAGCTAAGTAAGCAAGCACCCAGCATCCTCTAAACTATCCTTCAACTGTAAGTAGATCTCGGCGTCACCTAAGATCCGGGGATTTTCCTGCTGGGGAACGGTAATCCCAGATGATTCTGCTGGTCTGCACAAGTTCAGATTTGTGAATAGTTCTGCTTCGGGCTTGGAAACCAGCCTCACTTTACTTGTTTCACTAAGGCTAGTATTCAGCTGTGCTAGCTGGCAGCCAGTGTGCAGAAATGAATGTTTGGTTTTTCTTTTTTGGTGTGGTGTGTTTTTTTTTTTTTTAATATGTGCTTAGAATAAACTATCCAATTTTTAAAATAGACCTATTTAAAAAAAAAGTTCAGTTGGTTTTGTTATTAATGTTTTGTTTACTCTTTTCATACTTATCATGGGTAATGAAAACTGAAGCAGTCTGTTTCATGTCAGTATTATTTGGCTTCAGGTACTGCTAAATTACTAAAAATGAATGAATTTGTTGCACTTGGAAAAAAAATAAGGCTATTCTGTTTCTTTTAGAATTGCAGAAACTGCTGCTTCATACCATTTATGGTTCAGAGTGGATTTGAGAAATGTCTTAAATGTAATCCTCTGTTTCGAGAGTTGTGGGAGTTTTCAGTGTTTTACTATGCCATAAAATTTCATACGCTCTTCTGGACTCTGAAGCTAGATAATGGATAGGATTTATGTGTACCCTATTGTCTCTCAAAAGCTGTCTTTTGATCTTTACTCAATATCTTGCTTGTGTAAGTTCTTGTTTTTGTCCTTTATATCTGTTAAGCTTCACAAGCTTGGCATTTTGTCTTATTACTGGCGTTGTTCAGGGTACAAAACTGCTTTTTATTTAACATCTGAGACATCAAAATAATGTCATGGCTGCCTGTAAGTACTTCATGCGTTACACTAAATTGGGCAGTAATAAGCTTAAAACATTGAGGGCTTAAACCTAAAAAAATCCCTGTTTACCTTTTCCCTGTTTTGAATGATGAATAGCTGTTTACTTCAGAGTGCATTTTATTTCAGAAAACATGAGCTCTTTGCTACTTTTTTTTGTAATTGGTGAAAAGAAACTTTTAAGAGGCTATAGGAAATACACAGACAACCTTTAATCTTTGAACTTCTTGAGACCTGCAGTGGCCCATCCCTTTTTGAGATTGGTTTCCGCATGCATCTTCAGTGAAAGTAATACATTATGTCACACGCTTGGCAGTTACCTTGTTCAAGGTGTGAATTTGCTTGGTCATTATAAAATCACTTTTAGTAGCAAATGCAAGCATAGGATGGCTCATCTTTCTAGAAATGTGTTAGATATGTAAGGCCTCAATCCTCCTAGTATCAAATGTTTTGATAAACTTGTGATTCTATGTTGAAATCAAACACTTGAAACTTCTCAGTTGCCCGTCTTACGTTTTGGCAGATATTGCCAAATCTGAGGAAGGGACATTATTGTTCTGCTTTTGAAGCATCTTGCATTGCTGTAATTTTTAGCACTATGTATCCTGAATGAGATGGTGAATGGAAAGCATGATTAAAAGCTTTTGCAGTCTAACTGATCAGTGTTAATCTGTCAAACTGCATGCATACCTAAATGTTCCCGCTATCAATGAAGTCCATTGTTTATGGTAATGAAGCTAAACATGCAGGGCTGGGAGCATATGTGTTACAGTGAGAAAAGTAAAAGATGCCCACAGACTGCTAAACAGAAGTAAGAGAACTGTTTTGAAGAAAGAAAGAACCCCCACCTCCCCTCCCTCCCAACCCCAAACAAACCCCTCCTGTTTACCTAAACTTTCTTGTTTTTTAAAAATGTCTTAAAATAGAACTTTGATACTTTTACTGAGAGGGGAAGAAAAACTTCATATATACAAATGCTGTCAAAAGCACTGAGCAGTGCAGATTCTGAGAAAAGTTTAAAGTAGGGAAACTACAGAGCTTTGTTTCTTCTCCCCTGCTACTTCTAGAACCCTTAAGAATATTTCATTAAGTTAGAACCCTGCTTTGTTTTCACAGCACCACTTTTGTTTCCCACTTTTTGCCACTGTATCTGAGATATAATACTGAGGGCATTCAGCTAAGCAACGCTTTTTCTCTGTCTTGAGGTCATCGCTGAAATGAATGCCCTTTAATTCTGAGAGGTGATTGTTTTGGAATGATGCTGAGACAGTGCACTTTGGACTTGGTCTAGAGCTATCTGTTTTCAGAACAGAGGCACTAATTGTTAGGTTTCTCTGTCTTGTATATTTCAAATAGATTAATTTTTTAACTTAACTCATTTTTCTACTATATTGAAGTAGCAACTTCTACAATTTTCTTACAGATCAATCATGTCATCCTTTCAAGAAGTTCCGTCTTCAGCTACCGCTTTGCAGACTTCCAATTTTGCACACGTGATTTTTCAAAATGTGGCAAAAAGTTATCTTCCGAACACACACCTTGAATGTCACTACACTCTGACCCAGTTTATCCATCCTCATCAGAAAGACTGGGTTGGTATTTTCAAGGTAAGTAAAGCTTGTTCTATTGCTATTTCTCAAATGTTTACTGTCTTCTCTCTTACCAGTTAAAAAAAAAAAAAAAAAAAAGAAAAAAGTTCCAACAACAGTGGAAGCTCTCATAAACTTAAGTGGAACATCACTTAAGTGATGTATTGGTTCCTGCTATTAGAGTGTGAGTTTTGTAACAAAGATCAAACTGGAGATCAAAACTAGAGGAATGATTACACTGTAAGTCTGCTGGAGTAAAGGGAAGATGTGATGTGGTGGTGTCATGCAGAATTAAACGGAGATGATTTGAGAAGAGATGCGTGGGCACAGAGTGATATTGTGAACAGGACTATATGAAGAGTGTGAGCCAGAGTAAGTGTGAAATGTGTGTGGAAAGAACAAAAACTAAGCTGGAGATATCCTGACCCACGTCCCTGACTCATTTTTGTTGCTAGAACAGGCTGAACAGTATAGATCACTAAAATTGTTCAAAACAGACCCTTGAAAAAAGGAGGGGTGAGGCCACATCTAAGTTGCCTCACATTAGTGATTTGGTTTATTTAGAGTTATTTTTAAAGGTTAATAAAGTTTCATTTATGGGATTAGAAATTGATTAATTCTTACATCTGATTCTATTTAAGACCTTGATGTATGTATCTTTGTCAGTATAGCTCCTGGTAGATGATGCTTAAATTGCTTACTTGAATGGTTAATAGAAGTTTTGATTTGGGCTTTAAAGAAGTGATGCTTTGGCAGTGGGGAAGGGGGAAAGGTAACAGACTACCTTGGTGCTGGAGAACCTCTCCCTTAGAACTGTCCACCGTTTAAGAATGTAAATGCGTTACTTCACTGTAATCTGCAGATCACCAATGGATTGTTAGTCTTTATTCAAGATAAATTACTCTTTTGCAAAATAGAAGTACTGTGCTCTATAACAAAGCAGAAGCATTTTTAATGCTAGATGCAATGACTATACAGTCACTAAATTGTACGAGGGAGGCATTAACTTAAAACCAGGCACATTTCTCCAGTGGGAAGTTTCTAAAAATATGTCTATATATATGTTGATTATCTGCAAAGTTTTGACAAACAGTGTAACTGAGCACACTTGAATGTTTAGTTCACAGCCTTAACGAAACTTTAAAAAAATCTTTATCAAAACTTTAAAGAGGGTGCTGTTCATATTACACATAAGCATTTTTCTGTTATTTAAATGTAACTTTAGAAATGAATGTTGTGGCTTTGTTTGTTGATCTAAGTGAGGGAGGCAATCAGGACCCTAAAAGTACTAATTAGGAAAATTAAAAAAAAAAAAGTATGAAACAGTTTTTCTGTGACTACATGAAATGCTGCATACAAAGTACAGGTATCTTTGATTTCACCTTGACTGTGATGATGGATTTTGTAAACTATTGGGGTAGGAGTTTTTATTCTACTTGAGCAGTGGCAGGTAATACAGCTTTGGCAGTCATTTGAGGAATGTGTTGAGGTGACATAAAGTAGTACTACTGCTGAAAGAAACATCATCTTCTTTTACGCAGGGTAGCTTATTTCTTGTGCCTCCTCTCCTTTATGTGAAACAAGCTCTTGTGTGATGAATCAAATCAGGGAGTTGACTGAGGTTAAGACCAACATTTTGGGACTGGATTACTTTTAATGGAATTCCCCAACTGAATTTCCAGTTCACCTAATTCTCATCAACACAAGGGAAGGAAGCATTGCGAGATGAGGGAAAGGATGAAAATGGTTTTCTTTTGTCAGCTTATACTGAGTAAGTGTTGTGAATATACTGTCTTAGTATAGTTATAGTACAGTGAGTTAAATGGAGCCAGCTGTATCTGTGTCTACAAATATGTACGAGTAATGTTTACGGTAAAATAAATTGTGAAAATGTAGTCGTCTTGGGATAGATAATAGACAGAAGCCGTACTATACTGTGATCTGAGTGTAAAAAAGAGTGACTTCTGGAGAACTGATTGTTTCTGGGCAATCAACAAACCACTTGGAGGTGGTTTGAAAACTGATGAAATGGGCAGAGATTTTATCATTTACCTTTCTAAAACACATAAGAAAGATGCGATGCATCTTTAGTAAAGTGATTTTCAGCATTTTTAAAAAAAAAAAGGCAAATCTGACTAATTATGAGAACAATAATTGTTGGCCTAGTATGAAAGGAAAGTGAGGCTTCTGTGAGAGAACTCAAAGCATTGATTCACTGACCGTTCACATAGAAGGAACAGAAGTCCACCTTGTCTTTCTGAGGTGAATAAATTGCTTAGAAAACAAACCTGTTTAAGCTGGTGTCATTTAACTACCTTGCCTGGAATGGTACTGAAAGTTACTAGTGTTGTAATGGTGAATACTGGACAAAGGGAAAAGGCACCTGTTTAAAAGCAAACAAAAAACCCCCAGCAGAAAAAACCTAGTGGTAATTTCAGATTAGTATAGAAAATAAGAATGGAATTGGTTTTATCACCCCACCCCCTTAGCCCCATCAATCTTGTGTTCTTTTTTGTTCTAATGTTAACTTTTGTTCCATTTTAGGGGGCAGTGGCTTCAACTGTATTCTGTCCTATGTTTGCTGAACTAGTTAGCTAAGAATTTTTTTATTGAACTGAACAAAATCTGTAGGTACCTTTTTAAGTGAATGGTTTCCATTTAGGTTGCAAATACAAATACATTTCTTCAGCGGCAGTGATGTCTTGAGTAGATATTGGTTATTTGTATCCTTATATCATCCTGTTTGTTTTGCTAGTCCAGCTGTCTGTGCAGCTGCACGGTGAAGCGGATCAGGGAAGTGATCTGACAGAAAAATACAGCCTCTCCTCTCCTAGCTTTTACCACCTTGTTTCATAACTGGTTTGGTTCTTCAGCTTGATTGCTGTGTGATGCAATGGGCAACTGTGCTGGCATCACTGTGATGGAAACAAGTGGCCTAGGAAGGTGTGTGGGGGAAGGGCTGCATCTACTTTATTGGCATGGCTGCTTAATGTGGAATGACAATGGAAGCATCTTTTTCAAATCTTTTTAGAGTTCTGTTCTGAAGAGCAGCTTTTGATGGTTTGGTTTGTCAGTTTGTTTCCTTTTTAAATGGAAATGGAGTTAATAGTTCCAGAAGCAAAACCTGATTTCATATACTGACTCTTAATTTCTATCTTGTGAGTTTTTAAATGTTTCCATAGTGTGCACTACATGTCTAATAGACTTTTTCTATTCCGTGTACATTTGCACTTGTGATTGTTGTAGTTGCCATTAGTGTTGTGCAGCTTACATGAAAAAGTGATGTTAGAAATGGAATCCTTGGTAGGAGCCATAAATTGCTTATAATTATTATTTATTAATTTATTACAGAACTTCATTTTGCTCTTCATTATATCATTCTTTTCCACCTGGCATACATTCTTTTTCACTTGCTAGACTTAATGCTTTTGAGATTTTTTCCTCACTAGGAATGTTTCCAGTTTTCTGTCTGCTGAGTATTCCACTTTAATCACTGAGTATTGGCTTCTATTTTGCCCTACGAAAAGGTAGTAGCTTTAATGAAAGGTACCACATCAGGTTCCTTCACGTTTGCAGCTGTTTATTTACAGATATCTTCTTCTCAAGAATATTTGACAAAGCAACTTAAAATAAGGAGCCAAGGCAAGATAAAGTACTGCCTTCAGAGGCATCCACCAGAGGCATCAAAAAGGTCTTGTTGAGAGGTAGAATAGGTCTAGAACTTCAGACCTGAGCTAGGGATTTGTCGCATACAGCATTATGACAAAGAACTAAATAAATCGGTGAACAAATAACAATTGTTCTAAAACTTAACAGATTCTACCAACTTCTCTGTGTATGCTGTAGATGAAACGCATTGTTTTTTGTTGTTCCCAGCGTGATTGAAGTTGCTAAACGTTGAACTCTTCCAATGCTGAGTATAAGGCATTTCATGGTGGTGGTTGATTTAAAACTGTTACCAAGAAAGTAATTTTCTGTTGTTTAGAAGAATGCAAGCCCAGTGTTCATAAACTGAAAGGGTAGTGTTGCATATAGTAGAATTATTTCAGATATACCAATTTTCTTACAAACTAAGTATATCTGAAGGCATACACGACTTTTGGGATTAGACCTTTGGCAAGAACTTGGAGGGGGCGGGAAGTACAGTAATGAAGATGATGTTACCCCTCAGAGCAGAAGTTCAGAATATGCAGCATTTCTATTCTTTTTGTATATATTTGGCTTTCTTTTTCTTCCTTGTCCCCTACAGGAAGCTTAAAACCAGGTTTTGACTCAGTCTTCAAGTCTGTTGTCCTTCATTGCTGCTATTTCTTTTTGCTTTCATGACATTCTGGAGGGTCATCTGTAATCAGGTGCCAAAAGATCTGGATCAGTTATGTCCTTGCTTGTTACCAAGAAAAAAAAAAAAGGCAGTTTTACAGATAAGTACTGGTCTAGTACTTGGCATGGACATCCTGAGCCTGAGTCCCTGTTCATGCAATGTTTTCTGTGCAGAAGAACCTGATGGTTTCTAGTGTGGAGTCAAAGGGGAGAAGGCTTATCATTCTTGACAGATTTCATGGGAGATCTGTACTCCCAGAATGGTCCAAGACCAGTGTCCCCTCTTTATTCTTCTCTGTTTATCTCTGATTAATCAAAATCTGGAGAGGCCCTTAGAGTAATCCAAATCTAAACCTTAGAAATGAGGAAAAATAATTAATATATGCACTACATCTGATTGCAGAAATGGTTTGTCTGGTAGGTAGTCCTGATCTCTGGATGGGGAAGTTTACGTCTTATGACTTTATTTCACAATAAAGTGAAATAATCCTATGGCCACGTGATATTTTTTCATTGTTAATGCAAAATGTCCAGATTTGTGGAATTGTTTGAAAAACCTGTTTGCTTTTAGGAAGCAGTGCTTACCCCTCTGTCTGGGGCATATGTGTGCAAGTAGGACTGACATGTTTAGCATACAAGGGTGGCAGGTTTTCTATACATCTTAAAGGCACAAGGAAAGAATGTTATGGGCATAATAAAGGTATTGCTTCAACAGAGTAGCATTAAAGGTGTGGGTGCTTGTAGGGTATATCATCATACTTTCTGGGTTTCTGAAGATTTAATTTTGCTGAGGCCAGCATTCTGGAAAGACCTGCAATACCAGCACGTAATCTTACATATGTCAAGCTAATGGCTTTGATCTTGCTGTGTCATGAATTAACTATTCTATGAAAACTTTCTTGTTCCTCAGCTCTAGTTGGTATATTTTTCTAAGTAATCTACATTACCGTTCTTATAGGATGTTGACTTAAGTTATAGACATGCTTTGGTATTGACTGCCTCAATGTACCCCTAGAGAAGAAAAGGAAATTTTTTTGTTTCTTAATGTCCACATTTTTAATATCCACAACTTAAAAATGGTGATCTGATGTTCCAGTGACTTAACATATGGAAAAAATGAATAACCAGTATCGGGAAGATCTTAGTAACTTACTTGAACACAGGAAGTGCCTGCTTGCTCTGAGAGAGGACTTTATATATAGGAGATCACACCTGAGCTACTGTTTGTGCATCAGTGCAGTACCTGTATTTACATGCAACTTAATTTCTGTCTTTTCAGTGTACTGATTGTACTGATGTACATTTCAATGTACTAATACTAAATCTCAGAATTAATTTTTCTGTGGTCAAAAATTTCTGTAACAGAATTTAACAGTGGATTTGATGGACACCTAAGAAATAGCTTGGTGGTTGTGTTGTATCAAGACAATAATACATGTGTTTTTGTATAGTACTCTGGGTTATTTAGTCTGGTTATTGGACTGCAAATAACAGTACAACTTGTGTGAGTCATTTCAATGTCCTGATTTTGTTGTAAATTTTTTTTGTTTGATTGGTTTCTTTTTGGGTAAGATATCAATTACTTCCATATATACAGATCACATTATGAAGTATAGCACAACAGCTGGATGTGTTATTGACCACGTGCATATAGAAATACATTTTTTTTTTTTCTGACGTGGAATCATCACTGCACAGCAGGGAATGATAGATAGAGGGATGTGTAGTGGACAGTATGTCCTGTTGTTAAAATAGTCAGGAATAGAATTATTGGAATTCAGAATGTTTTGAGAATTGCTACATCTGTAAATTAGAGTGATCCTAATAGTTTCTGATTTACCTTCTTTGGAAAGACATGTCTTAAATAATGTGAGTTAATCTTTTTCTTAAAATAAATTAAAAAAAAAGCCCATGGCAATGTTGTTCACTGTTTCTATACTAGATGAAGAGAAGGATAATCAGGGTTTACCTGATGTTACCTTTGACAAGGAATTTTGACATTTAATTCCAAGCGTCATTAATTTTCTAAAAATATGTGCTATGGTAGGTTTGTGTGGTCAGAGGCAGAATTGGCGTAACAAAGTGGTCAGTAGCTGGTAACAACTTTCAAGTAAAAGATTGTGCTAATTTGTAGTTTTTGTGAAATGTGATGGTAAATGATTATTTCACTTAAACCCTGCTCACCCTTTTTTAATACATTTTCATGCTTATCTCTTAAAGTAAACAGTAACTCTGTTACTCTTTGATCTGTCATAACATTTCCTTTGACAGTCATTTACATATGTACCAGATTTTCTTTTAGAGAGTTCATATTGTTTCTATATTTATTTTGATTTATACCTAGTAAGAGAGAAAGTTGATCCTATGGCCTAGGCACTCTGTCAATGTCATTTTGACATACTCCTCTGAACTATGAGGTAGAAATACAACCAATGAGAGATGATAATAGGTTAGGATCCTGATAGTATCTTGATACTGCAACAAATACCATATGTTCTCAATAGCTCAAGTTAAAAGATTGCCTGAATGTGTTCATAACATTCAGCAGAGATGGACTTCTTCAGGTCTGGGCATGAGAGAACATATTAAGATTACAGTCTTTCATAAAGGGTCTAAACAGAGTACCTTGCAGCCATCTTCTACCCCAAAATGTTTCAGCTTTAGGGCTCCTGCTGTGTAACAAATCTTTATCTCAGTATGAGCAGTGAGGTCATGTTGGAAATGAAGTCTTAAATGGCTTGGACTGAGGTAAGTTAAAGTTGCGTGTGGTGTAAGGTGATCACAGACATACTAAAAAAACCAAGGTTGTAGCTTTTACTTCATTGTTTACGTATTTTGAAATGTCTATGCCTTAATGTTACTGAAGTGTACTTGATACTTTAATAAGTATTTTTCCTCATGTCCATGTTCTGATTTTTTTTTGTACAGTTTTGATTCTTTCAGAATTGGCATCTAGGTATCATTATTTGATGATGATGCATGTGTTTAAAAGTATATTGCATCAGCGGCATGTTGGTGTTAACAGTAAACTATCAGTAATTTTGCTTGGTGTGAACTTCACTGCCCCCAGATGTTTTAATTTTTCCATCTGTTAATTGGCTTAGAAGAACTTGTTACCCATAGCTGCCTTTTGTAGACTGTTACAGGCTACAGTAGCACTAGCACTACTGTGACTTTCAAGTAATGTTACTTGAACTCGGGGTTATGGCACACACCAAGCCTGCTGTGGAGAAATCGCTTCCTAGGATACTGGGCCCAATTGCATTTTGCTTGGACGCTTGTGTTTTCTTGGTTTGGATCAAAATAACTTGTTTCTTACCATGTGAAATATGTAAAGGCTGCTGATTTACTGTTGTCAGTAATAATTATACTGTATAACATATGTCCAAAGCCTTATCTACTGACTGTAATTCTACTTCTTTCAGAAGTAGTTTATTGTTGTCTTGCAGTACTTAGGATACTTTGCCAAATTACTTTCTAAACTACGTAATTTACCTTCTGAATTACAAGAAGGGCATCGCTTTTACTCTGAAGAGTGTTTTGTTTTTTGTTATGTGTGGTTTTTTGTGTGGTTTTTTTTTTTTTTAAATTGGATCATATTAGGTATTTACAATAAAGGCTCATTAGTTATGCCAGAGTTGGTTCAGCTAAACAAGTGTTTCTTGGGTTTGCTTCTTTGGTCTGCTGTAGTTAGTACATGTGTTGTATAGATTGGTAGGACACTCTCAATGCAGCAGAATGAACACTGCTGTTCTTCCAGTTGCGTAACAGCTTTCTGAGGCCAGGGAAGAAAATGCCAAGTAAGCTTCCCTTACAGTGGCGTTTCTTTAAAACACTCTCTGTCAAGATTGAGTTGACTAACTTTACCAAGGCATTATAATATGAAAAAAATTGAAGAAAACAGAAAAACAGGAAAGTGTTTATTCTCCTTGTTCGTCTGAAACTCAAGGAATTAAAAGTGAAGTTTGAAATAATTTTTACTCTGCAAACACTGTGCAGTTGTAAGGCAGAGCTTTCTTCTTAGAAAAACTTACATTCCTTGTAAGATGAATCAGATGAAAGTTAAAGGAGATACAGTGAAATGAAATGGTTATTATTTTTCCTCAGTAATATATTTGATAACTCATATTGGCATGCAGACAGGTACACAAATTGTGCTCCCCCCCATCCACCCCCATTTATTTTTCTAGTCAGCCAATTTTCTTCTAGCTATTTTGTGGAAATGTACTGTGGCTGAAAAGTAAATAAGGGGAAGCTAATTGCACTGTGTGGCCTTTCGGTAAGAAAGGGGCTTGTATGTGTGGAGCAGCATAGAAGAAGAAAAAACTTTCATGATGACTACATACCTATTTATTAGTAGAAGGAAAACCTGTCTGGTATGAGTATTGCGGACAGCTGAGTTGTCCCTGCTTGCCCAGCCAAATTGCAAAGTACTCGGTGTTAGACATCTTAACCTTTACCAGACTTCAACATTTGCACTGTGACTACAGAGTTCGTTTATATAACTAAAAAGTAGTTTATGATGTCCTAAATTGAAATAAGCCTTTTTACTCAAAAGTAGGAAATAAGAATATAGTGAATGGATTACCCTGTAATAGCCTATTAAAGCTTTCCATTTTACAGAGGGAGAATTAAATAAAATGAGGTTTGTTTGAGTAACACATTGTTTGTACACAACAACATAATCTGAATATGACATGTTTGTAGGAGACATGATGTTTAGTCATGTTTTTGGTTTAAAAACATAGGTTGAGAAGGTGAAAGTAGGATTTGGTTTCTGGGTTATTAATCTGTTGGTTAATGTCTGGAAAGCAAGAGTGTTGGATTTATGCATAGATTTCTAATTTAAAAATGGATTTCTGAGTGGTGTTTGAGAATTAACTGTAAAGAAACAAAGAAGATAGTGTGTTGAATACCAGGTTAGTAGCAGAGACTTTATTTCTAATTCTGATTATAACATGGATTTTTTTTTTCTTGCTGTTGGTTTAGGGAAGTTGCATCATTTAAGTCTTATTTGTTCTGTTGTCTAAGAAATAAGGACGTTAATGTTAATGTTTTTTGAGTTTTTAACTCTGAGCAAAATGTTTTCAGAGTTTTCAATGAGTTCCTTAAAAAGTAATAGTATCAGCACAGCCAGTCAGTGCATCAGATGATGAAGTTGAGTTCAGAGTTCTCAACAAGTCTTGTGTGTAGTTTGATAGGTCATTCTCCTCTTTCCTCCTCTGAACTTCAGAAGGTTTTGTGCTGAAGTTCTTGTGTAATTTCTAATCGTTGTGTGCTTGAATGTGGATATTGTAATGTCTGCCATTGCCCATGCCAAGCTTTTAAATTAGACTAGTCAACTGTGCCTCTTGTACTCCTCCTGGCTCACAGAAAGTTTCACAGTGTGTCCCATTGAAATGTCTCATTTATTTAAGATTTCTGATGGTAAGAAATGTGCGTTTGTTTCAATTTTAGCAGTTTGATTGGAACTTGGTTTTATGTTAGCAGTTGACAACACTTTTTGTTCGCTATGTTGTTTGGGGAGGGGGTGTGGGGTGTGGTAGTTTTTGTTTTTGTTTTTCCTAACTGGTATGTGAAGTTATTTTCATTAGAGGAGTTCCAACTGAGGGTTTCGTACAACAACAAAGTCTGTAGCTGTTTTGATCGAGATACTGTTTCACTTGAGTTGCTTTCATCTTGAAAGTCTTTTTCTAGATTTTCAGTACTTTTTTTTTTTTTTGTCAAGTGCTCTTCCAGTTAACAGTATCAACTAAAAATGAAAAAGCATATTATAAAAGTAATTGTATCTGGGTTCTTCATATACCATTTTAGTTAGCATTCTAGTGAAAGTGGTGTGGTGTGTGGGGTTTTTTTGGGTTTTTTGTTGGTTTTTTTTAACTTTGGTTTCACATTTTAGTACATCAGAATATATTCTTCATTGCAAAATAGGACTGTAACTTCACATGAGGCCTAAACAGGAATTAAGTGTGGATTTCCACATCATTCCCCTCATTTCCATTTTTTTAACAGCTTTTAAGTTCTAATTATTAGTGTAAATAAACATGCTTGCAGCTTGAGTAGTTAGATCATAATTTTTTAGAACTTGGTCAGTAAATGAAGGAAACAAAAAATGAAACGATGTAATTGAAGACTTGATTTCAAATATATTTTTATAATGGATATAATTAATAATAATAATCAATGACTATTCTTTTTCATTGTTATTGAAGTTCAAATACAGAAATGAAATTTGCGAATCTTTCTTACAAGCATTTGTGTGTTTTATGTAATGTTTTCATGAATACATGTGCTCGCTGTTAGTCATATTAGCTGTTTTGGCAGTTAAAATGGTCAAACTCTTGTTCTTACAGGCCTGAAGATTTTTCTCTGATAACAGTAAAAGACTTTGCACTTTGCCCTTGTTTTCTGATGCATTCTGCCAGTGCTGTTATCTTTCCATTTTCTTTTTTTGTTTTTTGAACAGAAATAATACTGCAAGATGCTAGTAAATTGAATACTTAACGACTTATCTCCATTTTCTACTTTGGTGTAGAATTGTTAGGGTTTTGTTTGGTTTTTTTAAAACTTTGAGGCAACTAGAATTTGAATGATGTGAAAAAGGAAATAGTGATAGACACAAATTTGTGATAAAAGTTCTGTGGAGCATTTAAATAGTACTTAAATAGCACCTGCATTTACTTCTTAATGAGCATTCATGTTCCAGCAGAGTATTAGAGAGTGTCTGGCTGCAAACCAAAGAAGCAGCCCTGCTTCTTTCTATTTTCATGCTGAGGGCTTCTCAAATATTTGAGAATTTCTCTGCTTCTACTTGTTAGAATAATTTCCAATTCTAACATAAAGTCTGCGTTTGAAATTGTTCTACTCTGTTACTGTTCTGGGATTTTCCTGGAGACTCCTGCATAGATAAGCTTGGAGATAGGAATAATCAAAATAGACTTAGGATTGGATTTTTTTCACAGAGTAGATTCTGTGTTCATGCTGTTTCAGTGCAAGTACAGTAGTGGGGTCAAAGGAGCCACATCACCCCAAGAACTGGAGCATCAGCTGCAGAAGGTTTTGTGAGGTGGCAAGATAACCTTTATCTGCTACTTGAACGTTGTTCTGTGGAGAAAATACTTCTGAAAATGAAAGACTAGTATTAATTTATCTGCTTTTAACTCAACAAAACTTACCTTTGAGTTTTCAAAGTATGTATAAAGGAATATATAGTGTCCAGGGAACTGTCTTTAGTCTGAGTTCAAGTATCATTACCTCCAAATTCGATAGCTTTCACAGAAGTGGCATTTAGGTAACTGCAATATGCAATTTCTTAAAACTGCGTATGCAATCAGTAAGTACATTTATTTTTTAAAATGTTCTTTTAGTTTTTCTCTAGTGTACGCTACTGATTTGATACTATTTACCCAATGCTAACTGTATTTAACAACACCTGCCTTTGAATCATCTGATTTCTTGAATCCTGCACTATTACCAGGAAGATGCACAAATTCGTATGAGAAAAGCTTCAACTTGCCCTTTTTCAGTATGTCCCAAGCAGAATTGTATGGGCCAGTTGCTGTAATGGTCTTTTTAATTAAAAATAAACCAACAACAAAGAAACATCAAAACAGACTACAAAACCACCTTACACGGACATTTGCCTTAAATAGCAATTTTTCTCCTGTCAGTGTAGTCCGGGTATAAGGTCTTTACAACAAATGGGTTCCTCTGGGGGATCTGGGCTCTTCTTCCACTGTGGAGACTAACCTGGAAGATAGTCTATATTAATTGTAATAAGTTTTGTTGCTTTGATCAGAGAAACAGTCTAGCTTTTCTGATTCCTTTCATTAAAATGAAAATATTTTTTCCAAGCTAATATGCCCGATGATGAGGAGGATGCTGTTCGTTTTGCTTCCTGAGCTACAGTGTTTTCTTTTGTGTTTTCATATAAAATCCCTGTGGGGCTATTGACAAGTATTCCCATCTTCCTCTTAATTATTCTCACTTTTTGTGGATTTCCTCTGTTGCTTTTGCCACTAGTTTTATTTTATCTCAATTTTTATGTTGTTTCCCTTAAGCAGTCTTAAAATTTCTTTATATAGTTTTAACCCTATTTTTAGGCAACTATTGGTTTTCCTTCTGAGCTGAAAGAAGTATCTTTGTCAAGGGTCATGTTTAGATCGTTACTGAGCCATCCAATATGTGTTCGTAGTCTTATATCTGTGATAGTATAATCTGTTGCCATAGAGAACGTTATGACTGTGTAGGAGTATTGACTGTGTAGGAGTATTTTGTATTTCTGAACCACTGTGTACTTCATACTAGGCTTATTGAAGAGAATGTTGTCAAAAGATACAAAGTACTAAAATAAAGGTTTCATTAAAACCTGTTGATAGTTGTTTGGTTTTGATGGGGTTTTTTGTTTGTGTTTTTTTAATCTAGAATCTAGACCTAGAACATCCATTACTTAATTTTGTCTTTCTTTTCTTCTCAGCATATCATTACTTGGGTTCTGCTCCTTGTTTCTGTCATCTAAGAAATAATCGTATGGAAGTTAATGATAATCATTGTTAAGTAGGAAAGGCATTGAATAATGTTACTAAGTTAACTTGCTTTGCTGCAGAATATACAAACTTCCCCCTTTTAAATACATGCAACTGTGAGGAAGGTGAGATTTGTTCGTATTTCCTTCTCTGCGTTGTCACATTTTGACGTGCAACCCGCAGTGGGGAAGACCCTCATCTTCTGAAATCCTGTGCAGTAAAAAGAGCCGTTGGGTACTCCACACGTGCTGATAACTTGCGTGTGCCCATTAAGAAATAATTGGATTCTCAGGATCATGAGAGTGTAAGATGGGGAGCTTTGGTAGGGGAAGCAGATGATGGGTGGCAGGAAATAGGGGGAATTGCTGGAGAAAATACGTGCAGGGTAGACTTCCCAGGTTCTTGCCCACTAGCTCTTCGTGCGTCATAGTTCTCTCTTCACTGGTAGCCCACAGACTAGAGTCACTCTTTAAAATATGGCACCTGCTGAGAAACAGGTCAGCAGAGTTACTTGTTCACTACATATTTACTCTTTTTGGTTATGTCAGTATGACTAAAGTTTTAAACGACCTTTAAAAAAAAAATGCTGATGTGGATTACTGTTACAGGTAAAGTATTCATAAAAATAACTTTTGGTTTCAGACTAGATTGTTAAATTTACAAATCAACATGTGATAACTAAAAAAAAAAAAATACTACAATTCCAGAGAAAAATTGAATCAGAAGTTGAGTTGATCTTCTAGAGGGACCATTTTTGGTTTTATATTCACTGGATTTTGTTCCTTCTCTCTGTGTTTTCTAAAGTGTTAAGTATCAGAAGGAAGGATGTTATTTCACTCAGGAAAATAGCATCAGAATCAGAGTGTGTGTGTGTGTTCGATTTTTTAAACTAGAGTAGGATGAAAAGATTACTTCAGTTCTGTACAGTATTTGTTCTGGACAGAATTCAGTTTACCTTCTGAAATTAAAAAGAACAAGATGGGGACTTTTAAGTCATTGAGAACTACATTTAAAAAGCTATCTGCTTTCTTTATGTGTGGGCAGCAAGTAATGGTATATGCTTCCCTTTTCTGATGTAAAAGCAGCTTCATCAAAAAAGAGGTATTAACTTCTGAGTTGGATTTGAAGACATGGCTAATGTGAAAATTTGCAAAATGTTTTTCCCATGAACTTCTATTGAGGAAAAATTGCTTTCACCCCTCCCTTCAAGTTACAGGAAGAACTTACCTTGTTATTTCTGAGCTATTTAACAGTGTGGGAATAACAACCCCAGGAAATCTCACTTCATTGACATCTTTAAAAGCTCCTTGATAGGAGATATCATAGAAATCTTCAAAATTTTGGCTAAGAATAGGCTTACGATGTAGTAGGTGATTCCATTCTGGTGGATGCATCAGAAGTCTGCACTGCTTCTCTGTAATGAGTGTTGCCTTAAAGAAGTGACTGTAGTTAGCAAAATGAAAATTTCATCTGGTTTTGCTTTCTTTATCCTTTTTTTAAGAATATAAAAAAGGCCTGGTCATCTCAAACCAGTTGTTTTTTTCCAAACATTAGCTTTTCCCACACTTTTTAATACAAAGTGAAGAAGTGTAATGGACCTCTATGGAATAATCTATTCAGATTTTTTTTTACTAGTGCTATTTATTAATTTTCGTATGTGAAATGTATACAAATATATAATTGCTGTTGAATTACTTTCAGTTGTGCTGTTCTCTTTGCCTATCTAAACATCTCCTTTTTTTTTAAAAAGCTGACAACTCCTTAAAAAGAACAATTCTTAATGCTTTTAAAATACAGTATTGCAATGTATCCTTTATAAAGGAGGATTTGGTATGAACTTGAAGTTTAGAAGTCTGGTCTATTGAAGTGGTAGAAATCATGATTGGTAACTTCATCTTTTTTGGTTGTTTGGGTTTTTTTGTGGTTTTTTTTTTCTTCTTTGTCTTGAAATGCTATCTTACCTGATAAAAATTGGTAGACAATTTGTCCCCTTTCCTTTTCTTAACTCTTCCAAGACAGTATACCCAGTTAGTGATAAATCATACTACACTTAACTTTTGACAAGATTTCTTTTTTTGTCAGTGGAGTAAAAAATACATTTCTTCTTCTCCTTTACCGTTATGTTGCTATTAATATCCATTGCTTTACAGTAGTTGCTTTGGGTTTCAAGTTTAGATGCATGTATTTCAAGCATGTTGGAATATGTTTTCTCAGAGGGTAGCATTTCTTACTGCACACAACTGCACTCTTATGAAACGTCTGGAAGCAGATGTTTATTGAAGTTAGTGGGAAGACTGCACCAACTTAGCTGAGTTAGGTTTTCGTGCAAAGTTGGTTTTTTTCTCTCTTGCAGACATAGTGCATATGTATGGAAGAATTAGCATTCCAGTGAAATGCTGGTCTTCAGTATTGCAGATGTTGTCCAAAAAGTGCTAGTTTAGCCGTGTCAAATTTGACCTTTTACGTAGAAGTGCACACTATTTTTTTCTTTCCTCCTTTTTGTTTCGTGATGAACCTGTTGGATTGTGGACACAAAATAGTTAGCATTGGCAGAACTTAGACTAAGAAAATCTCACTATAAACTTCAGAACTAATCTTTCTGTTTTTTTAATACAGTAATGTGTATCTTTATAGAAAAAAAAAATGTACCAAATAGTAGTTTAATGTATAGTGAAAACTGTCTGGTGTTTTAATTTATATAGACCCTTTTATTGCCTTAGACCCATTTATTGCCTTAGGTAACAAGCTTAATAAAATTCATGCTAAATCTTTGACATGCTTGTTAAAATATTCCTGATTTGTAAACATTGTTAAGTATCTTTTTATTGCATGTTGAAGCAGAAATATGCATATTACAGTATGTTGTAAAGGCTAGACCATGATATCTTAACTGTGTATAACAAATTCTTCTGCTTAATGTTTTCTCTTTCTTTTTTTTTTTGTTGTGGTTTATTTTATTTTAGGTCGGTTGGAGTACCGCAAGAGATTATTACACATTTCTTTGGTCACCTATGCCAGAAAATTATGTGGAAGGATCAACTGTTAACTGTGTGCTGACTTTTCAAGGTGAATATAAGGCAGTATCTACCTGTATTTTCCAGCCTACACAGCTTTTTAAATACTTATCTCTTTGTTACAATGCTGAGGGTTGTATAACAGTTCTAGGCTTTGACAAACATAAATTGGAGGAGAATTTTCCACACCTCACTGTGTGAAATTCAGTCTTATTTTAGATGTCAATTGGAAATTGTAAGGGGAAGTATGTGACTTAGTATGTTTTTACATAGTAATGGACGATATTCATGGCTGACAGAAGGAGAAGCTCTGCTGGAAACTATGAAAATACAGAAGGTGACTTTGTTTAATCATCAGCAGGGTTTTTTAGTCTTGGCATCTCTTAATGCATTGTGTCTTTACATTGTTTTTAGTCTCTGGACTTTAAACATCATTCTCAATGTAAAGTGATTCTTGTCAAAGAATAAATAATGTAGAGATGGTTTGGTGAAGGTTCAGAGTTGTCAGAGGGTTGCAGAGGACCTTTTGACAGTGAGGAATTGATGAAAATGAAGATTTTTAAGAAAAGAATAAACCAGAAAATGTTACACCACTGTACAAATCTATAGTGTAACTGCATTTGCAACACTGGAGATCAGATCCTCTCCCTCCCCTTCGCAATCTCAAAAAAAGATCTAATAGAACAAATGAACAAAGCGCAACAAGAAAGATCAAAATTAAGAAATAGCTTCTGTATAAAGGTGTGGAATGACAACGATGAGAGCTGCACTCTTCTCATTAAATATAAAAAGGGACAATGGCCATGGATTGTGGTCTGGGAGGCTTACATCTGACATCAGGAAGAACATTTATACCAAGAGGGAGTAGTGCAGCGCTTGAACAGGTATCCCTGGTTTGGAAGGATGGGAGATCTACACATTTGCTTAAGACACAGCCATGGTAGTCTCAGACTGGTGTGGTCAACAGTCTTTTGAGTGGGAAGTTGGACTAGGTGACAGGACTTCCCTTTCCCAGGCTAAAAAACCTGGCAGAAGGAAATAACGGGTAGTGAGTGATGTCTCTAAAATCAGCTACCCGTGGCATGAGTGGATTATCCATTGTTCATATTTAAAGAAGTAGAAGTCGTCCATGTAAGCTACCAAGTGCCGGCTTCAAAACGGAGATAGAGATGACACTTGTATAACACAGTCAATGTGTAGAACTTCTTGCCACAGGACGTTATGAATGTCAAAAATCTACATGCATTCAAAGTTGCATGTAAAAAGAGCACCTCCATTAAACTTGTTTAATGATTTTCTTTTTACTAACAGAATTTTATGTACCATGTTATGTTCCTTTTTACTTCCCAGAGCTGGCTTTATTCTTTGTGTGTGTTTATGGCTTAAAATAGAAAAATTGAAGTCTTGAAATGACTACTCTGTTAGCTTGTTGTCTTTAAGCTACAAATAGTAGCTGCAAATAGTGATAGCTTGGATGAATTCACTGTTCTTTCTCTTACACCAAGTCATTTTTTCTGGTACTTTCGATGATGATCGTATCCACGTGATCTGACCGTTTTATAACCTTGAAATCTGTGAAAAGTATGTGTGCTCTGTAGGAACTGGAAGGAAGTCATTAGTTTCTTTTACAGTTGCCAGAATTCACTGAATGAATGAAATTGGGTTGGACTGAAACTAAAAGTGACCTAGAAATCTAGGACTCTACCTGCCATTATCAGTCCTTTGTACTTAGAAGTTTTACCACACATGAAGAGACCAGGTAACTCTGTCCCATCTGTTACATTCCATGCTGACAGTCCTCCAGTTTTATAGAGCTGCCAGATTTAATCTCCATTCAGACAGTCTCCCAGTTGTGTTTGGCAAGATATTTTAGTGCTGCTGAGATGAGATCAGTAGAGCTTACAGGAGCTTAATTAACTGAGATAAATAGTAAATGTTGTGCAGCATGCTTTAAAAATATATATATATATTTTATGATCAAGTAGGTGTGCTGGAAGAAAATCATCAGGAATCTGATCTCTCCGGTACATCTCAGATACAAGAAAAAAGACTTTAAGTAGTTTTAAAATGAGTTTGTCTGAACCAATATTAAAACTTGCTGGAGCTGCAAAGTAGATTGTATGGAATGCCGTTTCTGCATAGTGTCACCTTATTTAAGCATTGAATCGGGTGAACTGAACTGTAGTGCTATATAGGAAGGTGTAGTCAGGTCCAAAAGCACAGAATCCTGAGGTTTTGAGATTAAGATACTATTCCCTGAGCTACAGTTAATACAGTATAAGACTAATGGAAACATGAAGTGCTTGATACAAGTGCTGTCCATATAGCACGTGTAATGTTTTACCACTTGTAGGAAAAGTAGCTAAGGGTACTGGGAAAAATCTTCCAGGAATCTGGAATAAAAGTTGGTGAATAGAAATTAATGATAAAGTTAGAAAAGGAGCAGATTGGATTGTGGTGAAATATGAACAGAAATGGGTGACATCACCTGCTGGATTGAACATTGGGTGAGGATTTATTATGCTAGTATCATACTCAAGCTGGCTAGGGTATCTGATCATTAAGTGTTCTGAATAAAACCAATTGGTTTTCTTACCATTAAACTGGGTAAGGTGTGGTTTCTTGCGTTTACTAATAAAGGTAAAAATCTGATTAGTTCTGGAAATGATTGTTTAACATCCACAAATATTACCATGTGAATCCAGGTGATGTAAGAGACTTGAAGCTTTAGTGTGCAACAGTTCAGTTGAATAATTTGCTAGCAGCATGCAGTATTACATAGGTACAAGAAACATGATTTATTCTTACCTTTCAATGTCTAGAAGAAATTTTTTTTTCAGTTTTAAAAAACAAGTACTTTGTTAAACTTCCTCGTCACCCCCTCCATACCTGTAGCTTGTGTCATCCATTCAGAGCATCACCGTGCTTTGGCATTTAAAAATAGCAAAAGTAAATTGTGGTTAATCCACAAAAAACATGCAGAAATTGAACGTGGTAAAGTTGCAGATGTCTTGTCATTGCATGTTATTCTATCTTTGTCTGTTGTCTTTGGTTGTATAGGTATTCCAAGGCCAAAAAATTGCTTACTCTTTGTTCTGTGATTGTACAACAGTTGCATAATAGTGTGGTCCTGATCCAGCTTCAGGGCATCTGATTGCTAATGATTCTGTCTGTATCATAAATGTATAAAACAGCAGCTATTACCTAATGTATGTAAGGTGATGTGTACATATAACACGTATTACCTGACACTGTTTTGGCATTTGTCTTAAAAGCTAGGAGAAATTGCTGGGGGGTGAAAGTTACTAAATAGGATGACTCTTCCTTTCTGCTATTTTGATGATTTACCTGTGCCTTACTGAGGTAATGAGCATGAAATTTGTAAATCAAACATAATCTGATAATCTGTTTCCAAATAGAGACTTACATGTTTGTGTAGAATGCTTCTTCACATATGAATTTATTTTGATAGGATATTACCTACCAAATGATGACGGAGAATTTTACCAGTTCTGTTATGTGACGCATAAAGGAGAAATCCGTGGAGCAAGCACACCTTTCCAGTTTCGTACCTCTTCCCCTGTTGAAGAATTGCTCACTATGGAAGATGAAGGAAACTCTGATATGTTAGTGGTGACCACAAAAGCTGGACTTCTTGAGGTATGATTCAACAATTCTTAAAATGTTATTTTCTTACTTTTTATATATCCATATAAACATACATTCACAGGTATTGAAGAATAAACCAGGAGGGAAAAAACCTACATATGTATGGGTAGTGTATATATTTCTGGCTTGTTCTCCAGTATTTGATTGGTGTTCAGAGCATTTGCAGGTTAAATGAGTAAAGATTTTAAACTGGTTATAGGTATGGTATAGCACTAAGCATAGACTGGGAAACTGTAAGAGAGTAGGTAGTTGCCCATCTCTCATATCTGTACTCTCCAACTAACTGGAGCGGGGGAAGATACCCTTTGTGTGAAATGGTGCTTGTTGTAAGGAAAAAAAATTACAGAACCAATATATTTTTATTTGTGCACAATTGAAGAGCCCTGGAAACTTAAGCTGAATAATTGCAGGTGCCTAAGTATATTAGAATAACGTTTGTTTTAGTTAAAGCAGTGTTGTGTGTGTGTCATGTTCTTTGCTAGATGGATGTGGTTATACTTGTACACTTACATCCACAGTCAAGATGTTTCCATTTGCTTGTTGATATTTTGGAGGCTGAAAACTACTTAAAAACCCCAACCAACCAAACCCCAAACAAAAAACCCTCTAACAAAACCAAAGCAACTTGATTGTTTAAGTTGCTTATTGGAAGATTGCTCAGTACAGTTTCTTTACCTTGCCATCAGACGTTTTATCCTTTTGTCAGTTGCATCTAGGCACACGCGTGTATTCGATTTGCAGTTTTCAAAATGTATGGGTAAGAGACTTAGTACAGAGATACAGCTGGGATATTTTTGCTTTTCACATGTGTACTCATAGTACTAAAATTAAAGAAAAAGTTTTTTTCCAACATTTTTAATTATCTTGGTTCATAGAATCATAGAATAGTTTGGGTTGGAAGGGACCTTTAAAGGTCACGTAGTCCAACCCCTGTGCAATGAGCAGAGAAATCTTCAACTAGATCAGGTTGCTCAGAGCCCCATCCAACCTGACCTTGAATGTTTCCAGGGATGGAGTATATACCACCTCTCTGGGCAACCTGTTGCAGTGCTTCAACCACACTCATCGTAAAAAAATTTTCTTCCTTACATTTAGTCTGAATCTGCCCTCTCTTAGTTTAAAAACCATTACCCCTTGTCCTGTCACTACAGGCCCTGCTAAAAAAAGTCTGTCCCCATCTTTCTTATAAGCGCCCTTTAAGTATTGAAAGGCCACAGTTCATGTGCCAGGCCTTACTTTTGACTATGTGCGTGTTCATTTTTTGGTGAAATTCCCCAAACGTTGCTTTAGAATGTGTGTGTGTGTCTCTACACTCAGCAGCCATTTTTTTACCAAGCTGTCATCGTAATTAGCTCCTCCATAGTTGCTGTAACTTGGGAACAGTAAAGGCGCTTCACTTAAGGAGGGAAAACTTGAGTATAAATCAAGACACTGCAAAGTGTGCTGGCTAATGGTAATGTAGTACTATTCAGTTAAAGCAATGAAACTTTAGAAATTTGGGAATAAGGGGAAAACTGTAAAATAACCTAGCCAGAGGACACACATTTTGTGCTTCTGCTCAAACATTGGAGTAATTTGTTATCCACTTATTTGATAGGAATGAAGGGGAGAAAAATTACCAAAACCCAATGTTTTTGTTTTTACAGTTTAAAATTGAAAAAATAATAAAAGAAAAAGAAGAGCTATTAAAGGTAACTTCTGTTCTGGAAAAGGAAACAGCACAACTCAGAGATCAAGTTGAAAGACTGGAAAAAGAGCTTAACCATGAAAAGCAGAGATGTGACCAACTGGAAACAGAGCAAAAGGTTAGTTGTTTAACTGATTAATGCTGACTCATAATGTCTGTAATCCTCCTTTTTCAAGAACCAGTTAAACTGTGTGAAAATCAGCTATCAAACCCCCTCAGCAGTTAGATAGACATTTACACTACAACAGGTCAGTTCCTATTAACCTCCTGCCACTATTCCTTTTATGTCGTAAAATGGTTAAAATATTTAAGGCTTTTGGTACCAGGCTTGGTCAGATAATCGATGACAACTGTTACCAGATGTTTGACATTTAACTGTGGAATTCATAGTGGAAAGTAGTTGATAGTTTAAAGTTTGCTTACATCAACTTAAAATGGAGGAAGGCTTTTCAAAAAGCTCCATTAAGGAATAACTACATAGAACACGGGGTATTGAAAATGGTAAAAAATGTTGGTATTAAAAGCAAAGATCAAGACTTAACAGAGTATACTACTACAGGGCATACAAACAGTGAAAAGTAACTAGTCACTTCTCTAAAAGGCTTCACAAAGTCTGAAGATTTTCAAAGGGAAAAGAAGCACAAACCTAAAAATCAATTTACAGTGTTAATTGATAGTGAAAATACAAATCTAGCCTAAAACAAAGCAAGCTTAATTTGGAATTCTACATATGGTAAGAAGGAAATCTAGTATTATAAAAAAGGCACAAAAAAGTTGGACCTAATCTATTTTTAAGCTGCTGCTTTTTAAAAAAACAACTTTTAGGAGAAGATTAAAAACATGTGGGAGGGAGGTGGTGACATGGACAAATTTGAAGTAATGAAGCCTATATAATTTAGCTGTGGACAGCAGTTAATAGGCTTTTTCTAAGTACTAGTATGTATATGTCAACAGTTCTGCGTGATACACCTTTAATAGGAATTTGTTGAGGGAATTTGAAACTGTTGAAACTTTGTAGTTTACTTCTGAACAGTCATAGTGAAATGGACTAGAATGCTGGGTAAGGAAAAAAGAAAGGATAAGATCTTGTTCAGAAAAAATTTTCCTATAAAAGAATGATGTTAATTTCAAATAAATGGGAGAACTAGCTTAAATCAATGAGATGAGAATTAAATACTTAAAAGTATGCATTTCATGGATTTGCAGAATTATAAGTTTGGTGGATAAATCTGAATGAGCTACATAGATACCTTTCATTGTCACTTGAGGTTCTCATTTAAAAAAATGTTTGAAAGTAAACTGTTCTAATCCCCATTAGCTTTACAATGCTGTTTTAGAATAATTTGTCAAATGGGATTTTGATGGCTCTCCAGCAAGGATACAGTTAGACTGTACAGGAAGAAAAATGTCTTCATACTTTCTCACATTTTACTGTGAATTTCTATAATCAAAAATAGTTTTGCCTTTAAGATGCCAGAACTTAGCAATTACAGTTTAATTTCAGGAATGTTTGGGTAGTGTGTTGTGTGGTTTGTTTTTTTTTCTGGTTTTGGCCTTGTATTTTGTTGAAGTGATGACGCAGTGTGAAGAACTTCTCACTTCTATTTAGCTGAGCTATAAGTAGATGTCTAATCTGAGGCTGATGCAGCTCTTTAACTGTCTAGAATACTACAGACATTTTCTAGCTCATGCAATTATTTTGTCTCTTCAGTCTTTGACACTGTCTTGTTTTACATCTTTTATGTTCTATTCTCCTGTTTTTCACTTGTTTAAAAAAAGAAACAAATCTGCTGAGTTGAAAAATCTTTCTTTTGTTTATATATGTAAGCGGAATATAAATTGGGTGTTACTCTTGAAAATTAAACAAGCAACTACTAAATCAGGTGCAATAAATGGACTTTTTCATCATCGGAAAGTTTAATAAACAATACTTTATATGCATCTTTGTAAAGTTTCCAGTCTTAAAGATGACTTCCCTTCTTGCTCTCCTTGCCTCCCTACCCCAATAGATGAAATAGAGCAGTGGGTCAAGCGATTGTATGATTTATCTTTTGCGGGGAACACGTACAGTGCATTAATGAATAGATTTAAAGATTCCTGAGCAGCAGTTATGCAGCACTCAGTGGATTACAGTACCTAGGTTTTGTTTTCCTCGTGGTTTGTTTTAAAAACAAAACCACCCCACAAAACACTGCGGGCCCCCCCCCCCCCCCCCCCCCCCCCCCCACACCCCCCCCCCCCCCCCCCCCAATCTAGTCAGCTTCATGTGAATAATTGTTATTGGCAATAAACCTAAACAATGCATTCGCTTGGATGTTTGTTTTTTTTAATAAGACTACAAGGGATAACCTTGAAATGCTAAGTAATCAAAATATAATTGTATTTTATGTAACAGCAGAATCTTCACCTGTGCTTAGTATGAGCCAGGTCATTTTGGTTTGGCTTGTTGTTTCTTTTGCCTTTCACTTACAGAATGGTTAACTAAGTAGTTCTGTGGATTTTTTTTTCTTCTTTTATTCCTAGTGCTCTTTTGTCACATACAGGTGGTTTTTTAGTTATGCTCTAAACTTTTTGATACATAAATAGATACAAAGTGGAGTTGATGAATTTAAAATCTGTGGTTTTTTAAATGTTTATAACTTAAGTAAAGGTTTAACTATTTGGAGTTCTATTAAAAAAATTCTTTCAATATACCTTAGAGCATATTAGGCTAAAGAAAAACAATTAGTAAAACAAAATAGTCCATGTAAGAAAATACAGTTATTTTAAACACTACATATCATTACCTTTGTAGTTTGAGGAAGCTATAAGTGATAGCTGTATTTTTAACAGAAATAAAGATTTCTAAGCTACGTTTAACCCATGTACAATCTCTTAACAACGTTGTTTTTCTTTTTGCAAGTACTTCTGTCAAGAAGTGCACAGATAATATTTCTGCTTGTCTAAAGAACCATCTAAAAAAACACAGTAGTACAAACTACTGTATTTAAAAAGCAGTGATTGCATGAGCAAACGAAGTGGATACATCTATAGACACACGCGTTTGATTCTAATTGAGTGCAGAGCTCTTTATGCTGCTAATGTATTGGCAACTACTATTTGTTTATTACCATTTGTATTGTGATAAGGGGGCCCTGGAGTTATGAACTCCGTTATATAAAATACTCATCAGTCTGCCTCTTTTCTAAAAATCTTACTGAGTTTCTTCATAGCAAATGATATGAGTATCTGAGCTCGTGGCTTTGTCTTTTGATCAAATACATTATTAAGCTACCTTGTATTTTTATAATTGAACAGAATGTGGATGGTGTGGTTAGGGGTCATAGTACAGAAGTTACCTTACTGTGGTACGGTGTAACAAATAGAAGGTAGATTAATGATGGAAAAGCTCTGAGTTCATAATATGAAAATGTTTTGTTAAAACACCGTTCTCCTAAAATCCCCTTTTTATTCATTTTTATTCATATGCCTTTGGGCTATTTTCCTCTTTTTGGTATTGATTTTTATCAGTCCTGTGTTTTCACACATAGCTGAGGAGTAGTTTGTATCATTGAGAAATGTCTGTAGAAACATTTGATTTCTTAATATAGACAGGGCAGTTGTTGACGGATGATGTCACAGCTATATCCCAATTAGTGTTTCCCTCCCACTCGTGATTATTTGAGCTCTCTTCCCCACCTAGTTACTCTCATAGAATTCTGGGCAGTGGAACTGCTGTCTTCTCTGCTTTTTGCCTAGTTGCGATGCTTTGTAAGTGGATGTTCAGAGGCTCTTTGGGGAAATATTAGGAAGAAGCAAGCTAGAAGTAGATTCAGTCTTCTAAGAACACAGCATGTTAAACAATCTATTCAGGTGTAATACAATCAGTGTTCCACAAAGTCTGAATATTGGGCTCTCAGCATGCTTTTAAGTGGTGAAAAGACTCCCATTTCTTGAGGTTTTTAAAACAGATGAGTTCCTGTGTTTGTAGGAGTTCAGACTGTAATGGCCACACAAACTGCAGATTTTGGTTTGCTAAGAGTGCCCTTACTGTTCATTTGTTGCCTTCTTAGATAGATAGCCATCTCATCTCCTGCCAAAGATAGGAGGAACAAATGCGTTCAAGACTTAAAGTGATAATGTGCTATTAGAGTTGTTGAAACATAGCTTCTAACGCATGTTACGGCACTCTAAATCGCTACTTGTCTCTAAAGGCTTCTGGTTTTTTTAGGTCTGGGTTTGTGGGGGTTTTTTTAGTATTTTAACACATTGGGGTAAAAAAAAAAATAAATCTGTATTTTTATTTGTATTCAACACGTTAATGGTTCTGCAGGCATAGTTTTCTCAGGTTGTCATTGCCACCATCGTAGAAGAAGAATATTTGCAAGACACACAGCTCTGCCGCTAGTCAGTGTTTGCGCTCAGAGGGAGTGTGCTCTCCAGCCCCACTGTTTTTACTGCACACTTCATATGTTATGATTATTACCATTAAGTTGTGTTAATTACCCTGCCCTGCCAAAGCTTAAGATATTGTGGAACTTGGGACAAATTCAGTCTTCATTTCTTTTAGGTTGGTCTTTTCCTCTTCTCTTATCCAATGGCTGCTTAATGCAGTATGTAGTTGTTCTGACAAGATCAGTTTAGGGAGGGCATAAATGAATCTTTCCCATTCTCCCCTTTCTTCTCCTGCCCCCCAACACACACACTCTTTTTAGTCTTCTGAAAAGGGCTGTATTTTCAGTTACAGGAAAACATAGTATTCTTCTGCAGTATTTTTCATGCCAGTTGAACCATTCCTACTCCCCCCCTGCCCCGATGACATTAAATTAGCTCTTACAGAGTGTGAAGGTTTAACTTAATCTGCTACTATTCTGTGTGGGAATTCAGAGTAAATGCGAAACTATTGTAGATGTTTCAGAAATGTCACATCTTTTTCTTACAACCTTCTGTTAGTGTTCCAGAGTTAATTTGTTTTTACTAGGATGATATTCCCTGATAACATACTTTTATTTAGAATCATGCTGTATATACAGCTTGCAACTCTACTAATATAACACTGTTAAAATAATGATGTAATTGCTCACTATGATTATTTTACTTGAGCGCATATCATGTGTCATCTTCTTACCACAACTGTTTCGGGTTGCTTTCAACATTTCAACTTTTCCTTTGGTTTCCTAGTGAGATAACTTGTTCACTGGTACATAGTCAAGTATGTTGAGTCACCTTAGTAAGCTGCTTTTATCTCAATATATTTTACTTTTGGAAAAATTGAAGAACATTGAATCAAAAACTGAGTGTGTTTTTATCTAGAAAATAATACAAATATTTCTAATCTATATCTTGTACATTATGAATATAAAAATATATACCTGTGTAAATAAAAAGGCATACTTGTTGGTCTTCATGTTCCCAGTTTTGTGTGTATTTAAACTGTGTGTAAACTCTCTGGTAGCAGTGCACTTACCTACTGTTTTAAGATTTAATATTATTGTGCTGAACAAAAGAAACATGCAGTAGTCATTGTGTCAGTCTTTCATCAGTTGCTCTTCTGACACTGCAACCATTCAATTTTGTGAACACAGGTTTTGTACGCTTCTGTAAAGAGCAGAGCTTGCAAATGATGCTTTTGTAATCATTTGTCTCCCTCTAGTGGGAAGAGAGTACTTCTGAACAGATTTATTTAATGTTACAGTGGTGACAAGTCTTACTCCTGTGGCAGGAGTTTGTATACATGTTTAACTCGAGTTAGAAGCAACAGATTTGCAGATCACCTGCTCATTCTTTGATGCTGTGGACATTTGAATAGTGTTTCTGTTATGACATTATCCATCTAAATCCACATTCTGCTGACAGTTTCTACCTGCACAGTAGCTTTATTCATTGGAGAGTTTTATTCAAATGTTAGGGATTCATTTAAGTTGGCTTTTGATGCAATTTTATGAAGAGAGTTTCTCTGGTTAGTGACAAAATGCTGTTGTGCAGTGTGATATGTCCGCAGTACAAGTGTCCAGTTCAGACTGCATGCATAAAAGTAAGTAAATCAAGTGGGTTTTCAGTGCCTCTTTAAATCAAGCTATGTTGACATTGCTTATGTATGCTGCATGTGCAGAAATCTGATGATCAGGGAGATGCAATTTAAAAAAAAAAAAAAAACCAACAAAACACCACCCAAAAAGCAAAACCCCAAACAACAACCAAAAAACTACCCCCCAACACGAAAACCAAAACCGCAAAAAACCGCCACAAAACCCCCCAAGCTCCATGTAAATAATGATTTAAAGATACAAATTAAACACTCGGAATTGTTCAGGTTGGCACCAGCAATTATAGCACCCAAGGGTGCTATAAACATCCTATGAAGAGAAAACCCTGTTTTATTGTTTTAGTGACTGTTCTATGTAGGAATATTTCTTAAACTGGTCAATTGAAATTTGTTTCACTGGATGATTGAACAGATTCATTTGAGATACTCTGCACTTCAAATTATGTATTCATGAGAATGACTCTTTGTAAAAGCAAGAGCTTATAGTGAAATTGTAAGTTATTTTAAGAAATTAACATTCTGAAATGTAAATGCATGCTGCAAAATCGTAGTGTGTGTAAATACTTCAACTGCCTCCTGCAAAAACTTGTACCTCCGTAGTCTTCATGACAAGTAGTTGGATGACTGATGTTACTTAGATAAACTTTTACAGAGTTAGGCCTTAGTTTTGTAGAATTTTGATCTGTTTAGCAATGTTAGTTGAAGAGATGAACACAATTAAATTACTACCACTGTGATACCTTACGTTTTTGGAATAGAGAGACTTCTGTGTTTTTAGAGCAGCATTTCTATTGCTAATCATAGTCACAAAGATAAAAGCTTAATTTCATTGAGTTTGTTTGGAATTGGTTTACTGTTTTATTTCACTGAATGCTTAAATTTTATTTTAGAAAAAAAATTGCAACTTGAGGTTTCCTTTCATAACATTCAGGCCCCATGTTATGAGCACACTCAGATTTTGCAGTGGCTGCAATGGTACTATGTTGTGTTCATCATTTCTCCTCAGAGGTCCTTTAAACAGAGTATGATGTCAGCCAAGTTTTTTACACAATTCTGTTGGAGCTGCTATGATGTCAATGGGATAAACAAAAGGCTCCTGCAGATAATTCATCTAAATCCCCTAAATTCTCTACAGGGTGTGAAGCATAATGGTTCCCCTGACATTAAATTGCATCCAGATAAATCAATCCAGCTGAAAGGTGCTGCTGGGTGTTGGCTGTGTGTTGTGGTTGTCGGTTTTTGGTTTGGTGTTGTTTTTTTTTTTTTTTTTTTTTTAATAAATTGCTTTGTATTTGGTGAATTGACCTCTGGTTTGAGTTGCATAGCTCATTTTTAACCTTTCATTCTTCTTCATTACAATGTATGCATTCTGTAAAAGTAAAATAAAGATTGCAGACAGGAGCCGTTAATCAAAGGTGAGTGCTTTAGGTGTGGAATGGCTTTTAAAAACTTGGTAGGGAGTTTTACATGTTATGAAGATGGAAGATGAAGCATAAAAACCCATGCTGCCCATTGCCATACTGCAAGATGTCACAGCTGGAAATAGTCTTGGGTTGTATTTTTCAAGTATTTTATTCTGTCTCTTGGATCGTTCTCTGCCTTAAGTATGTTTGAAAAATGTTGATTCACAGGTAGAGATATCTGTAGCACTTTGCTTCTGCTAACCAGACTGTTCTCTGAAATGTTTTACTGGTGCTGCGAAAATCCATTAGAAGTAAGAAATAAGTAGGGAAAGCATGTTGTTCTTGATTGTTCAACATACAGATTTTTGCCATAGTTTTCTGTTATAAAAATGAGAATCTAGAAACTTTATGGCTATTCCATTCTCAAATGAAAGATTATTAGTCCTTTTGCAGCAGAAGTTTAATAAATAGATTTTAAACATGTTTCAGGGAAGAGCAAAGGCATGATCTTCACATATCCTTTAGATAGACTTTGTAATAGCTTTATGAGGTTTCAATCAGTGTATTTATGATTAGGTTACACAAACCTGAAGCAACTGATCTGTAATTTAAACTTTTTGATGTAAAAACTTTGGTTTTTTGGCAACTGTTTGTAGTGCACTGTAAACAAATCACATTATGTGTAATGGCATTTCTTTGCAAGGGGAAGACAGTGTTTCATGTGATTACAATAAAATTTTTTTAAAATAATCAGTCTTAAATCTTTTGCCATTTTAGAATAGCAATAAAGATTTTGGTGCCCCCATTTTTCTTCTCGTTCCCTATCTGAAGGTACATCAAAATTTTCAAAGTGGAATTTTGATTCTGGGGAAGATAAATGCACTTGACAACTACGTTAAATTTTCTTTGTTTCATTTCCCTAGTGAGACTCCTAGTAGTTATAGGAATTTTTGTTTTGCAGCAGTGAAGCTGACTTAAGTAATTCCTGGCTGCTTATTCTGACCCTTGTGGTGCAGTTTGCTTCCCCCCTCCACCCATAAGGCTGTTGCAACTCTAGGGAGGGGGGATGGAGGGAGCTGCATTTGTAACTGGATTAAAAATACAATCCAGAGTAAAAATAACCTTAAAATTGTTGGGTGTTTTAAAACCAGTTCATTAAAATGATTCATGCTCTTGCTGTGCTTTTCTTTCTGTTAAGAAAGTGGAAGAAAAGCTACAATATTTGTAGATGTACCAGATAAATTAAGATAAATTAAGTAAACAATAATTACAGAAAGTAATTATCTTTTTTGTAATAGAGGTTGTACATGTAGTTGATGTGTTTATTATATTCTTCCCCTTTAGACTTCTTCTAAAACACAGTCGACTTTTACCTGTAAAATAGTCTAAGAGCACTCATTTTAAATTTTACAGGCTCTGAAACTGCTGTAACCAGAGTGTATGGGACTAGGATTGCAGCATCTAAATTGAATTGCTAAGAATTCTGTAAAATAACAAGTCGTCTCTAAAAATTAATCCTTTTTTCTTTCAAAACTGTAGGCTTTAGTTGTATCTAAACAAGTTTATTAGGTGAGAATCTGTTAAGTATGGAACTTTTACATTTTAATACCATGTCCCTTTAGAATAACTAGCAAAGCAGCATCAATTGTAATGCTGTTTGTGGAGTGAATTTTTTTCAGGCTATTAATTCCTTTTAATATATGTTACCTCTGGCAGCCTGTTTGAACTGTTTGTACAGTTTGTATATATAATGTATCAGATTAAATTCTTTTGAAGGCACTTGGGTTACAACAGTTACAGTTATACCAAAGTGGTGTTTAGAGAAAACACAGATATGCATTGAAATAGACTTTTTACTGTACTAGACTTTCAAAACAGGGGCAAGTAATTAGTCTCCACTGCACTAGGGAAGGACAAACAGTTATAATGTGTGTTGTTGCTGCTGGTTATAAAGCAAGTTTTACTTGGAATATTGGCTTTAATTAAAATATCTTGCCTTTGTAACAACAAGTACATATATTTTTGGTTGCAGGAAACTGATAGCTCTTAAAAATAAAGACCTTATGAAAATTGCGGGTCATCTTCTCCAACGCTGTTTTCAAAAAAGATGGTACATTCATGATCCCTTGAAATTCTTTATTAAGGCATATAATAAAGCCATTTAGAGTTTAAATACTTGTAATGCATTACTCCTTTTTTTTTTTTTATAGCATATGTAACAAAAATAAAAATCTACTTTATGTGCTGGTATAGTGTTTAGGAAGTGATTGAGTCATCAGTTACATTTGCCACCCCTCACAATTCAACGCCCCTACCCCCCCCAATCATAATGCCCAAACTTCTGTTTAGTTGCTTGTAAAAGCAGGGCTTAATTACACTTGCGAACAGTGTATTTTGACAATTAATGAGTAAAAGCAGTCCTCATTATATTTTATTGTACTTAAAACATTGTTAGTTAGGTTGGAATCTGGCCAGTAGGGGTTCTCTGTAAACTCTGGCTGATGTGTTTCTCTTGATGTAACAGTACAGTCTTGTTGTTTCAGGGCATTAAGCTTTGTTTAAAAATGAATAGATGAACTAGTGCTTTAATCTTCCAAATGTAGAGCAGAAAGACAACTTGTACCTTAGTATCTGCACAAACACTGCAAGTCATGCTGTAGTCAGGCATGTTGGTCAGTCTGTCTTGACCTTGTTTACACTTTGATTCATACCACTGTCATGGTTGATGCTAAGCTGAGATTTATTTAATATTGATATCAGAATTAGTAGCATATTATCTCAGTATCACACAGAATGGTAGGGGTTGGAAGGGACCTCTGGAGATCATCTAGTCCAACCCCCCTGCCAGAGCAGGGCCACCTAGAACAGGCTGCACCGGACCACGTCCAGGCGGGTTTTGAATATCTCCAGAGAAGGAGACTCCACACCCTCCCTGGGCAGCCTGTGCCAGTGCTCTGGCACACTCACAGTGAAGAAGTTTTTCCTCATGTTCAGACAGAACTTCCTGTGTTCCAGTTTGTGCCTGTTGCCCCTTGTCCTGTTGCTGGGCACCACTGAAAAGAGTTTGGTCCCATCGTCTTGACACCCACCCTTGAGATATTTATAAGCATTGACAAGGTCCCCTCTCAGTCTTATCTTCCTCAGGTTAAATGTGTGTTCTACTTTAATGTTATTAATTTCTTTTCTCAAGAAAATAGTATTATATTGAAAATAGTATTTGTCTGGGTTATTTAAGATAGCCTGACTTTAAATGGCCATTTTGCTGTGGTGGAGATGACGTTTAGCAGTCCACTACCTTAGAACGGAATGGACGTTACTGTAATTAGGTAATGAATGCGGTACTTAGAAGTGGCTTCCCATCTTGTGTGTCTGTCAGTTTTCTGACAAAGGAATCTGTTTTGGGTGTTGTCATCATCCTCTGTCTCAGCTTCCAGTACCCAAGACGTAAATCCTGAAATTGTTCCATGAGTTTCCGTGAGCTTTGTGAGACCTTCCACATGTTCTATCTAGGAGCTTTTGCCTGCAGTTGTTTTTACCGTGGCTTGCTTGAGTGGTGTCCTGGTTTCGGCTGGGATGGAGCTAATTCTCTTCCCAGTAGCTACTGCGTTTTGGATTTAGTATGGGATTTGATATGTGAAGAATGTTGATAATACACTGATGTTACTAGTGGTTGCTAAGAGATCGAGGAGTGTTTTTCAGCTTCCCAGATCTTGCTAATGTGCAGGTGTAAAAAGCTCGGAGGGGTATAGCCAGTATAGTTGACCCAAACTGGCCAAAGAGAGTATTCCATACCATAGATGTCATGCCAGGTATATAGTAGGAGTGGGCCAGGGGGCCTTTTGTTCGTGCATGCTTTTGTTCGCTCGGCTGTTTGTTCCCTTGCTCACTCCCTCTAGATACTTGCAGTTCCGAGATCTCTGGTGGGGAACTTGCTGTTCTGAGATCGCTGCTCGGGGCAGGCTGTATCAGTCACTGGGTTGTCGGGTGGTGAGAAATTGTGCATCATTTGTTTTATATATTCTAATATAATTATATTTTATTATCATTAATAAATTATAATATAATTATTATTGTTATCTTTTTCTTTGCTGTCCTGGTGAATTGTCTTTATTTCAACCTGTGAGTTTTCCTTTCTTTCCGATTCTCCTCTCCACCCCACTGGGGAGGGGGAGACTGAGCGAGTGGCTGCGTGGTATTTGGTTACCGGCTTAGGGTTTAACCACAACAAGTGGTGTAACTGTCTGGTCAAATGCAAGCTCTCCTTCTTTTCTAGTAAAAGAAAATACAAAGAAAAATAGATGTTCCTAATGTTTTCTAAGCTAGGCAGTTGCTGATTAATTTGCAGAAAGGAGATGGGCAAAAGATATGAAATACAGCGTGCTTTGTCCTGTGCTCTGAAGTCTTTGGTAGTCTGTGTGCAACTGAATGCTTGTGCCAAACTCCTTATTGACTCCTTATTAATATATTAACTGCGCATAGTAAGTTTAATATATTTTTGTATATTCTCTCTCTATGTTTATATATACTTGAAATGGGCTTGTCATACATTTTAATGAAGAAATCTAATGACCATATTTTAGCATGAATTCAAATAGCATGTTGTAGTTCTGAAGATATGCGTTCTTAAATGACATCTATTTGCAATTTTTTTAAAGAATAATATCCAAGCATCAGAAGCTCTTAAAACTGAGACTGATGATTTGAAGAAGAAGCATGATGAGGCGGCTTCAAAAGTTCTCCAGCTTGAAGAAGATATTATGACTGTTACTCAAAAAGCCATTGCAAAAGAAACTGAGTTAGACAGGTATTTAGTCATTTTGTTCCTTACTTTCCTTACTTTACCGCTTCTTTCCATAGATGTTTTTTTAAACTAACAATTTTTAATGTATGCATTGATTTTCTGTATTAATAGTTGTGTACCATTAATTTGTCAATGTCTTAGTCTGAAGGACAAACTGAAGAAAGTGTTGCTTGAGAAGGAGCAACTTGAATGTGTGCTAAAGACAGAAAAGGATGAAAAAGAACTTTATAAGGTAACTTTATTCCTTGTACCTGTATACACTGAAATGAAGTGGTGAAATAAAGGTAATATTGTTTTATGGAGAAGTCTGATAAATTGAATTTGTTAAGGAAAAAAGGAAATGGGTAACTTCTGTGAACAGATTTTTAAGACAGTTACAGATGTTCTCATATAAAAATGAATGAGGAAAATAGCATCTGAATTCATCCCATGATATAAAAAGGTCTCTAAGAAGGAGAATGGATCACCAATTTGTTAAAATGCAGGCATAATAACAGAAAATAACAGTTGCTAGTGAGGAAGTTCTTTAGTTACACAGTGCATCACCCAGTAACTGGTTTTCTTAACACACTTTTTCATAAGTAAATTACTTTTTGCTCTTCTAAGTTCTTTCTCCAGACTGTGTTTCCTAGATCGCTATTCTTGAGTCTTGTGCATAACTCTGAAAAGCTTTAGTAGGATCTATTTTGTGTTAATTTTTACTAGCATAGCTGATTTCTTTTGCTAGTATTGAGACACACCCATATTTAAAATAAAATATAGTGACACTCCCACCCCCCCAAAGGCAAAAAAAGTCTTATATGCTAAAATAATGAAATCCTTAGGTTGTATGAAACAAATCAAATGTATTTAAAAGATTATTTCTGTTCACAGGAAAATGTCATTATGTGGCAGACAGTATTAGATATACACCAGAAGTTATAAGATCTCAAAACATCTTTCACAAGCATGGAAATAAGCAACACAAATCTTCTAGTCTCTTAGTGGACAACACTTGAGTGCAACAGTTATCCTTTATTAGGCATAATATGATAGACTTCATGGCATCTTAAAAAACAGCTCTAGAGTTGTTAAAGTAGTTTGCCATCTTTGGAAATGAATATTGCTGATGTAGTGCTGTTTGCTTAGATGATTGCAAGTAGATAGGACTGGAAGGTTAATTTCTCTTTGGTTTTATTCAAGTCACTTCTTTTTTGCTTGTCCTTAGTTGTCCAGCATTTGTGAAGAGAGGGGTGAATTATGAATAGCTTAATTTGATGTGGACAGAAATCAGGGCCTTAACTTCTAGCTGTAGAGTGGTGCTGTTGTTAGATAATCAAGCTGAAAGAATTCCAGCCAGAAAACTGGTGCTGGAGGGCAGTGATATTATCAAATGTTTAATTTTTCTCTTTACCTGTTCTAATCTGTCTCAGAGATGAGTTAGAATTTAGTGAACACTTCAATGGACAGGTGAACAGTAGTTCTCATAACGTGGAAGAAGAGTTTGACATTTTTTAGCATCATTACAGATACACTTGAAGAATACAGAAATAGAGAACACCAAACTAGTAAAAGAAATCCAGACGTTTAAGAATTTGGATGCAAACAAAGAAAACATGATATCGTATTATAAAGAGGAGGTTGGCAGATTACAGCTATTTATAGCTGAAAAAGAAAATATGAAGAAAGCTTTTTTGCTCACCTCATCAAACAAGGTAAGCATTACTAATATAATTGGCCTGGTTTAAAATAAACATATCTAAGATTGTACGTGTTTAGATAAGAGAAAGGAAGAAGTTGAAGATATCACCAGGGTATAGGCTCAGAGGCAAGAGGATTATGGTGTTCTCAGTAGATGCAGAAACTGAGCAAAAGAGTGAATTTGGTTTTAGTTTTGCACATTCTGAGCTTCTTGAGATGTCACATGATGAACTGTGAGATAAACTATGTGTGAAAAAGTAATTTGTGAGTTCAGTACAAGTGGTGCACTCCTCTGAGTTGCTTTTAAATTCATGAAAAAGGAAGGAGATTGAGGAAAAGAGAGAAGTTAAGAACGTAGGTATGTTGAGACTGCAGAGAGTGATGGAACAGAAAAGAGGAAACTTTGGAAGATGTACTGAAGGACTTGTTAGGTGAATGTAGTGTCAAGGTACAATGATGTAAAACCTGAGAAAGGGTAAGATACCATATAAATGGACTAAATTGACTGAGAACTCAGCAATAAGAGTGCCAGTAGGACTTCTAAGGAAGAGGTGACTTTTGCTATGCAGCGTGGTAGCGTTGTGGTTATCAAGTAGTGTGGTATAGTCGGAGAGTGAAATTGCTGATGAACTGGTATCTAGGCTGTCTGTGGTCCAGGTGGGGTTACTTCAGACTAGTTTTAGTGTGGTGCTATGGATAGAATACCCATTAGGTGTTTGTTCCTCATGTACATCTTCCTGTTTCGTTTCATCCAAAAGGAATGCAGTTTCTGTGCCTGTGTTTCTGTTCTGTCCTGTGATCTACAGTGTGATAGGTAATAGTGGAATTGACTGGGAGTTTTACTTCACAAATGGGCTCTTGATCCAAACTAGAGAGTTAATTTAGGCACAGCCTTTGAGGCCAGCGTGGAAAAGTCAGATTATGCAGGTGACTTTATCTTGTGTATCTTGTCAGTCTTCTTGAAAGAGAAGTCTTGTCAGTCTTCTAGATCTCGAAAGAATAGAAATTGTGTTGAAGTAATGTGAGTTATGAATGTAAAATTTAAGTAGAGAGGTAGTGCTATTGCAAATGGAAGTAGCAAGAGGACAAAAAGAATACTCTATCTTGCTTTAACTTACAGCTTATCTTCTTTTAGTCTTTTGACTGCTCTGCAGTTTTGTTTCTGAATGTGTTAAACTACTACTGTATTTTACTTTGAAGTAAAAACATGTAGGGGGGGGGTGTGTGTGTCAGTACTGAAGCAATCAAACATTTATGTCGTTAGCTGGGGCTGCTTAGCCTGAGGAAGATAAGACTGAGAGGGGATCTCATTAATGCCTATAAATATCTCAAGGGTGGGTGTCAAGACGATGGGGCCAGACTCTTTTCAGTGGTGCCCAGTGACAGGACAAGGGGCAACGGGCACAAACTGGAACACAGGAAGTTCTGTCTGAACATGAGGAAAAACTTCTTCACTGTGAGTGTGCCAGAGCACTGGCACAGGCTGCCCAGGGAGGTTGTGGAGTCTCCTTCTCTGGAGATATTCAAAACCTGCCTGGACACAGTCCTGTGCAGCCTGTTCTAGGTGGCCCTGCTCTGGCAGGGGGGTTGGACTAGATGATCTCCAGAGGTCCCTTCCAACCCCTACCATTCTGTGTGATTCTGTGATTAATCTTGAAGTGCTTGTGATGTTTCTGGTGGGATCGTTAACATTTTTGTGAAACTGCAGATATTTACTGAAATACGTAACTAATGCACCATGTGCTGTAAAAACAGCTAAGGGACAGGACTTTAGGGCATTTCCTAGTCCATCCATCTTCATAAATGTTTACAAAATATATTAGTATTCCTCTGGACTTGCCATGCTAAGTGATTATTCAAAAATTAACAAATAATGGACTAGAGATACCTGAATTTATGTCTAGACTCAAGAATATGAGATGATTATGCCTTCAGGAAGCCCAGAGGCTTCCTGTTCTAATTCCTGCTACTCCCAGGCTGCGAGTACCTTATACTAGCTCTGATTTTTTTTTTTTTTTTTTTTTTTTTTGGTGTGATCCTGGCCTTTTCTGAGGAATGGGAGGCCAGTAGTGCAGCTTGGTCAGTTGGCCTTTGGGCTGCCCTGTGGAGCTGCAGCAGTGCTGAGAGTCTTAGTGCTGCATGCTGCAGCTTGCTCTTCATTACTTTTTGTTCTCAGTTCCTTCTGAAAAGCTTGTTGTGCAAGATCTTGGGAAATGGAACTGTGAGAAAAACATCCCAAAGCTGCTTTACAGTGTCTTACATCAACCAATTGTAGGCATTGTAAGACCTCTTACTCTGTTGATACCAGCAGTGTCCTACTGTGGCATGAACTTTGGTTTTGAAGCTGGATGGCCATTTGTGCCCAATAAGAGTTCTACGGTGATAAGAACAAAGATATTCTGGAAAACAGAAATACTTTTTTTGGCGTATGTTTAAAACTAAAGCTGAAAATACAACAAAAATCCAGTATAGATAAAATAATAATATTTAAATTTACCTTTATGTCATAGCGAAATATGTTTATACATCATTGTTAGCAAAGGCGGCAAATGGGGAAGATGGTACTTGTGTACTAGCTTCTTGATTTAGTGGTTTTGCTAAAGCCACCAGGAAAACTTGATTTTTCTTTCAAATGTTTCTAATCCCTATACCAACCTTTATTTAAGCTTTGAATGAAAAAATGATGAATTCTCTTCCCTCTCTTCTCTTTCTCAGGAGGATGCAAGTATTTTAAAAGAACAGCTTCGGAAAGCTGAAGATCAAATTCAGGCTAGCAAACAAGAAGCTGTGCTAATGTCAAAAGAGCTGAGCGATGCAGTAAATGTGCGAGATAAGACGATGGCAGATCTTCACAGTGCACGTCTGGAAAATGAAAAATTGAAAAAGCAACTTGCTGATGCTTTAGCCGAACTTAAAAAAATCACGGCTTTGAAAAATGAACAGGTAAATTGTCAATATTTAGTACTGAAGTTTCTCTGTATTTATAAAATCTGTCAGAGCTAGCTTTGCTAACGTTGAGGAATGAAGTGAGTTTCTGGATGATTAGTGCAAATTACTATCAAACTCTCTTTTGGCACTCAAGATACTACCTGAAGTGCATGTTAGCTGATTTGGAAGGTTGGTAAGAAAGAAGGTTTCTGCTACTACTTAAAGCAACTCCCCTCCACACCCAGATTGCTTTCACAGAATAATACAGTATTTATCTGTATTATTTTGAATGCTTTCCCTTTCTTAATTCTTTTATGTGAGCCACAGTAGCATTAAGAATTTATTCAGATAAGAAAATTGATACAATTTTTTTTTTTCATGATGTTCTTTCCTCATTGATGGATTCTCTCCTGATTCTTATGAGTCCTTCCAATATTTGTGGTCAAAGTTAATTTGCTTTAGTGTTTATAAGTATAAAATATTAATGTAATGGAAACTGTCTTGACTTTCTTTGTCTTGGATGAAAATCTAGTGAGCTAATGTAAGTTTCATCATTCTGCCTTAAGTGAGCTTTGTACCGGATCTTCCGTGACTGCAACTGTATTGGATTAATTCGCTGCTAGGATTACTGTAATGATGTAGCAGTTTGAAAAAAATACATTGAGCTGAACAGTAATTAAAATAGTGCAGTAAATACGAAGTGAATAGTGCAACCATCAAAAGAACTATTATATTTAAAATATCCAAGAATTCCATGTTTTTTCTAAGAATTTCGGTTATATACAATGTCTTTGAAATGCATCCTGGAAGAAGTAGCAGATCATCTGAACGACTCAAGTTACCACAAAGTGTGGCATGTATCCAGTTGGTAAATGTAGTTTGCTTAGCCCGTGTATCCAGCTGAACCATTTCCCATAGAAACATAGTAAGCGTGGTGGAATTCGGTTGTGGTCTGACCTTTTTTGCCATGTGGCTATACTTGTCTATAAGATAGCTAGAACTGCTTCTGGAGGGTGTTCAGGCTTTTGATATACATTCAGGCCTTTGGTATACATTAATCAGCCCATAGAATAAGAATCCTCTTCACCTGCCTCTGGTATTATACCAGTGCCTGTTTACTCCCTCAGGGTGTCCTGGTTTGAATGAAGTTCAGCACAGATGCTGCCTCTATCTGTGCTCTACTACTCTATTGCTTTCCTTCCCGCAAAGAAAATAAGAACAACTTCTGTACTTACATAGAGCGTTATGCTTTCTGTAATTGAAAAAAGGCTTTTTGGGCAATAGTGGTATTTGAACAAAAGGGAGAACAGTTTCTAATTTTTTTTAAGGAAACTTCAAATACAGTAGAGCAGGAACTACGCAGAGAAGTTGAAGATCTGAAGCTTCGTCTGCAAATGGCTGCTGACCATTACAAGGAAAAATTCAAAGAATGTCAAAAACTTCAAAAACAAGTAAACAAGTTTACAGAACAGGCAGTAAGTAGAATGGGAGAAATTGCACTTGCTTTTTGTAACTTTTCAGCAACTATATTTAATTTCCTTCTGCAAAACCCAGTGCTTTTAAAAAGGATTAAAACATGCAGTAAGCAATGGCTCTTTAATTTACCATTTTCTGCCATAAAGCTAAATTACTTCTGTGATTCTTTTTAGTTGGTTGATGAAACAAAGCGTAGGATTTATGGTAACTGATGTATATAGAAAGCTAACAGTCTGAATGAACCTGTAAGCATAACATTGTTCAAGGAAGAATTTTGAAATAGAACCAGGGAAAAATCCATAATTACTACCTTTATTCAGTACCACCACTACCACAAAAAAAAAAACAAAACCCAAACGCAAAAGTGGGGGAAATGGAGAACTTGGATTTCAAAGTGAAGTGGGAAGAAAGTTTGCATAACATGGTATACAGTTGTATTCCATATGTATTTTGTATTCTTGCCACTCTAAGCTTTGTTCCATAAATAAATGAGGCTTTTGCGATGATGATATGAGTCTTATGCCACCTAGTAAACTGAACCTGTTAGCGAATGTCAAAAAGATTTGAGAGCAGAGTTCTTCAGAACTTTGTGAAAATTAGTGACTGAGTTGCAGAGGAGCTTAAATGGGGAAAAGGTGTATAAGCAATGGCAAGATGTAGGCATGTGAATTCTTAAGAAAACTAGTCTTAAGTATTTCTGCTATGCACAGAACAAATGGGGTAGTTACCCAGTTTTGATCCACAGATTACTTTAAAATGTTGTCTTCTCATCCAGAAGGTCAATGGTGAATGACGTGTCATATCAGAATGCCTGTGGCTTATCCTTAAAAATCTTCCACATCTTTGGCTATGTTGTACATCTGATAACAAACACCAAATTTCACTACTTTTGATACCGGAAGTCCAGCACTCAGTAGTAATACAGACTCCATTTTCTAATGAAATACTAGATTGAAGTTGGTGGAGTTAAGTGTAACTGATTCTCTGGAAAATGAGATTTTTCTAATAATTTGTGTAGAAATTACTGTTTCTAGGGAAAAAAAACTTTATCATGTAAGATTATAAAAACCATAGTCTGAGGCAATTTCAGTGTTAGTAGAATTAAATGTGTTTGCATATTTTTTATTACCTCCTGTTTTAATAAGCAATTCCATCTAGTCCAATTTTGGAGGAGATTATAGTGCAAGATATACATTACTTTGTGCTTTGGCTTTCATTTAATTAAATACCAAAACAAAATTTCTTTTCACAAAGAAAATTGCAGGGCATCAACAGAAACCGACAGATGCATCTAACAGTGAGACAGCTACTGCCGTCGTTACAGACAAAAAGTTGTCTGCGTCTCCAGGTATCAACAGCTTAAATTTTGTTTATTTGTATCAGCCTGAAAGTGTTGTCTATGTGAAGTAATCCCTAATAGTATGTATAGTATAAAGTAGGTGGACTTGTTATGTTTTAGTTAAAGCAATGATTAGAAATGTGAAAATTAATCTAAAAATCTTGTGTCTTTTTTCAAGTGGTAACATTCATAAATAACTTCATGTATCTTTTCAAAACAGTTCAGTTGATATTTGTTAATGTCAGTAGGAGTGAACTCTTGAATTTCTGCCTGATAGTTAACACAGAGCCGTTTTTGCCAAGCTAATAATTCATTAAAAAAACCCCCAACCCTCCCCAAATTTGCAAATTGTGTACAATAGAATGGTAATTTTGCAGTCCTGTTATAATGACTGGCTACTGTAGCATTCTACTGTAAAATCAAATCCACTGAAAAGTTCTGATTATGTGATGGCAAGGTCAAGTCTATAGACTGTTCTCATGATATATAGGCACTAGTAGTTTATTAGAAAATGTTTAACTAGGTTATAATTTTTACGAACTATTAAGTTCTTACAAAAATAATCTTCTTAAACATAAACATATAACAGGTTAAAACTAAGCCTGATTTATTATTCAATTTAAATTGGTAAATGCTGACTAATTTTGTTTGTGTTGCTTTATAATTCACCCATTCTTTCTATCCATAGAGACTATAGGTTGTAATTTCTGTCTGTTGCCTCCTGTCTTAAGTAAATACAAGTGTTTCCTAAAACAAATAAAATGCCAGCAAGCTTAGTTATAATATGCGATGGGATGAAGTGGATTGCTGAGGCACTTCATGTTTTTATGGAAGAATAAAATATCTAGCATGATATCATAACGTATATATTTTGATGTGTACTTTCTTGGGAGTTAAGGGGAGAGATGTCTGGGTGTTTTACGTTGACCTTTGTAGTATGTGTGTGTATATTTATGTTCAACTTCAGTATGTGAGAGAACTGAACACAGACATGGCAGTATGACTGCTGATTTTGTGTATCACTAGCCACATGATACTGATTGTCTCTGATTAACTATTTGCTTGGATAACATGGAGCACTCTGTCCTTGATGCACTCTGTCCTTGATGCACTGTCAAATTTGGCCCGTCATCTCTCTTACACAAACTTTATTTATGGAACAAAAAAATCAATATTCTTGTTTTTTCTTCAATGTTCACAGTTAGCCCCATTTCATCTGATATAGTTTCGGAATTCATGGTAAAGGAGCAAGTACGTGAAATGAATAAAGAAATTGCTGAGAAAACAGAGAAGTATAAGAAATGCAAGCAAATGTTGGCAGTAAGTAAATGGCTGCTTCGGAAAGCTGAACAGAAAATAGCTATAGGTGCTAAGTCTTAAAACCACAAAGCCTACCTAGCTGAGTTGCTTTGCTTGTTTGTGTGATACACTGCGATTATGGTAGAAATATTAACATTAGAAAACAAATTTTTACTAGGTCAGCTCTTGATTACCTGTGGTGTTAGAGAGTTCAGACAAGGACCCCTCATGATAACCCAGATGCAGTAAAACAAATGAACAAAACTGCTACTACTTCTGTGCCTAGAGTTTTGAATACTTCTTTTTTTTTCATTGTATTTTAAGTATTATTGCTTTTATAAATCAAATACAGCATGTTGCTATAAGCCAGCTGATGTCTGGAACAAGTAGAGCAGTGTTTCTCTGATACGCTGTTCAAGTATAAGAATTCCCTCCAAATCTGGCTGTCCTGGGCTCTTACAGTGTTTTGATGTCCGAGTGGGTGCTGCTTATTAGCTTGGGCTCAGTCATACATAAAGGCATTTATATGGTTCTCTGGACCAAAGTTGGCACCAGTAGTGCTGTAGCCACAATAGTAATGCCCTTCAAATATTAATACCTGTCAGTCCTAACGTCATTTTCATTTAGCCAGTTTGGATGTATGATAATGGAGTATTGCATCAGTGATGCTGGTGAAAAGTTGACTGTTGTAGAATTGTTTAAAGTTGACTGTTGTAGAATTGTTTAAAAAATGCTTTCTGAGTGTTGTCTTGTCTCTGTTAATTTGTTTGCTTGTTTTTTGAGGATCAAAAAATAACATTAATCAACATTATGAAGTCAGAACAGTTAGAATTAAGATGAGAATTAAAAACTTGGAATTTTTCTCTACTTCAGTATGTTTTGTTCTGAGATAGTCATAATGCATTCACAAACTGCCGTGAACTCAGCTTATCATCTTGTTTCTCTTATTTATCACAAGGAGATTATTCTACTTTAACGTGCTCTCCAGGATGTAACAACTGTCATGTAATTCTGCTCGTTACCCTGTCTATGGAGAGCCTGCTTAGCTTCTGCTGGCTATTTCTTCTATAGTGATGCTTGAGGAAAGCTTTGCCTTTGACCTTCTGGATGAAAGATATTTAGGTTGTAAAAGTTGCATGGGGAAAAGTTTTGTATTGAAGTGAGACACTTGAGAGGATAATAATGATTACAGTGTAGTATTAGGATACAAAGAAACTTGAAACTGTGAAGCTAAAGAGGAATATCAGCTTGTTGAAAACTCAAGCAAGAAAAAAACATGTATTGAACATCATTTCTGCAGTGTTCAGTGGTCCTGTCCTCTTCAAAGTCTTGAGTCAGGCTTGATTTATTGGGGAAGCTGTTTGTAAATGGTCTTGTTCTAAAAGCATGGAGTTACACAGTGTCATTGTTGGGGGTGGGAGGGGAAATCTCTTAAAATTGTACATATTTCATGCCATGGTATGAACTACTTTAGGATGAGAAGATGAAATGCAGTGTTTATGCTGATGAACTAGCTAAACTGGAGCTGAAATGGAAAGAACAAGTGAAAATCAATGAGGGTATAAAATTACAGCTAGCAGCAATGGAGGATCAGTATAAAGTAAGTTACAGATTTTGTTTATGATAATGAATGGTATCCTGTTCTTCACATAGTTGATCATTTCTAATAGTTCAAGTAATGAAGAGTTTTAATGGAGAAAAAACACTGAATGTATTTTTGTTGTAAATAGAAATTCTTTTTTGCGCTTGTAGAAACAACACAGTCTTGTAATTCTTCTTTCAAAATAAGACATCTGCTAAGTATATTACCAAATGTCTTTCAGTCTTTTAATATTGTGGATTTAGACAAACCTCTAAATGATGTTAATCTTGTATTGCAGGAAAAAAAGGGATAGTGTGTTCTAATTTTCTGTTGTTTACTATCATACTAACAGGAATATTGATTGGTGTATTTGTCTAAAATCTTCATATTGCATGCTGCATTACCAGTCTAGTAACGTCTAATGCATTTTATCTGAATGTAACTAGAGAGATACAAGATGAGTGATATGTTGTTTTTAAAATCATCATGAGAGAATTACTTTAATTTGGAGGATCGCAGCTGTAGTCTTACTAGAGTGATGCAAGACATGCACCAGAAAGTCAAGCATAATGGGCAGCTTTAGCTTACATGTGGCCTTAATCTTTGAAGTTGTGTGATAGTAATACGTATGTTGAAGTGGCTTTTTAGGTCCAACGAGGACGAGATAAGAGCAACAAATTTCCATAAGACCAGCTTTTATGCTTGTTCTCAGTCTCATGGTGATAGTGTAGTTGACAGGATAGAATACCCTCTGTTGCCCATTTTTGCTCATTGTGATGAACAGGGATTAAATTGAACTGTGACTGTACCAGTTCTAGTAGGAGAGCCCCCTTCCATTAGAAATTACAGCACTTTTCCTTTATAAAATACTAAATTACTCTACAGCTTATTTCAGCACTCTGTGGGCTGTGCTGTCCTTTTTTGACATTTTTCAAAGCGCTAATTTCAATTTTATAAAATGCATGACTCTTTCCAATTTATTTAATTTTACTAATTAGCAGTGATTGGTTGCCATGCATAATTTAATGTAAAATGAGTTTGTTTTTAACTTCTCAACAGCAGGAGTAATAAATAATTGGTTCCAAAATTGAAAGCATTTCGACTGCAATTTAAAACTTGTTGTCATTCAGCAGTGTGCAGGTAGGGGAGAAAAAGTGAGCTTTTCTTCCCAGTCGGTAGATTGCTCTCTGTTGACCTGAACTGGGAGAGGGAATTTCAGAATCGAAAAAAAGGGTACGTAACTGTGCAGAGCACTGAGCTTATACGCTAGAGAAAGAAGTGGAGAGGCAGTCTCCAAAGTAACCAGAATCCAAATAAAATAGCCCTTTGTAGAGAAAGATTCTTTAAATAATCATTTTGAAGCAAGGAGGAAGCCTGGAAGAATTGTGTAATGTGTCAGTTGCATCTCCTCCCAGAGCACGCAATAGAGCCACAAGGTAGATGTTCATGAAACAAATTTAATGTCTTTGAGGTAGGAGGAGGTTTTGGTTCTCTCAGTTATGTGGTGGAACATGAGAGCTGGAGAGAAGCGCATGAAATGAATCACTGAAATGCCAACGGATTCCTTCAGAAATAGTGAGATGAGGCTTGCAAACCTTCAACTATTTCTGGGCAGTGGTGTCCTTCCTTCCAATTAGTATCACTGATACTACTCCTGGTTTTTAACCTAGGATTTTATCATTTCACAACTGTTTTCTGAAAACTGGCAAGAACAGGCTGCTAATGTACTCCTGTTATCCAATAGATAAACTTAGGGAGAATCGTTGGTTTTGATTTGTAGTAGCACTAGATGTTGCCTGTAACTATAGTAGACAAAATAATTTCCATCTGAAGGATGAACTTAATCACTGAACTTTGTTTTCACAATATAACAAGCAGGGAAATAGTTTCTATTCACTAATATAGGAACCTTAAACTTCTTTTCATATAGGTTCAGCTGGCAGAAAAAGAGAGACGAATAAAGGAACTGGCATCACAGTTGGAACTCTTTACCAGTGAGAAGGTATTGTTGGGATTCCTGTAAAATTTTGTAAATTAACACTTGTGAGGCTCTTTGGTTTGAGGAATTGCAATTTATTATTCTTAAGTGAGAATTTGTGTACTCGTTAAACATACTCTTTTCCATATTGGGATATTTTGCCAAAATGAATTAGCATTTTAAACTACAAGTTCTGTTAATAATACTAATATATTTTTTAAAAAAATGTACACCATAGTATACCAACTTGCCAAAACTGACTCAGCTTTTGAAAATATTGTCATTTATTGTTCTGTAATAGTATTCTAGAATATTTTCTACATATAATCTAACAAAAATGTTAAGGTGTCAAAAATTATTTCTTTGTTCCTGTCTAGAATGATATTCCATCCAGGATCTAAAATAATTATTTCTGTTTACAGATAGGGATTACTCTGTGTAAATTAATGATCTGAGATTGCAGCTAGCTGTACAGTTCACAGAACATAGGAATTCCTACCAGTTTTTGTCCCATATTCCTTTCTTGTATCAGCAGCATCAATGTTTTTCTACAAGCTTTCAGTAGACTTCTGGCCTCCTTCTTGCTTTACTCCTCTCTATCTCTTGGTGAAAGAGGTTCAGCCCTGTTCTGTCTAGAGGCTGATAACACCTTAGTGCGTGTGCTGCTTGGCCAAGTAGAAAAGATTGTTATTGAGCTCATGCTGCAGCCTTTCTGTCCTCGAAGGGAGCATCAGTTAACAAAACGCGCAGGAATTTCATTTCTTTGAGACAGACTCTCTCCCGGATACTTTCAGGAGTTACTGGCTGACAGGCAGCACAATTAGTAAACCTTATTCCCGTTGGAATCCTGCCATAAGACATGAATGGTACATACCTAGCTTGACAGTTTATTTTTTCCATCACTGGTTAGGATTATTTTTGCTTTTATCCAGTGTTGTCCTATAACTAGAGATGTAGACATTTCAACAGTATAATTTCCGATTTTTCATGATGTGTGCATACAACCAAATCCTTTTGACGTCTGCAGTTCCCTTATTGTAATGATAAGAGCAGCTTGACATGTGACAGTAGTGACTTTGGTAAACTACAACTGGAAAAATATCTTTATCAGAAAAGATAGATACACAAACAGTACTCTGATTTTTAAATATATGATAGAAAATGGACTGCTACTTTCAAGAGTTCACTGTCTAATTAAATTCATTACTGTTACTGTTAAACCAGACATTCTGAAATATTAATGCTAATGTTCTAATGTTGGAAGTACCTCTAAGGTATTATATGGCAATTAATCAAAGCTAGGTTTTACTGAAAAGTGAAATAATAAAATGTCTTTATTACATTCAGATAGCATTGCATGATATTGTGGAAAAGTTAGGATTGTTCAGATTACTTAAAATCCAGTGTGAACAGATACTTAGTAAAAACAGGAATTTGCATACTCATAAATTGAACTAATTTCAGATTAAGCTAGTTAAGTGTTTTGTAAAATTCTAGATTCTCAAGTAGTTGGTATTTAAATTATCTATCTTTTTTTTTTAACCAAGGATGTAGCTTTTAATAGATCTCTCATATTTTTCTAATTCAAAAGAAAGCAAAATAAAAGTTGAGTTTTGATGAATATAGTTTAGTTGGAGGGAGTAATTTTAAACAACACACATAAAAAGGAGAACAACTGTAATAATAATGTATGGAGCTTATAAAAGCTTGGAACTTTGTCTACCAAATTTATAGATATTTACATAGAAGAATCAAAGTGCCTTGCTAGACTGGAACCATGATTTAAAAGGTTAAGCACAGTATGGTAAACAGCTTTTCAATTTATACTCCATTATCGGTGTTTGTTTATAAATGTCACCAAACATAGCATGCTAAAAATGTTCATTTGCTGTCTCTTCAAACCTATAAAATTACTTGGTTTCTATTTTATTTACATACTTATATAGCCTTTGATTTTTATTTTTTTTTTCCCCCCAATCAGTCTCTACCTTAGCTGTCCAACTTCTGGCTTAGGCTATTTTATAGCACCTTTTTACAGTCACTTTGATCTACATTCTGTTTTAATCTTATGTGATGCTAAAATTAAAGTATTAATGCCACTGCCTCTCATTCCAAACTACTTTCGTATTGCAGAAGAAATTGATTTTAAAAAGGGAAATCTTAATTTCACTGATAATTAATTGTTCCTGCTTTGTATTGAGTAAGGATTAATTATTTAGATTTTACACGCTCACTAAAACTTTAAGATGTAATCCTAACCATTTAACCCTAACCATTTCAATCATATAGGCAATTTAGTCTATAAATCTAAAGTAACGCTAGCATAGTTTCATATCATATCTACAGGAGGATATTTTACTTGGAGGGTGTTAGGCAGAAATTGTGTTGTCCTGTATTAGAAGGTTCTTCTAAAAGAAAATGAACACTACTGTTCTCGCAGGCAGTGCTGCAAAAAAGATACTTTCTGTAAGCTGCCTTACCATTTGTAGATACTACTTTTTTTCCTGTTTGAAAAGGACTTTGATGGTGCTGTTGGAGTCCAAACCCTTTTATGTCTGAAACCTGATAGTACCTATGTAACAATAACTGTATAATCTCTGTTTTCGGAGTAGTTATTGCTACTTGATTTTGCATTTCTGTATTCTAGCATTTTGGCTGAAGTTTACCTGTTTTTAACAAAAGTATATTGAGTTGTTCCTTTTAATAACTGAGACATTTTACATGTAGTTAAATTGGTGATTAAAGTCTTTGGTTTTAAGTTTCAATTTAAAGTCTTTTGGGGAAAAGGCACGCTTCCATCTTTGAGGTTTTTGTTAACATGACATTAGCAAATATTAAACATGAACCCAGAGAATCCAGAAGAAAATGCTTACCAGAAAGAACAAAATGATTGGAAATCATATCTGTCTTAACAATCTGTATTTTTTAATTATTATTTTCATTTTTACATTTCAGAATTTTTTGCTTGATTCTGAATTGCAAATGGCATATTCCTTTGGATATTCTTGGCAAACGTGCTCTCTTTCCCTTAACCCATTTTATTAAATGGAAGGATGAGAGAGACTTTTCTTTGGGTGAATTATAGCTGATGCACTGACCATGCTTAAGTCACTTTAATTACTGTCTTCTATATATATCGACTTAGAATTTTAACGGTTTATAAGTTTTAAAAACCCTTTAGTAGTTTATAATTACTATCTCTATGGATTATGTGCAAGAATCTAGAATTTCAAGTATATTAGTTTTTTGAAGAGTTCTGTTTGAGCTTTTCTGAAAGAATTAATTGCCTTTCTGATACAAATATTTAAACAACAGAATTAAAGTAGGCCATTTAAGCCCCTCAATAAATTCAACAATTTTATATTTTGGATGAAAACACTTGATTTTGGGATTAAGCTTACACACATACCCTTACTAAACTGTCAGTATACATATATAAAGTAGTTGAGGATATAAAGAAGGAGGAAGAAGGATGAATTAGAACTTTGCTCATTAAGTTAATGGAGGGCTAATTATTTTCCACAGGAAGTGTAATAACTTGGAAATCTGTGTATGAAAATACAACTCATGGACAGTACAAGTGCAGTTTTGTTCCATATGATGCTTGTAGTATGAATATTATTTGAAATAAGTAACCTAGTCTGGATTATCTTTGTGAAAAATAGCACTAATTTCTATTTGTTAATAGAAATAGAAAATACCAACAAGGACAAAATTTTTCCAACTGGTTGAACACATTTCATCACATATTTAAAAACTGATCTTTAAGGGAACTGAGAACAAGGAAAAGTAATGGATCTTTGCCTCCGTAGGTATAGTTTTAGGTGAATGTGTTTGATAGGATCTTTGCATTTGAACAAAGTATTTCTCTTCCAGTTTTAAACACAGCTACATCTAACACATCTGCAAATAATGTAGAGAGCTTAACGTGCACACATGACTGGGTATGGAAGTAAGGATAACTCTAAGGAAGTTACGTTGTAGAAAACACGAGACTGCTGCTAAATTCTCTGTGATGGTTTCTTACCCTGTGTGCGTGTGCGTGTGCACGTGAAGGACGTTGAGCAAAAGTTTTTTCTAACATTCTTCATTTCCTACTGAAAGTGACAGCCTTGAGCTCAGCTTAGCCCATGCTAAGTTACACTTCATATAGGTCAACATTCTGCTGTTAGATATTAGAAAGGATCCACTGCAACGTACTTAATAGTTCTTTAAAATATCTGTCACTCACAAATGCATAGGGAATTATGTCAAGTATGTACATATATGTACTTCACATACTAAACCAGCACATTCTTGAATGGTATGGTATGATACGAGAAAAAGAATTATTTTATTTTTAATTGTAACTTCTAAAAACTTTTCTCACTGCACATTATCTTTAGTTGTTGTTAATCCACCCATTCTTTACCTGTTTAACTGTTTTTTCTTCATTGTAAAAAGGATGCAGATATTTCTTGAGAAATGTGGCAGTTCTGTTTATGTCATTTGGATTAAGTGATGACAAAACATGAGAAAAAAATTCTTAAAATATCTTCTTTATATTTTCTTTTCTTCATTACTGCTTTTGGTATGTATGGTATATTTGGCACTAGATCAAAATGAAAAGACAGTGGGAAAATTAGCAGATGTATTTTTAAAAACAAATCTAAATATTTCATAAAAATTTCAAACTTTGCTAGGACTCCGTGGATTAATTATGTTTTAAACTTTGCATTATTTAGGAACTTGGCAGGACACCAGGAAGTCAAGCTGGAAGGATGATGGAAGGACAGATTTCACAACAGACATTACATTTTCGCAACCCGTATTCAGAGGAAAATGGACCAGTTCCTGCAGTGCCAAGTAGACTACCAGTATTGCAATATGGAAACCCTTATGCAATTCAGGAAAGAAGAGGTAAGTAAATTCCACTCCCCCACCCCCAATGTAATTTCTCTTTCACTGTTTGAAAAGCAATGGCTCATTTAATGCAAATTAAGTACCAACAGTCTTTATACTGGTGTACAGAGCCTTTATTGATTGATGAGAATCAAGACTGTGCCTTTATTTTACTGATGAGAATCAGTAAGGTAAACAAAGTCTTAAAGAGACACCTTTTGTAAAAAGGTGATTTCTATTGTTTTATCTAAACTGAAAGTGTTTGAAAGTCTTGATTTTTAAATGTAAGGTAGCAGATCTGTAATCTCAAGGTACAACCTCTACTGAACAAAGGTGCTCTAATTAATTTTTCTTCAGATGGAGCAGATGGTGCTTTTAATCCTGATGAGATCCAAAGACCACCTGTTAGGACTTCCTTTTGGGAGCTAGAAGATGATGTAGTATGTAGCCAGCCTTCACGCAATCTTAGTCGGCCTGACGGTTTAGAAGATCCTGAGGATAGTAATGCAAGTTACCTTTTTTATTAATTTTTTTCCTTGATGTATTTACTAATGAGTAATCAAATGTTGCACATAGGTTTTCAGTATCTGATAGGCCTGATTTATTGTTATGTAAATCCAGAATTGATTTTTCTTTTCCCTTAACAACGGTTTGGGTGAATTTTGCTTGCTTTGAAGGAGAAAACTCTGCATGTCAATTGATAATAATATACTTGTTCCCTCAGTCTCTTGAGTTCCTGACAGCTTGTTTTGGTATTAGGACAGTAGCTGCTTAATCTTTTTAAATACCAAAGTGGAAAGATCCAAGTAATCTCAACTCATTCTGATCTTTCTCTTCTGTGTGGTAGAATGAGGGCTCATAATGTAGCCACATCTTACTAATTTTGTCATTTGTATATAGGGACTAAATTAAAGCAGAACAAATAAAAATTTAAAGGATTCTGATACCAGTATTTTCTGTTAAATGCTGAGTGAAAACTGGTATCATATTAGATACTTCATTCTAATATATTAATCTTTTGTTCTGTCTTTTGCAAATCTGCATTTATTAATTTCCACTTTGAATGTTTTTTGCTGTTAGACATGTATTTGGAAGAGCTAATTGGCTGTTATTTAAAGCTGATTAAACTGAAAGTGACAGATTCTCACTGATATTTTTTTTTTAGGGCTTTGTACATTTTAAGTGGAAACTGGTTAGCTTTTCTTTTGAACACGGTTAACTTGCACGTTCTGGTATAAAAATGATTTTAGTAAGTTGGCTTCTGTAATAAACTGGACTGTATGTCTTCATTTGAACAGGAACAGGCTTATTACTCTTTCTTATTCTAAGTACTCTTGCACCTTCAAAAATATTAAACAAGAAATACCTTTCTGCAAAGTATTGTGCTCTTTGCAAGTACAGTGGTATCATGACCTGTTTCTCATTTAGTCTAGTTTGCCACATTTAATTGCTATTAACCTTTGCAGAAACTGATCAGTGTTCAGACAGGCATGATTTTAGCCCTGGTGCTCAGCACCTATAATGGAGAAAAATGTATTTCTCCCTCCTACCTTTTGCCCCCAATGTCCATTACTGTGAATAATTAGAGAAACTGTCAGAACTTTTGCAGCCTGTTCAAGATCTAGAATGTGAGCTTAATGCTGTTGCCCACCTTTACTTCACATTTTGCATATTTAATCTGATCATTCTTGACGTAGATATTACATATGACAAGCTCTTCTCTTCTTCAGTCATCTGCTTCAGTTTAATTAGCAGGGTGTTCTTTCTGATCTATGTGCTTTGCCCTCTTGCAAACCCAGGAGAAACAGTGCTAGAGTCTTGTGCTCATTTGCTGACATAGCTTGGATTTTTGTAATGAGATAGAATATAACAGGCTTAAATAAAGTTCAACTTGAGAAAAGGTGCCTTTAAATCAAATAATTTATATCTTTATTTTTTTACTTTCAAGTGAGAATGAGTTGCTTGCTCCTCCCCAAAGTAGACTGTATGTGTAGTGTACAAATTTACATGGAAATGAGTAGTTGCAAGAATCTTTCTAGAGGGACTTAGCCAAAGATAAAACAGTTCTAATGCAGTATTTAAAGAAATAACCAGGGAAAACTTCCAGATATGTAGGTTATTCATTATAAAGGAGAGCCTGTTCTTTGTGCAGAAGAAACAGCAAATATAAAATGATAAATATGAAGAGATTACCATTTGTTGTACTGTTTTTTAAAATAAGCTGTTTAAGATGTAATTATGTGCATTTTTAAACCAGTAAGTTGTAGAGCCTTTTGTTGGAGGAGGATTCCCTCCCAGAAGAATAGGATTGGTAGTCTTAACTGCTTTGTTTAAAATATTACTGTCGTATGGACTTCTGTTGTCTTCCTCTCCACATTCCTATTACCACATGTTATATTAGTTTAAGAACTTGAGGGTGTTGTAGTCACTTCCACCACTTCATGGCTGTTTTGGTGGTGGTTTACCTGTGATGATGAACACGTCTACATTATTTATCTAAGATGACAGATCTTTGAGACCCTGGGCCAATATTATGATACATAGGAGAATGAAGTAGAGGTTGTATGCACACAACTGTAAACGGACTTTTCAGATACGACTAAAATAGGCTTTTTTTTCAGTCTATAAGGTGAGAGGGGAGAAGTGTGTGCACTCATGTGAGAAAAGCTTTGCGACTTGCTTCTACAGAACGAAGGCCAGAAATGGAGCCTCCTTTCCTTTAGGATATTCATCTAGCCTAAGGAATAGGTCAGCAAACTATGAGGGGCTCTAAGAAGTCAAACTTACCTGCTGTAGTTGCTGTTTACATTCCTGTGCAGTTGAATAACTTTGTAAACAGTCTGGATGACAGAGGAGAAAACTTGAATGCTTCTCCCAAAAGTGTTTTCTGGGCAGGGGATTCGGTAGAATTGCTTCGAACCTACAGACCACATCTCTGCAACTGTTAATTACCTTGACCTTCGTTCATTGTAAATGTTGAGTTACTCTGTTGCCAAGTGCATCATGCCTTCCTTAGCACCAGGGAAAGAATCTCGAATTTGTCTTTGTGCTTTTGTCCATTTGCACGTTTCCACTCTACATGTTGATAGTCCTCGAGTTTTAAAGCCTTTGCCTTCCTTGGACCATTCCAGCACTTAAACAACTCATACAGTGTTATTTGTGCTGTGAATTGACGTAAGTTGAGTACCCATTTTCTGTTCATCTGTACTCTGGCATTTGCTCAAAACAGAATTCTCTTCCATTTTGTTCAGGTTTTTATTTTGCTGCCTTGCCCCCATTTTTTGTTTCTATCTGGATATTGTTTTTGCTTTTTTTCTGCTAACTTCAGCCATTTTTGACATGTGGTAGAGGTGTTAGATACTGACTTCCTACAGGTTTTTTGACAATTGCTTGGGAGAAGAGAGACCCCTTAATAAATTCTTGTTCTACCAGGCAGCCGACAGCTAGCTCATCAGCCTGAATACGGCTGCAAACTGGTCACTAATCCAACTAAACAGGAAGAGAACATGAGATGATGCGGGGGAGAAGTGTTGGGGGAATGCAAGACAAATCCAGAGAAAGTCGGGACTCCTTAGTTCTCTTTTTCATGGTAAAACTTGATTCTTTTAATTGAACTGAAATTGTCCTCTTCAGTGAAATGTTTTGGACCTCTCCAAATTGATATGGACCTTCTGTACAGGAATCTCATGTGTTTCCTTATTTTTGAAAAGTCTTCATAAGGTGTTTTTGTTTACTTGTTTTGTTTGGTTTTTTAATGCAAACTTTTTCTTCATCAGTCTTGTAACAGACTTGTTTGAGGTGCTGAGTTTACTTTTGCCTAAAGGAATCTTGTGTTTCTGGGTAATGATCCATTTATATGCTTTTTGTCTTGTACTGAAAAAGATCTAGCTCATAGTACCTTGTCTGCAATATATGAAAAAGATTGTGTTTCTATTCTGTGTCATTAGAATTGTAAATTGCTTACTATTATGGATCAACCCTAGTTTTCTACATCAACAGAAAGGTGGTTCCCTTCCCTTCCCTTCCCTTCCCAGTGAAGAAAAACTGTCAGCCTGTTGAGCTAGTGTGGCAGCCATCATGTGTACTTCTTAGCAATACACCTCTTAAAATATCTGGGAGACAGCCTTGGCTGATCTTTCTACCTATCCCAAGGAGGAAATAGGAGTTTTTCAATTATATTGATAGATGTAGAGGTATGGTACAAGATAGTTACTATCCTTTTGGTTGGCGATGGGGAAGAAGGGTGCCAGCTTGGTCTCTGTTCACTCGCTGCTTCTTTCTCATTCTACTGTCAGAAGGTTTGGACACTCCTTGAGAGCACATTTCGCCTAGTGAGGCAGGATTTTGCATAACTTTGTAGTACTACATGGGTGCTAGGGTGTGTGCCATTCCCATTCATAGAAGGAAAGACATCAGAGGCGCCCTGAGCTCACTTCAAGAGGATTATTTTCCTCATGTTCCTAAGGAGAATACTGTTTGCTCTTACCCCAAGTGTCGTAGGCTTCCCTTTCTACCTATCAGTGAAGACGTTTTTGTTACTGGCCGTTGTCTCGAGTAGCAGTATAAGATCAGGTGATGGTGACACTCCTGCTACACTGAAACGTACGCTGCCTTTACTGTCTTCATTTACTCTGAGTTGATAATAGTTGTAGACCAAGTAAGGACACATCTGCAAACACATCCGAGTTTTTGTTTAACGTTGCTATTGTGTTCTGATTTTGTTTCTCCCAAAACTTTGTTCCTTGGGAATGGGCTTTTCCATGTACTTGGTTGACATGAAAAAACATCACTTTTGTATGACTCAAAGACTTTCTGCAGTTCTTCATAGCTTTGGCTTTTGGAACTCTTAGGCCAATTAAACCGTGATTTCTGAGAGGGATAAGCTGGTCTGTGTTAATCGTGCCAGATGATCACGCACACAGCGGTGATTTTGTGTAGAGTGGTTGACTTGCCCCAAGTTCCTGCCATCATCTACTCAGCACTAACCTTCCATTTGCCCATGCTCCCATAATTGACCAAAATGTAATCATTTGGAGCAAATAATTTCTAGAAGCAGGTATGTATGGGAGAGATCCATAAACAAAACATATATATATTTTTAATACTAAAGCATGAGTTTTAGAAATGTAGACAGCTGGCAGTAAGCCCAGAATAACTATCCCGAGACTCTTAAACAATGTTGTTAGTCACAGTAAATTTGTGGGGGGTGGCGGGTGTAACTTTTGGCAGCTGACAACCAGGTCAGGGTATTATTTGAGATGAATCCAAAATGGCCTTTCTTCTAGCAAAAAAACCCACTACGCTTTATTAGCCTGATCTTACCCTGGCCGCCAGTTACTATCTTTTGTATAGGATAGACATAAAAGGAGCAGTTGGTATCCAGATACCTCTTGGGAGAGCAGACGGCTTGCAGAGAGGTAGAGACCCCTAAAAGAGCTTGTTTGATTTCACTCCCACAGCAGAGCTGAATCACAGAAAGAAAATGTGTGTACTCTTCTTCCCAGTTTCCCCACACTATGCGTTAGCAGTGTGGCTGTTCATTTATTGCTGAAAGCTTAAGATGGGTATCGCGTTGCTTACTGTTGCATGTTAAAATGATCTGTAGAAATCAGAGTCGGGGATTGTTCCAAGTCTGTGGTTTTTGTACAGCGTCACGCGGCTTTGTTTCTAGTTTGTTGGGCAGTCTTGGAACCAATTACAATTGTAATCAAGAAAGCAGTACTTGAGATAAAATTGGTTAGTTTTGGTAAAACTAGGTGAGATTTCTGGCAGTTAATATCAGGCTTTCCCTTCTTCCTCTTCTAGTGGTAAACCTCCTCTTTTTTACCATGCTTTATTGTGTAATACTATATATATTTCTTTGATTCGTATAATCTGTGGAACTCATTGTGGCAATTTGAAAGAGTCTGAGTTACAGTCCAGTGATGATAGTTAAGTCATGATGTTAAAGGCATCTTTTATACTTCATTAACCTAATTAGCCAAACTTCTGAATTCAGAAGGCCTGGCATTTGTTGTGCTTACCTAACAGGCATGTAGCCTGTCGTACATGATATCAGACTCTTTTCGTAAGGACCTGAGGTGACATATCAGCTGTGTTACATCACTGTAGAGGTCTTGGACTAAGTATGTGCAGCCATGTCCCTGGTCAGTCTGGAGTGCAAGAAAGCCGGGTCTGGATCTGCACGGAGGGCAGATTAAACTGTCTCTTTCTCAAAATATGGAGTATGGGCTTCTGTCCAAATAACTTGGATGACTGGACCACAGGGTCTTGAGAGTAACCTGATACCTGTGCTTAAAATACAACGTAGGCTGAGCCATTGAGGCCTGGCCTCCCAACAGTTATTGTCAAACTCTCTGTAAAGCAGCTTCAGCTAGCTGCCTCGTTTCGGCTTTGGAGCCCTCAGGGGATGGTTTGTTTTACCATGGGAGAGTGACTGGTTTTTAAATGTCAGGTTGAAAAGCATATGTAAGGATAAAGAATGGATCCTTGGTTATACTAGCTGGAAGAAACTGGGCTCTAAGTGATGGTGAACCAAGATGAGTAAGATCTGTCCTCCCTTCAGATAGCTCTCTGTTTTACAGGGTACGCTTTCGGAGTTTTGTCCGTCTGAAATGATAGAAATAGACAGCTGTCCGAGTCCAGTACTATGGGACATTTTCTGTGTTTTCCAAAAGGTCCAAGTTACCCAGGGCAGTGCATGAGAATTTTTAGTTACTGGTGATTGTATACCGTTTAGTGGAACTTGTAATTAGAATAGCTGTGAAATACTCTCAGACTGCGGTGAAGTTCTCATTGTTACTGTTTGACCGTTCTTTAATGATGCAGTAATCTCTGCACTTTGAGGTATGCTCAATGCAGATTTGCGTTCTTCTCGTTTGGGTTAAGCATAACAAAAGGTTAAGAATTTGGTCTTTCTGAATATACTTGGCCAAGAGCAATAGTACACTGAAGAGACAGATTTTCCATATCTTAACAGCCTAGTATCAATACATATTTAGTATTGTTGTTCTTATATGATGCACAGGCCAGAAGCTACTATAAGAAACACACAGTATGATTTTTACAATTAATTGAAAGCTCTATCCTTAGGACATACCAAACTTAATGTTATTTTGACATCAGAAAAGCCTTCTTTTTTAAACTGTTAATAACTTGCGCTTGCCTTTTGCTGAAGCTGGTGCCTGCAAGGCAGCAATGCAGGGCAGTGCGCGTGTGCCCATGTAGAGGAAAGCATCATACTCTTTTTCAAATCAGTTCCTCAAAAAAGGAATGAGGAGGAATGTTGTATTTGTACGTGGTAGGGTACCACACTTGCCAGAAGCTGCAAGGAAGGACAAAAGATGTAAACGATTTTATCTTACCAAGTGACTTAGCAGCAACCCAAATGTTTTCAATAAAAAAAGAAAAAGGAGGGAGGGCAAAATACTGAACAAATCAGTAAAATAACTAGAGTAAATAATGTGAAAACCCCACCCAAAACAAACTACACCCCCCACCCAACCTGTTAACCTATTAAAGCTTTATATAAAGTGGACAGGCAGTGCTGATTTTTTTAAAATAATTTTTTTAAATGGCAAACCTTCGTATAAATCAGTTTGCATTTTGTTGATTCTAATTAAAATCTTCAGTTTCCCTTGGTCTGTGGTAGAGAGCAGAAATATGGGTGTGGGGAAGCTGATGGTAAAGCAGTCTCTACTTCTGCTGACACAGCTGATACGAAGGGATGGAGGGCATGGGTAAGATCACTTCTGCCTGAATCATGTGTTACGAACATGTTTCATTTGCCACTCAGGACATTTTAGTCTTTGTGTAATGCGTGCAAAAAGACCGAGAGGTTTCCTTTTCTCATAGGGAAACTAAAATTTCTGTGGTATTCTAACGTTTGTGTGGAAGGTGGGTTACTTCAGGAACGATGAGTTCTGTGTTCTGTTACAGTTGGGCATTCGGGTTAGCAGTTTCCTGCAGGTCTGTGTAAAGACCCTTTCTAAAAGTTGGGTTCTGTTGAATGCATTAATAATTTCGAATGGGAAGAGAGACACATCTGTACCCTGTTAGCCACGTAGTTTCGGTTAGTGCCCTTACGTACCAAGTTAATATTTAGCATTGGTAAATCCTGACTCCTTATTCAACTAAAATTAATAATCCTTAATATAATGAATAACGTGTGCGTTTGTCGCTGGGTCTGCTCATCTGTCCTAAACAAAGCTTACTTAGGGAATTTGAGGCTGAAGAGCCCTTTCGGCAGAGAAGTACCTTGTCCGCCCTGTCATTTGGAACCAAGTATTAATAAGTGCTGTGACACAAGTGCCCTGTGTCCAAGAAGTAACTGAGTGACAAACAGTAAAGAATTATAAGAAAGTCTTTGCTAAAGAATTTAAATATTAATTAGGCCTGTGTTTGTAGTGGAACTGTTTTCTGAAGGAAGATGCACGTTCATTTTCTCGGATAAGGCCTGGTCTGCTTACAGGACTTACAGGTATTCAGCAAACTTGTCATGTTTTTGGCACTATGTAAGCTGTAGCATTGTAGCACGAGAGTACTTTAAATAGTTTTTCTTCTTTAATACATACATCCTATCTCTTCTGTGACAAAAGGAACAAATAATATTTTAAAACCCATATGCCCTTTTTACTGCAGGTGCAAAGCAAGCAAGTTAGACAGGAAAATATGTCTGTTGCTAGCATCTGTCACAGCAAGCCCCACTGGCTGCTTAATGGAAATGTTAAATGGTTGAAACTAAGCAGCTGTTGGCAGGAGAAGAAAAATATTGAGGGAATCTTCCCATCCTGCCCTGTTTCCATTAACTCTTCGTAAGGACAAAGGGCGTTAGCCTAAAAATGAGCTACGTTTGAATATACGTAATAGCTATCTATCTGTATAAATCACGTAGCATGTGTGCTGGTATATATGGTCCCTTGCACATCCGTTTTTGAAGTTCTGCTAGATAATTCATAATTCTCGCGTGTGAGGTGTCTTTGAGATGAAACGGAAAATGAACTAGAAGTTGAAGTTTCAAAAATCTTGCTGAATTTACCTGTATTGGCACCTTGAAATGAGTAGGTTTTGTGCTGTGTTATCTAATAGCAGAATAGAACCAAGATGCTGTGTAATAAATTCTTTTGTACTGCATGAAGGATGAGTTTACAAACACAGTTCTGATTTTCTTCCTGCTTTCTTATTTTCTCTTTGTGCCGTTTTCTTCCCCTGATTGCGTTTGCTTACATCGCTGTGCCTATTTAAATCTTAATTCGTAATAATGTCATCACGGAATAAAAAAAAACCCACCCCAAAACCTGCAAGACGTAAGTGCTCTGACCCCTTGCTTGTCAGAAGGGAACTCTCGGAATCCAGTCGCCGTAGGTATTCTTCATTCCTCTGCTTGAGGATTTCCCACTGCAGGCAGATTTATTCCTCCTTCGGTGAGAAGCGAGGAGCGGCGTCTCCCTAGAGGCCGACCTGCCTTTCTAACCTGATCGAAGCTCCGAGGCAGACCTGCTTGTCCGTCAGCAGAGCGATCCTCATCAGTGCCTGCTGCAGCTGTTCGTGTGGGTGAAGGGAGAGCACAGCTGACAGGGCTGATGGGAGGAAGCAGCCAGACGGGGCAATTTAGCTGACGTGCCTGACGGCAGCGCGGGAGGGGTGACATGCTCGGCTGCCGAGAGCAGCGTAGGCCCATCGCTCAGAACTGACCGGTGGGAGGCAGCCGTGGGGATCGAAACCGACATCTCTCCCCCCCCCTTGCTGCAATTTAAATGGGTAGATTTTTAAAGTCTGACTTGACATTCTATTGTCTAGGATTTATTTTTGAGTTTTAGCTCTGGATAAAATGCTATTGCGGTCTGTGGTGTGATGCCCCGCGTTCAGTTTAACACAGGTTTTTCTGTTCCGACTGAGCCCCCAGGCATTAGCAGCGAGGTGACCTGCATTTCCTTAGTTACTCTGTTAGTAGCAGCATTCTAGCGGTACTGGCGCTGATTTCTGCTCTAGGTCCACCGTCAAAAGGCAGCCTGTGTTTAGCTTTTCACGTTCATTAACCACGTCTCCCTTTTGTGCACTGCAGTAAAACTTACGCTGCAGAGATTGTAAAATAGAAGGTAAATTTCATCCGTGTTTATGCTTGATAACAAAAACGCATTTGGAGGAAAAAAAAAGCTGTTTCTAGTGGGTATTATTTAAAATACTTCCTTTTTTTTAATAGGATGATGACAACACTGTCCCTTCTGCTCCTGATCCTCCAAGTCTTCTCTTGCATGAGCGCGGAACAGGTTTCTGCTTTGATTCCAGGTAAATGTTATCTTTCATTGGTCTTTAATGGCGTGGATAGGTTTCTGTATAACTGGACTTTTTTACTCAGGCGTGGGGGGTGGAGATGAAAAACTATTAAGCATTTTCAGTGAACATTTGGTTTGCAATTAACTGTCAGAGAATACGCTGTTAGACTGGGAAGGCTATTTGTGTTATACCTTATTTTGACGGAATGCGGACAATTTCTTCAGTAAATGAATGAGCAACTTTTGTTTTTTCCCCTCTCTTTCCAACCTAATTGTGAACCGAAGTTTGGAGCTTTTATAAAGTGTTATGTTTGCTAAGAGCAAGCATTTATGAGCAGGGAGAGTGGTTTCCCACGAAACTGCTTGGCCATTAAGACATTCAATAGATTTGTATTCAGTGGTAGCTGGAATTATGTCAAAATTATGTAGCTTTTAAAATGCCAGGTTATTTTGGAATTCCTGTGTAAAACTGCTTTAACTGTATAGAGCACTTTCAGCAAAGACGTTTAAATTAACTGTATGGTACTTGCTTAGATAGAAAATCTGCTCAAATTTAAGTTTGTAGTAAAGTTCTTAACTTCGGTGGCAACGGGATCCTACTTCTGTGTTTTTATTTTGCAGTGACAGGTTAAATAACCGTTTCCTTTCTTCTTTCTCCCCCCCGCCCCGTGAAGCTTTGACGTGCACAAGAAGTGCCCTCTCTGTGACGTGATGTTTCCACCTAACTACGACCAGAGCAAGTTTGAGGAGCACGTGGAGAGCCACTGGAAGGTGTGCCCCATGTGCAGCGAGCAGTTCCCGCCTGACTACGATCAGCAGGGCTTTGAGAGGCACGTTCAGACGCACTTTGATCAGAACGTATTAAATTTCGATTAAATACTTTGTTTTGCAGTGTAGCTTAAGCCCCCCCCAACTTTGAGTAGTCCACCTACGGAACAGGAACAGCGCAGCTTTTCTGTAGCAGTGCAAACTTGCGAGTAAAAGCTCGTGTACTCTAATGGCAGCCGTGAGAAGTCGTGGCTGTGAGCTGCTATTGGGTTGTCTCCTCTCTCTACCTAACAGCGTACTAAAACATCCCTCAGAACACCCACCTTGTTGTGTATGTAGCTATTTATTCCCCGACTTAGTGGAATTTGTAAGGAGGCAGGAATGACTTAGCCTCAGGAAAAACGAGACCGGCTTCACGATGCTCTTCAGCTGCATTAAAAAAAAAAAAGCCACCAAAACAACTATGGTTTCTCTTGACCATGGTAACTAACTGAGGCGTGACTAAAACCGTAATAAACAGATGTCTCTCCTAGCAAATTTGTGTACTTTTTCTTTGAGTAACAGTTAAATCAGAAAGTTACTTTACTTACCCGATGAAAATATAGTTTTCTAGTACATTTCTGAAATGTAGATGCACGTACTGTGAGATTACATGCTTGCAACAGAAGTAATGGCAAATACTTCAGTTTTACTTACAGAATGTTTGCCTTAAGGGATAATGTTGCATTAAGTACGTTATACCTTAAGGCAGAGGGTTTGAGTTGAAAGAAACTGCTGTGCTTAAATGCCTAAAAGTAATTGTTTAAAAAAAAAAATCATTGCCATTATGTTGCAGTTGCATTCAGTAGAAGATATGGTTATATTTTCACAGCAGTGACTTGTGTTCCTTTTGGCTTTGGGCTTTTAAAACCTTCTGCATTTTAACTTTATGTATTTCTTTCCGGTAAGTAAAAACACGTGTGTACATCTAAACATTTTATATTTACTTTAACTGTATTAAGTAAATTTGCTTTCCACTTGTTGTACAGTAGTCCTGTTACATTAAAAGCAAAGTTATTCACGGAGTCAGTGGTCCTTTTTTCCTGCTGCTCATTTTGAAACAAACCAGAGTTCAGGCTTTACGTACTTGGAGTAAATGACGTTTCGGCTTTGTATGACAAAGAAGCTGTTGCTCGCGTCTATTTATGTTCTTTGTTTGAGAGACAGACTCGGGGATTAAGGTTTTGAGGGAGCTTCTGTCGCCTGCAGTTCTCTCGCGAACGTGCGCAATATCCTGTTCAATGCAGGATTTATTAAAAACTGCATGACGTGGATAAACGGCAGTGTCCTGGGTAGCAGCTACTACATCCCTCCTCTCTCTTCCATTTCAGGTCTGAGATTATTATTTTTTTTTTTTAACTGCGAACTTAGGTCTAAGGTAGGGCATGGAAGTACTGAAAGAATATTTTGTCAATTTTTTTTTTCTTACCATAACTCAATAGCATATGAAAACAGTTAGAAAAAGGCTATAAAACCAAAATATTATTAGTTACGCTAAGTCTTTAATAGTAGGGTGTCTCGGAGGTTGGTATCCCACACAGGCAGGGCAACCCCAAAACCGGCTTGTGCCGAAGCGGGGACTTCGCTTAGATACGTGTCCATGCAGGGCGTTACTTAAAGAGCTTCCCTGTTAAACAGCCACCCTGTTGTGACTGCTTGAGTAACTTACCCGGTGAGCGGGCAGGTACGTGACAGGCTGTAGCATTCCCTGTAATTTTGTGCATTAATGGTGTAGCGCTTCACGTGTTTACTGAATGCAGAGTTTGATGATACCGAAGTAAAATACACAAAAAAAAGAACTTAACTCTTCAGGTTAGTAAGGAGTAAAGAGCAGTCGTTTTAGGTCAGAGGCAGTTTATTTTAAATGTGATTTGATTTACATTTATAAGCAGCTTTCTTGACAGGAATTCTTTAAGTTGCCTTCAGTTCTAAAACAAACCTCTGTCACTTTCAAACTTAAAGTACTTTGTCCCCAACAAAACATATGAAAATATAATTTAAAGCACACTTTTCACAGACACAATACAATACATTCACTATACACAGTATAACAAAATAGTCCCATCTTTACCTGTTTAATAATACTGTCACAATGAATAGGTAAATAGAAACTGGAATTTCATTTTTATAGTTGAAAGGAATTTACATGCAACAATGACGTTTTACGACTGTTTAGCTGTTGAACGAACTTACCCAGCCTGTAGTTTCTTGCACTAGGAGCAGAGCCGAAACGTGTGTGTTGGCCAGATCTGCTGCCAAAACTGCGGAAGGTGGGAAGCGGCTGCCCGGGCCCTTTGTGTCCCAGTAACTCTCATGTCTGGATCACCCTTGGGACCGGGCTGGCAGCACTGTGCAGCACCAGCACTGTCACCTCCCCAGGATTTGGAAAAGTGATGTTTGATTTCAGTACGGATGTTCATTAGGATGAGCCCTAAGTGTTTTTTTTAACGAGACTTTTACTCTGCTGGAGAATAGGTAATTGTCATCCTTACAGCGTTTTCCTTTAAAGCTTTGGGAAAAAAATAGAGGGAAAGCCCATTCCTCCTTTATTTGAGCTTTCTTTTGCACTTAGAACAACAGGAACCAAGCGAAGGCGATGACCGTGTTTAAAACGGCGCGTTCCTCCCTAACCCTCGCGCTGTGAGAAGGGGTGCGGGGCTGGGGCGGGGGGCGCTTGCCCCTGCCCCCGCCTGCTAAACTCCCAGAATAGCACTTGTGAGAGAAGAACGCTCGAGGCAGGGTGGCAAGCGGCAAATGCTCAGGTATGGTCCAGACACGAAGCGCTCGCGTGTTGGCTTTTGTTTAAGTCAGTCTCTGACCACCTGCTGCAAGAAGCACTTAATCTTCAGTAAGGCTCATATGTCATATTTCAGCAAAATTAATTGTGAAGCTAAACAGACACTCCCAAACGGAATGCAGTGACCTACAATGAGAAGCAAAAAAAATGCACAAAGAAAATCTCAAAATACAATGAAGATGAGGGAGAGGCATTAGAAACTCCCTTAGCACAAGCGACGGACCTCCTTAAACCATGCGTAGAATTTTTAATTTTTATTTGCAACCACAGGCACGTGCTCGTACAGTAGTTGCAAGAATTGGCAATACATAAAACATTAAATCTGTTGGCAATAGAGAACTACAAAGTGCTTTAAAACTTCATCTGAGATGAAGATAATCGTTTCTCACACACACATAAATTTGCACTTAAGAATTTCCAAGTGTCTTTCTAACAGATAGCTCAGGGGTAGATATTTAGTTGGACTGGGATATTGGTCCTCAAAAAACTTTGATGGGCATGAACATAATACGACATCTTGTACAAAAAAAAAGTAGTAATTTCTAACGCTAAAGTGATTGTTTACTAGTTCGAATGGCAAGATTTTCAGCATTTCAAGAGGGAAAAAAGATTTGCAAGATAATATAAAATACAGCAAGCACACCTTTTTATGTATGTTATTTAAGTATGAAAATATTTTTAGCATATTATGTTAAACATTCTTTCTTATTTATATTTCCATTACCTAAAAGACTTGCTACTCCACTGATAACTCCATTACGTAAGGCATGTTAACTAGAGTTTGACGAGGGTGGTATCGTTTTGGTTTTGCACACACACGGACAGATGCATCGAAAGTCTTCATCACGTTACAATCTCGAAAGGATGTCAGTGCCAAGCTCTCCTCCTCTCGCCCCTGTTCAACACTTCAGTACAACTAAATACGCAACGCCCCCCCCCCATATCGTTTCTTGTTTGTTTTGGAGAAAAATGTTCTGAAGAACCTATTAGCTTTTATAGCACCTTATCTCAAAGTAATGAAAATGGGTATGATGATTACATGTGCAAATGTACAAAATCATTAACTCTACAAAGATACATCATTCCAAAATTACAGAAAATTTTAAAGCATGCATTTAACTTTTTTAAAGGGTTGCTGAATGCTTCCCCTGAAAAAGGTGGCTGTTCTCAAAATCAGCAACTGCTGGTGAGGATTTCTTGGCACATTTGTGACCAGCATGTTATTGCTGCATCTTCCTGATAATCTCAGCAGACACGGGGGGATGGAAATTGATTGTGTGGTGCCGCAGGCCCTGAGCTGTCTTGTAACTCTTCCCACAGCGACATTTGAATGGTTTGCGTACGCGGATTTGCGTTCTGTGGCCGTTCTTGGCATGGTACTTTATACCGTTCACATTCTGTGAGCGAGAAAGTAAAATGTTAGTGGTCAAGTCGTCTAATAACCGCCTGGCTTCCTCTGAAAAACCAAAACTCGATTAACGTTATGGGCAAAATCACACGAATTGCCAGGAACTCCCACTAGGTGTTACGCGTGCGTTGTGCTTTCAAGATAGGAGGTGGGACAAGAAGGAGAAGAGTCTGTGCAGTTCTAATGTCTGAAATTTACCTACCTGGGTAATTCTCATCTTCATCTCCCAACGTACGGCACTTCCCAAAAGTACCATTTAATGGGCTCACACACGGATGTTCTTTGCTTCCTGCCATTTTTTCATACAGCATTGACAAATTTTATTCAGGGGTTCATTTACAAGCAAACAAAGAATTGGCATGAAGACTCGAGTCACACTCCTTCAGAAAGCTGAAGCTCCCCCCGTGGTGTGTTTGTTCCGTTTTGTGTCATTGTTTCTAGATATGTCTTTAGGCACCAGCAAATTCTGATAGTTTACACATTGTCTCCAAAGAATTAACTGCAGGGAACACTTAAAGAGTTACCCAGGGCACTTAGAAAATAATCCAGAGAAGCCGTCTTCAAGACAGCTATTGTTTGGGAATATTCTACAGCTAAAACTAGAGAACTGATCTCCACCGTAGTTAGGAGAGAAAGAACAAAAACCAGCTCCACAATGCACTTCCCCTTCTACTGGCACGGTTGGGAAGCAGGCAACACTTTTGCTAGATTAATCAAGAACCTTACTAACATAAATCACAACCCTACCCCTGTCCTCCTTTTCACATCTTTCTGGCAGAAGTGGAAGAAGCTGCTGTGGTCTCAATAGCATGTGATACTGCTTTATCGAGGCTTCATCTCACTGGAGTCTCTCTTATCTGCTGCCACTAAAAGAGCTTGGATTTTGGATAAGTAAGGGAAGGCAAACTGTCTTTCATTAGAGCTCCTCCTAGGAAGCCAAAGACAATGCCAAAAAGATGCCAAGGCAATTTGTGACAAAGGCACAGCTCCGAGGCTCTACTGCGTCCTCTCTAGTTTCCAGATACGTATCTCAGGGTTTTTTTAAACTATTAAAAAAAAAGACAAAATCAATTAACAGCATGGATAGTAATTAACCCCTTAAATTAAAAGTTCCAGGGATTTTGTCCTTGCTGAACTACTGCCTGGTGTTACAAGTAACAAAAGTCCCCTTGGCTCTTTGTAAGCAGCAAGTTCAGTTTTATTAACGCGCAGCTTACAGTAAGTGGAAGCTCCAGCTTGGAACTCACAGCAATTAGACAAGTTGGACAATTTGTTTAAAACAAACAAACAAACAAACAAAAAGCCTTCAGTAAACAAAACAGAGCTACAACTCCTAAAACTTCGGAAGACTCTATATACATCAGAAAGCAAAGCCTAGAAAGGCACAAGGTTAACAGCTCCAATACCACTCTCCTGCCAACACTTCCCTTTCTCCTCCCCTACCTCCTAATCCAACTTCTGAGCCAGAATCTCAAGTGTTAGGCCCCACTCCTGAGAGACAGCCCCACTGCGTGCTGCCCCCACTGCCCTCCACCCCCAGCTCACAACAGCAAGAGAAGCCTCAGGAGCTTACAGCTCCCGTCAGGAAAGCAGGGAGGAGTGTAACTGCAAGAGCAACCGCCCAGTCTCCCAGACAGCTACGGTGTTCTCACCTCACAACGTAAAATGCTGGTCCTTGTTTATTACACGTTAACTGTGCCACTGCAGCAACGTATTTTTAATCTTCAAGCAAAACTAGTTCTCCGGTTTCAATCATAAAGTTGAGTGCAGTACTGTTCTCGTCAGAACTCGTAACGCCCAGCGGAACCTGTACTGCTGAAGTGGCATTTCAGGGCAGCCTGGGTGTCTGGAGAGGTTGATTTGTGGAAATCCTTTAGAAAGAAAAACTTAGCCTAAAATACGCACCCTGGAAAAAGGGCAAGGTGCAAAACTCCAAGCAACTGCTCTGCCCACAAATTCATGCTTCTCTCCTCTACGGCGGATTCAGGCACTGAATCCTCACTTGAAGTCGCAAATCCAGCCCCCAAATTGTCCTTCACACCCTTAAAAATACTCGACAACTCCCATGCAGCTGTTTTACCCGAGACGTGGGAGATGAGAATCTTCAGTCTCCAATACAAACCAGACATACGAATACGAGCCTTTAGTGCAGGTTACTTCTGGGTGAAGAGTATTCAGAAGAAACAGAAGGCCGTACCACCGAGACAGACCAGAGCACATCAAAGCCACAAATCATCCTCGAGAGCAGTCAAGTGAATTCCCTGCAAGTTATCCGAGGTCCTGAGGCAGCTTTTAGATGGTTTTGCACATAGTTACAACCTTCAGCACCCGCAGGACTGTTGGGGTGAGGGGGCCGGGGATGTCACTGATGGCATCAGGACTGCCACAAGGCATCTGTCAACATCCAAGTACTGGTCAGGACTCGTGCCTCCAAAGAAGAGAAAATCTGGGGGTGATCTGCTAAACTTTTGCTACTGCAGTGAAATTTTAAAAACAAAGTTATCCCCAAACCCTATATACAGTTTGGAAACTACAGAAACCTGTTTAGACTTTTTAGTATCTGTAAGAAATCATCTTAAGATACTTTTAAACTAGTATCAAATGCTACACATGCCATAAATAGGCAATCGCAAATATCCTCACTATTCCATGCCAACGGTACTTTCCCAATTCAGATTTTTTTAACGACCCACTCAGCCTCAAATACAGAGTACACCACGCGCTTTGATGAAAGGGGAAAAGTACTTTCAGGCAGAAAAATTTAAGGAAATGCTAAACCAGAAACCTATGTGGAATGAATTGGGCCATGGAAGGTTTGAAAAATAGTAAACCACGCAGAGTATGAGGAGCTAGTATGACGTGAAATTTGACCTGTACTCCTGTCTAAAAGAAAACTGTTGTTAGAATTACAGTCGACTCTTCAGCACTTTTTCCACTGCTGTAATGTAAACACTTTGTTGTATGTCTGGGTTGAGTTTGTTGAGGTATGGCAAAACCCACTGCCAAACTCATACATCATTTTTATTGCTCTGGTTACTTAGGTTGCTCATTATTTACTCTCACAAATGATTGAGGAAGAAGATGGCAGTATAGAAGGGTACTCTAAAAACTTAAACAGGAGGAAACAATTATTAACCTGGGACCAGATCAGGAGGAGATACGGAAGTTTAGACTGGCACCACCTGGTTTGCACGGACACAAGGGCACTTGCTGGGCAGGGCCCCTTGCACGGCAGTACTCAGGAGGCCACTCCACCGCAGAAGGTGTGAGAGCTTGCCACCCCCTTCACGTAGGAACACAGACATCAAGGATGGTTTGGGAGGATTTCTTGTTTCAGGACCTGGATATTCATATATGTTTCTGTATCTCCTGGCTGCTTCTCCTGAAGTTTTCTTTGTGGGTCCAGTTCCTCTTTGCTCCAAGTAAATTCCCTTCTTTCCCTCTCTCACATCAATATTCTCCCTCCCTAAGCTCTGCTGAGCGTCACTGCCCTTAGATTGGCCTTCCCGGGGGTTAGCCCACCCGACAGGCCTAGGACCCTCGTCCCATTACCTGCCAGAAAGACAAGCCCAATGCCTCGGCATTCTTGGAAGATACTACTTCTCCTCTTGCCTAAGGCCAAAAAGCAGTCAAGCATATAAACTACATTTTATATGTACGGTAATCTATTATTCTTGTGTTACTATATTTGTACAAACTAGAAAAATTGTGACAAATACTCTAGTGTTTTCTCTATATTAGTATATATGCATTATCTCTGTTTTTTTTTTAAATCTATTATGTATCAAACTTCATTTGCTCTTTGGAAGTTGCCCAAATAAGTTTATCTACATCATATACACATTTTGAATGTCCTTCTCCAGAGCTAAAGACCAAATAACTGACACACACAGGTGGTATTGAATAAAATACCAAAATTGCCAGCTTCATAAATCCACACTTCAGCTCCTACAGGTGGCATTTTGCAAAGCACGTTAACAACTCAATACCCACAGACCTCTGGATAGGTCATCTAAACGCGGATGTAAAGCCAAAACTTGGTGAGGGTGAACTCTGAAGAAACAAGACTAAGATCTTTGGGTTCCTTTAAATCACACAGATGATTTTTTTTAAATCAAATTTAAGGTATCAAATACAAATCATATGAACAAAAAAAATCATAAATGGCAAACTATAAAGTACTTATAATTTGTTCTCTAGCTCAGTAACTATAATTAGAGAAGAAGAAAGTAGGCTTCAGAAATTAGGTCACAGGCTTGTGTTTTAAGCATTTAGAAGTCAGTGTGCTCCAGATTCATTTAGCTGTTTCTGACTATCTTACAAACAAATTTACAAATCATTAAAAAAGCATGGTTTTTATACCAGAATCTTTGGCTTCTCAAGAAAATCCGTGCCATACTATATAGAGGGCTTAGTACCAATACATATTATAAGCAAGCAATTTTATTTCTTAAAAAAATAAAAGTTCCTGAAGAACAACTAAATGTTTATGACTCACTTCTACTGCCCTGCCTACGGGAAACTGCCAAGAGATAGCAGCTGGGCAGGAGGCCAGGAGGGTCTTCTGATACTCATCGGGGCTTGTGTATAAACATGTTCTCATTAGTTTCCATTGTCCGCCCCAGCCCATTCCTTGGGAGTATTTGTTGTGCTCATTCTTGTCTTATTTACCTTTCTATAATGACTTTTCAGTGCAGACGCCATCTTTTATCCTTGTACATTGTTTGCAAAAAGGAGCCCCATCCCTACTGGGTCCTTTAAGCAGTACTGTAATACAAATAACACATCTAAAAATAATGTTTCTGCTTCTCAAATGTACGTCACCTAAGGCCAGACAAAAGAAAACTGTGTATATCCTCCTTTCCTCCTTGCTCCCTAAAGGAATGCATCCTTTCTCAGCCGTAAAGTGAGCCTGGCAATTACTGTATGTGCATGCCCGTGTTCCTGTTTGGAGCTCTATAATTGTTTTACAGCCCTGACTGTGATTATCCAGTACCCACCAGAAAATCCCAGTGCTTTGATCACAGGACTCCCTACCCAGACTGCGCAAATAATTCATCAGAGGAGGGGGTTAAGCAGAAGGAAGATGAAGAGGAAACACGAAACACAGCTGACACAGAGCTAAAAGGAAGGAAACAAAGATAAAAATGTAAAAAGAAAAAAATTAGACTGAAAAGAAAAAAGGGAGGAAACAGAGCCCGCAGAAAAGAGAAATGAGGTGAGGCAGAGTTTAAGGAAATGTGTTTTCCTATCAGGACTAAACAGAGGTGAGTCTCTTAGGAAAATACGGTACTTTTTATTTGCTGCTGCTCTCTGTCTGTCAGCCTCTCTAAGGGTTGTTATTTGTTCCCTGTCCAACTGTTCTAACATTAATGATGTACAAGATATCCCTTAGACAGTCCTCATGCATTTGAGATGAAGGTAGTGAGATAGCAGAAGCAGGCAGAAACAGCTTGCTTATTTGGGCAATAAAAAGACAGAGGGCTGGCAGTCAAACAGAGAACAGACAGGATATAGCAAATTACAGGGTTCTCCTTCTAGCCTTTGCCATTAAGCGAATGTTTTCTGCAATGCATAGATGCCCTGTGGGCACAGTGACTTCTAACAATCACCATGGCTTGTTTGCTTCCTGAGCTAGGGATTTAGCTTTTATACTATACCCTTCATCTGGCACAGCTTCTACCACACGCAGGAAAAGTATTAATCTTGAATAATGTGGGTAGATCTGCAAAGTAATACTTGCAAATAGTCTGAAAACATCTTTCCTTCTGCCCTGCCCCTGGAGACGGTGTTCAGTTTTTCCTGTAACTGAAGAGAATAACCATTACATAGTTAAGGCTAATCTCTGCAAAAAAAAGATTTGTATGTCACTAAGAAATGAGCACACTGCCTTCTCGCTCATGTTTTAAGTAACTATTGTTCAGTATTAACCGATCTGTAGAGGAATCCCAGTCAGTATTAACCGATCTGTATAGGAATCCCAGTCTTGTGATTTGCCGCTATGGGAGCTGCCGCAGTCCGCAACAGCTGCAGCATCACTGAAACACGTTTTTGTCCACTACACGGTTTCATGCACAGTTTATTCATTCTTGTCACAACTGTTTTATCTCAAATATTATTGGTCTTCCTATATTTCTCTTTCATATTTCTGTTCTCTTTTAAGTCCCTACTTTTCAGTTATTTAAAGGAGAAGACATAAAATAAAACTAGTATAAAACCAACCCAACCACCACTGCTTTTTCTAGGGTATAGGTCAGTGGTCGAATTTTCCACTACTTCATGCAAAAACTTCAGAAAATGATTCAGAGGAACTGTGCCAACATGCTATTTCTGTTCCCAAATGTCAATGACTACAGAATACCATACTGAAATCCAAGCTGTTCAATACAATTTCATCTGCCTCTGCACCGGTTCACGTGAAGCAATACTCCTGTCCTCACAACATCGTGGCATGTTCTACACCAGCGAGCTCAAGGTTCAACGCTAAAGATGTTTCACTCCCATAAACAGAGAAAAATTTCTCATGACGGAGAGTAATTAAAAGGGGCGGGGGGGGATCGTTTCCCAGCATGTCTCGCAGAGGGCTGCAAGCCCTGCACTCGGGGCCAGACACACCGACTGCTGTGCAGATAGGTCACAGGGACTTGGACCCAGGACAGAACGATGCCAGAATTTCTCCGAGGCTCTGCCTTCCCCAGGTGACCTCTGACTTGCAAAACGTTAACCACCACCTTCCGCACATCGCCTTTACCAGGAAAAGTACCCCGGGCACAGTCTCACTAAAGAAGAGGCAGTATCTGTAGCAGTTACGCAGAAGGAATTCATTCTGGCACTGATGGGCAGAAGCTTTTTATTTAGTGTCTCTGAAAGGGACCCAAGGGATTTTTTTTGCTGGTAGTACCTCCTGCATTCTGCACTTGATTTGTCTAAATAATAGAAAGGTAGTTAAAATGTGTAAAGCAAAAGAGTCACTATATGTAATCTCTCTTGACAGACAGGGATGCAAAAGGCTACATCCTTTGTAAAACTGGTAATTTGGCTGTGCTTGAGAGGAAACCAGTGAATAAAATATGTACTCTGCTAAAATACCACAAAAATAAATATGAAAAGTCTCTTAAACGAGAAAGGTACAAATTTCGCTACATCAGCGGGAAATAAGGTAGGTCTGCACTACTGCTTACCTTATATCTTTTTTTACATCCAGGAACAGGACAGGCAAAAGGTTTCTCATCCCCTCCATTCATGCACATTGAACTAAGGATAGCTTCAGAGCTGATAGCACTTTCTGTAGTCCAGGACTCATCACTGTCTGATTCTTCATAGTCTACTTCCTCCTCATCATATTCACTACCTAGAAAAGCGGGGTAGTGAGATAAAACAAGAATAAATAAGAGCGCAGCAAGATAACACATTCTGCATTTATTACATCAGTTACAATGACTTGTAATTTCCCCACTTTTGTCTTTGCTGGAAGACAGTTATTTTTAATTTTGTAAACCTATTTTTCTTATAGTTATTTCTTCCTTCATAAAGACACTAGTGGTTCTTTTTCTAACAACCAGGACAGGCATTATTAATATATCTTCATAAACTGTTAACTGCATGGCACAGAAAGTTCAAAGGACTGATTTTAAAATGCAGTTTCATTACTCCTCAAACACCAGGATCCTTCCGTCTTTCCCAGTGCCCGAACAGAAAATGTGGTTTTTTCCCCCCCTGCAATTAAAGCTAATTTTAAGGCTTTTCTTTATGCAATACAATACTGAAGAGCGTAATTCTACAGATCATAAACAGTGTAAAATAATATGTTGACAAGTCCTAATGCATTTACTAGCCCTTTGGAATTAATAGGAATTATAGCACAACATTAATAAGAATTATATTGTAGCAATTATAGTTGTGAAATTCATTCCCTCAGGTGTGGGGATAAATTGCATTGTGTGGCTGCCCTGAACAGACCGCATTATGTTCCAGATATGCTACGACAGCCATTTGAGCAGCTGGTGCTGAGTTTATTTATTATTTTTAATTGCAATAACTATTAATGAAATCCTCTGAAGAAGTTAAATGTGAAACAAGAGAAATTAGGAAAGCAGAATTCCAACTATAAAAATACAGTTTTTAAAAAAAAAAAAAGCAGGGGAGGGAAGAGCCCCAGCTGATTAAAAAGAAAATATATGCACAGAGGGAGAGAGAGGGAAAGCTGAGGGAAACTTCTGTGGTGTCAGCAGGAGGTGGTGCTGTGTTTCCCCTCCCCTTTCTTCTTTCCCTTTCCCAGCTCTGCTAAATTTTATCCTTTCTGCTGAAAGATGATTTGGCTCCGAGTGCTGGAATAGCTCCCGCTATTAAAAGACAGTTATGTGACACTTGCATGGCTCTATTTGCTCCCCTCATATGCCCTTTAAGTGCATGCCTCTAAGGAGCTCTATGTGCGGAGAAGAAAATGCAGACAGATGCCTCACAGCACTTTAAAAAAGAAACATCCTGACTTCACAGAGAAAACCCATGCTGCAATGTACAATGGGGTCTTCAGGGTTTTTTTTGCTTCTGATGAAACTAAATACTCACCTATCATCTCAAATTTTTCCCTTCGGATTCCCCCTCCCCCAGTACTCTCAACTCAGACTCGGCACCTCTCCATCATTGAGTAAAAACGCATGTCAACTGGTAGCTGCAAGTACTCAGGGCTCCCGAGCTTTAATCAGATACTGTAAGTTTGCTTACAGATGTCAGGCTATCCACGTTTCTCTTCTGTGGTTTTCATCTGTACAGGGTGGTGTGCAGATGAGGAAAGATGGATGGTTTCCCACCGTCAACAACTGTCGACATGAGCGCACGCACACACGCTCTGCAGCACATCTGGAAAACTCTGCCCTGCTGCCTGCGACTCCTTATCCCACACCGAATGAGCGAAAGCCAAAGAAAGCATTATTGACCTCTTACAATATTTCTGAACTCTAGGAACAGTTAACCTAAAATGAAGTTAAGAGTTCTTATAGTTTAACTAACTAATAAAAAAATGGAGGCAAAACCACAACTCTGCTTCTACGATTTCCTGCCCTTGATTGTATCTTGATGGAAAAAATTCCTCAAGCTGTTTCTTTCAAACTTTTTAGCTCAGTGGGGCTTTTCTAAGCAAATGCAACAGAAAACCCTTTTGTAAATACACGTATGCACTCCTAGGATGAGAAAACATACAACAAATCTAAACACTGATACCAACAATTTCTGCCATTATAATCGCCCCCCTTGTAAGCCCCCGTAAGAGGGGGTGATTTCCGCCCGAATAGGATTTTGTCCTCCCAAAGAAAACATCACTTGAGACTGTACGACATCTACTAAGGATATCACTACTTTTAGTGATAACAAGGACCATGCTTTTATAAAATAACCATCAGCGCCTCTATAAAACTTAATATGCAATATGGTATATAAGGGAAAAGATACACAGAACAGTGGGGAGAAGCAGCAATCATTGCAATTATGCATTTCCATGGGTTTTCCTGTACTTTCAGGGCACCCTTTTAATTTTTCTAATAACTTTGTACAGTAAGACCCAATTCTGTAACAACTTTTGCCTGTACGTCACTTGTAAGTAGACTCACTGAAGGGGAGAGAGAGAGACCAAAACGTGTGAGTAAGCATCTGTGAGGTCAGACCATCCTTAACGGTTTTCTTTTCATTAGCTCACCTGAACAAAAATGAAAGATTTTGTCTAGTAGAGTCAAAAGAGTTTTTTAAATAGTATAAGCAAATGCTCCAGTGTCTCAAGTTTTTAAACCAAGACTCGTCACTAGAGATTTTACAAATATGATGAGCTTTTTCAAGTATGAGTAACCATATAAATACATATTTCTTCTTGCACAAAACAGTAATACTAATGATGCCAAGTACCTTCAAGGCATATTACTTTATACAAAGCTGGAACTGCAAAGTCTATCACTGCTTTTATCTAACAGTGTCCTACTGAACTCAATTGCTTGTACTATCTTTAAAAAAAAAAATTTAAAATCCCAAAATGTATTTAAGAGGCTCCTGGTATAAACAAAATGTAAAAACGTACTATCTTGAAAAAAATTCATTAGCAATAAAAATGTATCCTTTAAATAATTATGTTGTTTCAGTTGCCATAGAAAAACAACACTGATTTAGTCAGGCTTTTAACTGATTCCGCCTCAGAATTTAATTTCCTCAGTTGTCAGTGTCTAAGAGCAGCAACCCACGCGGTGCCTCACTGATTGTGTGCAACACATCGGGGGGGACACGACACAAAAAGCACAACACACAGGTTGGCGCTGCCATAATAAACAGCCCCTAGACGAGGTATTTTAATTAAGTACTGTAAGGCCAAGGACGGTGGCTTTGCGAAGCCGTTCCCACGCCGAGCAGGAGTCCCTGGCCCTCAGCTACACGTCAGGTGTACAAACTGCAACCCGAGCCGCCGGCTGCGGCTGGCTCCTTCGGGCGGCTTGCCAGGGTACCAGCAGTGTGCCGAAGGGGAAGCGCACAGCAGTGCACTTTGATCACGATATAGTTTGCTTGCTTTCTTTTTTTTAAACTTAGTTGGCGTTTCACAATAATAACTGTAAATATTTACTTTTTAAAAGGAAAAAAAAAAATTAAGCACCTTTGCATCTAACCTATGGCCTGTTCCAGGGTGTAACAACTGCGTGACTTGGACAAGTATTTGCAATAATTCTTAAGAGAGCTCCAAGAGAGCTGGCTCACTGATCTCTGCTTGGACGTTGCCACGCACATGGAAAACAGGACGCTCTGCTGGGGCACGCTGCCCTTCTGGGGGACTGAGCAGAGCCGTTCCTCTAGCACGTGTGCTAATGGCTTTACCATTTCTTGTCACGCTTGGAAGGCAGATTGATCATTCCCCCCATCAGTACTCCACGGAAAAATAATCGGAATTAGGCTTCAGAAGTCTGAATAGCAAAAAAACCTCCCCCAAAACTCAACAACACACATTTCTCTAAGATGAAGTGTCTAAATATTGGAAGGGAAAGGCTGATAGAGAAGCACATGCTTTCAGCAAGGTGATGTACAAATACACAATATTATTACCGTAACTACATACTAGTTCTACAATAGCAAGAAAACTACCTTCTCCACCTCTCTCCTCTGGCAATGCTCTTTCTGAGGCTCCTTGCTAGCTCGTTGCCTTTTACCATATCCAGTTTCATCATCTGGCTTTCATTCAGAGACCCTACATAGTTCTACCTCAGCCTACCCTAAAACCAATGCTTTATCGTCCAAAAGACTCAGTAACATCTTCTTAATGTTGCCCCCGCCCTCGCATGCAATATTCCTTCAGTCCTGGCCCACAAAGCCATTTCCTCTCTCCTCACTCCAGCGGCCTTGCCAAAAGGCTCACTTCATCTCTGCTGCCCCCAGCAGATTAAAAAAATGAAACAAAGCAAAACAAAGGCAAGGAAAGAATGCTAGTTTGGGGTTTTTTCCTGGAATTTTCCATGCTGAGACAATGCCACTGTTCCTCAAAGAGGAAGCAGGCTCCACTGGTGGAGATGGACTTGAGGTGGGCACGGACTTGAGGTGGACACTACTAGGCACAGCTGGCATAGTATGCCATATCAGAGCCAGGTGTTACATAAAATTACTAGTTATGAAAAGACAGAAAACATACAGAGTCATGAAGTATTCTGGCAAGTTATTTCTCTCTTAATTTTTATGCTGCGTTTAAACACAATCTATCACAAATGAGAAGGCTGTCTGGCATCACAGCAGTTTATTTGCCAAAAATAAACACATGCACGAAAAGGGATTATGATTACTGCCTGCGTGGTAAGAAGTCTTTGTAGTGTGATGAAAAGCAAAGCTGCACCATAAAGACTTGCTCTACCTCTTCTTCCAGTGAGTTTTGTGATTGAAATCAGTGAGAACATCACTTAATCCTACAGCAAAGATCTCACCTCTTGAATGCCCATCTTTTTCTTTTTCCAGTAGATGAAGTCAGTAATTTAAATAGCTCAGAAACATTTTGCAGAGTTAATCATTTGACATTCTGGAACAGACAACATCCCAGCTACACTGCTGAAAATCTAGAGCCTTATCTTTTATGTTCCTGGGGTTTATTTGGTATTCACACCACTGTAGCCAAGATAAATTCTGCCTTTTGCGTGAGTGAATTCATTCCACCGTGAGATTTACAGAGGATTTTTTTCCCCTCGACTTTGAATGAATCTTGGTTCTAGCAGGTGCACATCATTTGTAGTTATGTCACTTTTTAAATCTAAAGACTTCTATACTCTGCCTTGGAATATAAAAAAGACAAAGCTGATGAAAACCAGCACAAGCTGTGTGTGCCATTACAATGAATACAATCTATCTTGACCTCTGATCAAGAACATTATGAGTTCTTCCTTTCTCCTCCCATGGAGAAAAACAAACCCCAAACATCCTTGCCAATTATTTTTGTGACCAGAAAGCATACATTTAAGTATACAATGAGTAACTATGAGCAAATAGCTTACTGCAGTGGGAACCAACATTGCTAGTGTCACTGAAAGTTCATGGTAATTCCAATGATCTCTCATAAAAATTCAGCTTCACACTTTGTCCCGTGCGGGACTTGCAGTTTGTATTTCATAGAAACAGTTTTATGAGAGCACTTCTTATGTTAAGAAGTTTGCATTCCCCTATACTGTGACAGCTTCCTTGATAAAAAAAAAAAAGTGAATTATTAATATTATGTGAATTTTGGTCTAACACTAAAACACATTTATGGATTTGTCAAACTTCTTCCCTCTGTGCCCATGGATGCATGCAGTCTCCTCCACGCTCACCAGCAGAGAGAACGTTCCCACAGCTGATACTCATTGCTGATCTAAAGACATATCAAGTCATTCAAAATGAAATATTCTTCCTTTATATAAAGCACAGGAAATAAATGCTAGCGGCAATGAAATACAGAAAAGTTAAATAACATGCATCATAGATGCTATGCAAGTCTTTAGTCTAGAAGCTGTAGCAGGAGTCTCTGGGCTGCGAGCTGGTACGGGTGGCACTGCAAACTCAGGCAACAAATTTCAGACACTGGATCATCCACACAGACTAAGCCAGAGTTTTTCCTTTGCTTGCTTGCTTGTTTTGGGGGCAGAGGGAGAAGGGGGCTCAGCGGACAGAAAGTGGTTTTCAGCCTTTGTGAAAGGTCCATTTAGATTAATTTCTTCTATTTTCAAAAATACTTTTATCACTCATGTCCACAAAGATGATGTGAACACATACGTAATACAACTGAAGAAAACCCAGGGTAGTTTAAACAGAGCACTGTGTAGTGCTACAGATACCTGCGTTTTAGATTGCAAGTGCAATTCCAGTGTTTGGATTAAGCACCTACATAAAGCGAGCACTAGGTTCGCTACGGTGAAGGCTGGAGCCTTTCTTCAGCCAACGGGCACAAGCACATGCAGTTAAAAGTTTTCTCTCTTATCCCAGTAAACATCTCTAAAACTCGTTCCTGGGAGAGGAAAGGCAAATCTGTTCTCAAAGCCAACTGCATGCTTGGCAGCTCCGCTGTCACTCGAGGGAGCTGCTTGAGATGGTTATGGTTTGTCAAATGGGCACTTGCCAAGGCTGGCAGAGGCCTCCATCCCTCTGCACGATCACAAAAGAGCCATCAAAATAGCAATTACAACTTATTATTGACTTGGCCTTGCGCCGAGCGGGGGGGCGGTGCAGGGCATGTCCTGCTGCTGCTGCCAGCCCCCGCGCAGCGGGTCCCACAGGCTGTGTGGTCTGTGGCGGTCGCTGCCGGGCTGCACTCACACACGCTCGTGCCAGCAGCACGTCCCTCGTCTTGCACTTCAGCCAGTGCCACTGCCAGCATCCTACTCTTCCTCATGACACTAGTCAGAGCAGGATTTGGCCAGAAAAATGTCTTCTGGAGAAACCACCCTTCCTTCCAGTCCTCTCCTAGCTCAGATCAAGTATCAAGCGCTAAATAATGAGCTGTTTAGGAACTGTTACTACTCAGAAGAACTAATTTTCTATTGTCTCTGGCTGAAGCAAGGCTCAGTTAGCAAATAAGCACCAAGAGAATTTCAAAAATGTACCTCATGTAATGATGTGAATATGGAATCAAATACAAAGAGCAATATGGGTTTTATCGTTATTTTTATGTACAAGGTACTTAAAAGCACTAGAGAAAACAAGTTAGGCAAAAAAATACTTGTTTGTTTGCATCATTTGAAGAGTAGCCTTCAGCCAGTAGGGTCTGCTATACCGAAGGAGGGAACATTTAATCAAGCAAGGATATAGGTAGATGTTTTTGGACATCCTCTGCCCTCTCTCACAGTGGACACAGAAATGGCAACTGTAACTTGGACAGTCACACAGACAGTCTGAAAAGATACTTTCCACAGCTCTTTTGGAGGGTGGTACCTCAGATAGGATGAACCCACAAGGAATTATGCACCTAACCCGTGGATAACCTTGGTGTTTTAAATGAAATGGTAGATAGGCCAATTCCAGCATTTCAAATCACCTTTAGTTTTCATTTAAATGCTCAGTGTAAACTCACGCTGAATTTTAAGTGACTGAAGATGTATTCAGTTACAAGGTTTGAATCCACTTTGGAAAGCACGCAGACACTTCAGATCCTATAGGTAAAACACAGAACCGAATATACTGTATTTTGGTATAGAATGATTTCAGATGAGCTAGCCTATATGGGAAATCACCCTAAAATCCTGGAGGTAAAGCTAAAGTGATAAAGGTACAAAACATACGTAAAGGTTTTTATTTAAAGTACTATTAGTATGACATCAGCATTATATATTCTTATTCACTGTCAGTAAAATTGGGAAATATTTACACATGAGATCTGCTCACCATTTTGGGCTACAAGAGAACTAGAACTAATAACACTCAGGTTAAAAAAAGCAGTCCTCCAGAGCCAAAACAGGGGTTGGTGGAGCAGCTGGACTCTATCTGGCCTTGGGAGCAATTGTGTGCCATTTTCTATCTTGATATTTCTGTATCTTGGTATTGTTATATCAAAGAACAGTCTTTAAAACTAAAACACAGAAAATCGCAATCCAGAGATTATAAATCCACTAAAAGGAGCTTGCACACCTTTATAAGGAGATACGTTACAATTTATCAAATGTATAAATATAAGCAAATAAAACATACATGTAATAAGCTAAATAAGAAAAAAATTTTCTCCATTTCCAATTACTTGCGAAACAGCAACTAATCACAAAAACATGCATGTAAAGAACTGATTCTGGAAAAAACAGTCAACTGATACCACGGCATGTGTTTTGTAGAACAGGACTTTCTGAGAACGCTGCAGAGGTGCTAAAGCAAATTGTTATAATGTCACTGCACAATGTGCTGTTGAGGTTTTATGGTCACACTGCGCCAATAGTCTCGGGAAGTTATTTTGCATTCTTATATAAACTTTTTTTCCCAATCCTGTTTTCCACAAAAAAGGGCTTTCAATAATGTACAATCTTCTGTTTATATATAGTACAGGAAAAACATGATAAACTCAAGAACACAATCTCTACTTTAAACATATTTTAAAACTAGATTTCTACAACTTCATATAAACAAGAATAAGCTGTTAAACGCTCCCCAAAAAAGAGCATAACCTTCCTGTAATTAAATGGCAGTGTTTTACACGGTACTTTTTTTGAATCATGAAAATAAAAAACTAAATAAATAAATCAATCCAGAAGACCCCTCCCAACTTGAGGCTTAACCTGCAAATTAATGTAACAGTAATAAAACCTATGCCAGCTGGAATCCTTTCTTTCTCTGGCTTTGGCATGAGCAGCAAGAGCAGGTATATGTTTGAAGAAAAACAAAGTAGGACATTTTCCACCTTTAGTCACGGGATGTTAATTGAACTCTGGCAAATGTTTAAAGATATTCTCAAAATGTTCAAGAAAGAATTAAAACCAGTTGGGGCTGAGAAAAAGAAACAATCCATCCTTCCTCCCCCCTCCTCTCCCCCCAAACATCTGTTCCAAACTTATACTCCAAAAACCACAGCGAAGAACAGTCATAATTAATGTTATTTTGGCTTTTTAGTTGCTAGGCCTGCATTCTGAGGTTAGAAATACAAAAATACAAGTTCAGGGCACTATTACTGTACTTAAGGACTCTCCTGATGCATATAACAAAAAGGCAGCTTTTCTTTTCTCTTCTTTTCCCCTTTTTTCATAAAAAAGAAGAAAAAAATAGAAATGGTATCAGGAAACAGTTTCATGTTTAAGATAAAGGATTACAATAAAAAGTACCTACATAAATGAACTACAGTTTATGAAGCTATGAAAATACATTTGAGACGTGTTTTATAACATTGGGTTAAACATGCTTTACAGCTGTACAAAAGCTATTCAGCCACTTACAGTACAGGCCATAAAACTGCTAATGCACACAGTCCTTACCCACCCTGGCTGCTGTGCGCTTTGACTTCATCAGCGCACAAACCCAGCAAGGATGCGCCAAGCTACGACCAGGCTCCAATCCAAGGAATTGCCATCGCTGTGCAGGTAGCACTCATTACAGGAGGAGCGCTGCTGATTTCAGCAGGATTCAGCTACAGCGGGATTTCCAAGATGCTCCTGGGATGGACCTTAGACCCTTCACGTGTGAACGGGCTGAATCATGCCGAAGGCATCCTGCGACAGGCTGCCCATGGAGGACCAGGGTGCGGCGGAGCTGCAAAGACCCAGGGCAGCTCAGTGCTCTTTCAGCAGCTTCGGGCCAAGGGAATTTCATGCTTATGAACCCCAGGAGGGTTACAAACCCCTGACCAGCAACGAGGGAGGCAATGACAGATTCTCCACTCCAACACACTGAAGGGTGGGAGGATTTATTTTGCACGAAAATATACTTAATGCTTTTCTCTACCTGCTTTTAAATGCTCTGACAGTCTAGATTTAAGAAACTCCATCAATATAATTTGAAAGACAGCCCTAATGACAGAATTACCATTAAGGACTAAGATGCCTATTGATTACTGAGCCAGGATCAAGGCTTCTGTCATCCTGCCTATGCATAAAATCTACAGGAAAGAGCTGTTAAGTTTTTCAATTAATCCTACTTCGTGTTTCTGAGTAAGAAATGCATTTTTAACACCCAAACATAAGAACACATTCAGTGGGGAGTCGTGTCTCCTCTCTCTTTTTTAAAAACAAAGATTCTGATAAAATAAAATCTGCACTGTGCCTGGTATGCTGTCACAAACCTTTCTTTGAGGCTATCACTGTTTCAATCAGGTGTACAAAACATACGTTAGCAGGTGTGAGTTGTTTCAGATGATATATCACTGGGCTGAAGTTGAAATGAAAGTGCTTTTCAAGTTGTTATTTTCCATTGCTCCTTGGCTTCTTGTATCCTTTGGCATGAGAGGCAGAAGTGCTGAGAAACTGCCGTGAATGATGCTGTCTAACTATATATGGAAAAACCTTACAAGAGGGAGCCTATGCTAGCATGGACAAAGCACCAGCCTTCATCTTCAGCAAGAACTAGGGTGGTGTCTTTCACCTGCCAGGCCACAAGCACTAAAAAGGCAAGAGGATATGCAGTTTTGGGGGTCAGCAAACGTTTTGTAGCCTTTAGCTCACTTGGTAATACATGCGAGCTACAAACAACCCTGTTTTTCCTAGAATTTTACATCATTTTGATGATTATGTACTGGCTAACATCGACTCATAATACACCATTTCCCCTGTGAAATAAACCTCTCTGTGTTTTAAGTCAGCAAGTGTGAAATGGTACATTAGTCCTTGCTTTTTTCTACTTCTGATTTGCTTTGGCTACAGTGCAAGGAAAACTCAAACATTTGCTTAAGTTTCACCATCTTCAGCACATTGAAGTGCTGGCCTAAATAAGTGTGTTTTTTTTTTTTTCCTGCTAGGCACTGTAAAAACTCTTTGAAAACCGTAACTGCCCTCAGTATGCAGACATACAGCACTAGTAAAGCTAGAGCGATTTTTTCAGTTCTCGAGGCACTACAATGATACAAATAAATCCCTTTCAATCTTGCAGTGCAATTTTTTTATATATATATGTATACATACGTGCATATACATATACACAATTCAAATAAGCACCTAAAAGTTCCATGTGCCCAACTACAGTTTCCAACTTTCTGAAAAACATTTGTGCTTTCAGTTAGTAATTTTCAAGGTGATTAGCAGATTACTTATAAAGCTAAATAGTAAAAAAAAAAAAAATCCTTCCACCAATTGGTCCTTGCAGTATAAACACACAAACATGAATGCTATCATTGTTACCCAGAACCACTGAAGTTCTTTTTTGAGTGTCAAGCTATTCCTACATTAAACCAGTTACGCCACAAGCTGTGAAAGGCAGGCACAATGTGCTTTCTACAAAATGTGTATTTTTTACACATTTGGAGGAAGAAAGGTCCGTGTACAGTGAGTGTGCTTCTACACCAAAAAACCTATCACAAATTAACACAGAGATAATCTTTACTTTAAGCTTATTGTACATTTTCTGTTCTCAACCCTGTTAAAAACGGTTTGCCAGGTTAGACTACTACGATGGGGATTATAAAACAGTTCCTGTGCTTGGAAGTACTTTAAATCTACAAGCCATGTTTCTATTGCTGCTTTGTAGCTCAAAAACCAAAACTAGTGATGATTTTATGAGTTGCTATAGTCTAGACAACTCAGTTACTTTTCAATGAAATTGTTCCTTGGGGAGAGTACTGTGAAAATTCCCATACAATTAATTACAGGTATGTGCAACTAAAATACAATTCTACAGCACAGTAGCTTTACAATTGCCGGTGCAATTTATGTCTGTATCAAACAAGAATGCTCTGAAGGGGCTGGCAAGACAAAGTACAACAAACAGGAGGTTACATGTAAAGCTACCTATAGTGAGTGAGATGAGATACGTAAGATGAAATGTTAAGTTTCTGATGTGCCTTCCCCTCTGGCAAGAGTCAGAGTTCTACTGGAAAGCACAAAATCTGACAACTGAGTCAATCTTCCCAGAACATATTTTTATAGCAAACTGGGCTCAACACATTTTTACTGCCAAGTTGAAGAGCAAATGAGAAATTTAACAGAATTATAAGGGAAATGCATCCATAAAGCAGGAAAAGGAAGAAAAACAGAAAATGCAGAGGAAAGCTATGAGAAGAATTGTGATTAAAAAAAAAGCCTTCATATATTTTCCCCTCACAGGACAGCCCTGTTTTCCCCCCATCAGCTATTCTTACCTCAATCTTACTTTCCTCTATATACTTACAAATGGCCTTTTAACTTTAAAAGTAATTTCAATTGTTACAAGCACCACTTTAAAATAATTTCATTTTGTGAATGTAGGATAGGCCTTTTTGTACTTAGGTTGTAAGTTAGTTTAGGATGGAGTTAAAAAAAGGACTAGGCAGGGGAGCTTATCATGATATGTGTCCTTGTGAAAACCATAGAAAATGTTAGTTACAGGAGAATCCCCCATCATTTTGCTCCATCTTTACAAGGTTACAGCCTTGAATCAGCGGGAATCCCAAACCTCTGAAAAAGTAAGATGTTCACGGGTTGTGCTGGCTTGTCTAGCACAGCCCTGAAGAAATACTCCATGATCTGTACTCCAAAGCTAGAGGACTTTGAAAGAACTGAAGTCACGCACATGGGGCCCTGTGCTCCTTACAAACACTTAACTGACACTCCTCTCTCACGTGGTCCATCTGCACTGAAACAAGTGGCCTTTGGGGAGTCCCAAATCCACTGTAAAACAAACCACGTAACTCCTGTAAGGCAGACGGGGGCTGGGGTTTGCAAAGTCCTTAAAGACTCCAGTTTTGCCTAGGAGACAAAAAAAAAGACACTATGGCCTCCCTTGTAAAGGAAATAGCCATCAAGCCTAGGCCAACTCTCATCCAGCCAAACTGCAGAGCAGGTACCCAGGGAATCACACAGCTAGATTTCAATAAATGGCATGTAACAAAATGGTACAAAGGAGAAAAAAAGATAAAGGTAGAGCAAAGATAAAAATGAAATAACTTAAATAGAAAAGTTCTGTCTGTAAACACTTGTCCTGTCTGTTTAGGCAAAATCTCTCTCCCCTTTCCCTTCTGCACACCTATTCCACTTCCCCTTCTGACTCTTGATCATCAGCAACACCTTGGTGCTAGAGCCTCCTCCAAGCTCCTACAGGATGTTACTGTTTATCTAGTTTATCTCCAATGGTAAATATGAGAAACTAATGTGTCACTGGAAGTTACTTTTACTTATTGCCACTACTTTATCAGAATTCCACAAAAACTGATCAAGAAAACAGGAGCAACAAAAGTTACAGCAGTCTGCTGGTGGTCCCTCAGCAGAAGCGATCTCCAGCTGCTTTGGGACATCAAGATACAGTTACTTCCATACAATCTAGGTGTACCTGGAAATCACTGAGCCACCAATTTGTGCAGGTTCAACTAAGATAATGTTCTTGGTCTTCATGATAATTTCAAGCTGTTTGATTTGGAACTGTAAGTTAGCAATCATTATTCGCCATGCTGTCACGCCCAAGATACGACAACAGCATTACTGCTGTACATGCAATATGAGATCATCTTTGCTCCAAAGATCCTCCAAGCTTAAGTTTCAGTATGTTCTGGGAATGTAATTCTTTTGGTTTGGTTTGGTTTTGTCAGTGAGTAACAAATACAATACACACTCTTGCCTCTCTAAGGAACCCGGACAGCCACCTGACAGCAGAGGTCCATTTCTGAAGCACTTAGCCAAGCACAGTGATGAGCACTTGAGCATTTTTCACTCTAGATTACTGGAAGAAAGAGCTGAATACGTATGAAGTTAAAGCCTGGCTCCCTACAAGGGGAATGTGGCATCTAGCTCTGAAAAAACTACATCTTTTAGCTGTTGCTGGGAACAAATCCCACCTGTGCTAAGAAAAGCCCTATAGGAAATAATTGCACTTTTACTGATTATTTTTCATTGTTATTGGAAACCTCCTACTATAGCTTTATTCCTTAAGGCAGAAACTAGAAACTACCACAGATTTTACTTATTATTCATGCTCAGTCATGACCTTAGCCAAAAGCTCATGTTAAAATCTCATACCATGTCTAAGCACACACATATATATTATAGTTAACTCATATGATGATCAACTGTTTTGTACAATGCCATTCATTATTTTTTTAATTATTATTTATGCATTTATTTTTTACAAGAACACCCATAAGGCTCTGTTAGAATAGGTGCCTCAGACTCCTAAATGCTGGGCAAACATATGTATATATTAATTAGTGTGCAGGATTAATATAGGGCCCCAAACCTGCAATTAGATGGAACCATTTTGGCTCCAATAATTATAAAGAAAGTTCTCTTTCGTCATCTGCACAGAAATGTGAAATCCTGGCACCACTGAAATCCCTCAGAGGGAAGTTTTGCCACAGACCACAATACAGTTGCCTCAAGATATTTTATCATAGATTTTATCGTACCTTGCAGGCTTGAAATATTGAATGCATTCAGACAAACTTTCATTATGTTGCAGAACAGAATTTGGTCTTCATTTTGTGAAGTATGGCTTAGTTATTTGCCCACAATGTTTATACAAGAGCGGGTCTATATATCTAATTTTTAATAAAAACATAGCATACAAGTTCTTCAGCCTCTGAACACGCAATTAAGCAAGTAGAAACTTCTGTCAATCCGAACAACTAATGAGATGGTTCCTCAGACATCTGAAAGGGTGTTTTTTCAAGCTGCAGTAGAACTTGGTTGATTCGTACTTTACTATGCTAGACACCCCATAAGTCAAACACACAAAAATGTAGCACTCTCAGCCCACTTTTCAGCAATGATTTATTAAAAGAGCCCAGGGATTTGATCTTGTATTTCTACTTTACATTATTTTTTCAATTACTGTGCATGATACTACACTACATTAACATAAGGTGCAATAATTAAACCTGAGCATTTACAATATGCTAACGCAGGTGAAAAGTTTTTCAAGTGAATGGCTAAAGTTAGGCTTTTGTGCATACGTAAATTCTTGAGCTTGCAACTCTGCAAGTGCAGAATACTTCATTCCAGCCTGACAAAATGCTTTGTTATCTGCTCAAAGTCAGGCATTCACCTCTTCAGTGAGTATTAGGTGCTTAACATTAATCATGTGCTTAAGCGCACATGACCTGAATTTGTAGCATGATTTTCAAAAAGCCATCAACATGTATTTGTTTCCACTGACTTGTCTTGACTCCCAAGTCTAATTTCAAGCACCTTTAAAATCTTAATCAAAGACTATTTTGCAGTGCACTATCCTTAAAATAAGACGACCACCACAAAAGAGCAAGCTCTCTCTAGCCGTAGCAGTACTGAGCCAATCTGCATTGTCCAAAGAAAAAGCTGTTGCAGATTATCAAATGAATAGAGGATTTAATGGATTTAATGGTTCATAGTCTACTCAGATTCAACCTAACATGGAGTTCAGAAATGCCACCTGCTGACAGAAGCCAAAGAGATTCTGATATAAATAGCAGTTCTGCTACAAATTCAGATTAATTTGGCTACGTATTAATAGCATGTCCATAAACAAAAGAAGTTTGAGCATCTAAACTCCTCCTCTTCTCAGTCCTCAATTCATTTCTGTGGGGGACACCCTGTTATTTTACATTTCTACTGTCCCCTTTAAACTTACAAAGTAGCTTAGCTGAGCAGATCTCTTTTTCTTGCTGGATTCTGTTTAATGTGCTGCTATAGCACTCTGTGTAACAGCTGTCTGTGCCATATGATTACTTCATTGTTGAAAGCATAACATATGGAAACTGTACTGAAATGTTAGCTGCTTCGATACCTATGAAGAGGAATGAGCTTTTGCATTACAACAAGACAACACATTTTTTAAACAACTTAAAGTAACAAAAATTAAACACACATTTAGAATCTAAACCATATTAGTTTCTGGCATGCCTGTTACTCTGTTTCAATGCCCAGTTCCAATGGCTGGTTACTATTGTGTTTTTGATTGCTATTACCAGCAAACAATGGGTGGTTTTCTTTCAACTTTTGCATTCTTGAAAAAGAAAAGGGAACAGATTCAAGAAAAGGCCCTTGGGATTCCTTCATGAGTTATCCATGAAGGCAAATGCTATACAGCAGAACTATAGGAATGATATCTCATGTCATTAAGATAACATTACTTGAGATATCAAGGTTTATTAGGAAAAGCCATAAACTGCCACACAGCGCTTTGCTTCCCAAAACCAAAGCTCCCACAACAGACAAGTCCTTAATGGACAAGAAGCAAAGTGGATCCTTACACATTCATTTCCAAGTCCCAATTGCATTTGGCAGGAGGACAAAGAGAACCTATAGTTATAATATGCAGACTTTCCACCTATGTGAATTAGTCACCCATAGAAGGAACAATGAAGCTCTAAATTCTTTCATCAGTAGCAAGAACTCTCATTAACACAAGAAGGAAGCTGTAATTTTTTGGCCACTGTTTTGCCAGTAGTTGCATTTGAATCCCGAACAAAATCCAGCTGAATAAGAGAAAAGATTAATAGTCTGAGTTGTAAGAATCTATTAATTTTATTGAATAAAAGTTTACATATACAATATTTTAATCTTAGAAGATATTCCCTAATGATGTAAATGGGACACGATTCTCATTTAGTTTGTTAACTAAACTTACAACAAACACAAACATATTTAAAATCATTGCAGATATTTCAGAATGCAGTCACACTAGGTATGAAAAATACTTCTCATTACACCAGGCTCTAAAAATACACACTAGCTGAAGACTGATTTTTTTTTTTTTTTGGACTGAAAATATATTGAATTTCATTTTCTGTCTTTACATCACATATTATATAAAGTCATGGTTCACCATTAGTATGATTTATTAAAAATAAATTGGCCCATTTCACATGCTATGTTCTAACTTGCTGAAACAGTGAAGCTTTAGGATTACTGACACAGCTACAAAGCACTCTTGATTTCAGTTTAAGAATATGTTCTATGTATCTAAAAACCTACTCAGTTACTATAGATCTACTAAATCATCATTCAAATAGTATCCTCAGATGGTAAATGTAATGGTTTCTACATCAATAATAGTAACCTGAAAGCCTCAGTCATAGTTTTCTTTAAAGTCTTAAAATACTGCTTTACTGAATGTTTAGGCATATTTGATTACAATACCACTGTTTAGATCTTAGACTCCTTAAAGGTTAAGGCCAATCCTACGAAATATTTTTTACTCCAAATTAAACTTAATTATTACTTTCATGTTTTACTAGAAAGAAAAAAAAAAAGGGGGGAGATTGAAAAGTTAGGTATTTTCTGTGGGTAGAAAATGGGGTCACTTTTGTAAATATTGAGATTGGGCTAGTGGAAATTTCAAGGAAGTTTGCTGTATTACGGAAAGGTAAAATCTTTCAAATGCAGTCAATCAAAAATGACTGCACAAATATGACTCCCCAGAAAGGCATTTATCCTAATTAACAAGATAAACCAATAGTTAGTCACCTACTTAAATGACAGCTGCAAATCAAAATGGGACTTGCCAGTTCTCTCATGGGGTCAGCTATGACCACCCATGAAAACTTCACTCTTTCATCTCCTTTACAAGTGGAAGGACTGACAGATGGCCGCAGCTATTCCAGCCAACCATAGCATCCTCAATGCTTGCTGCCAGGACTGGCTGCCATCCGCTGCCCAACACGATCAGGCAGTAAGTAGGTCTATAAACGTATTAAAACAGCATAAATGTTATAACTTGTAATCTATTAAAATCAAAATAAACAGGAAAGGAGGTCTGAGAGCCAGTTTCTTCAGAGTGAAATGTAATGCTAATTATGAGGTTTTTAAATATTCCAGCTTTTTGGGGGGAGTGGGCAAGACTTACGGTTGAGCCATTAAAAAGCCAGTTGGTAGTATTAAACTCTTGCTTTAGGATTTATAAGAAGGCCAAAAATTCACTTCAGGCTGAAATTTACAATCCTAGGCCTGGAATCATTTAAAAAAAAAAAAAAAGAAAAAAAAAGTTGTCATAAATATGGAAGAAAAAACAAACAAACACAAAACAGTGGTTTCAGATGATTTTTGGCACTCCTTCAATGCAAAAGTGGCATTTATTTATTTTATTTTTTAAGTCTGAGACTCATTACTATGAATTACTTTTGTAACTAAAATTGGGACCAGGTTATTTTAATAATGAATTACCAATAAGTTACTATCACTGAATCGTTTTTAAAGGTTTTCAGTACGAAGAGATATCATAGTTTTCAAAGGAATGTCAATGCTCTGACTTACACTCAAATGCCAGGAAGTTAGGGGTGGAAATTTCATCTGTGAGCCACACAGATGTATGAAAACATTTAAAAAATTAACAGCGTATGTTAAAGATGCAATGTCAGCCCCATTTTTATCCATAACTAGACTTCATTAGTTTTGTGGGTTTAAAATTTACATTTAAAAATAAAGGCAACATAAGTTTTTGTGACTTAATTGAGCACTCCTTAAATAAAGAGATATTTCAATGTTTGCAGACTGTTAACATCTTTCCAAAATAAGCTATGTGCTGGTGCTACTTAGCTATATTTCCCTATCACCCTAAGGAGTCTGTATTGCTGATGGAAGCCATTTCTTTTGCTAAATCCTGCCTGTGAACTCTAACAAGAGCATTTAAGCCTACTAAACAAAGCCTCCTGGGAGACGCTATTGTTAAAACAAAAACTGGAACAAATTTTTAAAGTGAACTTTCTGCAGTCATTAGAGGATGCAGGTCTTAAGAAGAAGAGAAAACTTGTTATAGGAGAGGGAACAAAAAGCCAAATGTAATCAGAGAGCACATGCCAGTCACCCCTGAGGGAACAGAGGGGAGGTACAGAAAATTAACTGCTGCATTTCTACTTCCCACCAAAACCACAACGGGCTGTTTCAGGGGACTAACACATACAGAGTCTGCAGATAAATACATGTCTACCTCATTACCTGAGAAGAGCCTTAAAAGAGCACACTTCTTTGCTGAATATTTCTGCTTCTACATGAATAATCTCATTTACACAGAAAAAGGTGCTATACATACGCATGCAACATTTGCAGCATGTATGTGTGTCGGCTTGGAAGCTACTCAGCTCTGTCTGCGAATTTGGCCCGTAGTCTCTTGGCATGGATTTTTACTGCAAAACTTAACAAACATTCTCTGCAGCCAAACCACCTTGAACTGTTTCTTATCAAATTTCACAAGCTAAGTGGGTTCAAATATGGTCAATACATGGATGAGAGATCATTATATGAAATTACGCTTTGCTGAAAAATGACAACAGTAGCTTAACAGCATCAGGAAATGGCGGGACTTAGCTGTAAGGACACGCACCAAAGGTGACTGGAACTCAGGCAGCTGCTAGCTTCACCCAAAACAAGACTACCACACCTAGAGAAGCCAAGATGAGCGGCATACCTAATGGGAAGACAGTACATGGAAAATAGGACCCAAAAGATTAGCGAGGTTGCTGCTTTCTACCTCAAACAAGAATGGCAAACAGCCACATAGGACAGACAATCTCTGCTGAGGGACATGTATATTTGTATGCCATTTCACCAGTCTGTAAGGCGTGCTTTCTCTCTGGCACCTAAAGTGGCACCCTCTTGGAGTTACACCTTGTGCAGTAACAGTAATGCCAGGCACTTTGCTGAAGCTTGGTACCCTAACAAAGCATCGAACAACTGAGATGGGAGATAATAAAAAAGAAACTGCCATTCTGAATGTTTCCTTAATAAATTGGGTCAAAGCAATCCCATTTTATTTTTGACAAAGTATAGGTCTAAAGGAGGATGAGGACAATGATTATATTTGGATTATAACAAATACTTAACAGCAACCCAGATGACGTCCTTTCAGGCAACCTAAGGAAAACCAGCCTCTTTATTTTCTGAAGTTACCACAACATACATGTTTACCTGTATTCAAAGACGAGTTAACAAGAGTTTGCTCGGAGTACAAATCAAACAGGATCGCATAGAAGGAATACAGCGATATTCTTCATTCTCACTGATGCAGTGGAGGGTATGCCTGTAGGGCTTGAAAGTTGTGTAGGCACTGCGAGGCTGAAATGCAGGACGATTTACATACTCTAAATTGTTTCCCTGAAACAGAGCTTGCCTAACCATCCTTGGTTTTATCACCTTGCTAGTTGACTACCATATATACTTGTACTTGAGGGAAAAATATTCACATCAGCCAATAACAGACATGTGAGCTGCCTATCTAAAATTAGTCTGCTGGCCTTCCTGGGCTCCCTCTGCAGGCACTGCACCAACAGAAAGAGAAACTCAGCTGCGGCAGGACTCGGAGCACCTCATCTATATAAGTTATAACCACCACGGAGAACAAAATCCTATGCCAAGCAAACACTGCAAAAAATTCTGTAGATATCAGAAAAATCTCAACGCTTATTTTAGGTCCAGAAAACCTTTTAAGATGACAAAAATGGAAATTCTGGGGTGAGGCTGCTGAAATGCAACTCAGTTGATAGTTAATAATAAAAAAAATCTTCAAGAAAGAATATTGGGTTTTTTTTCTACCAGGCTATTACAAACCCTAACCTTGGAACAGGGCTCCAACGGGGAACTTGGAACAGAGGGTGCAGAAAGTGGAAGCTGGTATTATTTATAACCTGGCAGGCAGGACTCCCAGAAACTCAGTTAGCCAAAACAAGCTGATTCTCCTAGCTACAGGTAAAACAACATTCTGAGTAACTTAAAAAGTTTGAAAAATATATAAATAATAAAAATAAAAGTATTTCAGTAGACAGATATTGGCTTTTTTTCTTTAGTATTTGATGGAACATGTTTCAAAGAGTACATCGCTAACCAATGTTCCTGACAGATGTGCAAAGTTATACTACCTGACCACATCATGAATTAGCCTTCCCAGGAGGAGCTGTACAAAAAGTAAAACAAAAGAAAGCAGAAATTCCTTGACATCTGTAGGATGTCAAGGAAATGAATCAGTTTGTTTCAAACAGGAGATAATTAAGAAAATCTTACTTCTAAAATTTTCTGTATCACATCAGGACTTTATCATTTAGCTGTTCTCAACATGCTTCCCTTTTTCATATCCAGGGACACACTGAACAACCAATTCATTTCAGAACTGCCAGACACAGTGTTGCAAGGAGCGCTACAACATTTCCATTTAATCATTAATACTAAAACATTAAATAGCTTATATAAAACACGTGGCATAGCAGTTTATCAAAGCAGGGATGCTCATGTGATTTCCTATTAAGAAGACTATGTTGAGCCTGTTAATTACGGAACAGAATAGATGTATTATATGCATTTAGCTTTTTAGAAGGAAATACTGGTATTTAATCTGAAGTGTATCAGAATTGTCTGACAAGATCTCTACCTAATGTAAACCAGACTGACTTGGGCCAAGACATCTGGTTCAGCACAGCAAGCAATTTTCAGTTTCTCTAATCAATGCAAAAAAATTCCCAGGAATTTTATACCTGGGAATACCACTGGAATACTTGTTTTTGAAGAAAACACAGATCACTTTTTTCATACATTACTTTTTTTGAACATAGTTTCCTATTGAAAGTCATGTCTATATAATGACAGCAGCTGAACATTCCTGCCTGTCCACTCATTTATCTATGAATTCAACCCTCCTCCTCAAAAAAAGAAAAAAAAAAGAAAGGGGCAAGGAGGAAGATCCCAACCACTTTTACTTGTATCTTAAACTGGCACTGTACCATGTACAGAGCTCTCCTACTGATACATGAGGGGTCTTTTGCACATTTGGTATTTATGGTAAGGTTAGTTTCTTCATATAATAATTTCAGCTGCGATTTTTGAAGTTAGCATCCTTCTCTGCTTTAGCAAAAAGTTTGGAAACAAATGCCCAAACACATTTTAGAGACTGCAAACCAAATGCAAATAAAAGAGCCCAAAGTTTTTCTGTTTCATTTTTAGGGCACATCTATTGTTCTCCAAATGCCACGTACAAAATTGCTAGTTTATTTGGGATAAACCAAACAGTAGGTGCTTACCTGTAGGAGTACTACTGCGAAACGAAGAGGAGGGAGTGATTGGAGGGGTGACTGGAGGAGTAAGGCTTCCACTGCTGTGGCGAGGTGGAGTAGATACATTCCCACGGGACACTGTGCTTGACAAAGTCAAAGAGAGTTTTGGCTGAATCTTCTTCTTCAAAGACTCCTGCTCACGTCGAGCTGCATCAGTCATAAATCTAGAACAAGGACAGTCATGGGGATGAGAGGCTTGAAATACTGTCCGCAAGTAAGCTTTAGGTAAACAAAGTATTTTTCACCCTCAGCGACCAAATGGAGCTTCAAACTCAGCCATGACAAGTTCCTCTGCAACACACAGATTTCAAGAATACAAACTTCTCTATCAACAGTGTTATTCAAGTGTTCAAGATCTGGGCTATTTGCTTCTGATTTTGACAGAACTTACAACGTTAGACATTTGCATCATGTGCAAACACAAGTTTTTTTAAACTCCAACCAGAGATCAGCATTGCACACAATATTATATTATCTATACTCAATCCTTTACAATAACTACACTCAATCCTTCTGTGAAAAGCAGCTAAGTAGCTATAACGGATAAAAGTGTTGGGGGCAAAAGTATTGAATCTGAAGGTCAAAGCGATAGTATGAATTACATTGTGTAGATACATCATTTCCAACTTAGGATAATCACATCCTTTTTCTAAAGGTTTCAGACAATGTTGCCTGACATAAAAGATGTCCAGTTAAATTGCAATTCCTCAAACCTGAGTTCTCAGCTCTTGAAAACCAAATGAGGTGTCTCTGTAGAGCTTTGGCACCTGCTGCTGAAGGCCTAATGCAACTCAAGGTTCATCTCTGTGGGATGCTGAGAAGGAATTCCACCAGTATGACGCAAGATGCGCACCAGTAGTGCAGTAATTCCAGCAGTGTAAGTTTTTGCATGGGATCTCTCACCTGGAATAAAAATAGCTTTCTTCTCTTTTATTCTGATTCCTTCCAAAAAAAGAAAAATTAAAGTGAAAAAGACCACTTTTATTCCAAGTGCCTACACGGAGTTACACCAGAACACCTGATACTGCATTATGCTGACATTCAAAGCATCACTGCTGGCACCTGTATTAACCCTCACGTGAAAGGACTGGGGTTCCCCCACAACGGGATCTCTCCAACTCAGACTTCATGCACTTAGCATTCAAGCAATATTTTAACCCTTTGTCTTTCCCCTTCACTGCATAAGGAGCCATCTTGAAGGATTCCTAAGAAGACAGGCTGAAGTAAATCACTTTGTCCGTAGAGTCCTCTGTCCTTTGTGCTAAAGTACAAACTACGCCTTTCAGTGAATAAAACAATACGCACTAGCATGTGATACAGAATAAGAAGTTAAATTACATTCAGACATTTGTCTGACCAGGTTAGACAGAGTAAACCACGTTTTAGCCAAGATACAAGCTTTACATGATGAGCTCTTGTAACTTTGGCAAACCATGAAGGGCGCATTCAGAGGTGAGAACATGGTGCAGCCAGTACACTGCAGTCGCCTTGGAGCCAGCTGTCACCCAGAAATTCATGTTTGCAATCCAGTAAGGAAACAGAATGACAAAAATTACCAGCAATTATTTGTATTGGACTAAGCGAGGGTGACCTGGCTTTCTTTCAATAGTCACACTCTCCTCAGAGGAGCCTAGGAAAGAGAATGAGGCAGACTTGGGGATAGAAGTGGCCACAGAGAACAAGTCTATGGAGGAAATAATGAAGATGCTGAGTTGTTGTATTGGGTGTAGGTGTCAAGGTTTTGGTAGCAGAGGTGACTGCAGGGCTAGAAGAGGTCAGGGGCTGCCTTGTGCCAGTCACAGCTGGTTTCAGCCAGCTCCACAGTGGACCCACCACATGACACAGCTGAGCCCATCAGCGAAGCTGCTGGCACCTCAATGAAAATGTATTTAAGGAGGGGTAGAAAATGCTGGAGGGAGAAAGAAGGAGGGAACAGAGGAGGAAACAACAGAGGGAATGAGAGAATAACAAGGTCAAAGGAGTAGGAGGTGCTGCATGGTGGAGAGCAGGTACACCCCAGAGGTACTGCAGCCCGTGGGTGACCAACATCGGAGCACAGGAAAAGAGTGACAAACAAGGGCAAGAAGAGAGAAACCACTACAACCTGACCCCAACGCCTGCACCACTTGTTGCCCCACCAAAGGGGACTGAGTGTGTGTCGTGGTTTAGCCCCAGCCGGAGGCTGAGCCACGCGGTCGCTCGCTCACCCCCCCCCTCCCGGTGGGACGGGGAGAGAATTGGGACGAAGAAAAGCAAAAACTCGTGGGTTAACAACAACAGTTTAACCAAACAACAAAGGGAAAGAGAACAAAACAAGCGAGAAACCCCAACAATGACAACAACAGCGAGTACTTAGCGGTGCTTTCCGGACAGGTCGCTCCCGCCCGCAGCCCGACGCCCAGCCCGCTCCGAGCAGCGATCCCCGCCCCGCCAGTCACCCCCTCTAAATAGTGAGCGTGACGGTCACATGGTATAGAATAGACCCCGGCCAGCTTCTGGTGAAAATTAACCCTATCCCAGCCGCAACCAGGACATTATGGCCTCCAGCAGTAGCAGGGGTGGAGAGATGTCCGGAGTGAAGTGAGCCTGGGAAAGGGGGAGGAAAGGTGGCTTTTTTCCACCTAAGTGTTTTAGAGTTTTTCTTTTGTTTCTCAATAACCAATACCCAAATCAGTAATTAAATATTTACGCTAGTTGGCAATAAATTAAGTTAAATGCCCCAGGTTGAGTCTGTTTTGCCCATGACTGTACTTGGTAAGTGATTCCCTTTATTTCAGCCCGTAAGTTTTCTCACTCCTGCTCCTCCTATTTTCTCCCCCATGCCACTGGGATTGGGGGCATAGGGGTGAGTGAGCAAGCAGCTATGGGGGTACTTGGCTGCTAGCCGGGGCCAACTCATCACACTACCGAATTTCTTGTCATGCAACAACTATATTTGTTCTGTGACCAAACTGCCTATCGTGTAACTTGATGTTCCTTATCATACGAGAAGACATAGAAACAACCCCTGACATACGTCCAGAATCCAACAGGGGACTGGGAGATCCACCTTTAGCTCCCGAGGAAAAGCAGCAGACCATGAGGAGAGGGAAGCAGAGACAATAGTGCCACACCAGTCATCTGGTTCATAATTTATATCCTGCCGTTGTAGGAAGGATCAGGCCACAGGCTGGCTGGACAAACTGATTCTGCAGACCATAGTACCACAACAATTGCACTGAACATGACCACCAGGTCACACTGGGTCTCACAGCAATACATAATATCTGCCACAGCATCTGCAACATGGTGCTGTAGGACAGCTGAGTTTCTTCTCTGGGCCTCAACCAACAGTTTAAATTAATATGAATCACTATATTCGTGTAGGCTCCATAGCAACCCAACATTTTGTGACTGCTTGCAACACGTGGCCTGTTTGGGTAGAAGCTGGGTAGATTCTACTGGCTGTGAGTCCAGACCTGACTGCACTTATGTAGAGACCTCTGAGAAAAAAAAGCTCTCGTGGAACAGTAAGGGGTGCATAGGGAAGGGGAAGGGAGAAAGAAAAAAAAAGGGGGGGGGGTGTGTGTTTAAAAGCATCTGTGCCAAATATGAAAGAAAAAATTGGCCTAGATATCAAAAAACCAGCTCTTTTTCAAAACCGATTTGTGTGTGGCATAAAATTTTAAGTACCATTAGAGCAATAAAGATGTATCCTGTCCATCCATAACATGAAGGCATTAATAAGTGGATCTTTGCCATGATAATGTAACATCAACACGCAATCCACAGACATTAATAAACAGGTATATGACATGACAGCCTATCTTCTTTCAACAGAGACAATACATCATGTCAAACCCAGATATGGCATTTTTATGAAGTTAATATTTAAAAAGCAGATATCTGTAGTAACAGTTCAGTTTTAAATTTCTCTTCTCTAAACAAGGGTGCAGATACTATTGACAAATAGAAGTCCAAATTTCATTCAAGAAAAAGAGAAGTAAAAGGATCTTAATAAAATGGGCATTCAGTACACATTTGCTTTCCTCTAACTAGGAAACGTCTAATTCACTATTTTTGGAATTTGTACTATGATGTATGCTTGCTTCTGGATAGGAAGCCTTATTCCTTAAGAAAATGTTATGGCAACATTATAAATCCTTGAAAACTTGGAAGATAACCTCAACTGTGAGATATTAAAAGCAGCAGCATGAACGCTGCTATTTAACAAACTCGGCCACAAATAACAATGTTAAAATAATATTGAGGTATAACCGGTCTGGTTGAAGTCCATAAAAATCAGGAAAATTTGAAGTTATAGCTGAAACTTCTCCTTGTCCTGTTAACTCGCTCCCATTTGGACTAAGCATGTTGGGTATGTTCCAAAACGTCATTTGTTGTCTACACTGTGAACCTGAGAGAAATGGAAGGCAGAGTCTGTTGAGAAGTTCAGTTCCTGATATCTCAAGTATGGAATTAACCTTTTCAGATCCAAATAGTCCCATACATGTTTACTGAAGCACTGCCAGTGCTATGGTTTTGCAAAGGGAAACTTGTCTAAACGGATTAAAATAAAACATTTTTCAGTATTTTAATTGAAATGCAGTATTATACTTGTGCGTAACTATGGCGGAGTTCTTCAAAGCTTACAACATAAGCATTTTAGTGATGGGTATAGAATGACATTTCCAACTAAGGCTTTAATTTTCATGTTGAAAGTACAGTATGGTTGCAACATCAAGTGCTCAGAAATGAAATATGCTGGAATTAAGGTTGAATGCTGGTCTCTAAATTACACAATTGCATACAATTTTCCCTGCTTCATTTAAATGCGCAAGATGTGTGGGAAACAAAAAATGAACTGTAACTAACAAAGGTTGCTGTAAGACCACTTAGGTTAAATCCCATCTCCTTGCTTAATAGTCTCTCTCAGCATCTTCAGGATCCATCTCCTTGCTGAGCAAATCTACCTCTGCTATTTTCAACTCTTATCCTTAACTATGTAACCCTGCCCCTCCAGTTCCACCACTACGCAGATTTTAGTCATCTTCCCTGTTGTGCAGGATTGTGTTTACACCTCATAAGCCTCTCTCTCCAAACCCAGTATACCACATAGGTGCAGTGAAACAAGGAGAATCATTCAGTTCCCAGCCATTCATTGACCCTGTTTTGACAAGCATGGGGTTTGTGTGCTTTCTTGCAGATGGTTCATAACATCAGGGAGGAGCCCACTCCTTAGAAAGAAATCTCTTCTACGCCCGTTTTTTCTTTCCTTGCCCTTTCACCTTCCTAATAATTCAACCCCCTGCTCCAAAACACGTAGGTGCAATGATTTCTGAACCAAGTGCTTGCAGCAACTTTAATAAACATGAGCAAAATATAGTATTTCCCCCTCCTCTCATTCCCTGGAATGGTTCAAGTATTTTTATTGAAACTTTCCCAAGAAATTCAGCCTGAAGGAGACACCCAGCATGGAAAATTTCAGCCCAAACAGCTGAATGTTGGCAACATAATAAGCAACTGAAACAGTCTTATAATGGAAAGTGTTGCACAACCTTCCATATAGGTGGCAATATAATATCAACAGTGTTAGCTGTTGTTACCAACATAAAAAGTCACAAAAAAGCAGAGGCAATGTTCAAATTAAAAAAAGCCTTTTCAAATCAAACCTTTGCAATATTTATAAGTCTTGTCACCTCCAAAGCTTTGGAATCAAGAATGAACAGAAGCAGAACACACTTTCCAGAAATTTCCTTGAGCTATTAGCGTGCACTGACTGTTTCAGGATCATGCCCCAGTGTGACTCACATCATGATGTGAGAATTAGTTTATCATAAAACTCCTACTACACACAATTCTAAGACAGTTTAAGAGCTCTGGACTCACACACCCAGACTGATGGGAAGGATAGTTATAAAAATGAGTTGCAAATAAACTGAAAAATTTTACTTGAAAGGGGGAAAAAAACCCCAGGTTGCCCTTCAGAATGTATCTTCTTAATAACGGTCATCAGGCTATGAGGTGGCCTTTTCTCCTCTTCCTCACTGTCACAGCTTGCTGATGCAGGAAGTTAGCCCTGCTTGGACCAGATCTGTTTCTATGTCCACAGACATTTACACTGATGGTGAAGAAGGTGCATCACAGCTACCTTGCTGGATCTGAATATTAATTTACTACATTTTGTTTCTTCACGATCTTCTCCTCTAAAACATATGCCAACAGAGGAGATGTCGCAATCACAAGTCTATCATTCTTCAGTTACTGCATATGCACACAGGGGAGGGAGATTATTTTGAGCTTGCAAAACAAGCAGATTACACTACAGAGATGCTCAAGGTCAGGATTACTCCGCAACACTGTCCAGTTGCACACAAGCTTAAAAAAAAATGACAGTGCTACCTGACAGTAACATATATACCCTGTCCTGTGCCTCAGGTAGTACTGACAAGTAGTACTAGACCACAATGGGGAAAGATAGCAGAACAGAATTGGTTCTGATCTTTTCTCATTATCCCACAGATAATTATGGAAAAACATTGATAGTAACACTCAGCTCATATTCATGTTTGCCTAATTTGGCTAACCTGGGAAAAAGCCTGTCACCTTTACCAGAATATGAGAAATCATGCTGCTGAGCTTCCACCACTTGCATTTCAGCAGACTGCTTCTTAACCCAACATGTGGTCAACTTCAAGACTGATTGGAAAGAGGAGAAAAATATCCATGGTGCTTTATTAGCAGATTTGTGCTACCTTCTGGTTGCATTGTATTTACATCAAAAATGGTCAAACTTACTTGACAGATGGGGCACACACTAGCTTAACTACATACATACATGGAAGCCACACACTAATTCTCCTGCTACTCTTTACACCTACCAGAGCAAGGTGCTGGTTAGATCTGCTTTTCCCCTCAATCTTTTCCCACTTCTGTCTCAAGATGTTTATGCAATTCTTTGTCAGTGCTGTACCAAGGGAAATAAGGAGGTGGGGATGATAATTTTAGCTCCCAGTCTTCCTCGTCACGTTAGCAGTGTTTAGGGGAAAAAAAAGGCTAGGATGGAAAGCACCTCCAGTTGTACAGTATTTTAAAACTTCAGGAAACCTCTACTTTGAAGAGGGATTAGGAGGATCCACTTCTCAAGGCAGGACCCCATTTCAGTAGGGTGGGACTCTGTGGACCCTGAAATGTACTAGTGAACCCCTTAGTCAGGAACTGTCCTCCACACCTTTTGCTGCCTTTACAAGCAAAGATAAAGCAACGTGGTTTGGTTTAGCTAATGCTGGGAAGAGGAGACAACTGTTAAGTTGAACTATTATTGGGTTAAGGAGAAATCTGGTGAAATCTAAATGGCGGGAGTTCAGCAGTAGGCTGTCTTGTCTCCTGGGAAGGATGAAAGGCTTTTCTCAGTTGAACTTCACAAAACTGGGCCAAAGCCAAGACAATGTCCCCACTAATGCCTTGCCACACTACTTATGTGATAATGAGGAAAGAAATATATGAGCAAGTTTCATACCATCCATTAACTCAAATTATTTGATGAACACCCTTGAGCACTTTCACATACCATTCTTTGTAGTGTGGGGGAAACAGAAGTATTCTGCAGCTCTGTACAAACCTCTCTTGCTTCACAGAAGCTATCAACCATTTTTTTTCTTTAGAGATCTTCCATTACAGTTTTAGCAAAACCCTAAAAAGAAATGTCAGTGTGAAAAAGCCCCATTAAGATGCATGCATAATCACACACATGCCTCCACACTATTTAGATTACAGAGTACTTGCATAGCGCTAAAGCATATGATTTATACAAAACTCCCTTTTGCTGGTCTTGGTTTTTTTTGATTTCACCAAAAACATAAAAAAAGCATAAAATAATAATAATCCTCTCTCAATTATTCCCCCAAACCTATATCACATTTCACAACAGGCACTAACCAGATCAAACAAATCATTAAAGGAAATGTCTAAGTTTCTGGAAAGAACTCTTCCAGGCCAATATTTATCATAGAAACACCACACATCTAAGTCGGACTTCAACATGCACATTCATCTGAGATCAGGTCTTACAAAGGCATTCAGTGTTCATTCTCAGTGCCAGTCGTACTCAGACTCATCTATTCTTTCCCTATGTCCTAAATAAGGAATATTTATGACAAACTGATGAGTATCTTAGAAAGACAGGACAGAATCAGATTTCTTTTTAATATTTGTCTTAGGGATAATTTATTGCTGGTACAATTCTTTATTTCCATTATTCAACCTGTTTTCTCAAGATGTAAAAATCCCTACAAAATCAGCTATAGTGTAATACACATTCTTCTCAATACGTGCATCTTCAACAGATGTAGTAGAGATTATTAGGATGCACACGTACCTTAAAAAAAGGTTAAAAGCAGACTTCGCATTGCATTTCTGCCTCATCACCAAAAAGACTCAAATACAACATGCAGTCGTATTCATATTGCTGTCAGTAGACTCAAGGCTGCAACCTTCAGAAATCTGTTCAATATGAGCAAGAGTTCAGTGGGTTTACTTTAATTGCCTGCTCTTCACACATTCTTAAAACATACAATAAGACACAATAAAATACCCACCAAGTAGATATTTTGTGCTTCTAGCATGGAAAATTGATTCAGAAGATTGAGTAATTTCATATTTAAACATATGTAAGTGGAGCTAATGGATGGTGATATGCCAAATAATCTATTATCACTCAAACGGAATAAAAATAAAGCAGCAATTACCTAACCATTCCAAACCATATACTTGCCTACTGTAAAACATGTGTGTTTATTCACTGTTGATCAATACAAGCAGTGTTAAAAGTACTGGAAAGGAATTTAGTATCTTTCGATTTCGGGAATATACAGACAAAAACATCAGTGTGAATTACATTTCACATTTAGGTTAACATAAATCCTGAATGACTGGACATAAGCCCTGCCTGCCCATTTCGTATTTATTTAATATATATTTATTACATATTTAATATATTTATTTTAATATTTTCTGTTTAGGAAAGAGTTCTTTTTCTTCTGTGTTTTTGGTTATTTTGCTCCTTTATTCTGTTAGCACCATGCTTACACTTATTGTACTATATCTACTTTTCACGGAGCACTGAAGTAATCTTTAATTTAAAATTAAAAAAACTAAATCAGTGTTGTATGTTTCCCCCCACCATAAAACCAACTGTTTACATAGAAATGAATGTTCTGTTCTGAATCTTCCAAAGAAGGATGATATTTTTTTTTCAGGTTTTTGTTTGTTTATTTGTTTTTTAAACAACATGATATTTTGGCCTTTTCTTTCTTGATAATATTAGAACAGTAATGTAATCAGGACAGATGCAGTCTTATCTTAGATATTTCATTCATAATGCAAATTTATTACTTATCCGCTAGACTGATGATGCAGACTTGAGGAAAAGCCCACATCGTCTTTCTGCCATTGTTAAAATAAACAAATGACATTTCTGTGTTTAAAAGGAACAAAATTAGAGTTCACTGAAATCAGCTTAAGAGAGCAACAATAATTCCAAAACATTAGAAAGGTATTGCTAGTTCTCTTCTTTCCCCTCCCACTCCTTCCCCAGTTTTTTCCACCCTATTTTGAAGTAAATGAGTGAGTTTCAGAAAGGAGCTATAACTTACTGCAACTTCAAAATTCTGTAATTTCCATGGAGTGAGAGGCAATAGTTAAGCAAAAGAGAGACTTCAAGGAGGTAATTGGCAGGAAGGCAAATGCTCTTTGGCATGATATTGTCACCTCTGTTACAAACAAACAAGAGTTTAAAAAGCTGTGATAACCCTTCTCAAGCACATCCACTCAAAGTGCTCACTATGCTGTGCTCTGCCTCGACATCAACTTATTTCCTATCAAACTAATTCCAGAGTTTTGCCATTGGCAAAAAAGGAGCATTCGGATGGTGTAAAACACTTGCAGACTTTCTCACAGTTGGGTAGATCTGCAAAACGCTGCAGCAAACCCCTGCCTTTAGCATAACGTAGCAGTTGTCATTTCAGAAATCATCCTCCCTGTGTTTACTAATGGGCTTATTAGGACATTCATCAGCCTTGGCTTTGCTTACGGCCATTAACGAACAAACTGGTCATCGCCTGCTGCTAACAACAGATACTTTATGGATTATTGCTTAATTAAGTGTTGAATATAACTTCATGAATCCCTACATTTCAGTCCACATCCTCGTTAATATACAAGAATAATGTAATGTCACATGGCCGTAAAATGTTACAGAGACCAAAATGAGAATCTTAGAAGACGTCAATAACGTGAAATACAAAGGAGTATTTATACATTTAAAGTATTTTTTTAAAACATAATTTTAAAAACGCACACTGACAGTTTTTAAATTTGCATCACATATACAAAACTCCCAAATTAATTTTCTTAGTATCAAGTTACTGTAATAACTAAAGATGGTCTCACATGAAAGAGTATTGATAGTATCTTTTCAGTAATACTCTATCTTAATCTATCAGTTATTCAATTTAAATATTTTAAAGATTGTTATTTTGCATTTTATGACTTATTAGACTACTCTGTGCTTTCACATGAACGAAGTGCAAAATTCTTGAAGGCAGAGTAAAAATTTAACTTTTATTTTACTGGGAGGAAAGCGTGGGGGAGTTAAACTGTATTTGCCTTTTTATTTGTAGAAATTGTAAACTTTAATAAATTTCCAATCTCCTTGGAGAAGATGGAATTAAGCTGCTCATAGAATAAAAATAAGTGGTCTGCATCTCCTAAGTTTGACTCGAATCTCAAAATAGTTCTTATGTGGGACTAAGTAGTGTACCAGCCCTGCTCTGGCTTTCTGCACAGGCTCCAGTATTGTCAAATTGCCTAGTTCCAGTAGGACGTTTTACTTTCAGATGTGCTTAATCTAAAATATCGTATTTTTTTCCATTACTGGTCCACCCTCTTTCCTTCTTGAAGCGCTTATTATAACTATTTATGTAAAAACAATTTATTTCAGTCATGCCTACATAGAAATAGATCTGTATACGCATGACACACTTTTACTGTTGGACTTGGTTTGGTTTTATTGATGCCTCAAGGACTTTTAGTTTTAAGAAGCAGGGAGCTGAAATGTCAGATATTTTATTCCTGTAATGTTCCATTTACGTCCGAGTATTCTTATGTCATTTCATACCGAGTTCTTCTGAGAATTCAAGTCAACACCCAAAGACAGATTCACCAAGCAAAAATTTAAAAATAGATATTATCACAAAGCATTGCTTATTAGCTATAAGGATGTCTAATATCAATCTGCATAAATAAACCAATCTTCGGTATTTTACACAACACATTAACCAACACATTTTTCAGTCTTTCAGAAATGTGTCACATACTGTCTGCAGTGGCTCCTCCAGCAGCATCGATACAGTAAGCAATCCAGAATATGCATTCAACAAAAATATGGTAAAAAGAAACTGTGGTAATGAGCTGCATAATAAATTAATTCTTAAAACCTATAGATGCTGATTTTCTTTCACGTACAAAGACACCAAAGTCACTTACAATGCATTCACCGTTTGATTTTATTTTCAGAGAAACGCTAAATCTGTTTGGGAGAACACTGATACAGAATATGATCCTCCCATTGAGAAAGAGCATTCAGCTCAAAGGATGCTCTCTCAAGCTTAAAATGTAAGTGAAGATTTAGATGGAAAAGTATTTTTTAAAACTGATTTATAAATCTGTATTCAGAGGACTGGGTGGGGTAAAGCTTATAATGGAAAATTGCAGCAATCTTAACATTAGGAATGTGAAAAGTCTGGTCTTAATAAACCAAATTTTCAGGCATCATGAGTTGTTTGGAAGGACGATAGCAACTTACAAACAAACCAGCCCCACTCAAATGGCAAATTGAACATTCCCAGTCCTTCAGACTCTGCTGCAATGAGTCACACCTCCATAAAAAAGATATGAAAGATTCCTCCTAAAAGGCAAGAACGTGCAGGTGAAGATAGACAAGGTAAGGTGGAGGAGGGAGAAGATAACCATCGTACGTGGTTTTGCTCTTTCATACAAAAGGAAGAACGAACTCTCATTTCTGTAATTATGTGCTATTTTAAAAATGTACCTTTCTACACTTTAAACTGATTTGCCTGGAGGAACAAATGACTGACAAAGTTAACAGTTCATTATGTAATCACTGTATTAGTAGTTTAGAGGGGGGGAAAAAAAGTACCTAAGAATCAAGAATAACTCCTGAGGTCCCATTATTCAGCTGTGAGGTGTAAAAGCAGAACACTGATTTGCATTTTGAAATTTTGTCCCCGTTAGTCTCAGGGTGTGCTATTGTACCAGACGCAGGCACGTACGTGAGAGCAGTAAATCCCCCAGTTTCGCTCGGTCTAACAAAAACCATTCCCTAGCGTCTCTCGCCGGCAGCCACCCTCCCACCTCCAGCTCGCAGTGATCTGATGAAACCAGCGAAACCCTGCTAGGATGCGGAAGAAAAGGACTGACATCTGAATAACTAACAATGCGCTGCCTCTCAGGCAGACAGCAGGGAAGTTCCTTCAGCCCTGTTTGATCTGCTTCGCCAGCGTTATTGCAGAAAGCTGTTTTTTCATTAGGTAAGGAAAAAAAAAAACCCAAAGTTGAGATGCAGCCTGCTAAGTGAGATTACAAATGCACCGTAACACAATGATTGAAGAGAAAATAGATGGTGTCATACAGAAAGGCCTAGGACTCGCAAGTGGAAAAAAGTATAAATGACTATTTTAATTAATTTCCTAATGTAAAACACAGCTGTAGTAATGTTGGCAAATATCACCTGCCTGTTTTAAGTTTGTTAAATGAAATCATGCTCTTTAATTGGGTCTTAATGTACAAAAGTATGTTTTATTTACTTTTTATTACAATATCAGTATTTTAACTTTCAGTTTGCTTGTGCAAAAGCTTTATAAATTACTTGAATCACTTAAATCTGAATACTATAATCTGCAGTTACAATGTACCAGTTTGAGTTTCAACAATTAAATGCCTTTTTTGTGGACTCCCGCTGCTATGTGAACTAGCTGTAGGCTATTAAAATAATGAGTCCGGACTGAGTCATCTGATCTCAGCCTTGGTGCAAAGCCTGAGGAAAAGGACTTAGCCCACAATTCCTAGTCTGTTTACCAGACTAAGACCAGACTGTTGGAAGCATTATCCCCGCGCTCCCTTCCCCCGCTCCCGCCGCCGACTGCTCTTTGCCGGGGGAAACGCGGTGTCACAGAGCCCTCTGCAGGCGGGCGACGCACCGCCCCGCCGCCGGCCCGCCTCGCCTCACCGGCCGGCCTCGCCGCCCCGCCTCACAGCACCCGCCCGCCTCGCCTCGCCTCACCGGCCGGCCTCGCCGCCCCGCCTCACAGCCACCCGCCCGCCTCACCTCACCGGCCGGCCTCGCCGCCCCGCCTCACAGCCACCCGCCCGCCCGCCTCGCCTCACCGGCCGGCCTCGCCGCCCCGCCACCGCCCCAAAACAAGCCGCCTACTTCCTCGCCCTTCGTTCAGAGTTGCCATTTCCAGAGGGTCTGGAAGGGCTGTAGACCAGGCGAGGTGGGAAAGTACTTGTCACGGGAAGGTGGAAAGTCTGCGTCAACAGCATCTGTGAATTTGGGATGCCCCGAAGATCTCGCTTGTTCGAAGTGTGGATTTATGAAGCCGGGTGACGCGAGGAAAGGGGACTTGGTGGCCTAGGAGATCCCCAACAGGCCCCTCACGCCATGGCTCCTAACCACGATCAGCTTACAGGCCACAAAAATACCACAGTAGATTTGGACACCCCAAGGATGCTTTAGATAATGTGGCCTCATGCAACTCCCTAAACGTGAAACTCTGTGTCAGCAACAGTAATGAGGAACAAAACCTAAAATCTTCACCTACTTGACCTTCAGAAACATCACCAGCAGCACCCGTCACAAAGGGAACAGCAAAACCAGCCAACCTCTCACATCCTCTAGGGGAATCCAAAAGCACTGGCACATTCTCTTTTTATTTTCAACAACACAAAGTACGTCTTCCTATAATGTCAGCGTATAAAGTACATACACACACACGGCATGTGCACACGGTGCTGCCTAAAGCAATATCCACCTCAGCTCAAACTCCAGCTGGTATCCAGGGACTGCTATATTCTGTATTATTTTTAAGTTGGTTTGTGTGCCAAGACGTGTAATTTATCTACTTCCTTGATCTTTCCGCAGTTTTTGATGCTGTATGAATACATAAAGGGAAGATAATTAAATGGAGAGCTTTCTCTAATGAATATCCACAGCTTTTTTGGTGGATTTACCATCATCATTTCCACTCACCGGTCTTCTGGAAAAGATCAGAGCTCTACCTTTTACACTTCTTTCTTTACACTCCAATTACGTCTACATATATTATCAAACCATACTTGCATTTCTGCCGTGTTCTCCATCAACTTTGCTACGCCCAAGTGATGTGCATACTCTATGCGTTATCAGTATCATTCCACCACTCCTTTTGACTTAGGGTCCTTTTGGTCTCAGCCCTCTCCATTTCACACCTCTGCTCCGGTTTAGGTCTTCTGGCCTGATTAAGAATCGATGTCCTGAATTCAAGTAACATACACACTCTATTATATGTATACATATGAATTAAATATATGTATGTATATTAAACATACATGTACATTCTTTTTTCATTTTAATAGTCAAGTGAAATCACGGCTTTTGAGGGCCAAAATAATTAAATAATTAAGTTTAAAAAATTTGTGGCCAAGATTATATGGCTTTTGGAGAGCTCTTACTCATGCAGCACATACCTAACAGGATTCAGCGCACACAACAGAATTACCAGTTTGTGTGATTCCTGATGGTTCTCTAAGGTAAGCCCTGATGAAAGAATCTGTTTTGAGAAGAGGACCACAGCATTTATATAAACAAGGGAAATGTAGTTTTTAGATTTTTTTAATGTGGTTTAAACTCTAGAGAAGTTTGCAGATACACTTTGAGAGCATCTTAAAAGCTCACAAACCAGAAAGTAAGAAAAGAGAAACTTAACTATTACTCAAATTTCGAAATACCATAATAAATTGTGATCAGGTCTGACATGATTTTTGAATTTCTGAGGTTGTCAGTAATGAGACACAATACCATGCATGCAAAACATTCCCCTGCATCCCTTTCTGCTTCTAGAAAGGCTGTCAAACAGAGGGAATGTGGCAGAGAAAGTTCAGAAAACAGCCTCAAAACACCACTAGCACTATCTCCATTCTTCAGCCAGTGCCCAAGCTGTTACGCCACAGTATCTTGCAATGCATATTCAAATTCCTGTTTTATTTCAACTACCTGCAAAAAGCTAGTCTAAGAAAATGCTTTAAATGCAAATTTCTGCTCATCCTATGTAGTTCCTAAACCACACTAACAACCTCTGTACAAACATTAGCCATGTTTAATAGCTGACCTGACCAACTACAGGGACTTGAAACCTCTGGCCCTCTCAACTAGCACAGTGGTTCCTGCAAGCGTATGCTTAGTGGTTCCTTGATGGTCTACAAAATTATATTAAACAGCAGTTCATTAGAAGCCAGAGGGTAAAATTCGGTGCATTATGGTCTGAAAAAAAAATTGAGTGTTGACTCTGGTCTGCTGAACTGCTACACTGGAGAACCACTGTCCTGGTCAAAAGGCACAGGGCGAGGGTTTGCTCTTGCTTCTGCCCCAAGCATCATACGTGAACCTCCGCGAGGGCATTTCTCAGCTGCTTGTCTCACCTGAAACCCTGACCTGGGCCAAGCGGCCCCTCGGCAACGGACAGGTCTCTCGCGTCAGCAACGTCACGTAGAGAGAGAGTTAAAAGGCAGACAACGAAATAGCTTCTTGTTGCTTGCTTGTCACGAGTATTTCACAAACTTTGCTTTACATATTAACATAGTACTCTCTTTGGAGATGGGAGGACTTGTTTGTTTGTTTTTAAATCTTTGGGATATTGATTTTCAAATTTGATTCGTTCACTGCAGCTAAAAATCTACTAAACCTCCCCAACTCCCCTTCCTGCTCTGTCCACCTTCCAAGTCTGCTTTGGCATATTCCTACAGCATGAACTACCCACCAAATACGGAGAGATACATGTCCTTTTCTTTTTTCCACAAAACCTACATCAAGCACCAGAGGAATCATTTTACAGCCTACAGGCCCTGAAAACAACCTATGGACTGCTGTCAATATAAGTCAGTAATAGCTATCCCTATCATTCAACACCTATGGTAAAAAACTTCACACTTAGTGAAGTATAGTGCACTGACACAAAACACTTTACTTCTTGCAAATCTTTAAGCATAAGCTTTTAATCTTCAAATACATTCTGTTGATTTACTCCAAGTCCTCAAAAATGTTTTAGCTGTTTCTAGGTCTAGCTCCCTAAAATGGACTTTTTTCCCATTTCTGTTTTATAAATAAAAAACAATTCTAAGGGCCGTTCTCTTAATAGGATCAAGGTAGAGCTCAGATCATGGTTCAGAATGGATTTTTAATACCTATTTTCTATAGAAATTATGATATATTTATCTTCTTGGAGCTGACTTCCTAGAAACTCTGAAAGGCCATTCTAATCAGTCCTTCACAAGTAGATGGGGACAAAGAAACATTTCAAAGAAGGAATAAGGAATTTTTTTTAACACCTGCAAATGCAAAAGTTGTTTGATGAACTGTCTTCCCTTAATCATTATCTTTTTCCTTCAATGTTGGTGTCCTTTTTTCTGTCCAAACTAATTTTATAAAACTGTTTTTCATTCATGGAAGCTGATTTTTACCTGAACTGCCACTTCTTTATAATAAACTCTCAGCATGACTGAACAATATAGGAACAGTGCTTTCCAAAAAATTTTACTCAAGAACTTTTAAAGCTACTGGGATGACTCTGGATCACTCGGGTAGGCTTGCCCCTTGATGCAGACCCCTTTCTAAAAAGGGAAGAATTCTGAAATTGCCTTTATAGTATTTTCCTATGTTAGTTGTATGTGAATGCTCACATATAACCCACTAGAATACTTAAACTCCTCTCTACCCCCATAATAAATCATGTCTATTGTGCTGCATAATCGAGAGGAAAGAATAACAAAATCCTATATGCAGGGTCCATACCTTTTTTTAAAGGAAGGGTTCATAAAGCTCTGAATTTTTTAAGGCAAAATATGAATGTAATAAAAATATGAATTTTAATGACAACTATGAAAATAAGAGTAATAATTATTAATTTAAATGCAAAAAAAAATATCTTACATTGATTTTGGTATTGTCCGAAAGCCCTATTTGTCCCTTAAAAACCAACAGGTTCAGTGAATTTTTCAATAGCTGTGGAGTAATTACTGCAAATCTGTCAAACACTCGGCCCTAATTTGATAACCCTAAATGAGATTTTCAGATTAAATGTATCAGAATTAAGCCAGATATTGCTGAACATACTCCTGAGCTGGAGAGTTCTTCACCCTAGTGGTGTCAAAAGACTAAATAGATGCAGTATTTTTATTTGCTTTTGAGGCAAATTATTGTAAAGCACTGTAGTCTACCAAAATGAAAAGTAAAAAGTAGAGAAATGTGTATTTGTGGTAAAAAACTGTAACACTTCGCACCAAAAGTTAACTCCACCCAAGTTAACTCTTTCCCTCTTAGGTAATAAACTTCACAGCGACACAGGCTGATCTATTTTCAGGGGCAACATAGCAGCAACTTGCTGGAGCTGCTCAGCACCGTTTTTATCCTCATCTCCCACTGACACTGGAGTAATTGAAAACACTTGCACGGGGTGCTCAGCAACTTGCAAAATCAAATACAAACACCAGCAAGCTTCAGCGCTGCTCGAATCCTGCACGCAGCGGAATGAAACCATCAGGGTCACCACAGCACTTGAGTGGGAGCCAAGGCAAGTAGAATAGGATGGGAGTGCTACCACAGAAGGACTCGATACTGGGGCTGTTCACATTCTTGTCAGCAGCGACTCAAAACAGCACAGGGCAACCTGATGGGACAAGACACTGCAAAGGTGAACTGAAATGTGCAGAACTGGGCAGGACAGAGAAGTTAGGAGTAGTTAAGGTGGGTGTTTCACTTACACTAGGCCCATGAAAACAGAAAAGGAGGGTTAGTTAAAACTCAACTACCACAATGGAAGCTCAGTGTTAAGAAATAAATAGATAAAATGACATTCTCATTCCAAACAGCTACCCTCATATAACTGTCCCTAAATCATCAAGATTAGTGAGACATTGCCCAATTCTCCAGTTAAAAATGACAGTGTGTCCATGTACATCTGTGAACTCACTGAGAAAACTCTCTCTAGATCATGATCATTTGACTCTCCCAGTAACTTCCCAACTGGAGGGGAGCATCACCCTCACTTAGTTTGATCTGACATTGCACAACTGGAGAAGCACTTTAGCACACCACATGCCTCATGGCGTACCGAGCTGCCAAGAATGGGAGCTGCATAAGAGCTGGCACAGTTTATGGGGTTAAAGTCCCAGCAACATTTACAGACTGCTCCCCCATCCTCCCAGGGGTATTGCTGCTTAACTCTTACGGGCCAGTGCGTAATTTCAACAACGCCAATGCTTTCCTCATTCAGAATATGGGAAAGCACAGGTGATGAGGATTAAGAGAAAATAAAATTTGAGTATCTTCAGCATAGCAGAGGAAAACCACACCACAGTGTCATGATTTAATGGCAGAAACACGAACACGAAAAGCATAAAATTTAAAGCAAACACTGACAGAAAATAACCAAAACCCCCTAACCCTCCTGTCCCCCAACCCACACGACTGATGTAGGAGTGGAGGAGGGAAGCTACTCGGAGTCATGTTGGCAGTGATGAGCAGACGAGAGCTAATGGAAGAAACAGAACAGTTCAATCAGCCATGACATCAGGCTATCAAAAACAATCTGGCCATTATCACATTAAAAATCCATTCAAGTAAACAAAACAAAAATAGAGATGAGAACAGAAAGCTCAAGACTCACTGTACCAATGGATTAATGACTATCATTAGCTGGTAACACTCTAAAAAACAATCTATGCAAGCTAAACATTATTATCCATATTAATCGGTTTACTACTGAGAATGCTGCCTCTCTGCCAAAATCTGGTGCTAAACCAGATAGACATGTTCTGCTGATTTCCCTTCCAAGAGTTGATGCAGTGGTTGACTTGTCTTCTTAAGCCTTTGGCTATCACAGCAAGTCAGAAATTGGAAAATAACTCTTCATAATTTTTACCCATTAAAAAAAGAAGTCTTCTCCAGAGCATGCAAACACCACAACAGCCACAGAACGAAGTCTGAAAATTTATTTTAGACAAGCATCTTAAAAAGCTCTTAACTTTTCAAAGAATAACTTAATGATCCATTCACTGTGGATTACAAACATACATAAAGGCTCTTACATTTAAATAAACAGAAGGATAACATTATCTAATGGAGGGGAGTTGGAAACATTCTGCCTTCAAATTAAAAAAACCCAACACCTGGTTAACAGTAAGGAAAATTTACCAAGTGAAACCAAGTTTGTCATTTGGTTTCAAACCAATATTGGATGTTTTTCTAAAATGTATGCTCTGCTTCAAATCATAAGTTTCAGAGTTTGGGCTATACCCACTTATGCCGCAAAAAAGTACAACTCTTGCAGAAGTGGTGAGGGAATTCCTTGCCTGTGTTATGCCTGAAGTAAGCCTAGGTAACCATAAGGATCCATCCTGTACTATCAAAAGCTTTGTAAACCTTGATACAGATGATTGATAAGGGGCCTGTTGACAGCTTTTAATTGTGAACATCCCTCTAGAGCCATTTGAGAGAGCTACTCCTTCGTGAGATGAGCAGGAAACCACTGTTTTGTGGTTGGGAAGAACCTCCTTCCATTAGCTACCAAGATCAAGTTCATCTTTCCAAGTCCCTACCAACCCATCTCCATGCAATACATATAAACCTCCTAATCTACCTCTCCAGTCCACTCTACTTCACTCACCTGATCTTGCTGGTTTACTCCACTTCACTGATACTGCCCTTGATGCAGAGAGAAGGGCTTAATTTGGCTAGTCTATCTCCTTGAGAAGCATCTCTCTCCTCCATTGATCAACAAGGGAGGCAGTTCAGCCTTCCCTGGGGAGTCCAAACCCTAGTTTCTGCGAACACCTTCTCAATGTCAACTACCAGATACTGATCAAGGAGATACCACCGACCAGATTAGCAATCTTTCATATCACAGTTCATTTTACCCTTGACATTAGCAGGGTTTTTTTCCTTCAGTTTTTAGTGAAAAACTCAGAGTCAATTTGCCAGGGAAATTACACAGAAGAGGTAAGGTAGAAAGGAGAAACCTGAACCTCCCAAATAATTTTTCAGGTAAAGTATATGTAAGACAAGCAGTGAGTGTCACCACTTTTAAGAGTCTACAGAGTTGGCCTCTAAACTATATGTTGCTTGAGTACAGTTTATCCCATGAGACCACAAGTAAAAACTACCTTCCTGCTATCAGATATTTAGGAGAGAGTACTTATATAACTGTAAAAGATGAGGCTGCATGTTTGCACTTCTGGCAAATTTCAGAGGGCTTCCTCAAGCACAGAAGACATACACTAAGAGTTTTCATTCCAAAATGCTAAATTACAGACCATAAAAGATGTAAACCATCAATACTACAGTTGTCTTCTCATGGTGTTTCTGTTGCCATCATAAGACTCTGTTGTCATCAAAAGAACTTAATTTAACAGGTAAACAAAAGAGATGTTTTGATGTACAAAACTTAGCCTTTTAAGAAACATGAAGAATAGTTGCTTCTGTGGTGGTTTTGTTTCACTTTTTTTTTTTTTTTAATCTAAAACTTGGGAATAATCAAGACAATCAGTGCGAAGAACCATAAAGATTTAGCTCTCTACATGTCTTACTTCTTTCCACTTTGGAATAAAGTGCTTTCAAATATTCTGGCTATTTCACCACTGTTGTTCTTGGTTTTGCAATTCTTAGCCAAGGAAACGAACATCACTAAGAAACTAGTAACTACACGTGGGAATAAACAGCTGAATCAGAACGTACTTTTCCCATTCCTCTATCATCATCGTCCAGGAACTGACGGAAGAGCCTACAACTGGTTTCTCTGTTGGGATAATCATTACCTCTGGGTTCATAAGATACTATCTCACTGTATTCTTTAAAAATAATAAAAAAAAACATTAAATAATTAAAAACAGGACATGAAGGACTCTGATGAGAGAAGGGGGGGGAGGTAAAAAAGGACTAGTTTGAAATTTTGGTATAAAGGTTAAGCTGAATCTGGAAAATTCCGAGTTTCTCCTCACGTACACCAGTGAAAGAGGGGCACATCTCTTACAGTGTGAGATGCCAGTTCAGAGAAAGCAGCAACTAACTTCATGTTTGCTGGAGGAAACCTCTGTTCATATTTCAAACAAAACTAGTTTCTATTTTATTTACTTACAAGCGAAACTGCAATACAAGAAAGCATCTAAAACTCTCTTTCGTACCCGTTGAACTCAACTGGAGAATGCTCTCCAACTGTGCTGCAGAAACACATCGGGGAAGGCAACACCACATTAAAACAAGCAACCCTAACCAACCTTTGGGATGACTTGCCCACTATTTCACTCATTTTTCTCAGTAATAACCCATTCAGTTGAGTTTTTGGTGTGGCTGCTAGCCCACCTGTGTACTTCCGTATTGCCTTCATAAAACCAGATGCATTTTCCTCGTTTATTTACATAGTTCTATGTTTCCTCTGGTTCCTCAGTAGAGCACTTCTTATCTAGAAACCCACTGCTACTCATTTCTAAAAGCCAAGAAGACAAAGTCTACACCAAACAACTCACCACCTTCAATGGCAACAAACTTACTGCCCAAATAACAAGCTCTTTCAGGAAATTCCTTGGCCTTCAAGTCACGACTTGCACTGTACAGTTTCTGCAGTGCTTAAAATCATGCGTTTTATTGCAAGGTCATAACAGAATCTGAAAAGAATAATTTCATTTCTCTTCCTAATGTTAATAGGATTATTTATATATTTAACAGTTAAATAACTTTTCTTCAGGTCTCCCCTAAGTTTAAGGCTATCTGTTTTCACTTAAGGCACACTCTTCTGCCAATATTTTTTGGTACATTTGCAACTGCTGAACAATGAAGTGAAAATATAATTGCTAATGTGGCTTAAGTCTAGAATAAACACATGATTAATAATATTTTATTTAGGTTTAGCCGTATTTTTCTTAACCTTTATAGAAATCTTGAGACATGGCATGTTAATGAATTTTATTAGATTTCACAATTTGTAGAAGATGTCTTTTATCAAACTAACTCCATATTTATTGCTGACAATCCTTTGCAATTTACACTCTAATGAGAAATAAACGTAATTCTAACAGGGGCTGCTCTTAGTACATTTTAGCCTAATCTACTACAACAGGTTTTATTTGGCTCTTAAGTATTGAGCTTCCCGTCTAGAACCCCTCAGCTATTTACATGCAAAAGACCACGCTAACAACAGATTTCTGTAAAGAATGCAAGGGGACCTCTTGTTCTACTTTTACCCTTTCAGGACTTGATTATTCTCAGATGTTATAAATTACATCTGGAACTAGGCAACAGTATATCCATTTTCAGGTCCCAGGTTCCTTCTCCACTTGTTGATGTGGTCCTCCACTTACCCCAAAGCATGGCAGGGCTCTCCTCACTGTCCAGGCAATCAGGCTGGCTAAATCAAAACTGATTTAAAAAACCAAACCAACCATATTTATCTTTAAAGATTCCCAGGTACTTCTAGGGAAAATGAGGAGAAACAGCTTTACAGGACAAGTTACACATTCCTCATATCAACTCCCTCAGCTAGTGCACGTGGGAAAGCAACACAGGAAAGGTAAGAGCACAGCCTCAGGCTGTCTCCATCCTCCCCATTTTCATTTCTCAAGAGCATCTTGTAACTACGTAACGACCTCTCAGCTCTCTGATAGTTCTAAACAGCCTATGTGCAATTTCAAGGGTAAATCTGAAAAACACAGATCAAACCGAGCTACTTTTATGCACTATGTTAGTTTTATTGTTTTTTCATTCTTCAGCATCTTTATTATCAGCCAAGGCCTCACGATAACTGGCATTCTGCTTTGCAAATGAGACAAGATGAACGCTTGCAAAAAGTCACTCAAGAAGAGCTGAAAACGGTATAGGTTTTGGCACCCAGTCTTACATTTTTCCATGTTGCCTTTCAGAAAGAAAACTGCAAAATTACGTGCCCTTGTAAGCTATTCTTGCACTGTAACTCTGTCTTTCCATAAGGTTAAACTGTGGAAACTTAGGATTTTACTAATGCCTCCCAGCTGACAGACCTGCTATTTTTTTCATAATGAAGCAGCCAAAACTAATGAAGTTTTTAACAACATCAGGTCCCAAACTCAGTCCCTGCAGATGCAGTGTCACTGTAACATGGGGCTGTTGCCTCAAAAAGCGTCAGGCCACAAGGAATCTCCCCCAGGTGAGGAAAACATGCAGTATCTGATGGTTGTCCCACCAGTAACTTGTGTGTTACCAGGAGTGGAAGACAGACATCTGTACCATGACCAGCAGCTCATATGGGTGTGGAAATATAGAATGAGTAATACTAACCAAAGTGTTCTGCTAGTATTTTGTTTTACCACAATTCAGTCTTTGTATTTTGGTTAGTGCCATTAAAAACCACGGAGCACTTCTCCACAATGTGTTTAGGACTCCAAATATGATGAAGCTAAGTCTGCTTGCCTGCATTTCAAAGCTAATGCTGAATTTAATGTTTGTCTTTTCTGAAAAGTCAGCCTCATTGTCAAGTATGCCTTGGATCTGGGTAAGAGATAACATCTGCAGATATTACTTATTTTTCCTGGACATCACCTATTTCAAACTAGTTCATCTCAGTAAAAACTAAAGGAAGTCTCTATCTAACGCCTGCTGGTAATCCTATATGGACGTTCCAAGTGTCTTTTACCCAGCTCCCACATTCCCCTCAGCACTGTGGTTTACACAAGGTGCTCAGCTCCCAGGGCAAGGAATGTCTTTTAAAATAGCCTTGTACCCCCAAGTGCAATGGTCCTAAATCTTAAAGGAGTGCTCTAACGGTACCCAGTAAAAAAAAAAAAAGAAAAAAGTAAAAAGAAAAAGGGGAAGGGGGGAAGGCCCAGCATTATGTTATCAATATTAAATGTCAGAACTCAATGACACTATAATTACTGAATATTACTGAAAAATAATTATTGAAAAATAAAGAATTTCAGTGACACAACATGTTATTTTAATGGTTCTGAGAAGTGCTTAAAAACATTATTGCTGATTGTCGCTCTTTACCAGAACTCCCCGGACCCAGCCTCCGACTCTCCCGCTGTCCCTGCGGAGGTGATGGTTTTGCAATCCCCCTGCCTTGGCGTAACTCCCTCCTGCACACCAACCTGCCTGTTCTCACCACTGTCTCTTCCCAGCAGATGTGTTTGTGCGCTTGTGGGCAAGCTGGAACATGGACCTGGTCCAAGTGAAAGCTAACCTAACCAAACCCACGTCAGATGCACAAAGACAGCACACAAAGGGAACAGGCAGCCTGAGCAGGGAGAGGCAGTCATCCCTTTCTGCAGCAGCACCGACTTATGCCAAACGAAAGCGATGACAACTTCAGACCGACTTGCCTCATCACGGACTCTTTCCAAATATTCCTCAAATAAATTTTTTTGCCTGACAAGCCTTTCCATTGCCTGTTCCCATATACTAATCCAGACATTGGGCTGGAAGTACACCATGGGAACAATTTCTATGATACGTTGGAGAAAAGGAAAAGACCTCAACTGTGCAAAAGCCTAAAAGCTATTTGTCACAACATCATTCTCCAATAGTGAATCCACTACTCATCCAGCTTAAATTAAAAAGTTATGTAAAGAACAGAACTAATGAAGCTGGATTTCCTAAGGACATGCAAACCACTTCCTTCAACTTCCTACTGCAATAAACACTAGCTCCTTCTGTGTCTTCTGCAATTCCCCCCTCTCGTCTTCATTTTCGTCTGTGACCCATTTTCTTCCACATTTAGGCCCAGATCCTCTCTCTCAGTATTTATAGCTGTTTCAACCACAACTGGAACCTCAGTCAATTCTCTAAATATTCACTGTATCTCACTGATTTCAATAGCTGCAATGTCCTCTGAAAATGATGACCAAGGAAAGGCATATACAGGTGGGTCCTTCAAACTGCTAGTCACTTAGAAATCCTCATGTAAACTCCTGACTCTTGGTATTAAGCCTCAAACTCCCACCCATCTTGGCCAGTGCCCCCAGGAAACCTTCTGAGGATGGGCTGGGGTTCGCACTCAAGCCAGGCCTCTGCTCTCATCCTGGTAGCAAACATTGCAGATAAGGCAGCAGGCAATTTCCAACCCACGGCAGGGAGGTGAAAGTGTAAACCTGTGCAACTTTCACATGCAGAGCTTGAGTGCAACCCATCTAGAAGGCATGGGCGAGCTGGTCAAGACATACCACACCTGAATCCCCTACCATGTACTGCCTCAGTGATGGAGCAAAATCAAATGGTCTACGCTGGACAGAAAAGTCCAACTGGAATCTTTCTTTGAAGAAGCTGACCTTGCATGCCCTTGAAGTCAAGCAGATATGTAGGATGACCAAGCACCTGCTGCACCGCTAAGCAGGGCACATGTGCCACTCCTCAAAAATGTGCAGCTTACAGGTTGCAAATACAGAGACACCTGGGCACACAGGGGAGGCTGTGGCTTAGCCATGCCATACATCGTTATGGAGGATGCCGTCCTTTTCTCTGCCTTGTTAATCTTTTCAGGTGCTTCTGAAATGATGTTAAAAAACCAAACCCAGTAACTAACTTTAATGATCTATTCGTATTGATGGCTGGGTGTAGAATTCTTGTACTAGTTATACAACAAAGTGAGTAAAAACCCCCACAACTTTTCTATGGATTTGTTATTTAAAAAGATGTTTCCAGGGGAAAGGAAAAAAAAGAAAATCACTGTTACATTTTAATACATACTATCTAACATGCAATTTCAAGGGCAAATTTTTTAATGGAGTATTTAAGATGCTTTCTTAAGAAGTCTGAGTCTTTGATACTAAATTTATGACCAGTCATTGCTTGACAATTGTAATTAATATGCTGGGTGATTTTCTGACTTGCTCTTCCAAGAGACATTATTATTTGTAGTCTGTCAGTGTAACACATAAATTATGAGGCATGTTCACCTGTAATAGACTGAAATGAAACTTCAAAATTGACATTTATGAAGAAAAATGAAAAAGTCCTTTTCACCATGAGAATGGGCACAGCACACAGTCTGCGGTAAACTCAGAACAGAAGAAAGTTGAAGTCATGGATTTTGAAATACCTGCCTGCCAAAAACAATTACATGCTTAAAAACAGATTACTCTCTAGTTGCAAGATCTCATAAACTGGCCAATGTCATGCACAATCAAGAAGGAGTTTTACACACCATAATTTTTTTCTTGCATACTGAACACCAGTATGCAGTCATTTTTCACAAGTCATGCATATTAGTGCATCAAGAAAGATCTCTTAAAAGAATGAAAAAATTTACCTCCCTGAAATAGCTTCTGATTTTGTCTTGAAATAGAGCATAAACTATTCATAAGAAAATCCCCTAACATGTATAAGGTTTCATCTTTTCTTAAAAAAAAAAAAAAAAGAATAAATTCCACCTAATCTTGTCTTTCCATTAGAAAGCTATGCTGAAGTTTAATTTTTACATCTTGTATAACATGAAATTTCAAGCCAAAATGAATCAAGAAAAAAACAGAAGCTGTTTAAACCAGACACACGCCAACCATGTACCTTGATGATCTAGATATGAAAAGCACTGTGCGGAAGAACATGCCTGAACATTCACTAGATACTAATTTGCAAATTTGAAACAGCCAAACATTCTTTCAAAGCTGTTGACCATTATGTCTACAAAAAAAGATGTGCGCACATGCTAAGGAAGTGCATTTAGAAAGCCTAAACCTTCGTGGGCTCTTACTCAATAATGCAAGTAAACGGAGAATATGCAATATGTGTTTTGTCAGGTAAAAAGCAAAGAAGTTTTATTAAAAAAAAAAGGGAGGGGGGGAGAAAAAAGCATCAAAACAAAAAACCAAATGAAATGCCTGAAGTAAGTGCCATGAATTGTTATTACTGGAAATGTCCAGGTATGCTAAGCATCCCCAGATTCCACTAACTTCAAGTGAGAATCTAGAGGAAGCAACTGCTGCTCTGAGGTTACCTCTGCAGAGCACCCATGCTAGCGCAGGAAATGCTCTGGAGTCCAGCTGTCCCAAGCCCTAACACACACGCTGGAAGGGCAGATGAGAGAAACAGAAGCAACTAAGCTAAGCATATACTATGAGGTCATATGGAAAGATATCCTTTAAAGCAAAGAGTGAATCCTGGGTTTCCACCCTAATGGCCTCAGCAGGTGAGCTGTGTGGAGTTGTGGTCTTGAGCTAAAGTGTAGATATACTTAGTCACTATGTGCACCCTTAGGTGTAATGTAATAGTGTGATGTTTTAAATTTCTGACCAAAAAAAAGGAGAAAAATCCTTAACATGGATCAGAGAAAAACTAGAGTTTTAGACTGAGCTGGGCTATTCACATGATCTTCAACTTATACAAGCAGTCAAAATCTGATAGTTTAAAAAAGTTTAAACCACAAACCTAAACTGAGAAGATCAAAGTGAAAACTAAACCAAGTTTTGTCCTTTTTCATATTTCAGCCTAAAATAAGTGATAACACCAAAGTTTGGCCTTTTGTGTCGATTTTTTGGTTTGCTCCCATAAGGAAGCCTAACTTTAATACTTCCAAGTTTTAAACTAATCAGAACATTTTGACAATTTTAGTTTGGAAAATCTGAGGCATACACAGCTCCAGGGAATAACCCTGCAGGGCTTTTTTTGGTTTTGTTTTGCTTATGCAACTAACTTTGCCTCAACCATTTGTATCAGAGTTTGGAGTAAGGGAGTCTGGTTTAAGATTATCTGTCACTGCTATCCCTCCCTGTCTATACATTACTCTTTGCCCCGCTCCTCACGTGCAACCCGCAGAGCATAGGTACAAAGCAAAAACATCCACCTTGAAGGGAGTTCTGGGCTAACCGCAGACTGAACCGACAGCATCTCGCCTCTTAATTCCTGTATTGTTCTTTGCTAGCCCACAATCTTGGGGTTACATTAGTTGCCCAGGTTGTAGAGACTAAAACAGGAGCGATAAAATCCCTGAAGTTACGGATGCCAGAAGAATTACTCTAAAAACAGGAGCAGTAAAAGTCTAACCAAATGGTCTCAGATTAACAAATATGTCTGCAGCTTACTACTACTGATAGAGTTATTGGTACTGCAACAATATAATTATTTTTCCCTGGTTTTAAAAGGTTTAGTCTTTGAATTAGTACAGTCAATGCATTCAGCCTACAAAAACATGTCTGTCCAGATTGAGGATATTTTTTTGCACACTTGTGGACAAGATGTTGGCTTCATTTTACAACCAACATCTTGTCCACATCAGGGGAGCGTTCTCACACAGACATGCATACCATGTGGACTACCTGCTGAGTTTTGGCAAGCTTGGCAGGCTGCAGAACATAAAGGGTAGGCAGTTGTAGTGGAAAAAACCTTCATGGGAATTTTTTTTATGTTGTGAAAAAAGAAAAAGGAAAAAAAAAGCAAACTGCTTTCCAATGAACCACACTGTGAGCTGGCATAAGGAAGATAAGGGCAGGAAATTGGATGTAAAACTTGTGCATAGGTCCTTTAACAGAGGAGGCACTCTGCGAGTTGCCAATGTGACATACACATTTCTTTTCTAAAATTCAGCCACTTTTTTCTTTTTAATTAGCCATATGGAAAGTTGAAAGACTTGTGAACTTACAGCATCAATCCCACATGTTGAGCTTAATTTCTGAGAGGTTTTACTCAATCTTGTGTCTTTAATTTACTTTTATACTCACATTTATACACCGTTAGACAAAATAACACACGTAGAACAAGATATGCCTTATGCTGTGAGCATAGTTCCGTATTACTCAGTTCTTATATAAAGGTGCTAAAGTGTTTCAAATTAGGAAATGAAATGCACCCTACAAGTGGTTACGTTTTAGTGTTCCACCTTGGTAAATTTTACAAATATTGGTGTAGCCAACTATTCTTAGTTTCCTAGTATGATCTAGAAAGCAAAGCAGAATAAAAATGATTGAAGCTCTAAAAACAGCAACAGCCAAAAGCAAAAAATGCAACAGCACCACCTAAGGTCCATCTAAAACAGTGCAAAAAGTCATCTGAGATGTTACAGATTCCTTATTCGTATTTATACAGCTGTAACATGCATTAGAAAATTGTAGCACGGTATTTCTTCATGGCTTGAGTGTTGGCTAACCAAATCCTGATACATATTTATTCACATTTAGATTTCCATACAGATCCCAGTACTGTATGAATCAAAAGGGTGTGGGTCAAACTGCTAAATACATTTCTACTCCTGATTTTTCCACTCTGAAATTAAGTGATACTGTATTCCAAACACATCAAGGGCAAGAGAATTTTTTAAAGCATTTTAAACTACTGTGACATATCACCTAGCCTAGTCACCGCTGGCGAAGTTTTGGAGCACACAAGTGCCCCCAGATGCAGATTTCTATTTTCTAAAGTAATTGAAGTATCAAGGTCACCACAACTCTTAAAGTGAAGTTCTCCCAGTTTCCAGCCTCAGTAGATCCATGAACAAATTTATACCCATTTGTTCTGCTAGCTACATGATTCTTTACTTTGGATAGTTCCCTTCTCTGCTTGTTTACTCTTCATATAACATTTATAAAAACTAAGCTGTTCTCTCCTAGCCTTGGTTAGCCTCTAAAGCAGATCTAACCTTCTCTTACACATGACTTTATTCCCTTCACTATACCTTGCCACTCTACACCCCACCCCAAATGAGTCCCAATGCTCACTGCAACAGCACTGGTCTCACCTTACTTCCACTGGAAATAACTCTTCCAACGCATCACATTACGTCTTTTATGACTTGCGCATTTACATCAATCACTATACTGTGGGGCGACTGAATAGTGTTTAGTAATATGATTAAAGTCTGTTCCTAGTGAGGAACACAGGCATGCTTGAGTCGCTTTTTATTTTATTTTCCTATTATTTTATAAGGGATTAATTTGTCATAACATATGGTATCATGTAAGTTTAAGACTTCATCAATTAATCAGTGTGAGACCACTACAGAAGACAGACAAATGTTATCTCTTCCTCTGACCTTTTTCTTTCCTTGTCTGTAAATTAACACGACACTACCAAAACCAAGCAACCTTTCTGACAAACATGCATCTAAATGATATAACCAGTTTCAGAGCGTTCTGCTAATGTAAGAGTTGTATTATAAATAGATAATATTATGAAAAGGGAGGTTGATACCACATCTTCTGCCAGTATTGCTACAGGAGCGGTTATGTGTGTTGCTCAGCTTGTCAGCTGCAAAACCTCACATTGTCAAAAACAGCTCTTGCAGAGAACATGGCTGTATGCAGAAAGCAAAGTCACTGAGGGCAGTTGTCCACACCACTGCCAAGGTAGGTGTACTTAATGCACTGCCACGCGAGTTATGGGCCACTCAGAGCAGATGACAGCTCTAGGAGCTGTGTGTATGGGGAGAGAGGACTCTTTAAAGAGATGCCCAAGAGACAGACATTTAGATCAAGCAAGACCGACCTAGTATGCTTTCTTCATTACCCAGGCACTCAGCCCCCCTCTCTGCCTGCCCCCCTTCATCCTTACCTGACAGATACCCACCTAGGAAACAGCAGCCCAGAGGTTTTGCAGGGCGCAGAGCTGACAGGCTTCCAGGGAGTGGCCTCCCTTCTTTTTCCTATTTTATTCCAGGCACAACTCCAGCCACTGTCCCTTGTACTTATAGACTATGAAAGGAACTATTTGAAACCAAATTCCTAAATAATGCCCTCTGAGCAGATGTGATTCCCAACCTGCCTGCAAACAGAGCTCTTTCACTGTGCAGCATTTCAGCTCACACCTTCCCAGAATTTGTTTACGCTATTAACACAAAATTAACAATACATGAACAATGTTAATTTGAAAACTCTACCACAGACTTGGGCAGGGTAGACTGCTGGGTCCATAAAAGCTGTGTCTTAGGTTAGTGGTCCTCACCACTCATTGCCCAATGGCAACAGTAATGAACTATTTACATGCTGTGGTCAACACAGTGCTCTGCTCTTGCCGTTGGCCTCAATTTTAGCTTTAATATCCTGTGGCCCAAGCGTTAGAGTCTCATACACAGTGTGTTGGTCCCGCACGCAAAAGGCTGAATGCTACAGTGATACACACTTCTGCTCCCAGTTACTCAAGTGGGGTAGCAGGTCACTTCATTACCTAGAAAATAATACTAAATAATAATAACATAATAATAATAAATTACTATGATTATGATTATTGGAATGTCTTCCTGGCAGTCATACAAATAACACAAAAGGGTTAAGTTGTTCACTGGTTACAATCAGATATTTCAAAAGATTAAAGACAAGCTTTCTATAGGTATAGCAGAAGAGTCAGTGGCACAGAAGTTTTATTTCAAGTGCCTGCCATGAGAGAGACCTGCATGACAAAAGAGAGATTCGAGTGCTTTATTCTCCACAAGCAAGGTAGTTTGTTATTGATGCATCTACCAAAATTAATCATTTTCATGACTTCAAGGGGAAACATTTTCTAACTATGCCTTAGAATCAATATTGAGGAGTTTTGCAATTCCTGATCCAAAAGCTGTGTTCTCACACAGTAACACAAACACCTCCTTTGCTCTCTAAGACAAAGGCAGAATATCTCTTGAAAAAACACAGTCACGCATATCCATTTAGAAGACAATCTGTGCTCAAAGGTTATTAAAGACTTTTAATAATTGAAAATTATCTACTTACTTTCTGGAACTGAAATAATACTTCAACATATTTCACATTTCCTACAGTTACCCATAAAATGTACATATTCCTAAGATTTTTATAACATATTACTTTTTAAAGTATCATTCATCCATGCTTCATTCTCTGAATTTCACCTGAGGGAATTTCACAGTAATTAGTGCTCTCCTTAAGCAGATGATTACTAGAGTCCTATCACTATAAAAAATGATCACAAACACTGTTTCCAGAACCAAAATAATGAGTTAACCTCAAATGCTGCCAACAGAAAAGTGGAAACATCAGCCACTCTACATGAAACATTCAATGCCACAAAGCAAATTGAAAAGGACTCTAAAATGCAAAGCTGCTAATCTCAAACCACATTTTTTCAGCTGAGCAGAGTTGACAGTATTAAGCTGTAGACATTTCAGTAATAACAAACTACTTATTTAAATGAGTTCTTACAGAGACAAATTGTAAGTTAAGATCTTATAGAAGAAAAGGAAAGCAATATAACGAATAGCACACATCACCTAAACATGGCTGCTAAAGGGGCTTTGTATTGCTAGAGACATGAGACCTCTTAGGTATTTCCCTAACTGGGAAACCATTTCTATAGGTAGCTACTGCATTTCAGCATCTCTTGAAATTTCTTTTTGAATACAACATACATCTATTAATTACTCATCTTTGGACTAGCTTTTTTCAAGAAAACACACTATGTTCATAAATGCTATGTTCTCATTTGATTTTGTATCCTTAAGAAGCTATAGGTGAGTATGGAAGTGCTGAATCCTTAACATACTGGTTTGTAAATGGCTTTCAAAAACATTTTTCAAAGTTGCATATTTTAATAAATGGGTTTCTTTAATTAAATGAAAGTGCCATAAACTGTCCATGTGTGAATCAAAAACAAGAGCTGTGTTAAATTAAAAGTGCAGTATCTTACTAATGCTAACAAATTAGGTCTGCCTTCAGGATAGAGTATTTCTCTCTTTAACATGTCAAATTATTATGATGGTGATAGGAATGGAACAGTCATGCTAAACCAGCTTTTCAAAATTAATATTTCTTTGCAATCAATTAGGAATGAAATTTAAAATTTAAACAGATACTGAGCACATACACTGCTGCACAGCATTATCTTCTTTCATAAATAAGCTCATTTTAGAGACATGATCTTTTTGCCAATATTACATGAAATTAGCATGGTAAATATTGAAATAAAATGTTTCTTAAGTACTACTTGCCCTAATTTTTTTGCAAGGCCGCACTTAATCTTTATTCTTCCATAATCAGTATTTATTGTGTGACCCTGACAGCTTGCTACTGCTGTGATAAATTATCTGACTCAAGTCAGATTAAAAATGCAAGCCTGAATCCTAATTATCTCGGCAGATCCGCTTAGTAATAGCGTTTGTTGTCAATTCTGGAATCACAGCATGGGTGTCAATTGCAACAAACGCCCAGGCCCCTCTCTGAAGCAGGCTCCCCAGAATGCTTTCTTATCTGCCATATGTAAATCTCACATGCTCTGTAGCCTTGGTGACCTTTTATTAGCAAACTGACAAAATGATAAAGCTAGTCATGGCAAAACTCCCACTACTAGACAATTATCCACTACAGTTCCAGTCTGTGGGAGATCAACAAGACATGGTTAATTGTGATGCATTTTATTGACTTCCCCTGGTAATGGACCCTACAGGTCATCTGAACCGGTAGGGTTAGGCGTTTATTTCACATCAGAAGGGGACAGCCATGTAATTTTGACCCACAGAAGGCGAGTTTCCATCCATTGTTTTTTTCTTTTCAGTACAATGCCCATCATTTGTTTTTGAAAAGACTTGTGAAATCATTTATATACTTTTTTAACATATATATATGTGTGTTGGCAAAGAATGATCTGCTTCAAGAATTTATGAAACTGAGATACTCTCTGCAGAAAAGCATCAAACAGATCGAAATTACACAGAACTCCCTCTCATTGCCTCACCATACTGTAAACCTTAATCAGAATTGCAACCGTTCAGGTGAGAACAGGACATCCATCCTTGGCAACTTATTGAGGGAGACAAAAAGAACACAGGTACGTACCAAAAGCATGAAAACCAAATAACCCTTTCACCCACAAAGATTATCTAACAGGATTAGGATTCTGCAAAACGCTTTTGCCCATGCATACAGGTATTTTATAGATAAATACAGCTCAGTTTCCAGAACCATCCTGCAAACTCATGACATCTTGCAGTGCCTGCATTAAAATGTTATACACATATAAGGCTAACAAGTAGGGTAGAAAGAGAAACAAGTTGAAAACTGTTCATCACAGTTAAATCTTCCTGCTCCCTCAGAGCTTTCCAGGCACCCCTACACCAGAATATCATCCAAGAAGTTTACAACACACCCCCAGATGTTGCACTAGAGATGTAAAATTGGAAAAGTCTGCTCTGATTCTGGCGCTAGTTGCTCCGTTCCAGCTACCTTCTGGCTAGCTGCAGTTGATAAAAGCATCAGGCTCTGCAGGATGCAGTATCAGTTAAAACCCTGCCATTTAAGAAGCTGATGTATATTTGCTTTGTAATACAGTTTATTTCTGAAAGCACAACTTGGCCACTAAAATTACTGAGGATTTTCTCAATTGCATACAACGAGGTATGTGCGGAGTGCGCACTGAGCTACAACTCCTACAGTCTTGTTACCAAGGATATGGCTGTTTAAACAGTACGAGAACAAACTAAACTATGATGATGTGTTGCATTTTGGGAAGATATTCTTACATGACTGACAACTGGAACTCCCATGTCATCAGCTCCTGCAAAAGAGGTGTGTGCACCATGGAGAAGAGAAAAACAAGAAGAGAGAAAAAGAAGTTTCCATTCGATCAATTACCAATATGCATTTGCTACTCTGAAGTGGATAAAATTCATATGCTCTTGAAGAAAGTGAAAGATTGATGAATTATTTGTGAATTTTGAAGTAAATGATAAAGAGGTAAACTATGATATATTTTCTTACCATAAACAGAAGCAAGCAAGAGAAAAAGCAAGCTTACAGGGCAGATAGAAAACTATGAAGCACATGAGAAAAAAAAGATAAACAAAAGGTAGATACCAAATACTTCAACTAAGATGTGGGCTTAAGAAAACCCCCTGACATACAAAAAAAAAAAGGCCTTTTGCTACATTTTTGTCTACAGCTGTATTTGTGGTTACTGTGCCTAAGGTAGTTCTTATTAATGCAACTGTGGTTTTGGTCTGGGTTGTTCTTTCATTGTTCAATTTTAAGCCTACAAAACACTTACAGTACCAGCAACTGCAGGATTAAAGACCATAATGGACTGACAACTAACATTCATACTTAGGAAGCAAAACTAAAATACCGCCAGTCTTGCACGCTATTTTATAGGTTAAGTTCGTCGCTCAGTTAAATGATTCCAAATGCTGAGAAACGAGTCTCTCTCACTATATGTGAAAAACTTGCAAAGATTGTGTCAGTTTATATATCAAGAAGATGGAACAGATTCAAATGTCTATATCAAGTTGCATAACATTCTTCCAACAATGTATCCTCTGAAACAGTCCCACAGCAGAAAGGAATATTTGGTTCAGACGCGATGGTTCTCTGAAGTGAAGTAAGGAGATTGCAATCCCAGCTGCAAATGGAATGAAAACTCCAAAAACTTTGAAAAAAATATAAAAAGCTTTGAAAGAAGATATTTCAGCACTGCATTATTTCTTCTCTCATAAGCAAGTTCAGTGTTACGACCTGATCTTTGTGCCAATAATGTCAAATGTCAAATTGTGCCAATGTCGAATTAGTACAGCAAATATTGAAATCAAGTGTTTCACAAGTTCTACATTGCCTGATTTTCTTTCAGGCTGCACATAACCTTTAGCAATCATCCTTTAAAAGTGCTCTTTGTTTCCCTATAAAGAAAATGTTCTTGATCGCTCCTTAATGGTTGTCTGATTGCCTCTTTTGCTGAACTACTAGCTGTTTTCTGTAGCTTTAGAGGTGTGCAAGCACAACTATCACACTTGAAGCAGATGAAGCTGAATACAGACTGGAAGATTCACACCATTTTGCCTTCTGACTTAAACCCAGAATTTCTCTTTGTTCTTTGGAAGCTGAACTAGTTAGTGTGGTAACACTATAGAACTTCCATATACTCCAGTATAGCTGACCCAAGAATATTAGATAGTATAAAACCATTCAGTATGAAAGGAATATGAAAGTCATGTAACTAGGTATCTTTTACACTCTTGTTGAAAGTGTATCAATCCGGAAGTTTAGCACCAAAGATCAGACTGAACACACTAGGCTGTCCCCTTTTCTCTTGTGCTTACACACATTCAAAAGGAATATTGAAAATGCTCTTGATTCACATCCACACACAGCAAAGAGCAGAATCTGTGCAGCAAACTGTAGCTGCATCAATTAAGATACTTCTACTGTCAGGCTACGCTCAAATCAGGTTTCAATTTGTACTCCTTAAATAGGAGATTACTGTAACCATGTTTGGCATCCAGAAGTGCAGATCTGTCCAGAAAATACCATGCTGTTCCCCTCGCTGCTTGATTTATTTTTCATATACTATATACTGCATACACCCAACATGGTTTGTATTCCACATAATGCATCTCAGGCAATGAAATCTACAGTGTCGGTTCTGCAGGACGGGTTCTTCATTTAGACTTCAACCCTATTAGCACAGCTCCATTGGCTCTCTAATATTGCATCTGTGCTCTTACACGAGAAGCAGAGAAAGGAGGGGGATTCCTCAGCTGCAGAAGGGGAAACCAAAAGAGCCAGTACTGAAGGAAGGCAGTCCTTTCTGGTTTACTGCTTCCTTTCCCCTCGGTAGCACAGTGCATATATAAAAGTTTGCCTTTGACCCGACTCCTCCCATGCTGTAAGACCACACACCCTCGCCTGTAGCCTGTGGATCTGCTGTGTAGAATCATGCTTCTGCCAAGGAATGGAGTGGCTACATACCAAAAAAAAAAAAAAAAAGTTTTATAGCAAAATGCTGCATTTGTTAAGTTCACATGCCTGGGAGAACATATGGCCCTTAATCCTTCTTGTTTTTTTAAACTATTAGTGATATACTTATTAAAATACTTAGTGGTTGTATCTGTAATTGAGATAAATTTCACTGAAGACATAAGCTGACTAGGTTACCTGAGCTGTTCTTAGCGCAAACTCTCAGAGGCACACTACCCAAAGAAAAATCCCTCACACGAACTTGGGTTAGTTGGCAACTGAGTATTTGGTGACCAATACTCAACTTCTGGTGTTTAACAGCCAGCCACATATGACAGACAACTAGTCATCTATACTTGAGTTCCCTCTATTTTTTTTGAGGTACGGCACTGCTACTACAGATCATTGCAGCGAGTAAGGTCTTCGGAGATGCCACCTCCTAGCAAAAAAGTGGTGATGGAAGAGAAGCATCTTGGCCTTCTGCAAGTGACAACATTCTCCTCCTTTCAAACAAAAGAACCACAGCCCTGCAGCAGCAATCTCCAGCGCTCACACAGAGTCTTTATGGCTGCTAAGTACAGGACATCTTGAGAATGACAGGAGGGCATTGAATTTCTCCCACTGACCGCTTATGAAGCCACAGCTTTCCTTTCGCAATGTTCCGCTGTCTGCACCATTCCCCCAGAGATCTGGAAAAAGCCACAGCTGGTGGAGTCCCTCTGCAGCAGTGCCAGAGCTTGGGTACTTTTAATAGGTCTGTATCAAGCACTCCCAAACAATCCTAATCTTGGCTTCCACAAAGGGTGGGCTTTCTTCTGAAAGAGACTGCCCCTCCCACTGGTCCCAGCAGGTTTCTTGGGTGGCAAAAACCACTGCGAAGTCTTGTTATCTGGGATGGAATAACCCTATGCTGAGGTACAGACTCTGGACTAGCTGGATGAACAGCAGCTCTTCAGAAAAGCACCTGGGGATTCTGGTGGTTAAGGAGTAGAAAATGAGCCAGCAGCACATCACGGCAGCAACAAGGGCGAACTATGGCTGGGACTGCATTTAGCACGATTGCAGCCAGCCGGCTGAGTGAAGCCATTACTCCCCTCTATGTAGCACTCACGAGCACAGATCTGGAAGAGTATGTCTACTTCTGCAACCCCAACAAAGAGGGAAAGTGATAAATGGGAGTCAGTTCAGCAGGGAAGCACTAAGGTGGTTGAGGCTGAAGCATGCAAGACGTGAAGAAGCAGAGCAAGCTGGCTGGTTTTGCCTAGCTAGGAGGTTGAACCAGGCTCTCCTCAGAGGCATGTGCAAAGCAAAAGGGCAAAAGACAATGGACAGAAGTTTTAGCACAGAAAATTTCAGTTTTATGTAAAGAAAAAAGGTTTCACAAGAGCAACTTGGCACTGGAAAGGGCTGCCCAAAGAGACAAGATGCTGATCAATCTCATCTAACTTTGACGTTAACCCTACTTGGGGCCAGGGGCTGGACTACAAAACCTTTTGGCATCCTTTCCAGCCTAAATTATTCCGTGTCTAACACAGGACAGATATCCTTCCTTCCTTAGAGGAAAAAGAGATTCTCTTAGCATCTCCCCACAATAACAACATTTATTTAGATATTCAATGCTGGATCTCATCTTAAAACCGAACTATTAAAACTCAAGTGCCTGAAATACAAATCTGTGACTAAAGAATAGTCCTAGAAAAACTACTTCCACTGTATTGTTCGGTAAGTCAAGAGTCCCAGCTTCCTGCTAAGGTCTGGGTAATAGAATTACCCAGGCGCTATCAATTACTCTATCAAAACAGAGCTTCTCTTTGATGTTAAGTACTTCGAGATCCCCATATGGAAGGCAAAACCAGCTCAGCCCAATCTACTACCTGTAAAATGTCACCTAGTGAGAGACTAGCGTACGTTATTTTCTTAGCACTGTACTCCTCCTTTGCGGTTTCATTATGTGACATTTTCATTCATTCCAATATAAAGTAGGTTTCATAGTTGTAACACACAGACACATTAATCACTGGCCTAATACATGTCCTCTGTAGTAGCTTTATTATCTTTTCAAAGCAGAGCTGTAAAAAGAGAGAAACTGTGATCTTTTATGCTATCCTTTAATAAAGTTATTTTAAAAATGCTATAAAAATGGTTTCAGTTTTTTTTCCAAGCTACAGCTTAATGCAACTAACTCTTGTACATCCAAAACAGTAAAGTCTGAATAAGTAGTTTTAAAAGTCCCTGTGGACTTGTAATCTAGCAAGAGTGAAGAACTCTAACCACTACAGACAGAAATGGGAAGGAATCCTGAGTTTCAAGTTACAAAACATGCCTGTTCTTTTGTCATTCTGACGGGGCACCGCCTTGCAAAGTACTCTCACTTCTGTGATAAATTTTAAATGTCTCTTCCTGTATGCCAATATTTAAGTATTTAGGGCAAGGGTGGGTTGGGTTTGGTTGGTGTTTTTTTTCCCCCTTCTTCAGGCTCATTATCAGCCTAACTCCTCATCCACTTAAACTAAGGAGTATTTTATGCTCGCCAAGACTGTGTCAATGTAACACAGCCTTAGTAGACCTGTGTCCTCTTTCATGCAAGGCATGAAGTGTACCAGCCATTAAGGATGAGCATCTTGTCCTCTGTCAAAGCAAGCAGCAAGGACTTGAACGGCAGAGCACCCTGCACTTCACAGAGTGAATGTGCTTCCAGTGATACAGGTTGACACTGTTCCCTTCCCTCCCTGATCCTTCTTCTGCAGACACATGAGAGTATATCCACACATTTATGGCTTTCAAAAAATATCACTTCCAAAGATAGACGTGAAATCTCAACTCAATTTGGAACAAAGCCAGAGGTTTACAAAAGTCCACGCTGGTAGTAAGAACAGCAATTGACAGCAGGCTTCAAACCTGGTCTGGTCATTACACGCCACTGTTTGTCCTAGTCTCCTCAGGTGGTGGCAAGGCACATTAATTGAAGGGAAAATAGCGTACTTGAGTTACGTGCAACTTTCAGACCTACACCTTGGGCAAGCTAGCACTTCTGAACAGAAATCTGCCACAACCGTGCAATTCCCCTGATGCGAGACACAGTTGGGATATTTGCATGAACTGAAGCCCGGCTTGAAGAAAAAGTTTTTCTGACTAAATAGAGATGATTCATTGGTATAAACTTAGTACTATTGCAACAGACTTTTACTAATCCAGCAGGAAAGCCGCCACTCAGCTCTGTATGAAACAACCAATGACCCACCCACCCGCTCCCAGTGTCATGGGGTAGGGCTCTGGCTGGCACACTGGTGGGCTTTGTGTGGCCACCAACCTAAAGCAGGAAATGCTCCTGCCATTTTCTGAAGATTCTCAAAGTTTCTGAACTTCTCCCCCCACTGAAAACTAGATCTTCTAAAATTAGAAGAGCAAAAGCAGAATAAAACTTGCATCTTATCAAGTATAATTTTAAATCCATCATTCAATGGGACTCTCTCTTAATATCCAGAAGTTTCACACTGGACTCAAGAAGTTTCCTTCCAGAAGGTTCAATAGGAAACTACAGGCTTTTGTAATAAGTTCTGGTTTGGGCAAACCAGGGTCTTCATAAGAAATGACTGTAGGTGAAAAACATTTATATTCTTTCTCAGGGGAGACAAGGACACACATTACTCTGAAGCAACTATAGCTGTGATGACGCCCTTGGCCTGAATTAACCACTCAGAAGTATTTCGAGACAGATGTGATCAGCACCCTACCACAGCCTGTGACCAAACCCATCTAAGTAGTGGCCAAATGGAGATGGTGACTGTTTCTTACGGTGCTCCGCTGTACAAAGTGAGCATTCCTCTGAAATCACCAAGGAGCTGAGGCTGTTTGGCATAGTGGAAGGCAGCAGTTTTCACGTTAGTAACAGTCGTGAGGCAGATCCCCCTTCCTCTCTACCTCCCCTCTTCATTTTTTTTACTCTTTTTCTTTTTTTGAAAAAAAAAGCACTATTCTGAAACTTTCAAAAATGAAAATAATTTATCAAAACAAGGACAAAATTTAAGTCATAGTTTATTGAACCCTTTAATTGGGGGGAAAAAAGATGAATTCGTTCACTTTTATTTTTACATCTGGTAAAAAGTATGGAATTCAGGTATTTTGTGCCAAGTTTTGACTAGAAATGAATTTTTACATCCAAGTAATAGATGACTAGGGAAATGGAGTGGCTTAAAATGCAAATGTGGGGATATTAATTATTGTTGTTATTGGGACATTTACAAGAATAGCGTGGCAGTATTTTAGAACCAGTAATGTCTAATCTTTTAAAACTACTGTAACAAAAATAGAACTAGAATAAAAACAAGCATTAAAAAGTGAATTCCCATAATGTTTTAGTTTGTTTTGTCTGAAAATTTATTTGAAGTCTGGAAATGCCTGGTGCACGTATTCAGTATTTTATAACTTAATTTGTTCAACAAGAATGGCAGTATTTTAACAAGGTGAAACAATTTCACTATTAAAGCACTGCCTGCTTCATCAGTACTAAAGAGCTCACGGAAAAATATCTAATCTTTATAAGGCAGAGACTCATAATTTAACTGCCGAGAACAAATGAAAAGTGTAATTCTTTTTTGCTGCTTTAGTGGTAGCATGTGGTGATAGCAAAGTATTAGCATAAGCCAGAACTTGCTCCCACTTTTCTTTCCAGGCATGTAACAAATATCTGATGGCTATGCAAATTTCACCCAAAGCAAAGTTGTCCCAGCTGGCAAGCCATACATTAAAAGGTAAATTACACAAAGCTGAGGCCATCTGGACTAAAATATTCTCCTGTCAGTAGGATTTCAAGCCTACTAATTCCACAGAACTAAGGACAATATATTAAGTGTGGACAACGATATTTTGAGGTGTGGGCTTTTTACCAATCACCATTTAAAAAAAAAAAAAAAAAAGAAATTAAAAGATCAGAATGGACTACAAACTAATTTGGGTATTTTCTTGGAATATAATTTTTGAAGCTTACATAGCCTAATTTTAGTTGTATTGTATACATACCGTACATTCAAGTTCATAAATGCCCATTTTCTGACAAATGGCAAGTTCAGGGAGCCAACAGATCTAAGCTATTACATGAATGCCAAGCACAAAGAATTTGAAATTTGAAGGAAGTCTCCCAGCATATACATTTTCACACAGCTGTCAGTACTGCATGTTTCTGTGCAAGCTTTTACTAGAAAGCAACCCTTGACAGAGGACCTTGATAGTTTTGTTTCTTCTTTAAACCAGACTACCAAAGCAGAAGAAATGTGTAGGAAAATAAACAGTCAAGGGCAGAAAACATAACCAAACCTTTATAAACCACAGCAGAGTCTCCACTTATGTTAGCGGAAAGTTCTGCATTTAATTCACATTAAATTGCCCATCTTGTCCAGCCTTGAAAAACTAATCTCTATGTTATGTATTATGGAATTTAAAGTAACATCTGTTTCATTGAAATTAAATTAACATACTTCTATTTGATTAGCTTATTAACTGTAATTCTCAATATGCTGCAGGAACAGACATGAACTAGAGAGATGCAGTTGACAACACCACCTGTCTGATATAAAGTACTTTTTATCATAGACATGGAGGGATCTGTCAACAGTCAGCCAAAGCATCAGACAGATTAGGAAGTGACACAGGGGCAGAAAAATGACTTGCCTCAGATCACAAAGCAGATAATTGATAGGATAGGGAACAGAACCTGTGCATTTTGACTCACAGCTTCATACCTTCGCTTATGGCTTTCCCAAAAATCAAATGATGCAAGGAAAGAGCAGTTTGTACCTTGTGCTACATTAACAGAGATAGTATTTGAGGAAAAACACATTTAGGTATTTTACGTGCTACTGGGAATATTTACTATACTCATCCTCTAATGTCCATAGAAAACATTTCCCATTTCATCCCCACATGAGATAAACAGAAGAATTGAAAGTGTACATGCATCTTAACTTCGCTACTGTCATTAATTTTCTCTTTAGTAACAGTGATTGAAACAGTCTTCAACAAAAGAGGTACAACAGAAGGGATTTCATGCAAAACGCCTCCCTTCCTCTGCAGCTCACCTAGCAGTGTTTGAAAAATACATATTCCTAGTCTTAAAGTTATAATGCATGAACAGGGGTAAAGAGTGAATATAGCCTCCTTGTAGACCCCACTCTCTTCTCCTTTCACTCTTCTTTCTTACCTGGTGAGATCCTATGCCCCTCGTCACAGCAATGAGTCTTTGATATCCTGTCACCGCCTCTTAAACTACATGAAACTTCTTAAATCACTTAGCATCTCACCAAATCAAATCTAAGTCATCAGCTCTGTCCCTATTGTTTCAATGCACTGAGAACTAGAAAAGCTCTAAAGTTATTCAGGGAAAAAAGCACCACAGAGGCACAAGTCTGAGTTGCATTAATTTCATTTTCACAGGAAATCAGGAGGGAAAAAAAGAGTGTACAAATACATAGTCAGGCAGTAAGAGCTACAAGGCTAATGGTGGCCAGTTCTTACAACTCTGAGCCGCTTTGGCTGAATTGCTCCTCGGGGACTATCCGGTTTTCTTCTCCTCAAAGCTGCATCACAGACATAACCATGAAAATGCTACTTTCTGTGAACTGCTGCTCTCATGTAAAAGCCTTGTCAGCATGCCCTCTTTCTGCATGTAGTTTTTAGGCTTGATATCCAAAAAGTAAATGTTAATGTAATTATCTAGCCAAGTCTTCAGCATCTGTCACTTGAAAACTGGAGTTGTAGTTCAGATTTTGTAGACTAGTTGTTGAAAGTTAGCGGAAAACTTTTGGCTACAAATGAAATAAGCACACAGACCCATCTGAAGACCCACTGTTCAAGACCGATAGCATTTGTCCCTTTAGATACTGTTCTTTGTCACAGCTACCATGGGATCCCCAGTCCCAATTTCAGCTCCACAGACTTCGCCTGCCTTTGTCTGCAGCATAAAGAATCTTCTGGAAGACAGGTGCCAAAGAGACATAACTGGAAGATTTAATTTTGGAGGTTTATTGGATATCTGGGTGATTATTCTTATTATAAGTTACTCCTGGAACTGTTTCTACCTTACACTGTTCTTTACAACTCCCACTGATCCGAAACCAGCATTATAGCAAGGCACTTAATTTCTCATAGGTGTTTAGTGAATTCCCCAAGGACTAACCAGTAGTTCTGGGAAGTACTGTGAGAAGTGTTAGAGCGCCAAACAGAAGGCCGCAGAGAGTTCTCCATTAGATGATATGGACAGAAAACAAATTGCCCATGACCAGCAAAACAACCTGGAAACCTGCTTTCTCTAAACTCCTACGTGCCAAGACTACGCCAGGGCTGCACTGCCAGACAGCATTTAGCAGCTGAGCCCTTTCCCTCAGTACCCAGAGCATTCATTTGGGTCTTTCTCACCCAGCCAACAACTTATTAGATGAAGATTAGATTAATTTATCTAACTTTTAAGACCTCTACCCTACTTGTTAAGCTTAGTAAAAAATGGCCAGCAGGTTCCACAACTCTGATTGGCATGAAGTATGGTGGGTTCCCAGAAACCAGGCTTCCTACATATGCTTTGGGAGATCACTTTTTATTTATTATTGAATTTTCTTTTACCAAACACATTTCCACATACTTTAGAACTAAAACCAAAGTTCAGCAGCTTCAAGTGCTAGCTAATTTGATTTCAGCATTGTTGACAGATAAATAAAAAGGGAACTATTTGTTAGCGGCATTACCTCAGAAGAATGATACCAAGTCCTAGATATTCAAACACTCATCCATCAGACTTGTCCTGTGACACTGCTCACAAGGGAGAGCTGCAAGCACCAATATCAGCAAGTATCTTCTGAGGATGAGGAAACAAAGTTTTTAAGCAATGCCCAGCAGCGAGAAGATTATATGTACTAGAGACGATTCAAAATAGAAAGCTTTCCTTTTACATCTACTCATCAGGATCCAGAAATAACCCTCCAATGAGAAATTTAGTGCCTCCCTTCTCTAACTGCCAAAATGAGATACTGGCCCCCACCCATCACACTGAAGGACTCTTCAGTGTGACTCAGTTTGTGTATCCCCTCTCTTGAATTCTCCTTTCTTTATGTGTTTCAGTCATCCTGTAACTCAGGTGATCCAGTCTTTTATTCCCCTCAAATACTCATATCCTGCAATTAAAATTTCTCCCTTGTTTTCCCCTGACTAGGAGAAATCCTCCATAAAACTCCCATGTTTGTACCCGCAAGGGGAAGCTATCCTTACTTTTTGTGCTCATCAGCCTTTCCCTGTCCTCTCTTCCCTGTCAACAAAAACACCACCTTGCATGCACCGTCCAATCCTGACACTTTTACTGCAGCCCAACAATGACCAAGTGGGAGCTTCTCAAGTGTGATGGGAGATCCTGCCTACGCCTGCCTTTCCTCCACGTGCTTTTGGGAGCACAAAAGTCTCTTGATTTCTGTCTCCTTCCTACTAGATGATACTGTCAAACCACTTAACCACACCTGACTTTTTAAATCACTTTACATGGGCCTCAGTTCACTTTCACTGGAGTTTGAGCAAGCAATGTCCAGCTTTTACTGAAGTCACCAGTAGTGTGAAATGACTGAAGGCTGAAACCATATGAAACCAATACATTTCTTGTGGTTCTTTCAACACACAGTAAGTGAGCACAGATTGGCTGCAAATTCAACCCAGACTTACAAACCTCAGCAAATGTTCTTGTGAACTTGATCCAAACTTCAGGTTTGTTTCATCCAGTTTCAGGTTTCATCGTGAAAGTTTCACTGTGCCCTACATGCTGCCCCAATAAACGATGTCTCAAACAAAATGAGGACAGCAGCAAAAATGAAGAACTCTTCAGATAGCAATGTTTTAGTTTTATACCATATGTGAGAACATGCATTGACAAGCAGTATGCATACAATTACTGCTGTTACAAATCAAAAATTGTTCACGGTTAATGGACTTCCAACTTTATTACAATTTTTGCCAAGAAACTATTTTCAAGAAACATGGATGGAATACCTCTGTGCCATAGTTCTTTTCTTTTCCCATCATAATCATTTACTAAGAAACTGTAAGCCTTTTCATCACAACACATGCACAAAACCCCCAGCATACCTTTTAGATATTTGGGATGTGAAATAACTAAGCCCAGACTTTACTGAAGCAGTATTTTTTCCCTGCATATACCATCACTGAGGTAGCAAAGGGAAAGGAAAAATAATAATGAGGAAACTGAACATCTTTTATGGATCACATGAATATAAAGCCAAAATGCAATTAATTGCCTAGCTCATTGAACATATGACATCTTTTCCTATAAAGCTTGCACTACTGGCAATGTTTCCTTACTTCTCAATCACATTAAAACAATAATTAAAATTAAAAATCCCTAGACTTACTATACTTTTGGGAAAGGACGTAGGTTGTTATTGTACATTGCATATCATGTAAGCAAAATCTTGTAAATTTTGTAGTTCTGAAATCTAAATCTGTGTTACATTCAGTTTTGGGAATGATTTAATCCCTGCACATAAATATTGTTAAAGAAAAAATAAGCTTCACAATATTCATGGTCCAAGTCATGTAGGAAGATAAGCCAACTCCTACCTCTCACAAGCAACACACTGCTGAGATGACTGAAGTTAGTCCTCATTTAAGCAGATATGATTTGTAAAAGAAGTCAATTAGAAACTGTGACAGGAAGTTTCCTATAACAGATTTCAAGGTGGATACACCTGAAGTCAATGTACTATTCCAGTCAAGGGCCCTTACTGGACTGCTCCTTAGTCTAAAGGGAAATCACTATTGACTGAAAGGGATATACACTGGTTTACAGTAGAGCAGTGGCACCGTCTACAATTTCCAGCCTAGCCGTGCTGAGTTACACTGTTCTAACTGAACCAGATGCACAAAATCAAAACTACCAGCAACATTTCACAGGCCCTTAAAATGTATGGTGCAAATGATCAATTATGTGCACAGGACCTTAGGTGCCAATAAGAATAAATGAGATTGCACTATGCGGAGCATTAAAAGAAAAATTAGGAGTTGTTAGCTATTGATTGTATGTTTCTTCTACTAGCACAAAGAAGAACACATTGATTTTATATAACTACACTACAGGTTTCTACAAACCCTTTTTCCAGTTTTCTACATTAAACGACAACCAGCAACAAAAAGGGCAACGTCTGGGTGCATAATGACTAAGAACTATGAAAGAGAGATCAGTAAAAAGACTATAAAAAATAAAGGCATATGTTTTACATGGCAAAATTAACGGGAATAAGAAACCTAAGTACTACCCTGCATGTACGTGAAAACCCCCTCAAAATGTCATTTTTACAGTATATTTAGCAGATTATGAGAATTACATTTAGCAAGAGGTATTTTTTCATTACTGAAAATGGTAACACTCTTGGTTTTCTTTTTATTAAAGAGTTGCTATATAGCACTGGGTGCAAATTCAGGGCATTTCTAGGATCTCAACATAGGTAACAGATGGTATTTCTGTAGTTGGTCAGATCCCAAAGATCACATAAAAAGCATAAGCTCAAAGTTTCAGCGCTGGAAATATTCAAAACAGGCTCTTATATTTAACCTCTGTGGTTATAAAGTCAGCATCAACCCTGATAATCCTCTATAAAGAGGACAGAAACTGTTCAGCTACCTCTTGCAAATAGCACTGCCCAACTGACCTGCTTTAAACTGCTTAACAACTTTTGGTAAATACTGAACTTTTAGAAAGGTCAGGTGAGCAAATGAAATAAGAAAGAGTAGAAAAGGAAGTCACACATAAATGCATAGACTCACCTTGAACAGAGGGATGTTTTGGGTTTTTGTTTGAAACCTTTATTAAGAGTGTTTCACATTGCAAGTTAGTGCAGGGAAGGAAACTGCTTTCAAAAATGCCTCTGGTTTTGTTGAAATTACTTTACGTTGTGTGTAGCAGCAAGGGAACTTACTACCACAAGTTGTCAAGGAACGCACCACCATCACAGGAGCTATGGGTGAACTGGATGTTAACAGGAATGGTCTTGCTAACCACACTACAAAAGCAAGTAATAAAACCAACCTATTCCCAGCTCAAGAATTCTTGTGAAAAGTTACTGATTCAAGGCACATGGTCAATCCCCAACACTGATGGTGGCAAACGTGAAATGTCACTTATGTGCAACTGTGGAACAACCTGCCTCTTCTGCACCTCCAGCCAGAATGCTCCTTCATCAGCTTGTAAGGATGCACCAAGATTTTATGCCCTCCTCCAGGCCAATAAACTGCTCGCATTGCCCAGCCAGCAACAGAGGGGGACACGAGAGACAGTGGCAGAAGCCTGAAGAGGCTGGGGGCAGCAGGAAGAGCAGAGAAGAAAGTAGGAGCAGAAGCCAGCTACAAAATGTTCGTGATCCTTGAGGCTGCAGGCCTCATGATGATAGTTTCATTAGAAATACTGATTAACATACCTGACACATTAAGAAAGGCCAGGAAAACATTATATGGAGGAGAAGCTGGAAGCAGAACAACAAAAAACACACCAAACCCCCCAGATTCAGTAATCTCAGTCTAACAGCATTAAAAGTAACTTAGAGGAAAATTACTCAAATCCTCACTATTCCCTGTAGTATACCACAGCAGCAGATACCAAAGAAATAACGGTATGTTGAAAAGGGAGGTCACACTATTACAGGAGAAAGAGTTCAACATGGGCTGTCATGCAAACTTAGGATGATGAGGCTAGTCTCACCGAAATATCTCTCCATGTTGGTACAGATGGTAGTGCCAAGGCTGTAGAGCACATACCCCCATCCATAGCTACTTCCCTCTCTGTTACGGTGTCTTTTGCATCCATTATAAAAGCTACTCTAATTAGAAACGACGCGATATTAAACAACCATGCAAGGCAAACCCACAACAACTCCTCTGCAAATCAAGATGAAATCAGCAGTGCCTGCCCCTGTGGACCATCTACACCTATAGATGGAATTACTGTTGTAATTATTTCCATCTCTGCCTGTATCCTCATACACCACTTGGGGAAAAAAGATGTGCTTGATTTAAAAAAAACAACCAAACAAACAAAACCTCAACAATAACAAAGAAAGAAAACCTTTCTCAGTTCTCTGGGAAATTGGAACAAGAAATCTAATGTCTGCAAACGTCTTGCTTCAGGGAAACCAAGATTCAGAAAGTATTTAATCAGCCTAATTGTACTATAACCAAGCCAAATTAATTGAGTAAAGCCTCCCTTCAATAGCGTTTGTTCACTGAACCAAGCAAGCTCTTTAACTAACTGTTTCAGGCCACCTTAATCCAACATAGGTTGCTTAAACAATGTGTAACGCAAACATACACAACAACTATTGCTAAAATGCATTGGATCAGACCGTAGAGCTAGACTTTCCGAAATCAGATGGCCACCTGTATTCACAAACATGTACAAACAGCTGTGTATCAGAAGTAGCCCATGTATGTGCACCAGTTTCAGGGTTTTATTTCTACTTCATTATGAAAAGTCTCACTTTTACAGCCTTGTAAATTGTCTTCACTTTCTGAGGTGGGGACAAGAAGTTTCAGAAAAATCTAAGGACAAGATCAGAGCAATCTATCCTCTGTTTTTGCATTCATAACAACAACAACAACAAAAATGTAGTCCCATGGTTTTGCATATGTGTCTATAGTATTCAAAATTATTTTCTGATTATGTGATGCCATACTAGCTTAGCAAAAATAGCTAGATAAAAAAAAAAAATTCACAGATGATGTGCCAGTGCTTCTCCTCTTAGCACTAATAGTACTTTGCAAGTTTATGAGAGCAGCCCCAAAGGAAAATCAAAAGCCAAATAAAATTCAGTTACACAGGAATCTTTCTTCTTACTTCTGTTTTGATCATATTAAAAGTTCCTTTACTACATAATACCTGCTCACAATCAAGGCAGTCAAGCTTCACTAATTCCTTGTCATAATATATATCCTTATTGCTCTCTTTGACTCATGTTTCGTATTCACCGGTTGCTTGCAGTTGACTTCAGTTTTAACCTTCATTTTGTTTTGCATTTCCACAGCATGAAGCCTGGTTGGGATTCCAGTGCACAACACAGGTTCCTTCCAGCTCTGTATTGAAAATGCTTAGTGACTGTTATAACCTGTGTTATTCCAGTCATAGATCTCTGAGAAGAATCTTCCAAGCATTTTGCTGATGGACTGCAAAACTCCCTTGTCGGCCTGCTGAACGCACCCCCGGCCTCATTAGGAACATAAGGGAAGAAGCCAACTCCGCCAAGCTCTCCACCTGGTCTCCATTTCTTGGGACACTAGAGTATTGCAGAGGAAGTGGTGGGATGATGAATGCATCCTTGAAGGATATACAAACTTTCTCTCTGGCTCAAAATCAAATTGAGAGGTCAACCCAACCGCAAAAATATTTAACGAAAATTAAGGCTGAAACTAACACTTTGGAATAGATTTTACGTAGCGGAAGATGACATCAATATTATTTCCTCAGGAGCCAAGTTCTCCAGCACTAAGAATATTCTCTCATCTGCACTTAATCTCTAGACTAGGCTATAGGCTGTCCTAAAGCATGACCAGACAGCCTCTGTATGCAACCTCCAAATTGCAGCCCTACTCCTGAATGTCTACAACAAGATACAACAAGACGTACTTTGTGCTGTAACTGTTTTGTTACGTGGCCTTTGGGCTCACAGTCCCCGTCCCTCATTGACTACTAGCAAGACTTTGCAAATGATATGTGAGGGCCCTTTCCTGGAAGCGTTATATGCAAAAATGAGAATGAAGGAGAAGGGAGAGAAACATCAAGTGCCCATAGACACTTCAGGAATTACTCCAGAATGTAGTTTGTTACATTTTAATTAATTACAAATTAGTGGGACATTCATTACTGGAAGGAATCTACGAATACACAATGTACTAACATATCTAAAAGCTAGCATAGGAAAAAAAAGTAATGCAATAATTTGCAAATTTCTAAATGTATTTGAAGATCTCATTTTTAGTCTTACTGTATATTAATCCTATGCATGCCTTTTTGCAACAAATCTAAATGAGCAGCATTACCATGAAATATTGTTATTTAAAAAAAAAAAATCAGTAAAGTTAGAAAAAGTAGCACAACTACTTTGGTATAAAAGACCAGTGATAACTAAACTTTAGATTTCAAAAAAAATCAGGTCACAGTCAATGAATATTACCAGCAGCTGGTCTGGACTGCCCTGGGATTCCAGGGATGGTAAATTTGCCAATCTGTAAGTCATCACATGTAGCTCAGATGGTCACGACAAGCTTTTAGCAAAACACTGGACAGCAAAGGCCTCTCCTAGAAAGTTATCATCTACTCCGTCTGTAATTTTCTCTTGTGTGTGTAATGTTTTGTTGCTGTTGTTGATGGTGATTTAAAGAAAAAAACATATCCGGATAGGAGGTAATCAGCTGTATACAGCAGTCATTTGTGTGAGTGGTAAAGATAGGAAGAACAGCCACTGTTTTCAGACATTTTATCTCAGATTGTACTTGAAAGAAAACTAATGCACAAATGTAAAATTTTTGCTTATCCTTCACTCTGAAAATCAAAGCATAATAGAATTTCCACAAATTCTTATTTCTGCAGAGGATGCGAAACTGGCACATTAGTGTGTTTTTCAAATAGCTTTGTTAGTATGTTAAATAACTGTAATATAAAGAATGAACGTACGTTCTTATCAGAGTCTTATAAGAATAAGGGCCTCATTGTGCTATCATACACAGAAATAGATACTGAGAGAGCTGTTACCCCACATAGCTGACAATGAAATATCTGAATACAGTATTTTCACAGAGCAAACACACAGTCCTTCTGAAAGCACTACTACAGCTTATGATCAAATTTAAACATCACAGAAAAGAAATGCTCTCCTTTTTAAAGCACGGGAAACTGAAGAATTTCTCCCCTCCCTTCCCAAAATTAAGTGACCTGTGCAAGAGTAAATGGAAAATATATGCGGAAAGCTGGGAACTGAACCAGGATCAGCCAAGACAAAAACCAGTGTCACACAGAATCACAGAATGGTAGGGGTTGGAAGGGACCTCTGGAGATCATCTAGTCCAACCCCGCCCCCGCCACAGCAGGTTTACCTGGAACAGGCTGCACAGGACTGCGTCCAGACGGGTTTTGAATATCTCCAGAGAAGGAGACTCCACAACCTCCCTGGGCAGCCTGTTCCAGTGCTCTGTCACCCTCAGAAAGACAAGATGATTTTTTCATCAATTTTGGCATGCCACATTGACAAAAAATGAAGAAATACCAATAAAGACAAGAATCTTGAAAGTCTTGAGGATTTATACTGACGTCTCTAGTGTTTGCTAACTAAACTACACACCGAGAGGTGTGTATATGCACACTCACAAAGAACGACGCTGACTTGGCAATGCTTCTTTCACTTGAGATTCATGAGATGGAATTTTTTCTGTCCCTGAGTCTTCCATGTGAGCATTGCCAGAAGAAAGCTAATTACCTCTCAATTAAAAACAAAAAAACCAACCCCACAACTAAAACACATTCTTTCAGTGTCCTACACATTTTAATTCATCATGTAATTTTTATTTCAGGGCATGGCATTTTAAGGAAAAGTCCTAATGCCAATCTTCTTTTTGATCTTTACTGCTGACATGAAATAAAAGAGCTGTACATCATATAAATCTTCAGTTTCGCTTAGCTTGAAACTGATAAAAAGAGAAAGAGAAAACAAAGCCAACTGCGTAAATCCTTCCAAACCAAAAGGCATTCCCGTTGCCCTAACTAACATTCATTTCTGCACATCTTGTTTGAATTACCATCTGAAGTTTGTCTTGTTCCATCTCCAGAACAAGTCAAATAGCAAAGCATAGAGATATGGCTACATGAATAAAAACACATGATCTACTTGGTCACTGCAAACCTAAAAATAAACTCAGACAGAAAAATATTATCTGGCAATTGACATGTTACTTTGATCCCTTCGTTTCTGTACTCTGTCACACACATTCAATGCAGCAGCTACTGGAAGCATCAGCATGCACCTTCCATGTGATGAGAATCAATAGTCTGAGGGAATTGCTTCACTTTTACAGAGCCGTGATATTCAATTCAAGTAAGACAGTATCGTGTTACAAAAAGGAAAAGTTAAATTTTAAGACAAAGGGCAAGAACTGTGGTACTAGGCACTATGAAATGTAGCAAGTCTGAACAGGTGGCACAGCAATAGTTTATCAGACTCACTGGCTCAGATTTTCTTGTGCAGAAAAGCTGACCTCCAGGAGGATTCCTAAAATGGAAAAATCTTTTCTTGTCTCTGCCCTTCTGCTCCTGAATCATGACATGAGAATTAAGACAATGGATGCTATACTGAAAAAAAGTTAGGATGGTTTTCTTTTAGTTACTTTTAAAAAAACAAAAAATGTTGCTTTTTCATTCAAAAAGTTAAATTAACTATTTTGAGATTAAAAATCAGTTTTTAAGGGTTTTTGTATATTTCTTTGTAGCATGCCTCAATTAATCTGTAATGTAGCACCAATAATACACCTTCAAAGCTGAAATCTCAGGCCTGAATTAGAAAGACCTGAACAGATATGAATGGAAGTGTCCAATGGCAAGAGTGAACCTCCTGTATAGAAAGGAGTAAGAAGCACTTTAAATTTCTATCCAGCACTGAGCATAGTACCTTAAAAAAAAAGTTAAGGCCAAAGAAATAAAGGTTCAGTATCATGTAGCTTGGGCGCCCTGCTAAGAAACCACGTGGATGTAGTCAAAGGGCATTACCTCCAAATCCAAAACATTCTTCTTGTTATTGCATTAGTAACATAGTCCATACTAAATATATCACTACCTAAAGACTTACCACTTTTAAAAATAACTTTCAAATGATGATTAAATCCTATGGTGTTGGCTGTTAATTTTACTGCTGGAAAAAATAGGTAACAGCAGCAGAACCAGAATTAGTGAGCTGGACAAAACACAGGGACAGTTTGCAGTGGTTAGAACTTTACATGCACTTAATTCCTTTCACAAATGCATATGCTCTCAGAAATGATTGATTTTATGTCTAGTGGTATTAAAAAAGGAAGCAGAGTAGGGAAATTTGTTCTTGAGAAGTCAATGACCACTGAGAGGAAAGGGAAATGCAGGGAGAAGCCTGGAGCCTACAAGAATTTATAATGGTAACAGTAAGGCAAAATCTTGCTAGTTAAAAATAAAATCTGGAGGGAGGCTCAGAGATGTACAAGGACAATCTTGGACTATTCACCCAAGAATGCCATCCAGTTTTGATCACAGGCTTCATCTGTGCTCCCAGTTGTGCACAAGAATAAACTTTATAGACATTCAACAGCCTCATTCAACAGACTGCCCACAGGTAACACTGAAAACATTCACCCCAGTGTGCTGTAACTACTTGCAGGATCGATGCTTAAAACCTGTTTTATTATATAACCTTTCTTGTATGACCTTAATTATCAATAGAAAACCACTATTAAAGAAGAACCTAGGTTTCATGTAATTAAAAATATTTTGGTAGCTTTTAAAAGATTTTAAGATTGCAACAATCTTTGCTTTCAATATCTCCCTAATATAGCTATTATGTGATTTGCAGTAGAACCATTGTATTATTAAGGCATCTTAGTTTCAGTTGTAGGTGCATTCTAGTTTCCTTTTTCCCATGATGAAAATTTTTTAATCAAAGCAATTTCTGTATCTAAGGAACATGTATTTTATAGAAAGCGTGTTAAATGCACATTTAGTTGTTCTGTTTACAGCATATGCTTCCAATAATACAAGTTACTATGGCACTTCCCACCTTCCATTTTCAAGGTGAAAGGAATTTACTCCAATAAATTATGCTTTCTTCCTATTTCTGGTACTTGCCATCTCAAAGTTGAAATACTTCCTTTAAAACTTCATTGTAAAGGATTTTTCATTCATTAAGTTTTGGAATCGAAGCTTTTTATTTTTAGCATTTTTTTACTATTACCTTTTTAGCCAGAGGAAGTGTTTGTATGCCTCTGTTGTCTTGTCACTTGTGCTAATAAGGTTGGGATGTTTGTTTTGTTGTTTGTTTTTTGTGGTTTTGTTTTGGTTTGTTTGTTTGTTTTAAAAAAAAACTGTTCTCACAACAGCTGCTTTCATCACTAACAGGTAACCAGCAGTATCCATAGTAAACAAATTTTAGAATATGCAAATACCAAGGAGTCTCTGTCCATTAGATTGCACAAGCCTAAAAGCTTTGACAGTATGCTGCAATGCCAGGGCTTCACATGCCACAGTAATACAGCAAACTCGAGAACCATCGCCGCCAAAGTCCCAGACCAACAGACTCAGAGGCACAAACAGCACTGTGTAGGTTCCAATAAACACCAAGCAAAATTCATAGTCATGTTAATTAACTTAAGGCTATAAATACTGTATCTAAGTAGTAGTATAAGCAATATTAATTACTGCCACTAATCACTGCATTCCAATGCAATACAAAATATAAAGGTGCCTTGACCCATAAACAAAGGAAATACCTCTAGGAAGTACTGGAGGATGTTGGCCCAAGTGCTCATTTGCAACTACGCCTGACAGATCACAGCCAGCATCCCATTCATGTAGTAACACCATTGAACTCCTTGCAGACAAACTGCTCCTGTATTTATAGGATGGAAGCAGCTGAACTGCATCTGCTATTGGCAGTAGTATGCCTTACTGACTCCAATTTTGACTTCTAAGAAAGCAAACCGAAAGTTAGTAGGGAACAATCATCAATACTGGGGACTGCATTAAGGCTACACTAAACTTTGTCTGAGAAAAGGATTTGCGGCAATTCAATCAGTGCCTGGTGCAAGTGTTTGATGTAGCGATAATAAACCATTATGACCTATAATTTATATTTCATCCACCGGTTTTAAAAGGAACGTTATCTGTCTACATGAGGATCGCACACTATGGAAGCTGCATCTGTGTGTAGTTACTGAAGGCCGTAATGGCAGTAAATCTCCAGCAGAGAAAGAGACAGAGCGTTATAGATTCAGACGTCCACAATCTGAAGGCTGTTTCAGAACTTAAGAGCACATACAATAACAATACTGCCGTATTAATATGCCTGAGAAAATAATCAGGGGTAGAAGGGAACTGAAAACAAGAGCATGTTTCAGGTTGGAAACAAAAAGACTCCTGTACCCTTCTGTCTCTACTATCTGCTTTACTGATACTTTATCCTCCCAGCTATCAAACCAGACAACCCAGATTTACGTTCTGTTTTGCTTTAGCTTATAATGGCCACCATACAACAGGGCAATGGGTAGAGCATAAAGCACACCCACTTAATCTTTCTACCACAACGTATATTAAGTGTACATCTTATCATACAATTTTGACAGCGCCTGAGAATCAGAAGTCCCTATTTTCCCAGGCTTCACGAGAGCGTATGGCCCACACAGAGAACATACTGAATATACAAACCTGCAGAGAAAGATTGTTTTAGGGTCTGGAACTCACAGCAGGAACTGAGCTAAGTTCAGTTCCACTTGGAAGCCATAAAAGCATGGGTTTAAAAAAACTGCAGCAGTATCTGGTGTTTGATATCGAACAGTATGCAACATGTTTATGACATGTATTAGGCTACAAAATCTGAGTTCATAGCCTGGGACAACAAAGCAGAACTTGGTTCTGGCATATGTAGTGGGAAACAGAAAGGCATGTCTCGTAGTGTAATGGATATTGCTGCTCCCTCAAGAGCTTGAGCTGCATAGAGCAGGTGGTTCAATGAAAGACATCAGCACTTTGGAAAAAATTAAAATACAATTAAAAGAGCAATTAAATAGCAGCTGGTTTAAGTGAGAGTCAATTCAGATTGGGTTTTACTGTAAGAACCACTCAACTCAGTTCTGCAGAATTATTTCTCAATATTGAAAGGGTAAGAAAGTTTGGACAAAATAAGTAGCAAGTAACTAAAACTGTCTCAGTCACACAGGACTCAGTTTAACTGGGTACCAGAATCATGAAATCTAGATGAGGTATCACTTTCAAACTACTTTAAAAAGTAGTCCGATTCCAAATCGGACAATCAAGTCCCGTGGCACTTTCGGTGGTCTTAAAACAGCTTTTCCCCTAATTTTCAAAAAAACTTCCTTCTCCCTCACACTAAGTAAAATAACCACAAAAGCAACAAGAAAAAACACCCAAGTATATAATGGAAAAAGGGAAACATACCAACATATACAACAACATACCAAGCCTACATGTTGGAGGAGGGAAAAAAAAGTTCTATACATTAAATGAGATCAACAGAAAAAAGTGTTAAAAAGGGTCATGGTTAATTTCAAAACATGCTTTAAAGGGCAGGACTGTCTCCAGGAAGAACAGGAGTTACTTGCCAAGTAGGAAATCATGTCAATACCAGCTATTCTTAATCATCAGTCTCATGCAGTGGAGAAAATTTAGTCACTTCACCAAGTGAACACCACTTCTTACTTTCATACCTCAAAGTGTTCTTCCCCTCCCTCTGACACCCTTTCTCTACAGCAAATATTATACAAAGTCAAACGGTGGATTCTGTGTTTGAAAAAGCATTTTTTTCATTTTAACATGAAGTAGAATTAGAATGAAAAAAATTGCTTTATGGATGACCCATAAGAGTTTCAATAAACTCAGGCTATCCTGAATTAAATTTTGAGTTAATCTTCCAGGCTTGTGAGTTTGTATCTCATCCTCTAGACAGCAAAGATACAAAAGGAAACTGGTGTCCCATGTATAAAAGCCAATAATCCCATACAGAGTATTTTCCGAGAAACGCATTTCCCAAATGCAACTAACTGGAACTTTCAACCACAGTACACCCAATTAAAATAACAGTATGATGTAAAAGGCGGCAAAATAAACCCAGAATAGCAGCATGTTGATTTACCTAGAACAGGAAAGGGGGTTTTAGATGAGGAATTACACTTCCTGTACAGTGTTCATTTAGGATTAGAAGACAGTTTGGCAAACATGCTGAAGAAGGGGCACTGCAACTCCACAAAACCTCACCATCTTTCCCTTCCATGCAGCATGCTCCATGGGTCACTCCTCTCCCAAAGGAAAAGTAATCTGAGCTACCTTCATTGAATTCTGCGATGTGCTTAGGTGAGAGGGAAAATAAGGAACAGCACTCAGGCTGCTCTTTACCGTAATACAGCCCAAGACACGAGCAGCCCTTCCATTCCTCCATGCTGGAGTACTCTGGAGGTTTCCATTTTGCCATCAGTCAATAACTAAAAAGCCAAGGCTCTATTATTTAGATAAATGCTTTAAAAATTGGTTTAATTTCTTAAATTTTTCAAGTCTTAGGTTATACAGGGCTGGTAAGCAATATTTTTGAAGATATACACTGTGGTTGAAAAACTTTGGAAGTACTGTAAAAAATTCTCTTACATATTGGACTCTTCACAGTTAAACTTCACTTTTGATTGCAAACAAAATTCTTTCTCTACTTGTATGGAGTACAAGAAAGTAGAAAAATAAGCAAAGACAAATTATCTTGTTTTGCACAAGATTTAGCTTAAACATAAAAGGCTAAAACCTCATCCTCTAAGTATATGAGCGGCGCAGCTGAAGGGCTGCTTATGCCCTATGTAAAAGCAATTAAAAATTTAGTTAAATTTTAATTCAGCTGTCTTCCTAAAACAGGTGTTATCATAGTGTAATATAACATGAAACAAAACAGAATGCATACAAAAGCATACCATTTTGGCATATGCATATATACACATACTCTGCAAACCAAGATCAGTTATACCTGAAAAATAACCACGCTTACCTGTTAATGTAACTTAGAGCAACATAGGTTGGCTGCTGAAGTTCTTGTTTCTCTAATACACGTGGGTCTGTATCTGGAATAAAAAATACATACACTGAATTGAGTTGTCTATATTTACAATGAAACATATGGGACTGTATACTGCAAAGTAACATAAGTGAAGACAAGAGATATAAAATAGCTCAACCCAGTTTAACCATATAGAGTATGCTTAGCACAGCACAATCGTTTGTTCATTCATTCATAAACACAGTATTGCGTTACTTTATACAAGAATTTGAAACATCAACAGTGATGTAATTTCCAACTGTCACACAAGCTTTCACAATCTCCCTCATAAATATTAGTTTTCACTGCTTTCCAAGATTTACAGTGTTAAAAGGATCAACCTTTCTTCTTTTTTAGTGTAGCTGTTTCTAAATATGGCTGACACATTTTGAGATGCTTCAAGAGTGATTAGATCTCTTCAGCTGGGACTTGATACATTTCTTCTGCATCTCTGACTTTTGCTTTCTCCCTTTTCTACAGCTTATTTTCTGAAGCTTTCAATCAGAAAAGTCATACAAAAATGCACTTGAAGCAAAATGCTTGCCAAGCGGAGTACTGCCCACCAAAAACCCTGAAGCAAACACAATCCAATTCCCTCAAGTGCTAACTTTCTCACTTAAACAAAAGAATGTTTTCAATCACTGTTTTCATTGTCCTTTTCAGTTAAGTTTTGCTTTTATCTAACAAAGAAGTAGTCTTGGTTTAAATTTCTGAAACCAAACCCAAGGAACTATACCCATACTTTACTTAGTTTTCTTATACAAAAAAATAGGATTATATTGAGGTTTCAAATACAGCCTTGCTCTACATTGTAGAAACGCACCTTTAGGAGCTGAGCATAAACAGTCTTCAAAAGTTCCCAATGGAAAATGTGCATCATGCCTGTGCAGATTACTACATAGTCATTAACAACATATTTTATGCATTACTTCAAAAGCAATTCTGGGTGCAACTACCTTTTTTTTTTTTTTTTTTTTTTTTTTTAAACTAAATGGCTCCCCATAGCACTTCTGCTACCCGTCTTTTATTTCTGAGAAGCATCTACTTTGCGTTGGGGGTGGGTGAGGAACCCCAAGCAAAACCCACATTTTGGATTGTTCTGACTTCATCCTACGAGTTTAAGCATTGTTAATCTTAAAAAGCTCATTATCTCGATAGCCACATTTGTTTAACCTCATCAGTTGCTTGTGGTGGTTTTTGTGGGTTTTGTTTTGCTTTTAAAACATGACACAATTATTTTGAAATCTGTCTCTGCTGCCCTGCCTTAAGGAAGATTTTTAACTGAACTGAATGGGGATTGTGCCTGAAGTAGGTGCATTTGTCACACCACTGCCCGAAGCAGATAATGTCTTTATTCAGTGAGCAGGGAATCCCCTGTCCCACGCCCTCAAAGCTCAGACTGACTCTAATCTTTCTTCCTACATTTGCTCCTGCAAAGCTCAGGCTCCAGGATTTGCTAACATGCCTTTATCGATACGTCCCCAAAGAGAGAAATATCTTTAAGAAAGTTCAGAGGAAAGGGATAAAAGCACAAGTGCCAATCCAACCAGCAACCCCAAGCCTGTCATCTATAAAAGGAGCAGATCTTGCTGGTGCCTGGGGAAATTCTGCAGTAATTACCAGCACACCACGCTCCACTCCGTATTAAGCTAACCAAAGACAGCAAAGCATCAGCTATCTTCTGTGTTATCTTTGTAATTCACTTCTCTGAGGCAAAGTTAGGTTCATGCAACACACAAAGATCTTTTACTTGCCTTTTTTTCTACAAAACCCACAGTCATTTAGCAGGCCAAGCGTACAACTGCTGTCATGGTAAGCTCCGTTAGATTTACACCTCAGGAGTGCATGGCCTGCCATGAAACTGTCTCTATCCAGAATGTCTGCAGAGCATTAATCCCAGCCAGGACTATCTGAGAACTGCCTCAACCCAAGTTTAGGCATCTGTGGTTAAATGACTACATCTCTGCTAATCCAGTTCTTAAATGGGATTAACCTCCATCTATAAACAACAGTTTCTGTGACTGAAGGAGACAAAATTGGGGCTGGTTTACATCAGAGTGCTGCATGTATCCATGGGAGAGGACAAGGGAAAGCTCTAATGAGGAGTCTACCACCCTTCTGCTGCTCACCAGCAGCTCACCATAACACCAGCTGAAGATGAAAATGCAAAGACAAAAACCAAAAGCCCCATAACTTTGTAGAAGCATGTTATCAAACCACAGAGAAATTCACCTGCTGGCACCTGCACAAAGCAGAGTCCTGTCTCTCAGTAGGTGCTGCCTGACACATGAGGAACGCACTGCACACAGTCTCTATTCAGTGAATCTATCCCTTCCCCCTCCACGTATCAGAGTTCACATGTATTTCAAGTCGATTGTGTTGTATATCCCAATTCCACCAAAAAATAATCCAGGGGGTAGTCAAGAAAATCTTGTATGAATTTAGCACTCAAAATGCTTGACACATTTTTATTCCTCTTGCAACCAGCTGCTGGGTTGCTATTGCATTCACTTCTGCACTGTAGCAGGAACTATACGTAACACTGTTGGATATTATTTCTCTTCCCCAGCTATAATAACAGAAGATAAAAAGAAAGCACAGAAACTTGTGCTGGCGCCACGGCATGGCCCTCAGAGAAGAGCAGAAAGGAGCAGAGACCAGGCCAGCTGTGCCGGGGGTGCCAGCAGCCACACAGCCCCAGCACAGCGCTTCCCCAGGTGGAGGGGCACAAAGGCTGCACGGCCAGCCCCGCTGCACCCACATAAAACCTGCACAGCCTTGCTATCCAGGGCACGTGTACGCTTTGCTCACAACTGCCAGCTTTTTTCTCACTGTCTTAAAATGCCACTGTTCCTTCCTGCCTCCATTCCCTCTTCCTCATCCTCTGCCCAAACCTCAGCCAGCGCCTTTCCTCTCTCCTGCCCCTTCCTAACCCCGGTTCTCGCTACTCATCCTGCCTCCCCTGTCGTTCTCCCCTGGCCTCGCTGCCCACTCCTCTCCCCTCAAAACGTCCTGACATACGAACAGGTTAAAAATCACATGGAGACGTCTATAATGACTTGTTCACTCTTGCACCACAGGACTGAACGTCTGTACAGTTCTTTCCCTGTACTGCACTCTTCCCTGCAGCCCCTGACTCCCACCTCCCCTTATTGTATCTTACTTCCAATTTAGACAGTCTCCACTTACTTTCTTGACGTTAATCAATCAGCACACTTCTGGGCACAGGGTGAATATACATTATTGTTAACAACTACAAAAAGACCACAACTCTCCCAGGCTTGCTTTAAAAAAAAAAAAAAACCAAAAGATAATAATTAGCTTTTTTTCCCTTTTCTTCTTCTTCTTTTTTTTTTTTTTTTTTTTTTTAAGTAGCAGTATTCCCTCATGCTGAACCTTCAAGCCTGGACTACCAGTGCTCAGCTCTCTCACACCTAAACGCATTCATACAGACACTAGCACCATTTTCTGACACCACACATACTGCCCAAAGCCACAGCCTCCAAACATGTGCTACCCCACTGACCAGGTTGTTATGTATCAGCCAACACTCCCAACTATCTGAGTTGGGGATGAGGAGCAGGAGAGGCAAAAATCTGTTGTCAATCTCACAAAATGGCCCTGTATAATGTAAAATGTTTAGTCAATGTTTCTTCAAACATGCATAGGCTGGTCAGTCAGCCAAAAGTAGCCTAAATAGTTTCCAAACAGACACCTATAATGGATTAAACACTCACAGATGACAAATCTTTTTCTTGAAAAGTATTTAAGCAGTACAGCCTAGGACTGATCTGAGTTCCCTTTCTTATAAGAAAAATATCCAGACAACACACACCCCAAAACAAATGCATATTTTGAAGGGACTGGTTGATTAGCATCACTTTAACTAGCTACCCTCACTTCTTGAATTAACATGGCCTATTGAAAACTCGCTACTTCATTAGTTTTGCTGTAACACTTTAAATCTGGTAGAACAAATTGCCACCCGCTGTACATTACCTGCCTTCATTACTTGTCTCTTCTCATAAGCATTATGTTCCACTGATTTCATTCCACAGTGGGAAGAGAGGAAGCACTATGTACTTTCTGTAATGCTGTGGGGTTTTTTTAGCTATGCTCTCTTATTTTACTATGGTGTTAGATTTTGGAAATCCTGTTTTTCTTCTTTTTCTTTAATGAAATGTTATAAAAATAAAATTTTCATTTCATGTAAACTGCCCCAGGGTTTTGTTCCAGGTGTCGTCCGTCCGTGTTTCCCCCCCCCCCCCCCAAAGTCTAAAGTGTGGGTGCTAACACCCATGAGAGATACTCAACTAATCATCCATAGGATTAGACACCTTCAATTTCTCACATCCACAACCTGTTTCATACTGGGCAACCAGACAAGTAGTAGTATGACTGTATAATTAAGGCTAAGACCATAAATTGCACTGCGCCATCTTTGAACTGCTCAGACAAAGCCAGGCATTTTCTGTGGAGCGTGTTCTAACAAAATGAATCACTGACTACTGAACCAAGCTACGATTACTAAATCGCCTCACTCTACGCAGAAAAAACTTGCAGCTTGAAAACGCTGCAAAATCCTAACCTGGTGAAGTATTTTAAAGAGAGCAAATAATAATATAGGCATATTATAAATAAAAAGGCATATGGATCCTGTGTACGTCCAGTCTTCGTCAATTATAACTTTGTTCTACATGAGTACTTCTGCACAAAAATACATGCCACATAGTCATTATTATATAATGGAGCATAAGTTTTGCCCTACAAGATACAAGAAATTTATCATAAGCAACATCACATGAGAACTTCACTTTCATAAAGTTGCTGCATTTAAATCAACGTGAAAAATCACTTTTCACCTTATAAAAGGCACACAGAGAAATGCTAACAAATTTCAATGGCATTATTTTACAACCGCAGGCTTTCTTCTTACAGGGACTAGGAAAGGTCACTACCACTAGCAAAGTGGTAAAGATAGTCTCAGAAGAAAAAATAATGACTTAAAGGAGGTAAAATTTAAACTACTCTTTAGCATCTTGAATATGAAGTGGCCAGTGCTGCTTTTAGCCACTGTGCCACCACTTAACAGGCAGAAGTTGAGATCATGATTGACAACAGTCCAGGTACTGAAAGAAGGACATATGAATCCCTGTTCACATACAAATGAAGTGACTGGATTGTCAAGGTTTTTTTTTAGTAGCTGTAACCCTAAAACACATTTCACTGATGTTGTAGATATTACACTGGGGGGGGAATGTCCATATCTTAAAAAGACTTAGGTTTGAAAAACACGTCTTCTGTCAGCCATGCCATTACTTAAGCCAAATAGTTGCAGCAAAAGCAAAAAGACAAAACTCCCCTTGATAGCCCAGGGCGGTTATTTCTATTTCTGTTTCATCTCAAAAAGAGTAACAAAATGCCTCAAATGTTATGAAAATAATGCCCCTGCAAAGGATTTTAAAAGCACTAAAACTCATATTTACAAGGACCAAGGACTTGCAGTATGATCTACTTCCCAAGTCACTCGGAGATGTTTATGATAATCTTCACTTTTTTGTGCAAGACCGGTGCAAGATCACAGTGGAATGAACTGCCAGCACAGAGGTCTCCCAGATTCACAACTGGCTTTGTCAGAACATCCGCACACACATTCCACTCGCCCACCACCAGGTTTGCAGAGTGTCTGTCTTGTATTTCACTTGGCCTTGAAAACTGGCTGATATAAGTCAGCTCAGCTAATTAATTAAAACCTACACTTCCCTTGAAACTAGCTTGCTTCACTAATGATGCCAAGGCAAACATTTCTGTTGGCTTCCTCAAAAGTCCGCAATTGTTCTTACGTGGATGTAGCTTAAAAAGCCAGAAACAGATAAATTCAATGTTACTGGAAACTGTTCCTCATCCAAAACCGCCATTACAAGGAAGCCACTATGAATTTCACAGTTTCAACTCCAAATGCAGTGTTATTCAGGTCTTCTTATGAATTTAGAGGATAAGATCACAGACAACTATGATTTTACAGATATTAACATGGTCCCCTAATTATACCTTTAATAGAAAAAAATTTTCCCTCCGGAGACGATGCTCTACACATCAAAGACAGAACATTGGAGGATAAATACCATGATTCTGCAAGAGTTTTAAACCTACCTGACTTCAAGAACACCTTAATATTTACAACACAAGTTTAAATTCTTTCCAAGATCAAGGCGTTAAATGCCACAGAGATGGACTTATCAAAATGTGTGAAACAGGTTAGATACCAAACTCTTTCACATTTCCAGATTAAGGTCTCATTAAATAGATAATCAAGAAAGCTACATTCAGGCAAGCACAAACAAGAAAACACTGTATTTATTTCAACTTTCACAGTTTCAGTGAACACTAGAGACTTCAGGATATTTTTTAGTACAAAATTCTCCCTGTTTGGTCTATCCCAGACTTGCAAAAATTTCTCAGTTAGCTGCAAACAGTTTATTTCCCCCATCAAATTGCTCGTAAGTGCATGAAGCCATGAAAAAAAACCCTGAAAGACACGGGCCACATAAATATTACAAGGTCATGAAACTGCAGTCTTTTTGGCTGCTGGGAGACAGCTCTATTGGGCTGACAGTGCTCTACTGGCACTCTGCTGCTGCTCAGACCAGGCCTGCGTACTTTCCACTCAGCAACTGATTGATTGCAATTGCTGCATTAATGCAGAAGGATAACAGAGTCCAAAGCCAAGGTAAGGGATCGTAGGTCACAGTCCAAAGTTTAAACTACTGTGCACCTCTCCTAAAGCCTGCAAGTACAAAAAAGTTAGCATTAATCTTAACAACTGCAAATTACATATTACGCACGTAGGCAAGTGGTTAGCAAAAAGAAGTATCAAACAGCAGATTTATTTAAATAAAGGCTGCCTCAGGAAAAAATGTCAGCAAGTATATATTGGGAATGCACACACAGGCAGCTGGAAGGCATAGAAAGCAGCATCTGCTTGACTTAACACCCCGGTTTAGCACACACTAGCCTCTTCACATAGGTGCCCCTCACAAGGAAGTGAGGCAGTCTTCATGGAAGTTCCTGAACAAAATGGGAATTTGTAAAAACTGCCTCTTCACAGGAAATGCACCCCAGGGCCACCACTCCAGCATTTTACCTTCACTGAGTGTTATGACTGCAGACCCTGTAAGATGCAGTCAGTGGACATCACTGCAAGAGGGACCATATAAAAATGGGGGTCACAGAAGTTCAAAAGCAGCCTGCTGAAAATTAAAGCACAGAAACCTCTAGGAACACCACAACCAACAACATCCATTCACCGCTGCAGACCAGCACATGTGAAACTCCATTTTATAACACAAACTCTGTGAGACACAAGAACTCAGAGCTTTGTTGTACAAGAAAATGGTATCCTGCTGGGTGATAAGGTAGTATATGCTATTTCAGATAACCTACATAGAAACAAATCTGTGCTTTGGTCTTACAGCAAACAGAAGAGTAGAACATTTTTTATATAACACTATTACTGAGCAATCCTGTTTCATCCTTGCAAGCTGCCACTATTTAATTCAGACTGTGAACTCCTAGACGTAATGGCTGTCCCTTACCTCCCATTGCCCAGCCAAATAGGGTTCTGATTACAGCTTCACATGTACTAATTTAATGCATAATTACCAAAAGGACTTCAGGTTAAAATGGTAGCTCTGCAACACAACTGAGTAGATAATTCGACATTTTCAGTTTTTAGTTTAAAGACCAAGTAGCCAAATAAATGTAAACACAAGGATTTGCAAATCTTCTGAAAAGTTTCTTTCATTTAAAAAAAAAAAAAAAAAAAAAGAAGATATAACCATATGTAAGAAAAAGATATTTCAGATATGGACAACAGAAAAGAAAAAGAATGCATGGAGTCCAATCATGTTCTAATTTCTGCAATTAAGTTAATTATCGCATACTAGTAAGTGACCACAGTGCTCCTCAGTTGCTGAAAGGAACCTTTGGATCTGTCATGCTGTCTTCAAATAGGCAATTAAAGTGAAAAATGAGAGTGTGCATAACCTTCCAGTGCCATATATTATATATAAATAACACAATATACAAATAAGAACAGGACAGAAGTTCTCAGCCCAAACACTTGATCAACTTAGTCATGCCTTCATCTGTTTATTTGAAAATATATTACTTTGCTACTCTTGTGGTCCTTATTACAGACAATCTACTGCCTTAAGAAGAGTTTTCCCTTGCCGGAAATTAAAAGATATTTCCATTCCTCTGTCTGCAAAATAATTTGCATTAACCGAGGTTGGAGAGTATCAAATGTGCTAGGATAACCGCGAGGTAGTGGACAGATCCAAGCAACAGATCTGTTCCTTTGTTCCTCCTTGGGGCAATCTGGTTGACCAGAACTTGCCTGAGGTTGCCCTAAGAGTTGCTTTCTTGCTTTACACCAGTTTACAGTACTGTAAACCAAGTGCAGAATTTCTGAAATTCTTTATTTAAAAGAGTAAAAAAAAAAAAAAAAAATCCTATACTGTAAGCATTCTCAGTGGGAAGCCTGAAGGTCATAAGAAGCCTGTGAGGAACAACATCCAACATCACTGCTCCCTTCCCATCCTTACAAGGTGTGTGAGCTCTCTGCGTACCATCCTGCATCCGAACGCCCTCTCCCCGGCACAGGAGCACAACTAGCATCCTCTCTCAGCAGAGAAATTCAAGCTGTGGCCTTTCCTCGTACCATTAGAAGGTGGACTGATTAGAGATAAAGCCCAGTCCACGTGTGCCTCCTCAGACCTCTGGCACAGCTAAACATCCAGCTACAGCCGCTTCAGCCTGCGGTTGCTTCTGGCAGAAGGGATGGCACCTGATCAACCACTTTTTAAGCCATCTCTGGTGCACCCCCTCCTCCAAAAACCCACCCAAAACTCCAGCAGTAGCTACAAAGCAGGGAGCTGTGCAGGAGGGCATAACCGTAATTCATTAAGAGAATATTACTGTGCGCTATGATTGCAGACATCCTCATAATATTCTTGGTAGCTCATGTCTCAGAATATAAAAAGTAATGCTGTAAATCAGATACTTAATTTCTATTCAAACGGAACGCAATTGCTGGTAACTAGCTGCAGAGCTACAAATGTCAAAAAGGCGTCTCGTGATCTTTCAGAGGTAGTGAACTGCAAGTGCACTTCATGTGCCGTGATGCTTTTCCACTTACTATGTTAACTAGTTTTTATTTGAAACACACAATTATTGCTGCAACCAAATGCAATAATTAATGGTTACTTTTAATAGGTAAAATATTCATTAATCAAATCAACAGGAGACCAGCAGAGTGCTAGAAAGGTCCCCTAGAAAAGGCAGGGGGAAAAAAAAAAAGTCTGCTGCTAGCTTATTTTATTTTACTTTTAAAATTGTGAGATGTATTCCATTTTTAAGCATTTGAAATGTTAACATGTTGCTTGCAACTTCTAAGTGCAAATATACTTAATGAAGCTTGAAACAGAGAAAAATTAGAATGCCATTTTTAGTGAATTTCCCAACATTTAGTTCAAATCAAATAATCTCACGAGGTGCCACTGGAGAACATTAAAATAAAAGGTCCTTTCTCACTTAACAGTCAAGCACACAAGATATAACATGTATTATTGGTGCTCTCTAAAATGATCCCATTTCAATAATGAAATGGGTATTTTTATTCCTCATCACACTATGATGTATCTTTTGTCTAAGAGTTTTAAAAACTCAATCTGTGGAAAGGCCCTCACCTTTCATTCATCCAAACTGTAAGCTCCCCAAAATTAATTTTAAAAAATTAAGTACATAATTTAGGGGTATTCTTGTATTCTGAAACAACAATAAAACCACCTTTGTGGCATGCAGCACCCTCCCCAAACACACACCCCAGCATGATGCTCTTTTTAATCACTTTTGTAGGTTCCAACTACACTCGGTGCCCTCTGCACGAGTGGTAACACCACAGCTATGTTGGCAGAGCCCTCTAACGAGGACACAGCAAGAGCACATCAAAAGGACTTCTTTTGTTGACATAGTTGTATCACCTCCCCAGATGACACACGAGGCCAATAAAAACACTCCGCCAACATAGCTGTGACCCCCCCGGGGGCGAGTGGGCATGGGGATGCCTGTCGGGGAAAGCGTTTTTCATTCCCTGCGCTGACAGACTGGAGAGAAAGGAGGAAAAGGGCTGGAGGGTGCTTTCCAACACAGATCCAACCCTGCATGCAGATTTTCTAGGTGTTCAGTCAAAAACCTCTGTTTCCAAAATTCACACATTTCTCCACTTTCTAAGGTCATACACATCATTACCCATTACATTTGGAAGCCGACAAAAAAAGAAAAATGAGGAGCATTCATCTTGCGTTCAGCATTTTGCCAAAATTACGAGGAAATAATTTTTGAAGTTGGCAATCGATTGATTGAGGGTTGAGTTTAGTGGGTTTCTATGAGAACCCTGGGTAAATCTATTGGGATGTTTGGCCTTTTTTGGGCAAAACCTGGTTAACTAGTAGTAGAAGAGCCATCTTTACATAAACCACAAGTCTGTGCTTTTTCAAATCAAGCACACGAGGTGAGTACATGCTTAAATCCATATTCTAGGATAAACAGTTTTGCATAAAGCAAGCAGTTATTTCAAAACAGCTAGTTTTCCTATTTAAAAAATCGAAAATTTATAGGTTTGTGTTTTGCCTTTTTATTATTATTACTCAAATACTCAAACCCTTGTTCTCATCTAGTTTTAATAATGAAAACCTGGCTAAACATTCCAAAATAAATAGAACCTAGTATTACTTTAAATAAAAGTTCAAAATATATATCTTGACAGTTCTGATGCTTGAGGGTTTTATTTCCCAAAGTAGTAATGATCTCCAGGAGTTAAAATAATATGATTATATCCCAGCTCCATGGCCAGCTAAACCACAACTGAACTTCAGTGGCACATATTTCATCTGCAATGTCAGAAGATCTCCATTTCAGACTATCAACATAGCACTAAATTTTCAAGTGTCACCGAAAACAGGCCACTTCTAATTTTGGCTGGAAACATTAAAATGAACCACTATAGGCAGCACAGCTAGTATTTCACAAATTAAATCTCTTCATCTTTACCAGGAATCAAAAAGGAAAGCTTTTTACTTTAAGTTACTTAACTGTGTCGTCACTCCTCTGCAAACAGCGGTTGCAGGGGTTTTTGGTTTATTTTTTGAGGGAGGGTTGTATTAGAAGGAAACAATACATATTTTTCCTGTGAGTCACTAAAATGGCTATAAGTAGCTTAACTTCTAGGTTACTACTTTGCACAGTCTTGTAGGAGACAGACTGGATTCCTAATCTTCACTCCCTGCTGACAGGAACAGGGAGTGCACAAAACTAAGCAATTTCTTGTAAGGAAGAAGGAAATGGCATCATTACTTAGCATTACTCAAGAGAAGCCCCTTTCCAGAAGATGGCAATCATGGCTGGTGAAGCCAGAAGCTGGTGGAGCAAGGACAGGAACCGACTGCATAAGAATGCCAGGTGCTTAGCTAACCTTTATCTCCTGAAACATCTTTTCCAAAATTCATTTGGACATACTGTGTCTTACACAACTTTGTTTAATTGGAAATAATTTCACCACCAGTGTGCCTTATCCAAGACTATGAACAACAACACATCTGTCACCAGCGCTATGCATGAAACATCCAGCAATGAGCCTACCCCACAGGGAACAAGAAACACACACACATACATCATGTATCAGTACATTTCTTGCAGGGGGGTAGGGTTTCTCTCTCTCCAAGAAGAAGACATCATCACTGAAAATATTAGGTTCACATTTGTGCACTACCGTGAGGCAAAAAATCTACTTCTCTGCAAACAAACTGACAACTATTTTTATTTAGGTTTATTGCATCTCTTCTATAGCACCTTTTAAAAGTCTAATATTCAATCACTGGTATAACAAGGACTGGTATGGAAGAAATTCTTAAAGTGCTGTTAACCATGAGCCTTGAGCAACAAGACTAATTTTGTTTGCCCTTAAGTGCTAACTGTGGAGCAGATCCTCTGCACTTTTGTATCTTTGATACCTGCTCTTGAAAGAGCATTTCAAATTATCTTGAGAACTAATAAGGTGAAATAGATTATTTCACACACTAAAGTTACCACCTCAGTTCCAGTATTTCCAGCCACTGGAAGCCAAGTGTGGTAAGTGGTTTGGTGCCCTCCACTGAATGACATCTGGCCAGCTCCATCCAGCTCCTAGAGGACAAGAGTTTGCAGAGCAGGGAAGAGGTGAAGTCTCACAGCTTGACTGAAACTGGATCCTGTAATTTGCTGTTTCAGCGCCATGGTCTGAACTGATAAAACACAAAGATAAAACTGAGGTTTTACCCTCACCCAGCCACTCATGAAATGAAGCTCGTGGAGGGATGAGAGGAGACATTTTCTGTCTCAAGGAATGCTGTGCCAGTTTCCTTTGTTGAGAAAACTTGGTTTTCAGTGCAGCCAAATGCCTTTTTCCTCACCATTAAGCCCAGTGCAGATTTCCACACGCTGACTCACCCTGGTGTATCATCCGCAGGGGCAGGAGGGGAGGAGAGCTGCAACTCAAGGAGAGAAAGTCGCTTTTAACTCTTAACCCGACCAGCCAGGTAGGGCAAACACCCTTCCCACAAGGGGCAGCGCTGGCCACTTCTTCACGGGGAGACACGAGCGCAAAGAAACGCCTCATACGAGTCCTTAGTAGAAGATTAAAGAGAAACGAGACATTCAGCTCTGGTGTGAGACGACATACCACCGCGGGCGGGTCGTTAAAGCGACGAGGATGAGTTTGCACTGCATTTACCACAGCCTTTGCAAACCTCTCGGGCGCTTCCATGCAGGGACGACCACCGCGTGCCCCGCCCGCTGAGCCAGCAGAAACCGAAACGCACCGAGCGGGCGCTGCCGGGACCCTACCAGCTCCGCTGAAGACGGAGGCCGCAGCCCCGAGCAGAGCCAGCCCCTCCGCGCCCCCTGGTGCCGGCGCCGAGAGCGCGGTCCCGGCCGCCAGCGCCGCTCGCCCGCCGCCATTTCCCTTCCCGGGCATAGCTGAGGTGCGGAGAGGCCGGCGGCTGCCGTTCGATAGACGTTATTTCACCCCCCGCAACAGGAGGGGTTTCGAGCCGTTTCTCACCGTCTGAGTTTTCTCCTCACAAGACACCGGCGGCAGCCACGGTGTTTCCCCTGTCAGGTGCTCTGCGCCAGTGGTGATGGGAAGGACGGTAGGGAGGTACCGCATTCAGTAACAACAACAATAATAATAATAATAACAATCTACTCCTGTCAGGGGAAGCCGGAAAGGTCAGTCAGAGCAAGTGACTGAGAGGAAACCTGAGCATGACAACCTGTAACGGCAACACGGGGCACTGCAAGTGCCACACCAAGGGCCCAGCTCTGCGACCGCAGGCCACTGTGTTTTGAAACGGGGTACACAAAATGGCTTCCCTGATGAATGCAGCAGGTACGCCGGTCCACCTTCACAGAAGAGAAGGGTGTGCAGCAGCCTCGGCCTTTATCGCCACTCGGTACCATTAAAACATTCCTGTTAGAACTTACCGTGTTATTCACTGCTTAAATACTAAGTGTGTCACCCCTCTTTAGCTATTTCTTTTCAGTCATTTCTTCAAACCCGAAAGACACTTTTTCTACTTCCAATAACTCTGATGTAGAGAAAACCCAAATCAGATTGAATTAACCTAAGCCTTAATGTTTTTGAAAGACAGAACTTAAGGCGGGGGGGGGGGGGGGGGGAATGATCAGTTTAAAATAGAAAATAAATTCAGATAAGCCTAAAAATGTTGACATTAAGTAGAGATTTAAGGAAACCAATGAGCTTAATAATCAAAGATGTTTTAAGGGCAAGGCATGTTCTTACACATTCTATTTTTACGTTATTATCCTAATCAAAACCATGCTGCGTTCAACAAATAAAAATGAATTTCCCAGTGTGAACACAAAGGAAATGCAGTGAGTTACCAATTCTTTTAAAATTCTAATACTCTCTTTGCCCTCACATAGAATTTGAATATAGAATTATTAATCAAAGTCATACCAATGAATACAAAGTTAGCTTACCATAATAAAACCCCAAACAACCCAAACTATTTACAATTACAACAACAGGAAGACTATTCACTGAAAAAGCTCATAAAACATTACATTCAATTCTTCAGCTTTCACAGTTTTGCCTGACATTCATGTATGCTGAAATGTCTGTACTTCCTTAATGTTTCGTGTCACAGAAAGCAACAGAAGGGCACTGCACTTTTGGCAGGTGGAAGTGGTGCTCCAGGTTCATACAAATCAAGCCCAGGAAGGCTTGTCAGCAGAGAAAGCTCATTCTCTGCTCAGGAACACCTAAGAGAATGAAGCAATCTAATAAATGCACTGGTATGTCAAAAATCTGTTTTAATTAAGCTAGGATAAGAAAAAAGATAAAAAAAGAGAAAATTTCCTACAAACAGTAAAATTTCTCCTTGCACTGAATTATGTACAAAGAAAATCCGTTCACTCATTTTTGCATGTGATCTTGCTATGTTGTGTATTTCTGATGTCTTGTAAGAATGCAGACAAGCAATACCCCACTCCTAGCTCAGTACAACTTCAAAAGGTAGTACTGCTCTGTTTCAAAACAGTGTTAAATTTACTGTATTTACAAGTCTGTAGGCATTTGAAAACAGACTATTCAGAATCACCAAAGCATCAGTTATTTTGCTTTTCTTCTGTATTATAAGTAATTAGAATCAAGAACTTGGAAACAGGTGGAAAAGGAGGACATCAGTGATGTTGTGAAAACTCAAGCAAGGCTTTCTCAGATCATGATGCATAAATATCTACACCTCTCCTGGTATCTCAAAGATGCACATTCCTCTAAACAATCCAGCTGCTAATTTTACATTTAATTGCTGCCCCCAAAAATTACTTCCTGAAGCGACGGTTTAGTACCTTCTAAATTCTACTATTGTTACTACTAAACAGCAATTAACTGTTAGAAGTTGATGGCATTATCCATTATTACAGCAATAAATCTTAATATTATTTTTATTCTGTTCCTCCTCTGATCAACAGCTGATTATGAAATAAAAAGCAGAGCATACATTTATCAAAATGATTTAAGGGATATGATAAAATTGAGACACTTAGTATATAAAGGTTCTGATGCCAAATTTAAGGACAATTTAAACTCTGATGAATTTGGCTCAATGTTTATTCAGCTATGCTGTTACTTACGCTGTTGGAGTTACTTTTAAACACATTTTTTTTTTAAATTCTCTAAAGAGCATTAATTAATTTGGCCCCAAAAGACTATCAGTCTATAGAAAGACACTTTCAACTTTAAAAATAATTCTTTTTCAAAATGTATTTCAATAATCATCTTACCAATGTAATTGCACATAACATTAGAAAAATAACATCACCTTTCCAAGTATGTTACTACATGCAACAGCAGATGGATTCCCATTTGTAGTCTGTTTCCCTCTTCTCAAGAAATAGCTTAAAAAGTTTAACCAAACTCTTTAAAACGTTTCCATCGAACACTTACTTAAAAAGGTATGGCCTATTAAAAGCGTATTTGTTCAGAGGAAGAGCTTGTTTGGTTTGCTGTTTCTAAGCAAACTAATAAAAGAATCCAATTGGCAGCAAAATCTTTCTCCAGGTTTAATAGACACCTGCATATCAGCATCAGGACAATGTAACTGCATTCCTGCCGGGATTAGTTCACGATATTTAGCTAAAGTTGTTTGAACTCTCTTTATATTCAGGACTAAGTACAGTAGTTGGATTACAACAGAAGTTAAGACCACCAGCAAGAATACTCCTCTCCTCAAAGCATTTTCCCTGCCCCTCCCAACAAGCCTTTTCTATTCCCTACTCTTGTTTCTAAATACATCTACTAAGGCTAAGTGAAAGATCTCCCTCTCCATTCAGTTTGGATTTTAGCAGCTTTTAATATTCATTCCTTAATGCAGTGTCAGCGTGCTCACCTCTTGCTCTACAGAGTGTTATTGATTTGCAGTGAGAAGCAGAGAAATGCCTAGTAACTCCTCCGTAATTTATTCTAGCTCTAAAGCTTTTCACTAGAGTCAGTAGACTACCTAATAGCGTAGTCAAAATGAAGACAAATATCTTCTATGACAGAAAACTGCGGGGAAGGTGGCATGAATTAAAGAGTATGGAAATAAACACCTTAAACAAACCACCTCAGTGGGAGACTGACATTGTCTGTCTGCCAATGAACTGCAGACAAGATGCTTAGAAAAGCCTTGTAACAAAGAAAAAGCTGCATATTGTTCGAGGGTTCCCATGTCAGCACCACCCCTGAAGCCAGAAACATTAATAACTTGTCTTTTGCTTTTCTTCTTTCTGGGGAGGAGAGGGGAGTTGAAATCAAAACAAACAAACAAAAGTATCTAAAGAAGATCACTTTTACTGCTAGTTGCAATCTGTCCATGCCAAGTACTAATGTAAAATGCTGGGGGCGAAGGTTTCTTGGTTTTGTTTTGAAAGGGGTAACAGAGTCCCACAATTTGGCTGAATTGTAAAAAGCTTCAGACACTCCTTACCAGAGACTCTCCACTACATCAGCTCAGAAGCCAAGCTTGCCGATTTGATGAGGTAATTAGCCTTCCTTACATCTTTTCCTAATTATAGCTACCTTTTTCCTTCTTTACATACTTGGAAAACACTTTACTAAATTTAGTAACAATGAAATGTTACTAGCGTATCATTCCAATACAGGATGAGACCCAAGTACTCCAACAACCCATTGCAATCTGACTTCAACAGAAAGCAATCTGGTGGAGCGGGCTGTGGAAGGAAGGCACAGGAAAGTACAACATGCTCTAACATCCCTCAGTCTAAATCATCAGTGGACTAGGACAGAGGTGGATGACAGGAGGCAGACTGCACTACAGTCATGATGCAGCCTGAGGTAGTGTCTGCTGGAAAGACAATAGTCCATTCTCCACGTCTATGCAGTAAATGGCCTTCTCTCTGCAGCTACCAGCTAAGATTATAAATCAGCATGTTTTGCAATATTAAAAGCCACTCCAGCTGCAAAGGAACCAAGATCATAAATTTTTTTCAATGCACCTTTGAACAGCATCAGGCAGTAGTGAGACTTTCCTGAGAACGTTAGACAGCTGTAAAATAGTGGCTTCAAATTTAGTTTCTATTACAGTAGATGGAAAAGACCTCTATGAACTATTTAATTAACAGATCAAGTCAGTAAGACCGATGAGGAAAAAATTCAGCTCTGAACAAAAGGTTTTAACTGCATTTCTTAAAAAGATTACATTTTATATTCTATTTGATGCTTTTTAATTGAATTAAGGAAAAAAACCTGGGTTGAAGAACATCTCAGGATCTCATCTCCCTATTGCTATTAATGCATGTCAATTTAACAGTGGGTATACAGTTTGAAGTATTTGTCAAAAGGATCAGCATGCTAACTAGAGGTCTGGGGAATCCACACACTAGCTCTTCCTCAAACAGGCATGAAAAAGGTCATTGCTAATCAGTTTCTTTCCTCATATGAAGTCAAATGGCTCTTAATCTCCAGCTGATCACTTAATTTACCAAAAAGGAAAGTAGACTACTTTTTCTACAACTCAACAGCAGCTGTAGTTCCCCTCACATGTTACCTATGCAAACTGCATCTCTGCTGTACACTAGACCTGGTTATTGAAGAGCAGGTTTGGAGTGGAAGGGGAAAAGGAACATTGTAGTATCTGCCATGACCATTAAAGAATCCTTGAATTCTCTGGCTAATGATGATCAATTCCTGCAATTATTGGTCAGTGCTTTCACTGAGACTTGGACTCTGAATGTGAGAAGAAGAGCATGTTATGAAATATGAATGGATGCCACCAGTATAAGAACTGCAGTTACTTTTCTTTAAGTCCAGTTATGCTCACCATGAACCAAGAAGGGAGCCTACTGGCTAGCACATTGTCTGTAATAGTGGACACAGAGACAGAACAAGCTATGCCACAGATTTCTAAGACAGGACCCCTAAGAAATGAAGCAGATGTGAGAGTTTCATGGGCTCTGTTGAACAGATTAAGCGATGATATAGAATACTATATCCTTTTCTGCTTCTTACAGCAAGTCTGGACACAGTCCTGGTCTCCAGCATAACCAAGATATTCTAGATCTTTTTTTTCTGTCCAGGAATAAAGATATTCATATAACAAGGAGCAGCTTCATTCCTCCAGCTTTAAAGCAAAGATGAAAAAGAATTGTCATGAGGCAACTGGAAAAACATTGCACATGAAGTATTGTTTTAGCCCACCATCACTAATGGTAAAGCTTATCTTAAAGAAAAGTACCAAAGTTAATTTTGGTCCAAACTTTAAATAACAGAGTGAATGTTCTGCACTGGCTAGGATCAAAGGCTACAAGTTCCATTTCCAGCTCAGCCACAGACTGCTTAACAGTCCTGACAAACTCATTTCTTCTTTTTTTACGCCTCAACCTTTCTTCTGTTTGCGGTGGATAAAATAAAATGAGATTCCTTATGCTACATTGTATTTGTTGGCACAACTGAGTATCTACAGACAGTGAGATGTGAGCATAACTATACTTAAAAATCTTGCCATAAACACACTTCTTTTCACAGTTCCAACAAAAACAAAATGCCATTTGCCTATATTATTACCAGTGGTATTAAGACAGTCATACTTTACAGTGTACCACTGTAAATAAAGACACAAAGAACTCAAGCTGTAAGGTACAACACTGAGGAGAAAATGCAAGAGATTCTATGCTGTCATTGTATATAACACTAGTCACCGCCTGCATCCATTCAATGATCTACAAGTGCTTGGAGCCACCAAAACAGAGTGATCGGGGTGGGTGGGGAGGATGACACCCAAAACCACCACTACCACCCTGAAAATCAAAGAGAAGCACTCAGTTTGAGTTCACTGTCATGTTCCTGGCAAAATGTCTGCTGAAGTGCTGCAGAGAATTTTATAGGCCTAGAGGAGACACTGAAGAAATACAAACAAATCAATGAATACCAGCAGTGAGAGATAAACAGTTTCAAATGCTTTATACAACTAGAATCACTTTGCAGCCAGATTCATTGCCAAGATGAAGACTTGGAAGGCTTCTGTCAGACTATTTCCAATTACAGTGCTTTATGAAAACACAGGGGATACAGTATGTGTTGATGAGAAAAACCAGTGTATATACAGGCTCATCAGCCTCAAGCAGAAAGCACTGAGGTAAGTACTAGTTGTTATGGATATGTCTGCAGAAGTAATGGGTGTTATTGCATCTAACCTTCAGTTTTCATTTATTTTGTATTGGAGGGTGTGGGCGTGTGCTAAGAGATTTATGTTTTATGTTATAAACTTTTGTCTGCCACAAAATCCTAAAGTGTTCTTACATTGTGTGACTGAAAAATAGCTTCAAGCGATGAGTTTAATGTAAAACCAGAGGAATCAAATATGATATTTAGAAGACTTTAGAATACCTTGAAAAATGCACTGCGGATTGTTCTTTTAATCAATTTGTGTATTGCTCAGAAGTTTAAGAACTATTCTTTGATAAGCAATGAATATAAGCTGTTTCTCACTGAGTACACACAATTAAATTTGAATAGTTTTCATGACAGAACTGATACACAACTAATTTGTGTGTTCCTCGTGTCAACTGACTTCTTATGCTAAGAGCTGTTTTTCTAGTGACTGATACTATACTGGGAAAAAAAGCTCAACCATTATTGATGACCTCACAGTTACTACATGAGGCACACACAAGCTAGAAATACCATCATATTCTAGACATTTTCCTTTGTATGCATAAAAGATAGGAGGAAAGATTCTAAAGACCAGAAGAATCAACTATCAGACAAAACTCTAAATCAGTTTTTGGTATTGATACCCAGTAATGAAAGGTACACATCTGATACCAGCTGTGTGGTTTTGGTTTTTTTTTGTTTGGGTTGGGTTGGGTTTTTTTAAAGTAAATTTTAATTTCAGTAAGAAAACTCATAGTTACTAATAAGAGAGAGTCTGTGTTCTAGGCCTTTCTGTTAGGTAAATCTGACAGCCCTGGAAAAAGTTGTTTTATGCGTTCTGTATTTTTAAATGAAAAACGCAACTTACTTTGTCCTATTTAGGTAATGTTTGTTTGTTTGTTTTTAAAATATATATAGACCCCAGCTTACCAGATTTGGAAATCAGTCAAGTGAAAAATCAGATTCCTAGATTTTTATCCCAGTGAAGCCAACTTCACAAGTTTGACTTATCGAGACTGTGTATAGAGTTTGGAAGCTATGGGCCTACAAAGCTCAAAGATCATGATTTGAAAAGCACTATATTAAATTAAAACCTTGGCCTGTTTCCTTGGATCTCCATTCTCCATTAAACCCAAGCCTGAAAAACTTTTCCTCCTCTGCTTCACTCCTCAGCTGTCAGCAGTCCATAAAGATAGTTTGTGCTTACATGCATGTTTTGGTCAGATGAACACAGAGAAGCAAGAGAGAAAGCCTTCAGTTCTCTCTTCCAATACTTGGAGCCCAAGATGCTCCAGCAGCCTACAAGAAGAGTTGCGAGGAAGTCATCTTTCAGCCTCTTCAACAGCCTTTGACAACTCAAGTTTTTAGAAACTTTTGCTTTGTTACAATCTCTAACAAACATCTACTGCATTACAACAATGAACAATTTCCTGAGGCCTGTAACCTGGCCAAATTTGAACAGTTTTCATTAAAAAAAGTCCTCTTTGACCTCTGTTAAATTCTAAAACTTGTTCCAAAACAGAGATATGGATCATCTGAATGAAATGGATGTCCTTTCTTTAACATTAGGAAAACACACTTTCTCCTATTTTTCTTTAAAAATCACATGAAATTTTTTATTAAAAATTACCAACAAAGATCATGTCCAAAAGCAGACATGGAACACAGAAACGCCCAGTACAAACGGTTTAGATGTGGAAAGGATATAATTAAAAACATTTTTGAAATGGAAAATGGAAGTTCATTGAGAAGTCTTACCACAATTTCTTTACAGATCTTAGGTGGCTCAGTATTTTAGAAGTTATCTGTTGAACAGGTATAGAACAAGGAACAATCATAAACAAATAGTCTTACTGACAAAACAAGAGCATCTTGACAATATGAACACAGAAGGAGATACTATCTAGCAGAACTTTCCTTTCTTCTGCTCTTCTAAGTATTTCTTCAACCCCTCTCCTTTACTTTGAAACAAGAGTGGAGAGAATAACCTGCCAGATAACTTTGCACCTTATCTATTTAATAGAAGCCAATCTTTGAAAGGGAAAACTAAACTCTTCCCAGTTTGGAATTTCCCAGCTTAGTTTGTGCCAGATACCGGCACCACCTACATTTATTTCTTGTTCTGTTTTTCCAAATCTCCTCTAACTTTTTGACTGCTCCCTGAGTTTGTTTTTTGCAAGATCCGTAATTTCAGCTACCTCCACACTCACAATCTGAAACATTCTTTGAAGATCAGAGTTGGCAAAGGGAATCAGTTCAGACCAAAAGGACAGCAAGTTCTTAGATGTACGTATTTTCTGATCTCATCTGATGTTAATTTTGTCATCACAATCAGCTGCACTACTATTTCTTCTGCAATATCAGGATCAACTGAACTGCTTTTAATACAAGTCCTGCTATTTTTAAGCTTTAATGAGGTTCCCAAATAATTTGCCACAGAATAGAATTTACCATCATCCACCTATATATGGGAAGGGTGACTGAAATGAAAGAAAATGTGGGAAAAAAATAAAAATCAGACTAATACGGAAATAGAATTTCGAATAGGTTTTCTGGCTTCATGAAGAGATTTAGCTAGGAAGTAGATTATATCTGTAATTCCAAAATTATGGCACATTCTTCAGAAAAGTACTCACCTTCAATACGCTAAGGCAGCCAGTCAGAAATCAGTAGTAAAAAAAAGATTTTTGTTCTTGCAAAAATCATTGCTTCAGTTAAAAAAAGAATGCTTTTAACAGTTACTTTAGTTGTATATTTTAACAGTTTAAATTTTGTAAATTTTGACCATACACACCAAAAAAAAAGAACCGAAAAAAAAAAAATTCCTAAAAATGCATACACTCCTGAAACTAGCTCAAGAGTACGAAGAAATTTTAAGCTAGGAATGTCAGCCTACTGAAACAGACAGAACTCCTGAAAACACCAGTCCCAGAAGACTGGTACATCTTCTAGGTGGAGGTAAATTCTTTAACTCTCATCATGGTGAGTAACACTGAAGCTGTTCTCCCATGTTCTCAGCAATATCAGGCCATAAGGAACTTTTCACTCCATTGGATAAGCAGCAGCATTTCTTCCCTCCTGCCCCCAGCCACATCTCGCAACTGTTTCTGGGAGGACTCCCAGTTTCAGGAATTGGTACAATTCAGCGTGATTGCTGCAGTCTCGCTATGCCTGGAACTCCATGCACCCGACAAGCTACTGGCATTTGGCTCCGAGCTTAACCAGAAAATACGACTGTATGTGAGAACTGCTATAACTCTTGTTTATTTTACCCATTCTAATGTGTTCTCTCTGTCTTTCTCTCTCTCCTTCTCCCCCCCCCCCCCCCCCCCCGCAACCTGCTTATAGCAGCTATGCAGCATTTTTTTAACTTCAGAGGAAATCTGAAGACCAACAAAAAATGCTCTCCAAAACTAAAATTCAGGTCTGTATTTGACCTGCCAAATGAACATGTACTGTCACCAAAAGACAAGCCAGACATTTGAACTCTCAAATACTGCTAGGACAGAGAGCAGCTCGCCTGTTCAGATGAGCAACCAGTCTTTTGAGACCTCAGAGATAAACCAGACAAAATACTCAACAAGAACAAAAGGTACGGTAACAGTGTGGAAGAGCTGGAGCCTAAGATAAGAACACAAACAGGGGGGAAAAAAGGCTTTCTGAATTTAATAGTTTTGCAAAGCCAAATTTAACTCATAAAACTAAGTCATTTGAAGCTGAGCATAAGATTTTATCCTTCATTTCCCATGACTTCTAGAAATCACAGAGTGCATCATACCAACTCAAAACTGCAGAAAAAATTATAGAAAAACTGTTTGTACTTTGATACTTCCCCCATCACAAGTTTGGAAAGAATGTAACTATGCAAATTCAATTTACAGCATGCTACATACAGTGATAAATTTCTGCATGTCATATGGAAAACTGTTTCTGTCTTTGATGCTGTATCCTGGTTTTGGCCGGGATGGAGCTAATTTTCTTTCCAGTAGCTACTGTGTTTCGGATTTAGTATGTGAAGAACGTTGATAATACACTGAGGTTATTAGTTGTTGCGAAGAGATCAAGGACATTTTTGAGCTTCCCAGGTTTTGCTCATGTGCAGATGCAAAAAGCTGGGAGGGGTATAGCCAGTATAGTTGACCCAAACTGGCTAAAGAGAGTATTCCCTACCATAGATGTCATGCCCAGTATAAGTGCGGGTCGGACAGTGGGCCAAGTCCCTTTTTTTCCCTCTTTTCATTCATTTGGGCTTTTTCATTCGTTTGTTCGGCTGTTTATTCCCTCGCTTGCTCTCTCTGGAACTTGCTGTTCCAAGATTGCTGCTTGGGACGGGCTGTATTAGTCATCGGGTGGTGAGAAATTGTGCGTTTGCTTTATATCTATTATTGTTATATCTTTTATTATTATCATTATTAATATATAATATAATAATTATTATCTTTGTCTTCGCTGTCCTGATGAACTGTTTTTATCTCAACCCATGAGTTTTCCTTTCTCTCTGATTCTCCTCCCCACCCCACAGGGGAGGGGGGGGAGTGGTGAGCGGCTGTGTGGTATTGAGTTACTGGTTGGGGTTAAACCACAACATGCTGTTTCCTTCCTAGGATGTGAGAGAGTAAGCAATACTATTCAAAACCAAAATTAACTCAGAAAATAAGAGATACAAGAAAGGAACAGGTATTTACAAAAACATTTTTCAGGTACTTTAGACAGTTATTAAGATGGATTTGGTTTATATGCTATATAGCCTCTGGCATAAGCTTAGAAGAAGAAGTGGCTTGATCCTGCAACCCTTCTTCACACAGCTTAATCTTACTGCCTTTGAGGAGTAACATACATGATAAGAGGGTACACAATGGGGGCCCTGAGATCAAATAACTCAGATAGACAGACACCAAAGTAAAAATAGTATTAGAAGAACTGAGTCTAACTGGTTAAGAACTAGGTGCAAACAGGACTGAAGACATTTGTTTTTAGAATTCTTGTGACGCATTACATTCATCTTTTGGGCTGTCAAGCCATGGTGACAGCACTGGCAGCAGAACACAGAAGATGAAGTTAGAGAATGCTCTTATCAGATGCTCCCACTCTCTGAAATAATCACGGCAGTAGTGGCAGACAGACGTAGGCTGCCCTGTGAAATCAGGTAGTGCCTTCCACAAACTGCAAGCCAGGCAGCACTGTAGCATATTGGTAAGTGTAGTAAAAGTTCAACTCTTGAAATAGCTGCAATAGTGGCAAATAGGTAGACTGCACTGGGCCACAGCTCCAGAAACAGAGCAGAGATTTTACTTTTCAAAATATTACTGCTGTCATGCAAAAGGACTCTGAGGTCAGACCTCTCCAGCGAAGCAGTCAAAAATGGAAGCAATTAATTTGTCATTACTGAGTTTATCAGCCAGGATAAAATGAAGCGTGCAGGAACTGTACCCTACGAAGCCTCAGATAAATGGTAATTTGCTCTGTGAAAAGTTCATGAGGCAAAAACAAGACCTCTGATACATAATACATCGTGGCTAAGAGAGGACAAGGGTGGCAGTGCTCCTGAGAACAAGCTTTCTTCTGAGTCAGAATTCAAAGTTTCAACTCACATGAAAGTTAAAATTTTTATGTCTGCTTACATTTGTGCTAGGTGATGGCACAGTGAAAGGTGATGGAGATGAGAACTTACAAGAAAATGAGATCATGTCATTATTAAGGAACAGGAAACCAGTACCCCAACAAAATAATGTCAAGGAAATGATCATCAGGGACAACAGCAGGCTAATACAAGCACTGAGATACACGAGTATGCCCATAAATCATGTGAGCTCATCAGCTATCACGACCTTGATTTTTGCACGAAGTGTTACGCTTTTGTCCCACTTTCATACTTTCTACGCATTTTCCACTTCCTAGGTATTCAACAGAACCACTTCTGTAGAAGTGAGAGAGTCCACATATTCAGCCCCGCCATGTGGCTCACGATAGCCTGCCACAGCTGCCTAAACTCCTGCAATGGCCTGACACCTTTCAGTACAGGATTATGACATCTTTCAGCAAAGCCTTTTGGAGTTTAAATGGTTTGTCTTAAGGCTCTCAGTAGAGAACCACAGAGTTTCATGAATCATTGCAAAGATGGAAATACCTGCTGTCAACAAACAATCAGATCACAACTGTTTCACATAAAACCAGAGGACAGATGTATCCGGAGTGGTCCCACTTTGCATTGCTTTACCAGTGGCTCAGAAAACAAGCAGCTGTGGAAGTCGCAAGAGCACACACCCTAGATGAATAAAGTGTTTTCACTGCGATTGCTTCCGTTCTTTTTGGAAAGGTTCATTACTGGAATTTTCACTATTAGGGGCATTGATCCGATTTCCTTTAGACATCTTGCTGTGTATGTCCTGGTCCACATCCACATGACACAGGACTTCCACAGAGGCAAAAAATGCCATCTAAACAATACCTCATATCAGCCCGTTTGTTTTCTTTATGAACATACTGCAAATGGGTATGTTCCAGCAATCTCTATTTGCACCGGACTTTGGGAGACTGGAGAGCACTTAAGCAGTGGCACTCCTTGGAGGCCACTAGCAAGGATGTCCTCAAGGTGACAGCATGTTTTAGATGTGTTACACATGATGACTGCATAGTATTTTAGAAGAAGGATGAAGATACATACATCATCAAGATAGGGAGACAGCAATGAGGTATTTCAATGATTTTTATTACCTTTAAAAATACATGCTAACGTGACAGTGCTAAGAATCAATACAAACCCAACTGATACAAAGTGTCTTCAACTACAGTAGTTGGGGAGCACCAGAAAAAATGCACTTCCAGTTTTTCATGGGGTTAGCAATGGAATCTGCTTATGATGTTTTGACAACGTAAGCACTTAGGTGCTTTGTTAATCAGCTTTTGAAACATGGAGTTCAACATTTTGGAGCAAAAAATTGGTTTAATGAACACAAGAAAATGAGATGAAGATTGTTCAAGTGATTAGCCATTTTTCTTCATCACATTTCAAAAGGCAGATCTGTGATACAGACCTAGAGATGCTAGAGTATGTCCCAAAGGTAACTTCTTTAGGAAAACGTAATGTTTCAGGGAATAAGTGACAATATTCTGAGTTGTGTTAACAGAAAATATCAGATACTACTCTATGCAGCTGGTCATTTTTTTCTGGATTTCACACTCTTCCCCCTCCTTTCCCCACATATATTCCTAGCATTTAATTTTCTTTTACAGTTCACATACCAAGCCCCTATAGAAGTCTCAAAATTATAGTCAAAACTCTGAATGCCAGTGTAATCAAAAAGACTACTGAGAAAAAAAAATTATCTGTAGTTCTTCATAACTTGTGATTTTATATACACATTTGCTAAGTTTTACATGTGAAAGAACTTCATTAGCCCTTCTCCAAAGTCACCTAGAGGTAATACCACATGAAACAGTTTTTTCTCTTTTATATGGGGTTTCTTTTAAGATTAATACCTCAAATACCTGATTTGGAGAATTTAGCAATGAGCAAACTCAACCACTTCTACAAACACCATCCGCTCTCCTTCTTAGGAATGAGAAAACCTTTCAGGATGCTCAACAGACTTCATTTTCAAGAATCATAATGCAGAGATAACCCACCATCTGTACAAGACATTCTTAGGGGGAGCCAAATGATATGTTCCATACAGATTACAGAGAAATGCACATCATAAGCCACATAGTTGTAATTTAATGGAGTTAGGAGTCACATCACAGACACAAAATGATGCTTCTCAGTACGTGTATAAAGGAACTATGGTTTCATCTCTGAAAAAAGAATATATAGACGGTGCCCAAGGTTAAAATTATCTCAATTTCCAAAGCAGTCACATTCTCAGACAAAGAGTTGTAACTTTCTTGCCAGCATTTCTTTCAAAGACAGTGTTCTACATCAGAGCTCAAGACTCCAAATTGAATCAGGGAAGACAATTATTAAAAGGACACAAGGTAAGACTGACAAAGGATGTCTAATCAAATTAGACATCTGCTGTACAAGCCACGGAACAAGACAACAACAACAGAAACTTCTGTCCTTCACTCCCAGATCCCTTTGTTCGCTCCCCTCTCCTCGTCCACTAGCATTACAACACTTCACGTTTCCAGGTCGTGTTGTAACAGACTCAAGACAACCATTATACTACTGAGGCAAATGTATATACATTTTATTCTGATGTATTACGTGACACAGGATAGAATAATACAAACATTTATTTCCCAGAGATGTTACAGAAGTAAAGCTATGATAACAGATGAGTAAGGTCTCTGTTTCCAGTCTAAGTAATCTCATACCTGTTACCATGACACACACAAAAATGCTAGCACAGCTATCAGCTAAAAAATGAACTCTCCCACAGAAGTCTAGTTTGAAACTCAAAGTTAGCAAGTGTGTTTCTATCAGCTTGGGATCATGCCTCAGGAGACTTACACAGTTATTAAGTCTCTCTTCAGGTGCCCAAGGAAGTTAGAAATTCAAACGGAGTTTCAAGAAGAACAAACACATACTCCAAACCTATTAAAACAATTTAGGGAGCACTAAATACAGTAATTCCCTGTTGCAATTATATTAATGATGGTGCGAGGGAATTTCACATCAAGAAGCCTCAGAAAAGTCTAATAGTAGTTAAATACATTGGAAAGCTATTAAAGGAAATCTGCATTTATTTTATTTAAACCAGCTGCATAAAAGTTCTGAAGGAATAAGATGCAGTTATTACCATAAGCAAAGCTCAAAGTTGCTCAGATTCAATTTGTAGCCATTTTAAACTGAAATACCTGCACTCAAGAGCCAAAGAGAAGAGGTAATTGTCACGGCTCAGTTTTATTTATTTATTTAAATTCATCCAACATTCCTCTGAAAATTAACATTTTTAAAGGAAATATTTTCAAGTAAAACATTAATGTATTTTCCCCCAAGAGTAAAACAATTAGCACAGCAGGTTTTAATCAAGTGATTTACATTCCCCTACCCTGAACTCTCCAACTACAAGCATCACAAATAATATCTCTTTTCAGATATCAACAGGCTAAGAAATGCCAGTTGTAATTACAAACTTTATGAAGTTGACAAATGCACTCATAGTAACAACTGCTCCTTACCCCCACGAACTCTCATAAACCTGGGCTAAACCTAATGGATTCAGCTCTTCTGTAACCATACTCTAGCAGTTCTCAAGAGACTCTTTTGGAAATTCTCTTGCACAAAACTAATTAAACAGTATCAATCTAGCAAGTTACTTGTAATCTAGGAATGTTTGAGAGGATGAGATATCTAATTGTACAAGGATTTAAACCAGGGAACTGTAAATCAAAAAGCAGTAGCTCTATTACTGATTAAGAAAGACTATAACAGTAATCTCACTTTGCAGATCTCCAGCAATTATATGAGAAGAGCACCCTGATCTGTTTCCAAGTACTGTGGAAATCTGAGCAGCGTAGTTGTATCCCTCAATAGCAGAATTTCATAGCACTTTAAATTCATTAATCTGTCCCCCACTTTTTGCATCTGAGACCAAACTGTGCATTCGTTCATCATTACCTCTCAAAAGCACCTCCATAGCTACTTCTAGAATGGTCTTTTTAGAATAAAACTTCTCTGACCTGAACCCACATAACTTTATCCCAAAACTCAGCTTAGAAGATCGACTGTTTTATGAACATGAGGAAAAGCCAAACCAGTTTCCATCGGATTTGTTATATGTCACTTATACCTTCCCTCTCCACCTCAGTGGCCACCCTGCCTTCCACAGCGGTACCTCTACTGTCCTCAGACTCTTCCCTGCCAGTGCCAACGCATGCACCCTAAATCCCACGTATGCTATCCTCAGCTTCCACACGTATCCCCGCAACATCCCACTGCTTTAAATATGCAAGCCTATGCCTGTCACTGGCCAGGCAGAAACAGCCCTGTTTGAGCTCCATGCACACCAAGTGACTGCCAAATAAAGGGAAACGCGACAGTTCTCCCTGTCACTTACTCTGCAGAGGCAATGATCTCCCCCATCCCCCAAAGTCTGCATAAAGTTTCTGGAAACTTATTATCTTTGAGATGTCAATGCCACAGTTGAACTGTAGCGTACACCTGCCAACACATTCAAAAGCTATTAGAAGGAGATACAGTGGTCCTTAACTTTTGTTCCTAGTGAACCTAAGGAAGTAACCAACTGCTGTCATCTTCCAGGAAGGGCTGGGTAAGATTTACTGTAAATGTGTGCATGCATTTTATTATAAAAAACAGAAAACAAACCAAACAAAAGAAAATGAATTGCTTAGCATGTTACCACCTCCATGGTTTATTAATTCCTCTAACCGTAAGCTTTGTAGAGAATGTAGAAGCAATGATCACTTGACCCTGACGTGGCTTCCCCTCTTCTACCCTTCCATGACCTATTGCAGCATAACTATAAAGATAAAAGGAGCAACATCCAAAACCTTAAAACCAGCAACAGCCTGCTCTGACAGCCTCTTATTTCCTAAGCATCTTTGCAGCAGCATGACTGCCATCCTGGGGGTGCTTTTCAGTATGTTTGCTGTACAGTGGAAGCCTCCATTGCTACGGGTGCGCACACAGTAGCGTTTCACGCCTTAGCATGGTGCAAAGGCAGCAAGGCCGCTCTTCCTGTTTTTAAAGGCAAACAGAACGGAATGTTCAACCACACTAAAACTGAGAAATTGTTCCAGCTATTATCTGTTTTCAGTCACTTTCTATCGCTGTCCTCATACACCCGATCTACTTCCTGTAATTACAGAACAAATATGACAAAACTGCTACTTGTTGCAAATCATTTGTAATAATTCAGCCTTTTGGTGCTGGAATGTGAAACTGCTGATGGGGGACAAACATTCATGACACACACGCCAAGGTTATGAAGCTGCATGTGATTCCTGATAGCCCTGGCATGCTTCCAGCTGCGTTAGGTTAGAGAATGACATGGGAAGTCACCAGATTGTTACCGAGACACCAAACACGGAACAATTGCAAAATAGACTTGGGGATAGGGGGGAAGCTGGACACCTAGACAGTGTGAAAGGTTATAGGGTACTTATGCTAGAGGCCATAGCAGGTTTTTTCCATCTCGGTTCTCTTGCTTAACACTTCAGCTTTAGGAGCAATACACTAAGGAAAAAATACCAATCTCTTTTTCACACCCTTAAATAGATGATAAAAGCTGTGGGAGAAGAGGGATCATGACTCAAGTTTTAAAATTCAGGTCTTATCTATTCTAGAAGACCACAGTGACAAAGCACTAGTGGAACAATGAAATTGCAATATGAAGCAGCAGCAGAGTGATTTATAATTAAGCTCTGTTTCACTGCTTTCTTCTTCTTTCCAAATCTAATACCTAATCAACATTTTGGGAAAGCAATCTGTGTTAATGGTTCAACAATTCAGACCCTGAGGTTAAGTACAAGACCTCACAGTAAAAATCTGAGTCCCATAAAAGGTTCTCCATTAGGACTCTACCTAATATCATACCACCGGCACCATATGAGGAAGCGAAAGCAATTCAATTTAAAATAAAATTACCTGGAAGACTAATTATTCCACCTAACTCTTAAGGCAAATTCCTTTATGTTCTGAATTAAGAACCTGAGGCAGAGAACAATTAAAACTATGTTCAGTTGTTTCTTTAACATGTAATACTTCAAGATCTACATGTACTACAGTTTTAAGCGATTTTTAAATGAAATATTCAGAACAAATCAGGGTTTCTTGCCTCTTATGGTGTTTTGCTAAATACTGATTTCTGCAGCGTTGTTCAACAGCAAAGTGCTTGTAAGACGACTGGCAGAGAACCACTCTACTGTGCAATACACATGAATGAACCCTCTATGGTTTTCATTAAAAATCTGATTAAAACATATTTAATTTTGATAATTTATTACATTCCTCCACAGGATTTTTCCAGTCAGAACTCCTGATGAGTAGTTGTTTGCCAAGCACTGAAGCTTTAAGTAAGTTAGTTCACCAAGGATGCTTCAGGTCCTTCTAGCAACCTCACTCCCACAGTGTAAACCTTCATGTTTTTGGCTACTGTCAAACAAAATCCAGCCCTGTGGTCTAGGTAAGTCTGCTTAGGACAAAGACTAATGGCCATTTCCATGTCTGGTCAATTAAGTCATTCTCCTGAGTCTCGAAACAACAAAACATAGACAGTAAAGTCTCTTAGCTGGGGTGAAATGACCATTTATAAATCATATGATGCAATCCTCATCATTACCTTCTCTCAGCAGAACGCAAAATAAAGATGTCAGCATGAAAGAAAGTGCAATAGTGCAAGGAAGATAAGAAAAAGATCACTCAGTGAGAAGGGACTAGTGTGGAAATTAGAAGACCGTGGTTCAACCTTAATCTGCCCATTCTAAACAGCTAGGACAAACTTCTTTATTTGCCCTCCTCAAAAACGATAGCTATCCCATTCAAAACTAGCTTAATTTATGAGAAGGTGGATGGTGTGAGACCATATTATAGAAGAAAACGCTATTATGAGCCAAATATGTTAGTTCAGCTTTGCTAAACTGCTGGCACTACTGGCTGTATCCCCAGCGCATAGTATTTTCACATACAACATGCTCACATTTTCCCTCAGAAAGAGGGAGAACAGGACAAAGTAGAGCTACTGAATGGAGAGAATGGGGGGAGCAGAGACATCCAATGGAGTTTCCTCATACTGCTCTCTAACCTGCTTCTGTGACACAGCAGCAGGCTAGCTTTTCTTCCTTTTAAACGCAGATAAACCTGGCGATTATTTAACAGGAAATGCAATGTCAGTATAACCATCAGCAGCGCACATACCCTTAATTTCCCCTTTAGCCCTGAAGGATGTCTTCTGATTAAGTTTAGAAGACGCACCAACAGCCATAGGAGGACAAAGCTCTGTTTATTAATGCAATAAAAATAGACTAACTCTGCATGTCACGCTGCAGTAACGGGCACCAAAATAGTATTTTGCTTCTTAAAAAGAGTGCTCTCTCACAGCAGTACTGACAGCATTCATACCCACCAGGAAACTCTGCAGACAGTCCCTTTAACATTTAGCTCACGTACCACCGAAGAACACATCTCCATCACTTTTGGATACATTCTTCCAAATTACTGTCAGAAGTGACTCTGCTTAATACATGAGAAAGCAGCCATCTCTTTAAGCAGTGGCACAGAAACAATTATTTATAATGTGCAGCCTATTGGGCTATTAGCCCATTTCTGCTTTTTTGTACTGGACTTCTGCTACCAATGATACTTTCACTTGAAACCCACCATCAAAAGCATAACCTTTACAATCTGGTTTATTCTCAGGCAGTGCACAGAACTTCCTCAGAGAGAAACTGGTGAGGATTTTATGTGGAGCTACCACCCAGAAGACATGGCTCATACGAGAGCTGTAACAGCAGCCATGAGGAAAATACAAATGCAAAACTCAAGGACTTTTAGGACTTTTGTGAACACTAGAAGTAAAAGAAGAATCCCCAATTCCTCTGTACCACATGGGCTTTTCTCCCCTCGGATTCTCTGGCATACAATTAGGCTTATGCCACTATCTTTTCCTTTCTCCTACAGACTCTTCATCCAGAAATATAGCATCTCTCTCCTTTATCCCCCCTCCTCCTTTTTTTTTTTTTTTAATTTAAACTTTAAAATGCAACTTAAGGGAATGATACATCTCTGATATTTCTACTCTTGAATCAGGGTTGGTTGAAACCAGCCAATGTATTTAAAAGTTGGAAGTGGAAGGAGAAAAAGGAGTGATAAAGCATGTGATTTGCCTTGCTTCCTAAAAAACAGAAAACAAACAAAACCAGGAGAACGCCAATGTCGTCCTGGCCAAAACAGGGAAAAAAACCGGTTGGAACAGGCTTCTCAAAAGTACAGCGAGGAAGGACTAAGATGAGAAAGTTCTGTTCTTGTACAGCCGTAAATTAGCTAAACCCAAATTAGTTCATGTTTTTCTAACTTGAAACTGTTGAGCTGCATCTTTCCAAGAGGGGAAGAGGGTCAACTTGTTCTAGGAGATGAGTTGCTGATGTTATCAACCTTCAGCAAAAAGGGCAAATTTGCATTAGTTACAACATCCCAGTCCAAGTGCTAAAGCTTTCACATGACCTGCCTTATAAGCCAGAAAGTCTGCGATTCAAAAATTGCATGGAGTAGATGGGGCAAAAATAAAAATGAAGGACTGTCATGCTTACATATCTCACATCCTTTCAAAAAGGGCAGATCAACTTTGAGTAACGCAAATAAGCAAGAACATGGTCTTTTTGACCACTGCTACTGAAAATAATCAGAGCAAATCATTAGTTCTGGACTTGCACGTCTAATTTAAGCTAAGAGCCAATGTGAAGATGGTTGTGACTACCCTGGAGGTAAAATCTAATCGACTCTGCTTTGTTCTACATTTCTGCAGCCTGTGCCCAGCCACATGCTGACATGGGCAGACTGCTGTTACTACACTTGAGCACATCTAAAGCTACCTTAACTTTACTGCACACTACTATCACTGCAAACACCATTCCTCTTTCTCCATCCCCTCTTCACACCCCTGCCGCCTTGTTAGTTCAGCAGCAGCTTCATGGCAGAGACGGGATATCTTGTGTGAAACTCATTTATCTTCACAGGGTGACCAATAAACCCTCTAACAGGGGACACGGGGTTTCTCTGCACCTCAGTTTGTACAGGGTACAACTCCTCCCACCAAGCACAGCAATAAGAAGATGTAATGGGTAGAAGCACTGCAACTGAGATTACGTGAAGTGTTAGTCTAGGGGCAAAATTCACAGTTGGTTGCTTTTGTCCGAGAAAAAAACCCCAAAATTTCATTCACTGGGGACATTATGTTTGGCAATCTGTGTTAGCATGGTTTCAGTGTAGGTTTGCAAAACATCTTGAAATGTTTCTATCTATAGTGCAACCAGAATTTTTGTAACATTGCTTTAATCAGAAAGCCATACTTGTGCGTACTAATTTTTATTGCCAGTTTCACTTACATGCATAAAACAAAAATGCCACCAAAGCCCAATGAAAACATGTATGAAATTTCCCTATGAAGGTCATTGTGCAATGAAAAAGGGTTATAAATGACACAGTCCATCAACATTTAAAGCCTGCAAATAAGAACAATTAAGATCAACTACAAAAGGGAAGTTAAACAAAAATCACAGGGAAAGGGATCACACCTTCAATTGATTTAAAAGGGCAGTAGAAACCCTGGCATGTGATTTACTGGCAGAAACTAAGCACTCTAGTGTGGGCTAGTTGTAAAGAAAAAATATTGTCATTTTTTTTTTTCCTAGTTTGAAGTCTAGTGGGATGAATCTTAAGAAAGTACAGGTTCACTCAAAGTGCAAGCTTCTTTTGATGTTAAAGGGAAAAAAATTAACCTCCTCCATATCTTCTATATTAAAAAGTTCATTAATGAAAGGCTAAACGTTTAATTCACTGGGATGGTTCTGTTTTTTGTCATTTTTGCATAGTTAACAAGATCATAATTCAAATAGGTCACACATTGTAAATATCCTCGCTATATTGTTTTCCTTTCCTCTATAATTAGACCACCTTTTGTTACCAAGAATCCTATAAACTGCTTAACTGTGAATGGTTGTAAACTGCTCGTATTAAAAATTAGGCATCTCCTCCTCCCAACTTTGTACAATGGGAACCACATCCAAAAAAAAACCCCAACTATGGCACATAAAATCAACATTACATCTCTGACACCTCTTTCTGCAGGGGTTTGACCCACATTACATCATCCGCACGCTTTATACAGCTTCTGTCTTTTTCTCCATCCACACAAATTACTCTTGCCTAGCCGTCTACCAACAAGGGGAGCCATACAAGCTCACTGACAGCAGAACAGATTGAAGCAGTCCAGCTGCCGTTGAAAATAAAATCACTCGATCTTCCCCAGAGCTGCAGGAAGGGCAGCATAGCAGCTATTCCAGCAGCTTCTTGGAGGCAAATGCAAAAGGTGCCCAAGTCCTGCTTGCTTGGGCCAGCACACAGCAGCGGCTAGGGAGCCCAACAGAAAATACAAGGTTTCCCAAGAGCCAAACATCTTGGTGTTGCTCTGCTCTTCATTCTGCCTTTTTTTTTTTTTTTTTTTTTTTTTTTTTTAAAATTAAGGTGCTTTCTGTAAACTCTGGCTAGACACAAAGGTAGTCCTTAGGGGAATTATAGCCCCATTCCTGAATGAACTGAGTCACTGCTGCCCCCCACAGGTATTTCCAAGGTTTTATTCAGTGTGTTTGCTTCCTACTTAAAACTTCTTGCCATCCCTCTCCCCCTTGAAATCAAACAGCAGCAGCAGCAGCATTCCATCTTCTTTTGTATTACAAGTTACATTGCATATTTATTGGAATAAGTAGGGTCATGAGATTTAGGCAGAATTATTTTAGCGTAGGGGTAGTAAAACCCAATGAACCGACAAGGTTCACCAAAGTCAGTAGTAGGATTAATGGATCCTACCAACAGATTTTCAAACAGGCTCCTTATGAAGGGTACAGTCCTCTTAAATACACAGATTTTATGGAAAGGATAGTTTGAACTGCTTAACCAGACACGGCATGATCTGAACCGTTTTCTACAGCGTTAGTGGTTTGATCAATAAGGTACAGCAAAATGCTCACAAAAATTCTCCGAAACCTGTCATGCTTATTCTAAGGCCAAATGGGCCACAATGGGGAATACACATATGTAGTTTTAGGAAACAGCACTTCCAGGTCATTTTTTTTCCTATCTCATCTGAAAAGAAAAGAGAAAGGGAAAAAGGAAAAAATTGTGGAAGGAATATGTGTGGGTGATTCCATCATTCACCCACCTATGGGAGAATAAATTATTTTCCTGAGGTTAAACACAGGTTGGTTTGGTTTTGTGGTTTTTTTTTTTTAATTGCAATTTTGACAACAACTGCTGTTTGACATACCCTGCATAAATTCTGATGCTGTGAGTAACTGTTTTCCAACAGCACATGGTGAACTCTCATCCCCTATTCACTTGTAGTCTAAAAAAGCCCACATTTTTGCCTGAAAATGTGGATTTTGAGTTGATAAAGCATAGCCATTATATTCCACAGAAAAACACACTTGCAGAAGCAACTTCAACTCTCTCACATTTCAGGTCATTTGGTCAGAGAAAGAGATCGTGGATTTCCATAGCTCCCAGGAAGAGCTGCAGGCTCGCAGTCTGCTTTTCTTCCTGGTGGCACCGTGAGTGCTACAGCTGAGGCGGCTATAAAGGAAAGCAAAGACAGATGGGATTGTACAATGCAAGACAGATCTGAATTCCCATAGTTAGGCAGGGGGGAACCCGACCAAAACCACCCAAACCTGAAGGATTTAATTCAGGTGAAACAGTAATATTATTCAGAAGTGGAATGTAATAGAAAGGACAATAGTATTAATAGATTAAAAAAGATGCTAAATGCTTGGGGAGATTATAGTCTCAATTAAGTACTACAGAAAAAGCAAGCATAATTTTTGAGTAAGTACATCTATGCCCTGTTAATTTGCCCAGGATTTTGCCCTAACAGAAAGCACAGAGGAAAAAGCCATGGAGATGTGCATTGCAGTTCACTGGCGGCTTCCCAGCACATTCCATTGAAGGGGTCAAACAGCTCCCGTGACCATCGTGGCTGCAGATACCAGACAACACATCCCCAGTGCTAACAAAGGTATTTTAAAAGGTGCCAAACTGTTGCCTTTCCCGATATCCCAAAACAACTGTAAAGCTCAGTCCGATGTTCATTTGTATACTTCAGATTATTTTTAAAGCATTTCATTATCTAACAAAAATTCTGAGAGGTTTCCCCTCTTCCTATTCTCTACCGTATTTCAGAGTTAAAGAAAAAAAAATAAGAGAAAAAAGCTCCTATAAAAATAAAATGGTATTTGATGCACTACCATCATTACAATAACTAAAAGAAAACTAAATCTCTCTATTGCAAACTACTTTCCACTTGCAATAAAAACCTTGGTTTTCTCCTTTTAACCCCCATTAAAAGATCAGAGGGAATGCTGACATACAAGATTTGGCAGGCACTCAAGAAAGAGTGGGTACCCCATCAGACATCTCTTGTTCTTAAACACTAGACATCAAGTAAAAATGAATCTTGGCCTGGTATCAAACCTTAATAGTAATCTATGGTAATTTAGCTGTTCATAAATGAAAATGTTCAACCTTTTTAAATTTTACCTTCAGGAGAAGTGAAGAGAAAGGGAAAAGTAATTTAATATTGAAAAACAGCTTGCAAAACGGCTAATTTCATTATTAGACTCCTTTAATCTTGTTCAGAGCACCAATACGGTTTATGGATAAGGAACCCATATTTAGATACAGTGATTTACATCAATCTCTAAATTGCCAATACTTCCCTTCAATCTTGGTTCATATCCCATTTTCCACTTAAGTTGTTTTGCCAGGGTTTCTTTCCTGGTACTATTGGTCTCCTCCTTCTTTTAAGAGAGAAATATTTGCTAGTGAGAAATATGATTCACCCTAGTCTGTCATAGAATATGAAATATTTCTTGCATAATCAGAAGAAACATCCTAACTAGAAGCTGGTAAATCACCTTTACCTTTGGTATAGTGCAAAGCTTAATACCAATACTGTAAATCATGTCACTGTTGAAAGATGGCCAGCTTGCTAGCGTGATTAACAATGGTCACATATTACAAGCCTTGGAAATCTAAATTATTCCAAATTCACATTCAAGTTAGTTCCATCAAACCTCTAGACCTCACCAATGCTGTGCTCTTTATTTCTTCTGATATATAAAACCCCCAGGAACCGTGAAATTAAGTAATAGCACCCACAATCACTTCGGCCCTAGAGAACAGTCCTATGAATGCTTCTGCTGGTAGAATACCAGCAATGCATTTCCTTAACGGTTTGGCAATCTAAGGTCTTAACTGATTCAAGAAGAGAATCTGTGATCATTCCCATGGAAGCAAAAGATAGAGTCTTGAGCTTTTCTAAGCCACCACACCGTATTAGCTGTGAATTTATAGGATCTAGGTATCTTACGCCACCTCCTCCCCTCACACAGAGATGTCTGCCTTACATGCTCAGGGAGGTATACCGGTAGCTGTGTAGGGAATTGGATCTGACAAAAAATAACCATTTTTTTCCCAGCAGTAACTCCAAAGACAAAACCAAGATTTATATACAGAATCTAGCTGGTTAGACTTAATGCTGGAAGTCACTGTTGAACAAATGTAACAGTTGTATCTCCCCCAAAGAGAAGCGCCTAACTTCTTAAAAATGTATGCAGATACAGACACGTTAAATTTATTATAACCCTGCGATAATCGTAAAAGCTTTGTTTGGCAGGTAATCCTAGAAAGACTTCTCTGTTATCTCCAGAAACATTATATTTTAATATAAAGTGGACTTTCCAATTTCAGTACTGTAAAAAAATGTGGACCATTTGACAATTATTCCAATTCTAGTCTCAACATTGGCAAAATGTAGGTCCTGAATAAGGTTGCTGAGTTTAAAAAGAAATCACTACACTGGTATTAAATGTGCCTCATTCTTATACATGGGATTACCATACTGTGTGTAAGTGCTACCATACAGAATCACAGAATTGTTTAGGTTGGAAGAGACCTTTAAGATCATCGAGTCCAACCGTTAACCTAACACTGCCAATTCCTTTGCAAAGTATGGACAGAATGAGAGCATTTATTATGGACTTTTTCAAGGGCACAACACTAAGTAAATTCCAAAGACTCAATAAAATCAACAGGAACTGACATTTAGCTACCATGTCTATCTCAAAAATAGTCATCCATCACAATGTCAACTTGGGAAAGATAGTAATTTGAAGTATTACCACCAATTCAATATAGCATTAATTAGCTACCAATGTTGTTTGCCATAATTGAAATTTTCATTCCATGATGAAAGACAAATTTTTATAATTTGCACAGTCTTCATAAGCGATTGCTGTTACTGCAAATCATAAGGTACTAGACTTTAAAAAAAAAAATCTAAAAGGTTCATCTATTAAAGATTCAAACACAGCTTTTTAGCAAGTATTTTTAACAAGCTTGATTAGACAGCAAATTACAAAAAAATAATAGAATAAAGACTGGATGGAAATGCCTTAACAACTTAAATACGTTGATCGCAGAAAGATATTTTTCTACCGTAGCAGTTGTGAAACCTTAACATTTCCACTGTGAATCTGACGTTCCATATACTAAAAAAACACAAGCAAACAAGAATTTAGAGCAACTTGTAATGTAATTAGGTACTTTTGTTACTATATAACATATGGAGGGTCAAACAAAGAAGAAACTTAGGAGATGAGGACATAAGGAAAACAACAGAACTTAAATGTATGTTTCTACACACACACCCCTCACCAGGACCTAACAAGGACACTCCTTGAAATCAAAAGGCAACATATTTAATTATGAATTTTATTTTAAAAGTGAATTAAAAAAAAATAGCATCTGAAGTTGGAGCACCTGTAATAATATGAAAATGGTCAACAGTTGCTGATGTCAAACATACAATGACTACTCAGTGTTGGACAATTATATACAGTGTAGGAGTTTTACAGTTCCTATGGGGAAAAGGGAGATTTCAGCAGTTAGAAACATACTTTTTAGAATAAAATATTTTATGGAAACAGACATTCATTTTTCTTTGAATACTGAAAATAGCATGAGCAGAGTACATCATGTAAATAGACTTACCATTAAAAAACATCTAATAAATGCTAATGCTCTGTTAAAATATTGTTGAGAATTTCAGAGCAAAGGAGAAAATCTTAAAAATGAAAGAATTAACACTTATTTAATCTGGGATCACACACGGCATACCAAAAGTAGCAATTAAAAGAAAAAAAAAAATCTTATTTTAGGTAATACATCTGAAAACATTGTCCTAGTAAAGTCGTGCTGACTTCAGCAGCCGATGAAATTCATCCCCCCTATGTTAACTCTGTTGGGTCAAAACAGAGGGGCTACTCTAGTGGGGACTCTCAGGCTGATGTGATAGCTCAGAGTATAAATTGCTTCTCTTCACTCTGATTAGTGTATCAATGCCTCGAAACAGTCCCAGCAAGTATAGTGGAACAGAAGAAATAAATTACTTCTCAGTATGTAAAAATCACAACATTAGAAAAATATCAGAACATTACTCTATTTCTGCTTGAATCCTTGGGTCATCCATCATACATAAAATAAAACCCAAACATGTGGAGTATCACTCTTAGTATGTTCAGAGTATGTTATTAGTAAATACTGTGACTTAAAGGTAAATAAATTGATAAAACTTCTAATTCCATTTTTTCCTCTTCAGAAGTAGTGGAGACTTAATTTTGAAAGACTGCGAGAACAATGCTTAGTTGGGAAACTCTCTGCAATAGGGACATTGAGCAAACAGGCATGATGGGGTTACTGAAACAATTAAAAACCCTGGCAATGATTACGTTTTGCAAACCCTGTTCAAATTTAGAACATACAGATAGCAGCAGTAAGTGTATTAAGTAAGTTATACTATGAAGAGCAAGAAACTGTGTTCTGTTTGCTAAATACCTACAAGCACAACAGTGAAGCATGTATTGTGAAGTATTAAAGAGTGTTTTCTCTGATTCCAGGTCTAATTTTCCTTCAAAGCATTAAGGAGGGAGATTCCAACCAGCCAGCCCACAGGGTTCAGTTGAAAATAGCGTCGTATGACTAAAGGAGGTGTTCTACAAGGAGGGAATATGCTGCTTCTTGTGAGTAGGAGAATTATCCCAGGACATGCATGCTTTATTTATTTTGGGCAAAACCCGCCCTAAATCACAAGTGTAGACATATTTAAGGCTTCCCTTCTTCCCGCTTTAATGCTGCATACTAGAAAGCTGCAAAGCGTACCTAAGAAACTTTTAATGAGGTACTACTGTAATATGGGGTTCCACACCCTGCCCCACTGCAGATGTTAGCACTAGTGTTACTGTCTACAGACTTACAATGGCTGTTGATTAACTGTAGTTGGAAGGTGGATCTTCTCAGGATTCGTGTAAGGGGTTACTGGTTTTACCTCTTAGAACACAGATCAGGTAGTAAAGAAGGGCATGGGATATCCTGTCTTGAAAGAACATCACAGCTCCCATCGCCCCAGCCCGTAACAGGGGACGGATTTGCTCGGTATTTCAAATATTACAGTTATCCATGTACTGACAGTATCCAGGAGAGGGCAGGAAGGGAGGGAATTTCCTTCTAGGACTAGAGAGCAGAAAGCTAGGAGCAGTTGCACCGCATTTACAGACACAGTTAAATGGAGGAGGAATTTGAACTATTTGGCAGTCTCTGCTCAAGAGAGAGCCAAAACGAGAGAATAAAAGTAGTCTTTTGCAAGGCTCAGGTGCAGTTGCAGCATAAAAGAAGAAACCTGCAAGAACTCATTGTGTACTTACATTGTTAAACTTAAAACTAAAGGTAATATTTCAAGTAAATATTTATGTTACAGAGAAACCTTAGAAGCACTAACGATTACAACAAATATTACAGGCTTGAGCATTAAATATCTAAATTATAATTGTTTTAGACATGTTACACAAGAAGTTGCTGTAATATTTCAATAACAAGTGAAATAGCAAAAGAAAAATCAGCCTACAAATTATAGAGGTCTTTATAATCATTGCAGCTGTAAACAATATTAAAATAATGTGATGAAATTACTAAGGTCCTCAAATATGACCTTCTGCCCATTCACCTCTGCTAATGGAAATGAAAAAAACATGGGGGGATAACTCAGAAACATTCACGCAAAAAGGGTTGCAAATGCTGCTAAATTTTTGGCTTTCAGGCAAACAGAATGAGAGGAGAAAATTCCTCCTCTCAAGATAGCACAAGTACAAGTAGAAGTACACTACAAGTGGAAAGAGATTCACACTTAAAATAGTAATAGGATTAAGTTTCGGTAGTGTATGAAATAATAGACACAACAAGCACACACAAACAGAGAAAAAAAATACCAAAAATATCTTCACCAAATAATGCCAAGGAAAAGTTGAACAATTATTTGTGTATGTTAGTAACTTAAAGTACATTTATTTCTGGCTGGCTGGCTGGCTATATATAAAAAAGTGTACCTTTTGCTCATCTCTCAGCTAGCAGGAAAACAAAGAAAAAACCCCACCAACCATATATACATTTTATATATATAATTTTATACTATCTATCTATATAAAATATATTTTTTTAAAAAGTCAAGGAAAATACACCTGGAATTTCAGCTATGCAAACAGTTCCTAAATATTTAGCAAAAAATCTGAGCAACTGTAATTTCTGCTATTACTTTTGTGTGAACAACCAAAGGCAGATTTTACAGCAGCCTAACTTAGCTCCCTACAAATTCAGATCACAACTTTCTTTCAGTGACACTTTTTAGACCTACATTTGATTTATTTTCAGTAAATGAACACCTTCTTTTTTATGGCTGTCACATTACCCCAACATTTACACCACCAAGTATTGTTGAGATACAAAATACCAAACACTAAGTAAGAAATAGCTGTAACAGAAGTTACAGCTTGAAATTCCATTTGCATGCTTCTGAAAACATTACTAGTCTCTATGAGAGTTCATGAATGAGTCCACTATCACTATCAACTCATGCACTCAGTGACTAAAATTTAGTCTTTAACATGGTGATTTTGTCAGGAAAAGAAAAAAAATCATAAGCACAGACTCACTGCTCAGCAGACAAGCAGCAACATACAAACTAACAGTATTTTAAAGTAAAACGGACAACAGTAAAAAACCAAGACCTTCTCCCCTTCTACCTTCTTCAGCTTTTTATGATCTTTTTGAGGCTTTTATGCAAAAAAACCCCCACCCTCTGCCCCTTCTCTTTAAGCATAAACTAGACTGTCAAGCAGAGCTGCCTTGACCTATTCTTCCTTCATAATTTTTTTTTTTTTTCTGGTTAAGAGCAATTAATTTCTTCTGCACAAAATAACTGGCACTGGTGCTTGTCAGATTAATTTTGGATCCATATTTTGGTTAAATAGGGTATCAATAATCATGGTGCTCATTTTGTCAGAGCTGAGTCAAGCCAAAATTTACCCACTTTCTCCATGCAAAACTTGGCAAAAAAAAAAAAAGCATCGTACATTTATTTCTCCCATTTGTCATCCTTCTCCAGTCGGTTCGAATGAACCTCTATCATCTCTTGTTTCTCACGGCCCACTCAGTCAGCTTTTTTTTCCCTTTGTAGTCAGTATACAGTTTAGAATAAAATGTTACAATTTTTTGCTATCTGCTTGTCCGTGTGTGTACATGAAAGTTTATGCTTATCTACATGTTCATATGATTGCACTACACCAAAGTTAAAATTTATGCAAAGTTTTAACTTTTTTTTTTTTTTTTTTGGAGAGGTGTGTGTAAGTCAAGTCATATTTTGGTTAGAGTGATTCTTAGGGGGAAATTCAATGGGAACTGCAGGTGCTTATCACCTCAAGGAAAAAAAAAAAATCCCTCCAAGTATAACACATTCTCAAGATTCCCCCTCCCCCATAATATCTAGTCAATCTAACCTCAGCTTTCCAATCCTAAATCCCACCACAACAGGATAGATGTCTCTAATTGTTTAGGGGGTGTTGCGCACGTGTATTTTGTAGTACTTTGCATGTTGTTGAAATAAATCCAGCAATTCAGAGCTGCAGAGTAGGCTTTCCTTCAAGTGATGGATTTCTGTTAAGTCCTTATCTGCATATAAATGTTTATTTATGATCCTATTACCTGCGAAATTGTGACCAGCGCTTTTCAAATATTCCTTAGAGTTTCAATTGTGAGAGTTAATAGGCAAGAATAAAAGCACCATTTTAAATAGCCTGTGTCGAAATTTTATGCCTACTATGAACTGCTCTCGAAGAAATACCCCAAAAGTAATCAAGAAAAGAATGTTCATTTGAGGTGCAAAACTGTGTCCAGAGAAAAAGCAGCCCCCCGACCCCGAGTCCTTCATCCCACAGTCCCTGTCAAACAGCATGGCAGCTTCCCCCGGGATAATATATGAATAGGAAACTTCAAAGCAATGTCACAGCTTTGAAACTGTAGTTTAAGGGTAAAAGACGACTCCTTAGAAAGAGCAGTGTTTTCAGTAGTACTACCAGAGACAACAATAGATTCAGGTACTGCAGTACAATGCTGGCACTGTTTAAGTGCTGAACAGCTGTGAAATACTAAAACCAACTACCACCACATACATCCACACACAATGTAATGCCAAATTCTAAGCAGTCTTACAATTTCACCTGAATAAATACACTTTCTTAAAAGAAGCAGAAGCCTCCTATCCATAGCCACCACTGTATCTTTCTTCCTATCTGAAGAGGTGAAAGTGGATGGATGAAACCAAGAAAGAAGCCAGCTATTCCAAAGCAGATGAAGTCAGCTGGTATACATATTGTTACTGTTTAAATATCCAAACAAAAAATGGCTATCACAGCTTATTTTTGTCTAAAAGAGACATGATGCTGTGAAGTAACAATCAAGCAGTTCAACGGGAGGTTGCTTTATTAGTAGAGTGCAACGTTCAGGATGTTGTATTCACTCAACACAAGAAAACCCGAGCACCTAATGACCTATTTCTCTTTCCAGGAGTATTTTTCAAAGTAATATGTCAATAAATGTTTTTACAATACAGACAAATTATGACAGCAAGTATCTATCTTTTTAGTGAAGGTTTCACAATTTAAAAACATCTTTTCCTTTTCCATCAGAGAACTTTCTCCCCAAGTAAAAGCTATCAGTAAATTCTGCACAAGAAATGACAGTACTTACTTCCTTTTCCTTTTTCATTTCATTTTCTGCTAGTATGTTTACCAAAAAAGTTCTCACAAAGAGCAAATTGTATTTCGCACCAATTTGGAGTATTCACTTACAGATCACATACCAATGCTCTCCCACGAAAGCACACGTCCACACAGGTTTGTGAAAGACCTTATACATATTTATCTCCATATAATCTATTTTTGGAGTTACACCAACATGCATGCTTTTTATTGCCTTGAAGGTCATCTTTCCTTTGAATTTCTTTCAAGTGTCTTTATCACTTTAATGCATCTTGGCAAGCCTGCTACTTCCTGATATTTTGAGGTAACTTCGGAGTTTGAAGACTCTCAAGTTGAGAGATTTTTAACAACTAACAAAGGAGCATGTCTTTAATTAATGTCTATCTATCTTTTGGTAACTGGGGCAAACTTTGTTATAAATAATGTACTTCTCTGCACTCTAATTTTCAAATTGGTTTCACAACAGTTTTCACAAAATGAATGCTTTAAACTTTTTGAGTGACATCTATCAACATCACACATCTCCTTAACATAAACACATTGCCAATATCCCAATATGTCTTTTTTTGAACCCGCTTACCGTATATATTTCTTCTAATATTTTCATTGCTTATTCTAGCCTGAAGTTTACCTTGAAACCCTCTGGTCTTTCAAATAGGAGACTGCTAGGCACTGATTGATAATGTTTCAGTACCTTCCTGCAGAAAAGCTATTATTTGATATCATTACCTGATTCCCTCTTGAAATGCTAAAAAGAGTTGCCAAGAAAAACAAATATTTTCCAGAAAGTCTTTGACCTATCTCAGCTATCAAACATTGTTTCCAGTGAGGCATCCTCGAAACTACCACTTATTCCAATTCCATCTGATCCTGCCCAGTTTACTGATAGTAGTGTTAATTCTCCTCTAGCATGGAACATGACAAGAAAGTAAATAAAAAATATATCATCTCATGTTCTTACTAACAGTATCCCTACCAATTGGAGATGCTGGGTAAAAAGGAAAACATTATACACCTAAGCTTATCCGACTTTAAGCTTTACTATTTTAATTGGCTTGTTAACTGATCTTGCTCAGTAGTATCTTGGTTTTGATCCCTGGCATTTTACACATAAAATAACCATGAAGCTGGTCATGTCTTTGACTTGAATTTGGGTTTTTGCTTGCAAATATCAGCATGTCTCTCCCATTCAGATCTCAACTACTACCTTCCCTGCTTCCTGTCCCCTGTAACTCACAAGCTTTGCCTGCCGCGTAGTCAGGCTGCTTCTCTTTCAATACAAAGGAGCATCTTCCACCTAAAAAGGTCAGCTCTCATCCACTGGAGCACAGTTCCACATGCTCATGCAAGATACGTGGCAAAGGTACACAACACAAGCCTTCTCTTGTTCTGTTCAGAGAGAAAAGGAAAGATAGCCATTGAAAGTCTCTAAATGGAAACGCTTGAGGGACCTTAATAAGCCACACTGAACCATCTATGCATGTTCCAATAGGAACTTTTCCTATCGTAAAGATTAGTATTTGCAGTCAGCTACATGCACAAAAACATAGATACTCTCCTGTGTTTTGAAGTCCACATTGGTCTTAAAGGGTCAATATGACTGATGGACTGTGTCTTCATAAATACAGGTGCATACACTACCCCTGAGACTGGTGAGCATGGACAGGTTGCACGCAAGAACGTACTGTCAATCCAGAATTTGAAAGACTTCTTTAATATCTTTCCTAAAGTTAAAACTAAAGATACTCACTGTAGAGTGTACCCTGTAAAAAAACCCAAACCCAACCCTCAATCTGTAGATTATAAAGCATAATAATCATTTATCTTTTTTTCATTAGAGTAACACTGACAGCAGTATTTCCCCATGGGACTCCTGCATTTACTATTTTAAATAACAGAATAAGAACCACAACTTTATGTTTTAACAGTCTCCTAAAAGTTACTGCTGCTAGATTTAGGGTTTTGTTTTGTTTCTTAAGACTTGTAGTGCTCTTATTTTTATTATCTATTTATTATTATTCACCTAATTTAATTCTCTTATTGGTTTACAACTGGTAAGAATACATGTCTGGTCTTCTGATTTATACAACTTTATTTTGATAGCTGATCAAATTACTCTTGTGGTAAAAATGAGTCTCAAAGTAACAGCAACAGCTAAGCCAAATGTAACTACAGACCTTGCTACCAGTTCTTACAGAAAAATCTCAATCATTTACCACTATTCCACAAGAAGGTTGTGATTTTTTTATTCTTGGCTTTATTTGAACAGTAAATAAAGGCTACTTATTCTATGAGTGAACAGTCATTGACAGACACTATGCAGAAATCTTTGTTCAGCTTAAGTCAGGAGAATTTTAAACTGTTATCAGGGAGAGGGCGTGATTCCACAGTTTAAATGATACGAATTCAAGACTCAGGAGAGTTTCAAGAGGTCGAAACATTCTGAGTCTTGAATTCGTATCATTTAGAGAGGTTTCTGAAGAGGTTACTTCAGAAATCCAGGAACTGAAAACTCAGTAGCTGCCTGAACATCCAAGGAGTTGCCAACTATTATTTATCTGAGGTAAGGGAGGGGGGGAAAACAACACAGAAATTCATCCCTTATGCACACCAGCAGTTGTCTTCCACGTGCGATGGCACAGTCTATACCCAGGCTTACCGAACGCAGCGACAGACTTCATTTGGTTTTGTTGTGCATGGTGTATCGTAGCTGAAGGAGGTTATTCTGGTTTTCAAGACACCAAATTAAGCCTACGGGCATTGTGTTCCACTTAACTTGCACTGATGAATGAAGTAAGCTCCTTGTTTATCCAGCCACAAGCAGAAAGGCTTCTAGTGTGATCTCACGTAATCATAACTCTTCTATCCTACCCTGGCTGTATTCTCTCTCTCAGTGCCCCATATATAGAGGCAGCTAGAAAACACTGAATATCATACTATGTCTTGACTAGGTAGCAGATTCTCTGTGTGTAGATATATATGTGCATACATACACTACATTTCTGTATATATACATGTACACATGTACGGACAAGATATATAGATATATTTACACACATCTACACATGCACACACACATTCATTCATAGGTAAATGACCACTTCATAAGCCCCATGTTTTCAAGACACCATTAAGACAATTACAGGAACTCAGAAGGCGTTTTAGGTGTGAGGATATAGCATTCCCGTGGCATGGAGAGCTGATCAAAGGGCATAACGTAAATGTGGAGCCTTAGAAAATACAGATTGAGGATTTCTAGCTTTAGTATTTCAATATCTTCCAGCTTTTGTAGAGGTATCATAAAACTGAACTTAAGTTCAAACATTGTGTAGGTACGTGTGTGAAGGAAGGTCAATACATTAGATACTACAGCTTCAGAGATGTAGCTCACAGTAATATTAAGGAGAAGGGCTTGCGCATTTCATCAAGGTCTGGCTGCCCGGCAAATGCTAAATCACTGGTGCTTGTGCTTCTGCAGATGGTTAAGTCAAGCTATACAACAGCAGGGGCACAGAATTACCTAGCGCTGCTGTGCAGAAAGCATAAGGCACAGTCAGATTTTCTGCTATTGCAGAAAAGGCAATGTTAAATGTTACGTAAAGCTATTCCCTATATATCCTCCATTAAAATATAGCTACTGCTTAAACTGTGTTAACTGCTGTCAAGTTCAGCAAAGGGATTAAAGAGAGGACAGTCAACCATTTCAGATGTGGGCATGCGTGTCGGACAGGAACCATCCCTAGCATGAGAGCAAAACCCTGTACCAGCATTCATCATCTCCTGACTGATACTAGGCAAACACCTACCCTCAGCCATATATCATATTCAGCAAGGAAGGGACTTTCTGCTTTCCTATCTTAACTTGCTAAAAGGAGCAGAGGGCTGCCTCCTCTGACACCCTCCTCCTTTCTGCCACTCAGGAGAACATCCCATCTCTGCATCAGACAAGCAGCAGTTTGGCAACCGCCTCTCTGCTATATAGCTCCTGCTGAGAAAGAGTTATGACAGCAGAATCTGAGTATATTTCTCTGTTTGCAGAGCTCCAACACTTTATTGCTTTGGAGTGTGGAAGAACTGATAACTTGACATGTCAAAGCTACTTCTACTTCTCTGCCGCTTCCAAATATTTTTTCCTGCAATTCCTTTCCTTTTTTTGTGCCCTCCTGCACTGCAAATATTCTAATCCACAATGACAGCACTTAGGGCTGATTAAAGTGTTTGCAAGTGATGACAAAAATACACCCAAACAACAGACAGCTGGCAAGGACAGATCTGCAACAGAGAAAGAAACTATTTACGAGCAGAACCTGCTTTAAATTTCCAGTAGAATCATTACCTTCACCATCCTCAATGCATCAGGAAAGCAAATAATTGTAATTGCAGATGGGATATAGCTCTTGCATATTTAAAATACTCAGTAATTACTGGAGTGAAGGAAGTCAAGTCAAATGCAGCAAGTAATTTTTTTCTTCCACAGAAATGAAACAGATTTAATATTACCCTTGTCTAAAATTAATCCAATTCTTTAATTTAATATTTGTTTAAATGATATTAGTCTTAAAAAAACCCAATAAAAATCCGACTCCTACACTTAAAAAAAAATAATCGCTTCAGGGAGATGTAATGAACTTTTAATACATACTTTTTTTTCTTTTTTTCTTTTTTTTTTTTTTTTTAAATGGGAGATTGATAGCCCTTTTTCTGTCTAGGCACTGTGCCTGTGGGCAATGTGCTGGCTTCAACAATTCTCCAGCTACTACAGCCCCGCTAGGCACTGTGCCACACAACGCGTTATCCAGAAGAACTAAAAATGGGCTATTGACTTCACTTGTAGGCTTGCCCAAGCTAGGCTCACAGTATTGGTTTCAAGACAATCCTGTGGTACAGCCTGACGCACAGTTCTTGCAAAGGACAGGCTCTCTGCAATGAAAAGCAAACAAGCCACGCTTCACGAGCTCCAGTGAGGCTCAAACACTTCCCACGAACTCATCTCCTCTGGCAGAAGAAATTTTGACTGAGATGAAAACATGAATGAACACCAGAGGATCAGTATGGTGAGGAACATTGCCTGGGAAGTCCATTCTTTGATATTTAACACTGCATTAATTCCTCCTGAATACTTCCCTGTGCTTATAGCACTCATCGCCTCTCCATCACACTGGATGACAAAATAAGGCAACAGGTCACTGCATAGTCTTTCCATCACCTGATGGCATAAAAGGAGTCTTTCTCCAGAAAATTTAACAGGAACATCACCTCTCTGACATCTTCATCCCAACAGCAAACTTGGTTACAACTGGCCAAAAGATGAGAGGAGACCTCAGGTGGTTAACTAGTCCACTCATCTGCCAAAAGGATCAGCTATACCCTTTCTAGCATTTGCTTAATTAAATAAACTCCAGAAACAGAGATACCAGTCTCAAACTGTCTCCATCACACCCAAATCTTCCTTACTGCAAATTCAGGTGGTCACTTTTTGTCCAAATATGCATTTGGGGGGGTCAAAAGGACACAAATTTCTCCCCGATTCTTACAAAGCATCAGGTCTGACCCACTGAGGGCTTTTGTGGGAGTTAGGACTAAGTGTGGCTGGCCCATGTCTTTCGTTGACTCAAAATTGGACTTTGCATTCCAGCTCTGTCCTTCCCAGCACCAGTAACAGCAGTGAAACACAGACTCTGCTGCTCTGTATTTCAGACTGAGGGGGAAAAGACCAGACACCACTGGAAAGGCTCAAGACTTAGTCACCAGCAGTAGGAACTAATGGCAGAGAGGAGTTTATTGATTTGCTCCCTGTACCAACTCACACCGCCTGCAGCATTGCAAACGGAAGCATAGCATGAGCGTTCGGTTCAGAACCGAGCTCTCCAGAACCTAGTCTGTCCATCACTGTCTGCTTGGTGCCAGCGCCCTTCTAGTCTGGCATTCCTCTTACAGTCCTTTTGCCTACACCATGGCGCTCTCATAAGCGGCTGTGTGAAAAGGCTTAGCACGGACAAGACAAGGGAGAAGGATGAGATGCTCCCTGTGGAGAAGAAGCGGGCATTAGCCAAGAACAAACACCACAGTTCGTTGTTACTCTCTCTGTTGTCAATGATTTCTCCCAGTATCTTCTGAGGAACCAAAATTAAGATAACCAGTCTGTAATTCCTCCTTTCAGCCTTTTGAGACGTTGGCAGTAAGTTGGGCTTTTTTCTAGTTTCCATATACAGATATAAACATTCCTGAAATGAGTGACAGTTACTTAGAAAGCACAAAGTACTTCCCTTTCCAACTCACAACATAAAGAACCAAGCCTTGGAAATGTTTTGATGCAGTAAGTTACGAACACAATTAAAGAGTTTTCATACTAAGCAATCATAACTCATGAGAAGACAATCATATATTTTTTAAGCCACTAATGCCATTGATTTAACCAAAGATAGAGCAAAACACAATTTGGTCTATCGAATCCCACACAAACTAAGTTCACTTTCTACTCCCTTTCCCATCTTCCATCTGAAAAACTAGAATTTCCTGGGGGAGGCATCAGAGAAGATCAGTGTTACTTTTTTGTTCTTTTAGGTAGATCTTGAAAGTCAGACTATGCAAAAGACCATCCCATCCGCCTTAAAACCCAACCAATAATAATAATAATAAAAAATATCCCTAATATACAGAGTTCACCAAAACCCTCTTTTCATTATCTACGTTTGTTATCTACTTTGCAGCCTAGTGAGGCTCAAAACAGGCAACTGAGCCACAACTTTACCAACAAAGGAAAAGCAGGGAAACAAATGAAACATCCAGCTGAGGAGTATCCCTCAGGGAAGTGTTAATTCCAGTGAAGTCAACCCTAACACCAAGCAATGGAGGAAGCATCAAGCAAACTTGAAAATCCTAATTAAACAAAGGAGAAGGAAAGAAAGGATGAGCCTGAAAGTTTTCCAACCCTTTGCTTTTGGTATCAATGAATCACACCCAGTTTTCAAATTAACTCAAGCTAAATCTTCAGTAAAAATAGCACCTTATTGTAGTGCTGCCTGCTTTCTAGGCTTTTTTCTACATACTTCATGTGTTCTGACCTGTACTGATGTTCCCTTTTCTTTCACCAGCCATATTTGGAAAACCTAGTGATGAACTGCTTTTGAATTTACCTAATCTAGGGTTTATGTAAAGGCATAGGCGCTTTTGACATTTAAAAATGCATTTTAAGCCTTAATTTGACAATAAATGCTTTGAACCACGAGTATTAACAATGCCATAAAGACAAAGCTAACAGATAAAATAACAGTGAGCTGGTAAGGAATGGGAGTATCTCTCCTAGTATTAAAAAAAAAAAAAAAAACAACCAACAACAAAAAACCACCCTCACATAATGTGTGGGAATGACAGATCCACTCCGACTAAAAAGACAAAGTTGACGTGCTTAAAGTACATGTTTAGGATCCTAGACTTGGCTTAACTCAAACAGCTTTGATTGGATGGGGTCCCTCAACAGTATTAAAACCGCTCTAATTGCATTCTTCAAGCCAGCTGAAGGCTGACAGCTTCCGCTCTCCCGCTCGCTATCAGGGCACATCAAGGACTTCTGTTATGAGAGGAGCACCTGGTCCAAATTTATTTCAACGGCCCAGAGCAAAATGGGAAGGTGCTTAATGTTCAGCCACAATGGTGACATTTTTACGATACGTCCAAAGTTCAGAAACAAACAAATGAAGGATTTGAAAGGCGCACGAACAGAAACGGTGACAATAAAAATTCAACATTAATACATCAATTTTAAAACATATACCACCCATATTCTTAAGGGCAAGGCCAAAAGTTCAAGGCAGAGAAAAGAAGAAATCTGTGTAGCTAGCTTGGGGAAAAAAAAATAAAAAATGTTTCTGTAACTTTTTGAAAGAAATGCTGACCTTTTACTAAAAATGACATTATGTACTTTCATTCTGTATTAGATGCCTACTAATAGTACCACTCATGCTACCCGAAACTGGTGGCACATTTCAGCTTTAGCACAACAACAACAACTGATACGAACTGAAATTTTTTCTACTTTTGATGTTGTCTGCTTTGCGTCGTCGTCCCCCCCCCCCCCCCCCCCATCAAATTAACTGGGGGGGCAGGAGGAGATGCACACAGGCTAATATTATAAAATTTTCAGATCAGCAGTGAAAGATGAGTGAATAATTATTGAGAAATTTATTATAGTGTTAAAGAGGCTTTATTAATGTTTCTCAATTTCTTTGAAAAATACCATTGCTATTTTTAATCGAACCTTTATGAACATGACACTCTTGTTCAAGTCAATATTAGGCCAAGTTTATTGTTGCAGCTACAACTACATTAAAATTACAGTCATTATGTAAATTTATAGAAGATTTCTCCTGTACAGAATGACTGAAGATTAGACAGTGCACTAAGCTATTTTTTTATTTTAGAAATTGAACCACTGAAATTGCTTCACAGTAATCAATGCATACCAACACAGTAAAGCAAAGACTACAAAAAAGTCACAACTATGCAATGGCATAGGATGTGTAAATTAACTCTTTATAAATAATGGCATTTAGGAACAATTTTAAACACGTGTTTCAAAAACAAGAAAAATTATTCTACATTAAGCAACTCTGTACTATTTATTATAAAGATCTGAGTGCTACGCCTTGAAAATTTCTATTTAGGTATAAGAATGTACTGAAAAAGAGAAAGTAAATTCTTTAATCATTATACTGGCTTTTGTTCTGCAGTAGAAAGCATCTATTTCCTCCTACTTGGCAATTACTGGCTTACTTTCCAATCAGTATGTATGGCCAGATTTGCTGCCTCATATGGAGTTATTAGTATGCACACATGTGGTATTTTTCTTTACCAAATAGATAAAAGTGTAATTTAGCAACTGACTGAGAGAATCTGCAGTACAATCTGAACTACTGAAAAAAGACCCCATTCAAGAAAGACTGAAACACATAACTATACAGGTAAAAACACACCATCTTTAAAAATTAATTCCAAGCAACTTATGGAATAGTTAATACTGCAATTTCTTTTAATCTTAAGCTGCAGCTCTGCCTTCTCATGCAGTTTCCCCTCTATTCTGCATGGTGAATTAGAGAACAATGCCCAAGCACAGACTCTCCTCTTGATGGTGTCTGCTGATAGCAGTCATTAGTAGTGCCATGACTATTGTGCTTGATCAGCAGCATACTTCTCAGACATATTTTCCTTCTGCTTTCTTCCTATGAACTGGGACAAGTTTCCTTAAGGTTTTTCTCAAGAACAGCCTGACTTTAGGAAACATCACGTTTCCTTATTTTACCTACATAACATTTATATTGAATTTTTTCAGATAGACATTTTTAGTGACTAACAAATGTCTTGTTTTCACTAAACAAGCAATGATTGTTATTAAGAAGCGGCATTTAACGGCATTTAAAGATCTTGAAAAATCCAAATCCCAGCCCCACTTTTTCCCCAAAGCCTCTAATGAAATAAACAGTTTTTAAAATTTAAAAAAAAAAATCTCATGAGGGAAGACATGTCAGTGGAAATAGAGGGATAGTGAAAGAAAGAGTTAACAAAAACTGCAGTACACCTCAAAATGAGCTATAAAAGTTCCATAATGAACCTTCTAGTTCTGAACTATCTCTCAGGCGCATTCACTTATATTTCTTTATGCTGCCATCTCTCACTGCAAGTATAACAAGAAAGTTAAAATGTAATTTTACATGTAGGTATATCACCTCAAATTAGCAACATAAAATTACTGACATTTATTCTAAAGAAAGCCCTACTGGCTAGAGGTAAAGTGCTGAACTAGCATCTGTCAGTACTGCTAATTGAGGTAAGGTTGGGAACTATAAAGTACTATTAAAGGAGTAAAATAATACCAAATGGAAATGCTGAGAAGGTACACTACCCTTTTGACACTCTAAATTATTATCCAGATTAAAGTAGCTAGTATGTTTGACTCTTAAAAGTGCCATGAACAGTAATGCGCTTCAGAATTGCAAGGAACATTCTTATGGGCCACAGTACCTGAAAAAACACATTAACAAATTCTTGCAATATAATACCTATACATTTGATGTGTTTTTAATGAAGTGCTCCATCTTCTGTATTTTTAAAAAGCATCCGTCTTTTTTAGAAAAAAGCACAAATGCCACATTTTCACCTCCAGCTTCAGCAGTTCCACCTGGTCCTCTTCAGCCTAAGTTTTGAGCAGATCTTTGGACCACAAGCTACTTGCAAGATTCTTGCCATCATCTTGTGAATGATGACAACAGAATAAAATCCAACAGTAGACTGAAAGGTAAAACAATTAAATCTAGAGGAGTATTAACAAAACTTACCCAACTTTACCTTTTTTCTTTGGCATATCTACCGCTGACACCACAGTATAACAAAACCTGCAGAGCTCTATTTATTTGGAAACACAGAGCAAATTTTACTATGGCATCTAGAAGTCTTCTAAATAAATTCAGTTTATCAAACAGACATTCATCCTCCTTTTTTTCAGGAGGAACAGCAGGGGAAGAAAAATCGAAGAGTACTCTGATCCTCATAGTCTGACCTATGCCTACAATTTGTTGCTAGCCACAGCTTTTAGAAAATTCATAGACTTACGAAACACCAGTAGCAATGGTACAAAATAAAGGTAATATGAAGAACATTCGAAGATGAGAAGGACTATATTTAATTTACTTCTGTGTGACTAAGTGTGGTAGGTTAATTTATCAGCACCTACCTGCTCTTTGCGAAAAATGCTGAAACCTGAGGGTAACGCAGTCACAATAGTATGTCTACTCTGCTTGAAAATATTAAGCCATATCAGTTTTAAAGCAAACATTTATGGCCAGATCCTATGGGATTTATTTTGTACAGACTGCTCGCGTGAGAAAAAAAAATACAGCATACATTTCTGACTTGCTAAAAACTTTCATAATAGCACTAGTTAACAAAGAAAAAGTTCATGCCTTCCCCTTCACCTCCTAGATAAACTGCAAAATTTCAACTGGTTTAACATTTGGACATACTAAAATGAAGCCAAATAGACCATACTTTATAGCTGAGCCTGGAAATTATTTTCAGCTTATGAAACTTATGTAGGTCATTCACAGAATCCTCAACCTCATGAAGTTCAACAAGGAGAAGTGCAAAGTCCTGCACCTGGGGAAGAACAACCCCAGGCACCAGTATACGCTGGAGGCCACTTGGCTGGCAAGCAGCTTGGCAGAAAAGGACCAGGGAGTCCTGGTGGACATCAAGTTGAACATGAGCCAGCAGTGTGCCCTTGTAGCAAAGAAGGCGTACAGTATCCTGGGCTACATTAGACAAAGTATTGCCAGCAGCACTGAGTAGAGGTCCTTCCCCTCTACTTAGCAGTGGTGAGGCCACACCTGGGGTACTATGTCCAGTTCTGGGCTCCCCAGTACAAGAGAGACATGGACATACTGGAGAGAGTCCTACAAAGGGCCACTAAGATGATGAAGGGACTAGAGTATCTCTCCTATGAGGAAAGGCTGAGAGAACTGGGACTCTTCAGCCTGAAGAAAAGAAAGCTCAGGAGGGTCTCCTCAATGTGTACAAATATCTGAAGGGAGAGTGCAAAGAGGACGGAGCCAGGCTCTTTTCAGTGGTGCCCAGTGACATGGCAAGAGGCAATGGACACAAAAATGAAACACAGTATGCTCTGGCTGAACATTAGGAAACACTTTTTCACTGTGAGGAGGGTGACCAAGCACTGGCACAGGCTGCCCAGAAAGGTTGTGGAATCTCCATCCTTGTAGGTATTCAAAAGCCATCTGGACATGGTCCTGGGCAGCCTGTTCTAGGTGACCCTGCTTGAGCAGGGGGGCTGGACGAGATGTCCTCCAGAGGTCCCTTCCAACCTCAACCATTCTGTGATTCTATAAAAGAAGCTTCAAAATTTTTATGTGCACTTTACAGTCACCAATGAAGTATCTTCCATATTCTAAATGATCTGAAAAGTCAGTTTTCACGTGGGAGACTGCATGTATGTACACATGCATGTACATATACACACAAACATCCTCACTCCTTTTAAAGGATAGACGATCACTACTTAATTCTTTTGCCAGCTCAAGAATTCCACATCCCAAAGCCTTCCAAAAAAATACCTAGCTTGAAAAGTCATGGTGAGTCTACTGCATATGAAGAGTTTCTGACAGGGGAAAAGGACACAGTTATTCTTGAGTTAAGAATGTCAGAACAGTCCATCGAGCTAATGAAGGAGCTACCTGCTGTAAAGAAGTCCCCAACTTCACAAAAAGAATAAAGAAAAGCCTCAAAAGCCACCAAAGTTCTCCCCTGTATTTTGTCAGCATTCCAGTGACATCCATACTTCAGACTTAACAGAAATGCACCGGTTAACTGGGGCATTAAAGCAACCTCTGCAGAGCTGGACAGTTTGTAAAGTTCATTAGCACCCAGATTACCTTCCTACAGACTCTTTGAGCCCCTCACAATCATCTGAAAGATCATTAGATTCTGACACATTGTTCTTATATATCTAAATGACCTTTCAGATACGCTCTTCAGGTTCTCACTGTTAACACTGCATGCCAAATGTCACCAAAATTTTTTTGAAGTTAAGTGTCACCAGAAGACATTTTGACAGGCCATTTTGTTGCTAGATACAGCAACAGAATTATGTTACGCTGGGGGTGAAGGACTGAAAGAGAGAAAAAACATCTGATCCCTAGTCAGGTACACCATTACTTCTGGTATCTTGCATGGTTGTCAGCATATACACACAGCCTTACAGAGGGAGAGGCCACTACTCCATGTAGCTCAAGGCTCCTAGCATCCTCAGTTACACAGGGCATTTTAAAGAGACCAAGACAGCTGGAGAAAATAGGCAGCACGGGCTGCATGAGAGGGCAGTTCCCCAGTCTAAAGTACCACCTAGGTTCCCAAAGAGGGCCAGCTTTTCTCAGAGTGACCAGTTTCAAAGAATGCAGACTGATACACCATTTTCCCAGACCTCACGTGTACTCTGGCATATGACCACTGAATAATCTCGTCTCTTCTGAGGAGCAGGCTCAGTTTACACCCCATCTACATGAGCAAAAAACAGGGCGCACACCACGTAGTGCTCCAAGATAGCTCACATTGCCAGCGTGAATATAACCACTCCTTCTTGCAAGCCCACTGTACCTCTAGGTGCAAAGAAGGCAGACACGCTAATACTTTAAGAGGATTAGGGAAGACGGGAGGGAGGGTCAGGGGACCCATTTTTATTGGAGAAGGGGAAAGATGCATTGCTTCATCTGTACCAGTCTGAGTGTCCTTTTTTTTTTTTTTTGACTTGTTAGTTTTTCCCTTCCAAAGAACTTCATGGCAATAAGATGACCCAGTTCAAACAAACATCAGAAAAAGTCTGCCACATTTTCTGAATCAGTCAGTACAAATGAAGACCATGAGAAACTGGGTGTAAGTGAGCAAACAAGCATCAAAACACAGGAGCTCATACAGCTTTGACTTCACAGGGACTGCCAACAACAATTTTCAATAAAAGGAGTTCCTACTAATTTCCAGAAAACTGAAATATTTCTAAGAATCATTCAGCAACTGGAAAAGTGGAAGACCTTGGGTCAGAACCACTTTCTAATGTATGTCCCTTTTCCCTTTGAAATTGTTGTCTTTTTATCAGCATTATCTCGTGCACCACGAGCACTCAGGACCACGGGCTTACATGGCAGGAAAGGAAAAAGATTCCCTGTCCTCAGGAGTGTGGCTGCACCTTCAAATGTGCTTCAGCGGCATTTGAGGACAATTCATCTGACTACCACCAACATTACAGGATGCTCATCACACTAAAATAGTGTTAGAAAAACATGAAATTCCAGAGAAGTCAGACTTCTCAGAGCCATACAATTCTCAACGTTAATTTGCTGTTAGACAAAGAGCTTACCAATGGAATTTTAATGAACAGGTAATGAACAATCATGACCAATCTGCTGGACAAGCAACGTAAAACAATCTTTTTATGCAAACAAGCAAGTTATAACATCATAGGACTTGCATGAAATTTCACATCGCACACACTGAACACATGAACCAGACAGTGCTGTGTACGTGTGTGTGTGTCTGCTCTACACACTACCTGTCAAAGCAGACCGCCTACAGCTTAGTCAGGAGGAGACTTTAAAAACCTCATGAAAATACAGATGATAAAAGGAACTGAGAGGGTGGTACAAAGTAACTAGCTTCTCCAAATAAATACTCTCCACAGCTGTAAACTAGATTCCCAGTTCCTGGGGAAACAGGAACAAATCCTCAGATAAAAACCACATCTACTTAATGAATAGATATGTGGGAGCGAAGAAAGGCTGACATTTCTATAGCAACAGAGTTAATGGTGCGTGGAAGTATTTAATTCCACATTTTCAATTAAATTTTCTGGCTTTCGCTCTTTGTTTTTTTGGTTACAATGCAAACTACTTAGGATATTCGTCAGGGTTTGGGAGTATACAGATTTGAGAACTCTGAAGCAATAATGTAAGTGTAAGTCAGCAAAACCGGGTTGACTTTATTCCACCTACAAGCTTTCCCCAACCAGAAAAGTTTGCAGAAACACGAGCTGAACCTTGAAGTTTGTTAGATGCTCTTTCCCAGGCCTTTATAAACCAAAAGCAATAAAACATTGTAGGCAAAGCATTCTGATCTTAGACAGCACGTACAGTACTTATAGCAACCACCCTATGGAAGTCTTGTTATTGCTGCCTATTAAAAAAAGAAATCTGAAAACCAGAAAGTTAAAGCCTTGCTGCTGTGGAGTAAAAGAATGGCCTTTTTATGGTGTGCTACTGCTGCCTTTAGGGGTAAATCCTGTTTAGGGCAAACCCTAGAAACAAAAAAGCCCAGCATCATTGTTGTATTAAACAGATCCCTCTTTTTTGCTGATTTTATGGCACACATAGAGCCAAAAACCTCCTTATCAGAACAAATGCTCAACTACTTACTTTGGAGCCAATTAAAAAGGATTGTAAGATGACTTTTAAATTAAGGCTTTCAAGATATCCAACCAGCCAAGTAAACCGTGAGAGCCGGATGCCCACCCTCAAAAGGTTTAGTGCTAGCGTCCCACCACCCACTCCCTCTTCTTTCATAAATAAAGTTATTTAAGATTCCAGGTTCCTTCTTTGATATATGCAAGCTGCTTTTTGGGAGGATTGGTCTTTTTATTTGCAGATAGGGCGGGGGTAGGGGGAGGAGGGAGAGAGAGAGGAGAGAATCAAAGCTACGCAGCTTCAATTCGTATAACAAATGGAAAAATTGTAGGCCCCTAAAAATCACGGTCATGCTAGAAATTATGTGCCAAAAACCCAACAGTGAACAAACTGGAGAGCTAATGTCAGTAAAAGAAATGAAGGTATCCGCCAGAGGTTAACTTGTATCTTTAAAACAAAAAAAGGCTAAGCTCGACTCTTTATCAAAAGCTGTGGTATTTCGAAGCAGCAGGACTTTCAGTAATGGAAACAACCATCATCTCAGACTCATCTAGGTATTTTTTTAAAAGGTATTTAGGTACTTAGAGAAAGAAATATCTTTTAATGGATTCCTCCTCAGCTATTTCTATCTTTAATTCATAAAAATGATAGCTAGCTAGACATCTTAATTTTGTTTTAACCAGCAAGGAGAAAGAATTAAGTTTTCTTTTTCAATAGTCTTTGAAAAGCAGTTACATGCACATTAAGAAAAGGCTAATAAAACTTAAGGCACATTAACTAATTATATGGTAATGGGCCAATTTTACACTACTTGTAAATACATCCGCATTGGGAAGATGTGTCACATATTAAGGTCCAATCTTTATTTACCGTATCACCAGGTTTGAATATGGAAACACCATTCTGGTATGTTACATATACTGTTTTCAGCTTTCTTTGAAATCCAAACACTAGCTTTACAATGTGTAAAAGCAAGGAAAAAAAAACCCAAACCACAAATACGTATAAAAAACCAACCAAACACAAAAATACATTTAATATTGAATTAAAGACCATTAAAAAGCATTCAAGACACTACTGTAATTTAAGAAAATTCACATCTTGCAGTGCTGTTTAACACCAACAGCACAGAAACCTAAGTCTGTTCTACTGCATTAGACACAGGAAACACAAAACATTACTAAAGTAAAACCTCTAACAAGTAATCACAAAGTATTAAAAAAATTTGTGTTTTTAAGATAACACATTAGAACCCGTTTAATATAAGCTTTTAAAAAATTAATCTGTTAAAAAAGATCACACATGGTGTCAGTGATATCTTGCTAGTAGAAGTCTATATAGGTTTACTAAAGTTAACTTAGTCCAGGTGAGGATCACGCCCAAATCCCCGTATTTAACTGAATATGTTTTTAATGCTTTTCCCCTTGACCTTCGCACTCTGTTGCAGTAATTATATTTTATCTATAAATTGGTGTTTAGTGTTGGTTTATGTTGTGGATAAAAATTTCAAGGTATTAACACTACGAGAATTTTTTTAAAAAGTTATTGCACACATACTGTGTTTTAAAAATATTTATGACAGAAGTATATACATGTATGTATGTGGCTACATATAGACACCCACACAGAGCCTAACTTCCACTAGGGAGCAAAAGGTAGCAACCTTTCATCTCAAAACCAAAGTCATTTCTCAGCTACAGAAATACCACATAGAGATGAAAAAATTAGCAAGTCCGGGGTTTTTGCCTTTGTTCACCTGAATTTTTTAGTATATCTGTATTTTAAATGGCTTGCTTACAGTCTAGAAGCCTATGGTATAAATTTCATCCCAGAGTGAATTTTTATGATGGAGTTATAAACCCCTAAAGAAACAGGGTTTACAATGGAAGTGCTGACATAACTAACTATAGCAGCACTAGCAGTGCCTCTGTAATCAAGGCACATTATATTTATGAGGTAGGTAAAAGTCTGTAACCATCAATCACCGGAATCATATTGACAGATTCTAAGTTTGAGGTCCAACAGAATTAATGTATTCAGTTTCTCACACCATCGATATGAAGGGGAGAATTTGCAGGCACTTTTATGGGCTTAGGCTTTGACATCTTTACAGAAATCAGTGAGGGGCTGTCTTGCTGAAACATTTCATTAATCTGCTGCCTCAGCATTTCTAGGTTTTGCACCAACCTTTCGCAAAATGCAAGAGAAGAAGATTGTCCAGAAACCAAACGTGACCTTATTCACATAAGTATGCTTCATGAGCTGGTCATTACAAACATTAATTCTACGTATATCCACCAGACATTTAAAATTATACCTAAGAATGATTAATCACCCAAAGAATATCCAACTCCTAAATTATAACTCAACATCCCTATATAAAACAATCTAAAATGTCAGCACCTCAGTCTTTATGATATCACACCGTTCCAATAATTCTGTTTTACAAGTAAATTCCTATTATACATTAATAAGTGCTGTTGGTGGCTAAACTTCATGCCTTTGAGTAATGACCAGGTTGAAGGCAATTAGGCTGGCCAGGTGCAGCTGGGTTAGGTACTAATAAAAAGTTTTTAAATTTTACTATTTCCGTTTGGATTTTGGGGATGCATTCCAATCTGCCCAAATTAGGGAGGAAATTGTTTCCATGTTTTCAGCTGTTCCATGGTCTGACTATTACTGACCGATAACCTGCCTAGATTTTTTTTACTTACACACATATACACACTCTCTCACTCACAGGACCCAATGTCCTTATTTTTCAACTTGTCAGAGCAGTACAATAGGAAAACTAGGAAACTATTAGATAAATTTGCAGAAAGAGTTTTCAATTCCGTCACAAGATTAGTTGGGCTTGAGTGAAACTTGTCTGAAAATAGAAAATCTGTGTTGGTTTTCAAAGTCTTTATCTATCTATAAGTGCACTGTAAGAACTGAAACGCAACCATGTCATCCTCCCTACCTCCATTCCTCGGGAAGTCCAGACTGTTATGAATGTTTTTTCCATAACACACTAATGTTTTTTAAAAATTACCTGAAAACTTTTTTTTTTAAATCAAGCTGACTTAACACCATTTACACTAATTTTAAAAGCCGTCTTTTTATTGAAGTGTATGTAGAACGTGCAAAGTGCTGCCAGTGCCTGTGGTTTAGGTCACAGGAGGAAGGTTTTCTGCAGCGACGCCACTGCAATCAGCCCGCAAGAGCCTTCTGCGTGTGTACACATGCACACTTAGGTACACCTTTCTGCCCTCATACACATTTTCACGTGTGAATCTTACTCTAACACAGCCTGAAGTTCAGCACAGAGAGCATCACACAGTCCGTGGCCAGAGGCATCAGGAAACCTCCAACACTTCTTCTCAGCAGAATCTTCTCAGAAGGCAAAGCTACCGCCAGGGACCCGAGGGGCTCGGGGACAGAAGAGCTACCCTGCTCCCCACAGATGAGTCCCGAGGCCTTGCATGACCTCGACCTTCTCCACTGCATTATAAAGTCATTCTCTCACATGAGGCTTTACTTCTGGAAAATGGAAACCGGAGACATGGATTCTTTTTAGGCGCTCACAGCAGCATTTGTCAATTTTTGTTTTCTACTTGCAAACCATACAGAGGTGCCACCTCGGCTCAGGAAGGCCTCGAGCCACAATTTGCAGGTGACTGGGAGAACATTCTCCAGCAGGATCAACACAAGCTTCCCCCATTCCTATTGCCCAGAAAGGCATCCTCAGCGAAGCCTGTGCCAAAATGCTGCTTAACAGGGACCGTAGGTCTGACTGACTACAGCTGCTTCTGCATGAAAGCTCACGGCAAAGCGGCCGCGCCGAGGACACGTCGCACCAGCGGGTGGGTGACTCTAGAGACACATTTTCTCCTTCCCAATGCCCCAAGTTCAGCGTAACAGGCTCTTTGATAAACAGATTTGTATTCTGAACTCTTTTTAAGCCCCAGTCAGAAATTCAACCTAGGAGATCTACGAAGGTCCAACAGCATTAATGGGAAGGCATCACTGAAATGGATAGGATTTAGCCACAACTAAACTGCAACCTCTGCTGCTTCTGTAGCTTTTGCACAGATTTGATTCTAGGGAAAAAAATACAAATCATGGATTTTTGAAAACAGAACAATAGCATAATTCTATGTGCCAATTAAAAAAGCCATCATTAATTCCTATGACTCTATAATCTGAAAATAAACATGGCATACATTTACTTTTTTGAAGGCATTACTTTGCAGGCAAAATGAAATAGTAGTGCAGCACGCGGATATGGGCATACAGGGAGCTCGAAGAAAACTACCTACTTTGCTTTCCCACAAGTGAGCAGTGCCCGGAGGAGGGCAGCATGTAGGCACGTATTTAAATATGCAGAAAACTCTTCTGAATCACATGCTTTGCTAAAACTGCCTCGCCTTTCAAGGGATTAGTGAAGTACCACACACACAGTCAAACAGCATCATAAAATGCAGGTAGAAAGACAGCAGGATATTAAACCAAAGCTCACTGAAAAATGCCAAAGCCCTTACTTTCATGAGTATCAACAGGAACAGACTCTTAGTATCTGTAGTATCTCAGAATTTCTTCACTTGAAAGTGTTGCCAGACTAATTTTAAACGTGCTTAACTGAATCAAGAGGTTCGAGAAACAGATCATCTGAATACTGATTACGCAGGTAAAATGGGAACAATTATCAAAATCTGCAAAAACAGAGCTATTTTTAAATAGGATCCAATTTTAAAACAATTATATTTAGGTTTTGGGTAAGTTGGTTTGATAACACAAGTGATAACGTATGTGATCCCCAAAACCCTCCCACCAAAACTCGGCACATTTTAAAACTCAATTGCTTAGTCAGACTTGCTCAGTAAATTTTATGAAAATAAATCAAGTTAAAAATAATTTTAAAAAACAAATAAATATCAGTTTCCAGATAGTTTTCTCAATTACTTAACTACATCTCCAATTGAGTCACATTGTCTTAAGTATTACAGGAAGGAACATGGTTTCCTGTTATAAAGATTCTCAAAAGTGGTTACAATGCTTAGAGAAAGCAAGATTACAGATAAACACACCGTACATTCGCTCTGTTCATAAATAAAACTGGAGGCAGTGTTTTCAAGGCTTTTAATAGGGCATCGTCATAACTGCCCGGTCTGTCTTTTCCTACCAGTCCTATTTTTGTCAGTGGCCTCAAGATGATATTTTGAGGTGATAAATAAAATTTGACTGTAAATAGAGGGGGTTTTTTAAATAATTAATGACAAATTATTTTTTGAAGCTTCACCAAAATTTGAAGTCTAGAAGAACGGGTAGTATCAGCACCGAAAGAGACTTGAAATTTCCAAGAGAGAGTTAATACATTTGAGGAATAGAGCAGCTCTCAGCATGTTAAAAGCTGATTGCAAAGCTGGTAGGAGAAGGAAGGAATTTCAGGAGCGGGCAGAGCTGGAGGGCTTGGCGGGCGGCAGCGCGGGGCAATCCGCTGCCTTGCAGTGCCCTCTGGTGCTGCTCGCCCAGAAGTGGAACATCTCCCTGCTCTCCACCCCAGCTATACCCACCACCGGTGCTCCTGGCAAGAGAATGAAACATGGGTGTCCTAACCTCCCCCCGGCAAAAATTCTGCAGCCTCTATGTAATCACACATGCACATATTTAATGTAAAGAGCGTAACTGTGGGAAAAGCACTAAATTGCACGAGGCATCACTTGAACAAAATTCCACAAGGAAATATAAACCTACAACACAACTGTTCCCTGAAAAAGGAGCATCCAGCAAATTATCCCAGAATATAAAAATATACAACGACGAAAGGTCAGAATTGTATTTCCACCTGTTCACAAAACTCCAGGTCCCATATTTCTTTTAGTTTTTGGAAGCTACAAAGAATGCAATCCCCTTCTTCCCAGCTAAAAGATCGATAAACACCCATAAACTTAACCACAGAAATTTAAGAATGCTTCAGTTCAATGCCAGTCATATTGCAATTTTTTTTTAAGAAAAAAAAAAGAATTAAATAAGCAATACAGACAGATGGATGCTTTCAATAGGATACTCTCACAACGACAAGAGAGATACTTTCGAAACAATACAAAGGGACAACAAGAAATTGCACTTCACTCCAAATTAAAAACATCATCAAAGCTCCTTCTCCTGAAGACCCTTCAGAGCAGTTTGGAGAGACTCGATTAAGCAGTCTGCACGCAGCATGCTTCCCCCACCCACACATGGGGGCGATCTCGCTTTGGTTTGCTTTGCCTTTTTACTCCACCGGCACATGCCACATCTCGAGGTAAAAATCCAGACGTGGCCCAGCAGCCCCAGGTGCCCATTTCCCCCGTGGAAGCACCTCCAGCTCCCCAGGAGGGACGGATCGGTTTGGCACGGCTGCAGGCGAGGCCGAGCACCTCCACAGCGAAACTCAGAGCAGCCAGCGCTGGTGCTTCAGTCCTTAAAGTCAAGGGCAATATTGTCGCTAGCACGAGGATGCAGAGCTGTACAGTTCCCAGAACTTGAAGGTGAGATGAAGTCAGACCAAGTGCTCATGACAGCACATCCAGCCAGGTAAAGCTTTGGTTCAGGATTGCTATTGGGAATCTCCTCTGCCCCCCTCAAAAAACAGGGAATGTCAGGAATATTTTGGGCCCCTCACTACAAGAAAGACACTGAGGTGCTGGAGCATGTCCAGAGAAGGGCAATGGAGCTGGTGAAGGGTCTACAGCACAAGTCCTATCAGGAGCGGCTGAGGGAACTGGGGTTGTTTAGCCTGGAGAAAAGGAGGCTGAGGGGAGACCTCATCGCTCTCTACAACTACCTGAAAGGAGGTTGTAGCCAGGCAGGGGTCGGTCTCTTCTCCCAAGCAACAGGCAACAGGACAAGAGGAAACGGCCTCAAGTTGCGCCAAGGGAGGTTTAGATTGGATATTAGGAAAGACTTCTTCACCGAAAGGGTTGTCAAGCACTGGAACAGGCTGCCCAGGGAAGTGGTGGAGTCCCCATCCCTGGAGGTATTTAAAAGATGTGTAGATGGGGCGCTTAGGGACATGGTTTAGTGGTGGACTTGGCAGTGTTAGGTTAATGGTTAGACTTGATAATCTTAAAGGTCTTTTCCAACCTAAATGAGTCTATGAACATTCAAAGCAACCATTTAAAAAAAAAAAAAAGAAAAAAAAGAAAAAAAAAGGCCTAACACATCTTTCTTCCTGTGTATCCCAAGTTTTCTGCAGCTACGTGGGAAGGTCATGTATTTTTTTCGACATTAAGCCAAGTTTTGCTACCAATGCTGGAGTAGAGATGTTAGCCACTAATCATTAACTGTTGTTACAAATAATTTCAGAAGGCTAAGCTTATTGCATCAAACAAACATTTAAGTAAAAAGAACAGTATTTCTAAATTTAGTTATGCCAGAAGATTCTCAAATCACAAATTACATGCACTTGAAGCTGCAAGCAGTGGCAGGCACAGGTATTTAAGATGTCTGGAATAATCAAACTGCTGAACCTAAACTGAAATTACTAAGTTATCTCTTAATATTAGTTTTCTTCCTACACTGAACAAAAACATACTTCCTCTCCTAAGCTGCGTGCATTTTACTTGCATCTACTGAAACATGAAACATGTCTTTCAATTACTGGCACAAGTACTTCCATTAAATGCCTCTTCCACTTCAGTGAAAGATGTTCCAGTATTTTCAAATAATGTTTCTTCCTCTTACAATAATTCTTTTCAATTGTATTATTTCAGTGTTTCTTCAGAATTCCAGACAGCAAAAACATGACAGAATCTTTGTAAAACACACAATAAAACTGCTAGTAATGTCAGATGAATTGTAGTCACTGTATTTGTATTTCACAACCGTGAACATCCAGGCAGTTCAATAATGGAAGAAAAAATAATTAAAAAAAAAAAAAAAAAAAGAAAAAAAAGGATCACTTTCTAAAATGATTAATGAATTGTAAAGAATGCTGTTAACTTTGGTGGGTTGCTGAAAAGAAATAAAAATAAGTAAAATACAAGCATTTATCACTTACCTGACAGAACGCACACATTTTAACATGTCAGGCACTAAAATGCGTGTTTTTAAGATGCCACTTTGCAGAATTGTGCAAAAAGTTCCCCTTCTGAGCAACAAGGCACAACATTCAGCTTATTGGTAGTGGCCATCAACCCAGGCTAAGCAGAGCAATAGCCTGGAGAAGAAGGCAATGATTGAAGAGACATGGTCATACTTCACCGAAACATGTTATCCTAAAAAGTGCAGGAAAAGATTTTTCTGCATCTTCCCCAGGGAATAATAAATGTGGTAAAGCAGCCCTGCAAGATAATTCGTTTCCTCCTCTCCCGTAAAGCTGAGGCTATAAGCTACACATGAAGACGGTACAACATTACACATGAAGAGTAATCATCTCAAAAGCAGGAGTTGCAAGCAGTGTTCCTAAATCTTTAAGTAAATAAAACTAATGTTATGATAACCACAACTATTAGCACAGGAATTTCATTAGAATAAATCTCAGTGACTAACTCCAGCTTGAAATATAAAAGCTGAGAACTGACAGATTATTCTCCATTGCTCAGAGCATGACTATCAGAAAGACCAGCAAACACTTGGACTTTCAGCACTATCTATTCCTTGGCATCAGCATTTTCTTATCTCACCTTTTACTCTACTCAAAGGACTTACTGTTAGAGTATCTGGGGAAGGGTTTCACTTTTTTCCCCGTTTCTTTAAGACAGTAAAAACCTGGAAGAAGTCTTCTCAAGTTTATAAATAGAATGATTAAAAAAACCCAAAAAAACCAAACCAAACCCACATCAGGCAAGATGTTTCTCACTCTCAATTTTAAGTACATCAGCCTGCAACTCATGGAAGAAGTCATTCAAAGATAGCCATATGGTTGTACTGTAAAGATTTACCACCAAGAGTCTTTCCCTCTCTGTCCTGAAAGTTGCTGTAACTTTGCTAAGAAGAGAATTAAGTGCAATGGAATGAGAGCAAAAATAAAACCGGTGTTATGTTTCATTTAAAATAATTTATTAAAAAAAAAAAAAAGTCATTGCATGTATCACTGATCCCTAACACCTTATGTCCGCTGCATGAATGCAGAGCTAGCCAGCTGTCAGTACAATGATGTGTGCCACCAGAGGTGGGACTGCAAGGTATGTAGACGTGGCCATGCAAACAGTGACCTTGCTAGCTGGGGTAGCAAGAGTCATGAAATTGCAGTGGCGTCAGCCTCAGACATGGTGCCTGAGGAGGTCCCAAGGGTGCCTGGAGGACTTGCCGCATAGAAGTCCTTTCCTCCACGGCACTGGCAGTTTTGATACCAAAGGAGGATGGCTTAAAACTCTGCTTGGATACATTAACGCACAATACTATTTACTTCCTGATTCCATTAGATTTTGAAACTGCACTAATTCATGCCAAATGGTCCAAAACACAGATGCACGGTATTTCAACCCCAAAAACTCTACAGCTGTATATTACAGGGTAGTTCTCCCCACTCCTGCAAAATGGAAAAGTTTTGCCTTTGGAAACGGAGCTGTTCAAAGACTAATGAGAAGTATACAGAGAGCACTTTAAAGTACAAACATGGTACAATTTTATCTAAGACAGTTTTTCTACGCTGTTCAGGAGGAAAATGGAAATCTTTACTCCCACACACTGCCCTAAAGAACAAACATACAGGCTGAGGAGACAGAGCACTGATTCTTCACCTGCCTTAAACACCTTAACTACCTATAGAGCTTCTCCTCCCTGGGCAGGACACATCTTCTAAAATTACCTACCTGACCTTCATGTCCTGAGCTATAAGAACAGGGCCCTCTACACTCTACAGCTTAAAAATTAAGTGCTGCATTGAGATGAACTTGGAATCCACCGTGATCAGACTGCAGTTTAAGCTGGTGAAAAAGGAAAAGATTTTCATTGCATTCAACACCCCAACTGAAACCCAGGGTTTTTTTATAGTTGCAAGTGTAAATTCAGGAGCTAGATCTACTTGTTATTATAATAGGCCTGTTTTTGGTTTGTATGTATCTGCCAGACCCACTGCATCTGAGCATCTACTTTGACAGTATTTAGGGGCAAAATGATGGAAAAAAATATCCCAAGGAAGTCATAGAAAATGGGGAGGGGGAGGCAGGGGAAGGGGGTAAAGAGGTAGTGTGACAATTCACATAAGCTCATATCTTTCAAAATATCATGAACCATTCACAATACTGCATCATTATCAAAACAGCAGTAACTAATCACGTTTTGAAATTAGGCAAAACAGAATTTAAAAAAAAAAGAGAGAGAGGGAAAATCCACTACTTTTGAACTCTCATAGCCTTGCTTTCATTTTGCTGCTGAGTTAAAAGAACATGCCCGATATCTGTTCACAGGATTTTTTTTAAAATGAGAATTATAAATCCCTCAAACAGAAGGTTTGAAAGAAAGTAGTACAATTTTAAAATCTTCAAATGGCAATAAGAAAAGGCAAACCTGAAACAGAAAAAAATCTTCATACAAATCTCTTACCAAAACATCTGCTGGTCTTCTGGGGCAAAGTTATTTGGTTTTGTTTTTTTTAAAGAATGCATGTGAGTTTCTTAAGGATTAACAACATTTAACAGTGACACAGAAATTAGTCTTACTATTAGTAATAAAATTCCATTAGGGATTGTATTTTGAAATTTCTTTTTTAAACAATGTTAGGACTAGCCAAGCCGTTTCACAGGTCTTTAGTATGCATGACATCTGTTAGTAGAAATAAATTAAAAATACATTCATCCTAATTTAGTTGAACAATAAATGATCTTCAAGTATTTTCAGAAAGTTGTGAGTACATGTCTGTTTGGGGCTACAGAAGGGACCTATGTCAGCGTAAAGAACATTTCTTCCCCCTGGCAGGTCAAGAAGAAAGTTTTTGACTACCTGCTTAATTTTCACAGCTACAGTAAGATTTTGCCAATAGGACACACGGCTGCTCTTAACTCTGCATTTATAAACATGAACCAATTTTAAAACCACGCCTTCTTAAAGCTCTCAAACACAGCGATAGTTTTCTTTGGTCTCTCACGCTGTACACAAAACGTTGCAAACCATTCCTCTGCTTCATCACTACTATGAAGCGAGGAAGTGGGATTTCATTCACCTTAGAGAGAAAGCGGTGAGCACAGACAGAAGCGCACGGGCCGCAGAGTGACTGCCAACTCCTGTTCAGACCAGCATGCCACACCGCATCGGGTATTACACCTGCAGTTAGGGAGCAGAGTGACCACCCCGCATGGCCCCTGACCCAACTGAGAGCCTTCTCCTGTCATATCAACACGCATGGGTATCACCAAGAGATCGTGTGGTGGAAACTCTTGCTGAAAGCTATGGAAACTCATTTTAGAAATACTCTTCTCCAACGTAGTCTTCAGGAAATTTCTTTTGGAAACCGTCCTAATTGCTACTGATACAACAGCTGTATTCATTGGACACATGGAATGCATCGAACTGCAGCAGCATCTCAAGCGTTTTTTCAATGTCTGCTCATGAAATTTATTTTCAACAAGAACATCAAAAAAAGTTTTGGAAAATTTGAAAGAAAACATTTAAAGAAAGGTAACACATGTAATTAACATATTAACCTGACACTGCCAGTGACTAAAGTAGCATTCTATATGTAAAGATATAAAGGAAGAGAATATAATTCATGCCAATCGCTATAGACTTACAGAAAGAGATCAAGTCCAACTGCTGAATAGCTTTCTCATTGCTTTGACAAAGTTAAACTTCTTGTTGATAAAGTCAGTAGCATTTAAGTCACAAATGAAACTCCACAGTAGGTTCTTCTGCTGATACCCAGGGATGTGCAGGAGTGGGGGAAAGGGAGGACAAAAAAACCCAGCAACTCCAAGAGTGTATCCTCCAACCACAGCCTTGGCCCGAAAGGCTGTAGACTGAAAGGAACACATCTCCGACAGCTCTCTGGCTGGGCAAACATAAATGCAGATCTGGTGGCACAGAGATTGTCCTAAGCCAGACATTCCGAGCATTACAGCAGCCAAAATACAGGCTTCCTCTATACAGGTAGTGCCAAACACCTGCACAAGTCTAGCACCACCAGAAGGCACTCGCCTGTTGGGTAAATGCCTAAACGCCAAATACACCTTTTCCACAGCTAAATTTGCATGTCCCCTCCTCCTCACCATGGGGTGGGGGATGGACTGCAGTTCTTTTGTACAGGTAACCCATGAGACTGGGCTCACTGGTTCCCTTCTTGTGCATGAAGCATGGTGGCTGCTCTCCTTGGCACCAGTCAAAGCAGGAGTGGACAACCTGAGCCAAGGGGCTGAGTACTCTACCTGCTTCCTTGAGTTGTTATAGCCGAGCCAGGCACAGACATCCAATACAGCCATGAGCTCCTGGCCACCACCAGGGCAGGACACGGCCACTGAGGACTCTGCTCCACACACCAGGAAGGAGGGAATGGGAACAGAGCCCTTCTTGGGCGAGGAACTGGAACCACATTATTTCTCTATCGACTAGAAGTAAGGTGCCAAAACCCACTTGCTTTGCCCATGCTGGTATCAGCCTGTAATTCTTCATTCTCTCTCTCTCTCACACACCTTCTCCCTGCCCCCCCCCCCCCCCCCCCCCCCCAATTGCCCATCATGAGATCTTAATACTTCTCTTTCCCCCTAACATTTGGGGATGCTGGTTACTCAGCTAACATCCTACCACAGTAGTATAAAAATTTTGTAAATAGAGTTTTAAACTCAAATCCCCACTTCACTAACTGAAGAAACAAAGGTTCTTGTAACTGAGAAGTCATCACAAGCAGATGAGCTTCTAGCAGTATCATTGCTACACTAGTTCTTAGACCCTTATTATGCAACTTTTTAAAGTTTATGTTATTACGCAAGTTACTACTGACATGTTTGCCAAGGATACAAATCCTGAGATACAGAGAGAAATTGCAGAATGTTGCTGATGGGAAGCAGGATGAGAGAAACCAAAACTGGTCCATGTGTCAGAAGTCACCTCGAGAATGCCTGCAACGTTAACAATATGGTGGAGACGGGCTGTCTGTCCCGGAAATGTTTGTTTTGGAAAGACTAGGGAATCAAGGTGGATAGCAACTGGGCAGTGGGACGGGAAGGCTGTAATACAAAGATTTAAAATTTTAATTCACAGGAGTCCACATTCCTAATAAAGCACATGTTTTTAATAGTGAGAATAAACCACTGGAAGAGCTTACCAAGTATTAAGATGACCGAATACTAGAAATGTTAAGCTCAAGATCAGAGGATACACGCTTTCAGAAAAGTATTAGAGCAAAGAAGTCCTGTAATCAGTGCTGTGCAAGAGGCTCCGGGCAGATCAACACAGTGAAGTTTTCTGGTCTGCAAACCAAATTTTGATAGCAGTGTTTTGTTGGTTTTTATAAAAATAAGAATTTCAAACTTGAAACAGCCGCTGCACCCAGGGGAAGAACAGACAGCTGGCTAACACTCGGCTCCAAAGCTTAAACGTAAATCACAGTTGTACACAGTCACTTTTATCTGTGCCTCTGAGCCAGGATTATCTACAGAATCACGTTGAACAGAGCTAAAACTCCTGCTGTTCAAATGCACTATCAAGCCCAGGAAATTCTTACCCCACAACTCATTTCTCTGGAGCATGGGGTCAGCCCTGGAAGAGCTGAGACTTCCCTTATGCAACAGGAATCCAAAATTAATCAAGTACTAAATAAATAAAAAAGACTTTGCCGTTTTAAAGCAAACCTGACAGACTGGGGAATCCCACTGACTATCACAATATTACTTGTCTGCCAGTTGCAAGGTGCAATGTCTTTTCTCGACATGAGACATCACCACAACAAAAACAGCCAGAAGAACCCACATCACACACCCATGAACCTCTTCCTCCCTCACCCTACGCAGGCAAAACCCACCCAACCTCACCACGCTTCTGGACCCTTCCCATGTCACTGATGACACATGAATGTCTGCACATGAGAAAGCAAGTACTTGAGTGGGACTAAAATCCATTGCAAATATTTATCTTTCTGCGTGTGCATCCCCACATATACCCAAGCTGTCTGCACAGTGTTTTTACCTCTCTTTTCCTTCCCCAGAAATCATCTCACTCCCAAGAATTTAGTCCTTTGAGAGAAATTAAAGCTTTAGACAGAACATACAGATTTTGCTGCCTGACATGCACAAAGACATTCAAGCTTAATGTTTGCTCAAAATCAGGTAGGCTTTTTTTTTTTTTTTAATATGCTGTAAAGCTTTGCCAATCTTCATTATTAAGTGGGGAAAAAATATTGCTAGTAGCTCAGTTTTGTCACAGTGGAAAACCCAAACCATTAAAAAGGAGAAGTCCACCACAGATGTACCTTCGCTGGTTTGTTTTGACAGCTGTCATTTATAACAGTATTCAACAGTGTAAAAGCCAGAGGTGGAAACCTTGCTGATTTCCATACCAGGTTACGCACAGGAAGAAAGTCCCAAAGCGGAATCTAATCCCTAGCAAAGTTTGAAGTCTAGCTAACATTTGTACAGAAGACCACTCCAAGCCAGAACATGACAAACCTGGAGTCTTGACACACACTGCGACCACATCCAGGGGGCTTCTGGGCACTGACTCTTCCCCTGTTCCTGTGTGCAGCAGAGTTATCACCCACTCCTCTTGCCCATCCAATAACAAACTTACCAAATATCTTTGGTAATTCTTGCTTATGCAACAAATTTTGGAGGAGCAAGCTGTTCTGAAATCTTTAACCCAAGACAGAGTAACAGAAAACAAGGTATTAACTTGGCCTCTGAAACAAGGCTCCAAGTTAAGAACAGACTTTTTATTATTGCCTGGACCTACCGGATAAACTAAGACCACCATCAAGGTTTGCTTTAAGATGGTCGTCTTGGGATTAAAGCCATGATGTAGACTCTCACCAATATTCCTTTAAAGTTACATTATTGCCAGCTAAATTTGTCATATCAACAATCAGTTTAGATAATTCAAATGAGCATCAATACGTAGAGCAGTACTTTCTTGAAAATCATATGTGAATTTGTTTTTTCCCCAAGCACGTGCCTGTGGAGTTCTGAGAACATAGCTTTAAAATATCACGACTGGCATAAAATAATCGTTCAAATACAAGAACCCAAGTCACATGCAAAGCACACCACCAAGAACAATGTTGTTCTTTGTGCCAAATGAAGACGACTGATCTCTGAGAATAGAAAGTGCTTTTTTGTGTACATGAACGCAAAACGTTCCTGGTACCCACAGTCACGACACTTCTTATCCTGGGCTTCCAAGGAAATGCTCATTGGTAGCATCCCATCTGATGTATGACACATGGATGCCACCCAAACGTCCTCAAAGTAACTGAACTGAAACCTTTGACAGCTACACTTCAACAGGAGCCTGGCAAATGCCGGAATGCACAAGAAAATGCAGTCTCTGGGTGTACCTGGGTATTTTCAGTTAGCCCAAAAGCAAAGCAATAAGGCAAATAAGAAGTGAGAGACACCACATTGCTAACAGAACAGAAAAGGACTACGTGGCTTACAAAGTACAGACCTGAGAAAGGTTTGCTGCTTCAACATCAATGGTCATCAACAGTCACATGAATTTACCAACTTAGCTCTTTGGTAACCGTGTTGATGAGGAACAGAACCGAATATGGGAAAGGCTGAAATATAGGCATGCCCAGTTCCAGGTCTTGCAGCAAGGCATAAGAAATCAGCAGCTGTTTAAGGTGATAAGACTAATGAAAAACACAGAGACTGTTTTCTACGTAGAAAAAAAACCCTTGGAAGACATAGTTCAAAGAGCTGAAACACTATAAAGGTCAGAAAAGGAAGCAGAAATAAAGGCAAATGAAGTCAGGCGTTATTCATGCTTGCACGTACAATAAATAGATCACCTCGTTGCAATTGAGGGAGCTTTTCAAATTGTACAAAAATCCCAACTAGCTGCTTCCTCTATAACCAGGCAAGAACAAGAAACAGCAGCTGGTAAGAAGGAGGGGGGAGAAAAGGGGAAAGAAAAAAAAAAAAAAAGAGAGAGAGAGAGAAACTTTTAACCTGCACCTGGGGGAATCGAGCCTAAGAATCTTAATTGACTCAATTAAATCTGCAGAGAACAGAGATACTGTAAATACTAGAACTGGCTTGGAAAAAGGAAGGGAAAAACCCTCCAAGGCAAAACATTCTTTTATTCTATGATCTCCTTTGTGCCATGGAATTCAGAAGACAGAGGTTTGCCCCAGGGCTATATTAGGGGTTATGCTTTGTGGTTTACAATTTTGATATGCCATTTCTGAGGTTTCTCAGGATATCTCATGAGAGAGCAGGATTACAGCGTATGACAGAAACACTTGTTCTATTACAGAAGTTCCAATCTGGGGAAGAACCCGTTATAACGTACTGAACTGTCAATCCAACTGCCTGTTTCTTCCTGTAAAGGAGAAACAGGAAAGCAGAGCCTTTAATAGCTTAAAAAAAAAAAGAAGTAAACAGATTCCCAACATATAAATGGAAAACTACATGATGTCTTTGTCCTTCGGATGCTATCAGTGTAACTAAAGAATTGGGAGGTAGGGGCAGGGGTGGTGGTGTCAGTTTTTATGGTAGTACCATAGCTACATAAATGCTACCACAAAGCTGGTACTTGGCCTCCTCACCAAGTAGCCAAGTGAGAAACACCTCACATGAAACGGTGTCACAGCCACAGCAGACAGAAAGTGGTAGTGGACCCAGGAATCTCATTATAAAGTGCATCCTTACCCCCACGCATTTGCTGGGGAATTTTAACATTTCAGCTCCAAAAATATACACTAAAGCCAGGACAGAGGATATGAATACTCGTAACAAATACTGCAAGTGTCGGTCCACTCAACAACAGAATGAAAGACCCGAGTTTAAAGAAAGGGATTTTAAACCTGTGTAGTTTATGAACTGTACAGAATAAAGTGAAAGTTTACCCTCAAAAAAACCCATTACCTAAACCAGATGTTGGCTTCACAACACTCTATTTATGATAAATTGTTTTAATATTTATACCTAGCACAGGCGCTGTAATAAATCAAAGGCAAAATACAACGAGCATTCTGAATTAAAGAAATTACATGCTCCCGCTTTGTAAAACCAGTTTGCTTGGAAAGCAAAGGGAATAAATCTCACAGTGGCTTCATGGTGTCTCTCTTCACCTGCTGTACCACGAACTACGGAGCCAAGAGAGAAAAAACCCCGAAAAACCAAATTATTATCAACAACAGCTCGATGCTGGTTTAACAACCTGCCCCCGGGCAGGAGGGAGATGAGCCGCAGCGCTCGGCGGGGAGCAGCAGCGGGCCCCGCGGCCGGGCCGGGCCGGGCCGGGCCGTGCGGCCGCCGGCGGAGCGCTGCCCGCGGCCGCCACCGGGGGGCTCCCGCCGCCCGCCCGCGCCGGGGAGCGCCGCGCCCGCCGCCACGGCAGCGGCCTCGGGAGGAGAGGCTGAAGGGAAACGGGGGAGATAAGCGAGAGAGGTAGAGGGAAACGGGATAATCACGTCACGCAGTTTTAAAGGCGCATTACCTTGTGGTACGGTAAATTAGGGAAGAGCCACGCGTGAAGTTCTCGGCTGTTACGGTCGTTCATTACGAGCAGTGCTGGCATTGCTACTGCTCATTAGGAAAACGGCCTTGCGGTCTAGCAATGCCTCCTTATTTCAAGGTAAAAAGTGAGGCTCTTGCTGCCAGCTTATGACTCTTCTCAAAATACCAGTGAGATTTAGTCTTCAACAACAGTGAAAAAAAAAAGTAGTTCAATAGCCTATATTCAGGTTGAAAAGTAACAATGCATCAAATCAAATGAGAGATGGGAACCAAGTACTTCCGACCACAAACTATCGAACTTCACCGCTGAAAAGCAAGGGGCAGTTGGGCACAGCGATGCAGGTAGGCAAGAGCAGGGCGCAAAGGGGAGACCGGCCATTTCATACAGCTCTAGAGCAAACCGAATGCGAAGACCTCGGCCACAAGAACATCAGTTGGCTGTCCCAACATTTTCGTTCAGTGCCCTACTAAGTCACGGTGTCAGACCACTTATGTCAGGAGCAGACACTGCCAGACAAGCTTCTTCCCCCATAAAGCTATCTGCTTTAAGCATGTTTTGCTGCCAAGAGGCTTCACCTCCATCCCCTTCTCCACCTCCAAGAGTTCAGATGCTGTCAATGAAGTGCCAAGTGGCAGCTTTGGCACCACACGCTGTGGGGAGAGAATACGTTATGTACAGGCTAAATAACGTGACCTGCAAAGACAACAGAGTTTGTGTTATCTTGTATTTAAAAGATGCAAAATACCTGTCTTTTTGCCCAAAACATCTCGCTGATAGAGCAGGCAGGTACCAAAGCAGGAAGGCAGGCTCCTCACTTCCCCAGATTGAAGGGGATCTCCGTTTTTTCACATTTAGGAATAAAGATGCCACAACCGCACCGAAATGTTGTTTCCAGCACAGCTGGACTCATGGCTTTCCATGCTACCCACTGGGCACAGAGGGCCAGAAGAAACCCATGGAAAGTAATGAGAAAGGAGAAAATAGCCAAAGTAGGCTTCAGATCCCAGCAGTAATTTGAAGAAGTTCCTCACTTTTCAGTAGTGTCATCATAACCCTGGAGAGGGCCAAGCCAGCTCTGCCTCAGTAAGTGATTTCCAGTGGATGCCTCATGCTTATTTTACTGGGCATTTGCAATATGACCAAGAGTCCAGGCAGCCAGGGAGCCACAGTAAGCAATAGGGGGATCTCCTAGCTTTTAAATTTAGGAATTTTTTGCTGTTTTTACAGTTCCCTTTCTTTTAACAGATTTCTACTGACAATATTCTGCTGGGGGCAAAAAAAAAAAAAAAAAAGAAAAACACAACACAAAAAACTCAAAACCCAGCTGAACAGAACAACCTCACCCCCAGAAAAAAAAAAGGTTTATGTGCTGTTGAAGCCACACTGAAAAAGCAGGGCTTTGATGTTCTACGTGCAGTTTGCAGTGGCCTTTCTCAATGACAGCCTGGATGAGTGCAGAAACATCAGAATAAAAGCAGCAATGAAGTCTGAGCGCTGATGTGTCACCTGCGGTGTGCTTCACTCCAGCCCACTTGTCTGGTTTTGCAACTCTGCTGATTGTTGCTACTCTACATGAGTGGCAGCAACACCGACCCACCAGTTGGTTTTGTGTGTTACTGGACATTTGAATGAACCAGAGCAGTAATCCAGAACTGAAGTCTTTTGGCTCTATTCCTATTAAAAAAAAAAAAAAAAAAATCAAGTCTATATTCCACTTGTTATCTGTGACATTTAATTACCGAGGATTCCCCATCACAGGGCAGTGTTTTATTGACAAGCCCATGCTGCTGGGTAACATTTGCTGCTCAGCAGCAGAGCGGTTGAGTTCAATACGTGAGCAGCCTGACTGAGGAAGCAGACATACCACAGACGACATGGCACCTTGATAACCCGCTGTCTGCAGGTGCAGCACGGACTGGAGAGTGCACTGCACTTCTGGCTGCTTTTGGGATTACCAAGGGTACAACAGACACTGACAAAACCGAGATCCACCCCAAAAAATAAAAACAGACACCGAGCATAGAAGAGTACTGCCAGAATGAAGTAAAAAAAAAATATCTCAGTCTAAATGTAAAACCTGTTGAAGTAAGTAATCCTTAGGAAACTGCAAGTGTTGCTGTATTACATTAACTTTATTTTTTAGAGCAAGCAGGCAGTACATTTTGTGCCAGGCCACCACCGGTGACCAGTTTGAAGAACACAATGCAGTTCAGGACAAGAACTGACAAGGCTGGTTTCAAAGCACAGGAACTCCTTGGCTCTGGGATTTTCCTTCTGCATTCAGAATCAGCAGCAAAAGGCAGCCCCAGGTGCAGACACCGAGAGGACTGAGGGATACGTTTTAAGGCAAGATGCACAATACACTAAAAACATTATCTCAGCCAATTTAGCCAGCTACTTAAGTTTAGATACTACCATAATAACCTCACCTGAACTGAGCGCTGACCTTCCCTTTGAGAAGGAGGTTGGACTACATGAGTTCCCAAGGTCCCTTCCAACCTGAAGGACTGAGTGATCTTAATAACCTATGATGATCCAGTGAGGACAGTTCAAAGGAGAGGCAGCTGACACACTTCCCTAACATCAGACAACAGGACATACAGCCAATCCTCACAGGTTCCCAATCTGTAAGTACCTTAGGGTTTTGCTGTCCCTTTCCAGGCACGGCACAGGCCAGGAAGCCATACCAGCTTAGCAGATACTTCTCTTGCCTTCAGAAGATCCAGAAGTTGGTTCCCAGAGGCAGCAAGCAACCTAGGGAGATGTCATCCTGGCTCTGAAACCTTGGATGCAATCAGCCTTGAAGGGGCTAGAAGTGGTATCTGTGCCAAATAATTGAAGGTTACAGAGGTCTGGCCCAGAGAAGGTACAGAAACTCGGATCAGGAGAGAGGATGCAGACTAGCAAGCTCCACCACCAGCTTCCTGAGGCCACTCTTTTGGCAGACAAGCAGCTTTAAGTGCTGCTTTGGGGTACCTGGCTGATCTTTTAGACTGGACCGGTGGCTTTTTTTCTGGGCTGAAGCAGAATTTTTTGAGAGTCCAGAAGTAAACACCATGAAGTTCAAGAGGGGATACTTGGACAGGACTGTCAACTCTCTTTGAAGCTTGAGGCCCCAACTAGCTCTGCTTCATAGGGAGGTCATACATATAGCACGGCTGGCAGTTTAGCAGATACTCTCCTTAAACATTTGAGAAACGAACCCAAGGAGGGAAGAGTTTATGTAGCTAGTTAAGGGCCAGAAAGTGATGGTGCCTACTCAGAAGACTTCTACACATCTGAGATCAGGCTCTCCTACATATTCACGTACATGAGAATTACACTCCAGAGGGAAGATTGTTTGAGTTTTCCTGCTGGGCTGGAAATGGAAGGAGTCTGGCCAACTGAGTAGTAGAAATTTCATTGACACTGGAGTTGCATCAGCTCCAAGGCAAACTATTTCAGTTATCTGCTCTTTTCCAGTTTGTGCAGGAGGCAAACAACACAAGTAGGTGGTTCAACATACATGACGTTGTTTAGTGTCGGGCCCAGAAAAAGCAGTGCAGAAGGCAGGAGAGCTTGGTTGGGGAACTGTCCCTCTCCACTGATGCAGAGGGGCTGGCCGAAGGCACGAGCAGCCAGAGCTGCCAAAACAGCAGGTAACTGAAAAGGCTGCCTTTTCTGCTACATAGGTATGAAAATACAATTGTCTCCCTTAGACACACACGCTATGGAGTGTTTCACCTTTACAGTATGCCTTCAGACATCCTCATATAGGAATTGGACATAAAAATACTGTTAAATAATCATTTTCATACCAGGGTGCCAAAATCACTCTCTTGGCAATACAGCAAGAGAATAACATAAGTAATAATTTATCAAAACCAAGTTCAGCAAACAGCTCAACCTCTTTGTTCCTCTAATAAAAGAAGTTGGTTGTAATTAGAGCTCCTACAAAGAAACAAATATAATAATGCTGACTTAACATAACGTTATGTCATAATACACACACACACACGTCTGTGGATCAAAACATAAGTTGGCAAAATATACTTTTGAACAAAGCTGGAAAAACTAAGTTTTTAATAATACCTTAGGTAGCCAAAACCAAATACACATCAACGTTTGAATACAGCAAACACCTGATAAACAGTGGTTTGTGACATCGTGAAAAGGGGAAAGACAGGACAAAAAAGTCCTCCTTCTGCCCCCTCCTCTTCTCCATCCTTTTTTGAGCTTATTCTCAGTACCTTCTTACAAATTATCAACCATTTTCAAGAATTCATGCTGCCTTCTGAGGAAGCAGCTGCAGAGTCACAAGAAGCCCAAGCAGATTATTAAAAGCTATCAACTGAACATCACTAGAACTGATATAATTTTGCTTCTCATCTCATCCGCGCATGGAATTTCATCACTATAATGGGGTCAATATAGTTGCCTTCAATAATCAGCCTTCCTCATCTTCTGTAAATTGAAGACCATGGTCAAACACAACCTGCCTGTAGTATTAATAGTATACATGAGAGCTTTGGAGAGGTCAGGTCTGACCAAGAATCAGCAACAGGCTTTAGTGAGATTCAAAGTTTTTTCTTTTCTTTCTGTGCACCTTGAAGTACCCATGGAGCTGAATTTTACAGACTTCTATTTTAACCAGAAATATTGATGTTGCTGCATCAGAGCTAGGAAGGGTAGACTGTGCCTTTTATACCCATTAAGCCGCAACATTTTATGGGGAAGGAAGCTGGAAATCCTTTTACTTTCATGTTAGACTATACTTTCTATGTTGCAGCCACTCAAACAAAATATGCTGGATATCTCAAGCTGCACACAGTTCCATGATATATTTAAATTGCTGTTAACAATTAATTAATCTATCACCAAGAAGGATGAATATCAGCTTTTAGGGCTACGCAATCATGCTTACCTCCTGTGAAGAGGCTTAACACAAAGGAATACACTGATGAGATACAAAGATGCATATTCATACTAAGAAAAAAAAAAAAAAAAAAAAGATATTTGCTTCCCCCACATTTAAAGTACTGTTATAATAAATCCAGCAGGTCATCACTCTTAAAAATCTGACTACTGCTGTGAACACTGAAGACTCTAGGTCATTTTTTCAATTGTATTAGGAGTCCCCTTTGGCTGTCCACTGCTGCTGTGCTTTTATTTGTTCTGCAGAAGGATACCCACAAAGAAAGTAGCCCTACTAAAATCATGCAAACTTCTACCTGCCAGCAGCTAGCACCAGTACCATCACTGGAAACTCTCATGAAGGAGGCGCAAACAAACACTTGGAAATTTAACACAAGGAAAACAACTATACAGTAAGCATAAGGAAAAAGTAAATCCAGTAGCATCACTTGACAGTAAGCAACCTCAATAATAACTATAGCAATGGAAGCTAATCGGGAAGATACAGGAATAACAAGGAGAGTTCTTTGAAGTGAAAACAAAGCAGCAAGTAATAAAATGAATGGCTCTACAAGGATATAACAACATACAGCCAGTAAACCACTGAAGGATCAGCATAACTAAGAACACATACCAAGTCCTGGGCTTCCTTCCTGAAGATGAAGATGGGTGGACTGTTCGGTGGATGAGGAATTGGTTGGATTGTCGCATCCAGAGGGTAGTGGTCAATGGCTCAATGTCCAGATGGAGACAGGTGACAAGTGGTGTCCCTCAGGGGTCCGTACTGAGACTAGTACTGTTTAATATCTTCATCAATGACATCGACAGTGGGATCGAGTGCACCCTCAGCAAGTTTGCAGACGACACCAGGATCAGTGGTGTGGTTGACACGCCTGAGGGACGGGATGCCATCCAGAGGGACCTGGACAAGCTCGAGAAGTAGGCCCATGTGAACCTCATGAGGTTCAACAAGGACAAGTGCAGAGTCCTGCACCTGGGTTGGGGCAATCCCTGGTATCAGTACAGGCCGGGGGATGAAGGGATTGAGCAGCTCTGAGGAGAAGGACTTGGGAGTGTTGGTGGATGAAAAGCTGGACATGAGCCAGCAATGCGAGCTCACAGCCCAAAAGGCCAACCGTATCCTGGGCTGCCTCAAAAGAAGTGTGACCAGCAGGTCGAGGGAGGTGATTCTGCCCCTCTACTCCGCTCTGTTGAGACCTCACCTGGAGTACTGCGTCCAGCTCTGGAGCCCTCAGCACAGGAAAGACATGGACCTGCTGGAGCAGGTCCAGAGAAGGGCCACAAAAATGATCAGAGGGCTGGAGCACCTCTCCTATGAAGAAAGGCTGAGAGTGCTGGGGTTGTTCAGCCTGGAGAAGAGAAGGCTCTGGGGAGACCTTATTGCAGCCTTTCAGTACTTAAAGGGGGCCTATAAGAAAGATGGGGAAAAACTTTTTAGCAGGGCCTGTCGCAATAGGACAAGGGGTAATGGTTTTTAAACTAAAAGAGGGGAGATTTAAACTAGACATAAGGAAGAAATTTTTTACAACGAGGGTGGTGAAACACTGGAGCAGGCTGCCCAGAGGGGTGGTAGATGCCCCATCCCTGGAAACATTCAAGGTCAGGCTGGATGGGCCTCTAAGCAACCTGGTCTAGTTGAAGATGTCACTTCCAACCCAAACTATTCTATGATAAAACACAGTGAACGCATGAGTGAATAAGCACTGCTGTAGACCCAGGAAAAGAACTATAAAGAGGTTCAGAGATGGTACTGAGATAAATTTAAAAAAAGAATTACAGGGATATTTTATTACTAATAATGAAAATTAAGAGGTGAACAAGTAAGTTCACCTACTTAAAGAGACTCTGCTAGGTGAAGAAACCTTTCTAAAGAGTATAACACAAGTTGCATTTGTACATTCATCTTTAGGTTATCCTCCCCCTTCCCTGATAAGGTGTGGGCTACGCACAAATTAAAGTATGACAAAAAATTCAATCCAGCAGCCAGAATAGAAGTTTAGCACACAGAATTAATCAGATAGGAACATTTGTGTGCACCTTCATGCCTGTGAAATCAGATAATGTTTCAATATCTAGTACAATACTGTCCAGGAAAAAACAAAACAAAACCCCACACCTGTTCTGTATTGCAGTCACTGTTCCGGGGGGGGGGGGGGGGGGGGGGGGGGGGGTAACAGAAGTTCTAAAGGAGTTGTAAGCATCCAGTTAGCACAAGCTAGCAGTACACAGTGGTCTTGCACTACACAACACAAATGTAGTATCAATGGCTAGTGTCCCAAAAGGCAACTGCTATTTGAACATTTCACGTAAAACATGAGAGCAGTGGAAGGTATTAAAAGTTTCTTGGAAAATAACAGTGACTTAAAGTAATACTTAAACAGAACTACTACACAGCTTTGCTAAGTGATAGCTCCTGTCTTTTGTCATGCATCCCACCTGAGACCCTGTCCACACCTAAGGCTGTAAGGCTTCAGTGTAAAAAAAAAAAAAAAAAAAAAAAAGAAAAAAATTATTTCTACATGAAGATAGCCATTTACATGAAGTTTTATATAGATGCAGTTGACATCTGTAAGTGCATTCTGTCTCCACCAAGACTTCATACTAAGAAAGCTAAATTAAATTATGTCTTGAAGAGAAAAGGAGGCATGAGTGAGACGCACAAGCTCCCATGCACGCACGCTACACCCCACCTCCTGCAAGTAAAGTCCTCAATACTCTTCTTCAAATTTGCTCAGTTAGTTTTCTGTACTCGGCCTGAGCATGTTACAAGGCTAACTGTTTAAAAAGCTGGGTAGAGCACCTGAATTCTTCTGGCTATTTAAAGTTACTAGGATTCGCTACATGTAGGTATGGGGTTTTGTTCTTCCTATTCCTGTTGTATGAACAAGAACTCTTTCTGTTACGTTGACGTGCAGATATACTCCTCCTTTGTTCTTTCTCCACCTTCTTCCACCAGGTTAATCCAGTTTTCCCCCATAAATGCAGCTTTCAGTTGCTCCATAGTGGGCTCAAGCTACCTAGCTTGTACGCCTTTCTTCCCGGAGTCAGAGGCTCTGAAAGCCACTGAAGAACTCCATGTTCACAGCTACCAACATGTGAAAATTAGGAGTATACAAATGAGAATTAGCGGCCTGAGCTCTCTTTCCAACCACATTGCACCACGGAGGCCATTTTTTTTTTTTTCACCTTTCTTTTTTATTTTAAGACAAATAAAATGAGTGGTGAGAAAAAGCTATTTTAATCAGTATTTTCCAGTAAGGAATGCAACAGGTGCTAAGAGCAGAAGGAAACCCACATCTGCTCCACTGCGACGGTAGGCCTTGCTTGATCAGATTTTATAATATGTATTTTGCACATGCACGGATTACTCAGAATCTGAGGAATGCAGCCCATATACCGCTGGGAGACCATAAAAATATAAGGAATCCACGGTCTTTCCTGCAGCATGGCTCTGGAATGCCTGTACTGTTTACGCAGTGTTACAATAGTAGCCCCCAAACTACTGTCCATATGATTAAAGTCAGTAGCACTCCTAGCCCCAGCAAGAAAGCCGTGCAGTTTACACGTCACGACGAGATTTGAATCCTTTTAGTTCTGCGTGCGAGGTAGAAGCCCATCTGCCCACTTCCCTTGATCATAAAGGTGGAAAGAGAAAAAATATCACTGTTTTTGAAAGGGATTAAAAAGGGATAATATCAGGCCAGCCCTCTTCCCGGGTTTGCAGAAGTTTGGATGCCCAGTGGCCAGTTTTGGATGCTCGTGAGCTACTGACTTGTGAATAACAGCTGCTGGCTTTGCCTGCAGAGTCACCATATCACCAGCCTCTGCCTGCCTGCCTTGTAAAAAGCTTTGGGGTACACGAAGCGAGAAGGACAGTATATCTACAGCAAAATGGTATTCTGTCTGGTTCGGCGGGGTGGGGAGGCAAGAGAGTCTCTATTTGGCCTTGTAAGGAGCCACATTCCTTCAACTGCCTTGTAACAAGTTTCAGGGGATAGCCACATTTATATGCGCCACACAGATAATGCACTTGAAATGCTTTGGGACTGATATGAATAGGAACTATTCTTCCCTTTAATTAGCATTTTTGCCAGATGAACACTGCTGCGAAGTGCCAAGCTGTGGAGTCCTCCTGCAAGTTCCAAGAGATACACAACCGACAGCCAGAGCATACCCAAAATCTGAAGATTTCCTTTTGCAGCGACAATTCGTTTTGCCCACTTGAATGCAAATAATGCAAATATCAAAATAATGACCCGGGATAAGGACAAAAACAGTGTACTACACAAACCCTGAGGAGTCATACATAAAACTCAGCTGAATTCTTGGGCAGCTGCGTGATGTTCTTTGAATGATGACTAACATTATAAACATCGACCATGAAAAAAGGAAATGCATTAGTATACTTCCAAAAAGATAGGTTATCATAAAAAAATCCAGAATTTATGGGTTTTTTAAACAAGTCAAACAGCAGATCTTACCCACAATCACACACACATGGAGACTATTAGACCATTTACAAGCATATTCTCCAAAACTTTACCTTAAGTTCTGACGAGTAGGAAAACTATGCATCTAGAAATGTAGTAGAGACATTAGTTATACTGTTTGACTGTTGGTGTTCTTGTATTACCAGATGAATTGCCAGTTAAATAGAAAGACAGTATGGATTAAGAAAAAAAAAGCCACAAAAACATTGGCTTGTTTCCTAGCAACAGCTCAGCTAAAATTACTTAACATTTCTACTCAATCAAATGTAAATTTGACTATGTTATCCCTTAAATGTTGATTATAACAGCCCTTTTCAAATGCAAATTCAATGTGTAAAGTGAATGTAAACGTTGACAAAGCTGATACGAAAATCTCCTGATTAACATCATTTGCATGTGCACAGCAACATTATTACAAACCTTCTAAAGACAGAAGGAAATGGAAATTGGATAGAGAATCACCTTCTTCATCATCTCCTTCCTTCTCGCTTTGTTTAAGAGCAAAACAGACAAAAATACAAAGCCTTTTCGATTGTATGCAAAATTCCAACAGTTTAAAAGTGCAACGCATAAGCTGTATCTGAATGCCATACCTTGTGTTGTTAGCAAATACAATGGAGTGAAAAATTCTGTTTTATTTCTCAGTCACAGAACTTGCCAATTAGAGGAAATGCATATAGCACAGGGAAGACTGTAAAGCTTATAATACCATGTAGCCATTGACAGCTTGCAAGTTTTCTCGCCTTTTTTAGCTGCAATTGTTGCATAAAAAAACAACGGGGGGGGGATGAACATGTTACTCCCAAAGTCTAAAAGTTTGTTCTTTGCACAGTTAATTAACTAAGGGATTCAAACACCTTAGTCAGGTATGAATTCACTCAGGGCCAGATTATTTTTGCATAAAACATATAGAAGATGCTTCAAAGGGGATGTTAAAACATGTCTTCTTGTTGCAGTGTTCCACAATAAGGGCATTAAAATACATTGGTTTACAACATTTGCATTACATCAGGCTGATTTACCGCTACTTAACCAAAAGCCAACAGGAAGCTGAGAACAGACACAGTGTACCTTCAGCACAAAGCAAGTACGCAGAATTAACCTCTTCAGCTGAGAGTATTTTCTAGTAGAAAACACCACCCTTCCTTCTTAATCATCTCAGGAAGGACACTAGGCTCAAACACAAGATTTACATCTACAGACATTACACAGACTTGTGTTTGGCAACAGAGTGAGATTTTATTTGCCATACCAATGCAGGCAGGTGCCTTGATAGCTCACTGTGATACACGTGCTAGTCCAGCACATTTACATGATCAGGATTTGCGTGGCATCAGCTACATCAGTGCAAAACGGATAATTTAGCATACATCAGCCATCTTCTAATATTTTATGGTGCTATGTTTTTAAAGAAAAGCAGAAGCACTTTCTTCCTCCACTGCACAGTTTTTAAATATAGTTATTACAAGCTTGTTGAGGATTATCTTTTCTACCCCAGATTAGAGTTGCTACTTTAAGTATTTTAGACAGGACATAATCCCCTCCCCTCTACAGCCCCAGGCTGCAAACTTTAGCAATGTCAGATCCTAAAAGCTGAAGTAGAAGACTTTCAAAGAAACAGATGAGCACAACACATGAGCATTGAGAAGGCATGATCAGTAAAAATGTTTACATCTACACTAAGCACAAATCATCCCCTTCTCAAAAAGCCAGTCCCACCTCAAAATCATGGGTCTAGGACAGAGTGAGTTTTGGGCTTGACCAAGAGCTAGGAAGGGAGGGAAACCCAGGATAACACACACAAGAATACTTCATCCTCCTGTGCCAACTCCTGCCTGCTCCCCCACTGCTTACAAACTTCTTGTATGTGCCAGACAAGGATTAGCCAGAGTCCATTTTCAAAGATATAGCTCATGTCTGGAGATGCATCCTGATCATATATGAGCTGGTCTTCTTCAGCAAAGCCTGAAGCAGCAGGAGCTCTAGACCTTACTTCACTGGTCCTTCACCCTTATGCTGCACATTTGCCGCTCCATCCAAATCTAGCTTCTGGTATGAGAAACGAGGAGAGTAATGCAGACTTTTGTGAAAGTCTTGAGATACTCTATTTTATTTTTGTTTGGAAATTTTCCAGAAACCCTTTTAGTATAGTATATACATATGAAAATTAATACTGTTCTCTCCTTATTAATACATTTTTTCAAGTGATTTCTACAGTCTGAAAACAAAAGTCAGTCACACTGGGTTCCAACAATCCACTGCACTGAAAAAGAAAATATATTTGACCATATGGTACTATAATTAAACACACAGCAAAATACTCTTTGATCTTATGACTCTCTCTGAATAGATGGCTAACCACCAGATTTTTCCAAACTATATTTTTAGCTGGAACCCTAAAAAAATACCTGAAAGACCTACATCATTGACTGCATGATATACCATTAAATACACCATCATTCTATGTGATATGACAGCTGTGCGTTGAAAGATCATTAGTGTGTGATTTAGTGGCTAACTGGATTCTCACCTCAAGACCATGACACAACGGGTTGGAAGCTCATACCCACGACAGTGACTGAAAGAGATAAAGCAGTAGTTGTTGAACCAGCAGGACATTTGCAGTTGGGAACTAAAATAATTGACTGTTATGCAGCACACAAAGTTCCTGGAGAAAAGGCACATTTACAAGTAATATGAGAAACATTTGCTACAGAAAAAACTATGTAAACAAAACAAAGGCAAGACATGCACAAAAAGTTATCCTACACCATATGGACCATCACTGCCAAGAAAGTTGCAGAGACGAAGATTTTAAACAACTGAAACTTAAAAATCAGCAGAAATTAGTTGAATGCAGACAGAGAACCAACAACCAACCATTACTTCTGTACAGAGACCTTAATAGAAAGAAACAGTCTCACAGAAATAATAGCCTCAAAGGAATTGTTCAGCCTTATGCGAGGTGCTGCGGGGACTCCTACAAATTGAGAGTACACTTACTCAAACTGCATGATGCAGTTAAACTAGGGTCCCCAGTTTACAGAAAATTAACATTCCTTGAATTAACCAGTGGCCCAGCTTTTGTGGGGAAAAAAAAAAAATGTTTTATTCTGAATAAAACACCCCTGAAGTCCATAGCTGTACATATAACTGCCTCTCACATACACTTAGTGCCAGCATTCAATTCAGTATACTTACAACAATGACAGATGTCAAAGTTCATTTGAAAAATACTTTATTACCATTCATCACACTCTTAAAGACCAGAGCAGGTCAAGTTAAATGTTCCTCCTTGAGTTTCACAGGAAACAGAGAAGAGTGCAAAACGTGGTAAGGTGGACGCTGAAATAGTAAAGGGAAAAACTATAAAAAGAAAGACGAGAAGAAGAACTAACCCAGATTTAGACAGGAAATTTAAATAAGATTTGTAAACATCACGGAAAATTAGTTTTTAACACTTTGTATTCTTAATGGGAGGCCACATGAGAATGTGTTTTAAAATAGAAGCCAAAACACTTAGAAACAGGATTACGAGACACAATTGCCTGTGCACTTTGCTGATCCAGAAGACCTCATTCAGTCCTGTGCAGAATAAGGAACAATCCGAGGCACAAAAGGATTAAGGACAGACCAATGTAAGAATGGCTAGGGGTGGGGAGCAGCAAACTCAGAGGGAAGAAAACAGACTGGAGGAAAAATAAAACAAACAACTGCAAAATATTAATGCAAGTTCCTAACTCTTCTAGTGAATTATAGGAGAAAACAGTTCAGTTGTAAGCACCTACAGTCAACAAAATCAAAACAAAACCCTGTTCTCATCTGGGAGGTACATACAATCAAGGTAACGTAACTCTCTAATTAGCCCTCTAATACCGGGGGCAACATTTACCTTTAACATGACCTACAAGTCACTAAAAAACACTCTGTTGGTCTTTGGATATTAGCGTTCATGTGAAAGAAGTGACATGGATTGAGGAATGGCACAACTGGAGTTTATATAAAAACTTGGTTATAACCACACACATTTTTAAATGACCCTGGCAAGCACTTTAATCTCTTATGTACAGGCAAACCACGTGTGACTGTACGTGCTGCTCGAGAACAGCGTGGTGACCCAGAAGCATTGCCCCGCCTCGTGATGAAGAAGGCCTCAGACAGTCACCATTCATGCTTTTGACAGAAGGCAGGAGTGTGGGTTCGGGGGGGGGCTGAGGGGGAAGGCAGAAGAGAAAATAAATATGAGCCGTCTTCATGGCAGTGTCAGACTCCACAAGGTGGCCTTAGGCCAGACCACAATATGGTTTTGATTCATAGAAAGAGAAACTACAGTACGGCCATAGCCTGTGATTTCTGCTATAGCTTCTTTTACAGGCAGTAAATAAACTATCTGATTTAAGAATAAGTAGCTTCAGTAAGCATCTTTAAATTCACCGAATATCACAGGCACAGTCCTTTCCAGCTAACCCATCACTGGCACTACAGTAGTACTATGCACAACTACACAGCAACTTTGGAGAAAAATAACCACATCCCAGACTGTCCCTTGTCTCAGAAAGGCAAATGCGGGATAAGCACACTAAGACAGTATAAGGATGTGGCAAGTGACACTCATTAAGGGACAAGCTGCTCATCAGCACCCACTTCGATCCTTGGTGACTTCACAACTTAACACTACTTTCTGTGTGAAAAAGCAATCATTTGGGAATCTTTTAATACAGCTCTGTTTTAAAAGAACTAGCTAATCTGTTCTTACTAACAAATGTAATGCTTTACCCCAGCATCGAAGACTCCATTTAGTGGAATTCTTGAAGTTTATAAAGAACAGAGAGCATACCTGAGGCATGAAAAATACAATAAAAACAAAACAGAAGAGAGGAATAACGTTTGCTAACTGCAGGAAAGAGCATTCCTTCTACAATCTCAGTCCAACCACTGCTTACATTTTCTTCATCAATTCTTTCTTCTTCCATTTTCTCTTTCCCTGCTAAAACAACCTGGCAGCATCACATTTTTGTTAATCAACAGAAAGTCAAATATAATCCCAGATCATTGAAAAAGAGATAAAGTACTCCTCCAACAGCTAAAACTCTAGCAAGAGAGTCAGAAAAAGCACCTTGTTACCCATCTAGGGTCTCCATCTCTCCCTCACCTTCCTAGGGCTATTTTTGGCACAGCCTTCTGGTCCAAGCACACACAACAGAAACGTGATCCCATCACTTCACTGAAGGAAAAACGGAGGCAGAGAGAGAGGCAGTTTCCCCTTGCAGACCTCTAGCTCACTGCCATTTTTGCACTCCTCCGAGAACCCACCATCCCCCTTGAAATTGTGCATTGCTGCCTTCAGTGCACCCCTGCCTACTCTGCCAGCCTCAGCAGCTTTACCGACTACACACGATGCTCTGCTGGTCTTCACAGTGCTGATGTGCTGTATAACTTCTCTCTCATACTCGCCATCTCCTTAACAGCATGATTTTTTTTTTTCCAAGCCAGTCTCAAGTACTACTAATACACATCTTACATCAGCTTCTAGACAATATCAAAAAGTCAATGAATGATTCCCAAAATCTGGAGCCACAAGTAAGAATGTGTAAGAGAGTCCTTAAGTCCTACTGTAGTCAGATGATGTATAGTGAAGTTGTTCAACATTTGCCACATCAAAAGCTCTAACCAGATAAACTTTATTCTAAAGAAAGATCAAAAAAGAAAGAAAAAAATCAACAACAAAGAAATAAGAAAATAGAAAATTCAAAAGACAGCAAGAAATAAATACAGCAGCTAATAAAAATAATAAGTCCTTGGAGCATTTAATAAACCTTGGATTCAGAAATGGTCTCACAGACACTGCTCTGAAATTAAAGCTCACAGACACAATACGAAGCTTAGAAGTTAAAATACTTGGCTGCTGGGATAAGTATTTATGGTTCACCTCACCTGCCCACATATTTGGACCATTTAAGATTTTCTAGAGGAGGTAGTTATCAAAGCCTCAGTAGCACGATTTGTGTGATAGAAAAAAACAATGGCAAGAGTATAGTTTTTGTAATCATCTGTTGGTTGTTTTGTTTGTGTTTTTTTTTTAAAAAAAAGGGCAATTAGAAAGTATTCATCTACACTCTCTCGAGTAAAACTCATTTTGAATTCTGTGATCTCTCCTCCTTGAAAGGGAAATTGGACTTCCGTTTCCTACCCAAAACAAAAACAAAGTATCTGTTTACATGTAACATATTTACATGTAGACAAAGGAAGTGTAAACATCCTTCATGCGTGTTCACTTTTATATAGTTATGTATAGGCTTATTTATGAGCCTACATCTCCTGATATGCTCATTGGGATCTTTTCAGCACAGAAATCATCCATGTGCAATCCAAAAGTGTCAGGGAGCATCCAAAGGCTTTGCTTTTGAGAGGTGCAAATTACCTCTTTCATGTCCTAGGTGCACAAATCCTCCCTGCCCACGCACCTCTCTGGCATCTCTCAACAACTGCTGTAAGGAGGAGAAGACCGAGCCCTGCCTCCAGCCCAGGACTGGTTCCACCTCCCCAGGTTGGTTCTCCTCCTCCGTGGTTTGTTGAGCCATGTAATCCTTGCAGTCACTTCTAAATGGAAAAGACACATTGCCAAACATTAATGTTTATTATTACAGTCAATCAATTGAACTATAATTCTACCATTGTTATCCACCAACAGTTTTCCTGCTTAAGTGCAAGGTATGTTTACTTTATTACTGAGGAGCTCAAATGTTTTCCTTCATAATAAAGTATTCCCTTCCTCCTCCCACCTACATCAAGGTGAACGCTCATGAATCAGACCAAGATCTGGAACGTTTTCACTCTTACAGTGACATGGCCAGATGCAGGAAAGCTGAGAATTGAGATTTTCACTAGTTTTAAGATCGGTTGAGAGATTTCGCAAAAAAAGGGGAAGGTAGCAGAGTTTTCAAAAAAACAACCAAACAAAAAAATCTTCCACAGCCCCAAACACAACACCCAACACCACCACACAGAGTTGGCTTTTTATTCTTTTCTCTTTTACAATATTACTGCTGAAGCAAAAGTTCAAGATCTATTACACCAAATGAAATAACCACAAAGGAGGAGATCAGATGGCCAAACAAGTAACACAAATCTTATAAAACCCCAGACCTATTAGCACTGCATAGACAAAAATAGTTTGGATCTTATTCCAATCTGCTTTGCAAAGGGCCTTCTTATTTCCCTCACCTCACTAGACAGAATCTGCACCAGTAATGCTGGTTCACAGTTACATAAAGACAAAACCATGCAAATTCCACTTCTATACTGTATTGAATAAACAGATTCATTTCCTCTCTGGTCCCTATATACACAGAAAAGTGTTGGCTATCTCTTACAGGCAATGCTTCATCTGTTCACCTATAGTCAGCTAAAGCAGCGGGAAATGGCAAAGAAAAATAGAGGACTCCAAATCCTCGATCCAGATCAACTAACTTTAAAGCTAGGTGCAGAGAAGAAATGATGGAAGTCAGAAACAATGCAGAAATCCCTATCTAGTGGTAAGGCACTGGTGATTTTTAGAAGTCATCTTTGGCACATTCAGTTCTTTGGTAACACTACGTATATGCTGAAAAGGAAAACTTAATCCCAAAACCTTGTATTCACAGCTAGCTATGGAGTGCAGTGGTGGTAACCCATGCTCAGGAAACAAGGGGCACTGTTTTCATTGTCCTGTATCCAAATATGGTTCAAAATAGTACTATTAAGCTGACACCACAAGTGTACATCAGCAGGAAAAGATTGTGTTTATCTGAAAATCTTTACTCCTCATTGGAAGACCTCTGTATAAGCTGCTTCCTCAAAACTGGAACCGATAAGAATCAGCCAACCACAGACACATACTCACTCAGCATGAGACCTGCAGATCACAAAACGTGTAGGAACTTGTTCCTTCTCAGTAAATGCCCACAATCGATCCTCAAACTCAAGCCCCAAACAAACATTAAAATACCGCAAGCCACTAAGCCGTTTATCTAACTCCTTAAACTGTGACCATCACTGCAGTTATCTGAGCACTTGAACACAGCTGACGAACATGCACTTAGCAACATATCTCATTACTACATGTTTGTGGCAGGCAAACATACAGGCTTTTCTCTGTTCTCCTCCAACCAAGATATCTGCTAAAGTCTGCATCTCCCCAAGCCAGTCAATGTGTTATTCAAGTCATTCTCGTAAGGTCACGTCATCGTTACTGGATGTCTTTCGTATTACAACACTTCCTAAGCAACAGAAATAAAATTATGGCTAAACAAGCTTCTACTATATTAACAAGTCTATCCAATCACTAGAATGCAATGGTCTCAAATCTGTGCTACAGCACAGAAATGGCTCTGTGCTCTCCCCTGCACCATCTCCGGAAACAGCATCCAAGAAGGGAGGATGGAGCTGCCTCTACACAGATCTACCTCTTGCTACCACGTCTTCTCTTTCCTCAGGCCATCAGGTAAGAAGAACTGCCAGGCTCGGTTTAGTCAGTGTAAGTACTACAAGGCTGTGGATGTTGTTTACCTGGACTTTAGTAAAGCCTTTGACACCATTTCCCACAGCATCCTCCTGGAGAAACTGGCTGCTCATGGCTTGGATGAGTGTACTCTGCGCTGGGTAAAAAACTGGCTGGATGGCCGGGCCCAAAGAGTTGTAGTGAACGGAGTGAAATCCAGTTGGTGGCTGGTCACAAGGGGTGTTCCCCAGGGCTCAGTATTGGGGCCAGTTTTGTTTAATATCTTTATCAACGATCTGGGTGAGCGGATCAAGAGCACCCTCAGTAAGCCTGCAGACAACAGCAAGTTGGGCGGGAGTGTTGATATGCTTGAGGGTAGGCAGGCACTACAGAGGGATCTGGACAGGCTGGGTCAATGGGCCGAGGCCAACTGTATGAGGTTCAACAAGGCCAAGTGCTGAGTCCTGCACTTGGGTCACAACAACCCCAGGCAACGCTACAGGCTTGGGGATGAGTGGCTGGAAAGCTGCCCAGAGGAAAAGTACCTGTGTGTATTGGTAGACGGCTGGCTGAATATGAGCCAGCAATGTGCCCACATGGCCAAGAAGGCCAACAGCATCCTGGCTTCCATCACAAATATTGTGACCAGCAGGACTAGGGAAGTGATGGTCCCCCTGTACTCGGCCCTGGTGAGGCTGCACCTTGAACACTGTGTTCAGTTTTGGTCCCCTCACTACAAGAAAGACATTGAGGTGCTGGAGCATGTCCAAAGAAGGGGAACGAAGCTGGGGAAGAGTCTAGAGCACAAGTCCTGTGAGGAGTGGCTGAGGGAACTGGGGTTGTTTAGCCTGGAGAAAAGGAGGCTGAGGGGAGACCTTATCGCTCTCTACAACTACCTGAAAGAAGGTTGTAGCCAGGTGGGGGTCGGTCTCTTCTCCCAAGCAACAGGCAACAGGCCAAGAGGAAACAGCTTCAAGTTGTGCCAGGGGAGGCTTAGATTGGATATTAGGAAACATTTCTTCACTGAAAGGGTTGTCAAGCACTGGAACAGGCTGCCCAGGGAAGTGGTGGAGTCCCCATCCCTGGAGGTATTTAAAAGACCTGTAGATGGGGCGCTTAGGGACATGGTTTAGTGGTGGACTTGGCAGTGTTAGGTTAATGGTTGGACTTGATGATCTTAAAGGTCTCTTCCAACCTAAACGATTCTATGATTCTAAGTTTTCCACATAACAATCGATCAGCTTTGTTTAACTAAACAGTATACGTCAATTTTAAAAAGCACTCAGTACCAAAAGGAGACACTGCAAAAGACCATCAGTTTTCAGAGGGTGAAGAGTTCAGCACTTCCTAAATATCAACCCCCCTAGAAAAGTATCTTGTGCTGACTATGCAAAAACTAGGATACATGTTGTCATCCCCCAAATCACTAGTGCTCCCCTCTGAAAGTAAAGAAAACTCAGAGTGTATCTATGGATATATGACAGTTAAAGTGTTACAAACAGAGCAGTATCACAGTTGCGCTCTTCTCTGGGATGCACAGCCCAGCAATCACCTATGCAACCAGAGGCACCAAACAGTGCACGTCTCAGCGTCAGCCAGCGTGTAACCTTCTGGAGACACCAAATAGGCAAGCTCCTGTTTTGTCGAACTCACATGGATATATACACTCAACTAGAAGTGGCAGTATGCTCTTCTGCCCAGGTAAACTCATACTGCTTAGGACATGATTACTCACTAGCTGTTTTGTTTGTAGGAATCCTTTTCCACATCCTACCGCACAGCCATGACACCATAGCATCAACTAGTCCAGAACAAGGAGATAGGACTGTGAGACTTCAGCTTCATCTACCTAATGATCAACAACGTATGATACTCCACCGCGCAGCAAGGATACCAACAGATAAAGCAGATCTCCTTTGCCATGCTGGTAAGACACTTCAGGGCTCAAAATATGCAACACAAAGCAGTTCAACTTGGTGCATTGTTTTAAAACGGGGGACAGCCAATTTGCTGTCTCGGATGCTTGTGAGATAGAAGCCTGTCTTGGAAAGGAATCCAAATCAGATTTGTATCTACCCAAATAAAAACATGAAAACTTCTGGTAATGGTCTTCATGCTTCTGTTCTGTTTTTAGTAAAAAGCAAAAAAAAAACACCCCCAAACCCACAAAACAAACCCCCCTTGCTTTCTTGAATGCTTGTCATTAGCTCTGCCTACTAGATTCTAAAAACTGCCACCACAGAAGATGTGTGATTGCTTAACTCCAGAGGTTCAAAGGTGGGAAGCTGCAATGGACTCACGGTGGGTAAATCAGTGTACAAGTCAGGAGAGGAGGTCCACAAAAACAGTCTCAGAACGAGCTGCAGACCACCTGCCAGAGAAGTTATTATTAAGAAGTCTGTTCTACTAAGCCACCTACCCATGACAACAAGGTAGGTGGCTTCCAAAAGGTACCCAGAAGGGAAGGCCTTTATGATCTTGGAAAGAGATCTATTCTTCTGTGGAACCACTGGGAGGAGAAAGGGGCATAGGGGAAGAAAAAAAAAAAAAAAAAACCAAAAAAAAAAAAGAGAGAGAGAGAGAACAAAAGAAAGAAAGGAAAAAAAAAAAAGCAGTTCTGCTACAACAGCAACAAAACAATGTTTGTTTAGGAGGGATGGGCCACCAGCCCAACGTTTAACAAATCCAAGGACTCCAAACAGGATGGCTTTAAAACTGACCTTAAGAGAAAGTCTACTGTAATCTTGGAAGAACAGGAAGAGGATGTGTTGTATCCGAGAAGCAGATTGCTTATTTCTTCACCAGGAGTGCTTCAGCATATGCAGTCAGTAGCTGAGAACCAGTGCTTTGAACCCTGCCCTTTGGATTGAGCATTCGGTTCTCAGCATCCTGAGCAGCAAAGCTAAGCAAAAAAATTTCAAGTCTCAGGTACGTAAAGTTCTGCTTCAAAATGTAAGTATGGAGGGGAGTAATCTACATTCAGATCATTAATGCTGCTCTTAAGGAGTGTGATGTACATAAAATGAATTGAAAAATTAGCACCATGACAGGTCACCTGCAGAGGAGGGAAATTCAAAATACTAAGAGGAATTCAGACAGCTTTAAAAGACAGCTACAATAACCTATAGAAATGATCCAACATGAGGCAGTGTTTAGTAATACGGACAAGAGGGGTTTTCAAGATAAATTACATAAGGACTTTGAGGGCAGCATATTGGGGATACTTTTGGCATCTATTAAGAGCTCTGAATCTCACTCAAGTACATGCCTCAAGCAGACTGCATGAACAACCCCCAGCATCCAACCCCAAAGTGAGTCAGGAGAAAGTGAGTGTCCTGTATACTTGCTCCTGAATTAGAGATGTCTCTGACTAGCAAGAAAATTACATGGTTTCTATTCAGGCAGGTAACTCTGCCCAGCTTCCAAGATTCAAAAACCCCAACCAAGACCTCCTGTTAAAGAGCTCATTAAAAAAAGGAGACTCCTTTGTCTTTCAAACTCCTTTCTTTTCTTGCTTCAACTTCAGATTTCTTCATCTTTACTCCTTGCTATACTCTGCTTCTTTGCTTTCTCTAGAAGGGAGAGAGTGAAAACTAGGAAAAAGATATTAGACATTAGTAAAGAAATGAACCAATATGTGCAGATCGGAGTCTCCTCGACCCCAAAACCTGGGGTTTCAGCATTAGTTCTTCAGTTTGAAAGACAAACATCATACACGTGGTGAAGATGAGAAAGGCACCTTCTGTGTTTACAGGGTTAAAGTACTAACACAGAGGCCTAAACAATACAAGTACAGTATATCATACTATTATGCCTGTCTAAGTGTCCTATTCCTAAGCCACACCTGCCCTACAGAGCATTCACAAGCAAAGGCGGCTTTGAGATTTTACAGGATGAAGTGGTTCACTGGTTCTAGGACAGAGGAACAGCAGCAGCCGTGACAGGAAGGCTCCAATAAACCACTCATCTGTGGAGCAACAGGAGAAGAGAACAAAATGAACAGTCAGAAGGGTCAGCAGTAGGTGAGCACAGACACCAGCTGGAGATTTTTTTTTTTTTTTTAAAAGCAGTAACAGAACACTAGGCAATTTCTGATTTGCCTAAAAACCCTAAATGAGGTACCCACCAACTCTACAACAGAATGCATGCAGAATGCTTTTCTAGGTGGATACTTATTATGCAAAGGGCAAAGCACTTCGGGGCACCCAGAACCGAAGTCTGTGCTCTGCGTGTATGTGTACAGCAGAACGCTCTGCTGAACATAACTGCTTATCAAAAGTTAAACACTGCCTGAGCAGAGTTTCCTCCACGGACAGTAACAGGTAGGTATGGAATTTATAATCCCTTTCCTTCTACCACCAGTCAGGGCTTGGTAGATAAGAAGAAAGATGGCAGGGAATGAGGGGAGTTGAATTTTCCTGGTCTAGGAAGCAAAGCCAGGAGAGAACAGAAGAAAGATGTAAAGGTCCGTCTTTATTCCACAGGTCAGCACAGACAAGAAAAAAGATTTCTTTTTTTTTTTTATTCCACTACCTAGTACGTACATTGGTTTTTTCAGTCATAAAAGGATGACTAATCCCACGCAACTCTCTTCCCAAAATAGAGGTACTGGAAGGTGTTTTTTTTTCTTACGGCTGCAGTTTACTATCTTGTGTCCATTTGCCAAAAGCAAACTAAATATGTGGGCTCTTCCTAACCACCTCTCTTCAGTTCTCACTTTTTATCCTAACCACCTGCATCTCTGCAGGCTTCTGAAAGAAACATTCACTTGGTCTTCAATTACAATTAATATTTTAAAATTACACACACAGAAAGATCAGCATGAATTATTGTCCCTAATTATTGATATAACAAGTCTAATGGAATACAATGACTGCATAATAAATTTTAAATTATCACACCACATAAGTTAACAACACTTTCTAGAAAACTGTATACTCAATTCCATGCCATGGTTCTAGCCACACACCACTAGAGATTATAAACAAATACTAACTCACCTTCAATATTTATGCACACCTGCTACTACAGAACAAGCAATTGCAAAATTATGTGTTTGGGCTCAATCTTGAATTCATGAGGTACCAAGTGTCTTTAGCAGCCACTTACACCATTGCAGGCAAAACTCCCCCCCTTTCCAATATTAAGGGGTTGGGGTTTGGGGAGGGGGAGCAAGGGGATTTGGGTCCAAATGCAAATGCTATGGCTTCCATATAGGCAGGGTCAGGGAAGAGACATTCCTTCATTTCCAGAACACTTAGTGGTAGTAAGCAATCCTGTGGCTGGCACACTCTGCTGTTTGCAAGAACAGAAGGGGTCACTAGCTGTTCACCCACCACATTTCAGAGGTCAGTGGAATAATGTAGAATTAGGGTGATACTGCTACAGGAACCGCACTTTTTATCCAAAAAAGAAAGAAAGGAAAAAGTCAGGTTGCCATTGAGAAAAAAAAAAACAACACAGCTATCAATTAACAAAGTATACCTCCAGAACATTCATTAAGCTTCTGAATTAATGTTCATTTTTATTATATTTGTTTCAATATCTGAAATGCATTTGAGGCCATACATACAGTTCAGGTATAGCAAGAGTAGATATAGAATTTCTCACCCGTCTCTTTCACAATGACTTCTAACTCAGAGATATGAAAATTACTACAGAACTAAAATTCATCAGGTAAAGACTGTTCAAAGGCTTTTTTTTTTTTTTAATTGAAATCCAACCACTTAATATTAAAATACAAGGATGCAACCAAAAATATCCACAGAAGGTAAGAGCAACAAATACCTTTTCCTCATCCTGGGCATTCAATTATTGTTGCATACCTGAACACGCTCTTGATATTTACCCTGGCTCGGGATGCAGAGCGAGCCACTAAAACTCCTTGGCATATAACTATGTTCCAGATCACAGAGTTCAACACAGATTTTATCTCCCTACTGAATCTGATCTAAAGAGAGCCCTGGTAATTGCCCCAAGGTAACCGTCAGCAAAGACGGGGTATTTGCTCTGTTCTGAAGACAGGCTCTTCACAATCTCACAAAAAAATTGCCAGTGAGAAAGGGGTTATTCTGGACAGCTGAAATGAGACTGAGACAAGACGTTAAGTACAGGTAGCTAACTCTCTCGATGGCTGCCCTAGGACAGAGAGCAAAATCTGGAACCACTGTTAAGCATTGCTGCTGAATATAAAGGATGAGGATTGATATAGCTACACTGTTGGCATTTCCCATCTACAGGAGCACGTAGATAGTTCAGGAGTATTTAGTCAATTTAAGAGATTTTTCTGAGATGTAAGGAAAATGCAATTATTACCAACGCTAGGACTGTGTGGAAAGAGTCCTACTGCACAGCTAGACAGTCTCTCTGAAGTATAGCAAGTGCTTACACTGAGCCTGGGGAAAGGAAGACTCCCTAGCATAGTCCTGTGAAATGGAAGTGCATACAAAAAAAACCCCCATGTAACATTCTCTTCCCACCTTCCACAACCACACCACTACCTTCCCCTGTGTCATCCCAGGAGCACAGAGCACTTGTAACTACACTAGAGGACCCCAGATCATCCTAATTCCTCCCTGGAAGGCTGTGCAACCATGGGATTTTATTTTAAACACCTTAGAGCTTTCCTTAGTAGTTCTAAGCAATTTATAGTGAATTTGGTACTGTCAATGAAGCTGTCAATTGCCTGGTCCACCCTGCCACACCCATGGTACTCTGCATTTGGATGAATAACCCTCAGCTCAAAAGTGCAAAGCAGCATACTCCTGAGCCTCTTCCCCTTTCTGTGCTGTCACTTCTGGGGAGATTTTTTGCTCCACTTCCACAAATCCATCTTTTTCACATTAGCATACTCATTAAGCGAGTCAGGAAGCTCTTGCAATATGGCCCAAACAAATTTATGAGGAAAAGCAGTTATTTGAAGTTGTTTTCTTTAGAATCCCACTTATCTTTCCCCTCCCTCTACTCTATGCAAAAAAAATGTTCAGGTAATGAAGACCTGACACCTCAGTAGGAAGGCTCTGCAGGCATCCCAAAAGCTTAACAGGATAAACAGGAAAAAAACCTCCCTGGCACCAAACTGAAAGAGAGACGAGTATATGAGTGGTTCACTGTTATTTTTTGCATCAAAACCGGGACCTTAACAACTCTTACATTACCCAGTTAACCCAGTACAACCATCAATGATGCCTGAGAAGTAGAAGACACTCCTCTACTCAACAGCAAGTTAGAGAAGTTGCAACACTTCTCCAACAGATTGCTAGAAAAATGTAAACTTCCAGGGTTTCCCTACAAGCCTGTCACCAAATTTACTTGGATCAAGGTCAGTCCTTTGATCTGAAGACAAAGGAAGCAAGGGTAGACCTCAGTAATTTGGTATCCAGCTTTCACCTGCAAGCAGGCAAGCATCTGAAGTCTACATGAAGCCTTTAAATGAATTTTGAGGTCACTCCCACAACAAACACACACATACACACACACACTCTCTGATGAAGATACACAGCAGCATTGCATCAAAATAAATGACTGAAATAATGACATAGTGTTGCTTTCTTCACTGAATGCCACTGTCATCTACCACATAAGGGGCTGAGTTCACATTCATGTACCCATGCCAATCTCATATAGCAGTGAAATTGGATCTCTTGCGTCTTAAATGTACTACCTCCCAGTTTCTGGGTTGCAGCTCCACTTGCTTCTATTGGGATAATTCCCAGAAAGTAAGATGGTGACTACGTTACACACTGCTGAAGAAATAAGTGATACTTTCCATCTATTTCTCCTTTCCATGGCATACTCGAATATTGAGCAGTTCTATTTTTATTCAATGAATATTTACTATCTGTCAAAATATGTTGGGGAAAAAAAAAAGAATTTCCAGAAGGAACAGAAATGTTTGCAGCTTATTCAAGTTTCACCAGGGGGGGCGGGGGGGGGGGGAATCTCAGAAGTGTCTGAATATTTCCTAAATTAAAAAAACGTTTTGTTGGAACAGTTTCAGCAATGCCAACATTTCAAAATGAAAGTGCTCAGCTTTTCACAAAAAACCCTTAAAAAATAAGATGGCCTCTATTAGCACACAGCGAAATCCTTCTCAAAATCATAAGACGCATTTCAAAATTCATCCACAATTAAATTCTAATCTTTTTGGCCATAGAGAACTGACCAGCTTGGCTTCAAACTCCCACTCAATTCTTCACCTTAAATTGATAAATTTCTTCATCTCTGTCTACTCCATCCTTTGTAACACAAGATGGAACATTAAAAAGATATAACTAACATCCGTATTTAAGTCAAGTCATTCTTTAATGAATTACAGTATCTTAAATAACACTGTATGGTAGTAATATACTCCATCCTGGGCACTCATCAGAGACATAAACAGCACCATGGTGTCATCAGCATCGCTGGTGAAGAACTCCATTCACCTTGTTTATCACAGCACAAAGTTAAGAAGGAGCCTCCTAAGAATTCAGGGTGAAAAACGCAAATATTAATAGCAAAGAAAAATCATTAAACCATAAACCAAAATATTTCTTTTATTCTACAGATCAGAATATTGCTCCAGCCTCTTGTAACTAAGGAAAAGCATAATAAACCATATGTACTCCCCCAAAGCATTTCCAAAAGTCTCAAGATAGAATTAGACACCAAGTAACAGGAATCGGTTGTTTAATTTTAATTGTGAAATTATTCACTGAGACAGTCCCTTAAAACCAAGGACTCTTTCTTGTCAAACACAGCTGATTTATCAAATCAATTCTCTAATTGCCGCCATTTCGAATTAACAGTAAAATCTTTGTCTCTGCCTTTCTCAAAGTATATATAGCCATTATTTACTTAGATGTTTATCATCCAAATTTTGAATTACTAGTGCTTACTAGCGACAAATAAAATTAATTCTCAGTGAAAAACAACTTACTCAAGAAAGAATTATAAATAAAGGAAAATAAAAAAGGCACATTCAGGAACAACATAAAGAGTACACTGGAAGCAGCTGGCCTCCAGTGCTTATTTCTTTTGCATTAGTGTTCTGCTGCTTGACACAAAATATTTCTGATTACTTGTTTGTATTTGCATTATATTATGTAAGAGGAAGGAATGACAGGTAAGATTGTCTCCAGATTGAACAGGTATGTTTCTTCATCTTCTTTCACCACTTCTTCCTCAAATTATTTTTTATTATACAATTCCTGGTCTTTTCACATTCCCCAAGAAACGATGAAGTGAAAAAAAGATCATTTGACTGGCAGCCACCTGATTATTTTACAATTCTCGTGAGGACTGCAGGTTAGCTACGAAAACACCCTCTCACGCCCTGAAGAGCAGACATGATAATCACTATAAATTTCCCCTCAAAGCTAAGTATGCCCTACACAAGTGAAGTATAACACTACTGCTACAAGTTACCTGATGTTTCTTGAGTTTTTCATTTTCTGACTCGTATTTGTGTAGATCTGTTGGCGTACAAGAGGAGCAATCCCCGCCAACCGCAGGGACGCGGCCCTGCAACGGGCCTCACTCAAAGCCACTGAAGCCGGCAGAGGAAAAAGGAAGGATCCCTATTGGCTTTATGTGAGGCCTTCAATCTTAAAAAGGAAAAAATCAGTTTGCAGCATGTTCACAGATGTTTGTTTTCAGCCCTTTCTTCCTAGAAAATATACCACTCAAGCTTTACGCCATTAAAACACTTTATGCCTTAGCCTCGATGGACTTGGCAACCTCAGAACAAGAAAAAATTTCATGTCACAGAAGTATCAAAAATCATGTTTTAGTTGAAGTTTACCAGCAATTCAATTTATCTCCATACCATTAATATAACCTAGAATTCGTTACTAATGTTGCACTTAACGTTTCATCACAATTTAAATTCAAACCCAAAGAGCAAAGGAAACCAGACTTGGAACTGGAATATAATCCTAAAACCTGCTCTTCTCAAGATTACAGGTGGGAAAAAAAAGTGCTGATTAGAACTGTTAGTCAAAAAAGACTCCATTTGATAGAAAAGCCTTCCTGAAATAGAAGAGCCTTCCTCACCACACCAACTTGCAAAGCGAATAACCAGCATCCTTGGAACATACATCCTTCCACATCACTGTGAAATGCATTTTCAATAAATAACAAAAATTACAGCTGTAGAAGTACTGGGCAGAGGATGAACTTAAGATAAATGTAGCCATAGATGTAGAAAGTTGCTTTCCACGAACAATAATTAGTACTACTGCTGAGGTAAATACACGTAATTGTTTATTTTGCAAGGCCACATGTTCGTGTGCATTACCGGCAACTAAGCACAGGTGTGTCCTATGATTTCCAGACACTGAACCAAGCATCCCATACACCTAGTTGCCACATCACTCTCAGTGTAAAAAGCCTTGGGTTAAGATCTACTGCCTCTTCAAAACAGCCAGTCTCAACTCCAAATGTTAAATTACACATTGAGCAAACGCTAAAAGAGAGTTACATGATGGTAGCCACTTAAACAATGTTCTCACTCTGCTGAAGAGCTCAGCTTTAAGTGAACAAAATCTTTTACACAGACTTAAGTTTGCTAGGCCTTCCATAAATGCTGGTGTGTAGCCCCTCATCCTCATCTTTAGCAACATAAAAGGATTGCATCTTTTTATGCTTGTTTTACACAACATACTGTGGGCTCTAGTGTAGAAGCTGTCATCTTGTCATATTGCACTTTATCCAACATGCTGGTGGAAGTTTGGGCAACACAGGAGAGGGGAGCGAAGCACACATTTTAGCAATACCGAACGCCGTTTTTGCATGTGCTCACAGCCAGCTTGTAATTCAACACCTTTTACTATCAAAGTGAGGACACAGCACAACTGTTACTAGCATTTCTGAGAAAATATTGAAAGGGCCAACTTTAAGCAAGCTGCGTGCATTGAGCCAATGGATTATTAAACCACTTGAGCTCTTTGTTGTGGAATCTGGCCCCTTGACTGCCTAATATTAAATAAAAATTGAAATCACTGAAGGTAGCAGATGTCAAAGTTATCACCAGACACAGAATTTCAGAAGCCTCTTTCCCCCTCCATATGACCTGAACTTTCCAGATGGGTAGTATTTTATATGTAAATTTTGGTCTGTCTTCTGCAACTATTCTTTCATTGAAGAAGTTTTATTTTTCCTGCTGATCACACCACCTAGGAAAGCAGCTGCCTCATATTTGGGAATTGGTGAACTCTGATGAGAAGCATCATTGCTCCCAGTTCTGACAGCAATACTACACAAATACCTCACTGGAAGCTATCCAACACCGGGGCTTCTTACAGAGTTATTGTACTGGGTTCTCCTCGCAAGGTTTTGGTAGCAGAGGGGCTACAGGGGTGGCTTCTGTGAGAACCTGCTAGAAGCTTCCCCCATGTCCAATAGAGCCCATGCCAGCCGGCTCCAAGACGGACTCGCCACTAGCCAAGGCCGAGCCCGTCAGCGATGGTGGTAGCGCCTCTGGGATAACACAGTTAAGAAGGGGGGAAAAACCTGCGCAACTGCAGTCAGAAGAGAGGGGTGAGAATATGCGAGAGCAACAGCTCTGCAGACACCAAGGTCAGTGAAGAAGGAGGGAGAGGAGGTGCCCCAGGCGCCGGAGCAGAGATTCCCCTGCAGTCCATGGTGAAGACCATGGTGATGCAGGCTGTCCCCCTGCAGCCCATGGAGGCCCACGGTGGAGCAGATCTCCACCTGCAGCCCGTGGAGGGCCCCATGCCGGAGCAGGCAGATGCTCGAAGGAGGCTGTGACCCTGTGGGAAGCCCGTGCTGGAGAGCAGGGTCCTGGCAGGACCTGTGGACCCATGGAGAGAGAAGCCCACGCTGAAGCAGGTTTGCTGGCAGGAGTTGTGATCCCGTGGGGGACCCACGCTGGAGCAGTCTGTTCCTGAAGGACTGCACCCCGTGGGAGGGACCCACCCTGGAGCAGTTTGTGAAGAACAGTCTCCCATGGGAAGGACCCAACGCTGGAGCAGGGGAAGAGTGTGGAGTCCTCCCCCTGAAGAGGAAGGAGCGGCAGAGACAACGTGTGATGAACTGACCGCAACGCCCATTCCTTGTCCCCCTGTGCCACTGGAGGGGAGGAGGTAGGGAAATTGGGAGTGAAGTAGAGCCCGGGAAGAAGGGAGGGGTGGGAGGAAGGTGTTTTCAGATTTGGTTTTATTTCTCATTATCCTATTCTGATTTGATTAGTAATAAATTAAACTAATTTCCCCAAGTCCAGTCTGTTTTCCCCGTGACGGTAATTGGTGAGTGATCTCTCCCTGCCCTTATCTCGACCCACAAGCCCTTTGTTATACTTCTCTCCCCTGGTTCAGCTGAGGAGGGAAGTGACAGAGCAGCTTTGGTGGGCACCTGGTGTCCAGCCAGGGTCAACCCACCACAGTTATGATGAAATGTTCAGCAATAGTAAAAGACACATCTTAGTTTGTGTAACTACTGTATAAGCAGATGTTTTTGGGGTTTTTTTCCTTCAAATTCTTCTGGCAGTTTCAGTGCAACACAATTAACAAACTCTACTTCCACTAAGATAAGAGTATCTTCAGATTTATCCTTTGTATCTCCTCCTATCCACTCTTCCATCTCTTTGAGCCCACTACTGTTATGTTCACTGACTCATTTCATTCACATCCATTTCCTCCATGCTCGCTGAGTCTCAGAGAAGCAGGACTGCTCACATCAGCCATACAGCTGCACAGGTGCGTACGGCGTGTCAGTACTCATCATGAACCAGCTGAACATACAGCGGCTCATACAAGCAACCACCTCATCTGCACAGATGATTAAAAATACTCTTTGACTATAAACACAAAGCAAAAATAAAAAAAAATAAATTGATGTTGCCAAAATCTGATCAAGAGATTCAGTTTAAACATTGGCTCTTCAGCGTCAGAGTAAACTTTGTATTAGCAACTAGCTTTAAGGAGCTACTTGACCCCCCCACTCTAAAGGATGCAGTTCAACGAGGGGTAGATTGATGAAGAATCAAACCACAGGGGAGGGAACCCTCAAAAAAAACCCCAGAAACCAAAGTGTGTGACCCTCTGGACTTATATGAACAGCTGAAAATGCCCTAGAAGACTACTTATACCCAGTTAAGATTTAAATGAAATTTCAGAAACAGTCTGTGGAACTAGAGGTGCTGTTCCTACCATTACAGCTGAAGGCACTACCAGGACTGAAGAAATGCAATAAAATTTGCCCTGTTGCCACAGCTGAATAGTCAGCAGTTCCGAGCTGGTGGGGTTTTTTTTTTCCTCTCCTCTCTTGACAGTACTCTGGGGAATTGACTGGATTAAGTCCATTCCATTCTACAGTGTGAATCTGGCAAATAGCTGTAAATTAGGCCTTTTGCTCCCAGACTAGAGACATCAGAAAAGTCAACCGAACTACCTGCAAGGGATCAGAGCAGCCAAAACCAAGAGGCAGGGAGACAGCCTAGCAAGGCAGACTAACCCCCCCCCCCCTTCTCGGCACACTTGCGGAGAAGGTAACAGCACTTCAGGTTGCTTGGACAACGTGCTGGTAGAAAAAGCTCACAGAGAAGCATTTACTAATCAGCAGTTTTAATAACAATGTCTATTTTCAGCTGTGAGCCACAGAAAATGTGAATACAGTCTGTTTGATAGTATTGCTACAGACTTGAAAGAGCTTCTCCTGCAGAACATGGTCTCGTTGCAGAGGACACCAGTAAGGCCTTAGAAAAGGCCCCAGAGCAGTGCACCCAAGCTAGCCTAACTCTTCAGAATTCTTCAATACATAAATGCAAAACCCAGAAAGCAGCTGATCTGCTGATGGGCACGTAGCACCAACTCAGAGTTGTATTCCCTCCAATGGGCGCAACTCTCCCAGGTTACCTGCACTGATACTTTTTCAAGTAACTGGTAATTTATCGGGCAGCCGCTAAGATGTAGGGGAAAAAAAAAAAAAAACAACAAACCACTGTACACTGAATTATTTCATTACCATATGATTATTCACGAGTGTTACGAGTAAGGAAAGCAACTACAGAATCCCTCAGAAACCAAATACATTCTGTCCCCAGAATGCCACAACAGTGTTTCTTTATACTAAGTTGAGCTTTAATTGCAAGGTTGACCAAAAAAGATCCCTTGATAAGTACTTGTTCCCACTTTTTCAGAGACACAATATGGCTCTGAAAAAAGACCAAATTCTTACCAGCTCTCCACTGATGATGTGAATGATTATTAACCCACCCTGTGAAACACGGCAGAGCAGCATTGCAGCAGCCAGACCATCGAAAGCCCATGCTATACATGCCTCCCTACAGAGCTGTTTGCAACATCAAGTTTGTTATCTGCGCTGTAACACGGTCTGCCCAGCAATCGCCCACTTCAGTGTAAACTAATAATGGAAAATAACTCAATCAAGTTTTCTTTATTCCTGCAGCACACACGCACAGAGTGCCCAAAGCAATGTATTTTTAATATGGCATCTTACTCTTTGCTCTATATGACAAAAACTACAGTCAATTTTTAATGTGAGAAATTTCAGTGCACATTTCTAGACCTGTACAACAGCAAAAATTGGATGCTGTTTGCATCAGACTTACTGAGAAAGTAATTCCAACGTAAGCTCCTACTCAGACGTTTACTCCTTTATTCCCAAGCTGCCTTCGGAAAGGTTAATCACTTTTTGGCAGAATGCTTATCTGGTGAGTTTTCATAGATTCTTATCCTTTAGGCTGTGCTGGGAGCCCCTCACATGCACCAAACTGTAACGCAGAGCCTCCATGTGAGAACTGGGATCCATACTTGGTGTCACCGGTGCAATTCCCTACTGATTTTTCCAGTGTTTGATACAGGTGAGCAACATAATGCACTCACATCTTGTATTCACAAGCAGGTCAAGTTTAACCTGCCATCACGCTGAGGTGAAACATTAAAGATGAAGCACGAGCAACCTTATGTCATTCTCCACCAGTTTGTACTCAATTAGCCGCAACGCGTGACATCGTATGTGCAAAGTTTCAGTTCTGTGTCCTGCCAAGTGCTGGCAAATGACACGCTCCATTAAATGTATGTGTGCCCCGAATCTGTAATACTTTCTTAAGATAGGAAAAAGGTAATCAATATTGGCTATAGAATTAAGTTTACAGTTATTAAAAAATTACAGTATTTCAACATACAGTTCTCTCTGCAGAGAAGTCTAAGAACCTCTGATTAGGGATTAAAGAGCAACGCACAGACCACATGGGCTGGACTGTATCTTTTCTGACACCCTGTGGGCTGTGGCACCCAAGGGCTGATAATCCACTTGAGGGACACACAAGATGACTTGTGAACTTTCATTTTGGGAAACTGTTTCCCCTAAGCTTTTCTGGTGTAATGTGACGCATGGTGTAGAAAAAGCTAAGAATCTGAGATTCAAAAAAAAATAAAACCCCAACAATATCACAACAGTATGCCTGCACCATGTCGAGTCATAAATTAGAGTTTTGTGGTATGTGGTTTTGTTACCCAGAGTAGGCATCGTGATAATTATGAGAACCACACCTTTCATCATCTCGCTGACCTATAACATTACATTAATGTAATGTTACACTCACAATTTAAACTTCAGTGATTTTTTTTCAGGTATTCAGGCCTGCCTATTAAAACTTAATAAACTGAAATGCAAGGTAGGTTCATAGTTTTGTAGCAGGACGTTGCTTCCTTACACTTCTAGTGAAACACCGGAGTCTCCAGTCTGTGGGTACTTAAAACTTCTGTATTTGCCTCAGATTTTAAAACTTGGTCTGCTTCAAAGAATTAGCTCCATTTTTGACAGTTTAAGCACTGTTATTTTATTAGCAAAAAGAGAAAGTTGAGAAGTTTCAGAGGGGAAGTAGCCTATGAGCCCAGGCAGCACACCTGCCAGGGCAGAAGAGCGAAGGTGCAGGGCGGCGGCGGCCCAGCGGCGGGGCCGTGCCCGGCGAGGGACGAGATGCTTTGCTAGAAGCCGGGGCGGCCGCCGCCGTGCGGGCCGGCAGACCCTCCACGCCGGCACGCCTCAGGCCCGGCCGGGCGCGGGCAGGCCGGTCCCGCCGGCGGGGGGAGAGGGAAACTTGGCGCCCGCGGCCGGCCGGGAGCCGCGCCGCCCCCTCCTCCCCTGGGCGCCGCCCGCGCTGCCGAGGGGCGGCCCCGGCGGCCCCTGCGCACGCTCCCGCCCGCCGCCCATGAGGCGCCCTCGCCGGGAAAGCACTGACGAGTCATCGCCCCGCCGCCCGCAGGCCCAGCGGCGTCCCCGCCCCCGCGCCCCTGGCGGGACGCGGGGCCGAAAGGAGAGGGGGGCGGCGGCCGCCCACCGGGCAGCGGCCGTTTCGCGGCGCGGGGGAAGCCCACAGGTGATGATCCAGTGCGGCGCTGCCCGCCCGCCCGCCCTCCGCGGCCTGGCCTGGGCTCTGCGGCTAACGGCAGCGGGTCCCGGCGCGGCCGCCTTCGCCTCCCGCCCAGCTGGCCCCGGAGGTTGCACCGGCGGCGCGGGCCGCCGGCCCCGCCGTTGCCGCCGCCTGGCCTCCCGCCCGCCCGCCGCCGCCGGGCCCTCCCTCCACGCCCACCGCGCCGGCGGCCCCGGCCTCCCTCACGCCGTCCCTCCGCCGAGAGGCGCCTCCCGCGCTGCGGCGGCCGGTGCGGCCGGAGCGCGACCCGTCCTCCCCACCACACCTAGCAACAGCGCTGACAGGACGCAGTGGCAGCGGCGGGAGGAGGAGGAGGAGGAGGAAGCGGAATGGCTGCCGCGGCGGCGGCTCCCTCCCTCCCCGGAGCCCTGACAGCCAGAGCCGGGGCGGAAGCAGCAGGCGGCGTGCTGTGCCCGTCCTCCTCCCTCCTCCCCCGCCTCCTCTGGGCTTCTGCGCTCCCTCCTGCCAATGCAAACTAACTCCCCCTCGCCAGGGCCGGCGGGCTGCACGCCTCCCCCGCACCCACCCATGCCGCCGCCGCCGCGCCGCACGCCGCCTCCCCGAGGAGCCCTCCACGTCGCCCGCAGGACCCCTCCTGCCACTCCTCGCCCACCGACCTCCCTCCCCCGGCCGCCGCGCCCCGGCTCCCGCTGCACCTTGTGCCACCACCACCCCCCCCCCCACCCCGCCCCGAGCCACCGCCGCCGCACACGCGGCCCCCACGCCCCCCGCGACCGCCGCCGTGGGGCGCCCCCGCCGCCCGCCTTGCCCTGCCCTGCCCCGGCCGCGGCCCCTGCCCCGGCCCCGCGGGGCACTCACCGATGTGGTTGTCCTCGATGTGCTCGATGAGCTCCGCCAGGGTTGGGAAGTGGAGCCCGCAGCCCCCGAACCTGCAGGCGTTGGAGAAGAAGGAGGCGGCGGCGATGCCTGTCATGGTGTTACATCGAGATCCCCCTGCGGTGCCTGCTCTGCCAGGGCCGGCGGCGGCAGGGTGGGGAGAGGCGGGGGCAGGGGGGAACGGGACGGAGAGAGAGAGAGATGGGGAGCGAGAGAGAGAGAGGGTGGGGGTGGGGAGGAGGAGGAGGTGGCGGCCGCGGCGGCGGCGGCAGCAGCAGCGTCGGGAGCGGCGGAGGGGAGGGACGGGCTGGGTGGGGGGAGATGAGGCAGCCGCAGCTGGGAGGAGGGACCAGCGCGGCTCTGTAACAGCTGTGCTGCCCCGGCGGCAGCCGCCGGCAGCGGGAGGAGCAGGGCACCCGGGCCGCCCGCCGCCGCCGGGGGACACCCGCGCCTCCTCCCCGCGGGGGCGGCGGAAGCTGCCGTCCGGCACCGAGCGGGGGTGGGGAGGGGAGGAGGGCGCGCCCCGCCGCTAACTTTCCCCCCTCCGTCTCTCGCAGGCGGCGGCTGGGCCGGGGGCTGCTGTAGCGGCCGGCGGCGTGAGGGGAGCTGCTCCTGGGGTAGGTGCGGGGCCCGGGGAGGTGGCGCCCGCCCCGGGGGGCTCTCCCGGCCGCCGGGAGTTGGCTCCTAACGCAGCTGTCACCTCGACCGCATAGGGGGAAAACAACCGGCCCTCGCCGAGGTCGTTAAACCGAGGGGCGGTCGTTCCTTCCCTGAGGGGAGCCGAGGCCGCCAGACCCAGCCCTCACCTGCCCGGCGACCAGCCGAAGGCCCGGGGCACCTGCGCGCCCCGCGGCCGGCCAGGCCTCGGGGGCAGCGGCGTCTCCCCGCCGCCAGGTGGGCTCCGGTCGCCCCCCCCCAGCAGCCGGTCACAGCCCGCGGGCCGGATCCTTCCCGCCTGCGCCCCGCGGCCGCCGACATGCCCGCTGTGGCGGGCAGGGGTCTGAGGCTGCGGCCCTGGGGGGAAAGTTAGGAGAAGTCGCACGCACCTCGCTCCCAAACTCTATTTTGACTTTTTGTCTCCAGAAAGCTATTCAGCAGAGAGGCTGACTGATTAATTGATTTTAATGAAGGTCTCCCTAGGCTCAAATTCGCAGACAGCTTTATTTAAAATTAAAAGGGGAAAAAAAAAAAAGAGAGATTGCTTGTCAGGAAGGCTTTTTTATTTTTTCTCCCCACTTCTGTTTTATAATCAACTCTCTTTTTTCCATATTTATACAGTTCTACAAGATTATTAATAATTTTGAGGAAAAGTGTGATTAAAAAAAGCCTCAGAATCTGCATAAGGCTCTCTTAATTGTACAGACATAAGCGATTCCACTGATCCCGCTGATGGGTAACAGTCCCAGGCTGTTCTCATCTCTGTAAAATTAAGCGTGTGCATAAGAATAAGCAGAGTCTGTGTCTGTTTTATTAACTGTATTACAGGTGGGGATGTTCCTAGGATTGCTGTGGGAGCCGAAGAATAGCAAAACCTAAAAATGTAGGCGAGTGGCCAGTGAATGGAAAGACGAGTGTTGCCCATTTGCTTAAAGCACGAAAAATCTTGGCACTAGTTCCTGGTGTCCTGTATATCAGAGAACCTATCGTTCATGGTGACAAAACAAGCTTTATTTTGCAGGTTATTTTAGTCATTTTCTTACCCATTCACTTTAATATTTTTCTGATGTTTTGCCTTCATCCAATTGTATTTTTCTTGATGTATGAATCCACTCCGTTTAGTTTATAGCAAAGAAAGCAAAGCAAGCGCAAACCCTACTTTCCAGAAAAATACCATGTGAAGAAGCCTTCTCTTAATTCAACACATAGAGCTAGAGTTTGTAAATACAGTTTACATAGCCATGAGATGCTGAACCACAGAACTATAACAATATTGTAGATTTTACACTTAAAAAAAAAAAGGTAACATGGACACATGGTAGTCCACAGTACGTTTTCAGGGCTGACTGTGGTCATCCTGTGGTCTAGAGGATTGGGGAACTGCTGCTGTGAGGCATTTCACGAAAATGTGTAATTCTCTTGAATAATACAGAGCGGTTTGGTATCAGACATCTGTCATTTGAGCCAACTGTTTCAAGTATAGCTACTTCACAGGTTACTGTTCTAATTTCTTCCCTGTCTTTCTGGTGTTATGGAAGGAACTTGCTCACTACGAGTTGACTCAGTGAAGGAGGAGTTGTTCCTGCTGAAGACCATGATCCTGGAAACTCATGCCGTACAAGCTGCTGTCGTGAATAATGCTACAAAATCAGGTATGTGCAAGTGCCCGTGTGGATCAAGACAAAAAGCAATAAATAACAGGTGGGGGAGAGAAGTGAAATGGTAAGATAAGTATCTTCCCTAATAAGTTGCAGTTTTGGAGACTAATTTGTACAGTCAAACACACAGGCCTTTTCCAACCTATAGTGGTTTTGGTAAGTGTGAATCCGCAGCACTGTTAACAATATCAGGACTGTAGATTTTACATTTTTGTTTGCATATGAGTAGGCACTCTGGGTGTCAATCACCAGCAGAATTCAAACAAAATTTCTAAGGCAGGAAATCAAGATTAATCAGAATGAGTATTAAATACTGTGGCTGATCTATCAAGGTCAACAGATGCATGATTTAGTCTATTTGTTATGAAACAAAACTGTGATGGACACTGGGTTGGTAACAGTAACTTTTAATAGCTATTCACAAAGAACACTGGTCACCTACAAAGAAATCAAAGTAGTTTTGTAGCTGTCAAGTAATGAACATTCATGGTTAGCCACCTGCTAGTAATAGACAATGTAATGATTGCTTTCTGATGTGTGAACTTGTTCAGTTAGCTGCAGGTCTCTTTTCATTCATTGTTTGCTAAATTCTCTGGATTTTTGAGACCTTTTGAGCTAGGGAGAGCACTTAACTCTTGCAGCAATCGAGAAGAGCTGGAAAGTCAGGAGTTATTCAGTATCCCATAGGCTAAGGATTCAGGTCAGTATCTTCTTATGAAATTAATCCTTCTACTCTGTAGGGCCTGATTTTGTAGATAGTCAGCTTTAATGGCTTCACTAGAAGTTAGGATAGTTAAACCACTTTATATTTTTTTCCCTACAATTTAAGCATTTGGAACAGTCTCACTGTTGGGTTTTTTTTCTCCTTCCATAGAGTCAGGAGTGTTTTCTTCCCAGCATAGTTAAGGGCCTTCTGCCCCTGGTTTCAGTGTCAGGGCAAGGGACCAGGCTCATGACAGACAGGGATGAACGAAACCAGTGAAGAATGCCCCAAACTTAACTCTTCTCATCCCCGTTTCACTGTTGTCATATTACCATCTGTGTATTACAGACAAAATACATTAACGCCCTGATAATAAGTAGTGTTTGTAGAGGGAACATGTACTCTTCCCCATGTACTTGCTGTTCTTTCCTCAATTGTCTGGGAGACAAGAGTAGTTTTATCAAACTTCTTATCAGTAGTTTACCCAATCCAATGTATTTTAAAGTTCTTTATTATGAGTGATCATTTTCTTAGTCAAGCTTTACTAGGATAGAGAACTAGGGTATCCATATGTCAAACTAAGAGAAAGTGCTCAGAAGTTGCCCCTGTCATCTGGTTCTATGGGAGAAATAAATAGAAATTGAACCCAAGTGATTTGTCAAGCCAGGGCTAATTGTCGAGTAGATCCATTTCAGAGGTGGTAATAGCTATCTTAAAGGATACTTCAAATAAATGGAGCTGAGAAAAAGCTCAAATGGCTGGTAGGCCCTGTTTTATTTGTTTTTGAAGAAGTTATTTTGAAGGCCCCTAAGACCCTTAGTTTAACAATCATTTCAGCTTAGGTAGACTGTTAGGCACAACTGAGAGCAGGGCTGCGTGAGAAGAAGGATGTGCCACTATTCAGGCCTCTGTACAAGGCTGAGGGCTGATTAGCTGAGTAGATTTCTAGATCATCTGATTACCTACGTATTAATGCATACATTAGGACTGCATCTTTTCTTCACTGACCTCGTATCTTTGTGCCTCATTTTAAGTCCATTTTGATAAAGTAAGAAACATGTTTAGAGTAATTTTAATTCATTTTTTCTTTAAACTGATGGTTTATGGTCTTCAGTACCTTATCTCCTTAGATGATATGGCTCTTAGACCTTTTTCAATGACTTTTGACTGCTGGTCTTTCTAATAACCAATTTTTACTAATAACTTAGTAGTTATATTGTGGTAATTAACTGCTGTAACTGCTGGGCCTTACTTGAAGATGGATTGCTACTAGCCACTCATACTGTTCTGGATTCCCAAAAATTGATTATTTTGTCCTAATGCTGTCTGGAAGGCTAGAGGTCTGAATTTGAAAAACGTGGTAGTTGCACTGCCCTTAGTGCTTTGAGCGTGATAAGACTTTTATTGAAGACACCACCCCTCTGTCAAATAGCAAGGAAAAGCTAATACTTGCTTCAGAGTCTTATTTAAAGCATAGTTTAAGTACTTGCTTTCAGCTGCCTTTATAATAGTGGAGCGTTACTGAGAAGATTCTTATGACTCTTGCACAAGGATGATGTGAATCTGTGAAACTTTTTAAAATAACGGTCTTGTTACAGTTCTGATTTTTACGCTATTGAAGTTATACTTGAAAATATCTGCTTATGTTTGTTCTGAAGCAAAAATAAACCAAGGATAATTGGATATTACAAAGAAATGGTTGGCAACACCTTCCCCTAAAAAAATTACTGATTCATTTTTCAATAACAATTTTAATCATTTTATTTCTGCTTGCCTCTGCATACTGGCCTTATAAGAAATGTCTCACAATTTGGGAAGATTTCATAATAGAGACATATCACTGCTACAAAATCATTATACAAGTAAAACATATTTATGCAGTTTTTGTCACGAGAATCCTATTTTTAATTTATACTGCTGAATTAGTTTTCTCTTGGCAGTGCACTGTGTAGCTTCAGGGTGCAATGGAAAAACAAAATGTTAAGCTGGAAAAGCACTGTATTCCCCACTAGTTCCAGATGCCCCAAAACAATAGATAGAAATCCTGCTTAGTTGAACTTTCTGAGAGACTTCCACATTTTCAGAAGGACAAAGCTTCAGATAAACAGGAGGTCAAAGCTGCCTCTGTATTTCCAGTTACCTGTAACCTAGAAGAAAAGAATTTTCTTGTCTTGTTTTGACTACTTCAGGAAATTTGGAGCTAACATGATGTTATAGCATAAACCACTGTTACAGTGTTAGTCTACCTTGGAATTATAAAATGCAAGCTATTTCAAAGGTCTCTTGTAAGAACCCGCAATTACATAGAGGTGTTGAATAACCTACTCTATTCTTACTACGGGTTATAGTGGAATACTTCACTAAAACCTTTTATGTTGTTTCACTCAGACGATCGGAGATAATTAACATATACTTTTTAAAATAACTGGCTAGAAAAATAACACAATTTTGTAAGTTTATCTCAATGAAAGGTGAAATTGTTCTTTAATGAGTGTTAATACTATAGAGTGAAACTTCCAGTTTAATAGCTTTTACAGCATCTCAAAAATGCAGGAGTCTATAATTCTGAAATTTTTGCCTTTTCCACTTTCACTTCCTAAATAGAGTACTCAACTTGTAACCGGATTTCATGGCATCTGCTGACATAATAATTCATGAAGTCGATTAAAAAAGGCAAATTCATTCCAAAATGTATTGAGATTATAGTACCATTTTCACAAAAATAAATCCTAAAGTAGAATAAGCACTTCCTAGTTTTCTTTGTTTGGAGTAGAAGTGTCATCACAACTGACAAAATATCAAACTCTCTTATCTTCTGACTCTGAAGATCATTTAGGATGCTATAGTTACAGGGTGATTTAAAGCAATCCTAAGGCAGTTCTAACTTGCATCAGTGGTCTGGAGTGCAAAGACATGGGACACAAGTCCCATGTGGTTCAGTGCCATCTCACATTTTTCTTCCTGTTCGCCTGTTCCTCTGCCCTAAATCAAAATTTACCTAGGAAAATCCAGATCCTTCATTTCTGGATCTCCCAGTCAGAGGGAGCTGTGTATTTTACAGCCTGAAAATTCAGAACAGACTCTCTTCTGTTTAGCCTGAGAATTTCCCATTTAAAAATTCTGCATTGAGCCAAGAATACCGGTGTCAGGGAGAATTCTGCACTGAGGCATAGATGCCAGCAAAAATCCACTTGCTAAATCGTACATAGGGTTGGAGAATCCCCAGTGTTCAAGCAGACAATTACACAGGGAATTCTTCCTGTTCTTAAAAGACATGCCTTTCTCACATTCTTAAGTTCGGTTAGGGAGAAGAAGGCTTTGGCATAAAGTTAACTTACAGCACTAGGGATGGTTTGCAGTCTCTACGAAAAGGAAATCGGGTAACTTTGTTAACAGGAGGTTTGGCAATCATTGACTGTGGAGCCTGACATCATTGGGAAGGAGATCCACAGTTCAGAATAAGATTGGTTTTCAAATGAAAGAAACCCCCATCTTAGTAAACCTCTTGGATGATCTCTGGCGAACTAACTGTCAGAAGCTCAGCTGCAAGAATATTGCAAATCACTTGCAATCACCACTGAGGGTGGTTTGTCAAATAAACATGTATTTCTTCTGACAGCTTAAATCGGAGAGACGAATACCATGCCTGTTATCATCACACAGATCGTGAGGACTGAATATGGCCACTACAATTCTGAACAAAAGAACAGAAGAACATCAGCTAGTGAAAATTTATGCAGTTCTCCAGTTGCAGCTGAGGACCTCTGAAGAGACTCTCCCCTCCACTGAGCAGATGGCTACACATGGTTTACTTAGAATCACCCATTAAAATCCATAAATACATTGCATCCCTGGAAGTAGATATTGGAGAGGAATAAAAGAAACAAAATCTCTGAAATACTAAAATGGAATATTAAAATGGTGCTGTGCAAAAAATCCAAAATGAGGAAACTCACAGGTGAATAGTACAGTACTAAGAAAAAACAAAAAGGGGAGAAACTATGTGAACAGTTATCTGAGAGAAACATGGGAAAGGTCAGATGATCAAGAATGGGGATCTAACACTTCCACAAGGTGTTTGCTGTCTGGCATGCCAGGCAAGGGATGCAACTCCATATCATTGAAAATCTGAATGCCCGCTGGAGATAAGTGCCAAGAAGACCCAAAGGTTCCCTCATTTCCTGCAGAGGAATGCATAGTTGTGAAGGCTTCAAGCATTATTCTAATACCTTTCAATGTGTATTACATCATAAATCTTACGTTAAAAAAAAAAGTTGGCATGTTTCCACAAAAATTATCCTTGTCCTCATCTGCATAACCATGCATAAGGGTTGGAAGCTGCAACATACTTAATTACTTGAAACCCTTACTCATTTTGTATATATTCTGACTTGTGTATACCCACTGTCTTCAGTGTGATTTTAGGTATTCAGCACTTTGCAGAATTTCATCTGTAAACAGCTGCAGAAGCTCCTGCTTTACATAAACAAAACCTACTCATCATAGTCTCAGAAAGTCATGGGTCTGCTTTATAAACAAACAAACAAAAATGCCTGTGCATAATGCAGTATTTGGAAACAAACTTGGACATTACTCATTCTTCAGAACATCTCCTGATTTAGCTATCTCACATGAAACAAAAGGAGCTAACATGCTTCTACATTAGATGCTAGGAGCTCCTAGTGAAGGAAGGCGTGAATTAAAAGAGGATAGATTTGTGGTATTTTAATAAGGTATTACAAAGCACTGGCAGAATGCTAAAGTGTCTCATCTCTTAGTTCCAGCTTTTATGTCTGCATCTTGCAAATTCGCCATATTTCAACCTAAACAAATACTGACTGTCCGACAACAACTTTTTCAAACTACAGGATGTAAAAGAAAAGACAATGTTCCATGGGCATAGACATACTTAATCTTACAGAAGGAGAAAAAGGCATATCCTAAGCCCTACTCATTTTCAGTTTCTTTCTTACAAAACTCTTAACGGAAATAGATCTTTGTAGTAGTGTCTGAGTATACCTACAGATAACAATCCCAACATCTTCAGTTGTTTTTCCTACTTACATGTGTTTATATTGTAACTAGACCATGGCCAGCCCCACGAAAGTGTCAAAGGACATAGTGGAACAAGAATCCTCATCCCTGCTTTCCTCCTCTATGTGGACCAAACAGAACAGGTACTATTTGCAAGAACTCACTCACTTCTTTTTGCTCTTTTTTTGTGTTCAGATTACTTGTGCTTAATTCTTTGTACCAATCTATCTTCTAGCATATGATTTGAACACCCAAAATTGTACCAGAAAAAAGACTTGGGGAGCTTAATAAACAAAAGACTTCCTTAGCTTTTCTCTGAAAGAGGTTCACCAATGCATACATCTGATGGGTTTTTTTTTGTTCTACATCTATTTTTAATGCTTTATTTTGTATAGTTTTGGGGTATACAGATGTGTGAATCTATCGAAGAGTACAATTAGAGGCTTCTTACATGTTTAACAGATGTGACTCCTTGTGACGGTACTAAAAATGAACTCAGAAGCATTGGCAGGTTCACACTTCTCCCTCAACTGGTTTGTGTGGCACATTTCTAGCTTAGCTGTAGCTTGAGAAACTGCATGTTCACATTATGTTGTCTTGGAAGTACACATTAATATTGCCTCTTAAATTTTAATCCTGGAATGATTCTTTGGTGTATAAACATAGAAAAAATATAATTTAATTAAAAACTCATAATATCTAACAATATTGTATTTCTGTCTCCTCATTGGATACGCAGTCAGATGTTGCTGGCTGGCCTTTCTTTGGTAATTGCTTTGTCCTTTGAGCGTTGTCACAATAATTTTTATATCGATAAAAGAATAGTTAAATCTTTAAACTTAGTTTATTATGTAGATTAGAAGGACTCTTTCAGCTGAAGTAAACTATCATAGATCGGTAAAAGTTGTTGGAGCTTTCATTTGCGGTAGGATTTCAGAGAAAAGAGTAGATCAGACTATGCGATGTGGGACTCTGGCCTTATCCTAACCTCCATGCCACAGGTTTTCCACCGCTGATTTAGGCCCTGATCATAGAAAGCAGATGGATTCCTTTCCCCCATCCCTTAACTAACCCCAGCTGAAGTCAGAGGAGTTCTACACCTACATGGGTTTACATGCAGTTTACAGCTGCTTTGCAGCATTAATGTTTTCTGAGTACAGTTTTTCTGTCTGATCTGCAGTGTCAAACTAACAAGACTGGCAGTGGGGAATTTATGATTCACTTTGTTTTGGTTTTGTTCTGATTTTCTTTTGTTTCTGCTGTCTGGGAAAGCAGGAGCCAAATACTTTTTCCTCCTTCCTCTGGGATGTTGGTTTGTTTGATAAACATATTAAGAGGACTATTAGTACTCAGGCAATATCCTCGATTCTGCAGTGGCTGTCTTGTGCGCCTTTGATGAGAGAAAAAGGAATGATCTCTGGAGGACCACAGGAGGCTAGTGTAGGTGACAGTATTTCTCTAACTGCTGTAAGTGTGCTGCCTTAATAGGCCAGGACAAATCAAAATGAGAATGAAGGGCAGTTTATTGGTCTACAAGAGATGTAGACAGTTTGGTCAAGTGGAAGCAAATGACCTTTATTTTACTCACCACTGTTGAAGTTCCAGGTGGGAGCATTTGACATGGTAGTAAGTTTTAAGGACCTGTCTTAAGGACCTTAGTGAATCTAAGGACTATTTATCCCTGAAAACTAGCATTACTATTGATTTAAGCACGTTTCCAGTGCCCCTCTTCATTTTACAAAGTAGACTTGTGCTTGTGCAGGCTATTTTCAGGCGAGAGGTCTATTTCATAGAAAGCTCCAGGCTAAATCTATTTCTGGAGTCATCAGTCCAGACTTCTCATGCTTAAGAAATGGGGAAGTTTATGCTCTTTACCACAGCATCTGCATAATCATAATCAGCAGATTTGATTTTTCTGGACAGCTTAAGTAAGTCCAGACCAGCATTGCTCATCCAAATTGTTTGAATATCCTTCACTGCAGGAAAACTGCCTCTTAGTTGGCAAGTGATGCTACTCAATTCTGTCAGAACTGTTTGTTTGCAGGGGAGGAGTAGAAGTGCAAAGAGGGCCACATCCTCATTACTAGCATTTTTCACTGGAATAATACAAGTTTTGGGAGCACTTCTAAGACACTCTTATGCTTGAGATTTCTCTCCTTTTTACTTCTGGAAGTGTATGGGGAAGTGTTGGGTCCCATAGTGATGGTAGTTGTCAGTGCTTCTTTAACCACCATAAACTCTCGACTTAAAGAAGCACACAATTTCCTTACTGTTTAGTGATAATCTATTCCTGATTATTACCCAATACTCTTCTCATTACCAAATGTTACCTAGTGTTTTTCCATTTCGGTCTTAAGGCTGTATGGGGACAGTTAACATACTGTCTTTTGGCCACAGTGCTGCCTGACCCATGTCATTTTGTTTGCTGAGTGGTGAATAGAATGGGGACAAACTAGCATCTCCTCCTGGAGATGGATTAAGATCTGTGCTGACAGTATTAAGCCTCCCATTGCCTTGGATCACAAAATGGTTTTGTCTCGTTTGCTACTAAAAATGGATGAGGTGCCCTTTGGATGGTGGTATTCTCACCTTACTGAGCATTTCCAATGGCCAAAGATTGTGGCCTCACTGAGTTCCATGCAGTATCTGCTTGTTTCCCCTTGTTTAATGCATATAAGTGGTTGTCCTGGTTTCAGCTGGGATAGAGTTAATTTTCTTCCTAGTAGCTGGTATAGTGCTGTGTTTTGGATTTAGTATGAGAATAATGTTGATAACACACTGATGTTTTAGTTATTGCTAAGTAGTACTTACACCAAGTCAAGGACTTTTCAGCTTCCCATGCTCTGCCAGCGGGGAGGTGCACAAGAAACTGGGAGGCGGCATAGCCGGGACAGCTGACCCAAACTGGCCCAAGGGATGTTCCGTACTATGTGATGTCATGCTCAGTATATAAACTGGGGGGGAGTTGGCTGGGCTGCTGTGATTGCTATTCGGGGACGGGCTGGGCATCAGTCGGCAGGTGGTGAGCAATTGCATTGTGCGTCACTTGTTTTGTATATTCCATTATTATTATTGTTATGATTATTTTTATTATTATTATTCTCTCTTCCTTTGCTATCCTATTAAACTGTCTTTATCTCAACCCACGAGTTTTACTTTTTTTCCATTCTCCTCCCCATCACCCTGGTGGGGAGTGAGCGAGCAGCGGCGTGGTACTTAGTTGCTGGCTGGGGTTAAACCACGACAGTGCTCATTTGAGAGTACACATTCAGGGTCTTCTGTACTCCATTTCCACACTCGGCGACCAAGCTGGCTCTATTAGTAGCAGGAGAAAGTAGTTGGGATGGATAAGGACAAGCAGTTGTTACTTAGTCAAGGTAAGAGCAAGGTGGTACAACAACTGGAAGAGATAATGATGGTTTCCATCTCGTTGATTTCAGAAGGTCTTGGACTACTCTGTTAGACAACTAGGAGCTCATTCTTTCTTCTCTTGTCAGCAGGGATAGAAGCTACGTGTTCAAGGATGGCAAGGCTGTATTTTTTCTTGGGGAGTGATCAGTCTCATTCCATCTTGAGACATGAGCCCATGGGACAGAGGACCCAGTGCAAAGGGGAGCAGACAACTAATACAAAGAAGATTGCAAGGGTGTCAAAAATCAGTAGGACAGTGCAGTTCTGTAACCTGTTATACATGCTGGTCATTTTCCTGTAGACTACTCTGTTAGAAAACTTGATCTCAAACAAATTGCAGCCACTGCAGAAAAAATCGGTGGTTTGCTCATTAAGCAGCATCTCTTTCCCAGCTACATTATAAGTCTTCCTTATGGTCTGCATTGTCTGCCTTCTGGTTTCTGGACTCATTTTTAGCTGTTGGTTGTGATCTGTAAAACCATAAATGACTGGAGTTTTACTTAGCTGAGATATTTGCTCCAACTCTATGATATACTAATGCACCTGAGGCCAGCTGAGGGTGCCTGACTTGAAACCCGTAATTTTTTAGTGTTTGCAGATCCCTTAAAGTTTTTTTAACAGAGGCACAGACCAAGGCCTTGTTTTTTCTTTGGACTCATCAGAAGTAGCACAAGGATTCTCTGGCATCCCTAAATTTGAAGTAGGTTGAGAGTGAATGGTCTAAGAAAGAGTTGTGACAAGCCAGTCTTCTGTAGGGCCCTGGGCCATTGGATCTTCTTCTTTCCTTGGTTTGTAGTAGACCAAGCTTATTATATTTCAGGACTACCTTTTCTCCCTTGCTTGTAGAAACTGAGTGTTGCTTGAGCACGGATTTGAGGTTTGAGATTCTGGGAACTGTTCACAAAGGTTTTTTATATTGTTTTTATACACACACACAAATTCTTGTATATATACACGTATATGCATATACATATATATGTGTAAAAATATGCAGACACACACACACACGCATATATATGCTTACATTATTTGCGATAGGGTTTTGATAGCTCTGCTCATTTGTTTAATGGAGTGCCTGGGTTTTCTGACAGCATGGTGTTCCAAGGATGAAACTGCCATTTAACCTAACAGGCAGAGGGAATCATCGTTCGTAATTCTGGACTGCAGAACAGTGCCTTGCTCCTTCTCGCAGCGCTAACTGGAGAGTCAAGAAATAATCCTATTAGAAGGCCTTAATAATGCCAGAGGCTAGGAGAACTTGAAAAAAAATTATGCAGTGTTTCTATACAATAAAAAGCATAGGGGTAAAACTTATAAAATACATAATTATTAACAAATCTGTATAAAGTACTACAAATGTATTTTGTTGAGTTAGGTTTATATGTGGCCTAATACAGATGAAACACACCTTACTCATTGTCTCTCTGAGAACCTATTTTTTTCTTATAGTAATTAAAAAATTCCTTCAGCAAGATCCCAAAGCCTTAAACAAGAAGCAAAAATCACTAAATCTCTGCAAACAGGAATTTAGTTCACCTACAGCTGAAGCTGTTCCTTTCAACTCCATCTCAAACAAAAGAAAAGCAATCAGGTTGCACGCTCATGAAGCAATTGGTTACAGCTGTACAACTTTAGTAGTGGGAAGAGGTGCTTCCTTCCAAATATCACGCTTCCTTCTCTGAAAATAAAACTAGGTGGGGGGAATTTGCCAGGCCTGATTTACTCAGAAATACAACTGGGTTTCTTAAAATTAACTTTTGTTATTTTAGCACAAGTTTTGTTGTTGACACTGCTTTTTCCAGTAAAGTATTTAAAGTTTATATAGCTAAAGGTTTAAGATTAAAAGTTTCGAACCAGGAATTTGTACTGACCTAAATACATTGTGGTTTGTTGTTTTTTTTTTTTTCTTAAACCCATTTAACTCAAGCCAATGCAACTTCTTTGTACAAACAATCTTTGTATAATCACTGAACAAGAACAAGCATTAATAAGTACCCGGGCAAGGTGCAGTATCCTTTAGAAGTCTTTTCCTTCTGAAATGAACGGAGGCTAGATTACTGGTGTGATCAGAAAGAAAAAGGCATTAGGGAAGTAAAATAATAAACATATGCAGAAGCCAAAATTCTGCCCATAGAAAATGCTCATAGTACTATCTCAAGCACATCTGCAAATACCTGCAATATTATTCTGGCCCCATTTAAATCACTGGAAGTGATGCATGGACGATAAACAAATAAGAACAAAGGTATCTCTTCAAATAAAGTCTCTGGAAGCTTCTTGACTTTCTCAAAAAGGCATTGTCAAGAGTATCCTGATTCATTACTATGTTGAATGATAATAGCAAAAATTTTGGGGAGCAAAATAGTGATTTTTGAGGGGGAGCAAAATGCAACACCCCCCAACCATTTCTATTTTTATTTGACCCTGTAAAGTTTTACAAGGTTTAGCCTGCTGTATTATAGCCACCCCAAACTGCTATGCTTAGGTTATGCAGTTGCAAACCTCTACAAAGGCACTTTATTTGGTTTAGAAATGGCTTGGTCTCCATTTGGTTAAAGCAGTTGATGTAAGACAAACTGAAATAAGCCTAGCCTGGACCAGAATAAGACTGTCCTCACCACTTTTTGCACAAGGTAATTTGTATCACTTAAGAAAAGAGTTTCCCCTCACAGTTGGGATAATAATTCTTGGAAGTATATTAACCACAAAATTGAAAGCAAGCTCTTTGGACAGACCCCATCTGCAGTCTGTAGAGGCAAGAAGCCATCCTATCTTAGAAGGAAGTAAACTTCAGAAAGGGCCTTCTCTCCGCGGGGGAATGCTCTAGCTTGTCACTGCCAGCCCACATTACTGAACATTGGTGGTTTTTTTGGTTTCGTTTGTTATGTGTGGTGACTGTATGAACATTCACTGTGTGTGTTCTGGAATAATGGTGTGGTTAATGCTAATTTCCCAAACACTTAATGGTTTTTTAAATAATTTGAGCATTTTCAGAGTTTGCCTTCTATCTTTCTGCCTTCAGCTGGGAAAAGCAACTACAGTGTGTATGATTTTTCACCCAGAATTAAATCTGCCTGCCGTTTAACACCCATAGATGTCGACTTTTTTTTCCCCTCAGATACAATCAATTATTTAAATGAAAATTCAATGTAATTAAATTTAAATTTAGAGTGAAAATAATTGAATAGAAGTAATGAGGGCCTAAAAATGAAAGTCTAATCAAAAGACAATACTACTTTGGAATGTGAAATATTTTTGCCTTTCTATTCTCTCTCTGCTTATATATGTATGCATATGTGGTACGTGTACGGTATAGAATATATAATAGCCTTTACTTGTTACTTGTGAGTTTTGGACTCTCCAGTGTAAGGACACTGACATACTATAGTGGGTCCAGTGGAGGGCCACCAAGATGATCAGGGACTGGTGCACATGATGGACAGGGAGAGACTTCCTTCAGCCTGTGGAAGAGAAAGCTAAGAGAGGATCTTACTACTCTCACAACCCACCTAATGGGAGGGTGCAGAGAAGGCAGAGCCAGACCTTTCTCAGAGGTGTACAGTGACAGGAGAAGTGACAACAGACACAAATCAGATCATGGGGAATGCCTATTAGATACTAGGAATTTTTTTTTCACCACAAGAGTGGTCAAACATTGAAACAGGTGCCCAGAGAGGGTGAACAATCTCCATCCTTGGAGAGAGCCCGAACTTGGCTGGACAAGGCTCCGAGAAACCTGCTTTTGGGAGGGCATTGGGCTAGGCAGAGATCCCTTCCGATTTAAATTATTCAGTGGTTTTGTGGTTTTAATGATGCATGACATACGGCTCTAAGCAAATTCTAAGCCTGAATAATTAGGCAGTCCTACCCACCTCCTCTCTTCCTGAAAAGTTTTTTAAAACGTCAAAAACTGCAAAGAAGATTGTGATTCTTCTCTGTACAGTAAAGCCGGCCCAGGAAAAATTACAAACAATAGTTTACAACATACTGCATGGCGTTATTATTTTTAAAAGTCCTGTTATGAGTTACAGCTACTAAAGTAACATTCATCAGTTTGTTACTGAGACAGGTGATGGCATCCTTTAAGTTATTTGGGTGAGGGTTCTTTCATGAAGTACTATTATCCTTCAAAAAATCTTTTTTTCCTTCCAATGGTAAAGCTGGTCTATGGAATTTTATTTGAAATATCTGCTGAAATAGTACGTTCAGTATACTTCACATTCCTTAAGTGTTGTTCATGCTTGTAGCCCCTGGAAGCCATGGGAGTTTGGTTTGCAATATGGCCTAAGAATATCAGTTTGAACATTTTGTAAGCATAGATTCTTGCCTTTTATATTTTCACTGCAAGTACCAGTTAAAACTAAAATCCTGGCAGGGTTTTTAAAGAAGTTAGGACTATTTCTTGTGGCATATGTATCTTTGAATGAGCTTCTGTAATGTGGAAACTGGACTATAAATGTATTGAGTAAGCCCCTATTGGTCTTCAGTATTTGCCAAATGGCTATGCTGGGTTTCATAGACCGGTACCTTTTACTTCCCTCATTTCTTCATCTAGGAATGACAGTATGACTGAAGCAGAACCTGTAATTTACTGTAAATAAGCTATATAACTTTTTTAGAGCATTCAAGTCCCATGGCAGCTTTCAGCCTCTACGCCAGGATACATTTGAGATTCTTAGGGTCTTAAGTTTTTGACTTTGCTTTGTTTTTTGCCGGGGCTTAAGTGTGGCTCCATTTTTGTGCCTGAGGTTTTGCAGATAACTGCTGATCCATACATTTTTCTGTGAACCATTTCATTGCTGTTTTGTGAATTTGCAAATAAACTACATATAGAAAACTTATTCTTCACTTTAAAAAGACTGCAGACTGCTGAAGAAGATAGTCCATTTTTGCTGCAAGATAGGTGAAAAGAATAGATCAGGAAAATGGACTGATGTCATCTATGCATGTGAGTGTCCTGGTTTAGGCTGGGACGGAGCTAGTTTTGTCTTCAGCAGCTACCGTGTTTTGGATTTAGTGTGTGAAGAACGGTGACAGTAAACTGGTGGTGTTGGTTGCTGCTGAACGACCAAGGACATTTTGCAGTTTCCCAGGTTTTGCTAATGTGCAGATGCAAAAACTTGGGAGGGGTAGAGCCAGAATAGTTGATCCAAACTGGCCAAAGAGAGTATTCCATACCATAGACGTCATGCCCGGTATAAGTGAGGGTTGGCCGGTGGGCCACTTCCTTTAATCCTTAAGCTTCCCTTCGGGTTGCTTTTTCTTCCCTAGCTTTTCCTTTTTTTGGTTCATTTGGGCCTTTTTGTTCGTTCGTTTGGCTGTTTGTTCCCTCGCCTGCTCTCTCTGGAACTTGCTGTTCTGGGATAGCTGGGGGGAATACCCCTGCTCCCTGACTGTTGCTCAGGACAGGCTGTATCGGTCGTTGGGTGGTGAGAAATGGTGCATTGTTTGGTTTAGATATTCTATTATCTTTATATATATTATTATCATTATTAATATATTTTTATATTTTTCCTTTGCTGTCCTGGTGAACTGCTTTTATCTCAACCCACGAGTTTTCCTTTCTCTCCGATTCTCCTCCCCACCCCAGCAGGGAGCGGGGGAGTGAGTGAGCGGCTGCGTGGTATTGGGTTACCATCTGGGGTTAAACCATGACAGTGAGACAACTTAAGCGTATTTGATGTTGGAGGGTCAACAGCAGATAATACAGGAACAACCATTATTGAATAGATTTCTCAAAGACAGCAGTGGGTACTAGAAACTTAAACTTGTCTGGGTGAATAAATATATGTGGCCCAGAGCAAAAAAAACTTTCCCTGTTACAGAGGACTGCTTTTCTGTGGGCTTAAGTCCATCTTGACAAGTGTTGGTGAAGATATCAAATCCCTGGGAAATATTGTCCTCTATTTACAGGGCAGTTGTTGCACTACACTTCCTATACTGGCTGCCTTGACAGCATGCCTGAACCCTCTATGGGAACGGTTTAATCTCTGCAGAACTTTGGCCTCTGTGCTGAATATGTCAGAGAGTTCAGAACTTCATGTGTTAAGTCTCTGTTTTGGCTTCTCCAACGATCATATCTCCTAGATGGAACAGAAAACACCAAATGAATAAAGTAGGCTTGTTGTTCTGGCTTGACTCAGATTAGTAATTTATACCTCACTTGCAGCACTTAACACATAACACCCACAAGTAGATAATAACTTTATTCTGTCTGCATTGCTTTCTTGAAATACAGGTTTATTAAATCAAGCTTTGCCTTTTTATTTGTGTTTACAAAATCCACTTCATAGATACACAACCAAGACCTCCTAAAATAATTGTCTTCTGTAAATGGTTTGCATAATCAGGTGTCCCATGTTATTCTTAAAGGGATGGATTGCATATATGTGATACGAAATTACTTATAAAAATAATAAAATTATAAGCTCAACTAGATAGTATATTCAATATTCACTATATAGTACATTAATTATTCAGTATATGCCTCACTGTAACTTCAAAAAGGAAGGTTACATAAAAAATAGAAATCCAAACAGAAAGTTTCCATGGAAAAATTGCTAACCTAGGTACACTCAAACAGTACAATGACAGAATTACATTTAATTTGGTTCTGACTCTAGCTTTGCTGGAATCTTCTTTAGAATTGTAGGAAAACACTGCATCATCTTGTTTTTCCTTTTATTCACACATCAAGAATATAAGCTGTCTGACATGAGAGAGCATGCACTTCAATTCCAATTTGCACTTTGTTTCACAACTCGATGTAAGTAATAATTCATGAACTTTTAAAGAAGCATGATGTGTTTTGTAGGGTTTTTTTTAATTCCTGAAGATGTTCTTTCATAAGATATGTTATAGAAAAAGACTATTTTAAACACTCTGGCTAAGGTTGTTATAAATTGTTATGTTATACTTTCAACAAAAATTATGGATGGTGAGGGAGAAGGTGGTGTGTCCCATGACCATTACCTGAGGGCTTTTGTGTGTAAGTTGTATGGGTCTTGAGGTGTACGTGGATAAGTGGTTGCACTATAAATTGCATAACAATTATTTTCTCAAAAGGATCTTGCATGGATGCTTCCTCTGTACTAAGAAAATTCCCTGAGATGGAAGGATTTTCTGTGATCAGTATGTCAAGGGATACAATCTATCCCCTAGAGCAAGATTTCTTCACCTCATGAATGAGGGACTTCAAGGAGTCTTGAAGTGAGAGACAATGTGGAATCACAGTGATTCATTCTTATCTTGCGTCTGCTTGGGGAAAAAAACCTTGTCTAGTTGTATCAGATACAAAAAGCGAAAGCAAATGATAGGAATACAGGAAACAGTAGGAAACAATAGGAAAGCAGCAATATTTATTTTTTTTCTTTGAAGGTACTCTCTATGAATAGCTACCGTACTGCACAAAGCTAAACTAACTCTATCTATACATAAGAGTTTGGGGGAAATGGCTGCCCTGATTGCTTCAGAGGTGAAGCAGCTAAAGAGACAGTCTCTTGGGGTCAAGCCCAGCCATCTACAAACCTTGTAGGCAAAACCCCTGACAACATACAAAGAAACATTAAAATGTTAAGCTTTCAAAATCAAGTTTGCCTCATTCATTAAATGTAAAAATTAAGGCTACAGCAAGCTTAAGTCAGTGCTGAAGTACCATGCTTTTTAACTTGTGGTCTGTGAACTACTGATGGACTATAAGGCTTGTGAAACTGTTCACCTGTATTCCTGTACATACAACAAAGCAAGCAAAACGGCCAAAACCAAACTTTGAGTGTTTAGCTATTTACTTAGATGAAACAATCATGGAAGTGCTGCAAAAGATGGTCCCAGGATTTTTTCAAGAAGTGTAGCTGGTCTTTTGACTAAAACACAGAAAAGCACCTTCATGGTGATATTTCGTATAACATCTTTGTGGCAGAATTAGGGAGAAAAACAGATCTCCTGGAACCGGTCCAGTGCCTTAGAAAGAGTAGCCTACTGTTTGCCCAATGCAATAAATGAATTACAGAAAAAATATTATGTGATAGCCTGTTTTCTGCTATACATAGAGGGTCAGAGTTAATTCTGACATTTTTAGTATTTATTACACAGGCAACTTAACTTAATTAACATTGTTTTGACTGCAGGAAAATTATGAACAACTGAAAGCAGAAATTTGAAACAGAGTATTAGAGTTGTGTATAAACTTGTTTGTCACAGCCCTACAAGAAAAAAAAAAGAAAAAGGTACCCTATGTAGCTGTTCAGTTAGTAAACCACATTTACAACCCAACCGATATCCCATAACTTGGAATGGATCCAAATCTTAGTTCATTTCCTGAACTAAGTCTTGTATGATCAGCTAAGAAGCAACCACATGCCAGTCTTCTCCCCAGCTTTCCTTTTCCCTCAGCTTTGGATGGAGGATCAGAAGTTATGATGGTTTTTCTGTACTGCTTGAGTGAGAGAGAGAGAGAGAGAGAGAAATCTCTGTGGACCCTTCCCACCTAGGAAAAGCACTGTGTGGGAGCAGAGCACAGCGGCTGGGATTCCCAAGGGCTCTGCTACCTTGTGAAAAGGTGATGTGTCAGCAAGGTATGAGGAACAACACCCAAGGAGCTCTTACTTTTGTTCTGCTAACGTTTAGGTAAGCTCAGCTATCTCAGATTCCTTAGCTCCTCCATTACCCTAGAATATATATGATTATTTAACCTACCTTTTTTCATCGGTTCCGTCAGACATGCCACTGTGATAGTCCCTGAAATTTCAGATCCTCTGGCACGGATCGTGTGAATGTGGAAATCAGCAATCCAGGGTTTTCTATGTTGTCCCATGAATATATCTCAAATCTTATCCGAGGAGGCTGTCCTTAAGGTTATCCATTTAGAAGTGCTAACCTGAAACTTAACAATAAAAACTTAAGGTGCGGTGGTATTTTTGTCAGATATCCGCTAGCAGCTGGGCTATCAAGAAGCTCATTTTACAGAGATCATGAGGTAGTTGTGGGCTAGTAAGGGGTTTCATCATACTTACCTAGGCTAGATCAGAACAAGCAGCTGAGAGCTGAAGTGTCTCAGGTCCCATCACCTGTAACGTAAAGCCTTCATTCCACCGGTTGCTGTGTTTTTGTATGTGACATTAGGAATACATTGTATAAGCATCCTTTTATAAAGGACTAAGCTGCATTACATTCTAAAATTTTCTCTGTCAGAGTCGACTCTTGATTAAGCCAATGTATACCTAATGAAATGAAAGCTGTTGATTTAAAACATTATAAACCAGGGAAGAATCCAGCCTTCTGCTCCTACAGTGTTTGCAATCTCATTTTTAGATCTATACATATAACAGACACCGAACATTCCTGATGAGGATACTTCCCGTTTTTACACCTTGTACAAGCCATTCCAAATAATTTGTCTGCAGATTTTGATATTAGCACAGTTGCTGCCATAAACTGTGCCATGCTGAGAATATTTGTATAGTTCAGAGCACACGACCTTCACATTATCATCTGCGTAGCAATGTGAACTGATGTCAAGAAATGTGAGGTTTAATCTGACTAAATTTTTTTTTTTCTTAAACATTGTTTTCTCTTTTGGAATTGGATCCCTTCCTTCTGAAGTCAGCAGAAAACTCTTGTGAATTAAAGCAGAACTTGGACTGAAGCTTTAGCATAGGCATGTGTTTCTTTTTTATTGTATGTCTTTAAGATTAAAAGGGAAATAAGTATAAGAATAAAAAAGACAGTAGAGTGAATGTCAAAAAAGAAAGGAACCTTTGAAATCAGAAGTTTTACAGATTATTCAAATACATTTACAATAAGCTACATAGCAGATAGGAAATGTGATTGGGAGGTTTTTGTAATGTTTTGATGTAGAGAACATAGTCACGTTTAATGAAAGATGAACAGTCTGCATTTGGTAGAAGTGGCAGCTGGTGGTTTTAGGCATTTCTAGTCATCAAGGACCCTGGGAATAGCTAAGCAGGCATCTAACCTGCATCTTTCAGGTTATAAACTGAGCCTAGTCTTTATTCTCCACATCATAATACCACCCAATTTGGTAACGTTGCTTGTATCCTTTTTAAGAAAGCTTCAGAATTACCAGATCGCCTTAGCAGGAAAGCTGCAGGTCCAGACCATTTCCCTGAGCAAAGTGCTGGTGGGAACTGGCACGATCCCTGCTGCTGTACCTCAAAGCTGAGTGTCCCCTAGAGAATTCAAAATCTGAAAGAGCCTGGTCCAGAGCTCAAGCACATTAAAGAAAGCAAAAAGATGCTGAAAACTTCCTGTACAGCAGTTGACTAGCCCTCTTGGAGTAAAGTAAATACAGGTGAATGCTAGCCCGTGGAGGTAAAGGAGCACTTTAACATGGACTTCAAGAAGACCACGGTGTTGTCCATAAATGAACTCTCTGTAAGCATATGGTCCCAGCCATGTATGTCTTATTCCTGCAAGTAATCCCTTTCCTAACTAGTCTCCTTCCAAATGGTTAGGTTCCGGTGACTTTCTATGTGAATAAAGACCTGGCCTATCATTTGAGCTCTCTGATTTCACTGCTGGTGAGTATTTAAAAGTCTCTGTCACAAGACCAAGGATTTAATTGTCACTTTGCTTGCCAGTCCCTTCAGAGAGGCTAAAGCGTGTGGGAGCAAAGGTGTATATGTCAGTTGTTCCCATGGATAACTGGAGGACCTCCAAATCTCCATAAGCATTGATATAACACTATTCAGCTGCTAAAATTTCCACAGTCTTTAAGTGGAAAGAGTAGAATTCCCTTCACGCTCCTAACTTGTCATCTTCTGCATAAAATCCTTGGTTCCCCAGATGAGGTTTCTCGTAAGAGATAGGACACCTTCCCTTTTTTTCCTTCTGTATTTAATCATTTCATCATCCGTTATGTAGTCCATCTGCCCTCTTGTGGTTTCCTTTTTGATCTTTCCACTTTTACTTTGCATTTTTCAGAGACTTCTTGACTATTTTGTATTTCCTGTTCTCTAAATGTGGGATGAGCTCATGAGTCAAGTTTCACCTCACGATGTATTTTCCTAGTCTGAGTAATTCTGAAATCCTTTTTTAGTGTTAGATGAGGCTGGGAATTAGTTGCAGCCCTGGAAAGACATCCAGTGTCATGAACAATACGGTCAGTTCTTTTAGGAGTTTTCCCATTTGTTCTGACAGTCTGAGGGGGAAGTCCTTTCTCCTAATTCTGGAAGTTCTCTGTTCCAAGTGGATTTTTAAGGTGTTTCTCAGCTGACTCGTCTCTTTTGGGGGGTGGCAAATGAGTTTCCAGGGGTGCTGTTCCGAGAGAGGTGAAACAGTGGAATTAGAGAAAGATGCACAGCAGTCCTAGCACTTCCTATTGGAAATAGAGCCTTTAACTAAGAACTAGATGTAGTGATCTCTTAGCCTGCATTACCCTTAGCCTGATGAGCACTACACCCTATGCATTAGCATTATTGATGTCAATAGGGCTATTTGTTAAAAAAATGCTTTTTAAGAGTGGCTTTGCATTCACCTTGGCAAATCAAACTGCAGGGCAATAGGAGGAGGACTTTGTGGTGTGTGCTTGTATCCTGTGATGCAGGGATGCTCATTGTATCTGTTGGCGATAAGGGCGAAGAAGTGCCTTCTTCCTCATTATCCTTTGTTCTTCTAAGGGAGTAATTACTAAGTCTCAAGTCCTGCCATCATCACAAAAGGATGTATTTGAGAAGAAAAGTGCTTCCCAGTGTAGTGCTCTCTGGTGCTGAACACCAATCACTGAAAAGAAATCAAGGATTTGATTCCTGTTTGCGATTTTGACCTTTTTCAAATGCTTTTCAGACCTGTCCCCCCAGATGGTGCAGCTGAGGTGTGTGTGGGAGGTGGCTGGCAGGAGGCAGCCAGGGCTTGTTCTGCAGCTCTTCAGAAGGGACAAGGTCTCAGTGGTTCTCTTCCAAATACTGCTTTGTACGAGCTTTTTCAAAACCACTAGAGCTGGCTGAGGTGTGTGCTAGAATTTGCTGAATGACATACTAAGACTTAACTAATTTGTCATTTACTTTCTTCATATTTTAGTTTCCAGGAGTGTTTTATTGTGGTCTACTTCTGAACCCCCTGTTCCACAAAAAAAACATGCACAATGCCATGAGCCCCTCCCATTCTTTATGGCTCCTTTGAACTTGTGAAGTGGCCCTGTATATCTCAATGAGAGTTGTGAAGTGTGTGTATGGGAAGTTCAGTGCTGAAAAAGCAAAGTGTTTGTCAAAGGTTCCCAGGACGGAGCACAGAAAGTGAGAGAAATAAGAACGGACCACTGCTGCATTTTGATATTCCTTAGCTTGGAAAGAATAATTAAATATCATCGCTAAAAGTACCCCATAGGCATTTCTAAGCCTGTATGAGCTCTGAAAATTGAGGAAGCTGGAAGCTGCTTCCAGGAAGCCTCAGGGTATATCTATATGGAGAGTTGCAGACAGACAGAGGGTGCACATCCCACACTCAAGTTTACTGGCTGCAAGCCAGCTGTGAACAAGGGCCAGGTACAGCTATTCTAACAGAGTCCTGGGCTTCAGCTAGCATGCCGTCTGCCTCTGGGACAACAGGCTCTTGTGTTGAGAGAGAATTGTTTCCTTTCAGAATTTCCTCTGTTCGAGATGCTACTCTCACAGCCACTGAAAACTAAATTCTCACCATTTGTTGCTCTATCACAAATCCAAAGCCTGCCTTTCCTTCTCAGAATTTGTAGTAAATGCAGTAAAAATACAGTTCAGGCTTATTTAAGACTGCGACAGAAAGCGAAACTGCAAGAGCTCTTCACTACTGATTGCTTGCACATTGAAACCCACTCTGACTTCACTAAACATACCTCAGAGGATATGTCTGATAACAGAAGAGTAGGATCTCTTCTTCATTCGAGTAGAAAGTTTACTTTCTGCAGGGTTTCTCACTCACCAGGCTATTTGAGTGTTGAATTGTGATTTAACACGGAAGAACTTCTGAAAACAGAGAAATAATGAAGAAATAATTGTATTGTATTTGCAGTTACCCCTTGCTCTATTAATAAAGTCAAATTCTTGTCAACCAAACAAAAAACAATTATCCAAAAGACGGTGCCTGGCCTTACAAGGACTGGCATGAGCACTAGCAGACTTACACTACCACACCTCAAATTTAGTTTAACTTTAGTAAATCATAGGTGTCTGCTATCTGTGATTGTTTATTGTTCAGGATGAGGACTTGTATATCAAGACCCAGAAGTAGAGCACATAATTATTACTCTTGCCCTTCTTCCACAAAGCAAAAATAAACTTATGGCATCAGGGTGATACGCCCTTCTAAATGGAGCTCCTCTGGCGTGAGCCATAAAGTGCAGCCAATTTTATCTACAGACAGATGCTTGAATTGCGTAGGTGTAGGGAAAGAATTGTACTATCTGTGGAACAAGCAAACAAAACCAAAACAAAATCCTATCCTGCAGATTTTCAGAAGTTAATTGGTTAATTTTATCTTAATTTTATTTGTTTTAATTTAAAAAAAAATATTTTTTAAAAAATTTTATCTTAAAGCTTAATTGTTTCTGTCAGAAGTTAGGGGGTAGAAGGAACCAAAAGAAAGTAATTTCATTTTTTCAATCTATTTTGAATGCCTACATAACTTAACTTTTGAAAGAAGTGGAAGATTTTTCTGTTCATTTTAGGACAAAACTCCAGTTTTATGTCCCAGATCTTGCCTCCAAAATATGACATCAGTTGATATTCTAAACTTTTTCTAATAATGAAATTTTACATTTAACCGGAATATTACAAGCCTGCAGAAGTTTCAGCATTCATGAGAATAAATTTGGTCAGCAAGAGCTAATTAATGCTACACAAAAGTTACTGTAATAATTAGAATTCTGGGCTAAATTCCATGTTGAAGTAGCTGGCACAATTCTATTAACTTCTGTGAAAATTCACCAGTGGTTACTACCATGAAAATCTATCCTGTTTTTTTTTTTTTAAACAACAATCTTCATGTGACTTCTGTGAAATGTAACACTTTTTTTCTAAGCAAAAGTGAATTGTAGTAACATTTAATTTGTCCCACAGCAGCCTGTTGGCTAGGCCCGTGGTTATGTAGATTGTATAACACTTAAATTTAGTTACTAAAAGGTTAGTTTTCCTAAGTCATTGCAGAGGAGTAAACTGGGATTCCAGGTATAGGCTGTGTTTTTTTAAGAAATGCTTGAAGGAAAAAAAAAGAAGTATGATAAAGCAGGGCAATTTGTTGTTCTGCATTGTGCTTGGGACTGGTATGAAAAATTAAAGGCTCTTGAACTATTTATACTATGGTTTTCAACTGCAATATTTCTGAGTTTAAGCAGAAGTAATACTTACTCAGAAAATGCAAGTGGCAAATGGTTCTCTTGTGTTGCTTATTATACTCATATGATGTCAGAAATATGACGACATCATAGTATCATAGTTCAAGACAGATTAGAGTTGTATTTCTGCTGCTTCTCTGACTGCTGATACAAACAGTTGATGATTGTGGTGTACAGAAATTGTTGTGTTCAGTTAATGCACACTAGTGTCATTACTCACTATTAGGTTTTTCAAATACTGATAGAACAGAATCAGAAGATTATTACAGAATTAATCTGATCTGTTAATAGCAGAAGCCTTGCCCTCGTAAGGCACATGTATGGAAACAAGAAGTCCTGTTTCTGAAGTCAGGCTAGACCATTATACGTGGAGTTTAGCTGACCTTGAGGTAAGGAAACCACAAACAGCCTAACCAACAGCCGTGGTGAGAGTTCATTGGTACCCCAAGAAGCAGCAGAGCGTGATACTGTCGGGACCCATCTCATTCATATTATGCGTACCAAAGTGAAGTTAGAGTCATTTTAGAACAGCGAAATTAAAACCAGGTAACTGTAGGTCAGGTTTCATCAGCTTGCACTATTAAGAATATGAAAGGCGCTATCATCTGATAGCCTAAAGTGGTATTGCTGACTTTGGCAGGACTGTAATAATTTACATCAGAAGACCTTTAAACTTAGTTGGCATCTAATCTATATCAAGTACTGTTCTTTAAACCTGCTCATGTGAAATTGTAAGCTAACCAAATGTTGAAAACTCCTGTTGTTTTTAGGAGGAACTGGACTATATCAGTGCTCATGTTCAGTGTAGTTTTATACATTTTTGTGATAATAGATGGAAATTCAAAAATAGCTGATACCAACAGGACAGAGTACAAGCTGTGCCTTTGTGAGTTTTCTTGCTTATTGAGATTCAAAAACACCTTGAAGAAAATGATCAAAAGACAGGTTGCTTAAAAACAAAGTGTATTTTCTTTTTGAGAATTTTGTGTCATTTCTAATAGTATAAAAAATAACTCTGGTAGCTAAGAGGAACCAAGTTGTATACCTAGTGTAACAACAAGTTGAGCCTTCTGCTTGTGGTTTGAGTTCGTCTTGCACTGAGGCTGATGCAAATGTTACTACATATGATGGCCTGTAATAAAACCAAAAAGGTTCCCGTATATCACCCTTTTCTTTTCCATTTCTTTGAGACACTTCCTAACTCCCAGCGCTTCTCAGAAGTTCATTCTTTCATCCCACCTCCTCGTAACCTTTCAGTTCTCGTAAATGACCCATTGCGTCCTCAGTCCAAGGCTGAGGGACAAAGCAGGACCTTCTAGACCCATACTGGATGGGCCAATCAAGTAATGAGGATATTTAATATTTTGGGCTCAGCACTGTGATACCTATTCAGATGATCCTGGAACAATTCCAGAAGATTGGCAATGGAATGGTTGAATTATACTTAGTCTGTTTTCAATGAGTTTTAGAACAAGTGATGTATTGAAACCAATTATTTTCATCAAGGTAATTTTTAAATTTCACTATTTGAAGATGCACAGGTATGTAACAGCAAAGTTAGTGGAACTGCATTTCTCCAGTAGCTCTTTTCACTACCACTGTAGTGTTTTGGGTTCCCCCTTCTGTTCAGAGATTTTAAAGGTTGGCGGTAGGGCTTCTTGTGAGTGCATTAAAAATGTAGGTAAAACCATTAAAATGATATTATCAGACCTTCTTGTCCGATTGAGAAATAACATCCTCAGTGCTAAGTAAGGCATAGTCATCAGAGTGTTGCTAGTTTATTCTTTTCAAGTGGTCAGAATATTAAAGAGAAATATGGAAAACATCCCCTTACACCCTAACCTCACAGGTTAGGCTGGGTGCAGCCCCTTTGGCAATAACACATGTGGTCCTAGTGGCTTAAACCAGCAAAGCAGGTCCTGTCTCTATAACCTTCCCCAAATGCATGGCCAGCGCTGTTGAAAGATACGTGTCTCATCTGCATAAGCAATATAACCTCTACCACCTTCCTTTTGCTTTCCAGCCGCGTTTGATGTCACCTAAGTTACAGGCTGGTACAGCATTTGCTACATTGGGTTAACTTGACGAAGTTGATAAGACCCTGAGAAAAGTCTAAAACCACCAAACAAGCAAGAGCAAGCTAAAGGGTAGCCCACTAGTCTTGTAAATGCTAGAGGGTAGAGGTGTCCTTGGAAAAGACGTCCTGAAGGGGAGCATGCTTGCTAGTTTTAGCAGAGAAATCAAACATGGAATGGGCCTCATAAAAACACTGTTCTTTCATCACAGTTTGAGGTCAGGTCACGGCTAAAGTAGACTGAAAAGGAAGGGGGAGTTTTCATTGTGCCATGCCAAGAGGAACCACTGGAAAGCCTTGCCTTCAGAGAGAGGAGGAGGAGCACACATCTGTCTCACGCAAAGGAACGAGAATGGCGTCTCTTTTTCTATAAACAATTTTAGTTCTTGTAGTAAAATGTGGTCATATTGGCAGTGCAGCAAAACAAACCTCCTTATATGACCGTGCTTTTCTCTTCTGGCATCTGTAGTCTCAAGAACACCAGTCAAAGAATTTCTCCAGCTGCTACATTCACACAAAGAAGCAGTATAAATGAAAACATTATTGCTGCCAATCATCAGACCCTCTGAAGGAGCTTCTATCCTCTCTGAATACTATGGGGCACAAACATTGGTCACTATTGAGTATTGTATTTTTAATGTTTACCACTGGAAATGCCACAATTTTGAATAGATAAAGACAAGTAGTGTAATAACAACTGGACTACATCAAAAATGTCCTGATTTTTGTAAACATGCACCCCTTCTGTATTTGATACTGTGCCACCACTGTCAATGGGGAAGACTGATACATGTCTTTCACTTAGACTGACTCCAAATTACTTTTCACACTTCCTAAGAAGATCTGACTGAGTTCTCACTACTGTGGATCTCCCTTGGCCAGTCTTTGCCCAGTAGTAAAGTCAGTCAGCAAAAGGCCATCTCAGGACCAAATTCAGTGTTAAGTGAGAAGAAAGGGCAACCTGGGTGAAGGAGCCCGATCTAATACAACAGTTCACGCTACCTGTGTCTGTCTTACAGCCATTGGCTTCCTCCCCTTGTCTTCTCCCAGCAGTCCCGTGATCCCTGAGCAGCCTAATCACTTCAGACAGGTTGGGCTGGGAGTGGACATGCTTGTGGAGGCACACCTCAGTTTCCTTAAGGCACATGTCAGCAACTCATTGCTATTTAACTAAATCACCATACTGATTTCTGAAACCTGCTCACATATGCTTCAGTGTGGCCAAACAGTAAACATCCCAGTATAGTGTTGCATACCTCATTCATCAGCTTTTACAGAACAGCTTTTCTTCCGTTGCAAGAGGTATGGTTGGACTTCCCACATGACTCACGAATGCTGCATCAACACACAGCATTGTTTCATTACAGAAAGGGACAGATTTTGACAAATCCACAGAACAGTGCAGAGGCTGCAGAGGATCACGTCTGAATGAAGGGCTTGCTTCAGTATGAGTCATTCAAATAGGAGGAGCGGGGGTACTGTACTACCTTTCAGGTGAAGCAGCATAAGCTTCAAATCACTGCAGCTGCATATCTAAATTTGGATAGTTCCCAATTGCTCTTTTCCTTCAGTTGTACCCAGAAACATTAAAGTATGGGCTGATGTTCCAGGCACAAGAGCATCATTGGCCACCATTTGGAAACCATTGAGGGAAATTCTACCTGAAAAATCTTTGGTTTTACTGTATTTATCTTCTGTCCTCCTACATCAGAGACAGTTGAATGAATATCTACTCTCCCCTTTCACATGAGACTTTACAAGAAGCTAAAAAGGTATGCATGGCTCCTGGCTGAACGCAATTGTGATTTAAGATGCTCAGCAGCATATTTACTTGAAGGTACTGCTTATTAAATCACTTTACCTTAGCAATCTCTTTCTAGAAAAAAACAGATTTTAGTGCTTTTTAACAGCTTTACAAAATCAATACAGAGGTCTTGATTGTATGTGTTTACTACCACTCATTTGAGTCAGACTGTGCAATATACCCAAAGGATAATAGCCTTCAAAACTAAGCGTGTAAATCTTCAGTGGCCTGGTCACTATTTGTCATACCTCCAGCTGGAATTGATGCTGCTTCAATAAAGTCAATCTGTGGACTGGTCTTGAATATTAAATATAGTTGTGATTTTAAATGACCTAAGCCTACCACCTGAATTAGTCTCAGTCCAACTAGACTTGGCCCTTCCTCCCTCCTCTGCTACAATCGGCAGGATCCTCTATAAGGCAAGCCATTGCTATGACAAATGTGCCTGTGGAAAGACGGAGAGAGGACACAACGCAGCCCCTGTGCCTCCAGGTCCACTTGGTGCCCTCCTTGCTGTCCATGTACAGTTCCATCCAGAAACATGGACAGCCTTCTTCCTGGCTGTCACAGTTGTGTCCTAAATTGAATACGCCCCAGTGTCCCTGAAAGGACAAGTAAATGTTCAGCCTTCGTGAATTTTGCCATTCCTGGCGAACAGGAGAGCCCACGTGAGGTGTATGGCCAAGCCTGCTGGAGCCACTTGCTCTCTGTGGTGGAAACGCATCCCTCTGCTCATCATCGTGATAAGAAAGGAGAGCAAAGAGGTGGAAGGTGCGAGGCATGTGTGTAGAATAATATTCACGAGGCACCATTTGCAGGCAAACTGAGCAGAGAGTATGCAGCTCACTTGGATGGCAGATCAGAAGCGGCTCTGGAGAGAAGTTCAGATGCAGGGGCCTAATGCCCATCCTTGGAGAGTTGTTGGGTAAGGGTGGTTGAAGTCCTCTCTGCCAGAGCCCTCTGGGCATGGAGAGAAGTGACGAGTTGGCTCTTGCCTATGGGAGAACTTTTTTTTATATAACTGAAGATACCCACATTGAATTCTTTGAACCACATCTTGAGTAGATGATCTATCTCCTGTTGATTTAATGTAGGATTTTGACAAAAGTGTGACTGAAAAAGTAAAGCTTTGTTAGTGGCTTACCTCAGTGGCATGGATATTAGAAAGAAATTAACTGAAGTTGAAGAACTATGGATATCTTTAAAGAGCTCATCTTACATATTTTAAGAAAATCTAATTATTTAAGAAATCTTCTAAGTACGATTTAAAAAATGAATGTTTTACTTTAGGAAAAGTAAAGAAAGAAAAATGAAGAGAGAATTGGAATTCACTAACATCCAAAGATGGGAAGACTTGAAAAAGTATTGTCATTCTTTATCAAAATTTAATCTAGCTTTTAATCTTTTGGCCACCAGTGTGAAGCGCCGTGCAGTCTTCTGAATGTAAAATGTAAAATTCCCTCCCTTCACTGAGGTCTGCAGAATTGTAATGTGTCATCCAGCTATATTGATATCTCACAAGCTGTCAAAATACTGATGGGGGATACTGACCCCCTGTCCCCTACTGGGACAAAAATGTTGCAACTAAATGGCTGTGCTATAAATAGTTAAAGCTGACGATATTTCTGCAAGACGGCTCTTGCTGGCTGCCGGTGAGCTACCTTAGAACAACATTTCAGACAATGCACGTTTCCTGCTCCAGTGCCAGCAGGGAGGAGGCCAGGGGCAGCAAGTCCTACCAAAAGAGGATTGCGCCGGGTTGCACACCTTGTGGTGTGCAGGAAAATGCCTTCGTTGCCGTCACTGGAGAGACAGAATTTATCACCTGATGTAATTCAGGAGCTATTCTGGAGAAAGTTGCCTATATTGGTGTCAGAAATTTGCTGCTATTGTTTGCTCAGGTGTTTCACAAATCTAAAGGTTTAAGCAACAAGCTGTCATGAGATTTAATTTCTTTTAAAGGAAGCTTATTTTTAAAAGGCATGCCTTTTTATGGAGTGTATTAACTTAAAAAAATACATCTAGAAGTAATACCAGACTATAAAGGGTACAAGTGCCTGAGCCCAGAACAATCACTGACAACCTAAGTTAATTTGTGTTGTCCTTCCCTTCCTCCCATTTCAATGCCACATAAATCCAGAGCTGGGTCTAATGTGAGACAAGGCACCCAAATTATATGGGCATTCATATGTGTGTTATATGGCTTTCTTGGCAGTGAAGCTGTTTCTGTCTTGAGTGCTGAGGGAAGGAAAAGAGTTTCTCCTGCTGTTGAGTTCATGTGCTTCCTACATCCCATACACCACAGTCAGAGATATTAGTGCAGTCTGAATTTTACAGATATAGGAATGAACTTTTGCACCTAAAAAGACCCTAGAGAGTAGGGGTAGGCTTGCGAGACACTGGATTGGCACTCACATATCCTTGTTCAGATCTTAGCTTTATGGCAGTCTTTTTATTTCCTACACTGGGCAAGTCACTGAGAATAGGTATACTTCTATCTGGAGGTGTAATTGCAGCTTGGATTTACTTATGCGGGCTAACTTTAAATTAGCTCAATCAGTCATAACTTGAGAAGGTCAGCATGAACTTCAGTGCACTGCCATAATCCCTTTGGGTCTGTGAATAGACAGTCAGTAGGTAACATTTGTGATTTAAGTGTTGTGCGCCACAATATTTAAGTATTGTGTGCTACAACCCAAGCAAGCTACTTTCAAGTTTTGACCTGGTGTAGGTTGTAATGTGAATAGTATTTTAGGACTACAATGGATTCCATCAGTTAGTGCTACAGTTCCCAACTGTGTTAGGGAAACACAAATATTGTTCTTGCCCGAGCTTTTGTCTGTCTTGTCTACTTAAATGGTGACCTCTTTGGGGCAGGAAATGTCTTTTATGTTTATACAGCAAATAAGGCTTGGATCTTCATTGTGATTTGGAACAGTCACCGAAGTTATGGAGCCACCTGTTGTCTACATCTGATAGTGTGTTGTTTCATGAGTCTGTTGCATGAAGCTTCCGATGGGACATAGTGCTGAACTCCCTTCTGCATGGAGCGGATCTGGCCAAAGGGAAACCATCCACAGGTTTCTCAGGTTACTTGTGTGCTCTTTCTCATTCTCTTCTCTTTTGTATAGCTCTGAAGCAGTGCTTTGAACTGTAGGGAAAAGCATTCAGATACCCATTTAATATGGGAAAGAATATTGCTTTGTTTATATTCGATGTTCCAGGAAAAATTAATAGTTTGCATCTCCTTGAAACCACACTCAGTGGATAATGACCGCTGTCTTCTCCTCCCAACCTCTCATAACATAGCCCCTGTTTTATCATAATCATTCAGTGATATCTGCATCTAGTCAGACAGGTCCTACACAGTTAACTGTCTGCTTTCTATTTTAATTAAAAGAAAAAGGTTTATAGTCTGAACGAAAAATGCATGCTATTCTGAATAGGCCCTAGTTATTCACCAGTTCAGATATTCTTTGTACATATTAGTGTTGTTAACTCTGGTAGAAAAGAAAAATAAAGTAAAAAGTTTCCATTTCCCCTATTTATGAGAAGAAGGATTCAAAAGTATTGGTGTCATAAATCACCCGAGACAAGTGAAATGTGTTATTCAGTGCATTATAATGTTGTAACTTTGCCATTGGAAACAGTTGCCTAGCTAGGAACAGAAATCTGGGTGGGCCACAGGTTATGGTAGATGGGCAATGACAAAAGGTCTGGCTTTACAGCAAATCATTTGTATTGCAAATGATTTAGAGCAGACTCAGAGTTGGACAGGGTTGGGTCAAACTGAATGAGCTGGTGTCCACCCATGGCTGCACCTTTTGTTAGAAGGACTGGTGAGCACAGACATTTAATAAAATGTTTCAGATGAAGCTACTATCCCAAGCAGTAGCAAATTTGCCAGGTACAACACATTTCAGCTTCACAAATGTGCTCAAGCCCATGCGTAGATTTAGGATGTGTGCAAGGACATGCATATCTAAAGTCAGCACAGCTGTTGATACTGGTGTCAGCCTATGCTTGCTCCCTGTAGTTACTCCGTGCACATAATATGCTGGACTTTAATTTTGCACAGAGATGGTGTTTGGTACTTACAGGGATTTCCTTTTCCCAAGGATTTGTAAGGGATCTATGAACCAGTGCTTGGACTGCGGATTAGTCCAATGTCTTGCAGGAAAGACAAAACAACATATTTTTTATTTCTGAGGATTTTGGAAGAACAAGATAAAGCTCAGGACTGGCCATCTCTAGAGTTGTATGAATTTTCTTTGTTTGCTTTGTGCTATTGCTTTCAACTACTATTAGTTCTGTAACTTGATTTGCACTGACAGATTCAGTAACACCATCCTTGTATTAATCATTGGGCTTGCTATTTTTAATGAAATTCTGGAATGGGAGGCCTTACTCAATGGCCGGTTCTCTTGATTACATCTACTGTTGTTTGTTTGTTGTTTAAGGAACTCTAGAAATGAGAAAATTACACTGTAATATGTTAATGCTGTGGAAAGGGGTATGAAGATTGCTCACCAGGCGTATGTGTTGCAGCTTTCTTCAGATGATAAAGTCTGAGCTTGCTGTGTTCTCTCTACTTTCTCAACTACTTAATATGATGTCCTTATTACTCTTAACAGCTTATTAAGTTTGTTATGCTATTTCAAAAGAGGCAGAATGAATGCATCTTAGGAACATCCATCATTTTGAATATTTTTTTTCCTGTACTTAAAACATATAAATTAAACATTTTGTTACACAAGGCTGTAGAATTGTTACAAAATGATGACTTTGGGCTAAGTCCTTGACTCTCCTCAAAATATTGAAACATGATTTGCAAAATCTGTTTTGTGGTGTTGTCGTCTGTGTACAGCAAAGTAGCAAATTCATTTTTGTTGTTTGTGCTTGCATTTACAAGTCTGAAGCCAGCAGTACTTTTTTTTTCTCTTTCCTTTTGTCCTTTGTTTATTCCTGAAACTCAACCTAGAATACTGAATTAAAAAATCTTAAAGTAGAAGGAAATGTTTCTCATCCATGTTTTGCCAAAACATGAAAAATTTCAGAGAAATTTTAAAGAAAATGTTATCCCAGAAGAATTATGACTTAACTTGTTTATTTATTAAATGTATCTGTGCCATATCAATCTTAAACACAGGACTGCTATAAAGTTGCTATTAAAACCGACAGGCTCTGTTACCTTAGATGAAGCTTATCTGCATAGCAGAAGCAAAACTCGTAGGAATTTCATGGTCTCCTCCACTGATAATGACCCAAATTAACCTGTTTACTCTCCACTGAGAACACCGAGCATTCAGGCTGTCGGATCCTGTGTCTCGGGAAGCAGTAACCTTCTGCTGACAGGCAATAATTAACAGGTAAAAGGAGTAACTTCATGCATTGTTCCAAGTCATGTCACAGGTCTCCTAGTCTGCCTTGCATTTTGCTGACCACAGCTTGCTGGGGAAAATGGTGTTGCCAACATGTAAACTAAGAAATAGTCTGACTATTACACTATAGAACCTTTTCTAAAAAAAAAAGTGGGCTTTTTATTGTTGTTTTTAAATAAGGCTTCTGGTAATGATGTGACTCTTCATGTCATCTTCTTGTATGTCATGATATATGCCAGTGAGTGTATTGAACAAACAAAACCACTCACCCAAAAATTGAAAAAAAAGGAAAAATACTCTTGTAGAGGAAAGTAATGCTTTGATTTGTACATTACTACTGGGTGTTTATTGCAGTTTATTGAAACAAGTCCATACAGGAAGAGTTAACACTTGCAATGCCAGCAAATGCTAGTGCCCTGTAAAAATTACGTGTCGTTACTTTACCTGTGCAGATTACCCTGAAAGACCAAGAAGTAGGATTGAATGCTTGTTACTAACCTCTACCCTATTGTGCACATACCTTGCTATTTATTCTCCAGTTTCTCAAATGTATGACCAAGGTAACCTGTTATCAAGCCTCAGTTGAGTTTGAGTGATTGTCCTCATGTGTACCACAAGTCCCCAGCAGATGCAAGGTAGCATGCCTATGGAGAATTAAGCTAAGTTGCATTATGCTACTCCTAGGCTGTGGACTAGGAGTGAGCATGAATTACTTTGTTTGTTTGTTTCGTGTGTATTTAGGAAGATAAATGCTGCACTTAAACACATAAACTGTGTATGCATAACTATATAACATAACTATATCAACATTTATCTATCTTCAAAGTAAAATTTTATAGTTCACATATAGAAAGGTGCGTCAGTGCTGCCTACTGATTCTGTAATCTTTTTTTTTCTATGACTAATTGTGCAAGCTTAATGTTATTTTTTTAAATAAAGAAAATAGGCTTCTAATACCTGAACAGCACTGGTCAGCCATCTGCTGGAAAGAGGATACAGCAAAAATCCAAACCTCCATTTGTGTTTCTTGCCTTGACCCACTCCGTGCCTTTCACAGAAAGTAATCCTGGGACAGCCTTTGAAAGGTGCCCACGTCCCACACAGAGACAATATTGCTTCTCTGCATAGCTCATCTGCTATAATGCTAAGGCATCTAACTAAGCAGCTCACCAAAATGCTCTGTACTTTGGTCACGGAACTTAGCCAAAGTCTGCATCCTTTTTAGTCATTAACTATGTCATCTTTTGATACGTGTCTGAAGTATTTACAGGTTTTGCATGACCAAATGTTTTCAGGCTTAACAAAACCCACACTCCTCTGTAGTAACTAAGGATTCTTCAGGTCTAACATATCAAAGTTTTACAAGATCCTCTCCTTATGTCTGAGAGGATATAAATAGCATTCAGTTTAATTAACATCAGCAAAGGCATGTTGCAAATAGATTTGCTCTGTTACTGGCTTTCTCCATTTCTTAATTTCAAGATGTTAAGCTTTCCAAAAGAAAATTTTCCATTTTTTCAGGAGGAGAGGAGAAACTTCTTCCTGTTTCTCACTAGAGAGGAATTGTTTCAATTCAAATGTTCATTTTATTGGTGAGAAAGTAGTGAGGAAGTGAAGTTATTGCTATGATGGACTAAGGACATAAGGCAGGCGAGATTGTGTGAAGGGGTAAATTAGCAGCTGGTATATTACAATTACCACATTTCCCTGCAAACTTCCCTGTTTGTTTCCTTTTGTAGCACCATTTAGTAGAGAAAAGAGGGAAAAAAAAATCACAATTCTTGAGCCTGTTGACATATTTGAAGATCTTGCACTACCACAGTGAGAGCTCAAGACAGAGGGCTGGGCAATCTTGAGTCTGGCTACAGTAGATGCCAGGCCAAATCTCATCATAATTAAAACCATTTTGGAAGCTGTTTCCAATTATGGCAGCTGCCATCGGACCACGTTCCTCTCCCTACCCACACCCCCTCCTGGTCACGGAGGAGCGGGGTTGTCACTGGAGCGGCTCCACGCACACCCACAAAACGCTTCTGCTGCGGCCATCTTCACACAGCATGGGAGGAAGCTTTCTCCGACGAGTGAAGAACGGAGCCCGTAGTTGTAATGTGGACTTGCAACCGAGAGGTTACTTAGGAGGCAAGTGCTCCGATTTCCCAAAAGCAGGCTTAAAAGGCTGTAGGGTATATTTTCAAAGCACTGTGCAGGATTTCAGCCATGTGACTCATTAATGTCAATGGGAATCATGTTGTTAAAACTTTGTGCAGTGCTTTGAAAATGTATCCCTATATGTCAATTTTCTTTTCTAGGCAAAATTATCAAAAACAGACCTTGTAGGCCATTTTTTTTAAAAGAAGGTTTTCAGTATTATATGCTAATAAATCAACAGTTTAGCAGGCTTGATCTGCTGTCGTTCCTTCCTCCTCCCTCTCCACTTTCCATTTTATCATTGACTTTGATTTTATGCAGAGTTATAGTAACATACAGTTTTTGCAGACGTCGCCTGGAGGAAGACAACTGCAAAATCTCAGAGACTGGATTGCAAATTGTGTGACACGCAACAATTGTGATATAGAGGGATAATAATATTTGTTCATTGTTTCAGCTATAAAGCAGAATCACTAAGGAAAAAAACATATTTAGATTTTTTTAATGACTGTTTTCATTAGCAAATTGCAACAAATCAACCTTACTTATTAAAAAAAATATTTAGTTTGAAGGATTTGCAATTACCTTTTCAGGATAACTCTGGGATCTGCTAATAACAAAATATCAGATGACAGGAGTATGTGCTTAGCAAAAAAACAAACTAATATAATGAGATCTCAGGAGTTTCCCAGGAAGAATTATACTTGCTTTGATTCCATTGAATACAGAGACAATTACCCTGAAATGCTTGTAAGCTCTGAATTACAACAGAGGGATGAATTGCGTATTCCTATTATTAGCTGCATTTTGTATTTGTTCAGAACATGCCGCTACACTTTTGGTCCTTTCTCCAGAAGTCAGAGACATCTCCAATGTATAGTTTATTACTTGTGCAGCAAAAAGGTGCATCATTTCTATAAGCTCCAAAGCTTTTCACATTTAGATCACCAGTTCATGTCTGTCCTGGGAACCGTATCTTAATTTGAATTAATCTCTGGAATAAAATGATTGCTGTCTGTATGGATAGCGTATCATATGCTTCTGTAGTTCCATTTCTCAGCCGGCAGCTGTTCCATTCAGTAATTGCTCTTTTACAAGTCTCAGCAAAGACAGAAGCCTAGAATTACACCCTCTTTTTCTCTTGAAAGTCACTGTTGTGGAACAGTTTCGGGATAGTGTTGTTAAGAAAGCTTGTAAGCTGCTGCTTGTGACTGTATGTGGTGACTGGTAGTCAATCAGAGCAGGAATGTCTCTTAGATAATCTGAGTTGAAAAGAAAACAGATCTGTCTTCGTGATTGCTAAATAAGAGAATAAGAAACTGCCAGAATTCTCCAGCTAACTAGACAAAGGTAGATGAAAGTATTCCTAGAGAGGATAAACAAAGTGCACCCATCCGCTTACCTGCTTATTTTTATCTTCATTCTTCCTTTCCAGAAAGAAATCACATTTTTGTCCACTCTGCTCTGTTCCTTAGCTTTCTGACAATATTGGGTGTTAGTTTATGTTATGTCCTAACTTAAAAGTGTAGGATCATTTTATTTAATGATAATTGTGTGTAATGATGTCCTCCTATGTTCCAAGAGCCCACTATTTATATAGCTTAAAACACGCTCCCTCTTATGACTTCACAGGAGATGGCATAGCGCCACTGAAAAGTGGATATCTGGATTATAACACCAAATGTAAGGATGCCACAAGGGTTACTTTGAGAGAGACAAGTTCCAGCACGTTTTCCAGTAGTCACATTTCCTCCTTTTTTATTTATAACATTTTTTTTTTTTTCCCCTGGCATGCAAAAGCTTTTTAATATGCTTCCCCTGAAGTGTTTGGGAAAGTCTACCTTCTGGACTATCTTGCAGTGTCATATTGGTTTTGAGGAAGACAGTTGTTAGGGAGTGAGTCAGAGAATATAAGGTGGTCAGTGAAAAATTTGGAACTCTGTTCTGTATCCAGTAGTCAGTAGTCATCCAAAGTATAATGCTTAGGAAAAAACTGAGACAGAGAAGTTAGTTTGATTTGGGTTTTTGTCTGATGTGAAGTATGGCCAGCAGCAGTTATTTCAATGTAAACAGTTAAAATGAGAGAGAAAGTGAGAGTAGGTTGAGAAGGCTGGTATACCTTCTTCAAATAGATGCCTGAAGATTCAGCATGAGCAGCACTATGAAAACTTGAAACTCAGCTCATGCTCAACAAAGAAGGGCTCTTTCTTACACCTTTTTCCCATCGTCTTGTTATTGGTAGGGTAATAATTTCTCTGTTTCCATAATAATTCTTCTCTGTAAAGCTCAAAGCACTCTAGAAACATGGTTGTGCTCTATAAGCTCTTTATACAGGTGGAAAAACTGGCACACAGATGGGTCTGTCTTCTGACACGCTGCCTTGAAATCCCACCTTTCCCTGGTGCTGTCGTTACTGTTGTGGTTCTTGCCCTTCCTCTACTCGCAAGGCATCCGGTTTGTTCTCTGCAGAGCACCAAAAGCGCCTACAGAGAGATTTTTAAAGTCTTCTGTGTTTGGATACCATGGTGATAAACGTAATATAAAACTTCAGTGAGAGAAAGAGTGCTAAGTTTCTAAAAGTTAGGGTTTGGGGTTTTTTTAAGGTACCAACAGAAGAAATTGTAATAGATTTCTATACACAAGGGTGGTAAAGTCACTTTTCTAGACTAAGTTGATGTACTGTCAATCTCATTACATCATTACCATTATGATTAAGTAATCTTACTAAAATGCTTTCCACATTGAGAATGGGGAATTCTATTTCTGTGATGGTAATGTTAGTTACTTTCAACTATATGCTTTTGATGGGAACACGAAGGGGAAGCTCTAGAAATGATAGTGAGATGTATATTTTGTGACTGCAGAAGTAATTTTAAAACATGAACCCTGATATCAGTAGATTTTCATTCTTTCACCAAGTACGCATGCTGCCTCATTGCCTCCTTTTCCAAAGGTGTGTCAGTTTAGCCTCTAACACTCAAGGTAAAGCAAAAGCTGTGAATCCATGGTGAAATCCTAGGCAAGCCATATTCTGTCTAATTAAGCCTAGTTTGTAAAATCAACAAAATACATAGTTTCTTTAGTCTTTCCAGGGGTTAACACACTTTTAGCTGCTCTCTTCTTCATGTCCTCTCCCCTGCTTCTCGTATACTCTTCCTCTGACATAACACAGAAGTATGTAACTTCTGTTGTATTTATTATTTGTGTAACTTCAGATTATATTTTGAGTTTGTCCTCTACTTTTCTATCTGTTGGAGGAAGCAAAACATCTTTGGTGTTTATCCTCTGAGTTTAAAGACTTCTTTCCTACTAACCTCTGAAAGCATGCTGACAACTTGTTCTCTGATGATTATACTGTTTTCCCTTGGATCTGGGTATGTTACAACCAAACTACTCCAAATAATATATGACTGGGCTGATACAGAAATTGAATAAAACGGTTGAGGACCACCACAGCTTGATAAGCCAGGTACTTACTATATCAGACCTGTGCGAGTCATTAACCTGCCCCAAGCTCCTCTCTTTGGAGTGTAGTTGGAGTCTGGACACTGGGCCTATGATCAGTGGGTTGACAGAAGGAGATCTATGCACTGGATTCATTACATGGATTGCTTTGGAGGTCTCGAGGTTGTCTTATAACAACTGAATTGCTCATGTAAGTGCAGCAGTTTGAACTGGAGATGCCAGCTAAGCTACCAGTTTGATCAAAAGCATGACTGAACCAGGTACCAGAGCAGCAGGTCGAAAGACTGACACAAAACTTTTCAGTGATAATCCATGAATTCTGTATTCTAACCTATTACAGAAAAAATTGTAATAGGTGCTGAGTTAAGTCAACTTGTTTATAGAGAAAATAACCAAAAGGGAAAAATAGCTCAAGACCAGTCACCCCTTTGGCAAATTCAGTTTAACCTCAATTAATGGAAAACCTGGAAAAGCATGAAGTGCTCCCACACCTTGAAGCTTTGCATCCCACAGACCCATGGGTCTGCCAAAGTCTGGCACTTTGCCTGGGCTAATAAACTCTCTGACAAGCGGGAGCACTGGGGATCTGTGTGCCGAGATACCCTTGTGGCTCATGTCTGGCAGAGCTTAATGATTCAGGTTCAGCACCGTGTGAAAGCAGCTGCACTGCTGCTGGACCCGGTCCCAGAGCTGGCTCAAAGTGTCTCAGCAGCATAATGACTCAGTCTTGCAGGGGTGGCTGAGAAATTTTGGAGTAGGTAAAGGAGAGTGGAGGAGGGAAGGGGGATTGGGAACAGTTACTAGGGGTTTTGTAGCGCTGTTCATGGAGGGGCTACAAAATTTTGTATTATGATTTTACTGAGGGAATGGACTGGGTGGAGTTAGTAATGTTTTGAGTGGAGTCGTCCATTAGAGAGCTGACAGATTTGAGGAGTTACAAGAAGCTTTCTCTTTCTGTCTCTACTTCTGGGACCCCCTTTCAGTTTTGTTTCATGAGCATGGAGCCTCCTCCTCTTTAGTCCATCTTCTGCAAGGATCATGGACCTTCTCTCGTCTAATGCAGTCACCTGCTCTGAGCCCACCCTACACAGTGTATTGGGTTTGCGTGGCAAGGTTTTGGCAGCGAAGGGGCTACAGGGGTGGCTTCTGTGAGAAACTGTTAGAAGCTTCCCCATGTCCAATAGAGCCAATGCCAGCCGGCTCCAAGACAGACCCCCGTTGGCCAAGGCCGAGCCCATCAGTGACGGTGGTAGCGCCTCTGGGATAACATAGTTAAGAAGGGAAAACACCCCAACTGTGCAACACCAGCAGCAGTCAGAAGAGAGGACTGAAAATATGTGAGAGCAACAGTTCTGCAGACACCAAGGTCAGTGAGAAGGAGGGGCAGGAGGTGCTCCAGGTGCTGGAGCAGAGATTCCCCTGCAGCCTGTGGTGAAGCCCACAGTGAGGCAGGCTGTCCCCCTGCAGCCCATGGAGGTCCACGGTGGAGAAGATATCCACCTGCAGCCCATGGAGGACCCCATGACAGAGCAGGTGGATGCCCTAAGGAGGCTGTGACCCTGTGGGAAGCCCGTGCTGGAGCAGGGTCCTGGCAGGACCTGTGGCCCCGTGGAGAGAGGAGCCCACGCTGGAGCAGGTTTGCTGGCAGGAGTTGTGATCCCGTGGGGGACCCACACTGGAGCAGCTCGAGAATACCCCCACCCGTGGGTGGCCATCCTGGTCCAGCCTCAGCCCATCCCCGTCCCCAGGGAGGTGGCCCATGCCCGGGGCTGAGGCTGTCCCCACTGCCCCCCGGCTGCCCTGCTCCTGGTTGGGGTGGTGGGATGGGAGTAACGAGGCTGCAGTAACTTACCACTCGGGCTGCTTGTTCTTATCGCTCCGTAACTGCAAGATAGCTCAAGATTGTATGCCTTGCATGGATTGAAAATGTTTTTTAAATGCCAACAAATCCATTTTAAAGCATTTTCCTAAATCAAGATGGAAAAATTACGGAGTCAGATTCAGGATTATCTCAGATTTTGGTAGCTACAATATTTGTCATATTTCTAGACACTCATGAAATCAGCTGTTTTTGCCTTATATTTTTTCTTGTGTCATATTTTATTTTTTCTTTTCATTTCCACAGCACTTTGTGTTTTTTCCATATTTTGCTTTCTATGCAAGACTTCTTTCCCTCCCATAATCCTAATTTATTTCTATTCACCTAGTTTTCATTGAGTGTGTGTATGTGTGTTCATTTTTCTGCAAAGATTTTTGTTTTGTATTTTTGAACAGTTTTCTCTGGTTATATCTTTTTTTTTTTCTCTCTCTCAGTAGTAAGTTAGGAAAAGAAATAAGGGTGGGGAACAACTCCTGAAGCAGAAATGGTTTCAGCACTTGGTGAAAAAGTTGCAAAGTAATTAGCATTGTTGCAAAATTTTGTTAAGCAAACTCCAGAGTCCTTGTAGCTATAGAGCACAGTGAATGAAACTGAGCCCTTTGGGAAAGGTGAGCACAAGGTCAATGGGCCATGGAAATCCCTCTCTGACCTCAAAAAATGGAGTTTAAGATGACATGTCACTTCATCTGTAGATATTATATTAGTTTCTCTTTTTTAATGTCTTTTGCTTATGGTGCTGTCTCCTTTGTTTCTTCTCACTTTCTCCCATTTCCTATTTCTTGTGCTGTTTGCTCCTTTGTTCCACCTGCTGTCTTTCTCCACCTTGCTCTCCTGGTGGATCAGCGCTAGAGATAAAGGCCCACATGATGCTTGCTACAAGCACAAAGGAGCATTGATTTTGTATTAGTCACTAAGGTACAAATAGATTTCAGTTCTCATGAAGACAGTTTTCACACATCCAGCTCACTGGGGGACGATGCTGCAAGTATTTGAAATAATGAAAGTTTTGGCCTAGTTGCTGTGTGAATTGAGCTGCATAATTACAATTATTTTAGTTTCTATTCCAGTTTTTCTCTGTGTGTGTGAGTGTATGTGTTAATTTTACCAATCTGTTTTTGTTTCAGGTGCCTCCAAGTACTGCTTTCACTAATGGTGTTATTACATTTAAGTTCTTTCCCCATATTTAATGAAAACTACCAGCCAAAAGATCAAAAGCCTTTCTGTGCAAAACAGATTGTTTAAACAGCTGAAATACTTCTTACATGTGTCTGCATCTACTGTAGATTTCTATGAAGTACTAAGTATCACACATTTAGGCATCTGCCATCTTCGAAGTGATTTCTGAGTAATGGATGTGAACAAGTCAGCTCTTCAGATGGCAACTTTCCATAACTGTATTCAATTTGGGGAGTGCTGTTACCTGATATTGCTTCTTTTCTGGTAAATTTTATTTCTAAATTTCATTTTCACTATGTTTCTTTTTATACCATTTCCATTATCTATCCCAAGGGAGAAACCAAGACAAGTACTTTTGAAATAATAATAACACAGAAACAACATTTGTATTCTTTAAAGTTGGGATTTATATCCTCTCTCACAAATCATGGAAATTCATAACAATAGGCTCATCTGAGTTCAAGACGAATGGAAAAACATTCCATTGACTTCAGAAAGTTTGAATTGGGACTTGTACTATGTTCTTTGGAGTATCAATGAAGCATTTGTGCTCTAAAATATTTCTATACATTTTTTTCTTGCATTTGTCTTTCCATTTCCTTTCTGAATTTTTGGCTTCAGAAGGTCTGCATACGAATTGTGCATGGAGAAAGTCCACTTCAGCAGTTTTACATTTACTACCTTTTTTTTTTTTCCACTGATTGCCTACTTAGTTATGCATAATGTAAATTAATGCCTATATTCTTTTTTTTTCCTCCTAGATGACTGGTATTTTCTTATGATGGCTTGTAGTTAGTTTTCTCTTTGAAGCAGACAACTCCAACATTTTCAAGTTCTTTTTCTATGAGATCTTTATTCATGTATTTTTTCGCTTCCAGTTCTTAATTCCACGTAATTTTGCAGTACCTTTATTGAGACAGTGTTCATAGCACTGACTATATTTTGCAGAGGAGCATGAACTCCTGATATAAATAATGGCATCATTCATATGGCAACATTTCTCACCTCCCCTTTTTATGCCCTCTTACCTTTTGTTTGCTTTTTTTGACCTTATCTGGGCATTGAAGTGACTTGGCTGTCCAGGGCAATGTCTGGGTCCCTCTCTTTAAATAAAACTGTCAATTTAGAACCCAGTAGTCTTTAGGGAATTATTTTAAATCTGTCTACCCACGGACGGTGGGCTCTCTTCCAAAATTGCTTGATTGTTCTTTATTTACTGCTTAAGAGGCTTCATAGTAGTTTTAATGTTTCTCACAACAACTAGTCAATAAACCTCCTGAGCTGATGGGAAGAACTTACTCCAGAGAGAGGAAGAATGTTTTATTCTCTGTAGGGTTAAGAATTTTCTGACAGTGTTATATATGAGAGTGGTAGTGCTGTACTCAGCTCTAATTCGGTATACTGTTCTCTCAGACTTTAAAATAAAGGTTGGTTTAGGTCAGCAATAGCTCATTTGCAAAGTAAAGCATTCAGGTTACGACTTCCCTGTGTAGTTGTTAATTACAAAATTATGATTTTTTTTAAAAGTTTGCTTGCAGTGGGGGAGGGGAAGAAGAAAAGACACGTAGATTTGCAGGTCTTCATGTGTGCGCACATATCTCTAACTAAAATAGAACAGACAAGTCTTTTTAAATTTTTTCCCAGAATATGGGGGAAACAAATTCTGTCCAGCTGAAAGCACAGTAAATAAATTGCATTCCTGGAGGGAATTTCTATTCCCAATGCTTAATATTGGAGTAACACACCAATTCCCTCTCCTAAGGTAGGAATTTTGCCATTAACATTTTGGGAGGGGGGAAAGAACAAGCTCCTTTGTCATGTATGTATTGCTTACTCAGTTCCTCTAAGGATTAACAACCCTCCTCAGTGCTAATGTCAAGACTTGTCTTGATGCCAGTGGTGTTGGCAGTGCCCTTTGAACTGTTCAACGTTATTTGTACATTTCCTGAAGGCAAAGTGAGAGTAAGTTGCCCAGCCTTTCCAACAGCCTGGGATCGAACTGGGCTGATGAAGACTTGCACTTGCTGATTTTAGGGGACAAATTCTGATCTCAGTGAAATCAGTTTAAAATTTTCCCCGAAAGCAGGTCAGCTATTTGAGATTTACATCAACGCAGCAGAGCAGATTTTGGCTCTAGGTCTGAATTTGGCTGATGTGCTGTGATGTAATTAGTTACTGAAATTCTCAAAATAATAACAGATGCCTTACCACTTCTTTAACCAATAGATTTTGGGACAAAGGTTTCTTTAAGAACAAAATAATTTGAAACTTCTTAGAAACTCATTTGTCTTATCTGGCAGAAAAAATCTGTAGCATTTTAGCTTGGATCTGCTATTAGTGACTGATGGGTCAGCTTCATTTAAAGACTCGGCTTGCCTAGCTTCTTATAACTTGGCCATAGGTTTTGGAGGACATCTGCAAATCATTGAATGAATCAGAAAAGTACAAATTCACAACAGTTCTACTCTCTGGAGTTGCGTCTGATATTTCCTGTTTTTAAGGTTTCCTTGGTATCTAACACATAGACTGCTAAACACCAGCTGCTCCCAGTGACTCAGATCTGCAGACCTTTGATCGATTTATCTTGTCATGATTAACCAATTTCTATACTGGGGGGAGGATGTTACCATTTTGTGAGTATAAATATTGAGCAAACATCCTCTGTATTTCTGTGCAGTGCAAACCCCAGTCTTTGTGTGTCCTGTGTTGTAACTGCAGGTCCCTTTCTGCCCATTAGCCCAAATCTTATCAGGGACCCTCTTATTAAAGTTTTATTCTGAACCTAAGGTATTGTCAATAATGGATTGGAGTTGAAGCTCTGCGCTAAACTGGGCTATTTTTTTTTCTTCTTTGAGTACCCATTTTCTTCCAACTAATTTACTTAAATATTTTGATTTATTCTCTGGAAAGAACAACAAAGGGGAAAACACAAAAATGAAACAGTTATGCCAAGGTGAATTCAACCTGTGTCTGTTTACAAAGTAAGACAACTTCTTGTTCATTAGTTCCCTAAGTGGAGGGTTTCAAGTTTTTTGAATTGTAGACCTGCAAATATTGCTAATGAACATGGAGGCCCCTGTACAATTCCAGTACTGATTTCCTTCAGAAGCTTTTGAAAACCTCAGGGATCTGTGGATCATAAGCAAGAAACACTTCTATGAAGCATAATACATATGAGAAGGTAGACTATGATTGCTACATATGGATATAAATATATATCTCCATATGTATATATGCACACGTAGTCTACCTGTTAATCATTTTCTGCGACAACCACGTAAATTCCAAGAGACTCCTGAAATTTGAAATGGTTACAGGTGCTAGAGTAACAGTATGAGTGTTAAACCTGTTCCTCCTTCAGGCCTACACACATATTCATGTCAGTTGTTGAAATCATTGATTAGGTTGGAATCATTCTGTTTTCTCTGCCATAGATCTAGTTATCCGCATTCACACTTAGCCGAGATAAAGGCAGCCAATTTACCCTGTGATGTTTTAAAGTCCCCTAATAGCAAAAAGCATACTGCTGCAACGCTTTCCTGACTGTGTATATCTATCCACTGTCTCTCTCGTTCTAGGTGATCCTATGGACTCTTTCATTTTAGTCTTTTTATTGAGCGTGCTTGGTATGTAATAATTCCAATAATCACATATATGAAAAAAAATCTCTATCCTTTCTTCAAACCAGCAATGCACTAGTGCCCACATCACTCCAAATACAAACATGACCATTCTATACAGTCCTATGATGAAAGTTTTTTTCCCATTTTGAAAGTTTTCACAGCCATTCTGCTTTTTTTTTTTTAAATTTTATTTTAACAGTACTGCTTCTCAGAATGGGCATTAGCCCAAAATGCAAAGGTTTCAAAAAGTTAAGAAAACACAGGATTACGCTGGAAATCCAGTCTGTAGAAGATATTATTGAATGACTGTGATGTGTTAGCTGCACCAAAGCTTTCAAAGTGCACGGGTCATATCTGGGACACTTGCTTGATCCATGATGCATGCCATAATTATAGACTAAGCTTTTATTCCATCGGGAGTTCAGCTCCCAGGTGATGGGCTCAGCTCCCAATGTGATGAGGAACTACTGGAGCGAGTTCAGCGGAGGGCTATGAAGATGATTAAGGGACTGGAGCATCTCTCCTCTGGGGAAAGGCTGAGGGAGCTGGGGCTGTTCAGCCTGAGGAAGAGAAGACTGAGAGGGGACCTCATCAACGCTTATAAATATCTCAAGGGCGGGTGTCAAGAGGATGGGGCCAGACTCTTTTCAGTGGTGCCCAGCGACAGGACAAGGGGCAACGGGCACAAACCGGAACATGGGAAGTTCCGCCTGAACATGAGGAAAAACTTCTTCACTGTGAGGGTGCCAGAGGCCCTGGCACAGGCTGCCCAGGGAGGGTGTGGAGTTTCCTTCTCCGGAGATACTCAAACCCGCCTGGACACAGTCCTGTGCAGCCTGCTCTAGGTGACCCTGCTCTGGCAGGGGAGTTGGGACTAGATGATCTCCAGAGGTCCCTTCCAACCCCTGCCATTCTGTGATTCTGTGTGATGGAGGAATCCTATGTTCCTTCCCCCTCTCTGTCCCAGGACTGGATTGCTGAACAGCAATCTTCCTTCTTCCCAGTCATTATGACCATCCCACGTGGGTTTGACACCAGAAGTCCTCTTTTCTTAGAAGCCTATGATCTAGTCTGTTAATGTGTTGTCTGTTCACAACAAACTATTATTTATCCATCTATAGATAACTGCAGAAAAAAGAAGGTGAAATCAACGGATTCTTACTGAAATCTTATGTTCATTGTAAAGGCCAGTGAATTCTACTTTGCTCATTTCTGGTCCCCTCTGTCTAGCAAGCATTATCTCAGTGATTGCTGGCTTTTTACCCACAGCCTTCTTTTTTCTCTAGGCCTTTTTATTTATTTAATTTATTTTATTAGGGCATTGTCTTAGGACGAATACATACAGATGATCATGGAGAGAGTATTTCCCAATAAATATTTTCCTGCTGTTCTTAAGTATCATTGTGTTTATTACTGAACATACAATCTCTCAGCCATCCATGGCTTTGTCTCCTGTTTTCCTTCTCATAGTGACACTTTCTGATATAGTTCTGTGCAGGCAAGCAGGTCAGTGATACGGGATCATTAGAATATTCATTATAAACTAGTGGAGAGTCTTCCTTTATTCCTCAGTTCTCCTCTTTCCCTTCTTCCCTTATCTTCCTGAGGAGAAGAGAACAGAATGGCGTTGGTTCTTTAGGGAACTCCTGGCTCTTTATCCCTAGTTAGAGTGTCTGCTGCTGTCTTCATATGACTTCTGTCATGGGAAAATGTTTCTCTAGGTTTAACAGAACCTTTCTCGAGCTTCTGTCAGGTCTTACGAAAAACTTGCCACCTAGTGGGGTCCCCTTCCGACATCTAGCTTATTATTCTTGCACGTTTGCCTGCGGGGTGCATGCAGGTCAAAGAGAGGTACATATTATTACACAGTTTTTTATAATACCTGGATCTATTGCTAAATGAAAGGGCTTTTTTTCATTTCTAGCTTAGTGTCAATTTTTTTCCCCATTCCATAGTTGGGATAATCCCACGTCTGTTGTTTTATCATTCTTCATCCATTAATCAGCCCTGCATTTGAACACTTCTTCAATATCAGGCTTATCCTTTCCCACGATTGGCTAAAATTATCATCATGTCAACATATGCCAAGACAAAATCCCTCCATCCCTTTCAAAGGCGGACAGTCCAGATGTTGAAAAGTAGCTGAAGAATCCTTGTGTTCGAAGTATAAAACCAGAAACTGGGAAGAGCTACACATGTTCTGAATGCTGATAGCAGTCTGACTCGAGTGCCCAACAACCTTTTGGATTGTAATTTCTAGTCCCTGCCCAACAGCAGCACGAGTTGCACATCAGCACTCTGCTTCATGCTAATCCACTCAGAGGCTGCTAATCCCAGCCACATGGCACCTGCAGCTTTGGTGATGTGCACCAACTCTTTTATTGTGAATTGATCTCCAAATCTCCATCCCGGGGCGGGGGTGTGTTGTGGTGTGTGTTGTGTGTGTTGTGGAGTGAGTGAGCAGCTGCATGGTACTTCATTGCCAGCTAGGGGTAAAACCACATCACACATAGGGTCCTGTTTCCAGCCAGTGAGATCTAACTCAGCAGGTTGCTGTGCAGCTCAGATGTTTTTGCTTGGCTTCCCCCCCCCCCTTTTTTTTTTTTATTTGTGCTTTGCATCCTTGTATTCTGAGAAAAGATACTCTTGAGTCGACTACATGAGTCTGAAGGGATGTGAAGCATCTTCACCTGCTTCCTTCTGCTTGAAAAAGCAATTTTTCAAGAGATGCCCATGTTTTGTGAAGTCCTCTTCCCCGCTTCAGGAATATTTCCCTGACTTCTTATAGGAAAGGTCTGTCAGTTGTTTCTTCAGTTCCATGAAGAAAGGACCAGTATTCAGCTCTTTATAAAACACAGTTATTGCAAAATATTTGTGCCTTTGCATATAAAACAATTTCTGATGAAACACTGTTTGCTTACCTTGGGCAGCAATATAGAGTTGATCTGGGACTCTTTTTTTTTTTTTTTGGTGGTATCTATACCATAATCAGGAATTTTACATGAAAGGATGGGGAATATCTCTGATACTGCTCATGATTGACTATGCTGGTTTGGTCAATGGTCTTATGATATTGTCACTCGTCATCCTTTTGTATTTATATTCATATTGTTAGATCCAAATCAGACAACTTCTAGTACAAATTCCCATGAGACATATTCTTGATGGTTTACTCTTGTGAGTGCTACATTACATGAGGAAAAAAGGCAGCACAACACAGATTTCTTATGGTTGGTAGATATCAAACATACTACTTTGTATGATATCAAACATACTACTTGTTTTTATCTATGGTTTCTTAAGGTCTTTGGCACTAAAAATATAAATCAGACTTGCCCTGATACTGAGACTTGTCAATAGCCAGGTACGAAAGGCTGTAAAACAGACTCCTATGAGAGCAGCACTTTCACAGAAACATAAGGCAGCCACGTGTATGAATACTTCATCCAGGTGTACTAGGCATCTATTAATTTTTTCACACATTGGCTTATTAAAAAAACCCCAAACTTCTTGTCTATTGGTCTTACTCTCAGTTTTAAAGCATCACAAAAGCTGATGGGAAGCAAGACCTCGAAGAACTGAATACCCAGGCTTTTGAATATCAATACAGGCTTTTTGTACTTCACTTTGCTGGGTCATATTAATTCAGTTTAGATTTTGTTACACTATAATAGTCTTCAGGAATTTTTCTAAAATTAGACCTATGAGAAATATTTGATGTGAAATTGCTTAGATTTTAATATGAAAAGTGTCTGCAAATCAGCACATTTTGGACAATGTTCTGCAATGTCTGTGAAAAAGGCTGTCAGAGCTGGGTATGAGTATCATTTTGCATTGTCTGGAAGTCTGGAAACATTTATAAGTAGATTATATGGATGCATTTGACTTTGAGTGGCAGGGAGTGGACAAGTGAAAAAAATTGCAAGCCTCAAACGATATGTTATCCATTCAGGTCTGGCCTGCTCTCAGAACTGGTGGCCGAAGATTATTTGGTTTCTTTCTCTATGGAAATAGTGTCTTGGATTTTTGTGATCTAATCAACAAAAATAAGCAAAGAACTGCTTTCTTCTAGGTGGCAGGGACTACGCTATTTCTAAGAGGCTTCGAAGAAGTGTGCAGGATCTATCTATCCCTAGATTGTCGTCATCCTGCATTAGAAAAATCAAACAGTATTGTTTTGCTTTCTACTGAAATGTATCTCCCGATGAAGCTCAAAAGACAGGGAGGGAGACAATTGGCCTGCTCTTGACACAAGTGGTTAGAATGAGAAACTGAATCTGTTCCCTCATTCGAGGACTTTCAGCACGAGCATCACTGATGGGGATGTTGAACAAGGAAACGTTGGGTAAGGCACGATATTCCAGTCTGAGATTTTGGATACTATATTGTTAGATTTTTTTTTCCAAAATAATCCTTGAGCCCTTTGGACTTTTATTTTATTCAAACACATACATGACATAAGTGAAGCTGTTCTTCTGCAAAAGGCTCAGCACGTCTTTAAGGCCAAATACTTCTTGCACTGTGAAAAGTGGAACACGGAAGCAGCGCATTTTGGGATTCAGGGCAGAGGAACTGAGACAGCATTAAAAAAAAAAAAAAAAAGACTTACGTAAATCTGCTTCCCTCCTGCTTCTACTCCCTGGGTCTTCTCAAAGGCATATGACTTCTGTGAATGGACAGGTCACGCACTGTAATGTTTTTGGCTCAGTATTTACAATAGAGTAATGGATGCTGGCAGGGGAGCACGCTGGGAGATCTGTCCCCTGTTAAGATTCTGCTACGGACTCCGTCAGAGATAGCTCAGTGTATTATCTTTCTATGAATCATCGTTTGCTCCTCTACAGTGTGCAGAATTCAGTTCAGCATAGCTGGTAATGCTTTGGGTACACATTAGGTAGAAAGCTATTTTCTACAGTTTGCCTGCTCTGTCTTATGCTTGCGTTAGTCTTTTAAGTTCACTCTTACATTATTCTTCTCATCTGAGAGCTGCTGCTATGTTAACCTTCTAGAGGAGACTCGCAGCAGCAGAGCGCGTTTGTAGCAGTTTAAGGAAAGGACCTGCAATGCAATATTTTTCTTTCTTTTTTATCTAGTTTTACTTGTTTCTGAGCAAGTAGAGTCTTATTCTGTGACTTTTTTCCCAAGTTTGAACATACCAGGGGTGAATTTGGCCTGAACAGAATGTAATATAATGGACAGAATGTGAATTATTACTTGGAGGTTAATGAAATCTAATGACCAGTGGAGTTTCTCCAAACACACTTTTTAAATATAAAAAGTGAGCTCTTGCTCTCTTTAATCAGATTATTGGCTAAGGTTCAGGAATCATTTGGCAAAATTATGTAGCTTATTCGAGCTAGGTTTACATAATAGTTCATAATGGAGAAACCTTGTATCCGTGATCAACCTTCAAAATCACCACCAGCCTTCAAAATTCCAAACTAAAGTATAAAGAACCACAGAAACGGATAGCAATGCCCAGAGAAATACCTTTATTCCCAAATAGCTCAGCTGTAATAAGCTGAGCTCGTTGTTTTAAATAAAGATTTTAACCTTCAGAAGACCACGATTTTAATAGGCAATTCATCCTATTTTGCCTTTGTATAATTTAGTTCTTTTAGTTAGGTTTTTGATAGTAAATTAATATATTGATTTACAATTAAAGATTGCTTTTATGCTTATCTAATATTTCTTTTTGCTAACCAGCAGAATGCTTTGTTTTCATATATAAGTGAAAATAGAACTTGCCTTTTAAAACTCAAGGAAAATTCCTGAATGTTACTATGTTATAAAATAGTAAATGATATCTCTTATTTATTGGAATATTTGTTCTTATTCACTGTTGGGTAGAATGCCTTTGGATAGAAAAGAAATTCAAGTAACACTACAGAAAACAGCTTTCTGAAAACAATCTGAGCTGCCCAAAAAAAAAAAAGTATGTGGAATGTACCGGATGCATAGAAAAAATATGATTCATTTAAACTGATATCTTTTAAGAAATTGTACCAATAAATGGTCAACTTATTATTTCTGGTCATTCGGTCTTTCAGAATTTTAGAACTAGCACGTCCAAGCCCCTCAGACTTTTATTCATAGCTTGGAAAAGGAAAACAAATTTTCCTACTATTCAAATCCAAATCAGTTTTCTCGGTTTGAATGAACTCATTATTGACTTGGCAAAACTGAATAAATAGAAATGAGGAGGATGTTCTCTCTGGAGCTGTAAAAGAGCCTATATTGGTTGTGAGTTTATCCTTTAACATATTCTGTTTCCATGGGTAAGGAAAAGACTCCTCCAAATCAGTACTTGGTATCTGTTAAAAAAAAGCTTCGGGAGCAAATGTGTTTTCTTTATATATGTGTATTTTAATTTTTAAAATCTGAATTTAAAAGAGATAAGTAGGTGAGCATAATTTCAAATGAAGCAGTTAAAATTTTAAAAGGAGAGCACTAAAAAACCCCAGATTTATATGGCAGAAGCATTTTGCTATTTTTTTCAAAACCTTTTATTGGCTTTGATAATAAGCAAGCGCTCAGAAATCGTGCTGACGGGCTTGCATCCACCAGCCCTTGGAAGCTCACTAAAACTTGCAAACTGTCCATGAGGGTACACCCTGAGTGTAGAAATGGCAGGCAGAGGGGCCTTCAGTATTTTTTATTAAAAGGAATTACCAGCTTGTGCATTAGGTGTCACTGCTGCCTAATCACTTGGGATGAAACCTCCTGCATAATGAGCTAAGGTACCGTGTGGTGGGATAGACAGAGATGCTGGTGGGCTGTGGATAGACCTTGTCCCTTTCCTCCTTTTGTCGAAGCTCCTCTGTGCAGCTCTTCCTCAGCTGGGTTTATTTATGTTGGACCACCATTTCCTTCAGTTAACAGCCCTGGGCTAAGAGTATCTGAAGCGTGATGCTCAATAAAGCTTTCGGAGAGACAGAGAGCCTCATCGCCGTGGCCTGTGAGGTCTGGGCAGGGCTGCACGACTCACCTGAGGTTTTATGCAAGAGGGAGAGTGTCCCGACGAGTCAAAGTTCCTACACCCTGTCGAGACGCTTACATTTTGCAAGGAAATAAATCACACTAACAAAAATAACATAAATGATTAAAAGAACATTCATTTCCAAAGAAAAATGGACATTTAAGGCCATTGTGTCAGGCTGCAAAAAGGGATGGCTACCTGTAGGAGTAGTATAGTATTGCAGCGTAAATATTTGATGCAGGGGAGACCAGGAAGTTTTTCTGAGTTTGTCCGTGAAGTATTAAAGCGTTCCTGGGTGTTTTCATTGCAGCATGTGGTAGTCTCATAACCCATGGGTTTGAAGCTGTTTAAAGGTCTACTCTTTTATTTGTTCAGGAGTGAAAGTCAGAATCCAGGTTGCAATTGTGAGCGGTAACTCTTTTGCCTGATAATGCAGATAGAAGCTACTCTCCTTAGTGCCAAAAGCATGTCATTACCTCCCCCACGGTTCCTCCAGAGCTGTATTTTCCTGACCTCATTCTATTTCTCTGATTATATGTACATCCATTGGGTGATTGAGTCTGTGCAATCTTTGCGTTTCTACATCACTCTTTAGCGGAGATGGTGTTGAGAAATCTTCCTCTCAGCAAGCTGCTGATTAACCAGCAGGTCTCGCCTGGGTTCAGGTGGGCTTCTGAAGGTTACGTAGTAATTACTGCAAATGATAAAACCAGCCTAAATCAGTATGTCCTGCGAGAATAAGAAGTTGGTGGCAGAGGTGGCTATCGACAAATATCAGTTCAATGCAGGGGAATTTAAAAAACCAACTGTGGAATATGTTAATGTTTAAAACCAAAAACTTTTGTTTATTTATTTATTTATTATTTATTCAGGCTAAATGAAGGACACTGAACTTTTGTCCCAGGAAAATATGATTAAACCATCCAAAATGACAATAATAGTACCTTCCTTACTCTTTCAGAACTAAAAGTACTAAATCCTAAAGGAAAAAGAGATTGCCAGGGTTTTAGATAAGACATGAACTCTTCCCCAAAATAAGGTAGCAAATATCTCTACAGAAGGTTAAAGTCACCAATGAGCTGTGAAAGTTTTAACCCCATGGCTAAAGTGCGTATAAACAGGCCCATCAGCCCATGGCGCTTCCTCCGAAGGATGCTGGAGGGGGCTGTGGGGGCCCCGTCACCCCCGTGTCACAGTGCCAGCACCTGCACGCAGCGTCACAGTGCCCCGGCGCAGGATAAAAGGGGGCATCCTCCCGTGTCCCCACTGCCAGCCTGCCCGGCTTCGCCACCTGGGACAGAGGTGGCCCGGGGGCAGCCTGAAGACATCTGAGAGGAAGCCCTTGAGGAGCTGGTGGAACTACTTGGAGGGGCCTGAGGGAGGAAGACTGGAGGCTGGACAAGGCTGCTGGAGGTTCTCCACTGCAAGGCCAGCTCCCGGCGGGGCCACATTCAAAGCTCATCTGATGGATGGAAATCCTGCTTCAGCCTTTGGGGAACAGAGGCAAGCGCCTCAGGAGATGAGAAGAACCACCACCCCTGGAAGTGCCCAAGGCTATCAGGTTTCTTCAGCTGGATACCAGCGGCAAGACCAAGGAAATGCATTTTAGCACTTGGGAAGTGCTGCAGAGCTCGCCATCCTCATCCCCTGCAGAGCCAGTGGCAGCAGCCGTAAGAAATGGGATGCACAGATGTCCCAGCGCCCTCCCCCAGTGCTTTGAGCACCCACTGGTGTCCTGCCAGGCCACAGGAAGGATTCTTGCCCCCAAGGTCGATCAGGCCGGGCATTTTGCTACTCTTGGAAGCCCCTGAGGTGGCTCCAGGTTGAGAGAGGAAAGGGGATGGGCAGTGCTAAGCGTTTCCTGGGAGGCGTGACCAGCCTGTGGGACGAGGAGGTGGGTCTCGCTCACATGCTCAGGAATAGCCGATCGCCAGCGCTGGGTCAGGAAGGAATTTTTTCCCCCGGGGCAGATTGGCGCTGGTCCCCGGGGTTTTTTGCCTTCCTCTGCAGCATTGAGCATGACCCCTTGTCAGGCTTCCTCTGGTCCATTTGGCTGGGTTACTGCCTGCTGCTCATGCACCACGAGATGGCCTCTCGTGTCCTGCAGCTGGGGGAGGAAGGCTTTTTTTCCCCCAAGGCGGGCTAAAAAGCGTCCCCGGGGGTTTTTTTGCCTTCCTCTGCAGCACTGAGCACGGCCCCTCGCCAGGGCTCTTTTGGGCCATGCTGGCTAGGTGCCTGCTGCTCCTGCTCCACGAAGGTGGCCCTCGTGCCCCGCATCCGGGGGGAGGAAGCTTTGTAGACCCCCAGGGTGGGCCCCCAGGGTGGCCCCCGGGGGTCGCTTCTTGTCCGCCGTAGCCACTGAGCACAGCCCCTTGTCAGGGATCCTCTGGGCCCTTCGGGCTCGGTTCTTGCCGGCTGCTCTTGCCGAGGCCCCACCGAGGCCCCACCCGAGGGCCCCACGCGTGCCCGGGCTCTCTCTGGCTCCTTCCCGTTGCACGTGTGTAGCGGGAGCGAGCTCTGCTCTCCTTCCTCGGCTCCGTTTCCCAGCGCTGTGGCCTGTGCCAAAGGGCCCAGGCTCGCCGCGCCATCGGGAGCTGCAGCTTGCAGCTCTCCCGCAGGGCGACGCCAGCGCGGGGCAGCGCGGGAGCGCTTTGCAGGCTCTGCTGGCCGAGAAGCGCAGGGGAGGAATTTTTTGAGGGTGAGAAAGTATGATTGTCATCAGCAGCTGTAGACTTCTGAAAACCCCATGGTACCACACACCTCGTCGTCGTCTTCTTTTGCGCGTGATCAGTGCCGATCCTCGCCCTTCAAATTGTCGCTCTTCAGGACACGGGGGCTGCTTGGCCCGTGTTCCTGCCGCTGCTTCCTGTAGCTCTGTGGCTTGTCTTTGCCCGGCTGCAAGGGATGTTCTCGCAAGCTACGCTGAAGCTAAACATCAGCCTGCTCCTGGCCACGCATGCGCGTTGTGGTAATGCTTGTGAGCGTCGGCTTCCGAAACAGAGTCAGAAAATAAAATAAAACAAAGTTAAAATAAAATAAAGTAAAATGAAATGAAATGAAATAAAATGAAGTAAAATGAATGAAATGAAATGAAATAAAGTAAAATAAAGTAAAATAAAATAAAATTAAATTAAATTAAATTAAATTAAATGAAGTACAATGAAATGAAATGAAATAAAATAAAATACAATAAAATAAATAGAATAAAATGAAATGAAATAAAGTAAAATAAATGAAATAAAATAAAATAAAATGAAATAAAATAAAACAAAACAAAATGAAATAAATTAAGTACAATGAAATGAAATGAAATAAAATAGAATAGATAGAATAAAGTGAAATGAAAGAAAGAAAAGAGAAGAAAAGAAAGAAAAGAAAAGAAAAGAAAAAGAAAAAAGAAAAAGAAAGTAAAATGAAATGAAATGAAATAAAAATAAACAGAATAAAATAAAATTAAGCACAATGAAATGAAATGAAATAAAATAAAATACAATACAATAGAATAGAACAGAAACAGAATAGAATAGAATAAAGTAAAATGAAGTGAAATGAAATAAAATGAGTAAAATGAAATGAAATAAGTAAAATAAAATAAATAAATGAAGTACAATGAAATGAAATGAAATGAAAGAAAGAAAGAAAAAGTAAAAGAAAGTCAAAGAAATGAAATTAAATTTAAATAAAACACAATAAAATAAAATAGAATAGAATAAAAGTAAAATGGAATGAAATGCAAATGAAATACAATGTAACATGAAATAAAATCAAATAAAATAGAATAAAATAAAGTAAAATGAAATGAAATGAAATAAATAAAATAAAGTAAAATAAATGAAGTGAAATGAATGAAAGAAATGAAATGAAATGAAAGAAAAGAAAACAAAAGTAAAAGAAAGTAAAATGAAATGAAATGAAGTAAAATGAAATGAAATGAAGTAAAATAAAGTAAAATAAAATAAAATAAAATGAAGTACAACGAAATGAAATGAAATGAAATAAAAGAAAAGAAAAGTAAAAGAAAGTGAAATGAAAATGCAAGAAAAGAAAATAAATAAAGTAAAATTAAATGAAATAAATAAAATGAAATGAGATGAAATGAAATGAATGAAATAAAGCAAAAATAAAATAAAATAAAATAAAATAAAATAAAAAACAAAACAAAATGAAATAAAATTAAGGACAATGAAATGAAATAAAATAAATACAATAAATAGAATAGAATAGAGTAAAATGAAATGAAATTAAATGAAATAAAAGAAAAGAAAAAGTAACAGAAAGTAAAATGAAATGAAATGAAATGAAGTAAATGACATGAACATAAAATAAAGTAAATAAAGTAAATAAAATGAAGTACAATGAAATGAAATAAAATAAAATAAAGTAAAATGAATGAATTAAATGAAATTGCATGGAAATGAAATGAATGAAATGAAATGAAATGAAAGAAAGGAAAAGAAAGGAAAGGAAAGGAAAAGAAAAGAAAAAAGAAAAGGAAAAGAAAAGGAAAAGGAACGAAAAGAAAAGAAAAGAAAAGAAAAGAAAAGAAAAGAAAAGAAAAGAAAAGAAAAGAAAAGAAAAGAATGAAATGAAATGAAATAAAATGAAGTGAAATGAAATGAAATGAAATAAAATGAAGTGAAATGAAATGAAATGAAATAAAAGAAAAGAAAAGAAAAAGTAAAAGAAAGTAAAATGAAATGAAATGAAATGAAATGAAATGAAATGAAGTGAAATGACATGAAATAAAATAAAGTAAAATAAAGTAAAATAAAATAAAATGAAGTACAATGAAATGAAATAAAATAAAATAAGTAAAGTAAAATGAAATGAAATGAAATTGCATGAAATGAAATGAAATGAAATGAAATGAAAGAAAAGAAAGGAAAAGAAAGAAAGAAAAAAGAAAAAGAAAAGAAAAGAAAGAAAAGAAAAGAAAAGAAAAGAAAAGAAAAGAAAGAAAAGAAAGAAAAGAAAAGAAAGAAAAGAAAAAGAAAAGAAAAGAAAAAAAAGAAAAAGAAAAGAAAAAGTAAAGAAGGTGAAATGAAATGAATGAAATGAAATGAAATGAAATGAAATAAAATCCTGTTTCCACTTGTAACCTTTCTGATTTGTGTCCTTGAAAGTGTTTTTGGGGCTGAGAAACCCCTGGCATTTCAGGCAACTAATGGTCTCATCATTATTCACCTCACTGTGAGCGCAGGGAATAGAACAGAACAGAACAGAACAGAACAGAACAGAACAGAACAGTTATGCCAAGTTACGCCTGGCGTTATGCACGACAAGCTGTGACCCAGGTCTGAGGGTCCATCCGGGAGAGCCGCTCTCTGCAGGGCAGGTCCCGGGCCCATCCAGGAGACAGGGTCAGAGACGGACACACGGACACCATGGCTCAGGCAGGGACTGAAGGCCCCAGGCTGAGCTGAGATGCGTCCCTGGGCCCTTGGCAGGAGACGGTGTGGGTGGGGGTCCCAGGGGAGGCCGGTCCCAGCCATTGAGGCCTATGAGCACCCCCAGGCCCCTGGCAGAAGGAGACCTGCACTGCTCGTGCGCTCTCCTTTAGACATTTATGGTTGGCCACTTTGGAGACAGAGTATTGGGCTAGATGGACCTTCAGTCTGATGGAGTACTGTTGTTCTCCGGCTCTTGTGTTTTGTTACGCTTTTCCAAGGGAAACAGCTCAGGCATCAGTGGATGAAGGGAAGGCAGTAGATGTAGCTTTTCTGGATTTTAGTAAGGCTTTTGATACTGTCCCTCACAGCATCCTTCTGGACAAGTTGTTCAACTGTGAGATGAACAGATACATAGTGCGCTGGGTGAAGAACTGACTGAAGGGCAGAGCTCAAAGGGTTGCACTGAATGGGGCTACATCTGGCTGGTGACCTGTCACCAGTGGTGCTCCTCAGGGATCAATTCTAGGGCCAGTTCTGTTCAATCTTTTTATCAACAATCTGGATGCAGGAGTTGAATGCACCCTTAGGAAGTTTGCTGATAATACCAAACTGGGAGGTGCTGTTGACTCTCTCAAGGGGTGAGAGGCCTTGCAGAGGCATCTAGCTAGATTGGGGCATTGGGCAATCATCAATGGCATGAAATTTAATGAGAACGAATGTGAGATTCTGGGACGGAGTGACACCGGGCACAGGTATAAATTGGGAGAGGAGTGGCTGGAGAGCAGCCCTGCAGAAAGGGATCTGGGGGTGCTCGTCGGCAGCAGGCTCAACAGGAGTCGTCAGTGTGCCCTGGCAGCCAAGAGGGCAAACCGCATCCTCGGGTGCACCAAACACAGCATAGCCAGCTGGTCAAAAGAGGTGATTATCCCGCTGCATTTGGCGTTGGTGCGGCCTCACCTTGAATACTGTGTGCAGTTCTGGGCCCCACGATTTAAGAAGGATGTTAAGGTACTAGAGTGCGTCCAGAGGAGGGCACCAAAGCTGGTGAAAGGGCTGGAAGGCATGTCCTCTGAGAGGTGACCTCATTGCTCTCTGCAGCTTCCTGAGGAGGGGAGGTGGAGAGGGAGGTGCTGATCTCTTCTCCCTGGGATCCAGTGCCAGGACGCATGGGAACAGCTTAAAGCTGTGCCAGGGGAGGTTCAGATGGGACATCAGGAAGCATTTATTTACCGAGAGGGTGGTCAAACACTGGAACAGGCTTCCTGGAGAGGTGCTCAATGCCCCAAGCCTGTCAGCGTTTAAAGAGGCATTTGGATAATGCCCTTAATAACACGCTTTAACTTTTGGTCAGCCTTGAAGTGGTCAGGCAGTTGGACTTGATGATTGTTGTAGGTCCCTTCCAACTGAACTACTCTATATCTAATGCTGTACATCTCATATTTAAGATGTCTACTTTCAGATGAGAGGAATTGTGCCCTGAAAGTGCCTTTTTATTCCCAGTGAAAGTTAGAGCCCTTTAAACTCAGACGTAGATATGTATCAGAGTTGATCAGAGGAATCCCATACTTGGTAATTTGAATCGCCAGTTTTAACAATGATATAAGCAGTAAGCTTCTATTTTTAAAATAGTGATGCTTAAACTTGTTCTGCTTTTTTTTTTCTTACTGCTTTTCCTATAAAAGGTTCATTTTCATTGGTTAGAAAAGCAATTAAAACAAACGAACACTTCATGCTCAATCTTGTACTTGGAGGTTTTTTTAGCCAAAAAGGACACAATATATCTAGAAATATTTATTTAAGCAATTAAGTAGTTTAATGTTTATCCAAATTCTCCATGTTTACATTTCCTCATCTTAAGAAATGGCAAATGAAGCATTTCTTATTTACTGAATTGTAATTTTTACTGGGGATTTTATCAAGCTGCATTTAGGTGGAAACTGTAACTTGACTGTTAATGGCCAAAAGCTAACACTATTAATTTTAGTAATTTACTTGTCAGAAAGGATAGAGTAAATAAGAAGATAACTTACGAAATGTGAAATTAATAAAGCTAATGACTCTATGAAAGAAGACTGGGTCTGTGCATCACAGGCACGGTGTCTAAGAGTTGTGTAAGGTAATCTCTGTCCTCGGAAGGATTTCTGAAAGTGCCCAGCCAGCTCAGGGTCCAACCATTTTCGTAGTAATCAATGAGGGATGAAGTCAATGGGACTCACACAATCTGAAACCTTTGTGTCTTCTGATGCCTTTGAAAAGTGGGTGCCTTTTCTCCAAGACCCGATCCTGATGAAGGATATACTCTATTCAGTGATTTCAATAGGAAAATCAATTTTCTTGCTGGTTTTTTTTCAACTGTCTCACACATTTCTCAGCAGGGCAAATGAAGCAAAGATTCTTCCCACTCCTATGAGCTTAAATGCTCAGGGCAAATTCAGGCAAACTTTTTTTTTAAATGTACAACAGAGTCTGAAAGTGCTTTCAGTCAGGAGAAATGCAAATATCGGAACTTGCTCAATTGCAAAGATTGAAAATAATGTAAATATTTAATGTAGTGCATGACTTTGCAACATATTTATAAGGTGAGCTGACCTCAAAAGTTTCCTTAACTACATATAACTAAAGAATAGCACCTTTTATCTCATTGGAGTTTAAGGAGAACTCATTGATTCAGAATATTTTTAAAGTGTATGTAAACAGTTTTCAGGTATTAAATCTTGGCCTTAATGGAGGGTGTTATAAAATCAAATGTAACTTTAAGCAGGCCTATTTTTTAATAATAAAAATATGTTTAAATAGGAAAAAATACTAGCTGCTATAAAGCAGCAAATGTTATCCGTCCTGTTAAAATTGTTTAAAAATGCATCAGTTTTATAGGTTATTTTGGCTCATGTAAATTAAAATTTATCTGGCTGGCTGAGGCTGGTGATGCTGATAGCCTGTGTCCTTCTGTCCAAGGGACTAAAGGTCTGGTAGTTAGTGAGTTTGGTGTGGGTGTTTCAAGCGTGGAGACTGATCGAGTTGAAGCCCTTAGACAGAGAGGCCGTTTGTTGCCTCGGCCAGGAAAATAAGAAAGTGTTGTGGGAGCTGATAGACTGGCAGTGAAAAGCAGAGGCTATTTCCTTGTCTCCTGGGGGGGATCAGAATCCCATCTTCTCAGTAGAGGGTGGTTGACTGGGTTGGAAACCAACCCACGTCTTCATTTGAAGGAGAACAAGGAAATGCTTCATGAGAGTCCTGGTGGCTTGTGGAAGGAGGTGGGTGCAGAGCCTACCTGTGCGTTGTTTCTGTGACTGTGGCTTGCCTCTTCTGCCTATGCCCCCTGCCATCCAAACTCATCCTCATCGCCTTCTCCCCAGTCCTTCACCTGCAGGGAGGCCTGGGCAGTGAGCGATGCAGCAGCATCAGCTCAGGCATCCTTTACACAGCAGAAGCAGCCCTGGTAACACCTAACACAACTCAGTCACATTTGTCCCCGGGAAGCTCGACGCACCTTTTACACTGCTAATGCAACAGCAGGTGAGTAAATGGCCAAGGGGAAGCGATAGACACAAGCTGAGGTGTTCACCAACCTCCCAGTCTCCTCTTGAGCTGCAGTACCAGTTGGGGCCTTCGCCCCGGGGGCCGTATTTCCTTGGGAAAGGCCAAGAAGATTGTTCTGTCTGGAGAAAATACTGCTTTTCTTTGCAGACATTTCTCTTTAAGAGAAAGGTGTTTCGAAGAAAAGTTAAAACTCAGCATATTAAGCCTGCCTCAAATGGATGTGTCACTTTTATTGGAATTCTAATTAAATGTAGACTCATAAAAAGTATACCTTCCCAATTTAAATATGACTGGCTCTCATGTCTATACGATTCCAAAACTTATGACGACAGATTAATGACTAGGCTGAAAGTCTGTCATAACCTGGTAGGATAAAGCTAATCCAAATCGACTATATGCCATGATTTTATGACACAAAGTTATTGAAAAGTACAAGAATAATTAAGTGGAAATATAATAGAGGAAGCATTTTCTGAGCTCTGGCACTGTGGGCAGAGCCTGCCACCTGATATGGTTGGTTAGAATAGCAGGTCCAGAGTAGTAACACATTTTTACGCTACTTTTTAAAGAAACTGTGGCTCAAGTAGTCCATCACTGAAATTCATTCTGAAAAAAAGCGTGACAGCTTTGGCAGTTATAAAACAGAGGTGCCTTGTTTAACTGGGTGACACTAATTATAGGTAAGAGCTCTCTAAACACACGGCTTTGTTCTCTGGAAGCTGGGCAACGTATAATAAAACTCTGGCATAGCGAAAATGTCGTCTATAAATAAATAGAAAATTACTGCACTTGTTTAATTGAACACAGATAAGAAAACAAGTTAGGACCACTTAAGCTTATTTTTGAGGCTCTATTTTTTCTTTCAACAATGCTATTGAATTGGTCTTTGGAGTACCTGCATCTGTGTCTTTCTGTGGTGTTACTTACGTACAGGATCCACTGTGCACTGATGCAAGCTAGTCAGCTTCATAAACTCACGGTAGCAATTTTGGTGCAAATCTCTATGTCTGCTTTAGACTGGCTACAGGTACAGTGTGGATGCTTGGGCTAATGCTTACCAAAGTCAGAGGCAACATAGTCATGTCAGCATTACGTTCTGCCTGAGCCAAGACATCCTAGTCAGAGGCTGAACTCACAGCTTACATGTGGTTTCAAGACAGAGCTAGAACCTGTACCCCTCCAGGCAGACATGCCAGCTTATTTAATGCTAGCTGGATTTGCCCGCCGTGCGCCTTTCCATTCCGCAGGGGAGACGTACGCTAAGTGATGTTGCATTCTTGGAAGTAAGAGTGGACAAGTATAGATGTCTATTAGTATAGAGAGAACAGACTTTAAGGAACAGGTTAGTTAATTGCAAGTATTATATAAACTACTGGCGAGATTCATCTCCACTATCCTGTATGTCTGAAGCTCGTCTATGCTATTCATCCAGACCTCTCTGTAGTTGGTGGAGGGACTGGTGCTCTTCCAGAGGATGAGTTACCACATGAGTAGTAGACACCTATGCTGTGTTGTGTTGCTATTGCAGAACAGTTTTTTAGTTACTTGAAAATGCCTCAAGTATTGTAGGTACAACAGGCTTCGTCGTTACTTTACATGATATCAGGCCTCAATGTATTTCAGATACTTTAGTACAAATAATATTTTAACTAGTGCCATAGTGAGTATGAATGTAGAAGCAAAGAAACAATCTAAAATGCAGAGGTGTTCTGGTTTGTGATTAGGAATATGTGTTCTGTATAGGTGAAGTACGTTTGGGACCAGTGAGAGAAACGCACGCAGCAGAGGTCAGGGTGGTGGACGAGGCTTCCCGGCAGGTGCTGAGGCACCGTGGTGCTGAGCACGGCACGAGCACCCACAGAGCAGGCTGGAATCTGCCTGTGGGGCTAATGTTTCGTCACCCAAATGTGGAGAGAGGGAACAGGGACACTGCTCCTGTTCAGCCTTAAAAGCCTGAGCTTAAACCATTTCTTACCACTTCTGCAGAAGAGCTAGCTCCAAGTCACCGTGAAACACCTCCTTCCCTCAGATCCACCTCTCATTTTGCAGTGTTTTGGAAATCCACCTGCGATGGTGGTGGTGAAGAAGCATGTCAGCAGGCAGTGGGCTCCTCGGACACGGTGGGTTTTAGGAGTGTGAAGAAAGGCAGCTGCAGGCTACGTTTGTGAGATCTTTGCAGCCTACCTCAGAGGCTGGCTTATCCCGGGTGGTTTTCATGTGTCCTTTTATTCCAAAATTCATCCTATAGGCCAAGCTGTATCTTAATAATCTGGGGCAGTGTATTCTAACTTCTCTCTTGTAAATAACGTGAACTCCAATAATCTGGCTATTTTCACAAGTCGTATTGGCATCAGTCGTAAATTCAGCAAGAGCACAACCGTGCTGCTGGCACCACTGTGGGCAACCCCAGCAATTTGCTTTCCCTCAGCTTCTCCTTTTCTGCCTCCCCATCAAACCCGCTACTGCGAACCCTCTGCTCCGCGCTGAAGAGCCGAGCCCCAAGCCCGGCGGAGGAGGGTCGGGCCGGCCAGACGTGCCGGGGAGCGGCGGTGCGGGGTCGGCGGTACCGGGGTGGGGCGGCGGTACCGGTTCGGCTGTACCTGGGGGCGGCGGTAGCGGGGGACGGCGGTACCTGGGGGCGGGGGTAGCGGGGGACGGCGGTGCGGGAGCGGCGGGAGCGGGGGACGGCGGTGCGGGAGCGGCGGGCCGCCGGCAGCGGGGCCGGGCCCCTCTAGAGGGAGCCCGCCGATGAGGAATGGCCCGGGAGGCAGGGCAGAGCCAAAGGCGCGTTTGCTCGGCTTTCCTCCCGCTCCTGTTGGAAACCCGCCGAGCCCTGCGGTAAGCCGACCCCTGCCGAGTACTAACACCGAGCGTTATGACCCCCCTATTTGCCAAGGAGCAGCGTTGCCGGGGCATCCTAACCGCCCCAAAACTGGGGTTATCGACGTGACTTTAGCTCTTTGCCGGAGTTCGGTGCTTCGGTGCGCGCCGCAAAAAGGCTGCTCGGAGATGGCATTTGTGTGGGAATATTGGCTGTGGGATTTCGGTGCTAGAGCAGATGGGCCGTGGGGAGCGTTAGCGAGGAAATACAACGGGGTGCGCATCGCAGCTTACACGTCGTGCACATTTTGAGCGTGAGACGTAAGGTGAAAGGCCGAGTGGCTTTAATTACAATTGCAGGAGTACAATTGGCAGCCTGAGTCCTTTCCTGGGATCAGAAAATATGCTTGTATTATTAGGGATGAGGGAAGAATATAGACAAAGGTATTTAATACGTTAGTTTTAAAAAAATAAATCTGTATTCTCAGTGGGTTTTCATGCCTGTGCAATTACTGTACTTAAATTACCAGATATATCTCTCTTTTCAGCGGACACTTTACCAAGTTTTCAAATAATATTTACTGACACTTGGTTTCTTCTAAACTACTTACTGCAGAGCAATAACAAAATTTTAAGATACCTTTATTATAAAACAGAGACAAACTTGGTAGCTTACTCTTAGAAGAGCTGAAATAACTGAAGTGTTGGGAGCTAAACAGCTTGCAAAAAGCGTGCTAGTTAGAGCTTTGCAACATGGAAATAAACATGCAGTTTTATGTGCCTTTCCTATATTATTGAGTAGTATATTTTAAAACTCCAGTTTGCCCTGGAGTTGTGAAGAACATTAAATATGTTGCCAATTGGAAATATGACTGTTTACTTTAAGTGGCACCTGTAAATTAAAAATGAAATAGAAAATCAAACTGAAAAGAGAAATTCATTAAATTGAAATAAGCCTGAGTGAATAAGCGCAATATCTCACTCACATGAACAAGCATAGGGCAAGAGCTTGTTTGCTAGAGACTTTTTGGCCTCCCTATGTAGTTTTTAGTCCGACATTTCTAAATGGTGTAAATACTTAAAAGTTCTGGGTATTTTCAATTACTATTGTTAGACAGAAAACAAGCTCCAGTTTCTTCAAACCTTATTTCGTTGAATGTGTCTGAGTCATAGGAAAAGTCATTCCATCATGTCTAGAAACTGTTTTTATTCAGAGCACTTGTCAGGAAAGAAAATAAACAAGTATTAGTTCCTGCCACCATTCATTTCAGAACAGTTACAACCAATATAATTAGGTCTCAGATTTTTTTTTTTTTAGGAAAAAAGTCTGAATGAAAAGATATAAGATTATATGTGTCAGTTGCTGAGCATTTGGCATGAACAGCTTTTCCAACACTTGCTCTGGTTATTATAAGGTTTGAGTTGTAAATGACTGCATTCAGCAGCAAACCTGTCAGGTTGGAGAGCTTTTCATTAAATGTTTGATCTAGAAATTTTTAATCAGTGCACAAATAAAACAAATTATTAAAGCACTACATCAGCCGCAGTATATGTAATTGGGATGAACGGGGTGATGTAACTGGTGGGGAACAGCACAAGCATTCTTAACAGAAGGCCTGGAGCTACAGAACTTGTTACCACTGGAGATGAAACAGAGCCTGAGTCTTAACCTGTATCTTCAAAATGGTAAGATGCACCTATTAAAGACATTCCCAAATAACCTGGTGATAAATCATGTACGTTGTACAGCTTTACTGGAGACGCTGGGGAGGGATCGCCTTCTAGAATACCTTGTGTGCGTGAAATAACGCTGGGATGGAGCGTGTGCTGAGAACACAGCAGATTTTATTTATGAAAGGAAAAATAAGCATTTTATATTCTCAGGTTTTTACTGCTGTTCTCTGTCCTAGATGAAGGCAAGTCTGTAAGACCTACTTTAGGAAGTTATCTAACTAAAATTATTTTGTGACTTCACTACATTAATCAGGGGTAGTAGTAATAACTGTGCTGAAATCAATGGACCTACTCTGACTTCTGTAGTTGAGGCTCTGATACAAGTATTATTAACATTTTAGCTTAAAACCAGCAGTTCTTTTGGCTAGTCTGGTTAGTGAAATTTCTGAAAATGTCAGCCACAAGATGTTGCAACTAGGCTAACAATTAAAAGGGGAGCTCATTTACATATACCAGATTAAAAACCAACACCACATAACAATCATCAGACACAGTGTCACTCTGCAGTTCCTAGCAGATTATTTTAGGGTGGTTTTGTTTGACATTTTTATCTAGGCTAAGACACAAAATTTCTGTTTATTTAATTTTTGTTTCCTGTCTTTGAAGAAATTAATTTAGGAAAGCTAATACAAAAGCGGGGAGTTACATTTTGCTGGGAAGGCTGCGATAAAGCTAATGTTTCGTGGCTGAAAAGTCTGCCTTATGTCACTCTATCAGTAGCTGAGAACGAGACTGTTGCCTGCAGGTTTGTGTGCTTGAAGTCAGCAGCTGAGGTAGGTCAGCGAGTATGCCCATCATCCAGCTCAGGAGTGAAATCTTACCCCCATCCTAATCACCAGAAATTTTACTGCTGGTTTCAGAGGAGACAGAACTTCACTTTAAAGCATTAGATTTGGCAGCAGCAAGGGATCCCAGCAATCCCTGTATCACAGGGGTTACATGGCAATCAAATGCCTGTCGGCTTCGTGTTGGGCTGCACATCATACAAACTTTTGCACGTTTTCATCTTCAATCCCAGATATGGCAGAGGTAGAGAAATTCAAGCTCTGCTTCTGATCTGGAGCCTCACAAGCTCTGAATCAACAGGAGGAGAAATATGTCTTGACAATGCAGGATCTGTCAAGGTTAAGCACAACCCTCGTGACAAAAACTCAGTGCAACAAACTGGTCTGGCTCTTGGTCTCTATATACATATGTTAGCTAATGCTCGTCACACGGGAAGGCACCAAAGGTAAAGGAAAGCAATTTTTGGTCAAAAATCTTTCAACTCCCAAACTTGAATTCTGTTATAGCTGCCAGGCTTTGGTGGTGCCTCCTTGCAGGGTACAGGACCTGGAGGTGTTGGAGCACCGGCCACGAGGGCAGGAATGGTGCCGGGGGGCTATTTTTTGTTGTCTTTGGCAAATGTGCCTTGAGTGCTGTGTAGGATAAGAGGATTGCCTTAAGATGGAAGCTGGTTCTGCCATGGTGCCCGGGGCCACAGGCAGCCCCACGTGTAGCTGCACAGCCTCAGCTGGCTCTGCGGCTCCCAGCCCTGCCGGAGGTGCTCTGTCTCCCTCCCACTGTGCCTTCCCCGACTGCTATGGGGACAGAGAATATGCCTAATACAATTTTCCCTCCCTTTTAGTCTTTACTGCTGCTGTACCTTTAAAATAAAATGCTTCTTTTCTCGTTTTTTTTTTTTTTCTTTTTCTTTTTTTAAAATTTTATCCCTTGCCTTTCGAACAGCAATTTATATCCTGTGTGCCTTATCTCAGGTAAGATAAAAATAGTGGCTTCACTCCATCAGCGTAATCAGTTGTGTTAATATCTTTGATAGTACGCTTGGCTCAGAGTTTGCATTACTCCATACAGGCTGTGTCTGTGCAGGCACAGTCTATAGATACTTTTAAAAACTACCACACGTTTAAAAAAAAAAAATCTGCATGACGAGATAGTAGTTTTTAAGAGCTGTTTTAAAACAAAAAAATAAAGATGTTTTCCTCAGTGTACAATAATCTTTAAAACTTATCTCAACTTGAACAACTTAGCATATTTTGTCTGATTTCTATATTGCTTTTTAAACACACTCTAATAAAGTTCAAGCTAGTGGTTATATACACTGAAAAAAGTTCCCAGTTACAGAGTGTGACAAATTATCATGTGTTTCTCTATATATGGTAAACAAGAATGTAATTAGATGGTAGTATTCGCCATCTTTGAAGAAGGATGACTTTGGTACGGCCAAGTATCTAATAATATCCCCGTCAGCTCTGATCAGTTGTGTTTCTTCTCCGGTTCCCTGAAGATGTCCCCACATACTACATCTCATGGTTTGCCTGCCTATTTTCTGCTCCACTTTCAAGCCCAAACCTTCCAAAAGAAATTAACCTCCTTAGGAAATGCTTGGCTCCCTGTTCCAAAATTACTCTCCTCCAGAGTCTTTCTCTTCTAGAAATATTTAACAGCGACAGACTTCTAGACAAACTTTCTCGTTGTAATTTCACTCCTGAGTCATTGACGGCCTCAGCATTTATCTGTGTGTATATTTTAGTAACTCAGAGCACTTCTTCACCGTCTCTGATCGTCTTACCTGGTGTGTCCTGTATGTCCTCCCCGATGGGAAAAACTGGGATGTAAACATTGAGTCAGCAATTAATAGTAAAACTTGTATGAGCATCACCGAGTCTAGGATTTCAGCATAAGTCTTTTTCCCCTTGCGTTTCCAGCAGGCTTTTTGCCATCTCTTAGGGCTTTCCACAAACATATTGATGTCTCAATCGGTTGCAATTGTGTTCTTTTGTTCTACTCTCCTACACACAAATACGTTGTTACATTTCTGTGTTTCCCCAGGTATTTTTCCTAAAGGAAACCAGCTCTATCGCTGTCTGGCCATTTAATTTCCATTCTAACCCTGTGATCTTTACAGCGCTGTTTATTTCATGCTACCTTGTGCTGAGTGTCATCGGATCTTCTGGCAAGAGTTGTGTCGGTTTTCTCTCCTGACATTAGCTATTTATCTTCGCTACTAAAACAATACTTGAAACCGTTTAGAATTACAGCTTCAGAAAAACAAGTTCTCTCTTTTTCCATGATGCACCTGTATTTCCTAAAGGTGTTTCTAGTCAGCCTTGCTATAGTTGAATGATTTTTAGTGGTGCTGTTTGCTTAAAGGAGCTAGGTAATCCATCCTGGATATTTAAGTGCATTCATCTTTTCTAGCAGCAGAGAATACGAAAAGCTGTTTTATTCCCCATTCTGATTTCTCTTCAAGCTCCGATATGTCCATTCCAGCTGTACAAGTGGGGATGATGGGTACTCTGTGCCTGGTTCATGTGGCGGTTATTCAGGTAAAATTCCCTTGAATTTAAGGTGGGCTTTTATTGACCCAGAAGGATGAGATTTAATTTCTATGATTCCCTGTTATTTGCCCACGTAGAGCCCCCTATCCACCCATGCTTTCTTGTAATTTATTGACGGGGCCTTGAGAGACTTTTATGATGACAAATATATTGAGAATTTACTTTTATTGTTGCTCTTATGAATGAAATAGATCACTTTCAAAAGAAGGAATTAATTTACTGTATTATTCTGTATCAGGTAAGTCTGAATTGGAATTTCTTGTTTATTTACATAACATGTTCATTTGGTTGCTAGCGTTGCTATTTGCTAAAGTTCAGCTATGTCTGAGTAAGTGTCTTATTTGTAACTTTGTGTAATATGTAAGAAAAAACCTCTCCTTGGAGCTTTCACTGCACTTCATGTACCTTGTATTTGAGAAACCCTGGGCAGCCTTTTTATTTTGCTCCTCTTAAATATTACTTTGCAAATATTACTGTCTTGGGAGCATACAGTGTGTTGCTTGATCCGTGAGAGGAGGGGGAGGAGAAGAGGAAATCAGGGTTCATGCCATGTACTGTGTCTGTTGTCCTACTTCTCGATTTTCTGTCACTTTCGTATGTCATTTCTTCTTTTTTCACACTACTATGCTGACGCTTGGAGACAGACTTAATGCATTGCAAAATAAAATACATGACTTGCAAATATTTATCTGTCCTATTTTCTTGCATTATCATCTCAGATTAATGAATGTCTCCATTTTGGAAGTGAAGATATTTGAATGTTTCTCCTTTTCAACCAAAGAACAAAATGTGCAAAAGAAACTTGCAAAAGTAACAAGTGAATCATTGAGAAAGAGTTAAAACTGATGTATTTTTTAATGTCAAATGTAGAACATGCTTCGAAAATCCAATCTGGAACTCACCTACGTACAAGTACGAGTTTTGTAAATGTTTTTCTAGGAGTAACTAGGAGAGGCATTAATGCCCGAGTCTCAAGTCTCCAAAATATTTGCAAACTGCTCCAAGTATTTTGCTGTAATTTTTTTCCAATGTAGTCACTCATTGGACCCTGCTACATTTTAGTGATTGATTACAGACACGGGATGAAATGTTGGCCCCACTGAATCCATGGGAGTTTTCCTATTGACTTCAGTGAAGCCAGGATTTTACCACTGGATTTACAGCACCAAAATGCAACAAACCTGATTCTGTACTTCAGCTAAAATAAAACCCATGACACATTCTGTGTTATAAGAATGAAAGCAAAGCTATACCCGTTCTAAAAAATGGTTTTGTGCATCTATAAGCTTTTGATTAAATGAATGTTTTTGCACCTGTTGGGGTAAAAGTAATAAAAAATCAAAGTGCTGTCGTTGTTTTGGTATGTGTATCTAATTTTATAATACATACTGCAGTAGTTCATCCTAAATTAAAAAATCGGAAGTTAAAGGTTTTTTTCATACACTAGTAATATAATCTCTATGTCACATGTGAAAGTACCGTGTAATTTATATAGTCATGATGTCAGCAGTATATTATGTAAGTTCTTAGTGGCAGATGAGGTTTAATAGCGCAGACTGATTTTTGTTTTCCTTAATGTGATTTTTAGTCATTTTCTTCTCAAAAATGTATTTTAACCCTTGTGCCACTATAGCTTTTTATTTCTTCCTCATAGAGCTGCTCTTTGCACGTGTCTAAACCAAATCACACTGAAAAGCCGTTACTAGCTTGCTTTACTGATGTTTGCCTGAAATGCTGGCAGTGCTGCATGGTAGCCAACACTTTACTTCTCCTGCTGCACCGTCGCAATTAGGAACTTTGCAATCGCATGGGAACTGCTGGATTTATTCCTTGACATCTTCTTCTCAGCGTTTTGGCTAGAAAATAAGGCAGAAATTGGACTCTCCCTGTACAAAGCCTAAGTGAGCAGACTAGGCAGAGAACTTTAGGAGGGGTTATAAATCCACTAACTGTGGGGAGGCTCCATTGCAATCCCTCTGCAGCCCTCACCTGTAGGCTAGAAAATGAGCCCCTGACAGTGTACACCTTTGCCCTTGATCGACATCATAACTTCAGTTTCTGTGGGACTTCTCTGTAAGGACAGTCCGTGTATTTCTCCCTGTCTCTTGCGTTTTTAAGCATATTGATATAAGCGACGGTGTTAGTACAAGCATTTGAAATAGAGTACTTGCGGATTCTCATGCAAAGTATTTTCTCCTCTTCTGTTTCAAGCAGCAAAAAACTCAAAAAGTGAGTCATATGAAGGTGTGAATGAGCCATCTTTATAGCACATTTAAAGGAGGAAGAGCAACCTTTGTATCTCTGACATTCTTGACCTCCCCAAGGAGAGAACTGGTAAGAGAGAGTCTGTTAAAAAAAAGTTAATTACACTTACAATATCTTTAAGATCTTTTTGCCACATGACTCCATGATTTTTATGCATAAATAGAGCTGCTATGTTATTCCAGTCCATTTGTAATCAGAGATGTGACCAAATGAGGCAGATTAGAAATTGTAGAAGAATTTGTGGGTTTTACTTCTCATTCAAATATGGTTTCCAAATTAGATTCTCAGAAACATACAAAAATGTCATCTCTTTCACCTCTTATTTCTCATCTGCTCCTAAGACTAGAAAAAACAACACCTCAGACAACAAAAAACAGACCCCAAAGGCCAATCAAACAGCAAAAATCTATGTAAACCTCCATATGTGTCTGACTGGAGCTATACTATCCAAAAAAAGTGTATCAAATCAGTCTTCCATATTCATGCACTAAACAATTAAATTATAACTAGGAGTATTCCAACAAGCATCAAAAAGGGTAAATTAAATATAAAAGAAGTCATGCAGGACCACTATGGGGGAATAAAAATGTAAATGATTTTGTGATCTCATCCCAAAAAAGCATGAAATAATGGTGTCCAAGTATGGAGGAAACAGACTGTTCTTTGAATTGTTATGGATATAGAAAGAAATATAAAGTCTCTCCTTTCCATCTCCCTGCAATAGGCCACATGGCATACAGCTACAATGAAGAGATTGTTCGGCTATCTGAGATCAGACCCACCTGGAGAACCGTTGTGTACCCACTCGTGCAGAAAAGGTGAGGAGTTAAATGCTGTTGCGTGTCAGAGCCGAGACAACGTGTGTGCTCAGCACAGGCATCAAGAACAAATGTATGCTGAGGTCTGAAGGAAAGGAGGTTGGACAAACACAGTGCGCTTCCTAACATGAGGGGGACCTCATCAACGCTTATAAATATCTCAAGGGCGGGTGTCAAGAGGATGGGGCCAGACTCTTCTCAGTGGTGCCCAGCGACAGGACAAGGGGCAATGGGCACAAACCGGAACATGGGAAGTTCCGCCTGAACATGCAGAAAAACTTCTTCACTGTGAGGGTGCCAGAGCCCTGGAACAGGCTGCCCAGGGAGGTTGTGGAGTCTCCTTCTTCTCGAGATATTCAAAACCTGCCTGGACGCAGTCCTGTGCAGCCTGCTCTAGGTGACCCTGCTCTGGCAGGGGGGTTGGACCAGATGATCTCCAGAGGTCCCTTCCAACCCCCACCATTCTGTGATTCTGTGGGATCCTTCATGAGTGGAGCAAGAGAGAGGATGAAAAAAGAGTAGAGAGAACTCTCCGTCTTGCAGTTCTGGGCCTTGCGCATGTCTTGGCTCATCTCACTGAGTTGCGGGGGCCAGCACACACCTTCCTGCATGGATTAGCTTCCATCAGGGAAGGACTGTGCCTCTCCATTCTCCTGCCCATTCTTTTTATCTGGCACAAGCGTAACCCATGGCTCCTCTTAAGTTTACCGAGTAAGGAGAAACGTGGAACAAGACTGATTTGGGGTAACTTGGGAAGAGCAAAAAGCCATCATTTTAAGTGTTGCTTAAAGCTCAGTTAGATGTACCTGATCAACACATCTTTAACATTGATTAAAAGCCCGCAGGTCTAGAAAGGGCCTCCTTCCACCACCAGCTCTATCACTTCTCAGTAGTAATGCACACTGGTTTTGTCCTACAGACGCCCAGCAGTTCAGTTCAGACAGGGGACTTTGGCGTGAAGTGGTTTGATGATTCACAGGTAACCTTCTAGGAAATGGAAAAGAAATGGCAACGTTTCTGGGCTGTGGCTTCTGCAGCATACATGTGGTGAAACAGATAGCTCCTATTTGGCTCACCCAGATTCAAGTCACTTTGCAGATAAACGCTGTCAAAGAGAACATGAATCCCTTATTAGATCCATTCTCAGTGTCACACAGTATCTGTAGGCATGCCAGAGTCTAGAATATCATTCAGAAATAGGAGAGAATTAAGATTTCAATTTGATGTTGTAAAAACCAGGAGGAACTACTAGGCATCTTTATTTCCAGAAAACATAGAACTGTGGCAATTAATACTATTCTGGGACCAAACATGCTGCCATGTAAATCCACACTGTAGGTGTATGCAGAAGAAACAGGGCCCTTTAGCCTTCTCTCGCAAAGCCATTTTTTGCATTGCAAGAGCTCCTACTGAGACCTGGCTCCCTTTATTTTATGTCACCTGCTTAAGACAGAGGAATGTCATTAAGTAAAGGTGAGACCATCAGATGAACGGGTGAGGAGATGTACTTAGAGCAAAGAAACACACATATGACTTGCTTGGTATCCCACAGGACTGTTTCACATCCCTGTGAAGTATCGCACTTCCTTTCCTCTCCAGCCCACTGGAGAAATGACACAGTTGAACAGGAACATTGCTTACCATTTATATTTCAGCTAATAGAATTTTTTTTCTAATGTTGAATACTACTTAACTTCTGGTTAACTCTACTTATTCTCTAATTTCTGTCTCAGCTTTATGACTAATCTGGTACTTGTTAGTGAGCCCCTGAAACCATAGAGAGTACTTGGTTCCCTTTGCTCATATCCCTTTCAGTCTGTTATTAAAATAAGTAGAGATGAGATCTGAACAGAGAATTAAGGAATCAAATGTTGCATAAAACCACCGGATTTACATTTGTTCAGGATATTACTAGGATTATTATACACTAAATAGCATAATTTGTACCCCCTTTTAAAATGCATTTTACTATGACCATGGATTAAAGCATATGTTAAGATCTAGAAATCAATCTTTCCCCTTACCATTTTATTTCTAAGGCTTCACTTCTGTGTGACTAGTATAGATCTCCACTAAAGAGAAGAGAGTGCTGAATGACTTTTTTTTTTACTTTTTGCAGGTAGTTTCACATGATAAATGTGGAGATCTGAAGTGTTTAGTAGCATGTAAGGAGGTGAATAAATTACTGTTCGATTAGCCTAAAAGATATTGCTGAAAAGTACTTGTAACAAGATAATTGCAAGTGCCAAAGCTGAGAGTAACACTCAACGCTGGCAGCAGCTTAGTTAAACATGTGGTTAATGATGTTGTAGGAAGAACGGGTATGTAAAATATTCAACTGTGCCAGCAGTAAATATTAATTTTATGTGACAGCAATAGTGTCTTACTGAGACTGATATTTGACATACAAAACTCCTATAATTATTTTAATATCTTTACTTCCCAATGATTTTAATGATATGACAAAGATTTTAGGTGTTTGCTGAAACAGCACTACTGTCATTTACTATCAATCAAACAAAATGTCATTCTAATTCATCTCACCGCAAAAGTCTGAGTAGTTTCATACCAATTAAGCTACTGCTGTAAAGAGTATGTTCTTCTTTTGGGGTTTTATAATTAAAGAATAAAAATGACAAAGACCTCTCTGGAAAACATTTATTAGAACATATAATACAGAAAAGGATTTAAGTAGGGATTTTGCCATCAGAAGAAAGCAGCTTTATAAAAGCCTGAGTATAAAAATAGAAAAGCAGCATATGACTTTCTACCTTTAAATTAGTTATGAAACAACATTATGGATAAGACAGGTAGTGCCTCGTGTAGTTGATTGCTCAGTACTTTTCATTGTAAGTTTCTTCAGTCACTTAAAAATATTGCCAAGTTTTGAACCATTCAGGATGGAGTTTTCCATGCCAGGTACCTGCCCTAGGCGGGAGTAATCTGGAAACAACATTCCAGAAAAGGTAAGTTTCCTTGCCTAGCATTATTCCATATCTCACAAGGGGTTTTTTTGCTGGGAACGTCTAGTGCTTTTGGAGCAGGAACTTGAAGTTCTGCAGAATGATCGTCTCGCTGCCACAGGAGGTGCCTTTGATTAGCCTCTAAGATTTGCCCAAATTTGTCCCCTGTATAGAGCATGTTCTCAAGTTATGACTTGTCAGCTGAGCTGTGGTAACTGACTCTGCATACATTCCTCATTTGCTGAGTAAAATATGCTAATCTAAGTCACCTTTATAGGAGTTCGTATTAAAGAGTTGTTCTTCACAGTGACAACACGCAAGCAGACATCAGCTCGGCTGGAAAGCAGCAACTTTGCAGGCAGGGGAGTTCCTCTTATCCTGTGACCGGTTTCCATTGAGAAAGAACTCGGCAATTATGTCCCTTCTCTGGTCGGTGTCCTCAGGCTGGAGGGATCGACACATTTTCTCCTCTGTGAACTGCTCAAGCGCCAGGCACTGAAGTGAACGTAGAACAAAACAAAGCTGCATCTCTCAGTGCTCCTTTTCACATCCCCATTCAGGGATGAGAGTAGTTGCCTTAGGATGGAGAGAAGGTTGGTAACAGGCAAGAGGAAAGAAGAAATAGGCAAGGAAAGAGCTAGAAGAGGGAGCAGAGCAACAGGAGCTGAGGGTGACAAGTGAAGCAGAAGTGGGGGGAAAGCAGCGATATATGACACATGTTGCAGCAGATTTAAACCTGAGAGGAACCGTTGACTTTATTCTGTACTCATTCCCCGCCAGGACTACAGCTCATTTCAAGAGTCAAGAGTCTTCCCTCGGGACCTGAGACTCATTTCAGGAATCCAGAATCTCTCTGCTCTGCTGGCAGCAAAAACCAACGTAACCACCTATCAATCAAAGCATTCATTACCACCCTCCCAGTGGCAGACACACAAACCGCTGCTGCAAGCTGCTGGTCTCTTTAAGTGATAGAGATCGGTCCAAATAGGTATGTGGCACATAAAGTTACTGATCTGACTAATGTGGCCGTCCTGTTCATCTTGCTTTTAGGATGTCTTTTTGCACAACACTCTGGACAGGGCAGAGAGACATGCAGAATATTCAAGTCAGGAACTCTAAACAAAATTTATTATATTAAAGCACAGCGCACACCCAAAGTAGGTCCAGTTATTTACTCACTATTATCTGTGTACAAGTCACACGGGTCTACGGTATCATTCATAAAAAAGCATCACCACTAGACTGATAACATAAAACTATGGCTAATACTTCACCTAGCATTTTGTTCGCTTCTATCTGTGTCAAATTTGCCATAACTGATTCTTACTACACAGGTGTCTGGGGGATTTGGGCCTTGTTATCCTTGACTGGCATCTGAGTTCTCCATTGGCAGTTCCAGTTTGGTCTCATTGAGAAACCTGGAGAAAAAACCGCCGTGCCTACTCCAGGAAAACCCATCGATCAGCCACAGTCCTGCTGTGCATCTGTAAGAAGTGTGAGTACATAAATTGTATGATGAAATCTCAATGAAAGGTGCAGAGCTGCTTCCTGCACTTAAATCTTTTTGTCATGGCCTTAAAAAAATGCAGTGTTTCTGTATGTTAAAACCCTTCCTGTGTGACAGAAGTAACTGCAATTATTAGTTTAGTCATCTCTGTAGTTTATAATTTCAGGACGTTTAGAGGTAAGGCACTTTGCACTTGGTATGCAATTTCCAAGGATAATACCTGACAAAACGAAGGCTTACAGTGACAGCACCATTGAGCCTTATCCTAAGTAGTTAAATGAGTTCAAAACCTATCATCAGTCACTGATAGGATCCGCTTCTATCTGCTTAAATCCTGCATAAAGTGCCAGTGAATTGTTAAAAGCTAAGGATAACTATTAGATAGCCTAATATAAGCCCACTAAAGAATGGTATTATTGGGAGTGAAGTGCTGTATTATTGCCATTTATAAAGTATTTCCTGATTTTGGCAGTACATGTTATTTTACTCTCTCCTCTGTTGATTGAGTATCAGAGAAAAACTTGCAGATTCTAAGACCCTGCCTTGAAACACTGAGGTTTCCTCACGAGTCATCCCAGGCTTGGGTGCTAAAACACTGCATCGAAATTAAGTCATACCTCTTGGCATGAATCAGCAGCTAAATCCAGTTAATTATCACATGTATCTTTGATAAGAATACCTCCTGGATAACTACAGTGTGGACAGTTGCATACTAGAGGAACCTCCAGACCCAGGTGCTAGGGGCACTGCTGAGGAGCATTAGGCTGAGACTGAGGAAGTGTTCTTAATACGAGAAAACCCCGAAAAGGAGGCACTGACGTAGTTGCAGGGTGGAATAAATAAACTTGTCACTGGTCATCGCCCCAGGCAATGACACAGACACACTGTCAACTAGATGCAGAACGTTAAGCGTTTAAAAGGCAGTGAAATACCTCATTATATCATTAAGACTCTTCATTACTCTGCTGCCACAGCGCCGCTGGGTCCGTCCCGGCACCCGAGCCCTGCCAGGAGGACACGCGTGGATGGGGCACACCTGAGCAGGAGAACACGCGTGGAGCGGGCACACCTGAGCAGGCGGAGGCGCACCCTCGCAGGGCTGCAGCTCAGGACGGAGGTTTTTGCCCCTTCTCGGACGCTGCGGTATTTATTAGCCGTTTTCTAGGTAACAAACAAACGAAAGAGTTCGGGGCTGCAGGAGCCGAGTCCCAGCTGAGCGCGGGCCTCCCCTGCGGCCGCCGCTCGGCGGAGGCTCCGCGCCTGCCGGGCAGCGGGGACAGCCCCCCGGCACGCCCGGAGGACGGGCTGCCCCCGACCCCCAGCACCGCCCCGCCGTGCCTTGCCGAGCTGCTGGCCCGGGGAGGAGGGAGACGGGGCTGGCAGACCCATCCCTGCCCGGGCGGACACACAGCCAAGTTCCGGAGCGCTCTCCCGGGCGGCGCGGCAGGTCCCCGGGCCCCGGAGTCCGGGTCCCCGAGCGCCCCTTCCCGCCGCGGGGCGACCCCCGGGCGGGCGGTGCCGGACCCCGCCGCGGGGGGGCGGGACATTGTTTCCAGGCTGACTCACCCCCGCTCCGCCCCGCGCCGGCGGGGGGTGGGGCTCGGCGAGGCCACGCCCCCGCCCCGCGCGCCCGGCCGCCCCCCCCTTCACCCCCCCGCCCACCCGGCACGGACCGCAATGATTTAGAAGTTCAGGAATCCCACGTGACGTCACGGAGGGTGATGTAATGCTTCTCTAAATAGAACGTATTGTAACCGTCCCTCAGTCCAACGTGGTTCCTCCGGCCGCGCAGCCGGTCCCGTCCCCGCCGCGCCGCGCCGGGCGGTAAGTTCCTAAAAATACGGGGCTGCCCCGGGAAGGCGCCCGGCGCGGCGCGCAGCGCACCCCGCGCTCCGCCGCACGGCTCTGCTCGGCGCGGCACGGCTCGGCTCGGCGCGGAGCGGAGCGGAGCGGGGCAGCAGCGCCGGAGTGAGCGGCTGGGGAAGGGGCAGCCTGCGGCCGCGGGGGCTCTTCCCTCCGCGACCGCATCTGCTCCGGAGGCGGGAGCTCCAGTCCCTGCCGCGCCGCTGCCGCTGCCGGGCGCGGGGATCCCGCCGCCCCCCCGTCCCCGCGGTGTCCCGCCGAAGCGGTGCGGGGAGAGGGGGCGTGCGCGACCCCCGCGCCCCGCGGAGGGTCGGGCAGGGCAGGGCGGCGGGGGGCCGGGGGCGCACGGCTGCCGAACCGCGGGGCAGCCGGACTCCCCGCCCGCAACTCGGGGAGTTTGGGAAGTCTCTGCGCGCCGCTTCCCGGGATGGGATGGGATGGGGTGGGATGGGGCGACTGCCGCGGGGCGCAGGCAGCACCCCGCTCCGTGCTGCCCCGAGCGGGACGGGCAGCTCCCGGCGGTGGGGCCGCGGTCTCCCCGCGCCCCACGGCGGGCTGGACCGCTCCTCGCCTCTGCCTGCCCCGGCGGCACCCGGCGGTGACAGCTCGGCAGCGCGCTGCCTCGCCGTCCCCTCTCCCCGCCGCCCCTAAACTTCTGGGCAAGTTTCGCGGCGGCGGCCGGGCGCCCCACCGAGCCGGGACCGGCCGGCGGTGGGCGCGGAGCGGTGCGCGGGGCGGTGCGCGGCCGCCTTCCCCTGAGACACCCCGGGTGCCGGGCTGCTCCCGGCCCTTACGTCATGCTGCGGGCCGGTGCGGGGCTGATGCTCCGCTTGTGATGCCGTCGGGTCCGGGGCGGGGGGGAGTGCTGCCAAGGTCCCCGCTCTGCAGCCCCGCTCCCCCTTTTCAGCCCCGCTGCTCCGCTCCTCGCCCCTCCTGCCCAGCTCCGCGCCCCCCCCGCCACTGTCCTCTCTTACAGGGGTCTCTCTCTCCCCAGCGAAGTTTTCAGGACGCTAAGAGCTTCAGGAGTGTAAGGGGAATACTTGCTAAACTCTGCCTCCTCTATTATTTATGTCCAAGCATGGTGAGTGATCCTTCATCTCCAGGGCTTAATATAAGCTTTACAATCGGAAAGAGAGAGGTCGTTCAAAGATGGGGGTAGGAATAAAGGAAAATGAAATGTCCATATGGTTTTGTTTTGTTGGTGTTTGTTGTTTGTTTTTTTTTTTTTAAATCCAGAACGATATTAGGAGTATCTTAAGCAGCAAGATTAGAAGATTTCCATGTATTATCAGTAAGAAACAGTGCTTAGCTAAATGAAATTAAAGCTTGAACGGAAGCATAATAATTACTGCGAGGCATCTTGCTCAGGCTTTCCTTGAGACCGTGCAGTTTTCAGAGAGGAGATCCTCACCCGCTGGCTTGCACCAGCCTTTCCTTGTCGGGCCATTTGGACAAGCAGCAGTGTGTCAAGTAACAGTGGTGAAGGAAAACTTTCTTGTAAGACACTGTCATGCAGAAATAATCCAGAAACCGGGCTGAAAGAAAATTGTGAGCTGGAAGGTGAGAGCCGAATGCAAAAATGTAGCGCAATTTGGGGGGATTTTGCTGAAGGAGGTAACTTTCATAAGGTTATGGTTTATTTTCAGTAGAAAAGTGTACTGCGTTGAAAGTCCCCGCTTGGTATTTTGTAACTTTCGTGTGGTGAATTGAGGTTGGCGGTATCAAAAGCTGGAAATTCTTTATAAAAAAAATGACTAAAATCCTTATTTGTGACTCCTTAATCCTAAGGGGAGCTGTACAGGTCGCAAAGCACTAGGGAAAAGTGTGATTAATGATCAGTGATTAGTGATAAGTGATTAGTGGTTTTATTCAAACTGTTACCTCTGACCAGAAGCACACATCAGAGGATTAACAGGCTCTTTAGATAAATGCTCATTAGTGGAAGGGGGAAAGCAAAGATAATAGGCATGCACACAGGGACAACTTTCTAGGAAAATCATTCCTGTCTCTGGCATAATAAGCTCTATTAGCAGAAAGGCTCTTTAATTTAAAAGTTGCTTTTATCTTGTAAATCAAAGATAGATGTAGAAGTTCGCTGCGCTATTATAGCCTAAATTTTCCCATATCCACTAGATGTGGATTATCTCAGTAGTGATATTTTATTTAACACCCCCACCCCCCCCAACCATTGAATCTCTAAGAAAAGTGAACATTCCCAAGTGCTAAAGCCCTGCATCCCGAGGCATCCGCTCCCACCAGGCAGAGCAGAGCCCGCTGACAGCGAACTAGATGGCGCAGTCCTGTTCTTCCCCAGCATACAGTCCTGGGTTATGAACTTAGCAAGCAGCAGCTTGCTAGGTGTCCTTCAACACTTAACAACAAAGTTGATTCTGTGTTGAGTTGGAGGCTAGACAGTGCTACGAGTTTGTAGTCACATTTTCCACGTCAGTTAATTTAGTGAGTTAAAGGCTACTGGAAAAATTCGTCTCATTTACTGAAAGAAACGGTGAGTGAGAGAAAGACTGAGAGAACGAGAGAGGGGGAAATAGCTTCAACCTGGGACGTAACTCCTCATTGAACTGTTCTCTACTGCTTTAATGAAGTACAGTTCTGGTGGCCTTAATTACTGAAGCCTAAAAGCTCTCGGGAGTTTTTCCCCCAGCTATCACTGGCAAAGTGAGGTGGTTTTTTTTTTTTTTTTTTAAAAGTCACTAAAAAGAAAGAACAGTTGGCGTGGTGGTTGAACAAAACAACTTGAACCTGACTGTATTCTACAGAAAATGGTAAGGAGTCTCTTTTTATGATAACTAACCAGGGATTTCTTGTTACTCTTTAATGTGCATGGATTGTGAAGAACTGGTATCTACTGCTGTCCACAGACTTGGGGATGTTTCTGCTGTCCCGTTAGCTTACACGGGATTTATGTTTGTTTGCATCAGTGGAGATCATCAAAGTTTCAAAACTTTAAATGAAAAACTTGAGTGAAACAGGAAATAGAAATAATGAACTTATGGCATGAAAAAGAAACGGCTGTAGTCTCCTATTGTTACATCTTGCAGACTGTTAGGAGTAGTCAGACTACTGCTTAAAATCAAAAAGTTTTGTAATAGCATATAAAAAAGGCAATAAGCTCTGTCTGCCACTCTTGAATATTGGATGGCACTCTTCCAGGAGTTAGAATTGCAGTTTTTGAAAAACTTTACACTTTTAGAACAATCAGAACCCTTTCCCCCTCACCAAAATACCCATTAATAGTTCAGCTTCAATTTATCGAACTCTACCTCTGCTAATTTAACCTGGGGAATGTAAAGGGAAGCAAACCATGTATATAGATTAAAAGAAAAGATAGAAGCGAGATTGTACATGTCATTTTATTTACATCACCATTTATCAGAAAGACTTTCACAGATAAAGTTTAATAGGTACTTTTTAATTTGGTGTTCACTTCCTCGCTTTGAGAATCTAAAATACGCTGCAATCGCTTACATTTATCCTGTGCACTGCAGAGGAGTCTTCTGTAAAAGATGGTCTCGGTGAGAGCTAGAGTTCACTCTGTAGTTGATAAGAGAGAGGCAATCTCACGGTGCCTACAGAAGGCAGCTTTTACGTACTAAACCTTTCAGCTTTGTGTGGGCAGAATCTCTGTGAGCTCAGTAAGTCTTGCAGAATAATTTGAAACTTGGTTATTAACTTGTCTGCTTGTGGCCCCCTTTAAAAACCTCTCTCTGTGCCCCTAATCAAGGCACGAGGATCTTAAATATTAGAAGAGTTCTTGCAAGGTGGTTGTTGCTTTTAAAATAATTTATTTAATCAAAGACTTTTCCTCTAATCTTTGTCATCCCGTGTCTCTAATTTCTGCCGTTGGTTAACTTTCTGGATTTTCTATAAACCTGTTGCTTTGAGGACTTATACCTATGTTTATATATTATTAGCTTAGTTTTAATTCCAGTGACCATCTTTCCTATAAACGCTTTATTATGAGAAAATTATTTCTGGACAAGATTTTGCAATAAAAGAAGAGTGAAACTGTTTCTACCTAAAGCATTTTTTTAATTATTATTATTAAGGACCATATGATTTATTATTGGAACAAAATGGTAATTTTTCTCAAGGCCCGCAAATACTGATTTTTCTTGTAACTCGTTACAAGGAAAACTCTATTCAGTAGACACAGTTGCTGGAAACACGGATACATGTATAAAGCAACAGGTCTTTCAGTTCTGCTTCATAGGTCCAGGTGATTCTTTTGCTTTGATTTGGTTTTGGTTGTCTCACACTAACCAAATTAATAGGTAGACATATATAATTAAGACAGTTTATTTGGCTTAATCTTTCCTGTATAAACTCTCATTGCAACGAATACATATGAGTCCTAGTGGAAATATTTAAAATGCTTTGAGATTCTGTCAGTCGTAAGTACTAATGGCAGGGCCGATCAGACAGCTTGGTAGGTCGTTGCCACTCTGCAATATCTCAAAACAATTTCTGTTGATTTGTCCTCTCCGTCTCTCCACGCTGCATGCTATTTAACCCCTGAAAAAAAACCCTGATTTCTAGGTAAATGATATATTCTACTCTGCAAATTGTAATGTTCTAGGGCTTTTAGGGCTCTAGCCCTAAAATAGTTTTTTTAGGACTTTTGCATTTTTCTGCCTTGAGAAATGATCAAAGTTGGTTGCAAATTTAAAGCAACAGTTTGGAATAAGAACTATGAAAACACTTTTTCCTCTTACCAAAACTTATATTACTATGCTAATTTACAATTTTTAAGGTGTAGTATTCTCTGACACAGACAAAACAATGATCTCAGACAATATCTTATCATGCTGTATTTGAACATTAGCCATATTACAGCAGTAAGTGCAGAAATTAGCTTTTGTAGACTTGGTATGTAAAAACAAAATGCTGTTATGGGAATACTTTTTTTGGTTATACATATAATCAAAGAAATTATTTAAACTGTCTCAGGTGTACATAACAAGCACAACATAACATACATAAAATAATTATTTTGGTGAGGCAGTAAAAAGACTTGTTGAAGCAGATAAGCTTGTTGTGTCTTGTTACATTCAAGGAGCTGCTCTGTTGGTTTGTGCGCTGATCAATCGCTCCTATTATGGCTCAGGTTGAAGGGGCAACCCCAACACTTTAAAATAGTAGTACATCTACTATTTTTCACTAAGGTGTTATTTTACTCTGTAATTAAAAATACTGAGAGTCAGCATTTTTTTACTAGCCATCACATGGGAAATGCAGCTGTTATTTGCCCTTAGAGAGTTTAGAAAGGGTTGGTTGCACTGGTTTGTAGGTTTCTAGACGGTGATATCGCATGCTATTTTATAAACACGAAGAGATTTTCCAAGGATTTTGCTGAAGGCTGTAGGATTTTCAAAGTAAAACATTGAAAGCTTACGACAATTTCCTTAGCTTAAAAGATGTTTTGCTTTTGGTTCTTGTTTCCGCCTTATATTTTTTTGAGAATTTGTTCAAGAAGTCAGTCCCGCACACAACTTCAAAATAAATGCCTCGAAACATTGTCATCAGCAGTGTTTATCTAGGTGTGCGGTTTTAATAATCTCGCCCTTTGAGGCAGCTCATGCCACTGTCGTGACACCCTTCCGCACAAGGTGATTCGAAGGTGTGGGGTGCAGCCCCGCTTGGCCAGAGAGCTCCGCTCAGCAGGTGATAAAAACGGCAACGTCTTTAGAAGAAGCCAGGAGGAATGAAATTTGAATTTAATTGGGGGAAAATACTACAAATCCTCTGTTACCTTTGCCAGCATCAGGAGCCGATTCTGCTTTTCTTTGGCCCTGAATGTTTTCATTACTCTTACTAGGGTACCAAGACCTCTGTTAGCTCAGGAACTGGGCATGGTTTGATCTCACCCTCGGCTCTCTACCCTACAGAAACTCTACAAATAGTTTCTAGTGCCTTTTTGTCCTTTGCAGTATTTTTTCAAACGGCTTTCTTTGCTCTCATCTCAATTTCTTTCCTTCCTGAGGGCCTTGTCTTTGGGTGGCACCACGCAGTGAAATTGCGATGCAGTTGAAGCGCTTAGTCCCAATCTCAGCATATTTGTGTGTTTTGAAGTTTTCTGTCCAGGGATGTACTGAGCTTAAACTGGTCATCCTTGAACACACTGCCTAAATTTAATACAAGAGTTATCAGAGAAATCTATTTAATTAGGCTGATCGTTTTCTCGTTTAGAGGAAGAAGTGGCCTTTTTACCTGTTTACTTTGTGGGCTTGTGCCTTCAGTTACTCTTTCATTGCATGTAAGGCAGCGTTGTTCGTAGCCAGCTTTTTTCTGAGCTGTTTGCAAGTACTCAGAAATTAATTTGGCTCATGTGGGAAATTAACCCGGACCAGTGGTTCATAGATTTAACACCTGAGGTTTTTTCTTCTGGCCAAATGTAAGTAATGCTAGCTAATATGTAATGCTCAACACAGGGGGCTCTGTAGCACAATAAACGGAATCTGAGATTGGGGTTAGGATGCGTTGTATGGAGCGGCTACAACAGTAAGCATTAAATTGAGATGTTACCGTATTGCGTGCTCTCTCTCTTTTTTCCTTTATTGTGCTTTAAATCTTTCAGTTCTGGAGTGCTGAGTTGGTATGGTAATTACCTGTAGAGTAGTATTCTGTCGAAGTAAGCAGCAGAGTGCTCCAAGATATGGATGATGATATTAGTAGGTCTCTCTGTTGTGCATTGATGCTGCAAACCAACTGCCAGTAATTCAGTCATGTGTGAACTAGTCTACCATCATTCCCAGTCCAAATATAACTCTTATTTAACTTTTTAAAAAAGTCATATTTGATAGCCATAGTTGTTTGCTAGGTGAGGAGCTTCAAATTGTGTATTCATACCTCCATAGGTACTACTCAAGTGATTTTAGGCAGTTGATTTAATCTGGGCCTACTTTTGGTCCTGGTCAGGTCAGTGAATGAGTTTGTCACTAAATATTTTTAGGACCCCAGCAGGAACTCCAAAGGTGACCTGAGCGTATGATGGCAAAGAGCCTGGAATGGTGCTTGTCCAGAAATGAGCGCTGTCTGTATTAGAAATTTGGGCATGCCGATACCTCACTTATAGGAAACTTCTTTTCTTGAAATGGTAGTAAAATACAACCTGAAGAAACTAAAAGCTGAGCAATGGAGTAGGAAAAAGATAATCAATTGCTTTGTTCAGGAATATCTTTTACTACCTACTGTTTAACTTCATTACTGAGTAAATGTTTCAGGAAGAAGAAATCTTTGTTAAGGGTTTGTGAGGATTTCAACCACCACATCGACTTGCTTTTTTTGTGACTTCAAAAGCTCCTTTTGCTGGTGATAATGGGGCAGGGGGGGGCATTCACACATTTTTATTTTAAGGTTGAAGAGATCAGGATCAACATCTGTAGAGACTTACATCATTTCCCTGAGAGCGCGCAAAATGAGGGAAGAGATTCTGTAGTTAAAAACCAAGGAGTTTTCCTCCTTTCCTCACTTCCATATCCTTAACTGTATCTGTGTAGCACTTAAAGGTTATATTATACCTGTTACTAAATAAGGTCAGTGTATGTTTTTTTTTACTGGCTGTGCAATGGAAAAGTATTTTAAAAAGACAGTGGTGAAAAAACGAATGATGTAAAAACTAAACCACTTTCTACAGTTCTTGTACTGCTCTTTCATTCTTCAGCGCTAATAAAGCAGCGCATGGACTCAAGCACGAAAATAGATTAAATTTGAGTAATTGCTGGTTTATCACAAAAAGTGAGAGAAAGCAGTAATTTAACTATTTTGATGTGAATCTTTAAAAGACAAGTTTCTCTAAATAACTTGCTATGAAAGTAGAAAGGATCAAAAGAGCCATGTGTTTTATGGCTGGGTAAGGAGAATTACATTCCTGTGGATTTAAAAAATATCATAGTAGAGCCTAATTCTCCACTCACCCCGATACAAATCTGGAGCAACTCTATTGAAATCTGTGGAGTTACCGACTGCAATAACACTCATTGAGAAGAAAATTAGATTCACGGGGTCTATTCTGAACGTAGCCTATCCGTTGTGCGCTGTGCAAATCCCATTATAAAAGTAATAGCCTGCCATGTCACGTTAAGGACGGCTGTTTCCCCAAGATGAACATGTTTGTAGCTCTCCTCATCTTGTGACTACTTTTAAGGGGGCAGGGGGATATTGAGAATACTTATTTTGTGCTCAATTAATATTCCTTCCGTGCACTCTCCTTCCTCTCACGCGCTTTATGTGTGGGTGCGCAGTCTGCACTCTCCATCATCTATCTGTCTGTGTCTCTTTGGCTGTGACAGTCACCACTCTGGCCTCAGGCTTGCACGAAGTAGATGAAAAGCCCACCAAGATTTTCAGTTAAACGTGGCAGGACCTAATTCTGCTCCTAAATATGATGTGCATTTTCACTCTTAACGATACTATTGTGAATTGGGAGTGACACCTTAGACTTCTGTTATGTTTTATTTGTGGAGTTTTGCGGGTGTTTTTTTGATTTAAAAAAAAAAAAGAAAAGAGATGGAGGGGGAAAGAAGTGGGAAGGCAGTGTAGCCCCGCAGTTTTAATATACTGAAGTATTTGTTTGCAGCACTGGAAAGCAAGGCCCAAGCCACTCGAGCATCCTGCACAGTTCCTGGGCTGACCTGCAAGTGACAGCAGACAAGCTCTTTCAGAAATTGGGAAAAATCTCGTCACTGCCTGAGCTACTCTGATTTTTTTAAACAGCAATCAACAGGGAATTTTGAGTAAGAACAACATCGTAAAGTGATAAATAGACAGTGTCCAGTGTACAACCCCCGCCTCCCCCCAGCCCTAATCATGTACACTCGCTTCCAATTTTCTTAATTTGACCCAGGGTATGTGGGGTCAGCTCTGTAATGTTTTAAATTGGTATAAATCCATTGATTTCTCTGAAACTGCGTGGAGTGAGGGTATGGCCCACAGTTGTTTATCATCAGTGGCACACAACGGGCAACTTCTGCATATAATCTTTTGTAGGAGGATGTAATGAGAAGCTTTAGGCCTTATAACCAGTCTGGTGTGTAAGGGTTCTCCGGACTCTTAACAATCCAGAGGTTAATTTATAAAAAAAATGAAACAAACCCACAACTATTATTTCATTGCCAAACATTTTAAAAAAGCACTATTTATGTAGGCCCTATATAAGCACACATTGTCTTATGTTCCTTCTGCTGGCTTTGCGTTTGACTAAACCATTATTCTCGGAGCGCTGCTGTGCTGAGATCATCAGTGATGATGGTGTGAAAACAAACAAGTTTGAGCATGAGAAGTCACTATATAATTTGACAGGGAGGTTGTCAGCACCAAAACATCCACATTAATTTCATCTCTAGTCAAACCAAAATAAAAATCAGGCGGCTAGTGGGAAAAATACATTTTTGGGAGGAGGGGAAGGGGATTGTATCTAATTCTGCAAGGTGCTGTGTCAACTAAAAGAAGGACCCATCTCAATCCCCATTGAAGTCAATGGGTGTTGAGGGCACTCGGGGACTAGTGGCATTGTGTCCTTTTTCTCCAAAGTTTAGTAAAACTGCTGAGATGAAACTTAATTCCTCATTAATTCAAACTCCTAGCAAGTTCTTGGGAGAAAAGCTCTCTTTGTTAAAGATCGAGATACCCTCCATCTCTTCAATAGAGGGCTAAAAAGGTACGTGCTCTAATTCTGTAGCCTTCCAGGAGTCCTTCAACATGAAGACCGACAATAAGAGCTGATATTCTGCACATACCTTAACGGTACAAAAATTCTGCTTCGGAGAAAAATATTTCTGGCCTCTGTTACGTTACACAAAATAAGGAGATAGCTTCCTATTTTATACTATTGAAAGTGATCTTTAATGTTATCAAGAATGATTTTGTATTCCCCTGTGTTAAATTAAAAAGCTTTGGGACTAATGAATGCAGCTATGGGTAGTCAAATAGGTGCTGTGAAAACAAGCTATGAAATGATGTGTGTGCCACTCACCCTTTTTTTGTGTTCCTCAGTGAAAAATTACAGTGGGTTCTTTTTAACATAAACAGTTAAAAAGTCAATGAATCCCAGATGAGTCAATCAACTTAATAATACCCTAAAATTTAGGGGTTCCAGATAGTTTATTTTACTGCTATACTGTGGCCTTACACTTGAACCTCTTACTGGATTATCTAAATTGAGTGGAGCTTGCAGGATACACAAGGAAACACTTTGAAAATGTTGCTCCTCCTGCAGCAGTCAGGATGCTACGTCTTGTATTTTCTCTTTCTCGCTGTCTCATTCTATACAATTTTTCTTGCCAAAAAGCTAGTATTCCAAAATATTAGGACAGCCTATTTCTAGGCTGTCAGTCTTCCAGTTTTCATTTCAGAGTTTTTAGTCAGTGCACCGTCAGCCAAATGCTTTTCAGCAGACTGAAAGTTTTTAGGGGCAGAATGCTAAATTAATTTATAATGAGGACAATAAGAGATATGATGATGACTGAAATAGATTTTTTTTTTTTTTTTTTCTTAAATTTGAATTTGCTATGTTGGTTTCAGATAGCTTAAATGTACGGAGGATGGCTTCCAGCGAAGCATCAGTTTGGCATGCTGCGTACGATGAGCTCCTTGCTGTATCTCTTCTTTTGAGGAAACACCCTTCTTCAAACAGGGGAAGATGCGGCATTGGGGGTGCTGCTGAGCCGCATGGCCACGTTGCAGGGTGTGGGAGCACGCGCTGCACGGCAGGCGCGAATGTGGCAGCAGAAGCCACCTTATGCCTTTCCCCACTAATAAAACTGCCAGCCACCAGGGCTCAGGTGCCTTCAGAAAGCCCAAGAAAGATTTCAAGCAAATCTCTTACTTGGCTCCAGTGCTTAGAAAGTACTGGACAGGGAAATGCTCGTGTCTACATTTACAGAGGCTCTAGTGCTATGTAGCACCTGAAATGGGCAGGTATCATGTGGAGAACACATTTTGTAAAATACCGATTGTTTGTAGCCTGGCATTGCGGGATTTTAAGAGCAAAACCAAGGCTGCAATCAGGCAAACTGGTTTGTACGGACAGACTCTTGTGTACGTAGTAAATGATACACGGCAATAAATTGTGTAGCTTATTGCTGGGGGAGAAAAAGGCAAAAGCAAGCGCTCAGTGCTGTAGAAATAACAGGTCTTTGTTAAAGGCTGGTTGTGAAAGAGTGAAATGAAAATGCAAAAAGTGGTACTTTTTTAGCCTTTTGTAATTCTGTGGATGGCATTTTCCTCATATGCCCAGTGCCTCCCTAATAGCCATCTTCAAAATATATGCTAAAAAAGCATCATCCTGTTGGTGCCACAGGAGAATGCCCGTTATTTCTCCATCTAACGACCAATTCGGCTTAGAGCCGTCTATACTCTCAAGTACGGTGCATGAGATGGCCTCTAAGGTGACAAGGTCTTGACTGAGCCTCTTCTCTCTTGCCAAACCCCATATTTAGCACAGAGGGGATTTCCTTGCCGTTGTGCAGAGAAGACAGTTGGGCCACGGGGTTTCTCTGCAGCCCCATCCGATCCTGAGTTCAGTCAAGTAGCAGTTGCCAGGGGTAAGGTGGGCATCCTGCGAGCAGCAGCTTTGGAGGGGAGTTGGTCTGTCCTATGTAGCCAGGCCGGTGACTTTTTTGGAGGAAAAAAAATATTCACCGAAGACTTTTACACAAAGAAATTCACTGAAAAATGCAGAGGCCTGAAAGTGTTCACAGTTGCAGACCAAATTCTGTGACTAGCTTCAGCCAAAATGAAAGGGGAGGAAAATATGTGAAAATGTCAAAATACTCGATTTCAACATTTTTTCAAAATGAGATACATCTCCTTTGAAAATTGACTTGTATTAAGGAAGACACAAGGCACTAAATCATTCAGAGATTTTTTTTTTTTTTTTTTTGGTGCTGAATAAAGCCTTTCAGGTTGATGATAAACATTTTTATGTTTATCTATCTTTATTTGTCTGCTCTCAGTTTAGGGGGCTTGGGTTTCTTTACCTTTCTTGTCTGCACAATATAACGCTGCACGTATAAACCAGGGGCAAGCTGCTGGAAAGCTGTGTTGGTTGAGAACTTCAAATGGCTGGGTAGAGGCCTTTTGTTGGCAGAAGTGCCAGATCTCCAAATATTTCCTAAGATTTGGTCTGATCTGGTTTGATCTGACTGGGACAGAGAAGGTGACTGCCTTCCCTGGAGGGCAGTGCAAAATTGGCTTCATCAACTGATGGGGTCAGAAAAAATCGGCTGAAAGAAACCAAATCTTTGTACAGCAGCTTCACTGAGAGTACATTTAGTAGAGGCTGTCCTCTAAGAACAGTCAGAAGTATCTTGGAATTTTTTTCAATTAAATCATTGCTTAATTGTTAAATTCAGAAGTTGGAGTAAATGGAAAAATAGTCTTTCTTGGTTATGCTACTGGCTTAGGTATTTAGGATCTTTTTTATTTATTTCTTCTTTAGGGAAAATGTGGATGTCTTAAATAGAAACCTATTATTGGGACTTATCTGGTGGAAGTTCTGATAAAAGGTTAGATTAATTTGAATATTCAAAGATGGATTAAGGGGGAGCTGAAGGAACAATTAGCGTTTTATAGGTACAGATTTTTTGTTTGCCTTTGAGCAAATTAGTTATTTGATTTTTGTCATGAGACATACTGGATTTTGAGGGGGAAGAAATTCTTACTTACTCTAGGTAAGTGTGGAATTGCGTTTCTTGCAGCTTTTCTTAAATCATGTGGAGTCTTTTAATCTCCATGCGATGGCTCTTTAACTTGTCTTTTCAAGTGTGTTTTTTGGTGGCTTGATGGTATGTAGAACATTTCCTTCCTGTACTTCAGCATTTCTAACCAAAATCTGCGTATGTTTGAAACCTTAGCTTATTCACACTTCCTAATCATAATCCCCTTGGTTTCCTTGTCAGCACCTTTTTGTGGTATTTCTCTGGACACCTCTATCTAATATCTCCAGAGGTTATGCTACAGAGTAACCTTTGACAAGATCTATTACTTACTACTTACTGCTTTTAACAAGGTGAAAAGGGGTCAGGCTCTGTAAAAGGCAGGCATTATTAGAAGACTGCTGTAGAGTCTCTTGGTGGCTTGTCCATCTCTTCTGGCAGCACTGTCTGCGAATCAGTTCAGACGCCTCCTCTACAGCGCAAAGAAAATGACATTTATTACTGGATATGATCATATGTAGATAACATATGTCCTTGGGAAAGCGGTTACTACGTGCATTACAAAGCTCCAGGTTGTTTCTCTGCCAAGGTTGTAGCCTACCGACGCACCCACTGGAATCGGTGAGATTTTTGCTGTCAGCTTCAAGGGTAACAGGATTTCAGGCTGTTAGTTTTTGTGTGATCCATTTAATTGAGCTTCATGACCAATGCTAATGACTTTTGCTGCTGCAAGAATTGAACTGGTAATTTGGTTACCCCGCCTGTCAGAGTTCAGGATCTTCTAAATGAGAGTTGGTTTTGTCTATTTCTTTAATCAAATTAAGATGTAAAAGCTATCTCTTTCTCATTTGAAAAAAACAGATTGCAAAATCTCTCTTTGTCAAAAGACAAACTACAAGATCCTTTTGGTTGACATACAAAATCTTAGAAATTGGACAAAACATATTTTCTCCCAAACTAATTAAAAAGCTGAGAAATTGTACAGGAGAGTTTAGACAGATCCCAGAGGTACCTAAAATGCAATTAAAAAAAAAAATGTCTAGTCAATTTATCTGCATGCATTCTCTAAAATGAATGAAAAATCTTTCTAGGGAGCTTTGAAATATCTCTGTCTGGGGTTTTGTCAATGCAGGACAATGATTTTTTAGTCTGGTTCTATCAGTTACCCCAGCTTGCTCCTTCGTGATTTCCGTACATGCAGAACCTACAAAAACTGCTGGTATACCTTTCAGACGCAAATAGCTATAGTACAGGGGAAAAGACCCGCTATCTGAGGCTTAACGATAAATCATAAGGATTTTTCCTCTCATCCCCAAACACTGAAAACCAGGCTAACTTGTTGCTAACATAGCTTTCACTTTCTGTCCGGAGTCTATCAATGAACCACATGCAGCCAGTGACTGAAGTGCTCTGTCTTGGGAGAGAATTTAAATTTGATTTACCTAATGGGAACCGATTGCCACATGACTACCATACGTGTATGGCATGGGCAGCTGGGGCTGAGCCCTTCGCAGAGATTAGGCATGATAACTGGCTTGAGAATATCTAAAGGTATATAGGGAGAGCAGGGTGTAAATGGAAAATGTGTATTACTTGGTTTTGCTTCAAACAAGAAAACGAAAAATGAAGTAATGCTTTTTTTCAGTATGATCACATAGAGGTTAAACTATATACTGCTAAGGCAAAACAACTTTATGCAAGATGAAAAAGAGGTTTTCTCGGCATGTTATGATTCCTGATGTTCTGTTTGGTTCCCGTGTCAGCAACCTCCCAAAAATTCATTCACTAAGAATTTACATGTAGGAGTGTCTCGTCATATTCCTTTTTGCCAAACTCACTCTTTATTTTTCAGCATGCAGACGTGTCCTTTTGTGATTTTTTGGGGGGAGATGTTTTATTTTTAATTTTCTTTTTAATTTCATTTTTTTAATTGCATCTCCCCCTTCGGTTCAAACTCTTTTTCGCTGGACATTTAGTAATTTACCAAGCAAATTGGCCTTCAGCTTAAGGGTTAAAATTAAAAGCTGTACCCTGTGGGCAAAGTAAGGGTTCTGTCCTTGCTCAGATGAGCACGTGTTTGCAGAATGTTTCTTTGAGACTGAATGCTAGAGAACAAGACCAAAAGGTTGTAAGGTGACTGAATGCATCAACATGGCAGAGCAGGAGAGGGATGAACAAATCCTTACTAACAGAGAGGTGGAAGAGTTGGGAGCCAGTTTTCTGGGCTGTTTTTGGAGTGAGAAAGATGAAGACTATCTAGTGAGGGCTTTGGAGGCAGGAGGTGGGGTAGAGCCAGGGTCGGGCTAGCCAAAAGTGGGGTGAAATTTCTGCTTTCTCAAAGCCTTCGGGTTTTGTAGAGTCTTTGAAGAAAAAAACCATGAAGTCAGCCTCCGCAGGCGGAATCCATCCCTGCTAGAAACTGTTGACCTTTTACAATAAACCTAAGTCTGAATACAAGTTTAGTACAACAATCCTAGAATTAGGATTTATGCATTTTAAATTCCAGTCACCAAAGTAAGGTGCTACCAGAATAGAAAGGAATTACTTTCCTCTCTCTACCCTGTTTTGACTATGATATGATAACTCACAGTTGAGGAATAACATCTGATTTACATTCTGTCAGAGAAGCTTGTATATGTGCTTCTTTGTTTTATTTTTCCCCCAAACCAGCCACAAAAGCCCTGCTGCTCATCAGTGTAAAACCTTGCACTGACTTAAAGGGGAATTCCATGTACAATTGCAAAAAAAAAAACCCAAAACCAACCAAAAGAAGCAGATGCAGAGCCTGTAGTGTGGGAGAAAACAGGGTGATGCTGTCTCTTTCTCTCTCTTAACATCTGCTTTCATGCTTCCTTTTACTCAAGATTTTCAAATATTATCAGTGTTAGGAACAGTATATGTCCCATTCTTGCTGCATTAATGCTGAGGCAGGTTTGCATGGATTTTACAGTTTGCCTCAGACGAGGCAGAAGACTCCACACGATGGGCAAACTATCACTTAAAACCAAACTCCTGCTTGGCGGTTCCCTTAGCCAAGTTCTAGGTGGCACCCAGCTTTGCGTCCAGCCCCCAGTCTGGTGGCTGGAAAGTCTCTCTGCTGAACTACCAAACCCCTTAGTAAGTGTACAAGGCTGTGAAGTTGTAAATACAGAGAGAGTGCGTACTTGGGGTGGCAGGTAAAGGTCAAAGAAGTTTAGAGGAGTTAAAAGAAAAAAAGGAAAAGGCCCAGTGAATCCTTGTGGGTGTGGTGACTGAGAAGATGAATTCCTGTGGCTGTTAACTTTTGTTTGTGCATAGCCTGGCTGGAAGAATTTCGTTCAGTTTAAATGCATTTTAGATTTCCTATAAGGCACCTGTATGACGGTCAACTTTATGCAGATGAAATTACAGCTACAAATCTGTCAGCAGCTGAGAAACTCACAGCTCACCACCTCCCCTCCACAGGTACCTACGACGAGACCAAAAAAAGAAGCAGCTACAGCGCTTTCTGTCCCAAATCTTTGCTTTCATTTTAAGTTTTGCTTCAAACTTGGAAACGAGGGGTCTGCTTGGCATAGCTGGGAGCTTGCTTGTCACCCTGGCTATGGTTTTTTCAAGTGGTGGTGGACCATGTGCTCCGTTTGCATCAGGGGGAGCAGAAACCTGGGACCTGCTGGGAGCTGAGGCTCTTCATTTAGAATTTGGGCTGTGTTAGCTCTTGCCGCTCATTTGACTGCTGCTGAGGAGGGTGCATCTGTCCTCCCTTCGCAGGTACCTGCTGGATAGGGGGAAGGCAAGTCCCCTGCCCTGCCTTTTCCCGTAATGTTCTGGGTAAGTGGTCTGCCCGGGCTCCCCACGTGAGCACAAGTTGTGGCACGTATATCAGGGAATTCCCCCAAATCTAGGGTCATCAAAATTATGTCTAAACATGGTGCGCTACAGCGTTTCTAACAGGAAGCACCAGTTTACCAGAGCAGAAGGGGTGTTTGCAGGTTTCCGGAGGTGTTCAGTGGTGGTAGGAGTTGTGGCAGGTGGGTGAACGTTCCTTCCCCATGAGCTGGGCCCAGTTTGGAAGATGGGATTTCCCTTTCTGGCAGGCCATGCTCATGAGGAGAGAAGCTCTGTGCTCCTTGAGCAGTGTCTTCTGGTGGCCTCCTGTGCTCAGTCTCTTAAGGCTGCTGAAAAATGTTTGAAGGAAACAGCCCCAGGTGAATTGGAAGAGGGGTGAGAGTGTGGAGATGTGCTATTTCCCAATCCGTGATGTTCTCAGCCCCTCCCACATCTCCAGGATAAAGTTCATTTGCCATAAGATAAGGTAGGCTTCCTTATCGTGAACAGAGGACTCCGAAACAACGTTGGCTTTAATTTCAAAGCAAAGGGGAAATGCTAGTTCAGAGGAATCTGTAAGTCAGTGAAGGTGTTTTGTGTCAAAAGACGAGTTCTTTTCTGGCTGTAAACATTGTTACACTATTTACAATATAATACTCTTGTTTATACTTTAACTTTTTGCCTATTAGAACAAATTTACTTTCAAGATGATTAAATGCTTTTAATTTTTTTAACATTCTTTTTACCAGGTTGTGTAGTGATTATGATTTCTTAGGGAATAAATGAATCAGGTTAGGTGCTTCTCCTGTGCCAGCTGGATAAAGAATCTTGCAGTAGATTGGTACAGTATTAAATCAGATTGTTGCTGTTTCTGCTGTTGTGCTGGGACTCTGCGCTAAGATGCTTGTAATTTCTGCATTTCCAAAGGCTTGGGAAAACATTCTCGTGAAAAACTAAACATAGTGGGTAATGAAGGCTACAATTGTTTATACTGATCACATCAATTGGAAAATGATCTTCACTCAGCAACTCTTTTACCAGCAAATTAAGACAGCAAGTGAGCATGTTGGTGTTAGGGATTGGGTTTACTTTCCAGCAACTTCTAGCGGGCTCTAGCGCTGTTTTCTGCCTCAGTCCGCTATGACTGCATCTTCTCTTCCTCTGTGTGAGGGCTTTGCTTCTCAGTTATGTGGTTTGTGTGGAGAAAAAAAAAAATTAATATGTATATGTTGTGATTTGTTGCAGTCTCTCCAGTAAAAGCCTGGGTTTGTTGCCTTTGCTATCTAGGATTTTTAAGAGCGGCTGCAGGCTACGCGCATCTGCCCGCACTTCAGCGGTGCCTCTTCACGTCACTGAACGTAGGTTTGGGTTACCTTTTGCGGGTTTCTTTAGGCGAAGTCTGACAACCTAGAGCCAACTTCTCGTGTTCTTTTCTAAACGGTCCGAAGGAAGAAAAATCACAGCGCTTCGCAGCAAAATCTCTCCCCTCGCCATGGCGAGCGTGATTTTAATGCTGGGTACCGCCCCCCCCCCCGCCCCCCCGGCGCAAAGATGCTCAGCCACGGTTCGCGTAGCCGGGCTCAGCATTAAGTACCGGCTACGCTGCGGGTGGGGGGTGCGCGCAGCCGCGCCGCCTCCCTGCGCGCAGCCACCAGCAGAGGCTGCTGCCAGCACGCGCCGGGGCTGCGCGGGGCGGGGCTGCGCGGGGCGGGGCTGCGCGGGGCGGGGCTGCGCGGGGCGGGGCGGGGCTCCGCCGCCCGGCCCGGCCCGGCCCGGCCCGGCCCGGCCCGTGGCTGTGGTGGCTGCCGGGGCCGGGGGGAGCTTTGCGGGCCGGGCTCACCCGCGGTGCCTGCGAGAGCCTGAAGCGCGTACGCAGACGCGCGCAAAAGCTGATCCACGCCGTTTCGGAGGCGGACGTTACCTGCTATGGAAAAGGTCTCTAAAAAACTCCCGGTGGAATGTGGCTTGTAGAGAGAGCTGTTGGGCTAACTTCAGGAACTCGGAGCATTTTTCTCCTACATGCCTTCCGTCTGCACTTTCTGCAGCAGTGCTTGGTCTAAAGCAAAACCTTTACTTTGTCAGTTTGTTTCGTATGTGCAAGCGTGCAATAACTCAGGGGACTCGAAGTCAGACGTATATAAATCTCTCTGAAGGGCAGGGGAGCTATGCAGAGAACCGAGTGTTCGCAAGATCAAGATTAAAAGGCAATGAATTAGTGTGTTTCTGCCATGGGGCATTAAAAACACTGTATACATTAACAGGGATCTCAATATTTTTTGTGATAGTACGCTACTCTTTAAAGAACCAGAGCACCATAGGTGTCAGTGATTATTTTGTGTAGACAAACAAGAGCTCTGTTTTTTCCCCAGGAGTGCATGGAGTTTAATCAGCAAGATTTAGATCTTGGACTTGTTCTCTCAGCAGAGTAGTAAATCATTCCTAAATCTTAAGGAGATGCTCCACAAATTCTGCTGACTATCAGTGTAAAGCTTCACATCCAACAACACTGATTTATTTAAGTATAAGTCTCGTGCCTTTTGAGAACATACCATCTGCTTAAATTGTGTTTACTGCATGGAAGAAGTCAGCATTTTACTGGTGAACTACAGAAAAATGATAGCCTGACTTACTCTTTAAGTGCCACCTGTTTAGGAATAATTTGTTAATTGCTACTTCGAGGCTGATTCTTGTGTTCTTCAAATGAATAGGTTTAGTTAATATCATGTACTAATTTACTGAACAGCTACTCACTCTAATGCCACAATAATAGCATGTAAATACCTGCTGCAGTTACTCCAGTCTGCTTGCAGGGTTCAGCTCTGGAGAAGAGGCAGGGAGAAATATGTGGGATAGAGAGGAGGTCATAGTCTTCGCTGGTGCAAAGTCACGTTATTCATTCGTGTCAAGAGATTGTAGTTTGTAAATCTACCACCCACTTGCTCGGTGTTGGAAGCCTTTCTGCGAAGGAGCTCTGGTGAGGTGTAGTCCTGGCTTCCCGCAAAGAGGGTTCGCCGGAGTCAGCCTACGACTGCAGTGCTGGCGTTTGCGTAACTGCTCTTCTGAAGCGTGTAACATCTACGTTTTAGTCTAATTACAGTCCTAACAGCTGGCCCATGCTGAAAATGATTGAAAATTTTTCTTAGTGAGACAAGGGGAGTTTAATTTTTTTGGTAAAGTAATTCTGCATATTTTATTACTATACCCAGTTTGAACATGAAATATGTATCTGACACTCTAGCAGACTACATATATGTGTGTATGTGCTTTTGGTAATGTTATTTACTTAGTATACATGGAAAATTGTTAACTTTGAATGCGAGACTTCAAAGTGAAGCCAGGCACATGATTGAAAATCGAAGGTACTGTGTTGGGTGTACACCGTTCTCGCTGTGGTCAGCTGGAGCTGTAAGTGCTCAGTTGGTGAAAGGTATTTGCTTCAGACCTACGTACTGCTGCTGCAGGCTGGATTTCTGTCTGTGAAAAACTTTATGCAATTGTAGCGAGTGCTTTTATTGGTAAATATTTAGTTGCTCTGAATAGTTTTTCTCTTCACAGCATGTACTACCATACACACCAGTAACACAAGCACTGCATAGTGATACCTCCCAGTTTAGTGCACGACACTTAAATTAACACACGTAAGAAACTTTATATTCTAGCAATGCACAAGAAAAGGTATAATTAATCACTTTACCATAGGAAATAGATTTGTTAACATACAAAAGTATGTAAACAAATGTATACCAACAAGTACAGTATGTAAACAAGTACATAGAGCACAGTACATACAGGAGAGTAATGGCTGCAATATTTGTCATTGATTTCCCAGTTGCTAGTAGGTCTATGATGGTAACACATTTGACTACAACAAGGACAACTGTGAGAGAAAACCTTTTGTTTTATGGCTCTCCCCTTCTATGCAAAACGTACTGCCGGGAAACAGGAAAGAGACTCCTGCTGTGAAGGGGCAGCGGCCACTACAGAGCATGTGGGCATTTTGTGTATGATATTCCGGGAATTAACATGAGTGGACACCATGTTGCTAAGAGAAGCTACTTCTAGTGAGATAACTATTTACAGGAGTACTGCAGCTTTGGCTATCATTAAATCCAGGTGCACATAAACTGGATGCATGAGCTGTAGTCACTTGGGTGATCTCACGAGTGGGTTTGTTTTTTTTTTTTTGTTTATCTGGGGGGGGGGGGGGCTGGGTTGTTGCTCACTTATGACTGGTGACCAGGTGCCCATTCACATCTTGGGAGTGAACTGCTGGGATTGCTCTAGTCTGTTGTAGCTGCTAGATCCTTCTCAATTTGACATACTCTTTTTTTTTTTTTTTTTTTTTTGTTTGTTTTAAATGTGTCCGCTAGGCATTGCTAACAGACGTCTGTGGGTGGCTAGCTTTGTTCCTGGGCTTCCCTGGTCATGTTTTCGCTCTGGCTGCTCCTCATGCTTGTAGTGCCTTAGAGCTGGCATCTCATGGCTCTCTTTGCCTGTTTGCACTCTCCAGGCTTTGACTTCCAGGCTCCCCGCCACCCCCACCCCCTGTGCATTGCGGGATATTAACTGAGTACAAGCATCACATCGCTGATGCATATCAAATCTGGAACGATGGTCAAACACTCTACCCACTTGTGTCTGCGTGTTTCTTGGAGGTTTTGGATTTCTTAGGGTTTAGCATTGAGCCCCCAGGTCCAAAGCAGGAAGTCGTATTGCTTTTCCATTTCAGCTTACTGGTTTTCAGCCTCCTACTCCACTTGTGGTTAGGAATAACCAAAACCAGTTCTTACAGTCCTGAAATACCTCTTCCTTAACATCTTCTTTTACAACGAAAGCAATACTAAGGCATGAGTCTCTTCCCGTGTCTGGTCCAATTTACAGTAGGCAAGGCTGGTGCCCTTGGTGTTTGTATTTGGTAGCCAATAGATGTGGCAATGTGCCAGACCTACTTTTACCACCATAAACAAAGATGTCCAGGATATATCTTGGTAGTATTGACTCAGCTGGTGCTAATGGATTTTGACCTCTTTGCTGTGCCCTTTTTTCTCAGCATTTTTGAATTGGTGTACATCCTCTGATTTTTTTTTTTTTTTTTTTCTCTTTTTTGCTAAGGCAGCTGATCTAGTCTTTACTAGTTTCTACAGGTACAGTGCCTTTTTGGAGGGTTCCTGCATTCAGCAGCTCTCCTAAAGCACGAAAAGCTCTGCATTTTAGCCTCTTTTTGCTTGGCTCTACCTTGTTTTCTAGGTGTTCTTGTCTTTGAAACTTAACCGATGTGTTCAGCCAGAGCACTGCGTGACCCACAGTGACTGTTCCTCCTCAGGGTATTAGATGAAGGAGTTGCGGTGTTGTATTGCATTCAAATCAGTGTCTTGCTCTGCCCCGGTGCCCAGCGGTGGGTGATACTCCTGTGAGTCATCTACTATAAATGCCAGATGATAGCATCTTTTGCTTCATGATGTTCTTATTGGCAGCGTCGCGCATCACCAGCACTCGGTCACATTTCTCCCGTCTAATATTGCTGCTCATCACAATTGCAGTGATCACGTTGCAGCTGGCTCCGCAACCCAGCTGGAATCTAACTAGTTGTTTGATCCAGCGGCACAGTTGCAGATACAGCTGATAGTTTTCTTGTATGGTATTTGTACACAGGCAGTCTTTGCTTAAGTTGCATGTCATATATTCTCCTCTTATAGGGGATTTTTCTGTCCTCAATCACTGCCCGTACAACTACAGGAACTACTCACTTACCCCCCTCCCCGGGATTACTGCAGCATTAGTATATAAAGCAGTGCTGTTTCCCACAGTTGTCCATAGCCTGTGCATTTTTTTTTTTTTTTCTTTCAGCCTTTCCTGATGCTTTCCAGATCCTGTGCACAGGATCAGGGTGCCAGCAATCTCAGTTAGTCTGTCTTTGTTCTGCCCTCTAAATTCTCCAAATGTGTCTCTATGTACTTAATCTTCACTAGAACTTATCATCGTTTTGATCCTTTCCCTGTGTAATTCAGCCGCCTGTGTTGTTTGCAGATATTTACTTTGGGTTAAATTTGTTTCCTTCTATTGATCATTCTACAAATGCTCTTGCCCTAAATAATGATTTTTGTCTCTCTCAACTGGAAGTGGATGGCCGCATTCTTAGTTACCTAATGCAAGCATCTATTCCTTCTTAATGTCTCATGGCATCAGGCTGATTATTTTTTTTTTTCTACGGTATCATTTTATTCGAGGTCACAGAACTCACTGTATGCAATTTACAATTTTTTCCAATATTTCCAGCATTTTAAACATAATCTTCTCATTCACTTTTTGTCTTTATACTCTTCACTGTTAGGCTGGGGGAATGATGGGACAATGAAGTAGTAAAGCTTTTAAAAATTTGTACAAATTCAGGTCTTGCTCCTATGACTGTGCAATGCATTTTGTCTGAAAATCTAACTTTTTTGGTAGTATGAATCCCTTCATGTTGCCAATACTTTCTGTTTCTAAAAACTACATGTGTCTTTGTTTTTCCAACTATCCCACTAGGCTGGTTGCTGCCATGTTTTTGGTATGTTGGGTGCTGATTATTGATGCTAGAGGATTCTGTTTCTAAAGTGAAACTTTTAAAAAATAAGAAGTAGCCTGCTACTTTCATCAATGCAAAATGCTACATAATACCTCTTTAACTTTCTGAACTTGGGGGCAGTTTTAGTAAAGTCAATGGGAATCAACTGCTCTTCATCTCCTGGCCTGCGGGTGCGCGGGGGTGCCCTACGTACTGGGTACGCCCAGGATGGCCCGGTGCGGGGATGCTGCGGTGATTTGGCGCAGGGCAGTCCAGGTCTGCGTGACCCACGGTGAATCACGCTGACGCAGACCTGGCTGTGGCAGAGCTACTCAGGTGTCTTTGGACTATGTTTCCCGGTGCTCCGAGTCCTACGGGGGTAAATTTGGTACGGTGCAAACTAGTCTGCGTTGGTCTCGTGGTAACAGCTCAAGCAGGAGAGCGGTGTTTGAACCACCAGCCTGACCTCAGAGCCCTGCCAGAGCCTCACAGGCTCCACGTAGCACCAGGTACAGTGTTTCTCTGTCTGTAGCACAGTTAATCCATTGAATCTGGTTAAACCACCCATGGATAATTGAGAGTTGAGAGTGCTTGTGTGTCCTGAAACTTAAGCATGCAATTGAGCGCTTTGATGAATCGGGGCACTAATGATTACCCGAGGTGCAAACCAGTGGGGAACTGGAACCAGGATTCCTGGCACTTCAGTGGGAACGTGGAGAAAACAAAGCAAGTAACCAGCTTTAAAGCTGATTTACAGAAGCAGGTGTGCTAATCCTGCAACCCCCTTACTCACGTAGTTAGCTTGGGAAGACCAAAAATACTAATACTACTCCTGTCTTTTCTGCAAACTTGTCCCTCCTTAAATTTTTAACTTTGAAGCCTGTCTCATTTTTATCTGTTTTGAACACAAGACTTCATGGCCCTTCATCTCTTGTTTTAATTTGTTCTGATACTGATGCCATGTCTCCCCTGAAGTCCTTTTGCTCATGTGCCCTGTCAGTAGAACAGAGAAAATGCCACCTCCGTACCTTCTGATGTTGAAAGTTTATTTATGCTAGCTCTTTGCAACTGAAAAGTGCTGATTATTATTATTACGGTGTTATTTTACTGTGGGTCTCCTCAAAGTTTTTAACTTTTCCAAATTATTTCCAAACTTGCATTTCTCCTGCATTTGCCAAATCTTGAGACTCATTCCAGATTCAGAGCCAATAACATTATCGCTGTTAGTCAGAACTTGCTTGGAAAGGGGATTTCTTCCATATTGGCCTACGCTCCGTCATGGCATCGAACTCTTGGAAGGTCTTGGCCCCTTTTCTGAGCACTGTGTCAAACACATTCATGCCAAAGAAGGAAAAGTAATTGGCTAAAACCAAGTGATCCTAATATCTTTTTAAAAAGTCATTATGTTAATTTTCCTTGAGGGACTTCTCATTGGATTGTTCTGTAACTTAATTTAAAACAAAAAAAGTAATCTTGGTTCAAAAGCTCCCTCACTGGTTATGGAGGGGTTGGTACTTCGCTTATAATGAATTTATCTTTTTTCTTTTTTGTGCGCCAGAAGGCAATCAGTATTTTTATAAATTAAAGACAAATGAGGAAAATGCAAATATTCCCTTGTGCTGGAGGGATGTCTTTCCGGGGAGAAACCAGGCCAGGAGTGGCTTTCAAACTTCTAAATCTGTTTTATGTGGTGTATAAGAGATTGCTGTCATCACCCAGATGCAGGAAATACCAGTGCTGGGCTTAAGGGGGACAAAGTAAACTCGACAATGGACTGAAAAGAAAAATAAACAATCGACCAACCATTTTTATAGCTTGTTTTTTCTCTTGCTTTAACAGTAACATTCACCTTCATTTACCAGAGTTCTGTGAAACATCTGTATCAAGCCTTAAACTTGCTTGACCTTAGTTTAGGTTCAAGGTTCAATACATTCCATGTGCATGGATGATTTTACAAATCCACGAGAGCTCTGACTCTATGCAAACCTTTTTCCCTGTCCCAGATTTGGCCTCCTTCTCGCTAAATAAATCCAAGGACAACTTTCTCTCTCTGTCTTTCTTTCTCCGAAGATTGCTGCAGGGGTGCCCTTGGGGCCTGCAGGGTGTTACAGGGCTTAGGAATAAAGAGGGAAAGTTGCCTTCGAGGACGAAGTCAACCTACCATAACAACTGCCCCAGATGGAGTCTTTTATAACTTGAAGAATTGAATTTAAAGGCTTCATTTTGCTAAATCTTCCAAAACAAATGGTTCAGCATTTGTACAATTGTTAAATCTGTACTTCTTATCTCATTTGTAAAATTGGGACATATCTCTAAATGGCTCTGAGCAAGTCTCCAAGCTGAACAATTTCTCTCCTCCAGCTGCCTAGCTATATTTCTTCCCAGGGCTCCTCCGGGTTACTTTAAAACTGAATAACAAATAGTTGCATGTATAGGGTACAAAATTTAGGTCTTAAAGAACCCTGTGGCAGCCAAACCAGGAGGCTGGAAACAGAAATTAAGTGTTACGAATTTGTTACAGCTTCCCAACACAAGTAACATTGATAACATTATCACTTAAATCTATTTAAAAGTAACTTCTGTATGCAATAGCGTACAAGCTCAATCGGTATCTAAAGTGATATCTTTTACAGCTATTATCTGAACGCAGATGGAGTTTGGGGAAAGAAGGATGAGAAAACACGCCTTGTTTTCGGTGGCTTGTACAGTCTCTGGGCTGGATCGCCCCTGTAGCGTGAGACACCCCACCCTGCTCGGGGTCCTGCGTCACGGTGGTTTTCCACCTGAGGAAGGTCTGCACGTACTCAGCTGGAGGGCTGTTCTTACGTGATCAGGCAGGTCACCGTGCACAGGGCGAAGCACTCCTTTCCCCTGGGATGGCGCGGGATATTTCCTCTCATTAATTCCAGCCAGTCCTGCGGCCGAGCGGTGCCGCGGGAATGGAAGTGCGGAGATTGGAGCCAGCCTTCTGCTCTGGTGGCAGCAAAACACGATCTGGTTGCAAAAAAAGGGACCCATCTTGGACACTTTCTTAACCTATCACTTTCTCTCTAATCTGTGCTTTAAGAATACGAATAGCAACAGTGTCATGCATTTTCTTTTTTTTTTTTTCCGGTGTGCTGCTATCCATAGGTTTAAAGGCACCGTACAGACAGGCAGCCAGCATTATCCTAGCTCAGGCGGCTGCAGTAACTTTGGGTGTGGAGGAATGTTTTTTTTTTCTGACCACATATAGGCATCTATGTGGTGTCTGAGTTAATCCTCCAGGCTTCTTTCAGAGTTGGTAGAGAGAGGTTGGCAATTCTAGCTCATGATTCCTCTCTTCCCAATATGGATGTCTACATCAAGTGGATAGTGTTCCTGTGCCTATTCCTCTCCATTGATTACTGTGTCCAGTTCTGGGCTCCCCAGTTCAAGAGAGATGAGGAACTACTGGAGAGAGTCCAGCGGAGGGCTATGAAGATGATTAGGGGACTGGAGCATCTCTCCTATGGGGGAAGGCTGAGGGAGCTGGGGCTGTTCAGCCTGAGGAAGAGGAGACTGAGAGGGGACCTCATCAATGCTTATAAATATCTCAAGGGCGGGTGTCAAGAGGATGGGGCCAGACTCTTCTCAGTGGTGCCCAGCGACAGGACAAGGGGCAACGGGCACAAACTGGGACACGGGAAGTTCCGCCTGAACATGAGGAAAAACTTCTTCACTGTGAGGGTGCCAGAGCCCTGGCACAGGCTGCCCAGGGAGGGTGTGGAGTCTCCTTCTCTGGAGATATTCAAAACCCGCCTGGACGCAGTCCTGTGCAGCCTGCTCTAGGTGACCCTGCTCTGGCAGGGGGGTTGGACTAGGTGATCTCCAGAGGTCCCTTCCAACCCCCACCATTCTGTGATTCCATGATTATGGAGGAAGTCTGGGATGACTGGCTGAGATGGAGGTGCTGAGGATGCTTAAAGTCAAATTGATTATGTGTGCACGTCATACGATGCAGAAGCCTCCCAGATTGGCATGGGTGGGCAGATTTCTGTCTGGAAGGGGCATATTGACATCAGCAGAGTTTTGTGTGTGGATTAGTTAGTCCTGCTGAAAGACATGGCTGATCAGCTCAAGAGCAATGTTGTGCTGATAGTACTTCCACAGTGTGAGCTAGTATCTCTGCCCAGCTCTGCATCGTGCCGTGTAAACGGGCGTGTTCCCTCAGAATCAGCTCGGATATTTTGTGTGGCACAGCAGAATCGTGCCTTAGCCCACACATAACTTTTTGAGGTAACAGACTTAGAATTTAGTTCGTGATTTTACATACCTATAAGCATGTTGTTAAATTGAAGGCTTTGCTCTCCAGAGGGCAAGAGTTTTGTTGAAGAAGCACGTAAGGCACTGGTATTTGTTCTTCTTACCCCTGAGTGGAAAATGCCTCTTTGCAGGCTGACAGGAGACAATTCTCCTTCTGTAATGGTTTTGATGTCATCAGATGCAGGCCTTATTTATCAACACACCTCTGGGAAACTATAGATCCCTCCTGCCCTTTCATCCCCCGACAATGAGTTCAATTTTTGCCTTGAAGTAAATAAACTTTTAAAACAACTAGGGTTTATGGAAGAGGGTTCATGGAGCTGTGATAAAGCACTTCAGGCTGTAACTTACACTTGTTTCTGAGGCTTCACTTTTATTGCTTTAAAAAATTCTCATATGATCTCATTTTAGAATTGGGTACTTCAAAGGTTGTTCAATCCATGTTCCTTCGAGGCTGCCTATGCAGCCCTATAATTTTTTTCCCATGTTCTGTTCTCTCTCTTTTTTTTTTTTTTTTCTTCCTTTCATCCTTATTAACTGGAAAACACCAAAGGGATTTTCACACACCAAAACGACTGGTCTTGCAATATTCTAGCCATGCTTCTTTAAAAGTTACTGTAAAATCACAGTCCATGGTGGATATGCGTTTTCACGTTCATGCTCTATCAGCGAGTGCCTGAACTAGTCTTGCTACCCAGGCTCGCTTACGGTAGATCTGCAGGTAGAACTGTTCTGGTAAAGCCCTCCAAAAGGGATTTGATTTAAATTAGAAATAATTGCTTTACCAACTATGATTTATCACACAATTAAAGCCTTCCATCAAAAAGCACAAGCTATACAGGCTTTGTGAAAAGGGATGAAGGAAAGAAGGGATCTTTGCCAGCACATATGTAGTCTGATTTTCTTTGCTTCCTCCTCCCTGCCCCCCAAATATGGAGTCATATCCAGTAGTGAAATGGACTTGACCTCTCTTGAAATTGGGATCTTCACCACTGTGGGGTTCGACTGCTTGAGTCGCGCGTTCTCTGTCTGGAAGTTGTGATGGCCTTACGAACGTTGCCCTATCAACTCCTGCAAAATGGATTTCGTTGTCAGTCACGTCATGTGCGTGAACAGAAGAGCTGATCTGGAATTGTAAAACTCCCTAAAGACTGCATTGAGGATGGAACTGAAATAATTCCATAATTCTCCCCTGAACTCTGTCACACAAACGCCCTCCATAAAATCCATAAAATATTTTTTTCACTGCGGTTTCAATTTCTTTTCCCTTTTCTTTTTTCAGTAAGAAAATAGGAGAATGGGAATGAGGTTGCCAGAGAAAGCCATTAAGAAAAGCAGATAGAACTGTCTTGAAAAAACAAGTACATTCCTTAAGTTTCTTGTTAGTGTGAAGGACCATAATGACTGAATTTTTTTTTTCTTTTCCTTTCCAAAGTGATTCATTTGCTCCCTTGTACACCTAGGATTGAAATATGTACAGAAAAATGTAGAGTCTACTTAAAGAGCTAAGCATTGGTGCTAGAAGCAAGACAACCTGTGAATACTTCTCACACACAGTTGGAATGAAATAAGCTTTCAAGGTATTGATCTTTGCTCTTTCATGTCTGTTACAGCCTAGGTAATGCCCAGTAAAATTTTTCCACGTTAAAATAGAAGATGCAGCCTGTATCTCCACATATGTTTTTTGTTATTCGTGAAGTGACACCAGGAGAGATCCTTGTATTTTAGATTGGTTGGTTAGCCCAGCTGTTCTTTCATGAGTAGGGATATTTCGCTGCTTCTTTTCTTACCATTGCCTGCATAAAGGAGCTGACTTCTTAGGTCTACAGCCCAGCCAAGACAATACCAAAGATGTTGATGTAGGATCAAAGTGCCTTGGAGAAGGACCTCATTTTTTTTAAACAGCGTAACAACAAAAAGTTCATTAGACATTGTGTCCTACAGCCACATGCCTGCTATGAAGTAACACAAACATGCATAAAATAAACTGTTATGTATGTAAATGCCAAATGAATGGTCCAAGATGAGAGGCTTCTTCACGCGATACCAAGGCGGTATGTGAGAAAGGAGAACATGAGGGGAGAAGGAGGGAAGTGTAGCACAGGAGTCTGCTAGAGGAGATAGTGTTCCTTGGAAGGAGACTCACGATAGTCCCTTTTGTTCTTGATGCTCTTCAAACATTTTTTGTTCTGCAGAATTATGCAAAGAATCGTATTATTTGGATGATCCAGCCAAAATGGGTGTTAAGCATTTTCTTTGCCCATTTTCACAGGAGAAGATAATAGAACCTGTTTATAATTACCATTAACTGTCCTGAAAGAAAATCTAGTGGTATTAATATTCAAAAAACTATTTGTAGCATTGATAAATGCAAAAGCATTAGTCACTATCTGAAACTGTTCATATAAATAGCGCTCTCTGCGAAGAAAACCTAGCCTCACCTATAAAAATATTGGATGATATGTCATGCAAAATTATGACAGCTAGAGTATACAGACCTAATGGCCTTCATATTGCTAGCATATACTTGGAAAGAAGTATCCTGCAGTAACACGGCTCTCTGAGAAGAACTCCTGACCCTCCTCAGGTGCCCGATGGGAGGCAGACGGTGCACCGAGACGATCTGTCAAGCGCTTAGGGTGAAAGTGGCTTTCAAAAAGTGCTCCGCCATTCCAGACACTGAAGCCCACACTTGCAATCCCTTTATTGGATGCAGTCACTGGTATTACTAACCTGTGAAATCTGCTTTCGTGGGAATTCTGCCACCTCAATTATGCCTTTATTTTGTGATTATGTTACCCTTATAGCAGAGGTACTGTGAAGTACAGGTAGTATCTGACCAGTAGTACATCTGGTCAGTTGATACAAGACATCAATAGCATGTTTGCTGTACAGGCGGATGGATGGCAATAAGGTTAGTGATTCTGTATGCAAAGATCGTGGCTCTTCAGGTTTTTTGCGTAGTGGGTTATAGTACCTATATTATCAGGGAATGTTAACGCTTATGTTCTAATTACTTTCAAAATAAGGGTATTTTTGCACTGTCCTGGTACAAATCTGTGACCTTCTGTTCCTGCAAAGGGGTGACAAAGGAATTATGTATTCATATGCTTGCTAGATCATCAAAACAGCTTATATATTAAATCCTCTTTTTAGAAACTGAGGCAATTATATGTTGAGACAGCTTTTTAGTTTTTTTAAAATTCTATTTTAAGTTCTCATACAAAGAATTCGTTATTCATAACTCTCTGCACCCTAGTTCAAAATGAGATAAATTATATTAATTAAAAATGCAAAAAGCCAGATCAGTCTATGCAGTCCAGTCCCAAAATAATGATCTTGTAGTTAAGCAGTACATTGTAACTATAAATATATATATATATTTATTTATTTCCTGGCTTTGCCACCAACTTTGCATGACTTGGGATAGATCATATAAGCTAGGATTTTTCAGATGAAACTACAGGTAGAAAATACTTAGTTCCTTGCAGTTAATTATGATTTTGGGCATCTTTAAGCTTTGTTTAAAAAAAAAAAAAAAAAAAAAAGTCTTTACATGTGTGTTCTTTAGCCTCTTTTGTCTATAATTTTGGCACAGTATTACATCCTCGTGTCAGAGAGAATACTGAGAGAAGAATGAACAAAATAATGTGTATGTGTCTGACCTTTCCTTATTTACTTACTTTTTAAGATAAATATTCCCTAAAGGGATATGATTGGAAGAGGGTGTGTGCAGCATGAGTCGAAAATGAAGCCTTTTAAAGTATTTCTGATTGGACACCTAAAAACTGGAGGTGCTCAGTATCACCACTTGCTCTTGAAAATCTCAGCCAAGATTTTTTCATTTTTCCCAGAAGAGCTATGGCCAGGATGGCTGAGGCTTGAAAGCTGTGTATTTACATAAGCGCAAGTTACAAATCTGTGGTTTTTAGAGATGTTTGAATTTCACCGCTTTACACTTGCAGCATGTTATAAGTTGCTGCGAGTTGTTCGCAGATTGTGAATGTACAGCCTACGGAGAATTACTCCTTACTTCGCCTCCTTTTTAGGAAAAGTAATATTTTTTTGCACGTGTGTTCGTTTTTAATATTCTTGTTTGTAGTTATGGATTGGTCACTGCCAGAGATTTGTGGCTAGTCACTGGCTGGGAATTGTTTCATTCTGATGTACTCCCTCCTTAACGGAGGTGATATCCATCAGCCAGAAAGACTGCTTTTTTTACTGCGATGTAGCAGTCTTCTGAGAAGAGTTCTGGGGAGTTTTGTGTTGCTCAGACGTACTTGCAGCCCTTTCGGAGGGACAGAAAGGTCCATTTGCACACTCTCACCTACCCCACAGATTTGCATGCAGGTGCGCACACAGACAGGCACGCTCACGCCTGGAGTGCAGGGCTCTCCTCCGTGCCTGCCGAGCAGATCTCTCTGCTGTGTATCTGCTCCTGGGAGGATTTCCCATAGTTTGCCTGTGCATTTGCCTAACCATGAGTGCTGCTCGATTGATTCTGGAAAGCAGACTCGCCCCCCTGCCCAACCACTGGTAGCAGGTTGCTTTGCAGCAGCTGCGTTAGTTGAGAGCAGAGTGGCAGCCCACCTCAGATGATGTCCCCGGCTTGTCAGGTGGCAGCGGAGCAATGACTGCATTTGTGTCCCTTTACTTCTGCCTCCCAAATCTCTCATTCCTTTTTTAATTTGAGGTAGGGCTTGAAGTCTGTTCAGATGGCAGCACACAAGCTGTACCTGTCTGGGTTTGTTGCAGAGCCCTGGGTCCAACCCTAGACTGCTTTGGCTTGGGAGTGCTCCAGAGGGACCAGCAGCTGAGCAGCCTCCCCACAAGTGCCTTGGGCTGTTTAACCCTCCAACAGAGACCACCAGGAAAGCTGGTGGAGGCTGGGGGCTCCCCAGGGACTGGGACCACATGGGACTCCCTGGGGTGTCAGGGCAGGACCTCGCAGGCAGGACCCGTCCCACCACCCCAGCCAGGGAGCAGCCCCAGCCCCGGGCATTGGCACCTCCCTGCCTACCCTGGGGCTCCTCTGAGGTGTTGCTGTTTGAGCTGCCGTTCCGGGGTACGGAGAGAGAGGCAGACTTCTGTTTCTCTCTTGCACGCATCAAATGTATTTGCAGGGCCCCGTTAGTGCTGGGGGCTGGAGGAGCGCCTCTGGCCCTCACGAATGCCTCTGGGGCACTCTCGCTTTCGGCCGAGTTGCGGGGAAGGCAGGGATCACCGCTTTTGTGCTCAGAGCAGGCATATATTTGCAAAAAAAAACCCTTTGAAGACCTGTGTTGGATTCTCATCAAAGTTAGCCCCTCTCTTGGGTCCAGTCCTTTAATGGTCGAGAAGCTTGACCCAAGGGTTGCGGACACATCCAGGGCAGAGGGGGATGCCAGAGCCAAGCTGGGGGGTCTGCGGGAGGGCGGGGGGATCAGCACAAAATGGTTTGGGTTTTTTTGTTTTGTTTTGGATGTCGGCCAAGCAGTTTGTGGGCCGTCCTGTGCTCTTTCCAAGTCAGATACCTGAATTGCCAGGGCAGACGGTCCTCAGCCTTCGCTCCGGCGCTAGCTGGAAGGAGTCCTTCGGTGCCACGGGGGACTCTGTGCCGCTGGTGTGTGTAACGGGGGGAGAGGAGGGGGCTTTGGCCCTGAGCCTGACTGCCCCACGCCTCGCTCGCCCCTCCTGGGGCGGCTCCTGATTTCGGAGCCCTGGGGAGGGCCCTGCCTGCAGCAGGGCATCGTTTGTTGGTGATACCTGCACCGCACATGTCCCGTGATTACTGATGTCGCTTCAAGTACTCCAGGAGAATGAGGCTAAAATACCTGCCCCCTCCCAAAGGCTTTCATTAACTTTTGTGAATTGTTCTTCTGGTCCATAGTTTTAACTGTTTTGGTAAGATGAAAGCCTCCGCTCTGACAGAAAAACCTCCAGAAGGAGCTGGTTGTAATGAGTAAGTGGGCCACCGAAATACAGAAACTCTTGTTTTACTGTCTGCAGCTTCTCTGTGTGTTTCTTTTTTTCTGAGTAACTAGTTAGTTCAAGCAAATCCTTGCTTACTGCTTTACTTGCATACTGCCCCTTTAAAGTCCAATTCCACTGTGCTATATTCAATGCAAATAGTAAGGATAATTTGGAAACAGCTTTTTAACCTGGTTCCAAAACTCAAAATCTTTTATTTTAATGAAGGTATTTTAACAGTAGGATGACTCCATCTTTGTATTCCTAAAAACATATGGATAAACCTAAATCCAAATGAAACTTACCTGAAATAGGTTGTTGTGCTGCTGTTAGTAAAACTTATATGACGGTGAGAAACTAAGTGTCTGAAGGTAAGGTGTATGTATTGGAGATTGCCAATAGCTTTGCACGTACAAAGTTTAAAGTGCTGCAAATCAGCCTGCCCTTGATTTGTCAGGGCTGAAAGGAACAGTTTTTAGTTTTTAATGTCTAAGACTCTCTAGTGCTGAGTACTGCCGGAGGGGAAGTGCAGGCTGCCAGTGTTCTCAGCAGAGATTTGTTACCCCAGAGGATTTTATCTTATACTAAGAACAGTGAATGTTGAAGGTTTGATTCAGGATTTTTTTGGTCATTTTGAAAAGAGAGAAGTTCCCAATAAAAAAAAAAATCTTTAAAAATTGTAATTAAAAATTGGTGAGAGTTAATAATTAATGGCTTGTAGCTGATTTATTAATGGCCTCATTTTTCTGTGTAATGAAAGTCTTAAGCTGTCTTGTATGTTACCTATAAAGCAAAAAAAAAGTAAAAAGCAAGATTGGCCTTAATTTAAAATTATTTTACATATACAGAATTGCAGAGTTTTATCCATAAAATGTATAAAGTTGGTTTGCAGAGTTCTGGTTTAGGGATTATTTTATATAATAAACCAGAAGGAAAATTTGGGCTGGCAGAATTTTCAAAGCTTGTGTTAAAGCCCCTAACTGCTTCTGGTATGAAAGTCAACTAAGCAGCCTTGTGTTGTTGTTTCCCCCAGGATATCTTTTATGCTTTCTTTTTTTTTCTTCCTTCCCTTTGGAAATCCAAGTGTTTATTTGCATGCAAGGTAGGTGAATTCTTTTATCTATTTGTGTATCGTAAACCAAAGCAATTAGCATACTGCAGTTACAGTACACTTAAAAAACAAAACAACCCTTCAAAACCTTCAGTCAATATTATTCCTGGAGGGAAAACTCTTAATTAAATTGTATGCAAACTACAACAATAGGCAAAGTTGTTTGGTGTTTAAGAATAACTGTTGGGGGCGGGGGGAAGAGTGAAAAAAGTAAGTGTAGCAGAAAGCTTTGCATGCTATTAACCCAAGGATAGAAATGAGGTCAGCCTTTGAAGGGACAGACAACACGCTTATCTGCCAACATTGGAAAGTCCCAAAAGATTAGCTTATTTGCCAGATGTTACTGGGAGTTCATCATTGACACCCTCTGCTTCATGGGCTTCATCTCTCGCCACAGTTGCAGTTGCCTTTTCTGCCCTTTGCAGGCTTCCTGGAGATCTTCTCCAGTGCATAACGCTTGAATTTTTTCCTTGAAGTAGGGTTGTTTTTTTGTTTCACAGCAATAGGCGTGATGAACCATCTTAACTTGTGAAGATGATCTGAAGACTCTTTGTTTTTCTTTCATACACCCACGATAATGCTCTTGGCGTAGGAACCACTGACATGGAGCACAGCGACTTCTACAGCTCTGGGGATGGGGCTGCATTTGTAAAGTGGTTTGTAGAACACAGAGGATCCGCCTCACTTAATACTATTAACCTTTGGGAGATGAGTGAAAATTGAGGCAGACTGTCTGACAGGCTAAGCATCATCCGTTCTTTTTTATCCCTTTGCCTGGAAAATAACTGTAGATACAATTTTAAGCAGACTGTTCTTATGTTATTAGCAACTTGGTAGGGCATCAGATATTGCACTGTGGTGCTGTTAAGTGTGTAACCCACTAAAAATTAGTAGTGAGAGAGAGTGGGTGCTATCAGATCCATGTTAATAATGACTATAAGAGCCTGGAATGGTATTCTCTGCATGTATCTTCTCCTTTAAATCTTTCAAGAGTTTGGTAGTAAATATTGATTTCAGCTAATGGTGGTTTTAACTTCTGTGTGCGCATTCTGTGCCCCAAGGGACTGTGTCCCGAACAGGGAGAAGCCAAGACTTGCTCATAAAGAACAGAGCAAATATGTTTTTCCTTTAAAATGCGAGCTGTTAGTGGTTGTCTCTTGAAGCAAGATTCCTGTCACTTGTGTTACTGCAGTTGTTTTGCAGTTCCCCCACCCCCCTTTGTGCAGAACGATTTGTGAGATGGACAGTGACTTAAGTAAGGGCAGATATTGTCCACACATACATGCATCTGATCAAAGAAGTCTGACTGTTGAAGCTTTTGAGATAGATGGTTAGTGGAGAGTCCTTTTGTAGCAGGTGATTTAAAGCATCTGTTTGAATCCTGCTTTAACAGAGCTTTCCCTTTCCCCTTCCCCTTCCCTTTCTCCTTCCTCTTCCTTCCTTCCATGGACTATCCCAAGACCCTCAGGTCTAACTTAGCCTTCTAACATGAGCACTGAAGTTGAATGCTTGATGATATAGAGCGAGAATATTTGTTCATGTTGAGATAAACATGAAATTCTGATGCTGTTTGACTACCCATAGACACTCGACATACTCCCTAACATTTGACATGTTAAGTCCATAGACCCAGGTACTGGTTTTACTTCAGTAGGTCTGGGTGAGCTGTTGAATTTCCAGCACTGAAAAGCTAGCGGCAAAATTGCGCGTAGGGAAAATGGAGAAGTGATACAGGTGGTGTTTCTGTCTGCCGGTGTGCGAAATGTTCCTTGTCGGATAGTGCCTTTTCCTTGCATTGCTTGACTTTGTGGTTATATTGCTACAGCTTGTGCTGCTGCTGCTGCATGTTCTGTTGAGCAAACCTCTGTGCTGTCAGCGAGGTTACAGTCTGGTCTCTCGTGTCGTTTTCGACTTGTAACTAGGGAGAGCGGGTATTAGGGTTGTTCTGCAAATGCCATCAGTGGGGGACAGTTGCAGAGCTACAAGCCTGGGCCGCTTCCAGGTCAGGCTGTCCCTGTTTGGCCAATCGTAGAGTGCAAAGTAACCACATTATTCCTCAAAGTGTTTTTCCAGAGTTGAAGTAATAGCCATCTTTCCCTATAAAGATCTGATTTCTCCTATAGAATATTTCTGTGCTGAGATAACTTTCATGAACTGTTTTCAAAAGTGCTGGTTTTTGGTGTGGTGTGGGGTTTTTTTGTTTTTGTTTTTTTTTTTTTAATTCTCTCTCCACCTCTGTTCTCCTATTTCCCTTTTTTGTCTTCTGTTGCCGGTGCTTAATAACCCCATGATCTTTTCTGTAAAACAGCAAATCCTTTTGCTCTATACCAGGTAAATCCGTGGTGGGTTTCCTATACTGAAATGGAGAGCCCAACAAGTGTAGAGTAATCATTTAGACTCGTGCATTTTCACTGGACTTGAGACACAGCTCACCCAGTGTAGAGGACAAACTGTGCCCTCTACCAAATACCCTTACCTTGCATGGATGGCATACAGTGTTGGGCTCTCACACTGCTGTTACGTGGGAAGGCAGTAGGTCATCTGCTTTCTATTTTGAGTTTCTTTTGCAGAGGTATCCTTTTACTCCCTTCCTCTTCCTCTGTCCAGTCCTCAGTGGTTTGCAGTCCTCACTTCCACTTTTCCATTTCCACCGGTGGCTCCCTGCCCCCAGGCCCTTTGGGGTGGTTCTTCCCCTTATGTTCCCCCTCCTTAATTCCTGACTTTTTCAAACTTCATTCTTGTCCCCTTTTGAAATTTGTATTTTTGCCCCTTCTGTTTTTTTAGTTAGCTCCAGTTATGCTCGTTCTTTCTTGAGAAGAAAGCAGCTCTGCATAAGTAGAAGAAAGTCAGGAGGCAGCTATTTGGTTTTCCTTGATAACAGAAACTGGATTTTAGCAGCCAAACACTGAGCAGGGGAGCAAAAACTCTTCTCCCTCAGCTATTTGGAGGCAAATGGGTACACCTGGAAGAGCGAGATGGGACAAAACCTTAGGACTGCTGGGGACCCTTCCCAGCACTGGATTTTGTTCAGACAGGCAGTAAGCAAACCCAGTGGCTGTTTAAAAAGAACTGAGGTGTTAGGCAGCATGAAACAAGCGTCTTTTTGGTATTCCATTTGCAAGTGATCCTGAAGCATGCCAGTGGCCAGCGACTTCACAGGTGGCCGGGGGCTAACTACTAGCGAGGCACCCCCCGTGCCACACAGAGGGTGCTGCTGCCGGGCGGCACGGCTGCCAGCCACGGGGAAAGGACCGAAGGCTGCTTGCTGTTCAGGCAATTCACACATCAACCACTTTTTGAGAGCACCAGGCTCTGCCTAAAGATTTATGAGGCTCTCTTCTTTTAAAACAAATGAATAAAGGCCCAAGCTGAGTGTTTTTCCACATATAAATGTCAGAAACGCAATCACAAAAACTTCACTGGAGTACCAGTGAGGGCTCGAGCCCCAGCTCAAATGTGCATCACATTAAAGGCCTTCTTGGGGACTCCAGACACAAATTGCTTTCCAGCATCCAGAACCATTTGGAAATGCTTTAATCCTGAAACGAGGGGGTTTCTAATGGAAATGCTGACAGACCCTTCGTTGTAGCAGCCGAAGCAGGCAGGGCCGTGATAATGAGCCCTGTATGTGGGCATGTGGAAAGCGTGATGCTAGTTTCAGAAAACAAGCACTTCCACCGAACAGCCCCTGCCGACGAAAAACACCATGCACCGTTTCAGCGCGACGATACTTAAAATTGGCTTTGCTCATGCAAGGGCATATTGGGAAGAACCGTAGGCATTAACCCTGCGTGTACTACGCTTCCAAAACCAACAAGTCTTAATAGCGTTTGTAATAACACTGTAATTATCTGTGAATAGTGCTGTACTGAATAGCCACGGCTAGCAATTTAAAATGCTGCATACACCAATGGGGTTCTTTAACATTCACAAGTGCACCATAACCACATCTCCTCTCGCTTTTTAGACATTGTGGCCCTGACCCTAAAAAAATCGGTGATGCTTCATTTATTGCTCATGTCTCTGCATACCGCTGCTAACGCTAGCGACTGTGTATGTTGTATTTGGAAATCTCAGTGACCTTGGTCACACCAGCCTGAAGAAACCTGTCTTGCAAGCATGTGCTCAGGTGATTAATTTCAACAAACAGGTTGCTTATAAGAGTGTAATTACTCACTCGTGCAAATGGCAGGATGGGTGCGCTGACCTGTATTAGACACATTGTAGCGTACACCTCCCCATCGGTTCTTTTTCACTGTTAATCAGAGGACTGAAAACCTTGCAACATTTAGACAGCTTGAGGTTGAAGGCTGAAATGTCACTTTTAAAAGAGGGTTAAAAAGGTCGCGCAGCTGCAAATAATAATAGCCCAATGAAAATCAGATTCTTACTGCAGCCCACTTCAAGAATAACATTGAAACAGGAAACAAGCCTGCTTGATGTTTTTACCAGTAAGGCAATAAGATTACTGCTGAGTTTAAAAAGGGGGGAGAGGGACAGAAAGGAGCGTGCTTTCTTGGTGTTAGTTGTTAGAACTATTTTTCTGATTCAGGAAGGGTGATCGTGGGGCTCTGCAAAATCTCCTTGAGGAGCCTGAGGACGCGGGGTACTTCTCACTGGATGCTGCTGAGAGGGGATGTAGTTTGTTGCTGTGTTCTGAGCGTGGTGTTGTTTCTTTTGTTTGCTTTTTATTTCTTTGTTATGTTCTTGCATTCCTCGCTGTGGGCTTCAGTTTTATTAATTATAATAAAAAATGTTTAGAAGTATCTTAGGCAGAAATCAAGGAACAGAAGAAAATCTTGGCTTCTTGCAGAAATTACTTGTTTCTCTTCCATGTGACGTGGCTTGGAGACGTCTTTCTATATTTCTTCCATATTTTTGTTTATTTTTCTAATTAGAATACCTTAACTTCTAAGCAGAGTGATATTTCAGGAGAATGGCAGGCTACAACAGTGTAGCAGATTTCCTCACTTATATATTCTGCCAATAAGGCTCTTTACATGGTCACAATAGGGCAATAAATGCTGACAGATGTTGTTAACATGTCTATTAAAATTCATCTCCCCTTTCTGCTGCATAACGCACTCATGCTTATTGTTAATAATATCAGAACTAATGCTGACATATCAATATTAGTGCTCGCTTATATTTATAATCCTTGTTTGTTTCTTTGAAGGGGTCACAAAGTTGCAATAAATTAAGCTATTGATAACAGAAGTAAAAAATTCAGGCCCGAGCAATTTTTAACTTTTCAGTCATCATAGATTTGCCTGATGTTCTTCATGCGCGTTAATTATGGCAGTCATATGTAGTACTATGAAAGGTGTACGAGTGTAACTTGAATTTTTAAGATCCCAAAGGTTAATAAGCACCTTCATTCAGATGGAAAGGTTGCTGTGATTTATTTTTATTAGGTGAAGTCAAAATGTTGCCATTGGTTGCGTTATTTCCTTCGTGTGTGCTGAACCACCTGCACGTGCTGCGGAAAAGAGACGTGGGTTGGGTGGCCCGGCAACACACACGAGCTGCGTGAAGTGAACTGTGTGCCAGAGGCCGTGTGCGACTGTCTATATCCTGAACTGAAGGATGGGAGATACATGCCCGCATCTTGAAAAGGATGCCGTGCGAACTGTCCTGTGCACAACCAAAAACCCTCCACTGCTGAGAACTCCCATCCTGCTGCAAACCTGGGGTGCGATCCTGCGCTGCTTGTGCATCCGCAGCTCTTGTGGAGTTCAGCAGGAATGGGGATGCAGGAGGTTCACGCTCACAGCCCACATTTTCAGCCACTTGTTTCTGGTCAACGTTCAAGCATAAAGCTTGAATTGCTGCCATAAGATAGCCAAGCACCGACACCCTCTCAAAAATTGTAGGCAGTAGGAAGCTTCTTTGACTCATTTACTATTGTAAGAGAGTCAACAGTACTACAGTCTCAACCGCAGTGATAGTATCACACGTAAATACAAATTCTGCGTGGTGCAATTTTTCTTGAGGGCATTGTATGATCTGGTAACATGTTATATGGGTCAAGTTATGCTAGACAGTATCCTGGAGGGCACACATGATATAGCCATTCTGGATTATTAGGGTTTTTTTAAGTTTAGCTTGTGCAAATAGTCTGCAACGAGTGATCTCGTGGGAACCAGAAGTTGCTTGTACATTTGGCGTAAATGACTAGACGTTGAATCTGACACCTTTCTAAGTACTGAGAATAAAACCCAAGTCATGTTTTCCTGCAGTCGATCCCCTCACTCAGGATTCTGAGCACCTATTTTGGTGCTCACTCTGTGCTTATCTATCTAGATAACACTGAGAATCATTCAATTGTATCAGAGCATGTACTGATGGATTTAGGGACCAAAGCTCAAGCTCAGGGTGGGGAGGGAAATCTTAGACTTGCAGTACTCCTTAAGAAAACAAACCCCAAATAATTCCTGGTAATGTTTTAAAATTCACTTGGACACTTGGGACCGGAATTGTTACTCTCTTGTTTTCTTTAACTGAGTCTCATCCGTTGTTCTGCTATTGAAAATGCAGTTATCACTCTCCCCCGAGGAGGAGAGAGAGGGGGAGAAGTAACAGAAACCTTTGGCAGTGCTTCAGTTGCAGGAGTAATTGAGATATCAGATAAAGCCTTTCATTATCCACACGTAGCTTTTTTTCTTCTTCTTCTTCTTCCCCCCCCGTGAAAAGATCTTGAGGAAAGACAACATCCTGGGGTCACATCCCATAAATAGAGGTGGATTTAAAAATCAAACTTAGCTGGAGGTTTTGGTTTTGTTTTTGCGGGGGTTTGTTTGTTTAGCCAGTTATCTCTCTGCTGCTTGTTTCTTTCAGACAGGATAGCGTAATTGAGAGCATTTTTTTGCTTCGCCTCTGAAGAGCCTGTCTATGCACAGTCTGGAACCGAAATAACTGAAATTAGAAGTAATTTAACACCTTTAGTTATTTTAGCATAAGCCTTTATGCGAACATACTCTTTCATTTCTGATTATGAGTATCTTATTTCAGTTTAACATAGCTGTAAGTTAAATCAAAACAGGATATGAATAATCTTAAAGAAGTAAATTAGGTACAATTTTAGTTATTTCAGTTCTAGCCTTGTGTAGATAGGTTAGTCTTGAGTTAGGGTCTTTCTTGACACCTGATTGTATTTGGTGCAATAAATCACTTGTCTCGGGCCAGGTGTGGGTAGAGATGTCCACATCAAGAAAATCGGTTGACGCTAATTATCACCTTTAGGGGGTAGTGTCCTTGTGGAGGTTAAAGGGCAAATAAAAATAGAAATTCTTCACTTCCCAAGGCTGCTTCTGGGAGTCAGTGGAGACAGGTAAAGGGTGAAAGGGTGCTCTGCTGCCTTTTTTTGTCGTCTTCTTTTTTTGAGGGGGAGTGGTGTGTGGTTTTTTTGGTTTTTTTGGGGTTTTTTTTGGTCATAAGTAGGAAAATATCATGTCAGACTAATAATATCCACCAGAATGAATTTTAATTAAAATGAAAAAGTTATCCAAAAGTTTAGAGGCTTTTTAAAGAACTTACGGTACTGAAAAGAATTGCTGTAAGTACAGGTCTGGCTGATGTTCAGGTTAACGGTGCGTTTATTGTTTGCAGGGGATGGTGGTGACTCTTCTGAAAATAAAGCTTTTCTAACAACAAGTGTAAATGTGGTAAAGATATTCCTGATAATAGGAAGCAATGAATTGTAGTTTTAAAAAACGACAACAGGGTGGAGTAATTTTAGCACTTGTCCTTCTGCAATTTTTGGTAGCTTTAAAGTCAAATTCTGCTTCTCCACCAAGATGTTTCTCTTTGTTTTATGAAAAACTCACACAAACACAAGTCAGGTATTTGTCTACATGGGGCTGCGGTGAGGCTGAATTTTAAGGGATTTGAGGTATACGGTAAGCAGCAGTCGTATATTCTGCTTTAAAGTGGGTCAGCTATTATATTCTAGTTTGTAATGCCTGTTGTATCAACAGGCTCAAAACATTTCAGAAAGAAGTGACTTAATTGTTTTATGTCCTAGAATGTTACTAAAAAATGTTTTCTGTTCATGCTGGTCAGGGACTCTGCTGTAATAGGGACCCACATTCAGCTGCGTTACTGCGTTCTGAGGGCAAATGTTTCCTCCTGCCAGTTTTATTTGAGACCCGGGAGCTCTCCCTCAGGCTTTAGGTCAAAGTTACAGGACTGGAACGGCTATGGGGAAGCTGCAGTTTTAGGCGAAACTTTGCTTCTCAAGCTCCTGAGGATCCAGTTGACCTTTTAACGGATGGGGATGCACAATTATCTTGTGCGTATAGAGAGCATGTATGTAATGTATTTAAGTTATTAATATCAAACAGTATGGATGAAGAACTTCAAAAAGTGAGTTCTTTCTCAGAAGTAACCTAGACGTCTGGTTTTAATGTTGTTCAGCAGGAACTGAAGGAGGAAAGGTAAAAACCCTTAATTCGAGATATTTCTGAGCAGACACGGTCTTATCTAATAACAACACTGAACATACGCTTTTTTCTGAGGCAGATTTCTGCTGTGAAAGCCTAATTTTTTTTTTTCCTTCCTTCAAAGTAAATATGTGCTCAGGAAGGAGTAATAAGAACTTAGACTGTAGGGAGTCTGCTGAATATTAGCAAATTTAGTACTCCACGGATGAAAACTTTGTTCTGGTCTGTTTTGGGAGTTTGAAATAAAAGCACAAACCGTGACGATTGCATGTTGCATGTATGTGTGAAGTTTAGAACGTATATATTCATAGGTGCCCTTTCTTTCCCCCTCCCCCTTTTAACATGTAGATTTATGAGGAATCAAAGATGAACTTGGAGCAGGAGAGGCCTTTTGTCTGCAGTGCCCCAGGCTGCTCACAGGTGAGTGGAGTCAGCGGTGATATTAATTGAGTCCTCAGCACTAGCTCTGGCTTGTATAATGCCTCCTGATATATTAACATATGTCTAATAATAATATGTGAGTTGGGTTTCGGTTGTTTTTTCTTTAAGTCCTTCCCCCACTCAATTCCCTCCTTATCCCACAAGACATTATTACAAAATATTTAAAGCAAATACAACAGCCAGTCAAAAGTGTGTTGGTAAAAGTGCTTCTCAAGCTGCTTCTGTGCCTTCCCTCATCCCCAAGCCTAATGTTTCAAGCCAGGTATTGCAAATTCTTTTAGTGGTTAGCAAGAGAGGACACTCTAGGCAGGACACATTTGTCTGTCTTCTGCTTAGGTGTGCAATGGAATATATTATGTTTCCTATTGGATGTGGTAGCCCTCCTGATTTTTTTTTTTTTTTTTGTACTTAAATACAATGATATCTTATTAGCTCTTTTTTTTTTTTTTTTAATAAAAAAGAAATCTTTGAGACATCCTCCTACTAAATATTCTCTATAGAAAATGCAGCCTGTAGATAAATTCTGCCCCACAATGTGCATTTGGGATTCCTGTTGACTGGTGGTCTGCTACGTGCCTCTGAGAGTATAATCTGCCCCATAACATTAGATGCTTAATGATCTTAAAGAACCTGAAGTGACAAGGATTTTACCTGCTGAGATTTTAAATTGGGATTTGTGTGGTTTTTTGATGATTTTGTAGTGGTGGAGGAAGTTCCCCCCATGCAGCAATGAGCGAAGTTCCACATGTGGCACTTCCCACCCTAATTTAGTTTAGTGACAAGAGTTTGTGAGCAAAATCTTGCAGCAAAGGCATCTTTTGGGCTTTTGCCACAGGCTTCCTGTATGCATCTGTTTTAAGTGATTTAGCTTCCCCATTTCCCAGAGTCATCCTCTCTTAATGAGGATAATACTTCCCCGCATGAATTGTACTTTGGGAATTTTCGGCTGGCTAATATTTTTATAACCCTTTAGGTTCCTGTGGTGGAACGATGGGTGACTATTACTAGAGCGTAGGTGTTGGTTTCACCAAAAGCTGAAATAAGGGAAGGGAGAAGCTTGAGGTCCGGTTAACAACTGGCTGAGCAGCTTTGCTGTTTCACTAAATGGGAGCCTTTCTACGGGTGTCAGAGTGCATCTTTTGGATTGTCCCTCTGACTGAGGATTTGCCACTTCAGACCTCCATGTGCACTTTCACCAGCCTGTCACGGAGGTAGAATAAAAGTATCTGAATTTTATAGTCAAATTTTATTTACTTTTTTGTTGAATCTTAAAACTAACTTCCACTTAAATCGGTGGACTTGAGTGTTTCCATATCAGCTATTAAATAAATTCCTCCATGGAGGGGAAGCTGATCCAAACAAGCTCATTTAGGTGTTCAGAGACCGGGTTTGGTGTAGGTGTGACTTCATAGAATCATAGAATCGTTTAGGTTGAAAGAGACCTTTAAGATCATCAAGTCCAACCGTTAACCTAACACTGCCAAGTCCACCACTAAACCACATCCCTAAGCTCTGCATCTACATGTCTTTTAAATACCTCCAGGGATGGTGACTCAACCACTTCCCTGGGCAGCCTGTTCCAATGCTTGATAACCCTTTCAGTGAAGAAATGTTTCCTAATATCCAATCTAAGCCTCCCCTGGCGCAACTTGAGGCCGTTTCCTCTTGTCCTGTTGCCTGTTGCTTGGGAGAAGAGACTGACCCCCATCTCTCTACAACCTCCTTTCAGGTAGTTGCAGAGAGCAATAAGGTCTCCCCTCAGCCTCCTTTTCTCCAGGCTAAACAACCCCAGTTCCCTCAGCCGCTCCTCATAGGACTTGTGCTCTAGACCCTTCCCCAGCTTCGCTGCCCTTCTTTGGACACACATCTTAAAAAGCATTTAATTTCCCATTTCAAAACAAGACCTCTGTTCAGTGCAAAGGAGGACTTGTCAGGAGCGTGTACTGTAGCGCTGCTGTCCGGCTAAGCTGTTTGGGGACTTGCTTCTCCATCAGCCAGTGTGGATGAGTATTTGAGGGCTGAGGGAGTTGATCTGCACAAGGAAGAAAGTAGACTTACAAAACAGACACAGAAATCTGGACTGGAGGAATAGCTTCTCCTCAGTCACCCCATGCTGTCTTTAAGCTGGCTGTTTTTGCCCTGAAGGCAGAGCATGGTGTCCATGAAGGAAAATCCATTTATACAAGAAGAAAGGTGTGTTTTCTCACAATTTCATTGAGCAAGGTCTTTCACAAATTCCCTTTGTTCTTAACATAAATTTCTAGTGCTGCATTTCTTCCAGATGAGTAAGCAATGAACCAGGATTTCACAGTGAGGAAAAGGTCTTTGGTATTTTTTTTTTTTCCTAGAGAATTCATTGCCATTATTTATGCTGCTTTGTCTATGGGCTTAGAGAGATTCTCGGAAGGTGTAACGTACTGGAACTATTTATGCTATAGCCACAAGCAAAGTCACTTAGCCAAGAATATACTGTGTTGAAAGCGTTAAGTCACTTTAACTCTGTTGTTGCCAGTTTTTACAGTCTCCGATGTACCTGTTGCTTTAAAAAGCTGCTTTATTTTTTTTTTTTTTTTCTCAAGCCCTGGTGATACAACTTTTGGCCTTTGCTAGTCCTGAAATAACCCTGTTAAAACTAGTACAGTAGTTTGTAGCAAAGGTCTGTGTGTGCACCTTCTGGTGAAGGAAACTTAACAGAACCAGTCTGCTCTTAGAGCCCAAGCGTACAAGTGCTTGAACATTTATTCAAGCTTGTCTCTTCTTTGTCTTGTTCAAAAGAAGCTATTTGTTGTAGAAATTTGTTATCAGACAGTAAAACAAACTTAGCACACTGATTAGTTTCTTACAAAGCACATCTCTCCACCTTCTTTGCTTGACAAAGGGAAAGAATTTAATTTAGTATCATAAAGGGTCATAAGCAGTTGTTATATACTGAGCACCATTGCATTGCCTCTTTGCATCAAGTCAACGTATCAGAGGTTTCCAAAATTAAGGATGCGTTTTGCCTGAATACTTTTGGGTAGGGAAAGGCTGGCTTATTTGATTATTTTTTATTGCTGTTCAGCAGATATAGGTTGCAGAAAGACACGAAAGCAGAAAAATCCAGTGAAGTGATTTAAGATATGCTGCATTGCTTTGCATTTGCCGTGGGCTAAGAGCATACACAACAGCAGTTATCGCAGATCCTCAGGCACGTGGTGACTTGTGAGGTTGTGGTAGCTGGAGTGGGTGTCTGAGACCCTTAGAATCCAAAATTTGGTCTGCGACTTTTTCAAGCAAATGCATGACACCTTGTAGTTTGCAACCCCAGAGAGCACTGCAGCAAATACGTTTCTAAGTAGAGTACAGCTATTTGTTACTCATACTCACTTGCATTTTCAAATATTCTGTTTCCTGTGCCATTTGGACACGTTTCTAGCTGGATACATTTCTTTCTCTCTCTCATTTTTGAAATTCTGTCCAATGCCAAAAGTTTATTAGAGAATTAAATTCTTCTTCTTTTTTTTTTTTTCTCCTCTCTCTTCCTCTCTCTCTCTATGTTTGCCTGACAGCGTTTTCCAACAGAGGATCATCTGATGATTCACAGGCACAAACATGAAATGACTTTGAAGTTTCCTTCAATAAAAACAGATAATATGTTATCAGGTAAGAAGACACGAATTCAAGAGTCAAGATAACTATTCAGATGATGTTGAAAGCATGACTCCTATTGGAAAGCTACTGGCAAAATACCTCCAAGATTGGTTTTAAAAGCCCCAGCTCCAATTAAATAACAAGTAGAGATGGAATAAGCTAGAATGCGTATCTTTGGACAAAAAGGCAGCTGCCATTCTATGCCTTCCCACAGGTTTGGCATGAGAGGGGGAGAAATTGTTGAACCTCAGCCATGCTGGCAGCTCTGTCGCTGACTCCGGTGTCGACATGCCAGTGAAATAAAGGCACTTAAGCGCATGTCACCTGGGATCCCAGCAGCGAGCGTGTTAATGAAGTGCATTTGTACTGTTCCTGTAAGACTCGCTATTTTACGTTTGACAGGCTCGCTTCAGCAACTGTAACAGACCACATCGTATGAGCCACCTTTACGGTGGCTCGAGACCTGCCCACTGTAAACAGCCATAACCAGAAACGTAAACCAGTGGGTAATATCCAGTACTCTTTCTCCCTAAAGGTAACCATCTCTCTCTGCACTTCCCCATCGTATACAGAGGTTATTTGGTATTATGTGCAATTACATCCTTTAGTTTCTTATGTAGTTTTTTCATACTCTTGTCTGAGTAACCACACGTCGGTGGCTTGCTGGCATTCAGCGAGTGCTGGGTAAGGTCAAGCTAGCCTTAATCTTACCGCTTCTCTCCTCTCCTATTCCCTTTCCTATTGTATATTCCTTGGGCTATAGTAATGGATTTTTAAGAATAATATCACTAGGATTTTTCAGGTTTCAAAATAATTGTAGAAAAAACCCCTATGCTGCAAATGTGTGTGTAGATGTTAACCAGTGTTTGATACTTATCTTCTGAAATGGGCTGCTTCACGGTAAATTGTGCCATTTTAGGTGCAAATATATCATGACTAAAGGGTCTCCAGCAGAGTGACTCTTCTATGGATAAACTGTTTCCATTGTTATGAAAATCAGAATTGGGTAGCAATTGCTTGCAAATATTTGATTTAGGCTTTTTCTGTGGATTTTTTTTTGTTGCGACTTTAGGCACCAGTTAGGAATAAGACAGACTTTGTCCCAAATAGAATTTATTTTCCTCTTACACTTGAAAATGCCATAGTGGCCTAAGTTTAGAAAGGAACAGTACACAGCACACTGAAGAGTAGGGCTTGTAAAGTGCCTGCATGCCCGCTATGCTCGCAGAATCCTGCGTTTGCAAGCATGAGTGAGGAAAATGCTGCTCTTGCACTTGGCCGTGTCCTCTGGCAGTGAAACTGCTCGAAGACGTCTGTACTGTGGGCACATTCACCCTGTGAAAGTGCTGTCTTTTGTTAGAACTTTCTGTTTGGCAAGACTGTTGCTCGAGGGCAGTTTCTAAGGAGTATGTTGTCATCAGAAGTCCCCTGAGTGGAGCAGCTCTGTTTATGTTTGGTAACTTCTATGAGGTAGCTGTCCTGCTCCTTCCAGTGGGTTGCTTTCCCAGGCAAAATGCTCTGACTGGCTTCCACCGCTACCACCAGTAGTGGGGCCCCTAGACCTGCAGTTAGCCAACTAAGTACATAGAAATGCAGAATTTTGCAGCCAGGAAGGCTCCAGGATTGCTTCTGAGGGATGCATTCTTTGCGCTTTGTGTATGACGATCCCCTGTAGTAACGAAAGAGTAAAAAGCCGCATGTGTTCTCAAAGACTGCGGCAAATGTGCCTGACCGTAATGGCCTCGCAACCTGGTGCTGCTGTGTATGATTTTTCTTTTTGTGTTCGTTTGGTGGATTTGTTTGGCATTTTGCAATCCTTAGTTTGGAAGCATCATAGATCATCTACTCTCTGCAGGGAGACGTTGAAAAATAGTTGTTTCATTACCCACCTAAACCCTGGGGAAATCTAAATACCTTAAAGTTTAAGATGTTTTATTCTTAGATTTCATAATGAAAAATTAATGATATATGGGGAAAAAGAGACAGACTTTTCTCTTAGACATTTGTCTTCATGTCTTCCTTCTTGGTTTTTGCATTTTTGCTTATTTGACTTTTTTTTGAAAAAATGGTTTCTGTCATCAGTAGGTTCAAAGAATTGCAGCAGCAATTGCTCTATAATAAGCCAGGTGCAGTGTTAGTGTGTGGTGTTTTCTTTTTTTTTCTCTTTTTATTAAGCTGCCTAGAAGTCAGACTTTCTCCTTTTTTTTCCCAGTATGTTGTATACTACCTTTTAATGTGTTGTATTAGAATCCGTTCATTATTAGTAATTAGTCACACAAAATAATGGGCTGTATGCTTTCAGGTAGCTGTTAGAATTATCTACTCTGTTTCCAGAGATAGCTAATACCCAGTCCGGGGTCAATATAGTATCAGTAGTACTTAACACACACTAAGCGTGTCTTCTATAAACTATTATTGGAGGTAGGCATAAAACTGAGGGGCTCTTGGTCTTGTACCAATACAACATCTTGGAAACTAAGCAAAATATGACTTGGGAAGTAGGAACCTGTTTCTTGTGTGAAATCTGTGCTCAGTTCTGAAATACCAGTTTGAAAGTGAGAGGCAAAGTTATGTTATATGTAAAGTTATATGTTGCTATGTAGGTGGGGTCAGTGTTAATAAACAAGGTTCTGTGACCTGATTGAAATTATTGGTGCTATGATGGTTTATCGGATATGTCTAGCCAAGAGCTTCCTTCTCATCAACTAGCTCCACTATGTTTGCTTCAATTTTTTGATGCTGGCTGAAGAAGAACAAGTCTTATTAAACCCAGTGACTCCTGAACTAATTCAGAAACTCCAGGTACTTACGTACACTAGATAGCTTTATGTTCTGTATAAATGGAAGGGAAGCTTGCTAGAGGCATTTCATGAAAATGCAGGTGACCCTTTTTTTGGATAATTTGACATTCATTTAAAAAGACAGAAAAGAGACTGTAATGCTATTTGTTCCTTTTTGTGTATGTATGTTATTTTTGTTTGTTAGAAAGCCTTGTTGTGACTGTGGATAGAGTGTCATTGACGCTTTCCATTTCCATCTTTCTTAGCCAAAAAAGAGCTGTTTGAGATAACACAGAATATCTTGTGTAAGTTTTGCATGCTAGTCATCATCGCAGGAAACTTTTGCAGTTAGGTTGACTGAAATAGAAGTCATCTCTGCTGTTGTGCTAACTAAACATTGCACTGCTTTGGAACTCTGTTGTGTGTCTAAGCTTTTGTTGTTTTAACACCGAAATATTAATGTCCGTGGGACAGATTGTTCCCTCCAGGTAAGTACTAAAAGCTGTACGGAACTGAACTTTGGGAGCTGGGGACACCGAGATTCCTGTGTTACCCAATTTGGGAAGGGAAGGACTGACACCTTACCGTTGTTGGAGGAGGGGGAAGTCCTGCTAGCGGATACAGGAGAGGCCAGGATTATCTGTATAGAAACTTTGTTTCTTCCTGATTCTATTTACTGAAATCCAATCCTTTAGACTTTTGGTGGTAAAGCCCACTGTGGAGATAGAAACAGCTTCCTCTAGATGAAAAAGGGTATGTGCTAAACGTAGTGCAAATGTATTAGTTTTCCCAGGTAATGCCTGTGTCAGTGAGGTAACTTGCGTCATCCTTGGTTGCCTTAGTGTTCTTCCCCTTGTGGTTTACACAGGGAGGTTTATCTAGGCATGAATTTTGTGGAGTGCAAAATGATTGGATATAAGGAAAAATAGGTTGGTTTGATTTCTTGTTCGCTTCTGTGTCCCTTGCTTTACTACATAATGATATGAAAAGTCTTCTAAAAATTCAGCTGGTCAGGTTCTGAGTGACCAGAAGAGATTGAAGATGTGTTGTACCCAGTATGTGTACCGCCACAGAAAGTCCAACCAGCGCTTTAAACGGTGCATCTTTAAGCAGTAAAGTTCTTGGGAGCCCTCACCTGTGAGCCCCCGGGTGAGGACAGTCCCACCAGGTACAACTAGGTGCACCTCCTCTTCCTCTCCTCTTCCATCACCTGCTTGAGGCATCGTGACCTTGAGCTTCTTGGTGCACTTGGGTAGTAACCTGCCGAATCAATGAAGAAATCTTCTTGAATTTCTCAGGACGTTCCTCTTTCCTTGTGGCTCCTTGATGGGCAGCCCTTCAAATCTCAGTGCTAGCCCTATTACTCTGACTTTGTTATCGTTGTAAGAAAGTATAACATGGGTAAGTATGTAACTTCAACAGAGCCCACAGCTGAACAAGCCAAATGCCTGTTATTACTGCACATCAGACTAAACATATTTTTTTTTTTTCTTTAAAAAGAAAGATGAAGAATCAAGTTACACACTTCGGAGCTGTGCTGTTAGATATATTTTACTGAATCGGAATTTTTTTTTTTTTTTTCCAAAATGAAAGCTTGTTTCACATAACTATCCTTTGGTTCTCCAGAGTAGTGGTTTTTTTTTAACTGGTATCATGCTTTAAAAGTTTTCATTCATGCTTTGAGGGATGAAACTCTAGGATCCAAGGTAGTTTTACAAAATGCATTCTAGATGATTCAAATAAACTCTCTCTATAGCAAGCTAATGTTGCATTTCCTGAGCTGTTGTTTTGAAAGCAATATAATGAGACTGAGTGTCCTTTCTGAGGCTGTTATTTCAGTAATTACCCCCCACCCCAACAACAAAGAAACCCCCACGCACTGCCAAACATAACGAGTATATAAGGGAATCTTTTTACTTTACTGAAGAGTTCAAATTCCCCATTGCCTTACAGCATATATTTTTCAATGAGTCTTTAAAATCAGGCATCGCTTTGGACATTGAGGACAGGTTTTCAAAATGGTCAGCAGCCAAAATATGTTCAGTATATCAGGTTTTGGTCAGAATCTTGATTACTGAGTGCTTCTGAAATCCTCTCCTGTAAGATACAGTAGGTTGACTTGGGATCTGCACAGGTGAGACCATTTGATCTTGCTCTGGGGCTTTTATGTCGTCCATTTACATTTTTGATGTTTATTTAAACTTAATGTTTCTTGCAGCCTTCCTGGCCATGACTATGTCATTAGAGAGGCTGATTATTCGCCTGAGTAATAGGCTGAACAAAATATTTATTGCCTCGTCTGAAACTTGACAGGTTCTGTGTTCAACCTGGTGGTAAAGGTGAGAGAGAAATAACTTCCTAAGCAATTGTCAGATGACACAAGTTCACCTGCGAAGTGACAGTTGGCTGGAGGCAGATGCCTCAAAGCATAGTAAACTAGTTCTGGTAGCGGTTGGGGATGGAAAGGTTTTTACATGTTGAACAACAGGACTGGGTTGGGATGGCTGGTCAGTCTGATAGCCAGATGTCCAAGGTTAACCCGGGCAGACCGGCATCCCAAGCTGCCCAGTTCAAAATGCAGCTGGGGCCGTTGAAGTCCTGGGTTGTGTGGCTAACAGCGTGCGTGCTGACAGCTTCCTACAGTAACCCGTGTCCTCGGCAGGAATGCTGAGCGCGGTGCTAGCTGTGTCTCGGTTTTGGTCCAGATGGGTCTGGCACATCCAGTTGCTGAAGTACAACAAATCAGAGCCCTGTTCTCAGTGAGCCTGCAATAGTTGTGGGCGCTGGTGATAGCAACAAAAGGTTTGTTTGTACCAACAGGGAACAGTGAGGTCAGGCACAAGCTGTTGGAACTGTTAATGCATTTTTAAGTGCTGAGAATTAGGAATATTTTATTAATTCTGGGAGACCCGAATGTGTAAGTTATGCTAGGGTCTCCTTTGTGATGTTGTTCCAAATGAAATACAAAGGCTTGCCTGATCTAGGTAAAAGAATTACTGTGGTGTTGAGAGTAATATCTTCTACTAGTTTGCCCACCTCCTGAGGGAGAACTGGTGTTTTGCAGAGGCAAAATTGTTGGTTGCCTCAGGAGCAAAGAAAGCCCACTGGACTCGGTAGCTCTAAAGTCCCCAAACCAGCGAGTGCAGTGTATGTCCAATGTAACTACTATACTATGTAAAGTCTCGATGTTTTAAAGTCTGGATCTTTATCAGTTCTGCTCCCGTACAAACACATGGGTCTCGTGGACTTCTGGTTTCTTTGAATGTTGAAGGATAAAGTAGTATAAGGTAGAAAGGCAGCTCTTGTTTTACATCTGGCTCAGCTGGCTTCCAGAAGGTCTGTGGATGGAGTTTAGGCTGGGTGGTTGGTGGTGCTCCCTCCCCAATTGGGAGGAGAGGGGGGCTGTCTGTTTTAACAAAATCTTGTTGTGAATTCCCACCAGTCCGATTTCTGGATTGTAGAAACTACAGTAACTGTGTGGGGAGACTGAGGTAGTCATTCAAGATCACCATGTCAATACGTAGGTGGTGTAAATAGTGTCATTAATCTATCAGTTTTGATGCTCTTAGATAATAAAGTAGCTAATTGTAAAGATCAACTGTAGGCAACACATTTGATTATCTCAGACTGCCCGTGGTGCAGAAGACACACTTTCAGCATGTGCAGAGACAAACCAATGAGGCCTTTGTGCATTTGAAGTCACATTCTTGCTCCAGGTTGCTTGTTTTTGCTCGTTTTCACTGTTAAAATGGATTTACTTCACTCAGATAACTTTTTTTTTTTTTTTGGTCTAATGTTCTTGGAATAGATGCTGAACAGATTGGGAACTTCAGCTGCATGTGCCTGATCACCACCTTGTTACCCATTAAGTTGCCTCCGACCTAACGTAGCCTGTTGTAGTAATGGCTGATTTCTGCATCAGCCGCGTATCTTGAAGGAAAATAAAAAGACCTTATCTATGTTAGTGTATTTTCTTCTGCCCTGTCTCTCAAATTCTGGGCTCAAGCAACTCTGAAAAAAACCTTTGGATTTTTGATTTTGGTGACAGTGGTGCTGTCAACTTCTTTATGAAACCCTAGTTTCTCATCTTGGTCATGAAACTGATACCTTGCTTATCTGATATGGATATACCACTTCTGAAAATAAAACATTTCCTGTATTTGCCTCACGTTCAAATACTAACATGCCCTTTACGTCCAGGAAGGCTTGGCAATGATTATCTTTGTTTTTCTGCAAAGCAATCATGTTCACTAAAGTAATATTTAATCCTTTTTGGAAATAAAATCTATTTCTCCTGCTTTTTAGTGCACTTCATTTCCAGTACAAACTCCAGTCCAAGGGCCAAAGACAACCCTGGTGTAAATCTACTGAGTTCAGTGAGGTTACCCTAGAGATTAGTTTGGCACTGCTTCTTTAGGATATGGACCTGTAAAGTGCTGAGTGTCCTCAGCTCCCATCAATGTCAGCACCTCGTTGACTCGGCTCCTTATGCTGAATTCTTGCAAGATTCTTGGAAAGTCGTATGTTTCTGACTCTGGTAATACGGTAGTTAGCTGTGAAAACTAATAGATAAATATGTGTGCATTCCCAAACACTTGAGTTTTGTTTCCTTTAAGCTCACAAGTAGGATGCTCAAGCCAAAAGAAATAAAGCAGAATTTTAACATTAAGGACTTGCTTTTTATGTAACATCAATACGTTCCATCAGAAATATAAGTGCAAATGAGTGTGTTTGCCCTTGGATTACTTGAGAAGGTCAAACCTGTAGGATCACACCTGATACAGGTAGAAATTGGCTTTATAATGGAGGAGGCTGATCCTCCCCCTTAGTTTCCACGTGAAAACTGCATTTCCTTTTGTATGCATTGTTTTTGTGCTGCCTTTTGTTTAGGGCTCGCTGTGTGTTTCTATGCTGATCATGTAAAGTTCATTGTGCCTGGTAACTGTTCCCTGTAAGGGGGAAATATTAGATCTTGACTCAGCTTAGCTAGGTGCAAGAAACCAAATTTTTCTTCCAGAACTCACTGAAGTGGGAAGTTTTTTTCTGAGGTCAGAATTGGCCCAATACGGGCAACTGGGATTAGTATGACAGAGTTTTCATTCTTTAAAGAATGAATTTCAAACAATAGGGTAGTTGTCAATGACTATGCAGAAGATTATTTTTGAAGTGAGTCCAGTCTTTCCATAAAATTAGGTACAAAGCAGCTTGAGCTGGAATGGGGCCTTGAGAAGAAGAAACTAACATGCAAGAGAGGATTTTTTTTTTTTTAATGTGTGTAAAGCTGATAGGACCATATGGACTCTCCCCTGCGTTTGCTAATATGGTTCTGTATTGTAATTTTGAGGGGGAGATGGGGAAGCTGAAGTGGAATAGTTAAGAACTCACCTCGGAATGAATGGAGGTGCCTCAGAGCTGACCTTTGAGGAGTCCTTGGTTCCCGAGTTTGGGCTTGATTTTTCACTTGCTGAAGAAAGACTAGCCAAGGTCATCACTGAAACTACAGTCCACAGGGCAACTTAGCTCATCTGTCTTGCAGGTTTTTGAAAAGGTGGCTGAAAACCTTATACCTTCTTGAGTCTTTCCTGCCTTCCCCGAATTATTTCTGAGAGGGCAAAAAATTCCTAGAGATGAAGGCATGCATTAAAAATCTTTTGACTCCTAATCTTGTGATTTAGATGTATTATCAACACCTTTAGGTATAAAACACATAAGGACGCTTCTTTGTGGTTGAAGTTTAACATTCCATAGCTTTTTTTAAAGTGTCGTTTCACTCCTTCAAAAATTGTGTTAGAAGCAGAACAACTTCTCCCTGTGGCTAACTTCATGTGTTTTGCAAAGTATGTGTATGTTTGAGGTGGTTTTCAAGGCGTTAACTAGTGTGTATCTGCAGCAGTTACCTGCGTGCTGTGGTGTAAACGTGCGTGCTATGATCTGCACTGTGCGTTGTTTTGCATGCACCCATTATCAGAGGTTATAGACAGTTCTAGTGACCATTTGCGCACGTTAAGGATACGCACTTGTGTTACGTGCCCTGCGAAAACCAGGCCTGTTGTCTTTCTCGTTGAATGACGACTGCTGCCCGTTTTCAGGCACTGTCGGCAAGCGCTGGCTGTCTGCAGTGCATACTGTCGAAATTCAGTGCTGTGTGGTTTGTTTTTAATGATGGGGTGGTAGGGGTGGGAAGGCATGGAGAGGTTAGCTAGAACCTCTCTTTTCCTGGAAGACTATTTAACTGTGTCCCCTTTTTAATATTGAATACCAATGATCGTTTCTTGTCGTATTCTCAGATCAGACTCCTACACCAACACGCTTTCTGAAGAACTGTGAGGAAGTGGGCCTCTTCAACGACATTGATTGCTCCCTAGAGCACGAGTTTAGGAAGGCACAAGAAGAAGAGAACAACAAAAGGGTGAGTGTGAGCACCCCGAACCCTTTCTCTCCCTTTGGTTCCTTGAAATGTTAAAGGACACTGTGTGAAAGCAGATAGTACCTGGTAGCAACCTTTTGGTTAGAAACTAGGTGGCACTAAAAGTTGTGACATGCTTTTAAAAGTATTGAAACAGTTGACAAAAAAAACCCTAAACCAACAAAAAACCCAGCATTAAATTTCCAAAACTGTGTAACTGTGTTTGCCAGGGTTTAATTCAGAGTCTCTGCTTTAAAGTAAACTATAATACGAACCATACACCTCTTGAGGGAGAGGCTTGGGAAAAGTATATCATCTTTGAAGTAAGGATTGCAAACTTGCTCAAATACATTACAGGTAAATGTGGATTATAAGGAGGCCTTTACTTTACACACACACACACAAAAAAGTTTTGCTGTTTCCTCCACAACACGATGGGCCCTTGGATTTATTTGTCATCGTTACCAGCTTTATCGTGTTTCTGTATTTCTCATAAAGTATTTATGTTGAAGGGGGAAACTTTAACTTGTAATACCTAGTAGATAACATATCCTATTTCCAATTAGTATTCTTTTAGTCTCAGTATTTGTAAGTTTAGGTTGAATTATATAGGCCACTTTGTATGGGGTTAAGTGTACTCCCGTGCCCAAAGATCGTTAGAGTGTTTTGAGGGATCCTAAAGAGCTGTTAAAATTTTCAAGGAATTGTAAAAGAGCTTAATGCACCACAGAGGCCAGCAAGAGGTAATGTATGAAACTTTAACTTTGTGAATAAGCATCCAAAGTTCTGGTTGCTTTTGAGAACTAAAACACGTGAGTAATGTGGGGCTTCCTACAGGACCATATTACTCCCTGCAGCCCTCCAACAACCTGGCCAGTGCCTCCCCTTCACAATGTTCCCTTTTGTGCCTCTGTTTTCCCCTCTCCCCTTTCTGCAGCTCTTGGAAATTCTTAGGTAATGCATCCGCTGCCATAGGAGTTCCCCAGTTATTGAACACTGTGTTATTTGGCTTAGTTCTCGTGGTAATCTCTATTTGTCTAATTTGAACATTAACCGGCACCATAGACTAAAAGTAGGAAAAGGTGGCTGGGAAGCAGCTCCGGTGCTAAAGCCAGAAGGCACTTCTCCTTAGCTTGCTTCAGCATTATTTTGCCTTTCAGAGTGTCTGTGCCTCCAATTGCAAGGGCTTCCTCTATAGGCCCTATTTCTTATAGCTGCTGTATTGTGTCATTTGCTTCGCCTGTCGGTGACTGCTGTCCAACTCAAAAGTCATACGTGCAAGGCATATGTGTGCTGCTGGGGCTCGTGAATTCTGGAGGCAGCAGCATTTAGGGACCTTGAGGTCTTCAAACCAAAGGCCCAAGAGGGCTTTTTGGAAAAAAGAGGTAAAGCTGATTGCTGAGGTGCCGAATGGGAGAGTAGGCTTGTAGGAAGAATATGGAGAGGGACTCTAGGAGTGGTTTGGTTTTGGCTTATAGGGAAGGGAGTCTAGGAATGGTTTTTTTTGTGGCTCGTAAGGAAAGAGACTGGGATAGATACAGGAGAAGAGGAGAGGAGCTGCAGCATGGTATGCTGAGAAAGGAAAAAGTGTGTCCAAATGCGAGAGAGTCCAACTTTTGGTCGAGGATTGGGAAAATAGCCCAGACTGACCCTCACAGCTTTGTGTGCAGGACAAATGCTAGGAAACAGCCATGTAATGAGATAAATGTGTCTAAAATTAGATTTAACTTGTTAATACTTCGTTTCTTATGTGCTGCAGAGGGGAGACTTGGCCAAAATCAAGGAGAACATTTCTGTACATTCCTACTTCTTTGTGAATTAGAGGATTTCCAAGTGGTTCTTTCTCTGTGGTGTTTATTTTGCAGGAGTAGGAGGTGAGGGGAAATCGACTGATACGGACTTCTGTGCAGTTAGCCACAGATTGCAACGCTTGACGTTGGAGCGTCCTTTTCGGCTCACAAGGGGTAGTTGCACAATCTGATTAAAACATAGACAAGGGCATCAGGTTACCTGATAATACCAGTTGTTTAACAGCCTCTGGAATTCTTATTCTGCCCTCCTTCTACCAACCCCTGCAGCTGCCATTGGTGATCTCCAGGGAGCAGTGATGGGGAGGAGGAGGAAATCATAAAAAAAAAAAGAAAAGGAGAAAAGAAAAAAAAAAAAAGGCGAGCAAAAGTCCCACTAGCTAGCTAACCTGTAACATTTGCTCTGTGTTTCCAATTAGTCTGCTGTATGCTCATTCTTACATTACCGACTGACTGTCAGATAGGAATCTGAAGCGGGCCCCAGTAGGGCTTTACGCAAATGCGAGAGACAAAGGCCAGGACAGAAAGGGACTCCTCCGGCTGCAGCTATTGCTAACTAAATGCTTCTAACAGCCTGTCCCTGGAATATGGGTGCAATATAGTGTTGTCCTAACGGACCTACCAACAATTGGAGACTAATACTAGCAGCATGGAAAGCTTACTCATGGCTCAGAAAAGTCTTCCAAAAATATTTTTGGTCGTGTTAATTTCTCTGGACTCTGAAATAAATAGTTTTGTTTATTTTGGTATATCACTGTGGCTTAGCACACAGCTTGACACTGAAATCTTGTAAGAGAAAACCACTTTGGTGTGGTGTTTTGGTTTTTTTTTCCTTCTTCTTTGTCCTTGAGAGTCATAATGTGAAAACTCAAAGAATAAAGTCCAATTAGCTGCATTCTTCCCTGCCTGCTCCCCTTCCCCCCCACCCCGCCCCCGAGTGGGAGCCCATAGATAATCCACCAGAATTTGTTGTGATTAAGATGGTTATGTGGACTGGTGACATTCCAAATTAGCTGTGAAGCGCTGAGTGCACAGTTTTAGGAATACCGTGTGTGCCTTTTTTGTAAAGGTAGTATTGAGGGAAAAGCAGTTGCATTAATATCCCAGCTGCTTATCCAGGAACAAATCACTTAACATCTTTCTGCCATAGTTGCTCATGTATAAAGTGGGAGTAGCGTCTCTTTCTGCCTCCCATACTTGATATATCTTATGATTGTAACCTCATCTGTCAAGGACCACCTCTCACAATATACGTGGGTTAGCCTTTGCTTGGGGACTGCGTGGACTCAAGTAGTAATAACGATGAAGACCTCCAGGACCTGAACTGAAATTCGAAAAGTAGAGTTATAAATGGAAGTGAGATTGTCAGTTTGTTTTGGCTCCTCTGTTGCCTATACCATCAGTTTCTGCTTGAGAAAGACCTACTCCCTAAACGCAAAGGATGCTATAGGTCAGCAATAAGCATATTGATAAGCATATGAGAAAGAGGCTTTTTGCATCCTCTTGATGGTACGGTTCCTGACACAAGCATCCTACCTGCCAAATTTGCCATCAAAACTGCTACAGGTAAAAGCATACCTATACTATATTTCCACTTGCAGAAGTGTAAATATTAAAGCTCTTAGGAGCTTGAGTCAGGCAGCAATCGACAGCTCTGCCCCAGACAGAATTTGCAACGCAAATCAACAAGGCAGGTAGCGCTGGAAGATCAGATGACTATCTCGGCCTACTAGCTGTAGGTTTTAGGTTTATACTGCTCAGAGCATTAAGTATCCATTAAGTATTTGTAATGGGTTATACTTGCAAACACATGACCTTTGCTGCTACTGGATAGGACCTGCTGTCCCATCTTGTTTTGAGCGCTAAGGTTGAGTCTAAGGGAATAATGTCCAAGAGGGGAAGAGTCAGGATCTGTTCTGAACAACTTAATTGGACCTGCTTCATTAAAATGCATCTTTTCTGACCTCCCTGCATGAAATGAGAAAGAGTGGAAATATGCTCAGTGTCACATGTAGAGTACTGCATCGAGTAGTATTTAGAAACAGTGAGTTGAATATTTTCAACATGAGGGTATTTTTAAAATCGCATTCTGCTTATGCTAAAATTTGGATGCATCACTTCCTAAGGCTCATCCTGCAATCTTGAAATCTTCTAACCAGTGCTCAATGCTGCAAGATAATATGTAAACTGTGCAAATGAGGCAGGGAAACAGCTATTCTCAACTACAGCTTGATTTTAATGTGGGTTGTTGGGTGTCAGTTCAGGAAGCTCATAGCCAGCAAGTCCTCTACATGGCTTAATGTTCCTGTTCTGAGTATACTATCCCACTGCAGGCACCTCACTGCTAGAAAAGCTTCAGCAAATTGAACTAGTCCAGTGAAGAAAAAAAAAAAACAAAACAAAACACCAAAACCTCCACAAAAACCCAAACCCAAAACAAATAGAGAGCATTTGGTGCTTGAATAGGCTCAGTCTACAGAATGATTAAAAAATCTGAATATTCAGTTTAGTTGTGTTAAGCAAGGGATGATGCTACAGTCTGATGCATATTTGAAAGGCATAAAGTTGGTTTGTACCTTATAAGTTCTTCTTCTACCTTGTGTGTACCAGGATAGATTTCTGTCTATCAGCATAAGAAGGTAAATAAAATGCACTTGTCTGATTTATACCACTTCACCATTTCGTGCTGACCTCGGTGACTCTCTGATCTCCAGAAGAGAATTCTTGCACATATCTTCTGAATGTCACAGATCTGTGTTGTAGCCTATGAATATGGGGAGGATGATCTAATTCAAGGCAAGCTGGAAATGATAGACTATGTCTTTCGAGCAGGTGTAGTTTAGTGGAAAATTTCACTTCATTTCCACACCTTATTTAAATTTTATGCAATGTGTACCTGGCCCGCAGGTTTTCCTCTGTCTTCTGAAAAGTATGCAGACAGAAAAAACACAATGGGTTTTGCTTGATTTAAGTATTTTTTTTAAAGGAAACCTCTTGGATTGCAACAAGGAGATAAAAAAGTAAATACCAAATCAGTAGCCCTAAATTTGATGGAATAAGAATGTCTAATAAGCATTTCTTGTGTTGCACAAACTCGGTAGGGTTTGCTGCTGGTTTTCTTTTTTGGAGGCTTATTTTGAGGTAAGGACCAAACCAACTAACCGATAAATCAAAAAACGGCCTGATTCTGTTTGCTTACGTCAATGGTGGGAAAAACAGACCTTGGAAGACATGCTACTCATCTGCGGCAGATGCTGTTTTGAAATCTTCTGACTTTCCTGTAGGGGAAGCCGCAAGAGCTGTGTTGGTTGGATAGAAGAAAACACTTCATATCTTGTTTTAACTGATTCATCATTCCATCAAAGCAGAAAGTTCACTCCTAAGTTTAATCATTGACGAAACAGTAGCTGAAACTAGCAGAGCACTGAATGGCGCCCCTTAGACAGGAAAGAGCGATATTAAACTAATATGGTACCCATATATGACAAGAAAAAATATCCATATCTGTATAAAGCATGTTGTATAAGTGTTTGGTTTGTAGAGGCCTACACTGATGCATATGGTAATGTTGGCAACACACTGTGTTGGTGAAAGAGAAGAATAGAGATGAAGGTTTATTACAGTGGTTGGCTTGGTTGATGGACTGCAAATTCAATACCAGCCACTCATGAAAAACAGCTACCCTCACTCACCCGGCTCTTTCCCCCTCACATGATTAATGTGCAGCACAGAGCCACGTTTCAAGAATATGTATACATTTTTTTGTCCATTTTTCTGGTAATGCAGGACAGGAGATCTGCAGATTCATTTCCTTTGAAGCATGGTCTTGTGGGAGGTGGTGTGAACGCTGCAGCGCGCTGGTGCAGAACAGTACGACTGCTGAGTGTGTGCCCTGCCTCTCCAGCAATCGCGTTAGCTCCAGTCCTCCCTCGTGAATACTCTGAAACCCCAGTGGGGTCGTTGAGAAGAATAGTGTGCTGGTAGACATTTCGGAGGCAAGTGCTCTGAAACAGCTGAATTTCACTCATGAAGTAATAATACAAACCAACAAAATCGTAAACCTGTTCCTGGAGCGCTATTGACTCATTGACTGACAGTCTGTACAGCAGAAGCAAGTAAAGACCTATGTTTAAATGCTTACTATTTTGATTTTTTTAAAATTACGCAATCATAAATACAAATACATGCATTCTCTTTGCATTTGTCTAAACATGGTGTAAGAAAGTCCGTATTTTTTCAAGTCAAAGGTCCCTCTGACGACTTATTCTCCCACTCAGATTAAGTATCTTATATGGTAGGTATGTTATAACAGACGAAAAATAATACTTACAATGATTTATGTTAACGTAGTGCTTAAGGGCCAGGGTACCGTTGTTGTAGGTATTGTAATAACTTCAAGCTGTTACTTTATCAATATCAGTTAAGCTGTTGTCAAGGTGATAGCTCAAAACTCTTAAGTTCAAGGTCTAAAATATCACCCCACATTCAAAAGTAGTTCCTATACTCTAAATATAACATCTGTATGTGTGAAGATGTGAGCATCTTCACGGCATAGCATTTCTTCTGGGTGATGCATTAAGGTACTGTAAAGATACATTATAACTCTGTATCAGAATTTTTGCAGTGTGTTATTCTGAGTTTTCATATGCATTAATTGCATCAGGTTATTGATCTCCTTTATGTTAGTTTATAAAACCTCCTTTTTCTTGATTATTAACTTTTGCAGAATTCCTATGGACAAGGGAAATGCTTTGTCTCTTATTTTCTAAGGAAAAACAGATTCCAGAGGATGTTGTTTTCTAAAGCTCCTTCGTAGCGAGACATCAAGTACTTGAAGGAATTGCAAACGTGGAGTGAGCATTGTAGGGGAGCTGAGTCCTCTCCACTGTTCCGCCAAGCAGGCGGCTCTCTGTCTCTTTTGGTTCCTAAATATCTTCAGCAGTGTGGCCCCAAAAGATGGATAGACATCTTCAAAGGCATTTTGGTGCCTTGCTCTCACTGAAATAAAGCAGGAGCTGATCAGTGAGCTACCAGAAAGGATCTGCGCTCAAGTGACGTGCTAAAAATTGCACAGGAAGTCTGTGGCAGAGCCTCGGATTGATTCCATATCTCCTCGGTCTCAGCATAGGGCATCCCACAAACCATGTGTGTTAAAGATTTATCAGCTGTTGTTCAGTGTTGCTAAAGACAGGAAGAATGCTCTCCTCCTTTCTCCAGATGGGTAGGCTTGCTGGATTTTAACTGCTTTTCTTGGCTTGTAGAGCTTTCGTGGTAGACACGGGGTGGTACATTGTATTTTATATGACAATTCTGCAGTTGGCATTTTAGTCTTGACTTTGAGAGTCCTGTCTTGAGCATGTGTCTATGTCCAGGCACTTAGTTACCACACTGAACTGTGTTACGAAAGGGACGCTTTCTGCATAACGGTGCAGAAAAGCTGTCAAGACAACAGAGTTCATAACGTGACCTTGCAAAAATATTCAGAGGAATAGGCTTTAACTTAGACTTGTTGCTTCCAGTACATCTTATCTTCTGCTGGCCCGCAGGTCTGTCATATCTTCTCCTGTAGCAATGGACTGTGTTTGAATGGATTTATGGATTTAGATCCTCGTACTCTGAGAGAAGACCTGAATGTTTTTTTCCAGCAGTAAGTGCCTATATCATGCAGAAAGGCAATTCTTGAGGGCATACGTTTTTGATTGAGCTAAACCTCCCTAGCCATAATCCTTCCATGTTCTTCTGAATTCCAGCTGATGAATCATCCTGCAGAGCTCAGTCAGGACAGTCCACTTTCCTTCTGCTTCTTATTGTCTCTGTCCCAAAGAAGTTGAGTCACCCTCTTGTAATGTTTGGGTTTTTGTTGTGTTTTGTATATTTTGGCTACCCCCAAAAAAAGAGGCCTGCCTGATTTCATTCTGACATTTCTTTCACAACAACATGGCATAGTTGTGTATGTTGCCTTGGTCTTCCTATGAATGTTTTTAATGGTGCAGCTTGCTTGTTACCAGTTCAGATTTCAGCAGCGTGGGCCGGATGGCACATGATGAAGGGATAAACCTTCCCCGTAGTGGCATTTTTATAAGTCTATCTCTTAGGTAAAGCCCCTAAATCTTGGCAATCTCTTTAGAGCATACGCTCTGCTATTAAACACGAGCTCTTTGCTCCCCAGAGTGGACTGCAGCCTATATGGTTGGGTAGGTAATAAGATACTGCTGATATATTTCAGAGCAAGGTGCACTTTTACTTTATTTATGAAGATAGACATGCTGGTCGAGGGCTTAATCACAGCTGATAAATCATTTAAAGAAAGCCTATTAGAACCATATGCTGATTCTTTGTATTAATATGGTGTGTCTGTTTCTAGTCTAATAAGGCAGGGTCTCTTCCCCCTCTCCCTTCCCCCTGCCTGGTGTGCAAACTATTTATCTGCGAGCTGCTTATCTTGGGGCCATTTCCCTCTTCAAGAGATATCGTTAATAGAGCAAGGTGAACAGAGGAGAGAGGGGTTCTCTCTCTCCAGAAAGAGCGAAGCTGCGTGTTTTCGGTCACCTTTATTGAGATGGAATTGCAGAGCTAAGGTCCAAAAGCTGAGATGAGGAAACCTATCTGGAGACTGGAGAACCACGGCATGGCCTTCACGGCAGCATAAGGTTGTCATTTTGGCCCAGGTGGTTACAATCCCGGAGCCCGAGAGCTGCGAGGGGGTGGGTATGCTGACATTTCGGTTACCTCACCTTTCCCTCACTCGGAGAGGGCTGCTGCAGGAACAGGTTCCACGGCCATCTAATGAGATCCACATTGGTGAAGTTATTCCGTGCCAAGTCCTATTTATCATTAATTGGTGGGTTCGCTTGCAGATCTTTCCTATTATTTGCTGATTATACCCCTACACATTTTATTATCTTGCCAAAATTCAAATGCTAATAATTTCTTGATTTATTGTTTGTTTATAACTCTGTCTACTGCCTAAATGGATGTAGTTAGAAGATTTCAAAACAGCAACAGCTCTTGTGCTGACTGGGTTTCTTTCACGTTTTGCACATGGCAGTCGTCTATTTATAAACCTCCGTAGGGACTCCTAAACCTTTACAGTTGGGTTCCTCCCACCAGTTCAGCCCCTTTTCTCCCTTGCTCCCCCAAGGCAAGTCTTGTTTTTTTGGCATAAAGACAATGATGGTGATTGTTACACAGAGAAAATGTCCATGAGCTATGAACCGTGGGTAAGGATTTTTAATTTGTACCTCAAGCAAAATAAATTGGAAATTAGAGACATCCAGGAAAGTAAGGGTATTTTCACCATAAGGTAGGAGATCCTGATCTGAGTTGCTGGTATTCTTTAGTCTTACAAAATGTGAAACCGAAAAACTGAAAACTTTCTTTACACCAGTTGCGTGCACTCTGTAGCATGACCCGTTTCCAGTACTGTATGAAATTACTGTATTTCTAAAAGCCCCCAAACTTGACTGTTAAATCTGAAGTACTTTGGAGTAACAAAAGGAACAGTGGAGAAGAGAAAGAAGCCAGAACAACTGAGCACATGCCATAGCAGTTAATGAATGCTAAAGTTGGATGTATAGCCTCATACATCTCTGGGGCAGTTCCATTGACTTTAATGGAATTTAAATTTTTAGCCTATTACAACTAGGCAAAGATCTGAAGGGAGAAAAGCCTTTGCTCGGAGAATAGAGGGGGGAAAAACATCCCCCCCACCAACCTGTGGTCATGAAGTGATGTGAAGTATCTGGGTACTTGTTGGTGTCCTGATAATATGTAAGAATAGGGCCTTTTAAAAACCATGCTGAGGAGCAAAAAAAAAAAGTACTTTTTAACTGTTTCCTTATCCTAGTTTCTCTTTTGCATGCTTCTCTACAGAAGTTGGCAAGTCCACTCTTATCAAATAAATATTGGCTTGCTTTCTTCCCTGAAACGCGAGTAAACTGTGTGTGGCTCGGTCTGGTCCCTGGGAAGGGACCAGACATCGGTTCGCCATGTGAACGTACATGTCAAAGTGCAGCTCTGCCAGCCAGCCTGGGGCTGGGTGGGGAGAAACACGGGGAGAATGAACTCAGTGTTACAAACCGTCTCTTTTGAATTTCTACAACCTATTAGTCACAGCAAGCTGCCCTTATTGATTTTGGTAAGAGAGGTCACTTTTAATCCTCTAAAGTGGAGAGAGCTGCATGCACTCTCCATAGCATGACATTAAAATTGACACAGCTCTGCATCAGTTCTATGAAAATGCCCTAAACCTAGATGGATTATTGCCTCGCCTTTCAATGGGTACAAGCTGCTAACCAGAGCACGCTAACCTAGATTAGGTGTAAAAGCTTTAAAATACTTGATAAGGAAAGCACAGCCAAAAGAAGCTAGAAAATACGTGAGCGTGCTAAGAGAGCTGCCCCTGCGGAAATAGGCCATTTAGTTTTAAGAAACTTTATTTTCTCCTTTTTTTAAAATTAAAAAGTCAACACAGAGGAGTTGAAATTATCATATAAAAGAACAAACAAAAGCTGACCTTACTCTATGATTATGAGGAAAGCTTTATTCTGGCTGATGGCCCTTGCTAGTTTTGTTTATGTTCTTTAGAGAACTAAATCTTTGAATACAATTAGAATAGTCCGACTCGAATCTTAAGTGTGCCTCAAAATAAACAGCAGAGGTGAACTCTCAGCGGTTTTCTTTTCATCTTTGTTATCCTTGCCCTGACCCGTTTTTCCTGCCTAATGATCATTTGTGGCATACTATTATTAAGAGAAATCTTTGTGATGGAAAAATGTGCTTAATGGGGATAGGAAAATTGTTGTGAGCCTGGAGAAGTATTTTTTTTTCTTTCTTTGGAATTCCAGAAAATAACTACTACTGCTTTTGATTTTATGCTAGTTTTTATTTGGAAATTTGTTTTCTGAAGGTTTTGCTGATTTTTCTGTGAGTCTCAGTAAAAATGTACAATGTAGTGTTTAGGGTAATTTCTTGGCTTGTCATGTAAGCCTTGTGTTCTCCCTTTTCATTAGCTGTAGCTTGCTCCAGTATTCCTTACTAAAGGTTAGAAATTCCCTTTCTAAATAAAAGACATCTGCACAAGGAACTGCAGTTAAAAAAAAAAAATAAAATCATTAAGGTACAATGTTAAACTCGAAGCTGTGTAGCCTGTAAGTGTAATGTGTGTGATGATGGAGGTGCTTGACTTCCATGCCATAGCACCTTTCAGTAAGCTAAAAGTACTCTACGGCTGCTAGTTGAGTAGGTCTCTGAGCTCCTTCTCAACAGAGATTAAAATATGTGTTTGTCTGTCTGGGCAGCATGGCTTCCCCTCCTACGTTATGAGATACTTGCTCTTCCTGAGGTGGGGGTGGTATTTTTTCCCTGTTTGTGGATTTATCAAGGCACAGGGAAATTCAAAGCAGGCACAGAAACGGAGAGCTGGCTTTTGGCTTCATCACTGTCGCTGAGAACTGGCACCTGGAAGAAAAGGTAAAAGCTGCCCCATCTGCAGATTGTCTGGGCTTCTGTCTGGCAGCTTATTTTTGCCCTAGTCCTACCTTTTCTTTTCCTACCAAGGGAGAAAGAAAAATAGGGTATGTTGCCAGTCCCTCCTCCTTTGTGTTGGAAGAGTCCTCCCGCGTGTCCTAACACCGTATGGGATAGCGGGGAGAGAAAGGAGAAGACGGGAAAGTATGGGTTGACGAAGGGGAGAAAGGAATCAAAGGAAGAAAAGTACCTTTCATTTTTACTTATATAACGGACTTATTCCTACCCCACGTCAGACTTGGTGAGGAAAACGGAAAGGAAAATTCACACAGAAGAAGAGGAAAAGTAATATTACTCAGACGCGAAGAAAGCTGAGGGAGGCTACCATGACGCTGTACAAGTGAGAGAGAAAGATGAACGAAAGAAAGAATGAACGGAACTCAACATGAGGCTGACATTAAAAAGGCAGTTCTTTGTTTTCTGAGAAGTGGGGTATTAAAATATTCCTGTGATGTACTTGTTAGCAGAATTGGATGAGCAGAGATAGAGGAGTGTGAAAAGTACCATTTCCTTTTCACCCCTGCCCCCCTTAACCCAAGGAAATTGAGTTAGTTTCTCTGCTTAGCATTGAATTGAGATGTCAAGGGATGCAGCTGTACAAGAGAAGAGGAGATATGAAGATGCTCAGTTGATGTTGGGCATTACAATAGTTTTTCACTGAAAAAGAGGAAGGAAGAGTCAGCCCGCACGCCATTGTTTCTGCTTTCAGTGGTCTTTATAGAATATTCTTTCTCTCATCACATGCCTGTCTTCTCTCTGAGATCTATGTGTATGTCCCTTGGGATGTATACATCTACGTAAGGCCCGTTTCTCTAATGACAAAGTTACCATAGTGCTATTTTTTGGTTCCAATACAGTAAACTTACGCAAGTGTAAATGCCAACATACATGTTTCAGGAAAAGCAGGAAAGCTATTAAGTGTATTACACCTCTGCACATAAGCTCTTATTTTGCGGATTATTGTTTGGCTGGAATCTTTTTCAGGTACGGTTCTCTTATCCCGATTTCTTTTCTTTGCTTCATCCATCTCAGCCAGTTAAATGTGTATCTAACTGATTTTCTGAAATGGGGCCAAAGTCCCTGTGCTTCAATAGCTCTTAAACATGTGGTTAACTTCAAGCATGTGTGTAGGGGTTTGCTGAATAGAGATAGTTTGCTGAATCAGGGCTTCCCAACGCTAAGATTTTAAATTACGTTAAAATAGAGGATTGTTTGCATTTTTAACTACTACCTCCCATGGGCTATAGGTAACTGTTGTTACTTGAGTCCTGCAGGTGAAGAAAGTTGTAGTTGGTTGAACAGTAATTTAAGGGTAAAAACAATCTTTCTGATGCCCTGCTGTGACAACTATTTTTTTACTTCCTCCTAATAACTAACTTAATTAAAAGTTACATGAAAGGGAATAATGATTGGAATTTCATGTTACGATTAAAAACTTATTTTTCCAGAGGAATAAAAAAGATCTGTTACTTTAAAAACAAGTAATTTGTTATAGCTTTTTTCTTTTTTTAATGAGATTTCTGTATTCTGTAACAAAATATGGTACTAAGATGGTAGTATATGTATGCCATTATTGACCAATTAACATGAGGCACTTATCCAGTCTTCTGGATACATAAATTTGTGTGACTTCTTGAGAAAGTACTTTTAAAGAACAATAAAAGTGTGTGTGTATATTTATATACGTGTAAAACCTAAGAAAAACCCCACCCCAAACCAAACGAACTAACCAACCGCAAAACCCGCCAAAAAAGAAAAAAAAGAGAGAAAAGCCACAACAAAAATCCAGTTGCCTTTCTCATTCAATCGCAGCCTTTCATGTGCAGGGATAAATGGAATAGGGCTGCCTGCCCTGTGTTGTTTTGGCTTTCTCTGTCCTGGATCGCAGGTAGGGTGGGGTGGAAAGCAGGTTCCATAGGGCAAACACATCTGTCGGAAGGTGCAGGCAAGGGGAAAGAGGCAGTGACGAAAATGTTCCTTCCAAAATACTTCTTAATATGCTATTAGCGGTGGAGTGCTCAGATTGCCTTCTTGATGACAGTCGGGGAAGAAAAAACCCCATTTTTACTATTGTAGTTGATACACTTACTGCAGTGTTTTAAAACAAAGTGCTCTTCTCTTGTTTTTATGTAGGGTGATAAGACTTAAAAATATAATTGGGCTTTCCCCTTCTTTTCTTACTACTTTTCAATATTCGTTTCCTCACATTCCATCTTCAAACCAGCTAATCTGTGTCCCCTTCTTCTTGAATAGCATTATCCTGACAACAGAGCAGTGAAAAGAGCCGAGACTGCCGGACTTCTAACAATGCCGGAGGGCCCCAGGAATAGGAATGCCCTGAAAAAAATGTGCTCCCATCCAGCTGCCCTTCATATTGTTGTCTCCCTATCCAATTTACTAGAGAATTTCCCACTGGCTCTTGGCTCGTTCCCAAATGAGAATGTAATCTTTTAAAGATTACACTGCATAATGGAGGGACAAGGAGCTCTTTATTAACTGGGATGGGGAGTCACTTGCCATTAGGCAAGGGAGAGGGATGGGCTGTAGTAGAGTTTTGCGGGCTCTGCTTTCTGCCCCTTCTTGTCTCCTCAGCGATAGGACGGCAGGTTGGGAGCGGGAAACCACTGCAGCTGCACGCTAGCAAAAGAAATAATTGAATGTAGGTTATGATTATGGCAATTACTTTTATAACGTGAGGGATTGTACCATAACTATTATATTGCCAACACGATTAAATTACTAACCTAATACCGCAGCGTGTTTTCCAAGAAAATAAAAAAATCTCTGCTTGTTCCAGAGTTGATGCATTCAAAGACTATTAATACAGTGTGAAAGAGCTGAGCAGCTAAGGAACCTAACGTGCCGTCTGTACAGACGTTGTCTGGATCAGATCCCTGTCACTTTGACTTCCATGAGCTGCGCCAGCTAGATACCCTCACCCCTTTCGGGATCTAAAGCAATGTGGGACTCTGGTAATTTTAAATGTTCCTTCTCTCTCCTGTCAAGCAGAGAAGCTTCTGCCAGTAATAGTTAATAAAGAGATAATCGGAAGTTGTACTTGCAGTGGAGAAATTCTAAAAGCCTCACAAATTTGCTCCTGTAAACCCACTGACCTGACTGGAAAGCTTAAGCTTCAAAATATTTTCATACTGTGCTCTCCTTTTACCACATCTTTTGAAAATGTTGCTTAATGCAGAGCATATCTGTATGTAAAATGAGGTAATCTTAGGTCACCTCTTGTATGAGGTGAGTTTTGCTGAAGCTGTTGGAGTCTGCAGTGTGATTTTTTTTTTTTTTTTTTTTCCCCCCATACGTAGCAAGGTCAGATGAGACTTTGTCATATAGATAGTACAGATATAGCCTTGTATAGACTATTCATGATAGGAGTATAAGCTAAGTTAATTATGCAGGAAGAGCAGTTTCCTTTTGTTCATCAGCTGGAAAATGAGTAGAAAATTAAATTTTGGAGACTTCAGAAATATATCATGTGTTGATCATTACCAGCAAATTAACTGGCTTCGTGGAAGAGCCAATGTTCTGATTCTGAAGAGAAATGTAGGTGAACAATATAATTCTATAAATATTTTAATTAATTTTTTATTGTGCTATGTGCTGAATGATATCTTAAGCAGTTGATTTCATTTTGGTTGTAGGCACATTTAAGTCTTGTCACGCTGTTCTGCCTTATGAAAATACCTGTTCTCATACAAAGCTATTTGATACATTCAGAAACACTGGACGTGCATTTGTAAATCAACCTTTTCTTCCTTTTCTAGCGAAGAGCTGGAGTTATGGATAACAAATTGAAGTCAAATGGGAACGTGTGACTTGTTTTTGGCAGGATAAGAAACCTCTAAATGGCAGACTATACATTATTTTAGTCTTTGTTTTCCTTCCTTCTGAATCTTTAGCATACAGAAAAAGAAGCAACTCTGATTTCACGGTGAATCTTTCTGTCTCGTAGGTTGCAGATCTGACTAGTGCCACACTGGAACTGTTTGCCTCCATGCCACGGACTCTTTGCTTTTTGACCTTGCTATTTGTTTGAGCTTGAAAGAGTCGCCTTAGGCAAAAGGTGCTCTCGGTTACCTTCTGGGATTGAGAGCGCTGGGTGCTGTTAAGAAGTTGGCATTGAAAGCTGGTTTTGTAATTTCCTTGTGGTCTCTAACTCGGTTAGCAAGGTTCTACCTCTGGTTGCTAACTGCAAAGCGTTTTTTTGTCAGGTGAAGGGTATCTTTCCATTCCTTCCCTTGGCTTGTATCACTTTCAGACACAGTCCCTACATTCCAAGCGAAACATCCTGTGTTAATCTCCTCCAAGGGCTTTTTAGGTTTGTCCCTGGTGCATTAGGTCTTCACTGGTAGGAACAGTTGCACAAGGGTCAACTTGTTTTCTTACGTCTCCTATGCCAGGGCATCTTATTAAGTCTTTGGTTGCTGCTTGCTTTTAGAAGGAAGGTCAGTATGGGTTTATGGCACATCTGCCAGTAGGTTGCAAAATGCTGGATCCTCATAGCAATGTATGTGCCCACCGGGTGAGTGTTACCTTTCACAGACTGCACGGAGGGAATCATAACCCATGGAAAGGGGCCGACCAGACACCCGAGGGCCATACCTCGAGCTGTCACAGGTGTTTCACTGGTTCTTTCCGTTCGTTGGCTTTCCTGACCTCTGTGCACCAGGTATTTAAGCACCTTCTTAAAAGTCAGACTGTGGCTCAGGGCATTAACTGCAGGCGGTAGCGCAACATGATCTGCTGGAAACTGTAAAGTCAGTGATACAGATTTGTGTGCACTTCTGTGTGTGCCCTCTCGCTGTTAATAGGTAATAAAACACTAACATTTCAGTGTGATGGGGTGTTTTTTTTGGTGTGACCCTGTGTTTAACTGCCATAAAGACACAGGTGTAAAATTTTTGAAGTTATATGAGAAGTACTGTGATACCACCTAGAGATACTGGTGTGTTCAGATGCTCTTGCAGTAAAGTTTGGGTGGTTTTCTTGATAATGTTGATGCTAAAGCATAAAGTGGATTAAGTATCACTCTTTCTTTCTTTTCTACAAACATCTCATTGGAATTATTTTTAAAGCCAATGGTAAATTTCTGTAAGACCTTCTTGTAAGCCATGTTTTTGGGTTTTTCTTGTTTTCCTGCTGAACTGTAACTTCCCTAACTGTCTTTTTAACACTTTGAAAACTTTCTGCATTTTTATGTCAGTTTCTATGACAGTTGATGTTGAAATCGGTTTCAAAACCACAGCTGGAACTTTTATTTACCAAAATATTTAGCTTTCAGTTTAGCCTGGCCCAAGACTGAACACGGCTGAGTTAAAGTCGCCCAACAAGTTAGCTTCTCTTTATCTCCTCTGACATGCGACTGGCCACGTGAATACTCTTAGCTTGCCCTAAATACTGCGGAGGGAGGGAGAAAAGCATGTAAAGGTCAGTTACTGTGGTTTACTTGATGGACAGTAGTTTATTATAAACTACTGTGACTCAATTGTTTTGGATACTCTGTTTATCATATCTCAACTGAAAGATGTTAAGGAAGCTTCTGATCTTTCCAGCAGTTAAGAGCCACATCTCATGAGTTTTTTTCATGATACAATATGGACTGTAAATTGCTTGCATGAAGCATGCTCTTTGCTACATGTCTGTAGAAGACCAATGTTTTGATCCCATCTTTAAACAATACTGTAGTGCACATAACTCCTAAATTACGAGCCTTATTTTTACATTGAATCTTTTCAGCTGGATGATTTTTTGTTGCTTTGAAACAATACGTATTTTTGTAATACATGAGTATAACATAGAAAACGTATTGCAGTTCCTTTCCATGATTTTGTTGCTTGATATAGTGACACGGCACTAGTCTAGCAAGCGAATACATTCCTGTGGTGTTTTCAAAAGCATATGAGAAACCATATGTTTTCATAGGAAAACAGCTGTTACCTAGCATATGCTTTCTTAGATAGAGTGACAGTTATTAAAAGGGCAAGGTAGGACCACGGCTTGTCTTTTAAGTTGAATAAAGCTGGCAATAACTGTCGCTTTGAATGTGCAGTGGTGCTGCATGTAGATATTGCCATATAGAGTTGTAACTGGAAGGACACAGAGAGAGATTAACGTCCATAGTCTGCAGCTTGGAAGAGACAATATAAATCTCTGTCCTGCTTTGAGCTGTGAATGCCTCTGTAGGAGTTATAGTAACAGACAAATTAGCATAATGTAATTGGCTGGCAAGGTCAGCCCCTCTCCAGGAGCATTAGCAATGTTTACTGTAAGAAGAGACAGACCAAGTATTGTAGGGTAGAACGTTGTCTGTCCTTTTTGAAGAAAGAATAATCATTTTGGACTCCCTACATCACAGACTCCTTACCATATCTTATTAAAATTCGGACTATCATATTTCTGCCTTAAAGCAAATCATCTAAAAGAACAACAAAGAATATTCTCTACTATCACACAAATCTTTATTCATTTTTTTTTCCGCTTTGAACCTCATTGAGTTTACATCTCTTTTTTTTTATTTATTCTTTCTTTCTCTGTTGAAAGCTTTTCTCTGAATGATAAACTTAAATATGCATTGGCAGGGAGCAGCAGAAACAACGTGGTGGTTTGACCTTGGCTGGATGCCAGGTGCCCACCAAAGCCGCTCTATCACTCCCCCTCCTCAGCTGGACAGGGGAGAGAAAACATAACGAAAAGCTTGTTGGTCGAGATAAGAACAGGGAGAGATCATTCAGCTCCTTCCTCCTCAGGGGGAAGGCTCCTCACACTCTTCCCCTGCTCCAGCATGGGCTTCCTCCCATGGGAGGACAGTTCTCCACAAACTTCTCTCACGTGGCTCTTTCCTACAGGCTGCAGTTCTTCACAAACTGCTCCAGTGTGGGTCCTTGCTACAGGGTGCCGTCCCTCAGGAACAGGCAGCTCCAGCGTGGGTCCCCCACGGGGTCACAGGTCCTGCCAGGAGCCTGCTCTCCAGTGTGGGCTTCCCACAGGGTCACAGCCTCCTTTGGGCATCCACCTGCTCTGGTGTGGGGTGGAGATCTGCTCCACTGTGGACCTTCATGGGCTGCAGGGGGACAGCCTGCCTCACCATGGTCTTCCCCACGGGCTGCAGGGGAATCTCTGCTCCGGTGCCTGGAGCACCTCCTCCCCCTCCTTCTTCACTGGCCTTGGCGTCTGCAGAGTTGTTGCTCTCACGTATTCTCGCTTCTCTCTCCGGCTACAAATGCTGTTGCGCATTTTTTATTTTCTCGCCCTTCTTAAATACGTTATCCCACAGGTGCTACTGCTGTCTCTGATGGGTTCAGCCTTGGCCAGCAGCGGGTCCGTCTTGGAGCCAGCTGGCATCGGCTCTGTCGGACATAGGGGAAGCTTCTAGCTGCTTCTCACAGAAGCCACACCTGTAGCCCCTCTGCTACCAAAACCTTGCCATGCAAACCCAATACTCTAATAACCATGTTGGGAGGATTAAAATTTCCAGTCTTACTACGTGGGACACAATTAGTAAATCCAGACAAACTTACCAGCTTGCTTGTTTGGGTCTTTTGAAAGTGTAAAATTCTGGGCCAGCTCTAGCAATCCAAACTCACTGGATTCAACTTTTTGCAAACCCTTTCACAACTGCGTGTCAGAAATGTGAGATGGTGCCTCACGTCTTGAAGGAGACCTTGCATTGAGTCACAAACAGCACTGGCTTTTTAGTCTTTGATCTTCAATCTGACAATTTGTGCCAAGTATTTGAAACGAGTTCAAGCATTCAGTTATGAGATGTTTGGGAAATGGCTTTCAGAATATCACATGGGGGTTGCATTGCCTTTTCCTACATGCTAATCACCAGGAATGCTGAAGGTTATTCTATTTAGCAGCTATCTTCAGCTTAAGTCTTTAAAATACTGTCTGTGACCAGAAGTTGCCATTGTAATTTTCCTAGAGAACTCGCAGACAGGCTAAAACATGCACAGAATCACCTTCAGAGTGCTACCTCACTGGAAAACCTATTTCCTTGTGCTTAGACAGTGTGATCGAATGGATTTCCAAAGCACAGTCCTTTCCATAGTCTTCTGATGATGAAGAAAAACCAGACAGCAATTCCTGGATTCCACAGCAGCTGTATTTTGGGTCTTGTGTAGTAATAACTTCCAGCCTAACTGTAAGTTAGGTGGGTTTAAAGAGAATAGTGTTGTTCTTGTGTTCAAGGATAGTATGCTCTTCTTTAATGCCGATACCCTATTACCTAGCTACTTTTGAGAACAGGATCGTGGTGCTACTCATGCCAGGCTGGCATTCCCGACCCTCTCCTCTGTCCCTCAACTTTCAGGTATCAAGTTGCTTTGGTTGTAAACATCCCACCGACATCCACTTTGTAGGCAAAAGCTGCTGCGCGGAGAAGGGCGCTGGGTGAGAGTAACAGTTCTCCGTGTGCAGCTGGGTTGTTCTTCGAGGATGCATGCCTGCCCTGTTTTGTTCATGGCTCAGCTGAAACTCCTGCTTTCCATTGCCTGAATTATGTTTTGCCCTCCTTGTATGAGGTTGTCTATCTAGCTGGATCACACCGTTACAGGAGGACCAATTGTTTATTACTTAGGAAAATGTGCATTGTGGGTCCTCAGGTGGAGTGAGGCCTCACCAAGGCATTTCAGAAGCGTGCGGTACTCTAAAGGAACAGTATGTAATTTCCCCAGGATGGCTCCGCACCGCATTTAATTAGTGTGACTGGAAGCGTGTACATCTGGATGATTGTCTGGTAGCATTATCAAATATAGCGCAGCTTGTTTGTTGTTCTCTCCATTTACTCCAGTCAGAAAAGAAGCTGAGCCAAATGTGTCCTGCTTTTACAATCGAGAATTCACCCCCTCCACCACCACCACCAGTGTCAGTAAGATTTTTAGCTTGACTCTTCTAAAATGACTTGTGATTTTTAGTGCCCGGATTTGAATGTACAACTAGGAATGCTTTAATTAGATCCAATTTTCTGCATATGATCAACTCCCCTTCTCTGAAGAACAGATCCTGCAATGCCCTCTGGACTTGAGTACGCAGTCACTCCTTGCTTTTACTAATTTACGTGTCCTTCTCTGCTCTCCTGTTTCTAGTCACCAAAGAACTGTTCTTTTGTCTTGCTATTCTTCTAATGGTATTCATCATATAACTCTCTTCTGTATTGGTTGAAAGTATCTTGGTTATATCTCTTGTCATTTCTGTGAGGTTGGAGTTCAGGTGCATGCTGCTCTAAAGTCCTGTGGAGTTGTTTTCTTACCAAAAATCCCTTCTGCTCTGCAACTGCTGTATTGTGTTGCCTTCCTAGGTATACTGTGTTGTCTCTAAAAGCTATTCACTTCTTGTCACCTCCAAACATGCTGTAGTTGTTGAAGATACTCATCCTGTTCTAGATGTAAGGCAGAAGGATGTGAAGTCATTTGCTTAGTCATGCAGCAAATCTGTAGCAGAGTGAGGAAAAGGACAGCTATGCAGTTCCCAGTGTACTCAACCTGAGAACACCCTTGGAGTCCAAGGAACGATATTTCTGATATCTTCTCCTGCCCCAGTCCTGGGAAGCTATATGTCCCAACTCCACACCAGCTTGCTTACTTGGTTTATTTCCTGTTAACGGTACCTCTTCTTTCAGTGATCCCCAGTAAGCTGTGCTTTAAGACCAAAGCTTCATACCTTCATCAATGCACGGTCAACTCTGTTTTTTGCAGGAGGACCACTATTGGTGTCTCTTTAAAGCATGTTTGTTCTTCTAGCCTTGTCAATTGTTTTTCCTGCCAGTCTGCCACTGCAGAAGGTAACTGCTGAAACCAAGGCAGATTTGGACAAAGGACAGCATGTTTCTCCTTTACCAGACTGCAGAATGTCAGAAACGTCTTTGGGGATTCAGACAACATTAACAGTTCCTTGTAATATATGCTTTTCTGTAGCCCTTGCTGTACCTAATGGAAGTGAAATTTTCTTAGCTAGAAGAAATGTATTTAACTTTTTTGCCTTCTATGTACACGGTCTGATTGCCTTCCTAAACCCTAACGTTTTAAACTCTTATGGCTACAAAGGTTATTAATTTTGTCTGCACGCTTCCAACTGATGACCCTGATTCTATAAGTTCTTTCAATCCAAGATCTGGACTGAACTAGCTCTCCTCTCCCAAAGCATCAACCTAAAATTGATTGAAACAATCGTGGATGCTGCAAAACTGCATGTTTGCCTTTGTGATTACTTCCCAGGAGGTCTGGTGAATTAACGTGATCCCAGCTTGATGCTTTGGTGTTCCTTGTATGATTTTCACTGATTGAAACTATTTTCCTACCAGTTCACTTGTCAACCCACTCCACTGGTTAGACCTATGATCGCTTGTATGTAGCAGATGGTCTGTCTGGGTGCTTTCTGAGACCACTGTTGGCCTTGACTCCTGGACCTTTCCCAGAATTTTGTTTTAGTCCCCATGTAGTACTAGCCAGCCTGGCCCAACATAGTTGCTGCAGTGGGTTGGGGTTAAAAGAATATTTAGCAGATGCATTTTATTACCAGGGTAGCAGCATTTCCACTTGACTTCTTAGCAGAAAAGTTAAGCCTGCTGTTTTTCTGCTTGAAACTGCCTGAATGGAAAATCACTGGCCGTTTTGTCGCTACCATCCTTGCTCTCCTTTACCAACTGCTCTGTCTGAAAAATGTTCTGGTCATTGAATGCAGTCAAGCAGCCATTGCTGTAACTCATGCATGATGCCAATAACTTATGCCAGTGAAATCAATGATGAGAATTTCAAAGAAGCTTTAAATAAAATATAACAAATTTAAATGCCAAAGTGCTGTCTCTGTGAATTTGCTATTAACAGATTATAAATGGTTTGCATAATGTTGAAAAGCCTAGTGCCTTCAGTTAGCGGTATCAAAGGCTTGTTTAAAGCAATTCTTGGAGGACTGCCGCCCTCCCCCACCAGCTTTCTGTTTCACGATGGATAAAAACAAAACTCCTTACAATAAAGAAAGGAAAGCCAGGTTTTCAACTACTCTCTGACTGGCCTCCAGATCTGGCAGCTGCTTCTGGATGTCTAATTACTTGTCCTGCAAAAGTTGACATGCACCTACTTTGAGAAGGTTCTTTGAGTACCCACTTTGTACATGCACTCTGTCTGATTTACAGAAATGAAATGATACTGCTGGAAAAAACTCCGAGTAGAGCTTATAATACTGCTTGTTTGTTTGTTTTAATTTTTTTTTTTTTTTTTAATTTAAAGTTTCCTGGTTTTCTGAGTTCACAGATAAGTCTTAGATGCAGAGAAACAGTGCAAAATAGTGGATAAGATACTGGACTGGGAGGAAAGAGCCCTTCCATTGAGTCCTGATTTTTGGCTACACAAATCGCTTACTTTCTCTCTTTCTTCCTTCCTCTTTCCTTGCTTTGTCTCTGGACTCTAAGGCTTGTGGGCAAGTATAGTCCATCAATGTGTCTGTACAGATTTTAGCACAATAAGGCCTTGATTTCAACTGAGGCCTCTAGGAATTACACCTAGTAAGTATACTGGCAAATCTCTTTTCTTCCTTTTCAAGTTTCTTACTAGCCCTTCTCCGTTTGAAATTCATGGCAAGCTCCCTTGTTTACAGCAATCTAATGGGACCATAATTGGGTCCCCAAGATAACATTACAGATATAAGCCAGTTTTTCGTTAGACAAAGTTCTATGGAGAATGTATTTTCTTATAAACATGCTTTTTATAAAAGGGTTTGTTGTTTTGTGTTTATTCGTGTTCCATCTGCTCTAGAGAATACATTTGAGGAAAAACTAGCTCCAGCATGGCATATAATGTTTCATTAGCAGGCATAACCTTGTTTATTTGCTTTTTAAAATTGTATTTAGAAAAGGAAATCAGTTTGCACCATTGACATGCTGCCAGGTTCCTGTTTATAAATGTCACAATAGGCAACTTGGACGAAACGAAATAGTCAGTTTATGGCTTTTGCATACAGTATGACAGAACTGGATAGACCCAGGCGGCCAGTTGTGCCCCCCCCATTTTGCAGCCTCCCAATTTAGCAGGACGTAGTGTGGTGTTAGCAGTGCAAAACACCCCGAGTGACCCGAACTGGACTATGCACACTTAGTGTTACTGACGTTTATTTGAACAGAAGAAGCTCTTTGTGCTATGTTGCTTAAATGGCTATCTTGGGCAAGTAATTGTGTATGAAACAAGCAACCCTGAGGAAAATGGGAGATATCTGTAGGAAACTTCAAGACATAAGCATGCAATCTGATGTCATCTTTTCCCATAGAGAAGCTATTTCCTTTCAAACTCTGGTGAGACTAGTCTTGCAAAATTTCCTTCTCCTTTAAAATATGTTCATTGCATTTCCTTTATATCGCTTTTTTCCTTCCCCCTAGTAAATGCTTTATCGTGGGTACATCTGGTACGCACCATATATTACTTACTGTGTATGTAAAGAAGGCTTCATATGTCAAAAGCATAGTCTGGACAGACATGCTGAAAAGGGCATGAGGAGGGTAGTGGGGGAAGAGGGGAGGGAATCGTGGAAGACAAGAGTCATCTTTCAGTATTCATTTCTACTAGTAATTAGAGGGCACCACTGAATGTCTGTAATTAGATCATGTCACAAAAATTAAGATAAAAGACCAAAAATTCTAAATCTCCTGCATTTTGTTCATAATATCAGAGGAGTGAGAGCATTTGCTTAAACCAGCAGCCAAAGTGGAGGACAGGCAGGGAGGCTGAACGTGCCCCTGAAGAAGCTCATGTGCGTTTTCCCCAGAAGGTGCGAGGAAGAGACCAGAGGAGGTGACTGTGCTTCTGGTACCCAAGGGGCAGCGGCCAAGCGGAAAGGCACGTCGGACGTTGGCCCGCAGCGCGAGCTGTGTCGCGGAGATTTTGTGCAGGGCTGTCACCCTTCAGGCAGCGGCCTGAAGAGGATTAGTAGTGCTTAAATGGGCCCTTCGGACTTCGAGTTACGGTGGTGACTGCTGCAGCCTTGAGATGGCTTATACCTGGCTTAGCACTTCACGTGCCTGTCCTGTGTCTTGCGCCATGCTGCTTAGCAGCACAACATAGTTCGCTGGAGATTTACAGACTTGAGGTTTCACTTGAATCACTCAGTGTATCTCAGAAAGTCTTTCTGATAACATAATAACAGTTATTGAAAGAAAACAAGATAAAAATTTTAAAAAGATTATTTACGAAGGGTTTGTTTGTTTGTGCCTCTTTAGTAGCAGCCAACATGTTTATGTTTAAGAATAATTCATCCTAACTTAAAACAAAAAGGAAGTTTCCCTGCGTGTTCCAGCATAGGCATTTAGGATAAAATTTTGCAAAGCTCCTATCAGCCCCAATACACAAGTCTGATCTATTAATTAACAGTAATTGTCCACTAAGGCTCAAAAAGACTGAAGACATTTTAAAAAAAGGACTTGGGCTACTGAAGTCCGTAGATACCTTTAGAAATGTTATCTTTATTGTCAAGAAATTCTGGTCACGGTGCTCTGAAGCAGTATTTGGTCGGCGGTTAAACTCTGGTCTGTGAACTGCTGGTGGTCGCAAAGCTGTGGTAAGTCATCTGCAGCTGGTCTGCGGAACCATCTTGCCTTAATTACGCAATTTATGATAAGAGTACTGAGTGCTCTGTGAGAAATTCAGAGGGTTGACAGAGGTCTGTGATCCAAAAAATTGGAAACCAGTGGCCGAGACTGATAAGTACAGATTCAAAGCTTTATGATTTCAGTGACAGCAATGTTTCCCTTCTTCCCCCATCTGCCTATCATTACTTGTCATTTTTGAGTAAGGAATTTAATTTTTCTTTACATTTTTACCCCTAAGGAGATCAGGTTGCTAGCATTTGACTGAGCGGTGGTGCCCTGGGTTCAAGAAGTCAGATATACTTGTACCGCTCCTGGCCTTTGAGTCTCCAGCATCGTGTGGAGAGCTGGCTGTGTCCAGGTCAGGAGCAGACCTTAGACGGGGCTCGGGGGCAGGGAAGGGTCCTTCTGCATTCTGGGATATATCATGCCTGCTGTTTTGTTTTTTTTTTTAATGTGCCATTTTTATCAGGTAGCTGTTAAGTGAGCTTTTGCCTTTCTTTGAAATGTTTTGAGGAGTAGATCCTTTGGCATCGGTTCTGTATTTTTATGTGTCAGCCTCGTTCAGTGACTTCATACCTCTTGCTAAGTAAAGGGGTTAAATGGATTTTAGCTGTCTGCAATAAGATCTTCCCAGTGCTTTGTCCCTGCGCTGAATGTTACTACACAGCATTTTCCAGCAGTTCTTTTCTGTGTCCTTTTTCCTGCCTTAGTACTTTTTCTCATTCAAGCTATACAGATGTTACAGTTTAAAAAAAATATTGCATTTCAATCTCCACCAAGTTTACACTCTCCTATCTCTTGCATAATGGACCTTGTTCTATTTTTAAATTTAAATCTTTGTAGTAGACTTCCCCCCCCCCCCGTAATCCTTCAACTGCATTAGTAATCTGATTCATTTTCTTGATCTCCACTTTCTTCCCTGGTCCCTCTGCTGTTTGCTGGCCTTGGACGGACAGCGAGCTTAGTTCTGTGCTTGTGGCAGTTCAGATGTCGCACACTAGAAACAGCCGAAGCAGTTGTGGTGGGCTGATGTGAGAGTGTTTTCCTTACACATTGATCTGAATAAAATAATGAGAAAATAAATGGGTTGGTGCTGTTTCTGGGGAGATTTGATAACTTTTGTTTTGAGATGCTCTCTTTCTTTCTGTTGGGAGAGAATTCATAGAGGCTCAGTAATTTTGATGCAGATTGTATATGATTAAAATAATTTTGAAGCCTGCTATTATTTGCCACATTTAGTCTATAATTTTCTTTACAACGTCTTCCAAGTCTTTAGGTTGTTTTTTTTTTCCCCCTTTTTTGGCTGTGCGGGCAGCATGTGCAATGGAGGAGTGTGTCACCGGTGGCTTCCACTCCTGTGTATTATGTGTATTGTGCAGTCACGATGTCCATAATCAGGGAAGATGCTACTGTACACTCGTTAAAAGGGCACAGGTTGCTGCCATTTAAATGTGTATCTTGGTTGCCCTGAAGCCTTCTAGAAGGCTTTAGGTTAGAAATATATGTTTTCTTTCCCCATAAACTGTAAAATGCCTGAAAGTGAGACATCTTAGAATATTTCTCCTTGTTAAAATTACTTTAATTTCTCCTTGTTAAAATTAATTGAGAGGCCAGGCTATATAAATTCTAAAATATTGCTGTGTATTTGATTTCTATCTTTATTTTTTTTTTTTTTTAAGTTGATGCTTTTTCTCTTGAGTTATTTGAAAAATATTTAAAGTTGCTGTTTGGGAAAATACAAGTAAATGTTTTTTTTGCAGAAAACAGGAAAAACATACAAAAAAAGTGCTTTTGTCTTTGTTAGATGAATTGGATTTTTCTCTCATTTTTTTCTTGGCAAATACCTTCTGACTTTAGAACTTATAAAATAGTCTGCCAAATATTTTTATGTACAATTGGTTATAGGTCATAGCTTTATTGATCTAAAAGCTCAATCAGAACAATCCTGAATGAGTCTTCAGTTTGTGTAAAACTGGTATTAGCAATTTTCATTAAACCCCACAGTTGAAAAAGAATAGTAGGAAAATATAAGCTAGCTTCGGTTCAGAAACTAGGTCTGATGATAGTTTGAAACCACAAACAAATTTGGTCTGAAACTCAGAATATTACAAGGGATCGTAGAGGATGGATCCATCTTCTTCATCCTTTGCCCTCAGTAGATGGAGATGTGTGACACAGGTGGTGCCGTGTGGCATGGATGGGTGTTTCTCTGGAAGAACTGGGGTTTAGTGGAAATGGTGACTGCCTGGAGTCATGGGGTGTATTTCGCCTGTGTCTGCAGAGCCGTCATTTCTCTGCCGTGCTTGCCAACAGGGTGTGTGTTCTTGCGGAGTGATGTGTAATCCTCTCCACCAGAACATGGAAGCATGACTTGAAGAAGTTTTTAGCCTTTAAAAAAAAAGAAGCGTGTTGCCTATCCAAAGTTAAACGGTTGCATGTGGGAGAAAAATGCTCAAACGTTTCTTGAAAGTCTGAAGCTAAAATGAGGAATACAGTGTAACTGGGGACAAGTCAAGCTGATGATAATCTATTCCCTTTCCTCTTGCAGTTGGAAAGGTTGAGAATGAGCACATTGATTTAAAAGCCGTTTGTGGATATGGCTTGTTTTTTGTTTTATTTATTTGAATGTTGAATACTGCTGGAGAGTACAGTATGAGCACATGGGTGAGGGGAGCATTCCTATAAAAGTTCTTCAGTGTTATGATCCTAGTTTCTGCTTCAGTGGGAATGACTGGGAACTTTGGTGAGGATGAAACTTAGTCCTAGAGGACATAAATTCCTCTTAATTTGTTGGATCTTCATTAAGATCTAATAAATGAATCTTAAGAGCAGGGGATGTCTTTTGTGTCTCTACAGCTCCTAGCATGCGGGTGGCCTGTTCCCTGTGTGAATGTTTAGGTTCAGTTTAATAAAATGAATAATAATAATAAGCCCATATGCCCTCTTCTAATGCTGAAGGACAGTTGTGAAGATCTCTCAGAAAACTCCCAAGTGTGTGTCATACTCTTTCAGAGCGTGGACGGGTATTGGGAGTGTTAACAGCAGAGGGAGAGCTCTGTCCACATCATGGCTCCTGTTGACTCCTTCTCCGAGTTGGTGTGCTGGGAGCTCCCCACCTACTAGCAATTAATCTTAACCATTGGCTTAAGAGCTGGAGGAGAATAAAAAGGGGAGTCAAAGTGAGATGCTCTTCATGGATGCCTGGTGGAAGAGCGTGCAGAACGCCTTAAAAGTAGAGCTGGAAGCAGCCTAGCCAAATAACAATTCAGCTATAAAGTGGAGGTTTCGGTTTCGGCCAGCTGAATTGCTGAATTTGTCCTGTTTCTATAAGGGCCCAAAGTTGAGCCTGCAAGGAGTTCGTAAATATCCTCTCCAGATCCCTTCAGAATCAGGTGCAGAGCTCACCACAGCAAGGCCATTTTGGGAGTTCTGAAGACTGTCTGCATCACACATGTAACAAGCCTAGTCTTGCTGTGCTGGTGATGTAGAGTCATTCTGCATGTCATGATGCATATGACTAGATCAGATAGGCTTAGTGTCAGATCTATTGTGCGTTACCTTCCTGCCGTCTCTCAAAGCATAGGCATTGTCATTTAAGTATGAACTTGCTTCAACTTCTCTGTAAATTCAAAAGCATCTCACCGACGTAAATTATTCTGAGATTGCCAAATCCTTTCCTTATGAATGCGAGAGTCACGCCGAGTTTGACATTTTGTTGGGAAATCTTAGGCTTTCTCTTGGCAGCTTAGTATAAAGATATAGTTCCTGCCCAACAACAGTGCTTGCATTACTGAGAAGAATGGACCTCTGGATGCATTGACAGGTTTTCATTCTGGTTTTGCTTTCCACGCATCACGTATTCAGCCTACTTTCTGGAAAGATACAGTTTATTGGAAATGGTTAAAATTTTGAAATAGCATTACAAGTTTATGCATGTAAGCTAGCAATTACAATGTCTTATGTGCAAAGAAAATTTTTCATACCCGTCATAACTCATACTATTTTTGCTTTAGAGAGGTCTTGAATTATAGGAGAAAAAAGGAAAGAGAAGGAGAAGAAAATTGCAGTACTGAATCTAGGAGCACAGGAATCTGATATTAAATCTTTAAGTTCTGCCTTGCCATGTTACAACAAAGTCCACTCAAAATCTGGGCAAGTGCTGGGGCACCACTTGTGTAAAGCTCATCATGGATTTACATCCTGTCCCTTCTCAGGCCTTGTGGACTCATGGCACCATCTATGTTTCCTATAAAGAAGATCCTTCCATGGAGCAGATCAGTGTTCTGTGGCTCCTGGAAGTCTGTGGTCTGGAGTCTGTGATCTAGAGAAAGGCTTTCTGAATCCTGGACAGTTGCATGCCAATGCTCTGGCTTCATGCTGACAGCCCTCTTTGGAAGCAAGGCATGCGTGTGCAGGCAGAAGATCTGTGCTGGCAACGGCAGGGGACAGTTGTGCAGCGCTGCACAATAAACTGGTTGGGAGTGACTGATGCTTTTCTTCTTCGTTGCTCCCCTATGGACCCAGAGGTCAAGTACTGTATTACCTCTTGCAATTTTAGTATTTGCTCTAATAAACATACTACTGAAAGCAAACAGGCAAAACAGAAATATTTGGAAGGATTCGGAAACTGTGGAGGCAGTGTAAAGGAAAAACAAAATGCAGCTGAACTTTGAAACAAGTCAGTATCATATATTGATAGGCTTTAATTGAAACACGTGCATTTAATATAAAGGGGAAGCTTTAGGAAGTGATAGTGCTAAAAAATTTACTTGCAGATGGATAGATTATTAGACCTATTTTTGCAATATCTTGCAAAAAAGGAAATATCTTGCAATATCTATCAAAAAAGTCAGTGTGGTTTTGAATCCTGAACTAGATTTGGCTATATATATATATATATATTTTTTTTTAACAGAACAGTTTTTCATCAGAAAACACTAATCTATTGAAGAAGTGACATTTTTATAGGAATGTGGTAGGTGAGGGAGAACTTCTTTTGGAAAAGATTCCACATATCTAAGGTTATTCTCTCTTATTGCCGCATAGTCATGGCATACTACTGGGCTATGAAAAATTATCGTTAAAGTCTTTGGTCTGCCTTCCTCTTGCAATCCGTGCTCCTAAGTGGATACTGGCTGTTCTGCTGCTGGACCTGATTAATACTGTGTAAATTATTTACCGGAACAGGAGCTCAGAGCTGGGTCTTCTTCATACTGGGTGAATGGCCTAACCACGCGGCTGTAGGCAGCACCTCTGCCTCTTCATAAGTTTATGAAGACTGGGACAACTCCTGTAAAAGAAACAGAGGGATCCCTATGTCCACAGCAGCCTGGGAAATCACGTGAAATATGTAACCATTGGGAAATAGGGGGATGACAGCTGAGGCCTTTAGTGTGGGTCTTCTAATTATTGGCTCCTTTTCCACGAGGAATGTCATCTAAAGGTTTTATTCTTGTTTTGGTTCAGAACGCAATCTTTCTTTTAGGTCTGGGATTTAATATGTCTGCCTCTCCTGTCCTCCACATTTGAGCAGAGCTCCAAGTTTCCTTTCTCACCAGCTTTAGCTGTCGTTATCTTGTGGGTTTTATGTGTTTCCTAGACAAATTGGCTCATAAATTGGAATTCTGAATGAAATTTAACTTTAGTTTTCAATCCTGAGTATTGCAGTGGTCAGGAAGATGCTTTGCGTGAGTCTTGGTGGCAGTGTGTGTGTGTGTAAAGGTGAGTTGTTTTTCCCCTTTTCCTCAGCCTAGCATGAGGCGACAATGGAAAGTTTCTTTTCCTCTTACTGCTAACAATCCACACGTTGATGCCTGATAGGAAAAATAATGCGCTCAAGGTTACCATATTTTTCATATGTATACACTGTGGGTTATCTCTGGCTTGAGAGTTTTGTTTGTTTTTAAACGCGGGCCAAGTTAAACCCTGCGGTTTAGCAGCAGTGTGCATTGTGTGTGCAGGGATAATAGGAAAGAAGTTTTATTCCAGGGTTCCTTCCTCAGTAGTATCCTGGTCTCTCGTGGCTTGTTCGCTCTGTGACTCTGAGTTATCTGTCAACTTTTTTTTTTTTTTAAAGAATTTTTTAAGAGCTCCAACTAACCTGAAGCAGAGGTTATATATGTGCAAATACAGTGCTATTATTCTAGGCCTCTGGGATATTATTGCTCTACAAAATATACGGAGGCTAATAGAAATGGCTGTTTCGTGACGTACCATGTACTGTTTGTTACTTTAGGACTATAAAACTTGATTTGCTTATCAGTCTAAGCGGACCTAGTACACAGTAAACAACCCATGTAGTAAATCAAGGTGCCATGCACTCACCACAGAAGTAATTTTCAAACAAAATATATATCGTGTTCAGTTAGGAGAATATGTGCTAAATATCCCCATTATAAATCACGAGTCAGAATCACAGAAGAGTGATTAGTCAACTTGCGCATATTTTTCCATTTATATTGCGCTGTAAAAGTAAATAGTTATTTTTCATTTCTTTATCATTGTTGGTTACAACAACATCTATGGACTTGGGATTTACCAGGAGCCAGTAACTTTTCATATTGTTGATACTTTCAGATTTCTAATTGTATTCCTATAGAACAGAAAAACAAGATAAGACATTTATTTCTTTTTCATTTTCCTCCACCATCCCCCATTTCCCTTCTTTACACAGAATATCTCCATGCATAACACAGTTGGAGGAGCAATGGCAGGACCTGGATCTCACCAGCTGACAAATACAAGGATGCCAAACCACGACACCAGCGTTGTGATTCAACAAGCCATGCCATCTCCACAGTCCAGTTCGGTCATTACACAAGCACCTTCCACAAATCGACAGATTGGGTAAGTCCGTTTCCATTTTCTCATTTCTCCAGTTCTCTGGCTCCAGCAGCTGCACGCAGGACCAGATGTTGTCCTTGTGGTTCTTAAGGTTCAGCTGCGTGCAGGACCAGATGTTGTCCGCATGGTTCTTGAGGTCGCAGAGTTTGCGCTTGATCCTGCCAGCGTGCGGCAAGGACCCCTGCAACACGCGTTGCAGACTGTGGGGGAATGGCCAAGACACTACATCTACTCCAGACCTGGCACTTTGGTTCAAAAGGGGCAGAGTACTGTACTTGCAGGGAAGTCCTGCTTTCTCCATCTTGTTTTTTGTTTTTATCTGCTTACATTCAAAGTTCATATTGTTTCTCTAACTGCTCTGGGAAGAAAGAGTATTTATGAAGTTGATCCTTTTACTTCCTTCAACGGGAATTCTGGGTGCTCAGTGGGATTAGGCTATTTCCTATGTACTCTGTGTAATTGAGGAATGCTAGAAGACAAAATAAAAAGACCATCAAGATAAATGGAGTTTGGCACAGAGGCTTCTGAACAGTTGCTCAATTTGTGATGATGGATCCATATTTTTTCCCATAAATTGACAGTATGGATGCTTACTGTAGTGGCTTGAATGCCAATTGTGTGCTCGTGTTTGGAGAACCGCGTGAACAAAAACATTGGTATTTTGTACACTCGGTTACTTCCAGCAAACGTGACGTCCTTATAAGTCATAATAACTTGTTTTTAATTATAAAGAAACTGCCCGGATGGTTTGAGGGTGCAGTTTTTTGTCACACAACTCTGAGAATTTGGGGAGTTTTATGCATGAAAACATATGGATAAAAAGATAAATCAGTGGGCTGAGAATGAAGCAGCAGTCTAGATTCATTATCTGTCATTTGTAATTTGGTCACATCCATTACATGATAAGCGCAAAAGCAGTCTCTGTCCCCAGTCATTGTCTAAATAATTGATGAGCAACTTGCAGTCTCTTCAGAGTAAAACCAAAAAGTGAAATCCTGGCATTGAAAACTTAAAATCTAGTTATTCTTGAGTTTTCTTTCAAGATTCCTGGTGGCTGGGGGAGGATGTAGACCACAAGCTGTCCATCTCCTTGTGCCGTGGTGGCAGGGGTGGCCCGTGGCAATGGCTGCTCCAGAAGAGTTACCCAGCCACGCACAGGACACGGATTCCATCCACAGCCCTGGTTTTGTGCTCCTGGCAAAGCTCCTGTACTTTCCTTTTTACTACTATTTCAAGATTTGGTTCTTAATATGATACTATGGGTAAGGTAAACATATTTGATAGATGTGCCTTTGTATATGTTATGTATTGACAAGACACAGTGTTCACTGAGATTTCACGTGCAATACCGTTTGTGAATCCAAGAAAGTGGTTGTCTTATATACATCCCATTCTGTTCAAAGACAGGAGGCTGGGAGAGAGGGAGGGAGGGAGGAAGAAACAGTTTCTTTTTCAGTTTTAGAAAGAAAAACAGCTAATGCCATTATTTGGGTTAAGGATGATTAAGACTTAATAGGTCTAGTGGTAATTATGATCCTAATTAAAAAAAAAAAAAACACACCAAAACCAACCAACTTTTAATACTCAGTGGTGAGGTGTTTTATATGGGACTGTACTTGGCTTCCAAACAATTGTTTCTATATAATGAGAAAAAAACTGCATGTGGTTTTGCAAGACCCTGTCAGTCAGGTTTTAGGTTTGCGTTGGTTCGGGGCCATGGTGATTAGAATCTCCAAAGTTGGAGGGGTTGAGGATAAAAAGGCCTATTTCCTAGTCAATGGTGAGTGTCTTGTTTGGGAAAAGTTGTCATGACATATCTTAATTCTCCCCTGCGATTGAATCACACAAATGTTTCCTAAGTCTGAGTCTAAAGCTGCTCTATTGGGAGGCAATTGTCAGCATTTTAGTCTCTGTGTGAGTTGGTGTGTGAATGAGACTTATGGTGTGACCTCCAGCATACTCTGTTCCCCATTCTTCCCTCTTCCTAGGAGGTTTTGTTTTTTGTTCATGGTGTGTCCTAGGAGATAATTGCTGCATTTTGGACTTCATCTACTTGCCAAAGTGTTGAGCATCCTCGTTGTTTGTCTTCTTTTCCTTCGGTCTTTTCCCTGTGGTGCTTATTTTATTTATTCAAAGAACATATCTTGTCATTTCCATTTATCTTCATCTTATCCTTCTAAACGTGCTAAGAATTATATCCAGGACTCGTTCACAAGTAATACAGACTGGACAATAGTTTTGATATTAGGCAACTGAAGAAATATCCAGATGGATTCAGAAAATGTTTGAGTTTTGCAAAGTTTGGTGGCTTTGGTTTGGCCTTACAAAGTTGAGACGGTTCAGCTTTTTAACAACCCCCAGTCCTCAGGTGCTCAAATCAGTGGTTTTGGGTTAGGTTCCCCCTATTTTTTAAGACATCTGAAGCTGCCCCAAAGGGTAGATGAGTCCTTACCATGGAGAATTATGCCAGGGAATATGCCTTTTAATGAACAATAAAAACAGCGGAGAGCAACTGGGTAAAACTCTCATTGAGCTAGTTCTGTAAGAGCAGGATCAAGCCCTAAAGGTTATATAGAACCATCTTGTAGCAATATTCTGATTTTTATCACAACCACAAATATTTTAGTGTCAGACTATGGCCAAGCCACCTGCAAATGTTTGTGATGGCCTTACTCCAATGAAAACAGGGAACAGCAATGAAAGTCTTCATTTAGACCCTGCTCGTAGGCTGTGCTCCAGTAACACAGAATGGGACCCACCTGTGCCCGCACACAGCTCGTTTCATGGTGAGGAGTGGGCGAGTTCACAGCAGCTGACATTCCCAAGGGAGGTAATTTTTCCCTACTTTCTTCTCTCCTTCTCTTTTCCCCTCGCTCTCCCTCCCTCCCTGCCTCTCTCTTTTTTTCCTATCCCATACTCTGGCTCTGGGGGCTTGCATATAAAATGAGATATTGACACAAGGCATGGGAAAACATGACCGAATGAGCGTTGTTGGGCAAGCCTTGCTGGCACAGTGTACATACGCACATTGTTTCAGGTATTAAGCTTCAGCTACTACTGAACAGGCATCCAGCCAGATTAATCAGAAAAAGGGAAGAGCATGAAGGTTAATAACTTAAAAAACTAAGGGTGCAGTCCCACTTTCTTCCCACCATGTATCTGGTTGAGAACAAACAGCAACATTATCATTACAGCAAACTGGCGGGTTGGTATAAAGGTCCCAGATAGCATTTATGTGGTGAGGCAGTCTCTAACCTCCTTACCGTCCCTCCTCCCTCCCCCCCCAAGCCTTTAGCATGTGGGAGGAATGCTGTAACTAGTAACTACTTGTGCTGATGAAAAATCAGTTGAGGAACACTTAGCAGTGAAGGGCGTCTTTGGCTGATTAATAGCACATCATTGGGAGATAAGATACATGGAGGAAAAGCAGTAAGGCATATGGAGGAAGGGGAGAAAAAATGATATAAGGCATACATTTGTCAAAGGTATAGAAAGGCAGATAAGCTGAATCAGCTCAAGATATGGGACTCTGAACTAGGCTGTACAATAGCAGTGTTTGTCTTCTTTTTTTAAAATGACTCCATTTTTTCAGTGACTGACTATTGAGCAATGTATGTGAAAATTATGGCCGGACAAATTGGTGACAACACAGTACACTGGTTGCTTTATCTGGGCATGTCTTTTGCTAGGGAAGATGTCTTTTTCAGACCAGCAAAGACTGTAGGTGGCTGCAGCCTAGCAGGGCTTTCCTAGAGAAAGTAACCTGCTGCTGTTTTTCAAGCTAGTAGTTAACTAGTAATTATTCCAGCTTGAGACTCACTGGTGCGGCTCTGTAGCTGAAAGGGAACACGGGAGGATTCAGGGCTGTCACGTATCCAGCAAGTTGTTAACACTGTACTAAATGGAGAGGGAGACATGAGTCCAGTTTCGGTGAACTCGGGCTCCGAAGTGGGCAATAGAGCATTAACCATGTGATGTAGATTATCTGTTTTCAAAGTGTTGTAGAGCATTTTAATCAAGATAAGATGGTCTTCTGGCAGAGCATCAGAAGGGAAAAATTGCAACCACATTTGGTGAAATGCAAGCAGGTAGGAGAAGGCAACAAAAGGAGTTTGGAAGATGCCTCTGGTGCCTTTATGTACCGAAGAATCATGGTACCAGAGGGAGGACAGCCTTTCAGTCCCCGCACGGAGCATTCATTTTAACACCTATGCGTTTCCATCCTGTTCCTCTCTCTTCCCTCTCATGATGCCATACATCTCTCTCTGTTTCCAGTGTATCATCTTTTTCATGGGGTTGAATGCTTTCCAAACAGAGGGGCATGGAAAATGGAGTGGTCCTGAAAACTGCATGTAATGTGTTCCGTGACACAATGAAGAGCAGACTCATTGTGACTGGCCTTGGGGATTTGGAAAAAAAAAAAAAACCAACTCAGCTGTAGTCTTAGTCTGAGGGACCTGAGATGGCAGAAGGACAGAGCTCCTCTCTGACAGGCACAGGAGTTTTGCCATAGCAGCCAGCTGTCTGAGACTGCAGCTGCTGGTTGAGTTCTCAGAGTATCCTGCTATCATTCTTTATAGCTTGAGGAAACAGAAAAGACTCCTGTAAGAGACGTCCGTGGGCAGAAACCCCTCCATAATGCAGCTAGTTCTGGAAGACACTTGGAATAGGCTGGTAACTCAGAAGGGTCTTTGTACATGCCAGAGGAAGTCTCTCTTTAAGCTCCTAGTAAGTTGGAGGAGTGCGTGGCATCAAAGAAGCCATGGAATGATGTGCTTTTATTAAATTCAAAGGCCAGGTCCCTTTACAGGAAACCTGGGATAAAAGCCTCTGTTCCAACTCATGTATTTGAACTGAAGCACCACAGTACGTTGTGAGATGAGAAGAAATATGCATTGAGAGGTGAAGTATCAAATGACCTCTCGGTTACTTGATCAGGTCCATTCCATAGCCTTGGTTGCACAGGGTGTAAGAACATCAATTAGATCACTGGAAGGCGAGAAAAAGGGAGAGGTGGGAAGAGAGAGCATCTGACAGTGTCATTCTGTCCAAATTCCCCCACTCCGTCTTTCTACTCAAAGTTGGACTTTATTCCCTGTTTAATGCTCCTCCTTCTTTTTCTTCTTCTGTTTATGCTAAGACATGTTTTCTGTAGTCCCTTCTACTACACTGACCTCGGCCAACCTTAACATGGAATCCCATCAAGCCACATGTGTGCCGCAGCCACAGGTCTCTGGGAAGCTCAGGTGAATTACTTAGGAAATGATTACAAGCGAGCCATTCACAGAAACAAGTTGTCTCGTAACGTACAGCGAGTGGACAGGGTGATGTGGGAGAAAATGAAGTCTGATAGATGGATCCTCTCAAGCCATTTTGTCCCTTTTAGCTAGCTGCTGCCCAGGTCCACATGTCGACCTGCAGACCGAACCGTGCTGCTCTGTGTGACAGCTGGAAGCTCTTTCTGCTCCCCAGCCTTCCCTGTTGTTGTTTGCATCGGCATGTTGAGGAGCTGCTGACTCAATCTCTCCTGACACTGCTGAGTCAGGAAGAAAAAGAACAAACAGCACCGGTCTGTGTGTCAGACACAGCACAAAGGGGTGATTGTTCACAACGTCTCTCTCCTATCCCCAACCACATGCTCCCGTGCCTTCCCAAAACCTCTTTCTTGCTTCAAGGTCCAGGGAGGGGTTGGAAAGTACTGACATATATCAAGATGACTTTCAGGGGACTGAAAGGAGGATCATTAGCCAGGTAATAAATAGCCTGCCAACCAGGAATGGAGACGGTTTAGTGTGTTTCTTATCTGACTTCAAGTCAACTGTTATCCTGAAAGTTATGCGCTTGTTATACATGTTGGTTAAATTTATTAATGAATGCAGTATCTTATGCCTCGTACTTTCTACTTGAAAAAAGTCCTAAGCTTATTAGAAATGTTGCTCGTTCACAGCAACACTGCCAAAAAAAAGAAGCATCAGGGATATTGTGTGACTTGCTGACCACTGACTCTTATTAGGATTGTTGTATTCCGTTATGAAGAGAAACCAGCCCCCTCCCGATGGTTGTTTCAGATAGGTAGCGAAACCACACTCAAGCCAATTCTTATATAAGCAGTTTCTAAGAAATGGATCATGATGTTTCCGTTCTGGAAAGCTCATCCCGCCCAAGAACTATAGGAAAGCGAAGTCAGAATAGTGTACTGCACCCATAACTGTATCTAAACAGAAATAGCGAGCTTTCATAGGCATAGGTTGGCTCTCACATCAGAGTAAGTCATAAATAGGACTTAAATATGATATACAGAACTTGGAGAATACAGCATTGATTGCTTCATTTTGGTGGTTGGTATCTCTTGCGTACCTCCCGTATATATATGTAATACACACTGTATAAATCTTCTTTAAAGGTGTCATCAAAATTTATAGTCAGGGCTTCTGATTTATATGACTCTTTGAACTAAACCAGATGTAAAATCATTTTCGGATGGAAGAGGATCTCAGAGTTGCAGTGGGTTTGATGCGACAGACCAAGCTTTCCTAGACCAGAAATGATCATTAGAGCTCTGCGGAGCCGAATCGCACAGCTCTGCTCTTCATCACAGGTTTGCACTTAACATGCCCTGATGCATGATTCCAGTATGTGTTTTATCCAAGTGTCAGCCTGTTTGACAGGTAACTAAGCCGCAGTAAAACACTAACTCAAACAATACAGACTTTGTTTGGTGTAAGGCTTTTTTTTTTTTTTTTTTTTAAATTTCTTTCTTTTCTTTGTATTTGAGAGTCATTTGCAGGTTCCAGAGAAAGAGTAAGCTTTGGGATGCTGCCTCACACCGTGTCAGTTCAGAGAACGGCTTAAATGTTTGCTGGGGGTGGCACAATGGCTATCAAGAGTGAGTAAAACGTGAAGAGCTTTAGGTGCAAAGAACGCTGATAAAAATTTAGCTGCTCACTAAGAAGTTACGTTTGTATCCGTTTCAGTAAGGGAATTGGCATTGATGTGGTGAACAGAAACCACCTTGATTTTACATGGTTTGTCTTGCCAGTGTATTTTTGAATGCTTTCAAAGGGATATAAATCATACTATAAGTTAGCAAACTACTGTAAGTTAGGAAAGTGTTAACTTTTTTTTTTTTTTTTTTTTTTTTTAAGCTGGTACCTGGCTGAAAACCAATGACAATAGTTCAGAGAAAAATGCCTGAGGGAAACACAGAAATTATAGACTATGCATAAAATGTATGGATCCTATTTTACCACCTGTAAAAGTAGTCCTCCCTATTAATTGATGAGTTGAATTTTAGAAATCAGTGGTACAGTATGGTCCCATGTAAGGCATATATATGGTTTTCTTTATACTTATGGATGGGCCAAATATGCATTTGAAAAATAAAAAACCAAACACCAAAACCCAGCACAATTTAAATCAAAAGCGTAGATGAATCTAAGATGACAACATCACCAAAATGACTTCTTTAAACAAATTAAATGATGCTTGATTTAGAGGGAAAAAATAATTTAAATGAATCTGTCATTTTGGAGACCTTCTAGCGAAGTTCCACATGATAAATCATAGTTTTAAATTCCCTTAGCGATGTCTAGTAACAAATTGCAAGGAACTGGTGACTAGACAGAACCTGCAGGTAGATTGAGAAGTGTTCGTTTTGACGAGTGCAGGAAGAGGGTTCCTTGGAAGAAGGAACAAATTGGAGAGAGTGTTTTAGAACCATTTGCTGCTATGAGCATCTGTATTCTGCTAACAGAGACCTTTATTCTGAGCTCACATAAATGAAGTGGAATTTTGCCAGTAAAAGAAGGGGTTGTGTTACTCCAGTTGTAGGATCCAGGTCCTAATTGGTTTATGAAATGAAGGGGGCAATCTTTGAGCTATTACCAGCTTCCTCTGCTGCAAGTGAAGTGAATCGCAGCTGTTCTGATAGGGTCCATAAAAACTTGGCGAGGTAATAAAATGTTTTCAGTGGACAATTCTCCAAATGAGTGAAATCCAAATCCCTAGCTTATTTGACAGTCTTTAGAGAATTGTATATACTTCCTGGGGAATTCTGATTTATATTATGTTACTTTTATCTAGTTCTTTAACCATAGCATCCAGGCTGACTGATGCTGTAAATGTAAGCGCTCAAAGTAACATTCTTACTTCTTTTTAACCCTACAAATTGAAATACAGTGTGTACATATCAAACATTTGACATAAGAAGAAAGTTGTGCCTGTTTTTCATTTTCTACATTTTCCTGCTTCTGTCTTTATACTTTTCTGTCTGCCCCATCTCTTGCTCTTGTTTTGTGAGATGAAAAAAAAAGGCACGGTTAGCATCAAATGATCCTAGACAGGAATTCTTCTGATGCTTCTACTCCCATGATTTCTTTAATGAAAATAGTAGCTTTTGGTCTTTGTAAGTTTTCTTCAAGCAACTTAAAATTTTCTAGGCCTGGTCAGAAGTCAGTTACGTTACTCCTGACTTCTTAGCAGAGCAGTTGTTCTGACTCATTTGTTCAGCTCGTGGCAGTTTTCAGAGTTATTATGTACATCTAAGAGTCCCTAAAGATCCCTGGCGTGGGTTCAAGTACAACCTGACATTTTTGGTATCATTGTATATGTTGAGGAATTCACAATTTTCCGTGAAGACCGTTCAGTGTTCGTTTAGAATTCTTTTGTTCTTCTCAGCATTCCCGGCATTGAGCATTTTTATTTAGGGCCTGGATGTCTTTAAACATATCTTTTTGGTCTTCTCACCTTTGGAAGTAAGATGACCTAAACAGAATACAAAGAGAGAGCATAATGAGAAGTTTCTTAAAGAGTAATGAATTGGGTTTCCAGGTTGGTTAAGTCTCAGCTGATTGGGCTTGAAGCTCACACTGCTGTGAGCATCCGCTTTCACACTTGTAGCTGGGCATTTGTACGACACATTATCGAAGCTTCTCCCTTTCTATTAGTCCTCATAGGATGGATGTTGCTTGTCATATCTTAGATAGGCTGCTGCCTCTGGTGTCTGGGGAGTGACCGTGTCGCCGCACTTCAGCTGCACGGTGCTGTGTGGGCAGCCTCTGGTCTTAAAGGAGCGTGACTAAGAAGCAAGTGTTTAAGATGTTTAAGAGATGCACGGGTCTGAACGGTGATGCTCTCCTGGAGCATCTGGGCAGAGCTGCATGCTGGAAGCTTCCCTGACATACTCATGGGTAAAGCTTGTGTTCTCAGCAAGTGTTTTTGCGATGTTACTGAAAGCTGCCCCTGGAGAGATGAACTGCTGACTTAATGTGCCTGAAGGAATCTCTCTTTGGATATGCTGGACTTCATGAATTCATTATCGCTGCGAGTTGTTGATGTAACTTTTTTGGGCAGCACATGCAAATGAGCATTATGAAAGTGGGCAAAAGGCACCAGTAGTTTTTAGATACTCAGTCAAACAAGAAGATGTGTTAAACTCAACAGGCTGTTATGGATGGCTGATCCTGGCTGAAATACTGCTGCAACATTTGAAGACATGAACGGGACCTGGTAAACAAAGGATACCGAATTTGAACCGATTTCCTATTATTTCTCTCAATTTGTGCTTGTTTCGAGTAGTTTTGTTTGTCTGTTTGGCACAGGTATTAAACTAAGTCCACACTGAGGATACGTGGTCAGCAGATTATAAAATCAGAGACGGTTAATATGTACACCAAATGGAAGAGTCATGTGGAAAAGTTTACCTATTTACTATTAATTTCCTTTTTAGCCTGTTTTAATTCCTTCTTTCTCTGCAGCCCGTTCCAGGCCCACAGAGGAAAGAGACCTAGAGTGTCTTTGAATTGTTTCTGACCTGTGGGGAAATAAAATAGGAAGTACAATAATATTTCTACTGTGAAGTAGCACAGAAAGCTGGAAGAAAGCAGTTAGTGAGTTCCCTTTGTGACATACTAAATGGATGTGGAGAAAGATATGGATTTTGGGCTCCACGACAGGGAAGAAAATCCATACTTGCTTCCAAATTTTCCCCTGGCCTCTCTGTAATTCTATTGTTCCAATAAGAAATTTGTGACTCAAAGGATTTATTCAAAATCTATATAAAACATAATAGGCAAAGTTCATTCCAGAAGCCATCAAGTGAAGCTATATTTCTCTGTGGGGAAAGCTGGGGTCCCTTCCAGTCTGGTCTTTTTCTGTACACAGCCTAGTAGCATGGAGCTTTTTGTTGCACGTTAATGCAGCATCAAGGGTTGTGGGGCCCTAACTCCTATAAAGCAAATGCTAGAAACAATATTGGACCCAAGCAGAATCCATAAATGCAGAGGGAAGCAAAAACCCGTGTATAAAAGAAAACAGGGGTTGAGAACAAAAGAAAAAACCCCACATTTCAAACCTCAAAGGAAAAAAAAAAAATCAATTTTTCTTTTGGAGGAAACGTCCTTGGAAATGTTCAATTTTCCTTATGACCAAGCTGGGAAGCTGTAAGATGTGTCCTTGAAGACAGCGTAAATGACTCCAAGCCAAAAAAACTATTCCATGTTGACAATAAAAAACCACCACTGAGGTATACATTTCCCTCTTGCTCCTCCTGCTTGCCCATTATACGAACAGGAAAATAGAGACACCCCTGCCATGTTTATAGGCCCTGCCTTGTTATTTGTATGATGGACAGAGAGCTAAAAGCTGTATTGCCAACACTACTTATTGGAAAAACCTGGAACTAATTAAGGGACCTCATTTGTTAGTGCTCGTATGTTCACCAGTGGAAATTGCTTGGGAGAACGGTTCTACTAGTACAGAACAGTGCTCTGCAACAGAACTGTGGAAGAATGACAAAGGCAACAACAGCTTTGGGGGAATAGGATGAAAAATATTAACCTAAAATATTTACTACATTGGCTTTGAAAGTAAATTTTTTTTGTCTTCCAGTGGGGAAAAGAGAATGTAATTTGCCTGAACTAGATGCTGACTTGTAGTGTTTTTACTCGTTAATGATTTACTTACTTGAATGAAACTTATGAATTGCAGTGGAAGTTTCAGTTGAGTAATTTTCAATATTGGGTTATGTTATTACTGGGTCTGCTGAGTGTTCCTTTCTATGGTGTCTTCTTCCAAGAACTATGAGCACTATGAATCTTTTTCACGCTACTTTTTCACAAGCGAGGCTGTGCATTCCAAAACCGAGAAAACAAGCTACCCAGGCAAAGGGACTTGCAGTATTTCAGCACGCTGCTCCCTCTCTCTGTACATTTCTCCTGAGCTGTCTGCTTAATTCCAGATCTGCTCCCACAAGCTGATACAGGTCTTTGTTTACAATCACAGAATCATAGACTAGTTTGGGTTGGAAGGGACCTTTAAAGGTCATCTAGTCCAACCCCCCTGCAGTGAGCAGGGACATCTTCAACTAGATCAGGTCGCTCAGAGCCCCGTCCAGCTTGACCTTGAATGTTTCCAGGGATGGGGCATCTACCACCTCTCTGGGCAACCTGTGCCAGTGTTTCACCACCCTTATTGTAAAAAATTTCTTCCTTATGTCTAGTCTAAATCTACCCTCTTCTGGTTTAAAACCATTACCCTTTGTCCTATTGCAACAGGCCCTGCTAAAAAGTTTGTCCCCAGTTAAAAAGTTTGTCCCCAAAAGTTTGTTTACAAGTCAGGTCACCGGATATGAGGTGAGTATACCTGTTGTACAGTGCCGCCTTTGTTGTTACTGAGTTGTGATGTGCTTTTCTGGATGGGTGGCAGCAGTGCTGTTGTTTCACTCCAGCAAGGCATATGGCACAAGCCGGTGCAACAGAGAGGAGAGTTGATGAGTAAATGATGAGTCATTGTCATTAAGGCAACACAGTATATTGTCGAAACTAAAAAAACCCCAACCAATCTGAAATCAGTTGAAGATCAGTCTCTGAAGATTTCAGGCTTTGTTGTAATTTCTGTTTGCAGTTGCTTCTGTATCATGTAGTGTGTGTTGGATGCATTCTCTGTTTTGACATTTGCTGTGACAGCGTAAAGCATACATATGTACACACAGTCCTGCAGTTTTTTAGGCTACGCAATCACTTACGGTTGCACCTAGATGCTCTCTTTCCCTCCGGTTCTCTAGTTCTGCAGAGTTGCAAGGGGACATGATCTTCTACTACAAGTTGTGACATTTCCACTCCCAGTTCAGTGGTGGCCCCGGGGTTCAAACTTGCAGCCCCAAAATGAACTAGGCTAAAGGGCCGTTACTGTCAAGAATAAAGCCGTGTACTGTAACTGAGTGTAATCAGTTTGGATCACACTCGCAGATTCTTTGTATTAGCTTTATCAGGTCGGGCCATCAGAGAGCAGATAGACAGGTAAGACCGAAAGACCTCTGAACCCAATTAAAGTTGTACCACAAAGAAATCAAATTCATGTGGTTTACATTTCAGAAAGTTACATTTGGTGGGCTGTACTTACTTTTATTCTGTAACCTAATGCAGACCATGTGAACATTTGAAACGCTTTTAACAGTTAAACCAGCTCAAATAACACAGAACCAGAGCAGCAATAAAGAATGAATTAAGACTGATTGCAACTACAGCCAATTTTTTTTCTCTTAAAGAAATAGAAATGAGTGATATATTTAAAAACTACCATATATATATATATATAGTAATTTTGTCTTCAGCTTTTAGCACGACAATAGCCATTCTCTTATCTTTAAAAATAAATGTTTGGTTTAAAAAGCAATCCTAAATCCACAGTCTTTTATTTGCAGTGTTTTGGGCTGAGTTTGGATGTGCTGTGGAACCACTGATATTCCCATTGATGCACATAGTTTGGGGATTGGTCATACAGCTCTGAGATAATCCTGAGGAGCTGACATTTAAAATACTTGGCATAATAAGAGCACGAGTACGTGAGGATAAGAAAATAGGTGTTTTATTTGCAGTCCCCTTTCTTAAAACCACTAGATGTGTGTGCAGCTTTTCGTTCACAAGTGCTCCTTGCTCGCTGACGTTAGATAGGCCTTATGTGTGGAGCAAATAGGTGTTCAACTGGTGCAGACTGGTATGTGTTCAGTTTCTCTATTTTCTGAACAAAGAGACTGAATTAAAGTCCTGAAGCTTCCAGAAGATCTGGCTGGAGGTGGACAGTGCCAAATGTGCCTCTGTCCTGCATCTAACTTCAGGAAAGTGATGGATGTTCCCTTACATCCAAAGGGAACAAAATGACTGGCTTAGTTAGCACCAGGATCATTCAATGGATCAGTTTCCTCATTTTTGCTCCGTAACAACGATTTTCCAGGACTTTGGGATGTCTTTTGGGCCTTGGGGAAAGAGATCAGGCCCATAGCTCTTGTGTGTGTTATACTGAAGGAAGAACTTCCTAGGGCCCCAACCCTTTCCTAGTGTCTCCGAGACACCGAAATGCAAACCTCGTGCCATTCTGCTTTTTGGCACAGAGCCACCTGGCTATCAGCAACTGAGCCCGGCTTCCTGGCTCCGGAGCACGACTGCTATCCTGAGCGGGATATAGCTCGTTTCCCCCAACAGCTGTCCTGATGTGTCTGCGTGCGTAACAGCTTTCCTCGCCGCTCCTCGCGTAGAGCCGGCTGCTCTGTGTTATCTTTGTGTCCCCCCCTTTCCCGTAAGCTTTTGGGGCTGATGTGGCAGAGAGCGCGTTCAGGCATGGGGCTCTCAATTTGGCCTGATGGAAACCTAAGGTTGTGTATCACTGGGACTTTTTTGTGACTGCTGTTCCTTCCACGGGCCCCAGACAGCAATTCAGAAGCTCTCCTCCTCTCCCTAGGGTGAACGCTTGAAGATCAGCTCTCATGCTTACTTTCCAGAAGCAGACAATTAGAGAGGAAAGATCTGTGTTGATTTATTTATTTATTAAATCTCAGTTAAAAATGTAGCAAAACACTTGTTTTCTGTAAAGGAATGTCCCTTGTATCGCCATTCCCAAGCAGTGGCTGATGTATTGCTCATGAAATGCAAGCTGTTTCAGAGCGTTAATGGGGGGAGCTGGGGCTGCCGTCGCTAATTCTCAGAAGAGGTGGGACTGGAAGAAAATCTCCATCTGCACAGATGCACAGAGACTGTTCTACTGTGTGGGGACCAGAACCGGTGGAGTGGAAGGGGACACACTCCCTGCTGTCTCTCACTTTTGTTATATACTGGCTTGGGAGGGTAGTTCAAGATGCTTGCACGGAACTAGGAAAAGAGGGGTATATCCGGGGAAGGTTAAAATGGGAAAGTGGCTGCTACTTCAAACACTGCCCTCTATCACTCAGAAACGAAGAAACCCAGAAGACTTCGTCAAGTTCTTTAGAGAACAGACACTGTAAACGGGGAAACCACTTAAATTCTGGTTATAAGAACAACAGAAAATCCATCACAGAATAGTTCAAATCAAGTGGATGTTAGATGATGGACAGAAAGCAACATCAGAAATTAACAAAGTGCTAGCCTGGACCTAGGAGTAGTAGTAGACTAGTAGAAACCTAGTTTCACTTTGGTTTCTTGCTCATCACTGATTTCTTTATGACCTTTGCCAAATTTCTCAGCCTCTCTCGGCCTCAGTTCACCAACTGTAAAATGAGGAAAGAAATAATCCCTCACCTTACAGGAATGTTAAAAGGAATTTAGGTATTACAGGAGCAGAATATTCCTCTGATACAATGTCTTGAACGTTTGATGTAATTAAACATCAGGAATTTTTCTGAATATATAGTTCTTTGCCACAGAAATAAAGAAGAATGATGGTATTATGTAATCATGTCTAAAATAATGTACTATTAATTTTCTGGAAGGTAAAATGTACTGTGGAAGATGATTTAAACAGAGTGAGAAAAATCAGAATGCTTATACTAGACTTTCTCCAGACATTGTGGTAATCTAGTCCCCCTGCATGGAAGAGGGGTTGGACTAGATGATCTTTAAAGGTCCCCTCCAGTGCAAACCATTCTATGATTTGCAGAAAAGAAAGTGAAATGGGAGTTAATTATCAGACATATTTTCTAAGGCAATAGAATGCTAATACACACAAGAAACATAACTGAAAGTAATTTCCTTTAACTTTTCAAAATGAAGATAAAACAAGAGCTAATAAACATTAAGATTTATTTCAAAGGAGTTCAACATATTCAAGTGTAGGAAGACTTTCATTTTCCTTCTCTCTCTTTTTGCTTTTTCAATTTAAATAATTTTGTGAATGTCCTGTTGAATCAGACATTCACAAATCCTGCAAACACTGATTTTTCTTTTGAAAAAGTATTATGCTTCAGTTATTTTTTCTTTTCTCATTCTGGTTAATTAATTCTATTATAGTAACCCCAAAAGACTCTAAAACAGACTCCATTCTTTGGAAAATACTCAAAAAATGAGTTTTATGTCAATAGAAGTACAAGCCTACAATCCTCTCCCTTGTGTTCAGTCTCTCTATTACATGCTTTCTTCTGTCTCTTTAGAAGGTATCCATTCATTCATCATCTTTTATGCGTGTGTGTTTTCCTTGTTTTCCCTAGACTGGGCTATGCAAACTGTCTTAGTGGCAGACAGACGCTGAGGAAGCTTTCTGTCCTAATTCCTTTCCGTTAATGAAAGTTATGAAGCACTGCCAGCGTGCACACTGCCTGTAAAACAGAAGTAAAATGAAAGCAATACACTTCCCTAACCCCCGTCCATCCATGGGGCGAGTCGGACGTGCAACAAGTAAAAGTGACACTACGACAGCAGATGTTGGAGGCATATCCATGCTGACTATTTAAATCGGACAGAGTGTTTTAGAAAGGAAGAGAATTAAGTTCCCCATACATCCAAAGGAACTCCTTTTGCTCCCCCTAAAGCAAAGAGCCCACTGAACTCCCCGAGAGTGGCCTTCAGTGGACAGTCTGCGATGGCCTCACAGGGCAGCTGGAAAGGTGAGCAGAGACTATAGAAAAGTGCTGTATGTGCTCTCATACCAGCAAACGTGAGCTTCTCATTAGGGTATGAGAATACCAAGCTAAAGGTGTAGGAGAGTAAGTCCATTGTGCCATACCCTGAAAATATCCAGCTTCTATGAGCAGGGACACACCAAACACAAACGTTAGATTGTCCAGCAGCCCTTCAAAGTAAAAACCTTTCTAAAATAACTTCCACCTGGTGCGCTTTCTAGGCTCCTAGAACAGATTGCTCCAAGAATGCTTCATGTCTTTTGGTTTTTCTAACAAGCTATTAACAGCAGATGAGGAATAACACCCTCCAAACAATTAATGCAGCCTGGGGCCTAACCAGAAAAATCATTATTTCCAAAAAGTCCTATTGACAGAACTGCTGCAGCAACCTTTCAAAGCTGCACCCACATCCGACAACAACAACAATAAAACGCTGTGCAATTTTTCTTACCTCGTAAAGTTGTCATCTCAGCATAGCTAAACATCTTAGTTGCCACCCAGCCCGTAAACATCCTTATGTGGGGAAGGTTATCAAGTAGGTCACTGAGAAGCAGCTCTCACATTATCTAGAGTATTATCTAGAGCCCTCAGATTTCCTGGAGCCCTTTCAATCTGGTTTAAGACATGGTTATGTTACAAAGACACAGCTATTTCTTGGCCATTGCTAGTCTCCCTGATTTATTAGCTTCTGCTAATGGATAAAGACTAAGTGCTCAATCTAATCTGACCTTTCAGACATGCCGGCTGTCAGAGTGCCTTTGCTGGTCACCCCGTCTATTTTACTGGTGTCCCTCTAGGAAAATGTAGCGATCTAAGAAGGAGAGTACATTCCCTTTGGGTTACCAGCTTTAATTCTGTGCCCTTCACAACTTCTAGTATTAAATGTGGAATACCAGGCTGCTGCTTCTAGGAACAGGACCAAGCACTCTACTGTCCTAATTCCCTTCTTGCAGGCACCCTTTCAAAGGTGCCCTCAGTCGAAGAGGTAACAGTCTGCACAGCATTTACACCAGTTTGATGTAACCTTCTTTAGGACCTGTTTGCCATGCCAGCCTCTAGCCTGCTGGCTGCCAGTCACTCCCTCGCCTGCTTTCTTCAAGACTACTAAAACAAGGAGACCGCACTGTCCTCTTCTGCAGATGCACTTTTAGATGTTCTGTAATCAAGTTTTGCTGACATTAAAATTGAGATTACATAAAATATGGATGCCTTGGAGTATTAAAAAATGAAGTGGCAAGGGAAACTCTCTCTGAAGATCAGCTTTCCCCATTTAAAAGCAGTGTATTCCCAGATTCTGGGTTTGCTTAAAGACTTCTCTCTCTGCACAGCCAAGCGCCTGCACCTCATCAGCAAACAATGGAAAAGAATCACGTAGCAGGATCCTGCCCAGTTCACATTTATTTAACCCTTTGTCACCAGCATATTCTTTCCACCAGGCATCCTCTTTCTGTCTAAAACAGACGCTGGGATTGCTGGTGCCAGAGAGTTAATTTTATTAATAGTTTCTCTGTTTATTGTCAGAGGGACTTGGTTGCACGCTCCTCTCTGGGCCAGTGGGTCAAGGGGTTCAAGTTCCCCACCGAGGCTTGGTGCTGACTGTGCACGTTGGCCTGGGAGAGGGGGAATATGCTGCGCTGGTACAGACCCTGAATTTCCAGTAAGACAGTAAAGTGAGGTCTCTCCTATCTTTTTCAAATAACTCCAGGTAGAACTTACTGAACCCCTTCTGCATTAGGGTATATTTGGAGGCTTTTTTTTTATACCACAGGATATAGACCTGGTTCCCTGCACAGCCCTCCCTCCATCCCTGAGGGATGCTAAACACCCGTATCTGCCTGTCCGTGAGTGCTGCGCATATTATGACACCGCAGGAGATTATAAAATGATGCAATGTTGCTGTCTAGCACCTTGCTTTGTTAAGCACGCTTTTTTATTGTGCTTTTTTTTGGGAGAAAGGAAAATGCAAAAAAGAAACTCAAGAAAAAAAAGAGAAGGGTTCAAGTGAACACGTTACCTGACAGCTTTGTTTGGACTTGGTGAACTTGTAACCTCTGTAGTAAGATGAATGTATTGGGTTTAAAAGCAAAATGTTGGCAGCTGCACTTCACTCCTTTCAAACAACGGAAAGATGTGAGTTTGTATAGCCCACACCAAGCAGCAGCTCTGGAGGAGGGAGGGCAGTAAGGCTAACTCACCACACTGCCACCCAGCAGGAAAGTGTCCTCTTCCCTTACGTCCCGTAGGAGGGATGGTGGGAGGCAGAGTTTTAAGTGTCCGGGAGCAGGGCCTGTGCACTTGAGGTACAGAGGACTGACACGCTCACTTCAGGCTAGCAGTACCTAAACAGATTTATACTGGGAGCAGGAAAGAACGATGAGTCCAAACTCCTTTTCATAGGATGGAGTGATGTCTGGGCTCAAAAAAGGGGAAAGGAAAGGAAGGGCAAAAAGCTGAGAAAGATGTTTTCTTTGGGCTTTCCCTGGAACTGTCCCTTTGTCTTCACTAAGTGGAAACTTCAGGAGTTCATCTCAGCCTTTCACCCACCACTCCTCTGCGCTGGGAAAAAGCAGCAGAGGGGGTAAGAATAGAAAAGTGCTCCCGCTCAAGTGTTTCCAAATGTTTCGCAGCCATACACATTTATCGGTTCTCACCCTCCACCCTATCACCACTCCCTCCACATAAAATCAGAGACTGAGCTCAGGCATCCAGGCAAGAAGGAAGCCTCCTTCTCCTTTCGCAGAAACCTGCGTGTCCCAACGCAATGTTTATAACGCACTAGGACTCAGCTAGGACAACTTGCCAGAAGGCAATGTCAGAGAGGTGCTGAAAGAAATGCAGTTCAAAGATTTCCCGGAGAGCCAGGTCATTCAGTGTGGGAGGCAGGCAATAGTCCTTTCTGGGCTCACGGATGTAGGGAGCTACAGCTAGACTGAAATGAAGGATTAGCAAAACTATTCTCCCACCGTACCCCCTGCCTTCGCTGCAAAAACAGCAGTTACTTTCCACTCCACTCTGTGTGCAAAACAAGGCTGAAATACGATATTTAAATTATTCCCAAGGATGCATCTGCTGAAAAGGAAGGCACGAGCCAGATCCTCCCTTGTGCTTGTTCTTTGTCACAGTCTTGAATTTTGGATCATTATAAGGAGGGAGAGAACACACTAATTCCTAACACTGCTAATGTTTCAATGAGCGCTGCTATCAATCATTTAGGTTCTCACTCTTTCTTATTATATTTGGATAAGTAAAATTGCCAATAGTGCAACAAAATCAGCCAAAGTCAGCCCACAGAAAAAAACAATAGGATTGAATGTGGTCCATTGTCTATTTCTGTACGGTACAGAAATAGTAAACCAGCATGAGCGTATGAGCCGAGATCATGCTTACAAGGAGCCATGGAGCAATGGATGCGGAGCTTGTAAATACAGGCTGCGATACTGCGGTACCCCTTTGCTGTTGGCTACCTGAAGGGCTAGTTGTGTGGCCCGGTCGTTTCGCACTCCGGGCCTGAATCCGGCCTCACTGCCGCTATTCTGTCGGCTTTACACGGACACTGAGAAGCGCCGTTTGTTTATATATCAATGCAAGCATAAAACAGGCTTTAGAAACTTTCACTCATGTCATTGTTTTCAGAAAGAAAATAACTGCCGCAAACTGCTTTGCAAAACATGTATTTTCTTCTTTCAAAGCAAGCCTATTGCTGTTCCTAATATTACCGATAAAGGGAATAATATTAGAATAGCTATTAAATTTTCATATGCAAGATCTGAAAAAAAAAAAAAAAATAGACACTGTAGGGGCTATAGAAAGACACCAGAGCTTGGCACCCAAACCGGGGTACTCCTTGTCACAGCATTGCCCACGAGTGATTTCCTTGCACATCTTGCAATTTGGGGTTCATTTAGTAAAGCCCCAGCTTCCACATTTCTGCACTTGTAGGAGATGTTTATCTCCCATTTTCAAGACGTTTCGAATCCTTACAATTGGAGAAAAATCTTGAAAACGTGACTCAACAATTCTCTAAGAAGAACAAAAAATGCTTACTTGTTTTTAATCTTTCTGGCTCTAATCAAGAGTAAGGCACAAACATTAATAAAATTGATAATAAAGTAGGTGCTCCTTTTGCTTGACATCTGGTTTTTCATCCTATGGGGGTACGTTGAGACATGCTTTTAAGTCCTGCTTTCAAGGTTTTCTCTGTGTCCATGAGGGCTAGTAATGTAAGTTTTCTTTTTAAATGGAGCATTAAAGTCTTCCAGAGCCAATATCTGAAGAAAAGACAGACACATAATGCTAACATTCGAACTGCAGAGATAATAATGGAAGGCCAGAAAGGGTCTCTTATCATCTTGGCAGTACTCAGTTACCGCTTTTCTCAACATCTGTCTCACTACTGCGGTTACTTTCCAGCTCTGCTTGTGTAGCTTTTCACATCTTTTTCGCAAGTGGCAGAACCAAATGAACTATTATAGATGAATGATAGGGGAAAATATATTGAATGGTTTGACCTAACGCTGAGATGTTAGCTACTGTCAAGGTCTTTGGCACGCTCCTGGAAACCCATCTACTGTCCGCGGTGGCGTGAAAGGTAGATTGCATTGAAACCGGGTGCTTGCTTTTTGTTGTTGCTGTTGCCTACCCCAGTTAAGGAGCTTTCCACCCACAGGAGATGACAGAATGGAAAAGATGGTGACCTTGCTTTAATATGTGCTCTTTCAAAGAAAAAAAAAAGAAAAAGCAGGTAAGTAATGCTTGCCCTGGCGCAGGGATGGCGGGAGTGCTGCAGCTGAGCACAGCCTGCCCCGTTGGGCAGGGAGGGACGTGGTCTGGCTGACACGCTGGCACTGGCAAGATGCTGAGGGACCCATGTCCAGCCACCCTTGGCTGGAGGGGAATTGACTGGGAGAGTCATCAGGCCTTTGGGGATGGGTGGGAGGGAAGGAGGGAGGGAGGAACAGCCTGCTAGCGAACACACGGTAAAAGGCTTCCACCTCTCAGCTTTGGAAAAGTCTTGAAAAGCAAAGTCCCGTGTGTGTGGTGTTCGCGTAGCAATGCACTAAGAAAGTATGAAAAATTTGGCTGGGACATAAATGAATACTTCTTTTTTAATGAACGTATGTGTTAAAACTCGTGTGGAGAGTTTGGAGGATAACAAATGTAGGTCTAATAAATATCTCAGTGTTTTATTGAAGAAATGATTTGGACGTCAACTTCTTCAGCTGGTTCTTAGTCCCAGTGAAGCTATTGGCAAACTTTTATTGGTTTCAGGGTAGCTAAGACTTCTCTGTTACACACTACGTCCCTTTTTGTGGAGCAAGTTGCCATAATCAAATGTACCAAGACTATCCATTTTTGTGAGAGCTGAGCACTGGCATCTGCATTTTAAAAGGCAGTGCACCTAGAAAGAACATTTTGTGCTGAATAAATGAATTTTTCTTTGGCGGCTTGGTTTAGCAGAATTACCACAGTACTTTTTTTCAAACCAGTCTCTTTCTGGTCTTTCCTTCAGAACATGCTCTGTGAAACACGTAATAGCACAGGACACAGGATTTTCTGGGCTATGTCACTGGTTGAGAGAATTGTTTATCAGTTCTGACATAGGGGCACAGATATTTTCTTATATTTCTTCATCTTGTCCTAGACAGATTTCCCTGAACCCCCTCTGCTTTTCTTCTCCATTCAAGTCTGCCCTTCCTCTCTAGCTGCAATCAGGATGTGGATTTCTTCCAAGCACCTTTAATATGCTTTTTTTCCTTTGTTTTGTTCTTGTTGCCTCTTAAAAGGTTGCTAAGTCTGAAAGTTAGAAGAGATGAAAATATGGGAATTAAACCACGTTATCCTGAGCAGAATGAAGCTAAATTATTGGTTTAAATTTTGGAAGATGGAAGATGAATTCTGAAAAATTTATTAAATGGTGACTTCGATAAATGCTGACAGATTTGGGAACAAAATAAAAATGTATTTTAAAGAACGAAAGTTCCTCTAAAGAATTACTTTTGAACTGCGACTGAGTTTGCCACAGCTGACTTCTTCATCTCAAATCATACTTCAGACCTACTCTTTCCCTTCCCCAAAGCCCAGGTCAAGGACTGGCACGTGTGGTGCTTACTGTAGCATCAGGACCTGTGTCTGAAGATTGAGACGAAGCCAGTACAGCACTTCATTCTCCCCTGTTCGCCACCACTGCCCATGTCACACCGTTTCTCTAACCTTAACTGTGCCCACTTTTTTGCCTTGAAATCTCTAACCGGACACATTGGTTTTGGTTTCTGTCTTGCTTGTCAAAAGCTTGGTGTAGGTTTCGAAAGAATTTTGTCACGGGCTGAAACTTGTCAGAAAAAGGGGAGCAAGTGTAAAATGGTGTAAGATTTAACTCAGAACTATTTTTGAGGCTGTAGCAAATTTATGTTTCACAGCAACTTTTTCTCTCCAGACTTGCCCAGAGCTAGGTCCACGTCCAGGTCCGATGCAGCTGAAATGGGCTGTTTTCAGTTTCAGGACATCCCGCCAGGACACTGTAAATACTTTGGGATGTGCAAACTTCACACGTTCTGCTGACTTCGCAGCACTACTTACCTGCTTGCAGTGAAGCCCAAGCTGAAATAACTTACTGCCTCAGAGCTATATCCTACTGTTTTGCAAGAACTTAAGATGTACAGACTTACTCGTGAGTAGTCTCACAGCTGAGGTCTTTCAAAACACTAAATTGAAGGATATTCTTGAGATGTTTGATGATGCTTTAAGGAAGGTTTTTAATTTCACTGAAAATTAATTGATTATATTCCTAAATAGCTTCTGAAAATGAATTTACTTATGTCTACTGAGCCGTAACCCTAATCCTGCATTTACCTAATTTGATGTTCATGTAGTCGCATCTACTTCCACATGAACAAACTTAATGCAGTTGAAATCACTGCGGCTAGAGAACTGAATTTAAATCAGTCAGCTGCTTAACTACCGTTCTTAAGCAAGGTATCTGCAAGATCTGAAGAAAGCAAAACCTTCTGCCTCCCATTGCAAGGGAACTCCCTCTGACATGTCAGCGGGGTTGGTACCTAAGCGTCCACGATGACAGCCAGCTGGTGCAGAGCACGTTGCCTTGTGCCGGCAGTGCTTTCCTCCCTCTCTGCTGTCCTTGCTTTTGTGACAGCTACGGCAGGCTATCAGTGCGCAGCGCACCTTATCTCGCTCTATCAGTGCCAGCTCCATGGTGCTCTCTGACCTTTTCCAGTCCTGATGTTTCTGAGCTGACAGCGGCTTAGGTCTAGCTTGTGCCAAGCTGGGTTTTTTTTTGTTCTGTGATGATGGACGAAACATGATCGGTTGTGCTCGCGCTGTGCTCCTCTGATCTGCACAGTGAGTGACACTGAACTTGTCAGAGGTCTAAGAGTGTTGAATTGATTTGTAAATAATGGCAACAGTTATTAATAGCAATTAAATACTTTCTTTCCTGCAGTTCTGTCATCTCCCTCCCCCCCCCCCCGCCTTTTTTCTCTGTTCAAAGTCAGAAACTGGTAAACAAGTAAAACTGCAGGTTTCTGCAACATCACTTCAGTCACATTAAAATCCAGTACCTGAATTTAACTATCTTTAAGGGTTTGGTTGCAGTATGAGATATTTCAGTTTACAGCATCTACTGAATTTCTTTAAACAGAACCTGTCTTAAAACGAGACTTTTCTCCGCTTGTCCTGCCCTCTGTCAGGAGCCAGACTGTGGAGCATCGGCGGTGGTTTAGTCTCCTGCAGGCAGCTACGGCTGTTGCGCCGTACCCTGCCGTACACGTCGGCCCGAGCCCACAGCCTCCGTGTGCCCCAGCCTGGTGTTGGGGAGTTAAAACTAGCGGGGTGCGACAGGGGTGCCGGGGTGGGTGATGGTGGGTGGTGGCCGTGGGCAGAGAGGAGCAGACCGGCGGGAGGACGCCACTGCCAGTTGCAGAAGAGCTCCGTCATACAGCAGGAATCTCTGCCCTGGGTGACGGACAACGCTGATTAGAAAAAGGCTAAATGTCAACATTGTTCTGAACTGGTAATTGGAAATTTTCCAAGAGCATTTTAGACACGAGACTTTGGAGGTTTTCTCCTCCCAGGCTGCTTTCCCTCCTCTTTCTTCTCCTCCTCCTCTTCCTCCTCCTCCTTCCCCCACTAACCGCTGTAACTCATTCTGTCAAGTACTGAGTGCTGTCCCTTCAGACCTACAGATAAATCCTTTACAGCCACAATTTTAAAAGCTGCCGTAGCGTCTCTTTCTGTCTGTCTGTCTTTCCGTCTTGCCTTCCCCTTTACTAATTTATATGGTGGCAAGGGGAAGGTGTCCGTGCGTGGAAGGTGGGGGTGGCGCAGAGCGGAGGGGTGAACACTGTGTTTTGACACATGTGGCTTTCCATTTTTGCAGAGGTCGTTAGCGCTCTGCTTAGTGACCACAAGTTGATTACAAACACCGCGTAGCAGTGATGCTTTGCCAAAACCCTTGGAGAGGAGGCCTGTGTTTTTGCTCCCCTTGTCCAATTCATTTTAAAATATATTACTACCAAAAAGATTTAAAGAAAAATTTATTGCTTGCAAAGAGGGACCCAAATCCCCAGGGCAGAATAAATAAAATAAAAACATGAGAAGTGCATTTATAGTCCTCCTGAAAATAAGAGTGCAGTCTTAAAAAGGTTTCCTTAAAATGAAAAATGGATGACTGAGTCGCCAACTGCTACTAATCTAAAAGTTAGTGCTTTTGATAGTGATGGCTGTGCTGCTAACTCTTCGTTAGCAAGGGTATTTAGTTGTAGGATAAGAGGGCTTTATAGAACATTTGCTCCCCTGTGGTTTAGAAATTAGCCTGTATATGGAATAAGTGAGCAAAGATGGAATGTATTTTCCATTGCCCTAGTTATTCCTATGCATGTGTGTGTGTGTTGGTGTGCTTTTGCATGTGTGTGTGCACGCGCTAATAGCTTTGCGGTGATGATGGAGATGATCAAGATGATACAGAGTGGAAATACTGTGTGATTTTCTGGAGTCAGCCTTTTAGGACTCCCTTTAAATGGGAAAGGCAATGATTTCTGGAAAGCGGGTTTGCCAGCAGGCTGCAGTTAAGATCCTCAGATGGTATTTACTGCAGAAACATACATTACTGTGATGTGTTTGAATCTGGAAATAATTTTTCCCACAAGGGAGAAAACACCTTGTCATAAAATATATTGTATTTTACTTGTTTATTCAGTGTTATGTCTTTCTAATAAATTGCGGACTTAGCCTCGTTTGCATTTATGTTAGTGGAAGATTTTCACTTGCCTTCAATCTAGTAAAAGCAACTGTATCTAGCTCTGATGCTCAGTGTGAGATCCGTCTTACAAAGCTTGTAGAATTGTAGCATCGTTTAGGTTGGAAAAGACCTTTAAGATCATCAAGTCCAACTGTTAACCTAGTACTGCCATGTCCCTAAGCACCACGTCTACACTTCTTTTAAATACCTCCAGGGATGGTGACTCCACCACTTCCCTGGGCAGCCTGTTCCAGTGCTTAACACCCTTTCAGTGAAGAAATTTTTCCTAATATCTTGTATATTTTCCTGATATACTGTAGTGGCATTTCTGAGAGTCAGAAGCTGCAGCTGTTCCTCAGGCCACCAGCAGCAATGTGAGTCCCAGCCACAAACCTGTAAAACTCTTTTTGCTACATTAGTTGCTGCTTTTTCAGCCTGTATCATACTTTGCCTGAGGACTATATCTGCTCTCCAGTGGTCTTGGGGCAGGAGGAGCAGAGACACCGAGGCAGGATTACACCGGAGTTTTCCTCCAAGCCTTGCAGAGAAGCAACGCGCGCTGGTGGGGGGAAGAGCCAGGACAACCACGTGGGCAGGACTTTCAGTTCAGCTGCCAGATCTGTTTTTTAAGAGTGGCTGGCAATGGGGAAATGAGGCGTTCAACCTGATGAAGGTCTTGCTTATACTCTAGAAAATGGGACTATTTTCTTCTAACTGTGCTCTACCGAAGGGAGTATTGTTTTCTGCTCTTTCCTGGGAGAAGATCTAGGAGAAATCCCTTGTTTTGTATTGTTTGTTGAGCTGTCCTCTCTGCAGGTGAAGTCAAGTCCTTCTCTGTGCCACTGTACACTTAACTCACCTCACCATCTTTTTTGTCAATTGGTTACACGGTGTTGTGTAATGGCTTGTGCCCTGGGGCAATTTCTTAATACTATTAATAATAATCCTGTATGCAAAATTTATATTTCTTATATTGAAAGTGCTGATAGCGATTAAGCAAACCTCTCGTTAGAAACCGCAGTGGCGTAAAGCCTCGGGACCAAGAGAAGGAGGTCTCTTGGAGAGACTGTACGTACAGTATCATGCCAGCACCATTTGCTGATTTCAGTTGTTTCGTCTCAGAGTAACGCTGGACATCCTTGGCAGAGTGACAGCGCAAGCCTTATTCGTTGAAACCCTTCCCAGCACTGCGGCCACGAGAACACCCCAAGTATTTTAAGTTAGCTACGTAGGTCCTATTCTTAACTTTTCATCTCATCAGATACTTTTCTTATTAGAACTTGAGAGCCTTCCCTCTAAGGTAATGATGATGTACGTTAAACCTCCGTGATCAAGTCCTAGCTTGCGCGTTTCTAATGTGTTATGACTGTGATCTGTGCAATAGCCGTGCTCCAGCCTTGCTGGGCCATGTGACATAATGGCGTTTTTAATTTCCTCCTTCCAGTCCCATCGCCTGTTCGCATGTAGGAAATTACTTTGTTTTTCATGTTAATTGATTGCACGACCTGTTTCAGCAATTCACCATCTCAAAGGTATGCCTGAGCTCTCCAAATGACTCACTGACATAAATGCAGATGAGCTAAAGCCACTTGTGTTACAGAAGGGCCGAAAGCCAAAGCAGAATATCTTGATATCCGAGATAGCCTTTTAGCCTGTAGGACCGTGAGCCCCTGGCCCGCTCTGTTAATGACCGCATCGAAGTCTAGTGGCAAATGGTAGGTTGTAAGAGGCAGCCTGCAGGAATAGTCATGTTAAATTCATGGCCTCTAGCTCACTTGATCAATTGCAAGCTGGTAGACGTTTATTTAAAATTTATACCACATGAATGTCTGAGGTAATAGGTGAATACTGTAAAGGGTTTATTTAAAAAAATATTTGACCAGTAGGGTCTTTGGAGATCAAATATTTCATTTTCAAGGGTGTCCTGAGTATTTGAAGAGGAGGAGGGGGAAGTAAAGAGGGATTTGGATAATGCGAAATACCACAGAAAGCAAGATTTTCCAAGGAAAACACCAGGAAGCTTGGTATGAGCATTTAATGTATGCTGGAGTTTTTAAAAGGAAACATTAATGGTGAAACATGCCCTCAAAGGACAAGCCAGCAATAAATTTTGTGTCACAAAATTACCTGTCAGTGAGATTATGTTTAAATAACGTAGAATTGTTCCTGCTTCTTGAGGGGTTGGGAGAAACTTCACGGGAGAGTGTTCAAAGTATTCAGAATTATGTGCACAAATCCCATTAACAATAATGGGATTTGTGTGTTCAACCCTGCTCAAATGGCATTGAAAAATGCGGCTGTTGGTTGTTCTTCCCCAAAGCATAGACATAGCAAGGGAGCAATGAAATCCAAAACATTTTCTGTCAAGATTTTTTTTTTTTTATTACCTTCCAGACGCAGAGTATCTCACTAGCAGCCTGTGTGTACTGCATCACGATTAAAGCCTACAGGCAATTCTCCTTTTCCCTTGGTCAGGGGTGGGGTGGGAAATAACAGCAACAACAAAAAATCCCACCAAACAGATTGGACATGTCAGAGTTCCCATTATCTGTGACAACGGGGAACATTATTGCATAAAAATTCAGCAGGACAGTGAGCATTTTGAATGAGTGGACTCCAGTAAAGGGCTTTGGGTGTGGGTTTTGGTTTTTTATCCTAACGTCCTCGCTTAAAAAAACGAGGTCTGTGTTTTGACGTATTTTAGATGAGACTGAGTCCTTGTAAATTAGAGAACAGTATAGGACAGAGAATGCTCTGAAGGTGGAAGGCAGAAGAAGAAAGGGGAAAAACATACAATTAAGACTTAAATATGACTGAACATGTTGCCATGGGGTTTGATCTTATCCTATTTACAAGAGAAAACTTATGACTCATGGGTGCTAAATGATCGAGCCATTACTCATTTATGGAGAAAAAAAATGGATACCTTTTATGGGATTTTTATAAATAATGATTACTTCCCCATATTTGTGAATACTGAGGAAAGACATGCTGCAGTCATAAAGCTCTCTGCTTGCTCGGCTTCTGTGCAGACTTTTTGAGCAGTATTTAGTGTTAACTGACTGTTTCTCTCTTCAGAGTTTCATTCTCCATCGTGTTCTGCTCATTGCCCGTGCTGAGTTGTAACCCTTATTTCACAAAATCACAGAGGGAAAGCGGGATAGGTTTCGCCAAAATCCAGATTGGTGGCACTTAAAGACCCTGTAGCACAGTTCAGGATGGACACGTAAAAGGTATTTTTTTAACTGTTTTCTTCCCATCCACGCCTGGGAGGGCTCTGCAGGATTCCAGCACTGCCGGTTGCCAGTGGTCTGTTTTGGTGGTCACGATGCTGCTTACCATGTACTTTTTCCTCGGGAAGATCTTTCGTCTGTGTCTGAAGAGCTTACAAGATGTTAGCCTGGCCTTGCACCCTTTTGGGACACTCTTGACTTGTGGGTTATCACCCTGTGGCTATCTGGTCCAGCTTTAGTGCTGTTTTCTCCTGCTGGTCAGTGTAAGGCACAGTTAATTCTTTCTTTTATCACTACCACTGCCCTCACTCATAAGGTTATTAAAGGGTAAACAATATAATCTGTTTTTGAACTCTGGCTTTTTGCCCTAGGAGGCATCTATGCTTTTATCATGGTGCATGTAAAGCGTTAACCTTTTATGCTGCTAACCTTCCTATATGGGTTTGAAGAAGTGCATGTAATCATTAATAGGAAAAAGGTACGTGCATATCAAATTAGAATCTGATTCGGTGAGAGAGAAATCTGTTTAAGAGCTTGGATAATGTAGGCAGTCTCAGAAAAACTAATCTTTTAAAAAGTTTGGTTGTGTGGCAGCTGGGTAGACATTAGGAAGATGGATTTTTTGAGTTGAGCAACTGCTGTATTTTTTATTTTATTGTTTGAGGCACAGCCTGTACCGTAACATTTCTCCTTGGGTGGGTAGTAATTTTATGATGGCCCACAACTGGCTTCTGACTGAGTTCAAGATCAAGAGTGTTCAGGATCCTAGAGATCAAGCCAAATTACAAACTTTGCATTTGAAGTTACGCATGTTTTCCTGGGGGAGCGTGTGTGAAGAGGAGTGGATGTGGGAGCAGTGAATGCTACATTCAAATCTTGGGTTACAGCCTACCTATAATATCTTTCCAGTTGTGTTTGCGTATCCGTTTTCTTCATATCCATGAAAGTATCTCGCTCTGAAAATCAGACAGACGCTCTACAAAGAATTCATGGATGTGAATTCTTGAAGCAGCTGGCCATAGTATGGAGATATGTTTCCAAAGCTATATTTTATCCTCTGGAGAGAAGAAACAATTGGAAGAGATGTATAAAATCAGGATGCTCGTACAACAAAGACATCCCATGAATGTAGACATGAGAAAACCCTTGATCACGTTAATTCCCACCACTCATCTCACTGTACAAAGATGCACGGTGTATTTTTAGGTAAATTGACACTGGATGCCAGAAGAAAGCGGCCTCTACTTTGTTGTTAATTCTGTTTCTGTGCCAAACTGTGTAAGTGTGTGTGGGAGATAATGGCTTTTAACGTACTGGGCAATAAAACCTAGTATTTGAGTTGGTATGATTCTAGCTGGCCTATGACATCCTAAGTGGTGCAATAACATTCACACATTTTAGTGGTTACTCCAACTCCTACAACCAGTCAAGGAGAGCTACATGATGCCCCTGACACAGTGAAACCGTCCCAGCTAAAAATGAGAATTAGACATTTATATTTCCCCCCCTTTTCTGTATATATACCTGCATCATTGAATTGCAAGCTGTAGAGAATCCTTTGAAGTAAATGGAAATTACTACTTATGGGGAATGACGTACAAAATACCGTACATCTGTAGAGAAAAAGAGAGAGAATACTTGCAGGCTGACTTGAATAGAAGATATACAAAACAGTCACGCAGACTTTGCTGCGGTTTTACTCTCAAAAGCCTGTCAACATTGCGTTCTCTTCCATGGGACTTATCTATTACCAGCTCGGTGGTTTTTGCTGCTCTAGGTCAGAAAATGGCCACTACTCAGCTGGAGCTTGTCACACTTAATGCTTGTAGCACTTACACGGTGTCCTGTCCTTACACATGTCGATGCCGCTGATAGCTCCCCGTTGGAGGTATTGTCCTGTTCTGTCACCGTGACGGGTCTGACCCATTTATCTGATGTGCACCAGAGTGGTGCACCTCGCCTTTCTGAACACAGGAGCCTAGGGGAGCTGCAGAGTCCGGGTTAGCAGTTAGGTGACAGGAGCACGTGGGATGGTTTTTAGGAAAAAATATTGGAATCTGTTGCAATGTGGGAGCTGAGAGGGCCCAGCCTTTGGATGGAGGAGCTTCGCATTGTGTGAGCTATGGGATGTCTCCATTAGTGTGATTTGGAGATGACATCCAAAATCCGTTTGAGCTCAAGGGGTTTTATCAGGACAGAAAATACTGAGGGAGCCCCTTGTTTGTTGTTGGCAGAACATCACTGTAGCCATGTTGTCTGTAGATCAGAGGCGCTGAGAAATTGTTCCTTAGCGAATGCTTTTTAGTTCTAGTATTCTTTTATTGGCATTACCCTGTGTTCAAAGAGCCCCTTTTGTAAGTAAAAGCAGCATTAAAAGTTCACACATGCTTTAACTTGAGGATGTGGAGAGAATTCTGGACAGCCGCATTGTTCCTGTGAGGGAAGCCAATAAACTACTATCCAAACCCTTCTTCTGCTTTGGTGTCATGCAAGGAAATCAGCCAAATTGCTGGACTTATCTGGCCTGTGTTGGGTGTCAGATATGAACAAAATCTTAATGCCAGCTACTAGAGTCATATCTCGTATCTGCTCTCAACAAGTTAGATCAAGAAAGCTGAGGGTTTTTTTAATCATTCCGTTCTGTGCAAGTGAACTAATGTTAATTGCGTTCTGGATGGCTGTTGGACGTCACAGCTGTAACAACAAAAAGTAAGATTTTCTTTTTAACATCATACTTCAAAAGTTAAATTAAAAATTCTCTTGCAAAAATAAGTCTGTAATAAATAGAGTGTGCATCAATAAATGTACCAAGGAAGGGCAATCTGCACCTGATATAATAAAAGCATTTCTCACAAAACCTCTGTTCAAAGAAGTGTAGCATTTAATCGTGATTGGTGACTTTTCTACAGAATTTTAGAATTCACCTATGGGATGGAATTTCTGTTATATTAATGTCCCATTTACACCATTTTGGCTTCATAAAAGGCACTTAAGTATATATGAAAATCTCGCCTATAGAATATTTTGTGTTCTGAGAAAGAGTCTTTATTATATTTTACAGGTTACCATAGTTTTCAGGTCCCTTTCTGTAGAACTTAGAAGTTTTAATAATTGTTGGTGTAAATATGGTAGGCATCCGTTGCTTTAATTCACAGTGAAGCATTCAACATTTCCTGTTGTATAATTATGCTTAAGTTTATGCTTAATTTTATGCTTACAACAGCACAGAAAGATGCTGAATTGTCCTGGAAACACTTGACAGCATTCAAACCATATTAAACCAGAATCATGCTGGCCTGTCTGACAGAGGTGATTCTTCTGGCAAACTTCTTTCGGGTTGTAAATACTTAACATGCGGTAAAATCACTACCTGATTGAGAATTCCACTTGAGCTAAAGGTATCTGACCTTGCACCGAGTTGGTGTTTTAAACTAGCTCTGTTTTCTCTCTCTCTTTTGGTCCCTCCCTTGTGGTTTTCTAAATACTTGTATATAGCTCTTCAATCATAGACAATAATATTCCAGTTTATAGTCTTTGAAAAACACTCTGTATTTAAACCTACAGGTCATATATATGAACAGCTGGCTATTTTGCATGAAGTTTCCAATATCCTTATTTATTGAGAAATTGTATTTTTTTCTTACAAATGAACACATTCAGTTATATTAATTTTAAACCAGTAATATATTAACTACTGTGCCACAGTCTGCTGTGAACAAACTGCAGATGTTCATGTTATGTGATCTGAAAAATGTCTTTGTGGAGTTAACGGGGTGTTTTGGATTTTGAAAGTACACACAATTCTGCAAACCGAACCAGAATGGTCTAGCACCTTTTAATCAAGTCGCAGAGTAGTCACATGCAATAATCACTCTTTTCTGGTAATTATCAGGTGTACTGTGTTGTCTCCTATAACAGTAATAAACGCCACATCATGATAAACAAAGATACAGTTTTGATGTGTTGTAGAAACAAGATGTGTCTTGATAACAGAAATGACTTCTCAAGTGTCACAAGATTTGGTTTCCGCTTGTTAAACCAAGAAAGCTGAAGAACTATTGCCTCTTCATACTGGCATTGCCTGTGTAAGTGATAAAAATGGAAATGCCTGATTTCTGCTCCTTATACCGGAGCCATTGCTACAGGAAAGGTGTAAAAAGGTGTGAGGTTCTGCAAGCGTGAACCAGATTATGCATCTTCGTGTGCTTGAAATCCTGCTTACGTACATTACTACCTGTTTTGAACAGGGATTATTTAAGACAGGAGAGGCAAATCTTTCCCGGTCTAACAGCCAAGAAATGAAGTAAAGGATGATGAGGAGCCCTAGGCTAGCGTCAAAATTGGAGAGATTGCCCCCCCTGCGTCTCCCACTGCTCCTGCCTCATACCTGCGCCTCTGTGCTTGTTATGTCCCAACTCCTGCCGCAGCATCACTTCTGTTTATCCCTGTATCTTCAGCTCTAACTATATTTAAAGAACTTCTGATTTATTAGTTATTATTCTTAATTATCATCATTATTCTCTTTTTCTACTCTTGCTGCACTTTCATCACAGAAGAGCGAGACATTGCTCAGAGGCGCTGGTTTTCCTCCCCTCACTTAAGGATTTCTCTGCCCTTCCTCCCTCTCCTCTGTGGCCCCGAATTATTATGCTGAGAAAACTTGTCTCTTCTGTCTGCAGAGATAGCCTTTAATTCAGGGTAAGGTTTACTTCATAGCCTAAAATTGGCTCTTACTCCTTGATCTGACTCACTGCGTTACAGTACAGTCACTTATAGATCAGTTTATTTTTAGAATCTCAAAGAATCAGATTCTGTGGGGAGCATTTGTTTCTGATCAAGAGATGGCTCCAAACTGAAATATGCTGCTGAAGGGAATATCCTTTCAACTTGACCCTTGACATAAGGACCCTCTGACAGTTCTTTCATGCCTTTTGAATGTCTACTGTACCCTTCTGTAAACTTTTTGTGATCAGCTTAGGCAAAAAAAAATGGGCAAATGTAAATACTGCCCTGTCCTGTGAAGCACGTGAGTTTCTGTTTGCTGCTTTTCTTCCTGTATACAAGGTAATTTCATTGAGGGTGGAAGGTTTTTCTCCTATCTGCTCTCTGGATTTTCTTTTTCTAAGAGGAGAGATGGGCGTGTGGGGAAAGAATTTGGATCAAAACCCACATTGTCATAGAGTCGTCACTCAGTGTTTAGCAGTTTTGAAGATGGTTTTCTTTGTTTTGCCACTCAAAAGTGGAAGGGTTGGGAGCACTGCCGTGCACTCTGCGCTCACTCAGTCCTACCTGACAGAAGTGGTAAATTAATGCTTCTTTGTACATTACCTGACTTTTCTTGGGTTTTGGAAGGACAGTATATACTGCAGAGAGTTTGTATTGATGTATCATCACTGCTAGCTGGCATGTTAACTCTCTATTCCCCTGACTATGCTAATTTTTTTTGCTTTAATTTTTATCTTTTGCGTTTTTAAAAAAGTTAGTAATGAGAAGATGTTCATGCATGGTAAAGCAACAGTATGCTGTTACTGTCAGAAAGGAGGGAGTCCCTGGGCCTACCTACTGCAGACCTCTAACATTCAGCCAAGCCCCACCAGGATGCTGGTACGTGATAAGACAAGACATCTATTGTTCTTGCTGTGGGTGAAGTTGTTGTTATCCTAGGCTGTAGCAATCCCGATGAAAGTTACTGCAAAAGTGAAATGTAAGGATAACTTCTTGTATCCTGGCGGCGTTTCTAATGATTATTCTCAGAAGTTAATGTTAGATTTAAAATGTTATTCTCTGTATGTTAAGAGGTTAGCAGCAAGACAATCTAATTTTACCTCTTCTTGTGGAAACTATTGCTTCAGCCTTGACCTGTAAACACGTTTTTAATACCAGGGAGACACTCAAGGATCAACAGCCTGAGCTTGTTGTAACTGGTAAATTTTTTTTTTTTTTTTAAAAAAGGAACAAAAAAAGACAAGAGTTTGTCTTTTCTTTGTTGAAGAAAGAAAGGGAAGAAAAAGAAGGAAATAAAACCAGCCATGCCTTTTCCTCGTGAACAGAACTGCAGAGACACATTTGTCTGATAAATATGACTTTTGAAAGCATTTCTTTTCCTTAGAAAAGAAAGGGAACAAAACACCTACAAAAAGTTTGCTTACAGATTTTCCTTTAAGCATGTGAGGGAGAGCACACATGGATTTGCATTCTTGTATACTAGCCTTTCGCAATCCCTCTAGCTATCGCAGAAACTCTTCCCTTCTAGTTGCCCCGGTATTAAGTACTCAAATGTTTGGGTTGAGGACCATGCTGGGGGCTGCCACATGTTGACAAGCAGTCGGTGAGGTTAGAATGAAGCACTTGGGCATCACGCAACACGTGCTCTGCAGATAACCCAGGAGGAATTTTGGCTGAGTTAGGGTTGTCCTTAGGCTATCCCTATAGCTTACTCCCTATCCTCTTTTCAGCTAATTGTTAGAGATAATGCTCTCTCCAGGCTTTTAGTCTTTTTCTGTATCCCCACAAGAGAATCCAATTAATACCTATTATAGCATTGCCTCTGTGAGAAGTCATTTAAATGAGGCTATCAATCTGCTGTCCAGCTGTTACTGATCCAAGCTGAATTTGAATTGACAGCAGAGCTTGAGAGGAGCTGTTTATCTCTTTACCAGTTTCTGATGCATCGCTTTAAAACCGTGTGTGGCGATACATAGGGTTCCCAAATCTATATTTAGGGACTTGACTTCTAAAGGAAGTGAACACCTGCAGCTTTCTTTGAGTTATGTTGAAATTGCAGTTGATGACTCTGCAGATCAGGCCCACTGGAATTCTTGAAATGGGATTTCAGATGTGTGCTCTGTGGGCAACTACATCCGGGGATCCTTCTTGAACACCATTGCCTCTCACATACACCAGCAGACCTACCACAACCACCTCCTTCCTTCCACGCAATTAAAAATGGGAACTGATATCCCTCAACAAGCAATTCAGCTTCCCCTTCAGATGACGAAAGCTTCCTTGATGCAATGGTTGCCACTCATAGAGTGGTGTGACCACCTTCCTTCCTGCCCACACTTCATTAAGGCCTCCTGTCACATACTACACTAGTTTTTGAGTTACAAGGAAAATCACAGAGGTTTAGGGAGGTCAGAGCTATAAGCCAGCAACTCTGGTAAATTTAAATCTAAACAAGGGCAATGGAAAGGCGATCCACTTGGATGTGATAAATAACTGAGCAAGGGAAAGCTCTTTGAAGTTTGAAACAAGTTAATATATTCATAAGGTTGCCTGTATCTTGGCCTGTAGGCAGGAGGAGATGGGAATGGAGGAGAGGGAAGGGTAGGAAGCTCGTGAATTCTTTAAATAAGATTTTTTTCTTTCCTAGATTGTGGTATTTTTCAATGGTCAAAATTCAGTTACCACCCATGTGTTAGTGCTTCAAGTGTAGGACATTTATCCTTGTCTTTTGCAGTGATCCATTTGATAGTATTTGTGATCCTCTTCTGTCTGTGATGTACCTCTGGAGTATCGCTAATAAGCTTTGGGACTTGCTTAGGAAAAAAATCCTTTACCATCTTCAAACTATGGACAGCTTTTGAGGTGGTGGTGGTGGTTCAGTCTTGTTACTCTGGCTGTGATCTAAAGCCTCTTGAAGTGAATGGGAGTCTTTCCACTTACTTCAATAGGCTTTAGATCTGTATCCCTCCCTGTAAGTGGAGCTAAGTCTAAAACATTGAATATTTGGAAGAAGACAGCAACACAGCTTACATTTCCTGGCTCTGGAGTTTCCTTTATGTTGTCCTCAGGTCAAAACTTGTCTTCAAGTTCTGCCTCTGCAATGTTTATTCTCACAAAAGGAGATAAAGGTCTTTGTTCCTCTAGAAGTCCCTAGATGACTAGATTGAGCAAACAGAGCAGTAATGTTCTCACTGTTTTCCATCACCTACTAAAGTGCAGAACCTTCTCCCTCCCCCAGCGTTTCCATTTCCTCTACTTCCTGTCTTTGCAGATTGGGTAACAAATGCCGAATATTTCCTGAAGTTGACTAATGACAGGACATTGATGCCTGCAGCTGAGCAGTCTGGCTAGTGCTGGGTTGAATTCTTGACTGAAAGGAGGTGCTATGGCTGTGTTTATGCAGCCACCCCCCAGTATGCTTCTATCTTTTTAATACCTTTAGGGTATTGTATCAGCCTAGTCTAAGCACCCTGCGGCAAGCATACTTCAAATGACTTTTAATTTATTGCAGTATTATTATTGCCTTCACAAAAAGAAGATTATCATAGGCCGAATCGAGATACAGTACTGTGATTATAAGTCCTTTTTCACGTGTTCTGCTCAACAAAGACCATTCATGACCGGGAAAATCCATTATTTGAAATGAATGGCCTTCAAAATTAAGAGAAAAAGAGGATAAGATCTTCCACAGGTGGAAATTAGTTTGGGTTGGGTTTACAGAAAGTTAGGTTATGCACCCCCAAAGTTAAGAATGTTTAGAACTGGGTTTCTTAGGTCTCCCAGCTATCTTTTATACTGAGAGTATAACTGCCAAGAGGGAAAGGAATTTAATGAATTTTATTTTATAGCTTAGGCTTTTCCTCTGAAATGGCTAGGCTGTCTCTCCTCTGGGCTGGGGGATTTCTTTCTCATTATGTCATTAAAACTTCAGTTGCTCCATTTCTTTTGTGTTGACTGAGATGCATAGATCTGTGTTTCTGTACGTGTCAGATTATAATGATGTTCTATGACAAAAAAGTCAAATATCCATGTATCCCTTGGCCTGATTAGTAATGGTATTGATGTGAGCAGAGAGAGTCCAGTAGCAAAGAAAAACAGACTTACAGATTATTTCCTTAGCTGCCATGCGATGGCCGTTGATGCCAGTGTCCTGAAGTGCTACCTTATATGCTTGCTTTGGAGCTAGAAGCACCTCTTCAAAGTTGGGCAAAGATCAGCAACCAAAACAGTGGGCAACAGAAAAATTTAAGCTTCTAAACAAGGAAGGTGGAAAGATGGGATAGAAATGAATTGTGTGGTGACATGAGGGTTAAGAGGAACAAGGAATCGCTCCCACGTGGCAGCAACGCTCACGGGGCTTCGATCTAGAATCGGATTGTTCCTTTGTGTGTGTGAATCTAATGGATGCAATCCGCACCTAAATACCTGCTGGGAAATGTACCCGTGAAAAAATCTTAAAGCAAGCGGGATCAACTCCTGGCATACTACAAAAAGCTATTTCTTTAACACATACGCTTACTTTGGCGACATTGGCTTAGTGACTTAAATAGGATTTTAGCCTTGTTTGGTAAATGAAAGTAGAAGACATATTTGGTTTTTTACCTAAGTAGTGAAAGATTAAAATCCTCTAAATCTAGGATACACATAGAACCCTTTTGACTACTTCTGGGGCATGTTTTTACTTGCTATAACCACTTGTCCTTTTTCAAATTGAATAATATCTTTGCTTTAAAATAAATTTTTGCACGTTGAATGTTGCAAAACTAGGAAAAATGGGCAGTTCAATAAAAAAACCACACGCCATAAAATCCACAATCCTTTTCTTCCTTTCCTCCATCTCTTCCATTGCTGTTATTATTTTTTCCCTTCGCTGTGTTCTGATTCTCCAGTGTGGAGACTTTCAAATGAAAGTTAACAGATGCTATTCCACACAATCTGACTGCTCCTGAGGGGAGCTTGTTCCCACCAGACGTTTTACAACATCTGTTTGAAGCTGACTTTGCGCTCCTTCTGTTCCATCTCAAATTGGAAGCCCCGATGAGAAGAGATGAGAAGGTACATGTACCGAGGCAGGGCTTTGATCCACGATGCCACACACTGACTGACATTTCCACTTACATTGAAACATGCTGCTCTCAGATATATGGTAATAAACAGGACTGTTCAGCTGGCTAACAGAGATGCTGTTGAGACAGCAGGAAAAAAAAATCACCTTTGTTCGTAGAAAAGTCTTTTTTAAAATCTAAAGCTCAGAAATGTATTACATTGTTTATACAGTCTGTTTAATCTTTTGTATTGTATTCACCTACAGCATGAAACTTTGTGATTTTATTGATATGCTAGCACTATTTTCCTATGGGGCTCGTTGGAGTTCCTAGGCAGAGCTTCAGGATTTTCTCCCTATACCCAATTTTACCATTTCAAATTTATGCTGTTATAATGTGCAAATAGAAAATTTTCTTCATTACAGCAGTGCAAACCTTTCTGTTCGTATTAAACTTTGTCATCCCAACAATTCTGTCTTTCTGTTCTTAATTAAAAACTCTTGCCTTTGAAATGATACCATTCAATGCTGTCTCTTTAAAAAAAATAGGGAAACAAAGATACGCACTTTTCAGAGGGGGGAGGATATTGCAAAATTGTTTTCACAATTGTTCAATACATCTAAAAATATAACACTGCAGAAACAAAGAAATGATTTCATTTCAGTGACATAATACTAGCAGATCTGAAGTTAACTCATAACTCTATCTACTAATGCTGATGAACAGAGTTCTCTAGGGCTCTCTCTTTTTTAACGTGCTGATCTGGGAGAATAAAGACATTTTATGCAGCATTTAAAAAGCTTTGATAAGATGTAACTTATTTTCCTTTTTTGAAAACTGTATGTTTTGTTATTTCAATCTAATCTATAGGCTGAATGCCATAGAAAAATGGTAAAAAGTTTAATTTATTCTGGGCATTTTAAGTAAAGGTACTGAAGGTACACAAAAGCTTATATACTTTGAAAATCAACAAGAATATTACCCCTAGACTTCTCCTTGCCTAGTGAACATGTCATCTCTCATTCTGTTCTGGCTACTCAAGGTTTCATAAGCTGTTGAATCTCTAGTCCTCTGAGATAGGAATTTAGGAATAAATTGGGTCATCTTTCAAAGCAGTGGTGTTGACCAAGTAATAATTTTGATAAGATTTCAGTGATCCTTCATGAGATTCTCTACATCTATACTGAGAACATGGCTCCCATTCAGATTTGACTTGTAATGCTTGAGGTAAGATGGCCACACTCTGCAGGACGAGGAAAAGTGATCAGGTGGAGGGAAGAGCAAGAGTGTTGTTTTGTCAGAGTCCAAAAACAAGCTTCTGGGAGACTCAATTCAATGTCGTAACCAGCTCAAACATCTTATCTTTTTAAAATGCTTCGGAAGGGAAGAGATTTTTCATTCCTTGCTGAACTTGAAATACCTCCCTGGGATATAATTTGAGGGTTTCAGTAAACATAAAGAAAATATCCATGTACTACTGTGGTCTATTGTAGTCCTTCTTCTTTTCTAAGATCAGTCATCTTCCTCACTTATTATCTACTTCATTGTGTGGTGTTAGTGGCTGCTGGAAACAAGGCTTAGTCAATGAAGTAGCAACCCTGCCATGCCCGTAAGAGTCTCAATACTTTCCAGACTCAGTATTTGAACGGCTTCTAGTTGAAACATCTCTTTTAAATTCTCTCCCAAAAGGTGTGAACACATCCTCAAGGCTTCCCAGTTGCTTATATACTATATTGCATGCATCACATAACAGTGATTGACCGAGTATCTACTTGAAGATCATCACTCGCTCTCGCTATGATGGACACCAAAGGACACAGGAAATCCAGTGAACTCTCTTACTTTGTTCATCCGCCAACTAAATAGATTGGCACAGTGGTATCTCACAAGATCAGTAGTGCCAAATTAGTGAGCCAGGTAGGGGATGTTGCTCCCAGATGTGAGAACCTGCTACAAGATTTTCTAATATTTTAGGCTATTTACATTTGCTTTCCATCTCTTGGGAAAGAGTCTGAAGTTGGGTTTTGAAAGCACCAAGCACCTTAGTGGAAGTATCTGATAGGATGAGCCCCAAGTGAATTTCCCCATCTTCTTCCAGACCTTTTGTGAATTACTGTATCATGGCAGAGAGAAAGTGTGGTATTATCTTCTCCTTGAGATTCAGCCTCCAAATCCACAGCTCCTTCCAAAATGGTTGACTCCAAGTGAGATTGGAGGTTTAGACAGTCTGGTCACATCACTTCAGATTCATGGTGGTAGGTCTATCGTCAGTGACATGGATGAATGACTTCCATAAAGAAGTACAGTGGAATAGCATCTTCCACAAACCTATTTGTACCATATGTTATGCCCCAAAATGCTGTTTTAGTAGAACCCCCAACCTTGGGGCCTTCTGTTTGTTATTAGTAACATTTGCTTTCAGTTCCTCACCATTTTTTCTTTGGGGGGGGGGAGAACACAGAATATCTGAAAACAATAACTCTTGTTCATTGACATAAACCGGCTGTCAGTTCCTTGTGGGACCCGGGCTGATAAAAACCAGGGAAAAACTATTTTATTTGCAATGTAAGGAATTTTAGCCTGTGGAGATTTTTTAGTTCAACAGCAGTAAAGGTAGGGACAGCAACCAGTGAGGCTGTTAAAGGTTACATACTCTCCCGCCCTCTCTTTTTCCCAGTCCCTTGAGTCATAATTAAAACTCCAGAAAGTGAGAAGCTGTTACTAATGCTAACATACAGTTTGGCACAACAGAATCATGCATTTACTGACTTGTGTTTTTTATTTCATTTCATTTTTTATAGGTCAAGCTGAAATTTTACTTTCCTATTTGGTTTACAAAGGGCTTTTCTGAATCTGAAACTTTTAATTTGATTCAAGAGTTTCCCAGGTATAAGAATTATGGAAACAAACACCTTGTTCAGCAGCCTGACAATAATTATCTCCTAATGGAACAATTAGGCACTTTAATCAGATGTGAATTTAGTGCTCTCAAGTTGAAAATGCTGGAGATGGTCTCTTGTGCTTTGTACCGCTTAGGATTTCTCCCAAGAGAATAGCTGGACACAGAGATGAGCTAATTACCCTTCAAATCTTTTTGAGAGCTGTCCAGATTTGAAGAAGCAGTTACATAATAATGATATTTATACACCATCTTTCCCAGGACTGAAACACTATACAGGGTTACTTCGAAGACCCCTAATCAGACAAGACAGTGAATTTGGTGGGTAAAGTCTGAGAAGGAGTCTAGGATTTGGGGGCTGGACCAGATGACCTTTAAAAGGTCCCTTCCAACCCAAACTATTCCATGATTCTATGATTTTGTAATACTACTTTCATCCATTTCCTTAATGCTCAGAAATGTTTTGTGACACATTTGTAAGAAGGACCCTCTGTCAACATGGAGCTCCTTTGCGTATCTGTCGGGGAGGTTTATTTACAAGTCTTTACATCCAGTCATGTCTTAAGTAACTACTCACAGGTCTTAGAAAGACATTCTTCATCAGAAGGTGATTATTTTTTTAAGACGAGTTGAGGTGGAAGGGTATTGCTCAGCCCTGAGACTCTAGTGTACGATCTTATACTTCCCGTGTACAAATACCAGCGAGGCAATTTAAACTGATCAGTGAGATCCTTGGACAATCTCTCAGCGAAGAAGAAAGAATTATTGGCACCTGTTGGATCGCCATTGCCATTTCTTAAAATAAATAGCCCCTTTTAAGGTCATCTGTTAAACTACTGGCCACCCCTGACCTTGCGGTCTGGTGGGATTTCAGCCCAAGGTAATATGAACTGGTAGATTAAAAAAAAGTCTCCCTCCTGCTGCAGATACGTTTCAGTGCTTAATAGCCATTTGTGTTGTGTTTTTTCTCCCTTTCTTGTCTATGGGGTAAGCTGCATTCAGTCTCGGAAAGCCTGGAAAGCCTGGAAAGCCTTGGACTTCAGTTCACCTGAGGGCATACTGCTCACAAAGAATCTCAATTTTTCTTGCATACTGAGACCACAAAGTTTAGATCAGCCATTCCTTGTTTCCTGGCGTGGTGTTACTGTGCAAGACACGGCTTATTGTGAGGCAAGAGTTTTCTTGAACTTACTGCCAGACCCCTTGCTTGTGCAAGAAGCCAGACGTGTAGCTGAAAAAAAGAACAGCATCTCTTGAAATGCAGCTATAATCCTTGGACAGTACTTCTTCAGCTGCCATCCTCACAGTATTTCTTGATGCTACTATGCCTCCAGTACGACACCAGAAATGTGAATTGTGGAGAAAGCTTGCCTTGTTTTCATTCAAAGAATAGCACACGAGGGCTAAGGCTTCTCATAAATTGCAAGTAACCGGACTATTAAATCAAGCTGCTTGTGGAGAACAGTATGTTGCAAATTGTGAAATTGAAAAGTACTTCCCCTCTAGTTGTCTAGATAACATGCCAAAGTGTATCTGTTGCCATATTTAATAAGGTAGAACTGAAATTTTGCATTCAATTATAAGATAGAAGCCTAAATATAAGTGCTTTTTATTAGCTTAGCCACTAAGATTGGAAAAGAGAATAGAATTACTTGAGAAATTTACCTGTGCTGTTGCTTCTTTGAGTACTATTTTCTCGTGCTCATTTTCTACAAATATCCATTCATTCACTTTTAATAAGAGCAAAACTCAGACCAGGATACCAACTTCCAGATGCATTTTTGCTATCCTGGGGAATGTTTATTTTCATTTTGAAACAAAGTGAACTTTACTATCACAGAATATTTTAAATTCAAACAAAAAATCTCAAATGGTGTATTGACACAGTGCACTTGTTTCTAAAACCTCAGAAGAAGTCAAATGAGTATGCATACTGAGTAAACACATTATTTACTTTTTAAGTATTTTTAGCTTCTGCTACTGCTCCCAGTTTGATCTCTGGCTTCTTGATTATTGAATCCTGAGGGTAAGGTCAGAGAGCCAGATGTTCTCTCTCTTGGTTTAGGTCAGGAGTTGGGAGTACTTCTTTCATCTCTTCATGGTTTGTGACCTGTAGACACCACCATAATATAAGTAATAATAAACACACTGATGTGCGCCTGGTAGAACTGCTCTGAAGCCAATAGGGCTATGTTAGTATAAGGTAAAAATTAGGCTGATTATTTGCCTTAGAGGCATCCTACACTTTTAGATACCTGTAAATATTATTAATAATTAATATCTGGGTAGTATTCACAGCTATGGTGCAGCTATGATCCTATGGTGCAGCTGCATGAGCTTTTTCTCATGATTTTCATCTTTGTCCGTGTCAAAATGACATTTAAATGTATGCCGTCATGGAGGATTATTAGTGTATCTTCGATATTGCTGAGCACCTCCTTATTTTGTAATGCAGCGGCATTACGCATGGCAGTCTCTAGTGCCATTTACAGTAGTACATCCCAAGCTCCCAAGGACTGTTCGCCTACATGCCATGATGGGAGACGGTGCTTGGATTGACATTCCAACACCTTTCTTGCCCATACAGCGAAGGCCCAGCATTGCCAGCTGACACTTTCTTTTCACACTGGAATTTAGTAGTTATAACTCAGTCTGTTTGCACGTCTCAGCTTCTATTTTTAAGCACCGCTAATCCTCAGCTAAGGGCCGGCCTCCGTCTGGCCTTACAAGGGTGCGCGGTGGCGAGGGAGGTGTAAGGAGCCTTCCCAGACCTCGTGCAGTCCGCCTGAGAGCCAGGCACAATTGCTACCTTAAAAGCAGGGACAGGCAAGATGCTCTTGCCTTATCTCCTCCTTGAACGCAGAGACAGCAGCGGCTGGAGGAGCTGTGCCCCACCACGTCCCATGTGCGCCAGAGGGAGAACGTTCCCTCTCTAAAGGACATTCCCCAAATGGCAATGGGAATCTAATGCTCTCTTGTACTGCAAGCGTTGTCTGACGTGTGCAGCGGGACTTTGAGGTGGTCGGATATGTTTTTTTAAAACTGTGAAGGCTCTCATTTTGTGTGCTTTCCCTCAGGTTAACAGTTGTCACTTCACTCAAGGAAATCAGGGCCGTAGTCTGTGCAGACCTAGCCTTGCATTTCTTGCATGTTTCCCTAACAACAGGAAAGTAGAGATAATAGAGTGGAAGTCGCGGCACAAGCTGAGCAAGCAGCCTGCGTGCTGCTGAAACGGGTAAGGAAACAGTCTTCTGCCTGTCAGAGGGATATTGTTTCTCCTGGAAAACTCTGTCGGGAAGGAGTCAGGGCACCAAGATGGGGGCACTTAAACAAACAAAGAATTGTTTGCTTGAGAGGACCGTACTCTTGTTTTTCTTTTGTGTGGTTTTGCAATCCATCTCCTCCACCGGCTCAGCGAGGACATGGAAGGAGACTTCCCTGCCATAGACTCCTCTGGCTGCCCTGCTGCTGGTGCGTCCAAACAGACCGTGGAGACTGGAGGGCTGGTTTTATAGTCTTTTGAAGTAGCAGCCTTATTGAAGCAAGGCAGGATCAAGCCTGCTCTCTTGCTGCTCCTGGGAACATTGAAGACCCTACAGATAGGGAATTATGTTACGCTTTCCAAAGAAAAGAGGATTAGTACGTGCTATCGCTTCCTGGTGAAGGCTCTTGTTTGTTAAGTACCCAGCAGAAATCTAACGGCTAAAGCCTGAAGAAGACATGTTTTCAGTGTGCTTTTACAATCAAAGTAGCTCAGAGTGAAGTGGTCTTTTGGAGTTTTCATTCACCTTCCGTTTACTTGATATCCTTTAGTCAGGTGTTGAAATCTGTCTCCTGTTATGTCTTAAGCAGTCTGTCTAGGTCCGGAGCAGTGTTATTTTAGCAGGGCAAGGCCTTTGGCTAATAGCAGCTGGAAGAAGGATGGTGGTTTGGAGCATGTGCGTAAAGAAGATCTAATCAGTAGTGATATCAAAGGATGCCAGCCAAGCTGGTCTTGTAGGAGGTATAGCGGCTGTAAGACATCACACTGTGCTGAAGAGGCCCACACAGTTGCCATGCCTCTAGATTTAAAAGCCTCTATCCATTAACATTAACCTTTTGTGCCAAAGTAAAACACATTCAATTAACTTTTTCTTTCAAGTTAGGATTGGCAATTGAATGGTTTTTCATCTCTTTCTGTTTGTATATGTTAGGGCCCACTTTCCGTCTTGTGCCTGGATCCCTGGTATCTTCTAAGGCCAGCTGGGGAGGTCTGCCACAATGCAAACTCATCTGCCGTGCATGATATGCAAAGCCTACGAAAGAGAGGCAGTACATCCTGTGCAAGTTAAATAAGTTTATTTTCCAATAAATACCTTTCCGCATGCGCCAAGCAAATATCTTGAGAGACTTCAATTTTCCCATTACTCACTTGCACTGATACTTAGCGGGATGGTAAAGGTTGTGGTACTTCTTGTGCACTTGTGTTGAAGTTGTTTTGCTTTATTCACTAACTTCGGTTATGATATTTCCTTGAGTAGTGGTAAGCTTGTATGAAATTGTCCCGGTTTGGACCTGAATGAAACATGCTCATTAGTATTTGCATCAAATCACATTCAGTGGTGAGTAGCACACAGTGTTCTGAAAGCACAAGTATTGTAACTTTATTTTTTCATTTTTAACAGTAGAAATGAGAAAAGGAAATAATTGGCACTCTGTGTATGAAGAAGCTATTAACAATTTTTGGTTGTTTATTATTTTATTATTAGAGAAACAAAATATACTATACATTTTGTTTTGCATGAAATTATATAGGCAATAAAAGTTTGTGAATGAAGAAACACATTTTGCACTAATTCCACAGCACTTCTATTTCATTTAATGATTTTTTTTATGTCACTTCTGAGAGTACTTCTACTGAATTCAGGGAACAGTAGGAAACCCACCCACTGGTTAATTTAACCTGTAAAAATTGTCTTTCTGCAAGTGAAAAAAAAAACCAAGTAGCCTGCTGGCTATTTTATATATCTTGTTTCTGTTTCCAAGGTTATTCATTCATATCATGTTGAACTTTGATTTTGTTTTGTTTTGGATTTTTTTTCTCCATTGATTTTGTAATGTATTTCTGCTACTACTCTAATACATTTCTGATATTACTCTAAACTAGGAAAAAAGAGCAAAATTATTTATGTGCTCAGAAAATCAATTAACAACTTTGCAAAAAAGATGAGCTATACCTACAGATATAGAATCTTAAAAAAGTAAGGAAAAAGGCCAGCTTTTTTACTGGTCAAATGAAATAAGACAAAATGAAACTGAGGGTGGGATTCTATAAACCAAAGCATTCTAAAATAAAGGCATACAGTCATTTAACCCTATTTCTGTATGGTTGATCTCGATGTTTATATAGCGAGCCTTTATTGACATGCCTGCTTATCTAGGTAAGACATCTTTATATGGCTTAATTGCCCTTTTACCAGTTGTCTTTTAAACTCCCACGTGACGTAATTTTGATCTTTCTGATATAATCCTGTTTGATGCTTATCTGAAAGCGTTTCTTCTTTGCATTTAGAAAGTCTAATGGGAAGGTGACTGCAATCTTTTATTTTACTTCACAGTGATTTTACTCAAATGTTCAGATTACTGCTTCTGAGCAGAGTTTTCTTGTAGCTGTTTTCTTCATTCAGTCACTGTAGATTATGACAATCAGATAATCACAGCTATGGAGTTACAGCGCGAAGGGATATTTTGAATCCAGAAGAGAATAAGGATTTGAGTTTTGCATATAGCTGACATCTTTACACATCCCTTTTCTATTACTGCGCTTTAGCCTGTGATTCCAATTCATTTAATTTATCCTAAGAAAAAAAGTACTTCCCTGTTCTGCTCCTCTTACAGACACATGCATTTATAAGGCTTTGAGCCATCATGTCGCTTCACATTATTTACGACCTGAAGAAAACATGCTTATTTAGAAAGTTATGCGACTTAGCCAACGCTGGTCAGTATCCAAAAAATAAGCTGTGGAGGCAAAAGCATTTTTATTTAAGAAAGAACATATTTGACGGGATATTTTACTGAATTCCTGAAAAATTCTCATTGTTGGGGTTACCTGAACCCTGCCTAGTGGGCTCCAGCTGTGCTTGCACTGAAGCAGGGAATCAGTGAGCCTGTACGTCTCAGCGCACGCGCAACAGGTGGAGGTTTGACCCAATCAATTACACATGTGATATTAATACAAGTTGGGCTGTGCGTTGAACTCCGTGCAGGAGTAGGAGATTTATACTTCTGACAAAGATGTGTTTCAGGGTGAATTATGGCATGGTTCCTGCCTAGGTTTTCTTCTTTGCTTTTATTGTATGTCAGCCTTCTTCCTTTTGCACTCCAGGACAGCCGTGTAGCTGGCCCTGCGACTTTGCCTGTTCCTTTTTTCAACCCCACAGGTAAAAGTTCATGTTTTGTTGATGGTTGAGCGTCTGGATTGGGGCATGACGGTGAAAGTAATGGTATTTCTCCTTTTTCCCAGCACTCTGCCTTGGGTTTGGGTCAAGGTAAGCTTAGGGTAATAGCAAAGGATCCCAGCAGTCTGCCGCTCTGGTATACAAACGCCATAGAGCAGTGGGAGATTTCATGTGTAAGTTTTGGCTGTCCGCTTCATCTGATGTGCAGAACTTATTTAGTTCCCTACCCTTCACCTTCAGTCCTTTCAATTATTTAGTATTATATAGAGCAAGCCTTGTGTGACTGCTCTGTGGCACAGCAGATAGTAGGCCACTCAACATCAACAGTTTAAAATGGGGGATTAAGGGGGATGTTGTACCTAATTTATCTACAGAAGGATTGTACCTAATTTATCTACAGAAGAGAAAAAGTTATCTAAACCGGTACTTAACATTGAGAATAAAGTGCTAATCATTAGTCTTATGAAAAATGATGGGGGAAGAGCATAATTGCCACTCTAAATGGTGTGGACTTCAAATGTAATCTTGCAGAGCCCTGCCAAAGAGTTCCTAATACCAGTACAAGGATTTGACTTGTAGTCAATTGACATTCAGCCAGTTTTGACTCAGAGGGTAGAGTGCTACTGACTGAATTGTTAACACTGAGCGGTTGGGTTTTCCTAGGAGGCCACTAAGCCAAAAATATGATGTTGCACAGCAATGCAGTACCTAATGAAACATGATGAAATCATAATTTCATATGCTGTGATTTCCTTCTGGCTGATAACTCCTCGGATTTAGTTGGCCATCAGATCTGGACTAATTAACTAGACTTTCTAGGTTATGAATTGTGATGACTGCAAGATTTGCTTTTCCGCTATTTGCAGCTGTTGTCCAACTATGACTGTTATCTGTGGGCTGGGAACATCTATTCTGCGGTTCATGTTACTTTCAGCAGGCTGGCCGAGCTCCTGTTATCTCTGCAGGCTGCGCCGCATGGAGATTGAGCGAGTAGTCCATACTAACCTCCCTGCTGTCATGACTGTGTTGCTTACAGAGCCTGACCTACGTAGCGTCAAACCGACTCAGCATACTCTGTGAGCTACGGTCAGTGCAGTAGAGACTTAATCCAAGACTATGGTGAGAACTGCTTGGATCGATCCCCATCCCAAAAGAATCCAAGTCTGGCATCAGTGTAGCTTTTTACCTTGAAGTACTTACATTTAAAACCAAGTTCTTTGCCCGGTCTAAGCTATTTCTTTACTGTCATTTATGACATGGCTTTTCAGCTATCAGTGCACGTGAAGCTCATGTTTGCGTTTTGTGTACTGACATATGTTCAATACCTCTTTCTTTATAAGGATTCCCCATCATTGTAGTGCAACCTGTTTGGCAGCTTAGGCTTTTTTCCGTACCCTGCAGAATAAATGACTAGTATGAAGGATCAGCGGAACGCTGATCTTCAAATACCGCTTGCATTAGTAAGCAAATGATCTAAAATAGAGCCTCAGTTCATACCTGCTACTATTTTACCCTTTGCACCCGGAGGTCTGGTTTGGACTGTGTGTCTGTCTCATGTTATGGTGATGGTGGGATAGTTCATTGTCATTTGAGGCTCTGAGTTTTTGCTTAAATAATTCATTTTGCAAAATTCTAGCTGCCCAGTCTCCTGTGTAATATAGTGGAACCAATCAGCCATCTTAAACCGGCTGGTTAGATATATGTTGGCATAGCTGTTAGCGCAGTCACACGCTCATTCACTGAAATATTCTGGGAGATGTTTTTATTGCTTTATTATGTTTGTAAATCTCTTTGTTTGCGCACGCTGAACACTGATTGAGCAGAATGATCAACTGCTAGTTATAATTTCCGGGCTGTTTACTCAGCAGGTATAATAGCCTGGTTTATGACTATCTCATGCTTTGAAATCAGCTACTGCTGACATCGTTCACTCTGCACCTACCACCTCTGTAATGAATAGGCACAAAATAAGGTACATGGCCAGGACCGTGTCATGTGCAGCTTGAGCACTGCCAGTAGTTACTGCTAATGAAATAATACAATGTGATGCCAATTTTCTGGCTCGCCACCGTCTCTGTAGGCAGTTGTCCAACCGTATGCTTCCCTGTACTGAGATATATTGATTATCTCATGTACTAGGAGTCCAAAAGGAAGCCCGGTTTCAAAGACTGCATGAGAACATTTTGCAGCCATGGATAATAGTGGCTACCAATTTCTATACATAACGCTTTTGGAAATACCTCTCATACGTGCCCCCTTGTCGTGCCTGGCCCTGATCGCTTTTTGCTCTGCGCCTCGTGTGTGTGCATGCGTGTGTGTCTTTTAATGTATCTTTTCTTTTTTACCCACTCTGTATCTTCTTTGTAAAAGATCGTTCAGGTCTCACAGCTGTGCTGGAGGGCTCTGGCATGCACCAGAAAGAACACGGCTGCACTGATTCACACAGAAATGTAGAAGACGGTATCAGATAGACAGCTAGATGAGGTCTAGCCCACTGGCCCACAAGCAGCTCATAGTGCTCCCAGGAGGACTTAGGCCGGGTTTCTCAGGCTCCAAGCTGATTAAAACAAGAGGTAATGTTAAGGCCATATCAAGTCTCAATTCTGGGGTTAGGGGAAGAAGCTGACAGCTGTCTTGCAACTGGAGGTAAAAGGGGCACAGATAGCAGCCGCAAGTATGGGAAAATCAACTTTAGGGAGCGATAGTAAAGAACAAATTAAATTCTAGTATGCCTGTGTTTTTCTTCAGGGTATGCATATACTCACAAAATAGTCATGAAATTTCTGAGTAGACTTAGAAGGTCAAAATTAGGCACCAGCATGCTGTGCTTACTGTCTCTTTAAAAAGAGGAGTTCCAGTTAGCAAATTTTAAGTATAGGTAATACTAATGTACTGTACACCATGAGCGCTTAGTGTTGTAGACGACAGATGATATAGACAGCCCTTGTCCTAAAGACCCTGTAACAAAAGCAGCATCTGACACAAACCAGACAGAACTCACTGGGAATAACTAGGATACATACTTACATGCGGCGGTGTTTATGTACTTTATAGCTGTGATTAGGATTGTCACGGGAGATCCTTTTGAAAAAAGGTAATCTGCGTGGTTTGTCCCTGGGCATCGTGTAAAAGTATCGCTTCTTTTTGAGGGGCATGGGTAAAAAGAGGCAATGTGTTAGGGAGTGGAAAGCAGGGACTGGTTTGGGGAGCTACAGACATGCTCATAGACAAAGTAAGCCTGGATATTGGTGCTTTTGGCATATCGTAAAAATAGAGATACCTGTCACTGTAGAAACACAGGCACATCATTGCAATAATATCTAGACCTCGTCTCTTAAGTTTGCAAAAATCATATTTGAGATTTTTTTGAGGTCTTTTTGCCTTAAAAACATAGAAGTCATAGAAAACTCAGATCTGAAAATTTACTATGATATGGAGTTTTTGTAATAGCATTTCTTCCCTACAGCTCTTGTCCTAAAACATTATTGTTACATTGCAAAGTGTCTGATAGTGGTTATCAAGGCTCTGGGCAGAATTTGAAAGCAGGTACTGAGGCCTGTTGAAAATGTACGAATGAGATGTTATGCTCAGTTTAGCTCATGTTAAGTCCTGTAAGGTGAGAATCTTTTTGAAAATTTGTAATGCTGAATCTGAGGAATGTATGAAGTTCAGAGGACTTTCAGAAAGGATTTTGATTCTATGCCGCCTAGGATGTGAAGCTACCAACTCCTATTTGTCAAATTTCGCAATTATGTGCTTTCTAAAAGTCTCATTGGTGACTTCAGTCAGTAGGACTTACACAGAAAGTTAAGCATCTCTGAATTTGATCCCTTGGGTTTTTGTTTCTTAAAAAGCTGGTGCCTAACTTACTTTCTTACGATGGACCATATGATATAGCTCCTCCAAAAAAGTACAATAAATTAACTGTAGTGATAAGTAGACAGCTTGCCAAAGACTTAGTCATTTTCTAAAAGTATTCCTTCCTAACTGATTTGCCAGTGTCCTTTAAATTTTCTACTCTGAAGATTGTTTTTATAGATATATTCAAGATTGCGTGGCTTCAGTGAGATTATGTACAGTTTGCGGTTAAGGATGGGCTGAAGTCACTCGGGCTGTAGTACTGGGCTTAACTTATCACCCATATAGTCCAGGTTTAACTGCCAGAAAATTAAGCAATGCATTGCATACCATATCATCTCCTTAATTATCTCACCTGGTCCTTTAGCTGACTACATAATGGAAAAGAGGAAGAATATTGACTGCCACCTCTTGCTCCTTGGCTACTTACTCTTTATAAAATGAAGTGCCTCGAGCTGCTGAAAATGAACACAACAGCTTGAATGTCTTTTGTAGCAGGCAGAGCAGTAGTTGCTCTGTCAGGTTACAGGGACTTAGAAAGGTCCATAAAACACTTCTTTCTCCATTCTGTAGTTCACTGAAATCATAGTGAACTCTAGAATCATTCCACCAGTAATTAAGCAAGCTTCATGTCAGCTCTTTTAAAAATAAATATTTTTTTTTTAAAAAGCCATAATCAAACCATCGGATCTAAAGATTAGTTGCTAGTGTAATGGATTGTTGATATTAAAAGAAGAAGAAAATTATTTTGGCTGATTTGAGTGCAAATTTCTACTATACTTTCCATGCACTTCTATTACATACTTCAGGTTGCAAAACACTTTTCAAACTGCAGCTGAGCTTTGCATACTTAATTTAAGATCCCTTTGACATTGAAATATGAGCAATTTGGTGCTGCAAACCCTGTAATAGGATCACTATTAGCATCACTAATGCTCCGAAGTAGCACACATGACAGATAATAGGTATTCAAGTAATAACTATTAGAAATTTTAGGAGAACTTATGCTGGAGAGTGTAGTTGCCTGAGCTGGATCTGAGCTGTGGTATCAACCAGGCTGTCTCAGCAGAGTGGTGTAACCAGGGGGTCTATTTCTGTGGTTTTTTTTTTTTTCCTCAGGAATAAAGTAAAGCCAAAAATTTCAGTGGGGAGTATCTGACTTCTCATTCAACACCCAACAGTATTTCAGTGTCAGTTTTCTGCTGGGCTGGGGAAATAAATCAGGACATTCTTGTGGAAAGCAAACTTTTTCTGTGAAAATAAGAAACTACAAAAGTTCTAGTTTTTCAGTTTCTCTCCCCAAATTAGTAAAATATTTTTAACCATCCTTTACCCACACTGCTATTAATATTGGCATGGGTTCTTTAGAGATCAGAGATAGACTCTGTGGTGTCTAGTGGACAATGTGAATGAAATGCTTTTTTCCTAGCTTAGTATATTTTCTGATAACTTACTATCTTTCCTGATACTGTGCTGTGAAAGCACAACAAATGTTTTTGCCTTGTCTATGCATGTATGAGGCTGATTGATGTGGCTGGGATTTCTCTCAGAAGCAGATGTGAGGAATGGGAAACACTGCTGCTGAGAACTGTTGCCCGCAGGGATGGGATGTACATATTCTGGGGATAAAGGAGTGGCTAAGCTGCTTCCTTAAAAGGGAAAACGTACCCTAAAGTGATTTTCACAAGCTGTCATCCCGAAAGGAGTCATGCCTCATTTAGGAAATAGGTCTTTAAAAGCAAAAAACGTGGGGGAAAGAATACACCTTGGACTTTACGGAGTATTAAAGAAGCTGAAACAGGGCTGAGAAACTGAATGTGGCTTTGAAGAGATTGGGAGTTTTTGTCACTGGTGGAACTTTTCTGGAGGCTGAAATAAATCTTTCTCCTATGAAAATGCGGTGCTACAAATGTAGTGTTATTTAGTTAGCAGATCTTTGAGAATTAGGAAGACCTTTCTCTTTTCCAAGTTGCACATTGACATGGTGTAAGCTTGGGAGAAAGTAATTACAGTCACGTCATGCTCTGGGTGTAACTTCACTGCAGAGTGCAATGGGAAAGGGTGGTACCTATTTCTTGAAAAACCAGCAAGTACGAGAACATTCGAGTTTAAAAAAAAAAAAAAAAAGATGTTTGTTTTAACTGAGACATCGTATGTTGAAGTGTGGAAGCATAGTCATCGATTTGTCAGCATGTAGGTGGTCCTGTACATCCGCGTTTGCCATTTCATACATGTCGGAAGCGCTTCAGGCGTGCTGCCCCACTCGCTTTGCAGAAGGAGCAGGCAGTGGCGTTCCCATGCGTGGTCTCCATCGCTGCCTGCCCGAACGACCGTCCACAAAACCGCAGCAGCACCAGGGGCATGCGCGCTTACCTGACTGCTTTGGTGTCTTTAAAAATATGTCCACGGGAGATTTAGTCTGACTTTCCACAAGGCGATTTCCAAAGCGCATGTTCTGGTATTCTTTGTGCTTATTTTGAGGGATTTTCCCCCCCGCCACTAGAAGGGTAAAGCTATTGTGCAGGACAAATTGCATACATGTTGGGAAGGAGGAAATTAGTTCAAGGGCTCATAAACAACAGAATATTATTGAAGTGAGTTTGAGTTACAAAAGGCAAGAACTTGCCTTGCACCTTTCTGGTTATTTTGTTTATATTAATAAGCAACTAATTGATTCATATTTCCAATCATGTTTTATGCTGACTGGACTCTGTTTTTCTCTCTAGCATGGCAGCACAGGTCATATTTTTCTGTTGTCATTTTTGAATTGCTGTCCATTTTATGTTACGAGCTTTCCAAAGCACGTTGTGAGATAAGCCATTTATATTAAAACCAAAGCAAGAATCCCACATGCCTATACGTGCATGTAAAATACACCGAAAAAAAGGCAAGTTGTGAGCAAATGATAGTTGCCCCTGAAACAACAGGCAAACCAGCCAGCTGTGAAGGAAACTAACATGATGTACTAAAGCAGAAACACAATATAATGGGGAAATGCGGTTCTTTGTTCAGATCCGTTTCCTATTAACACTTATAATGTTATGCTTGTGCATGCCATCCCCTGAGGACCACTTGGTCAGCCTTAAATGAATAACAGTGGAATATGTAAAAACTGCTAGATGCATAAAACTTCTGTGCGCCCCTAGCCTGTTGTGTGTATGTGTTCCTTTTAAAGGAAATCTGAGCTATTTATTGCATGGAAGTTTGAGTTAAAATGCTGTTGTGTTGCCAGGGGCCAACCACTAACGGTGATTTTAAAAGGTGAGAGCAGAGTGAGATTAGGGCAATTTGAGCATCATACTTAAGGTCTCTCTAGCTATTAGTGAAGGAGAAAACTTTTTCGTATCAAAGGAGGGGAAACGGGCTTTGTAATGCCACTCGGCTGGGCTGATAGCAGGGAGAGAGGCTTCTGCGAGGGGCTGCAAATTCGATGCCCTATTGGAGTCATCTGTTCCTTTGCTCTGTAGGGTACTGAAGCAGATGCTAGTCAGGTGCGTGATGGAGGTTCACGGGGACGGTTGCTGTGAAGCACTCTTTCCTGCTGATTCGAAGCTGAGGTGGAAGATTTAAAATAACAGTCCATATGTCAGATCTTATATCCTTTGCCTAATTTGGGGATAGTTGTTGAAGCCAGAGGAGCAAACATTGCTCGCTTACGAAAATGTGTTCAGTTGAGGGAGTGGGGGCATGCACACAAAAAGAAGATAATGTGGAGAAATGTAGGAAGAGCTGTTTTATTGACTACTTTAGGTGCAGAACTTCCCCCTGGTATAAAGAGATCGTCATTTCAGGTATTTAAGCATCTAGCATATATTAGAAAATTAACACTGTATACAGTGAGACTGCAAAATAATTCTGAAAGAAGCTGAATGTAACAACCTAAACTATCATTGACACAAGAGCTGGCATTTATATTCTGGAAAAGTAACTGAGTTTGTTAACTAATACAGGGGTTGCTGCACTGGGAGGATGTTCTTCTGGCTGCGGACTATCTCCTAAGCCCGTGTGGTGTTTTTAGGACTGTCCCACTCAGGGCACCACCAACGCTGCTTGATTCAGAGCTGTGGTCTTCCCTGAAAGGCTCTCTGATCGGCACAAGAAGATATAATACCCATGGTCTGGATGTAAATTGTTATTAAAAGGAGAGGATTTTTCTGTGTTAGACAGCTGTATGGCTTACTTAAAAGAATAATTGCTGGCCTTCCTCCTAGGGAAAAAATGAATTTACAATATATTCAAATAATAAAATCTAATTTTACTGTTCAGTCCTATCCTAATGAGGGAGGGAGCTGGGAGAGGAAGCTAGGTATTAAAAATAAAACAACAAACCCTTTTAAGTGTAACAAAATTGGGATCTCGGAGTCTATAAAGGCAAAAGAAGCGCATTTTATGTCTCGGCTTGTTAGCCACTTTATTTATATCCCTCCCAAAAGCACAGCTTCAATATGGCTGTAATTAAGCAGAACTACTCCCCTAAAACTCGCTTACCACAAGACATTCTCTCAATGTCTCCCTGTGCAATATTTCTGAACACTCATCATGTCCATTTCTCCACCCTGAGGTCTGACTAGTTGAGACTGATGAAGTCTGAACAGAGACTTCGAGGGATTTCTAATGGGATAATCAAGAGGCGGGTGTTGAGCTTCAGAACGTAAGTCATCTTCAGGCTTCAGTGTTTGTTTTAAATCCTAAAGGGCACCTTAGGATTCCTAAAAGATTAGCGAACGGGGCCTCCCAAATCTGTGCTAATGCTCTTTTTTTTGGACAAAGTGGACAGCACAGTCAAGAACCTGTCAGGTAAGGGAGATAAATACAATGGAAGAGCAAACAGCGGGAGAAAAGAGAACTTCTGTGATAACATATTCTCCCTGGATGTCATAGACCATGTGCAAATAATGAGCACACTGAAAGAAAGGCAGAACCTGGTTAAGTATTGTGTCAGGAGAGCCTGTGATCTCAGGCTATTAAATACTACAGCGCTCTTTCAGAGCATCATAATTCAAAAGGAAGGTGACAGTGTGGTAACCGTGAGCTGCCGCCTAGCATCGGGCTGGAAGGGAGGGGGGGCAAGATCAGAGCAGGCTTTGGGATGAAAGGGGGTTATCTCATTTTCATAAGGAAGACCGCTCAAATACCTGCTTTGACCTCTTGTGTCGGAGCATGAATTTCAATGAAGGGATAAATGGTGACTTCTCACCCGTTAGCCAGTTTTTGAGGATTGGGTTGTGTTATATTAAATCGTGCTTGGAAATCTCTGGTTAATACATTTAGAGAAACAGCTCTCGGGAACATCTACCTCCCTTCCTTCCTCCTTAAAACAGTAATGAATCCAAATTGCTAATAAAACATAAGAGCTCAAAGATGTTGTACACAGACCATGTTTCTGGGCTGGGTATTTTTTTAATGTCAGTTTTCCCACAGCTGTTAAAATGTTACAGTCATTAAGGTATCAAAACTGTCTAGCCGAGAAGAGGAGAGACTTTTCTTTCTTTAGGCTCTTGAATTGTTTGAATATTTTGTTTAGAAGGGCTCCATTCTTTGTTTCTTTCTGTGGAGAAAGTAAAGCTTGTAATCTGTCTGTACTGTAAATCTCAGTTAAGAGCCATTCATTGAAGAATAAACTATGCCTTCTCCTGTGAGGCTATTTTTCTAACAAATCTGATTATGTGCCTGCAAACTAACAAAGGCAATTAGCAGATACATGTCGTCCTAGCTACATTTTGAAACTGTTTTCCTAAATCATAGGAAAAATGCATTTTAACGTTTATGAGAAATTAGATTTACTGACATTCAGGGTTTTTTTCTGCTTTGACACAGGTTGCCAAGCAAAACCTGAGGGGCTGTATTGTAGTTCTGAATTAGAAAAGGAATTGTTGAAGGGATCAGGAATATTTTGAAGTATATATATTTACTGCAGGAAATGAGGGCCTTTTCGCGTGAGCACGGGGAGCAATCAAAGGACCAAGGCTGGCTTCCCCTCTGCAGCCCCAGACCCCGTACTCGGCATCCTGACCCACAAGCATGTGTTTTCTCGGGGCCACATGCCAGTACTGCTCGGGCTGTGTTAAACCTTTCTTCTTCTTACATTTATATGCTGCCTCTTCATCTCTCTGCAATGTGACAACGATCTACCGACATGGCCTTCCCCAAAAAATAACTTGGCAAAAATCTCTTCCCCCAAATCATCCAAATTACCGAGTAGCTTTGTACTTTTTGCCTTTGTTCAAAAGAGAAAAAAAAATGGGAAAGGAAGGGAAGTTTCAAGGGTGTATAAGCTGGACTTTAGCAATATATTCTCTGGGACTATGTTCATCTTCAGCTTTTCTAATGCAGGGGGCAAGAAGCCCCATCAGCTAACAGGGTTATCGGTTAATACCAGCACTGTAACTTCTGCTCCTGGGGGGAGACCTAAACTACCCTGAGCTCAGCAGCTAAACGGGTACCCAATTGACGAGGAAGCCTCCAGGAGAAGTTGGTGTGCTTGTTGAGGTCATACTTACGCTTCAGGGAATGTCATCCTTTTTCTCTTTTCCCCTATTTCCCCCCTTTACTTCTTTAAATAAATAATGATCTGACACTTCTCCAAGCGTTAGTAGATGCTTCATCGTTCACGGCATTGCTTGTTGACTCAGATGTGAAACTCAGCTCTTCTCTGTGACTTTTCAAGGAAAGAACAGTGGAAAGCTCTGGTTATGTCTACATAAAAGAAGAGCAAGATCACAAGATTCATTCTGCATAAAATTTTTAAGAATGTGTAATTTTTGCTGTCATCCCCCTAAAATCATGGCACAGTTTTTTACGGCTATCAAATGTGATATGTTTTAGGCTTTTTTTTTTTTTTGGTGGGGTGGAATTATTATTATTTTAAATTTAATATAAATAGGAAGAAATCTGCAATGCCAAAGCTATAAATCTTTTGCTCTCATAAAAATTATGGAATCATTGAGCTATATGGCTGGAGGGGACTTCAAGTGTTCATCCAATACTCTGCCCAAAGTAGGATTAAGTAACATCTACATCATTTCTGACAGAAAGAACTCTAATGTGTTTTTGACAACCTCCAGAAATGCAGAGCACACATCCTATTGCTGTGCTTAACTGTATTCACTTTGAGACACGTTTTCTTTCAGTCTAACCTGAACCCTCCTTCATGCAGATTTAAGTTCCTTTTATTTTTGGTTTTACTCAATATAGATAGGGCGAAAGATGTTATTTCTTCTTTCTCTCTTCAGCAGCCTCTTGCATATTTGAAAATGTATTATGTCGATCCCCTGTCTTGTCTTCTGTAGCCTAACCAGCCTGCTCAGTCTGTCCTTAGCCCTCTTTTCTAGACTTCAAGGTGTTTCTCTAGCTGTCCGGAGGGCTCCCTCTGGCTGGCCCACCTTTAGCTAGGAACAGTGCCTAAAAGTGGATGTGGTACTTCAGATGAGACCTTCTGATGCTGAGGCAGAGAGAAAGATTCACACACCTAAGGAACTGTGTTAAAAATGTGGGTGGGAGATAAAAAATGTGCTTGGTATTGGTGAGGACGAAAAAGCCCAGCAGCACTTACAGATGGTTCCCATTTGAAACAAAACGTTTGCAACTGGAAAAGCTAGAAACAAATTCTTTCGACTTCTCCAAACGAAAGGAGCTCTGCAGAGAGAGGACTGCTCAGCAAAAACCACTTCTTTGTTTTTAATTGCAGAATCCATAGCATCACTAATAAATCATGACAGTGTGACAAACGACCAGTCTCAGCTGAGGGATCCTGCCTGAAATCCCATTTGGTTAATTGCGTTGCACCTACCAAGGTTTCGCTTGGAGTGGCTGGTTCGGTGCTGACTCCAGGGGAAGTGTGCCACCTACTGAATCACCAGCTCTGCTTCCTGAAGCACCCTGGGATTTCCTTGGAGGGTTCCCAAACGCATTTGGCCAAGACCAACCCTGTTTAGCTTATGAGAGCAGACCAGATCACAGCCTGAGGCTGTTATGGCTGCTAGCCATATTACTCATTGGGGATGTTTAGTCATGTATCTCTGTGAAGGGAGACCATATTGCATTAAATGTCTCAAGTTAGTTCTGCATATATTGTTTGTAAATTGCTTTGTGACCCTTTCTGAGTGGAAAGAGCTGCATTTGTATAAAACATAAAGGCTTAGTGGAGTGTATATAACATGTATGGATACTTTCAGGTACTTTTCAGAATAACCTTTCATGTTATAGCTATATGATTGAAAATGTAATGAAACAGACTGGGAAGACAGCCTCTTTTAAGTTCTGCTGGTTTAGTACTGAATTATTCTAATTTCACCGTTGAAAGTCTGGTTTTGATACTTAAATATTGGTAAATCTTCACCAACCTTGTTGTCTAACATTAGTGAGTACTAGGATCAACACTATCCAGTTAACGTTTATTGCAATGCAATTCCACTTGACAGCAATAAGTCCTAACTGATATATCGTTATGAATACATTTACAAATGGTAGATGGCTTTGCACAGAACACCTCGGTTTCTCATTCTAGGTAAGACCCCCAATAGGTGGCTTACAGCAGTATTGTGTAAGTCTCCCAGCATTAGGAGGAGTTGTAATCTGAAGAGAGTGGTTGCTGCTATATTGTATAAGGTATTTACTCTCTCGCTCTAATTTTTGTAGGGGATAAGATCTAGGCAAAACAGACATTGGTAGTTGAGTATCCTCACTACAGGCTGAACTAGTATAGTTGGTCTGGTTTCAAAAGTACAAATAAATCCCAAACCACCACAAACTGGCACACTTTATACCTCTGTACAAATTACTAAACCTGACCTTCATCTTTTATTTCTTTGAAGGTACTAGTATATGCCCAGGATCTTGTTCTCTATGAACGGTCTCTGATCCTGGCATTAATACCCCTTATGACTTCCCTGTCTGAAGTCTTTGCCTCATTGTACCCCTGCTTTGAGTGTATACAGCAGGAATTGAAAATAAAAAAGCATTAAAGAACTGCTGGCACCTTGTGGTAAATGTTTGAAAAACATTTTTAGCAAGAGTTTAGACTGTAAAACATATGAATTCTGAATTTACTCCGTCATTAAGACTAGTCTGATGAAAAAAGGATCCTTATTATTTTATTCTACTTATATCTCTTCTTTGACCATTTAGTCCCCTTTCTACCTGCTGCCTACAATGTTACCTGGCACATGCTAAAAACATGTTTTTCACAGCAGTTTGTAAAGGTACAGTGGGCCTGGCTGTTTCCAAATGAGATACTTTGGTTTGCAAGACTACTGAGCGAGAGGCAAGGCTGCTGAACAAGGGCAGATTCATATGCAGGAAAGAAAGCTTAGCTCAATAGGAATATGTTTAGGCAGAGAAGACAGATAACTCAGATTGTTCCTTGTGCTGGTTTTGCTGCTTATTAGCTGAATGCAGGTAGGCAATATGAAGGACGTGAGTTGGGTAGGGTTTGAAAAAAGAAGAGCAGTGGTTTGGTGAACTGATTGGGGAGTTTTTCCTCAGGAAAAAGAAGAAAGAGGCTTCAAGGGGCTGGTATTTTTATTGCAGGAGAAGAGATGGAGTGGAAGGGAGCAGAAGGACTAGGGAGGTCACAGATGTAGCCTGGAGTAGGCTGAGTAAGTGAGAACAGGAAGAATAAAATTGGTATCGTAGGCTAGGAGAGCCAACAGATTAGATCAAATATATGTGTGAAGAAGACAAAACAGAAAGCTCTTATATGAAAACATTTCTTGTGAACGAGCCGAGCTGAGTTCCAGACAGTATATCAGCCTGTCTCTCCTCTGTGCTTCTTTCTAAATTCACTAGCACTCTGCACTTTACAGACCTTTTTCTTAGTCCCTATAAATTTTTTATGGAAGCCAGGTTAGCTGAAATGAAAAATAGAGTTGTTTTTCTTAGGTGCATGATTTAAAGCTTAGCAAGAAGACTCGTGGAAAACATAATTGGCCTAAACAAAATAGAACTTTGAAGGGCTTCACCAAATAAAATCTGATTTTTATCAATGCCTTCTAAAGCATTTTTTTTTAGTGGACTGTTTTCATGGCAAAGTTCAACTTTCAGTTCCCAGGGTTTCTGACTGTACGACTCTTTACACTTTTCACTGTCCTTATAAAAGACAGACAAAATGGTTTAAGGAAATATTTTTTAAAATATTCATTATCTGGCAAAGACCAAGCCTGCAGTGTTTCAGCCTAAAAAGGGAACGTTTTGGAAGGTTTTAAAAGTATCTAAAAAAGGGAGATGGAATGAAGATGCAACTGTAAACATTAAAACATAAGTTTTAATGTAATTCATCCTGCAATACTATTTTAAATCAGCTTTATCTTTTTACATAGTCACATTTATTATATACGTATAATACTTTCCATATGATAATATCTGTTATCTAGGTGTGTGTTTGAGAGAGATATGCTCCTACAGATGCGTATTATGAGCACAGCAGCGAGGCAGGTGAAATCACGCCAGTCACATCCTAGAATTAATTCTGGTTTTGCTTTGTGTTTACCTGATTAGCTCCCATTGGACTAAATCCCTGAAGCTGCTTTTGGGCACCTGCAGCTTCCATTTCTTTTAACAGTACTTGCAATTATTTAATACCTTTTTGTTTGAGCACTGTGAAAATGTTGACCAACTAAGGAATCAGATGTAACTGCATAGAGATTTCATGAACTGGCCTCCAAAATATAAAGGACCAAGAATTGTATGAGCCATCCTGGGTAAGAGTTAGAAGATGACTGTGATGGTTGCCCATCCTTATGTCTATTTAGGCTGGAGACACAGAATAGCCAACATGGACAACCAAAGCAAAATTAAAACACAGCAAAGTGAAAACATATTACCCGACCAATAAAAATAATAACATTCATGATAATCAAGCAACCCGACTGTAGCTTGTGCTCTGAACCTTGCCAAATTTGGGGCTGCTGGCAGGCCACCAAGAATAGCAAATGCAACAGACAAGGGCCCCTCATCTGAGAAAGCCTTGCTGCGGTCCCCGGAGAGCTTTGCCCTATGAACCGACGGCAAGAGCATCCCAGCCGGGCTGAACAGACAGCGTGGAATTACAGGATGGGATTGCTGTGAAGGAAGATTAAGCTAAACCTGAGGTTTGTGTGAATTGAGATTAAATGAAGGGACTCAGTTGTTATTTAGTAAAAACAGTTTCCTAGGTTACCTTGGAGTCATTTTTACTGTGTTGGTATGATGTAATCGGCTGGTTTAATGTTTGGAGCTAGTAAAACATGTGCGTATAAATTTTTTAAAAAAAGGATGTGCCTAATCACTTTCATTTTGCACTCACTTAGCTCAATATTAATAGTTTGCGTTGGCTGAGGATTTACAAACAGGCTTAGGAGTGTAACGGTCTAGATTTCTACATCTGATGGCCTGAAAGTTAGAGGGAGTGAAGAGTTTTGTCAGACTCCTAGATCTTTCCTCCCACACATGCTGGCCACCAGATAAATCATGTGTATGAGTTTATAGTGGAGTCGGTGCTGGATGTTAAGCAACACCCAGAAGTGAAGTTCTTGAAATAATTTCCTGTGAAAGCAACAGTAGACAGACTCGTAATCATAGATCACGGCATTAATCAAGTAAACAAACCATCCATTTTTTGCTGTGACATTCCTGAAATCCCTTTTAGGAACACCAAAAATTCTACATAATGATACTGCCTAATAACAAGCGTAACCGGAGCAGAACGGCACGCAGCAACACAGGGGGCTTCTCAGGTCTGTGGGGCACAGATGCAAAATTCCTCTGACAAAAGTGCTGAGAGTCAGCAGACATCTGAAATGTTGCTTAAATATTTCAGTAGTATTAATACTACTTATCTCCGTTGTAATTAAAACATTTCTTCTCTTCAAAACTTTCCAAAAGGTTGCTTATCCCACTCTGTCAGCTAAGAGAAATTTCAGGCAGGGCTGGGAGTGAATCAGTAAATAAGGGTAAACTTTGTCCTGCACTGTTATTCGCGCCGACAAATTCCCACTCAGTAAAAGCTGCTGACAGCTGCGGACTGCTCAACAACTGCCGCTAACACGGGGGAATCTGCTCGAGGAAATAGGGCAGGTAGGCTTCGTTCAGCATGCTTAAAAACGAGGTTTGCTGGAGGGGGAAGAACTAGGAGGTGTTGAAAAGGAAGATGTCAGGTTGGAGGAGACTGCTTGTGGAGCTACACAACGTGCAGTGCAGTCCTGAGTTTGTTTAGCGCTTTCATTAATGATGGTAATGCAAGTATAACGAGTACTGCTGGTGATGCGGGGTTTGGAGACATTGGCAATACAGAGAAGGACCTGGATAACATACAAAAAAGAAAAGAAAAAGAAAAAACAACCCCCCCAAAAACTGGATGAGCTTTGAGTACTGAAGTAATGGCAATGGAATGAAATTCAATATTAAAAAATGCAAGGCTGTGCTTGGAGGGACTAATAAAAATTTCTAGAAGAAGAAGAAGAAGAAGCTGGGAGCTCATCAGCTGGAAACGGCCATGTAGGAGGAGGGCTCACGGTTAGTGGTAGGTGGTCATGGAGTGGCAGGAGGCTTCTGTGGTGCTCTGCTCGTTTGCTAGGTACCAGCACTCTCAAATAACGGTGCATCAGGAAGATGGCTTTCCAGAGGCATTGGGAGGTATTCGACTGGCGTGGTGGACTGATCTAAAGCTAACTTTTAATACTGATGAAAACATGCTAGGGAAGGTGGGAGGAGGTTGGTCTTGAAAATGAAAGTAAGTAACTTCAGGAGGAAAGACTGAGCTGATTAAGGGATACACAGAGTCGGCGTGTTCAACGCGCAGGGTTGGGAAAAAAAAACTTTGCAGCAGGAGTCTGGACAGATATGAAAGAGGTAAAATCGCATTGGTGAAAGCCAGAGAAAACGATGTTGCAACTATTGACGTGCAGGGTGGTGAGACATATGTTCCAGTTATGAAGCAATTACAAGAATATATAAGCCCTGAAGTGGTTTCAAGCTGAATTCAGATTGGCATCTCCATGCAGAATAATTAATGCACGAAGGCTTGAACATGAACGACAAAAACAGTAGAAAATTTCTAAATCTTAAGAAATTAAATTCATGCTACTTGGAAGGAAGAAACAAAGGGAAAGTTTTGGGGAGATGACAGGAGAGAAACAGTAAAGGCTCAGGGTCTGGAAGGTTAAAACTGAAGGGACATGTCCCAGTTAAGTGGGGAAACTGATCTAGGCACTGATCAAAACTATTCAGCAATATTCACAGAAGTGTCCGCTTACGTTAGAGGGAATCTTGGGCTGTAAGCGAACTCCGCAGGTTCTCAGATGAGTTAGTCATCATTGTTTTAATTTGTTTATCCTGTTTCCATAATAAATCCTTTTTTTTTTTTTTTTCATTTGAACAACTTAAAAATCTAGTTTGTTGGGGTTTTTAAAATTGAACTGACTGCGGTTCATTTTTCAACAGAAAATTAATTTTCTGTCCTTATGTGAAAAGTCACTAGGGATGCCAGCATGCTAGTGCGATTTTTCCAATACAGAGTTTACAGAAGTGCCTCATTGAGATGGGCCGTGGTCACTAAGGACAAACACAAGCATTTGGTTTTGCACAGTGGCGGGAATAGGCTAGCGTTAGAGGGTATCCGAGCAGATGACTGCTCCCTGTGTAAATCCAGTAGGCACAGTTTGTGTGGAATATGTACTCACCCACTGGGTATTTCAGCGTACGTGCATGTTTTGTAGCTAGATTTTTTTTTATTATTCTGGAGTTTGTTTGGTTTTTTTACGCAAGACTGGGAAAGCTGTATGTTTTCATTCATAGAAACTGCTGTCCCAGAGAATGTGGAAGTGAAGTTAGCAATAATTTCTCTTTCATTTATCATTACAGTAAAACTGGTGGTGTAACTCTGACTCTGATGTCAGTAAAATACAGATGCTTTCCCTTCCGAGTCCTGAAAGGATTTGTGTGAGTGTCTGTGAGAGATCTGTTTGTTTTTAATATGTTTAGAGATAACAGATAGCCATATTTTTCCAGAAGAAAAGCATTGGAGGACTAAACATAGTATGTAAATCCTAAAAACATAAGTGGGTACAGATGGACCTCACTTGATTTCAGAAATGAGTCTGTGACTAGAGAGGTTACTATGAAGGAAACTGAACTAGGATTTCCTGTTTAACTCCCATTACCAAAGGAAAAAAAAAAAGAAAAGAAAAAGACAGTAGTTTTCCCTTTTAAAATAAAATGTCTAATCATGTAATAGTTTTATGTCATCAACAATAGTTTTAATTCTTCTGGCTGACTTGTTACGCTGGAAACTTCACATTACATTATGTTTCAACGGGCGTCACAGCAAATGAGAGAATTGCAGGCTGACCCTTAGTTGTGGCCGCATCTCAGTCTCTGTGTTGCAGACTTCTTTGGTTTTTAAGAAACATTCTGGAAAAATTCTTATCATCTGTACTAAAAGAGGCTGGAGTTTAAGTGTCAAGATGCTGGATGTAAATTAAATCCCGATCTTTGGATAGAGCCAAGTTAAAAGTGGTACCACTTGGATCATGAATTCTCATCATCCTGATAGTGATTGACTGGTGTAAACCCTGTGCCTGAGGATGAGCCAGGACCAGCAGAATTACTTGGCTACCTGTAATTCATGGAGCTTCAAAGCTTAAGTCGATTTGTCCAGCAAGAGTCCAGCAAACATTTTCTAGTGGTCAGATACAGCTGTTCGTTTTCATGGAAGAAATATTGTACTGTCAGCTAGATTACTAACAAAAGAGGACATATCTTTAAAAGCAAGCGATGTGTGCATTTTTATCAGATAACACTGTTAATCTATACTGCTGGAATGAGTGTGATCCGAGGCCCTGCACTCTCCTTTTCCAGTTGGAACTGAGTTCCAGATCTTTGCCTATTTTTTATATTTTTAATATTTTTTAAAAGAAGTTTCATTAGAACATTAATTATTTTTATCATGCTGAAAAATAAAGGTGAGGGCTAACAAAGATGCATGAAGAAGACAGTTTAGGGGAAGACTTAAATTTGTTTTAGAGCTAATCTGTACTATTATTCAGTGCTTACCGTACTGTGCTCCACAGCACATATTTAATTACAGCACATGAGTTTGCGCTTTTAATCCAGATTTTGCAATTTCAGCTTACTTTTCTCTCTATTAGAAGCACAATGGGGAAAGAACGTCAAAACCAGATCCTTTTTCCTGTTACCGGAGCTGAGATGGGACTATGTGTGATACCAGTGTTATATTGGGTCCAAGGTAAAGCCTGCAGAGTTTCACACTAAAGATTAAGATATCTGAGATCTGGGGTCAAAATATTTAGGGTACACGGATGGCAAAGCTTCTTCAAGCAACTCTAAAAATAGCAGTGGCTCCACTTTTCAACCAGCGCGTGCTAATTATCCATTAGAGTAATTAGAATCACACTGGGGGCAGGGAACCTCCTGTTCATTATACATGAACATTAAAGATTACACGGCATTTTTAAAACAATTGCAGCTGTTTACTTCTGTCCTTAGTCAAGATCTCCCCTCTGCACTCCTGTGCCGTTTGCTGGCTGGCGGCCATCTCCCATGTCAAGGGTGATTGCATTGCACGACTTTTTATGGCTGGCCTGCAAGGTGCTTTGGGATCTTTCAGGGTGAAAGGTTCTACTGAAATGTAAAGCATTATTTATTATTTTGCATAAATTGCTACATTATTTGTCTTAGGTATTTGCGGTTTACAGCTGTAATAAAATAGCTGGCTACTCAGACTGGATGACTCAGTGATATGTAATTGAATACAGAGCTCTTCACTTCCAGGTCAGCCGCTCATCACTGGCCCACGGCTATTTGGTGAGCATATAGTAAGTAGCCAATTCCATTTCCTAGTGGTTGAGTGTCCCCAGCACAAAAAACATGATCCCAAGTGGCATTAACGTGCTTAGGACTGTCACCGGGGAAGGGTTTCTTATCTTGAGATCATTCTTGAAGATCTGAGTTAAGATTCATTGCCAAAATGTTGTGGGGGAAGTCTACTGGCCATCATGCCCATTGCACATCTCTGTCTCCAGAGCTGTTGGACCCAAACTTTTGCTAGTTCTTTTTCCTTAAATATTTTCAGTAGGGTGTTTCTAACTTAGCAGCACGTTTGTGTATGTGTGTGAGAGAGGGAGATCTTTAGGTTTCATTTAGACTTAGTCCAATCCAGTTTCTTGTAGTGCTTATGTTCAAGAAATCTGGGGCCGTTCTCGCAAAGGATATTTCCAGATATTCTATTTCATAACAATTTGGAGAGCTCATAGAAAAAACAGCTCTACCTCTGATACAGCTCAGCGCTGAGCACTTTGATCTGAGTCTCCTTAAAGGAGAATGGCTTTTTCCGAAGCACCCGAGTGACTTGGGAACATGTGTCCCATTATCTCATGAGCAATTTGAAAAATCCACTCTTAACCCTGCCTTACTTTAGTTCTGCTGGAATTGGTGGACCTATACATTCTTATGTCCTTGCTAGTGACGGCTATCCTGCTGAGACCTCACAGTCTCCCTGTGCAGGCGCTTGTGCAGACAGTCCCTCTGTCCACTACGAAAACACGGGACACCCAAGTTGAACTGAACACTGAATAACACCACATGGGTTTGCAGTGGTCTGTAACTGAAAAGGTTCACTGGAAGCAATTTGCAAAGAAATCCTTAGGAAACCACCTGGATGGTTATTTTAAATTAAAAAAGGAAGAGATGCCACTTTAAAAAAATAATTTTTAATACTAGGTTTAAGGTTCCATACATGTGATAGTCATTAAAGCTTATTTAACCCTGAAATTATCTGGCCTCTTTAATTCCACAGGGACTGTAAGGCTCTTGGGTTAGAAATGAAAAATAATGTCAGAATGAAAATGAGACTTTCCTGAGTGTAGGACCATTATTACAGAATATTTTCTTAATCAAACCTCTTTAAGAGCCAAGTAGCGGAATAAAAAATGATCAGACTGTACTGCTTTCATCCACAGATAGGGTCTTTGCGGATGCTTTGGGCCACTGATCGAAACAGGCACAAGTCAGTCCCAAAGGCTGGATGTGATACACTCACCTAAAATGCATGTAGAACTGATGATTTGTCCATCCGCAATCTCAACTGTAGTACACCCAGTTCCTTGTTACAATACGCTTTTGACATAATCCCAGTGTGCTCTGACATTTGGGCTCTCGAAATTCAGAGCTTTCTGGTTGTTCGGACTGGAAACTTTCAGCAGGAGCAGTGATTTTCGTCGAGTTTCTGTTACACCAAACATCTGCGCTGTGCCCCACCACCCTTTCCCCAAGGATGAAACATGCTGCAGGGAGGGTGTTGCAAGCATTCCTGAACTAGACAGCTAAGCTGGAGTCATAACTGTGCTGGCCAGGGCGCTGCTTTGAAGAAGGCTCCCATTAGAATTAAAACATCCCACAACTCTCATCACAACAGCCCTATTCTTGAGCGTGGCTGAACATGGAAATTTAAGGATGGGGGCGGAGTGGGGGGAGAAAGAAAAGACAGACAAGTAAACAGATAAAGAGGGAGCTCTTGCATGCAAGTGGAATTTCCTCTGAGCACAGGACATTCTTTATCATTAACTGGTCTGTCACAGGAAGGAAAATGGGAAAACAGTGTTTCCTGTTAGGGGGAAGAAAAAAATCAATAGGCCTTGGAAATACCTGCCTGGAAAGAACCTTTTGTGTTCCCACCAGCAAGCACAACTAAGTTTTTAACTCCTTTCGAGCACGAGCTCTGTTTTAAAGCAGTTTGCTTCTTGAAATGGGACTTCAGTGTAAACAAGTCATTTAAAAATGATTGGCAGTTCAGGCTGCTTGGATCTTTCTCGTTCATTTCAGAAAATGGTCTAACTCCTGGAAATATCTTCTGTAAGACAAAGGCTGTTTTCAAGGCACTTTAATTCTTCTGAGTTTGTGTCTGTGAGGGTAATAATAATTAAAAGGGCCATTTGCCATACAAACACAGTCACTCTGGTAATATTTTGCTTACGATGCTCACAGATGGACAATAGGTCTGCTCTTGCTTCTGGTAAACAAAGGTTTTTTTGGAAGGAGCACAGTTGCCAGGCGAGCGCTTGAAGCCTCAGCTCCCGCATCATCTTTTTGGTTGCGTTTTGCTCTGAATACAGCAGAGTGGTGGAAGCGTGGGTCTCTCAGAAGAGTGAGAAGAGGCCGGTTGGCTGACAAAGGCTGCAGGAATGGATGCGTCTGCACAAGCAGCCCCAGGGTAACCTGGGTTCCTCAGGGTAATCGTTTTTCTCTTTGGTGGCAGCTTCCTTCCTTCGGAAGGTGGGCCTGGGGATTTAAGTTTGTGCCTGGGTTGTAGCCACGTCCCCCTTCAGTTCGAAGCTGTTCTGAGCCAGGGATCTGTCCTAGGCCCATGACAAAGTTTATAGCGATGTCAGCGGCATAACTGGATGAGCAGAAGCTATGTAACCCAGCAGCGTAAATGTAAGAGGACAAAATAAAAAGAAGAAGGGAGGGTGGGTGACCTTTTAGACATGCACAGAAAGAGGGTAGGAAGTCACACTTTTTTTTAAATTGAGAGGGAGAAGTAGACTGAGCTTAAAATGAAACTATCAGCAAGGCTGGAATTAAAAGAAAGCTTTAGGAATGATCTAATTTTTATTTTATTACATTACAGAAGACAAAAAATCAATAGCTGGTAATTCAGACATAAATGAGTTATACAGGCCATTGACACAATGGACCAAACTTTATAACAACCACATCTGATGCTGTCAAGCCACAGGCTTCAGTGGCGCCAGTAATAATTATGGCCGATCACCTCTAATTCAGAGCTGCCTTGCTTGATAAAGGTGTCACTCTGAGTGGCTGCAGCATCAATATCCATTGAGGATGTCACCCAGCAGGTCAGCCGGCTGCGGAGAACTGTGTTTTTTTAATTGAACAGGATAAACCCTTGGTTTTTCTCCTCCTCTCATTCTGTCTGTAAAAATCATATATACCTTAAACACAAATAATTTGAATTCATGACTGAGGCTACTTAAATTCAAGACTGAACCATGACTGAAGCTAACTGTGTCGATCCATAGAAATATATTCTAAAGATAATTTATAATCATAAGAGCATCCTTGGGAGGAGACTTTGGTACTTTACAATAATCTCTGTTGCTTTGCTGCATAAGGACCATTAAATTGCTGCTGTGATGAATTAATGAATTCCCCCCCACCCTAAACTTTTTGGTAAAATGCTGCTAGGCAATAGAAATTGCTTTTCCGTAAACTCACATCATTGTAGGGAAGAAATGAAAACTCATTGGCTTTCCTGTTTTCCTATTGTTTTCTGAATTTTGGGGGATAGGTGTGTCCACTGACTGTCAGAAAACTGAATTTCACTCTGAGACATGAGGTGAAGTGACTTTGTAAAATATGCTGAAATTCTTGATCTGTAAAGAAAGGAGGCATTTTTAGATACCTCTCCAGTGTTTCAGGCGCCATTAATGCTTCCATCTCTGCCGTTTGACATTGAAACTGTTAGTCTTTGGATTGCTGAGGGATGATATGTGTGCTTAGACATTTTCACGTATGATTATTATTGCCTAGGCTTTGCCTTCTTTTGTGGAGTAACTGTTTTGTAGTGTGTTGGCTACAATTAATTGTGAGTGATGAACAGTGAAAAGAACCTCTGTGAGGGAGGACACGGGACGTATTTCAGCCACAGTCACTGTAGCATTTAACATCAGGATTTAGAAACTAGGATACGATGCAGCAGAGCGCTTCGCACCACAATAGCTTATGCTTGCACACGTGAAAAGCTTCTTCTAATTTGAAAAATTACTAGTAGTTTCACTTAGAAACATTCTCTACCCTTAAAAAAGTCACGAATATCAGACTTGGGAGATAAGCACTGGAAGGGAACAGTTTTAAATGCGGGGTAAGCAATAGCAGCAGCACCGCAGTGAGTTGGTTCCTAAGCTTGCAGTGCTGTACGGCTCAGGGCTTTTCTGGTACTTTTTAAGCAGTGGAGAAAGAAGGTGCCTTGCACCTGTGCGTTTGCAGGCGCACCAAGAAGGAGCCCCGTAGTTATCCTTCAAAAACGCGGGGCTCGATTCCAGCCCTGCACGGCTCAGGCAGAGAAATCCCAGTCTCACGGCATAACCTGTAAAAGCAGCGCTATTCATTCTCTCCAGACCCACACAAACACGCTGCGTCTGCTTCACGGCTTCTGCGCTGCCCTCCTTGGCTCCGGCTCGGTCTCCTTTCCCAATTGCCAGATCTTCCTGAAACCCGGACCACGCGGGCATTCGGGAGCGAGCGCGTTTGTGTGCAATATCTTCTGATCAGCCCCAGTCAATCATGTCAGCCCCGTCCCTGGGTTTTCCTGTGATCCGGCAGGCAGCTGCGCAGGCCCTTCAGAGGCGGCACTGTTTCTTTCTCTGTTTACTCGTTTCCAATGGCAATTGCACCACCGAGTCTCAGTACGTCTGGAACTTGGCCTGGGGCTGTTTTGGTTACATTGAAGTTTTTGCTTCAGCTCTGCCAGATTTAAATGGTGACTTCACCAGCACTGAGCTAAAAAGGAGAAAAGGGGAGGAGGGAGGTAGTGTAGCGAGCGGGAGCGAGCGAGGGAGAGGGCCAGAGCATTACATCATCATTTGGACGGGAATCAAATGGGAAGGATATGACTCACTCGGGCTAGTTAAGCTTTGGCTCAAGTTCTACATACACTCATTCCAGGGCTCTCATGTTCTGCACCTCAGCAGGGAATTCAGGCTCAGTGATGTCCATGAGGTTTGTTTTTAATTTTCTTTTCCTTTTCTGATTTCTATATACTTTTTTCCCCGTCGCCTTCCTCCTCCTCTCCTCCTCCCCTCTCTAGTCCCCCTTTCCCACTCTCTTTTCCACTTCGACAGAGTTTGTTTTCTGGTGCGTGTAGCCTCGACTCTTAGCAGCAGAAGCTGTTTTTTCGACCAAACCAAACCCAAACAAGGAGCACAGCAAACTTGAGAGAAGTTTGGTGGTTTGTTGTGGGTTTTTTTTTTCCCATCATTGTGTTGCTCCTAATCGGAGGAGACAGGGAGAGAGTTAAAATGCAGGAACCAATCGCTTGGACGGTGATGTAATGCTGGAACTGCAGGGTTGTTAAGTAATGTGAGAGGAAGGGGGTCAGGGTTGCAAAGCATTTACCTGCTGTCAAGGGGCTTTAAGTTTATTATCAATTGCAGTGACTGTAACTGGCTTCAGACTGCACTCTCTAATTATTCACAGACTCCCCTTTTTTATCTTTTATTATTAAAAGTAAAACTATATTACGGTATTTTAAAAAATGTGATATTATCACAGCTGCAAATTATTTTCCACCAGGGTTTTTTGATATTTTTTAAATGGCTTGAAACTGGGTGTCTCTTTCACAAAAAGCCTGGAGAGAGCAAAAAGAAAAGAGAAAGGCAAAGGGAAAAAGGGGTGGTTCTTCGAGTGTAGCTGGCGAATTTGAAACTGTATGAAGAGAGCGGTTCAGCCTCTGCCTCGCAGAGTGAGTAAAAGCTCCTACTGTTGGAAAACTGCTGTAGAAAATAAAACATTTAAGGGAGGCAGTTTGCAGAGCTCATCCCGAGGAGCCTCAGCGTTTCATCCATAACACTTGTCAGCAGCGTTCTGATCCTTAGCTCACCCCGGGCTCGTTGCTTGTTTGATGGGCTGCTCTCTCGCCGTAGCTGGGACTGCTGAGGTCCCCATCCTGCACGGCAGGTCCCCTCCCTGTCATGGTTCTGCTCTCCGGAACTACCTGGGAGTTGGGGCATCTGCCCACGTGGGTTTCCTTTGCGGGACAGAGCACTGTGTCTTATTAAAGCTGTCTGTCTCCCTACAGACCTTTAAGCCTTTTCCACGTAGCCTTTTCCACGTAGCTAACAGCCTCTAGGTTGGGGGGGGGGAGGGAGAAAAGGTACCTCTTCCCCAAGTTCACCGAGAGTACATTACCCTTAGGGTGGGCGACGCAGAGTTTAACACTGACTAAGCCTCTGCTCAGGCAGTGCTTGTGTTTAGATGTGGGATGCATGCGAGATACCAGGTGTGTGTTGGTGTCCTCAGGATACCTGTTCTGCTCAGAGGAGCTCTGCATCAGGTTTCTGTGTCAAGAGCTGTCTGCTTCTAAGATACCGCTCTTGGAAGTGTCCCCTGTAGGGAATTTCTGTCTCAGAGGGAAGCGCTGTATTCATGTCCACTGGATCAGCAGTGGATCAAAGATTTGCTTGGATAACGCTAAAGGTAGCACTAAACTATAACTAGAGATAGATTTGATGATTTTTTTTTTTTTTTTTTACAACCTGTATTGGGGCCTGACTGAGCAAAATACCAAACAGTGTTGTTCTGTGGTGATGGCAAAACCTCCCCATCTCCGTCTGAACAAGGCAAGAGCCCCTGACAAGGTCTCGCCTCCCCTTCCCTCTGGTAGCCCTCTGCAAAGCCATCTTGTGTCTAGCTGTTATGTCCCCGCACTTTACTCACAGGTTTTCCTAAATTCCCTGATTTCCAAGCTCCTCAGTCAACTGCTGAAGCACAAACAATTGCTCATGTGCCAAACTTTTATCATTTGAGAGCCTAACGTAAGGCCGCACCCGGCTCTGGCCCACGTTGCAGTGCAGCTATACCATATGGATTAGATTGCGCAGTGCTCTGTTGAGGATGTGTGGGTTGTGGAGGGAGCTGTGCTGCTGCAGGAGTTCCCGTAGGATTTCTGACTCATATTTTCTCCTAGAAATGTTGGGAAGTGCAGCTCCACGGACCATCAGAGTAAAGCAGAGTAGATTCTTCCCTTTGCCTCCCTGCTTCGGATGCTAGGATGGACTCGTCTTCACTCTTTCCCTTCCTGCTTTTTCTGGCTGGAGACTTTGTGCGGGAAAAGTCCGTCAGGGTTGTCCTAGCATAGTGTCTAGCCTTGTTGGCAAGATACTGGGCAGAGGACGACAGACTTTGTCATGCTCCATCTTTGCCTATGCAGAAATGCTTTCTTGCTCTTTCTCTTATAAAAACACATACAAAATATGCCGTGCAGAGTGGCTTAGAAGTCTTTGGGCATCAGGTTGCATTCCACGGGGGATTGGAGTCTCCCTTGTCTGATACAAGCTATTAACATTTCACCTGGCTGGGAGGGCAGCAGCGGAGAACATCTTGGTGCTTTAGTGAGTTTGGACTGACTGATGACCCTGCCTTGCGCTCATGACTTTCACAAAGCCACTTCATCTTCTCCACCCTGCTGATGTGTGCTTGGTGAACTTAGGTAGAGGGTGTAAAGATGTAAATCCTTCTTCACTTCCAGAAGTGCATTACAACTCTAAGTTACAATTTACTTCTGCTACTTAGCCGATTTCAACACAGCACCACAGAAAAAAACAGTTTTAAAGGCTTCTTTCAAAAAGTTGCAGTTGTAAATTCCATATGCGTACATATGTGTGTGTGTATGTATGTATATCTCCTATTGAAGCAACGAAGTGTATAATTAATGAGGTATCACTGTCCTGACGAAAGCCAGACGGCTCTGGTTGTAGTTGACAGGTGCTTTCGAAATGCACATTCGTCTTGGACAACAAAAAAATGAAAGTAGCTGCCCATTTTGGATTCTTCCAGTGCTAGCTGTCCATCTTGCGCTACCTTGGAGCCGATGTGCAGGTATGCCTGTGGACTTACAGCCCCATGGTCAGAGGTCAACAGCTCTGACAGTCGGCCTCAGCATGTTTGAAGCCAGGCCTTCTGGCAAGAGGATTTTCTTATTGAAGGATGATATCTTTAGGGACCTAATTTTTAAACAGCAGCCAAGAGAAATGTTAACAGCACTTTGAAAATGAGCATCAGAAGATATATTCAGAAGCACATGTAACCTGTCAAACAAACCGGAGGCCAAACACACCAGAGCTGGGAAGAGATGTTTGCACTGGAGAGCCGACCGGCCTGTGAAGAAAGGCAATCTGCGCAGAGCAGAGCCCGGCTGGAAGAGGCCCAGTAAATTTTCCCCACCAAGATCCCAAGTAACATTTCCGCCTGCATCGCTGAATGTGTGCATTGGCAGAATATCCGCTCTATAAGCTGTGTGATTTTAAGCCATAATTTGGTGCTCCTTAGCTGGTCTCTGCATGCACAAGAGAATTGGCTCTGCAGTTGCAGTACAAAAGCAAGAGGTAAAAATCAGACAGCTTATTTTTATTTCACTGAATGTGATCCGTCTGCCCCTGTATTCCTCAATTTTCCTAGCTCTACAGTGAGACTATTTCCCTTAAACATTTTTGGAAGACTTGGCTGATATTTGTGAAGCCCAGCGAAGTTTTCAGAGTTGGCATGGCGAGTGCTGGGGTCAGAGCAGGCCGGGTGTTGGGCAGAGGTGGTGGCAGGGCTGGTTTCATGTCACATTTTGGACACAGGGGGCACAAAGACCAAGTTGTCTCCTGCACTTGGGTGAGGGTGCTGGGGCGGGAGCGGGCCTCCTCCGCGCTTCCCTGTCTCTCTCTGCTCGCCTTCCCACCCTTCTTTTGTTCATCCTACACATGCCTGGGCCACGTTCAGCCCAAACTGTTGAGATCAGCTTTGCCGAAAATTACACTTCAGATCAAAATGTGAGTTAGGTTCCTCCAGTGTGAAGTGAATGCTGGGTCTTTCTCTCCAGCTATAGATAAACCAGATATGAAGGTAATTACATCTCATTCCTATCTGACTCTCTTATTTGCCATAATCTCTTTTAATCCCTTTGATACTCATCATAATAATGTTAATCTTAATGAACTCATTTGGTATTAATGCGGATGTGATTTGTAAGTTCAGAGCAGGCTTGCCATCCTTGTTTAGCGTTCATTAATATCCACTTAACTGTGTTTATGCTCTCTTTCTCCTGCAAATGGACTTGCATGTCTCCGTCTTCCACCTAGCTGATGGGGCAATTCCGGTAGTGGAACTCTGTTTCCACGCTCACGTTTGTATTTCCTTTCTGTTCCTCATCCTACTTACATGATCCCAGAGAAAGGAGCTGATGGAAACGCTGTATCCATCTGCTAATGACTTTCTGTGCCCCATCACTTACTCATTTCTTCCACTTTCAACATCAAACTTGAAGGAACCTTTATCCTCTCGCTCCTCATTCATGTGGCATTCCTTCTTAGATTGCCTCAGAGATATTACCTTACTATAGCCTTCGTTTTATTGTCTCAGAGGGTGAACGAGTAGGAGACACAACCCCTAATCTTGGCAAAGAGACAAATTATTTGTTGCTTACTACCGTACTCTCCCCAAGCGCTCTGTTTATGGGTGGGGTACCTTGCCCAAACAGTTTCCGACGTGACCAGCCAATTCTAGTGAGGGAGGACTACGTTTGGATGTTGAACCTGATCCAAAGCTTGTTGCAGTGAATGGGAGTGCTGCTTTGACAGGCTCTGGATAAAGTCCGTAAAACTGTCCTCTTTTCATTCCTTTGAGCACCCATGTATTTTTCCACATCTCTGGCTTTAGGATGCACCCTCCTGAAAAACGACTTGTTCAGCCACAGTGATCCCAGAGACTGATGAACCTTGGATCCCTTATTGACGGGTGATTTCCTCCCTGCGTGGGTGCTTGTGTTTGTTTTTAAATGTGGCATGGAATTTCTCTGTTGTGGTGCTTGCTGTCTTCCCTCTCCACTTCCTCTAAACACATTTTTAAGGCCTTGATTGTCAAACAGCATGAATTATTTTTCAGCCCCAGTGACACACATTTTGCTTTTTAGGGCTTTTGGATCCTGACAGAGCCAGGAAAGTATCATTTACTTAGCAGAACACTGTTTATTCCATCCCCACTTCCATTCTTTATTTTATGTCCTGATGTTTCCTTGTAGCATCAGCTTCCTATGTTAAAATGAATAACTGTACTGAAAACATCTAACTTTCAATTTACTGAAAGATTTCTGCACATTATAATAAAACCAGCCATTTTCTTGGTAAACTTACTACTCGAGAGTGAGAACTGTAGCCTCTCAGATCAGCACAGGCTGTATTTGTGGGGTGGTCTTCATTTTAACGCAATATCTTTCGTTCAAGAGCATCAGAGGATGTTTTGCAAATTGCAGCCATTAGTCACACATGTTAAGTCAAACATATTAAAGCTCTTTATTAGTATGACTACAAGATGTATTCATATAAATAACAAGGTGGAGGGGTTTACTGCAGATATTTACAGCGCTTGTTCTGCTCCGTGACCATAAAGAATATGGGCCGATGTGGTTCAAATGGGCACTGTTTTCTAGAGATCAATCAATCTGTGCCCATTAGCAGCAGAAAAATAATAATAATAAAACTTCATTACTTTTTCTCTAAATGTCAACTAGTTATCACAAGCCCTGTCAAAAATAATACCAGTAGAATGTTTTACCACACTGGAAAAGCCCATCAGCACCAGTAATTTTATATGTGAGTTTTAACATGAGGTAGTTTTTTCCGAACTGAGTCTTAAAAACCAGAACAGAAAAAAACTTACTGGACCAGATCCTCTCTTGACCTCAGTTTGAGGGCACTCAGTATCACATAAAAATGTTCCAATGCTGTGTTCTTTGGTGTCATTTGGTTTCCAGATCTAAGTGAACTTTTCTTTCACTGCAGCTAAGGGTGTGAGCTGTATTTCTCTTGCACTGTCACTCACAGGACTGCAGGAATTCTCATTGCTCTGAATACTTTTTAGTTTTCTTTTTGAAATTCACGTAGAAATAAGATTGACTGAAAATTAAAAAAAAAAAAAAAGACAAAATTAAGGTTGAGTTTACAGATTGCCTGAACCAACAGACTGCTTGCCATTGGAATCCAGTGTTGACAAATATCTCCTGTGGCCATTTGTATGCAGCAGGGATGTGGTGCACAAGGAGCAAATTAGTACAGAAATCTCTGTAGGTATGGATCTGCATGTGTATATAGTGTAACACCCCCCCCCCCATATTTGAGGCTGCAAGGAAAAATTAGCTTCTGTTATTCCTACACAGTCCTATCAGAAAGAATTTATCCCATGAATAAGGTTGCAAGTTGCATGACTTAAGGTGGTGATGTAGGTATATACATTTGAATAACAGTTTGTTTCTTTTTGAAATTGCAACTGTATTAGCACCCCTCAGCTCTACCTCCCATTTCAAGTTTTTTCAGAATAAGAAGTCAAATCTTGGGCAAAAATTTAAACAACAGTTAAAGGGGGACATTGCTGTGCATCAGTAAGTGGTTTTTTTTGGTTTTTTGCTTGCTAATCTTGTGCAGTAGGGAACTTTTTCCATTCAGAGCAAAACCTGATGCAGCTACTGCAATTCAGTAGCTATTGTAATATGTTGAATGAACAAACAATATGTAGCAAATTCTCTTTTAGTAATTAGCTTAGCCATTTTTTAGTTTAGTTTAAATTATTTTGACAAGACTTTTTAATGCCCTATGAAAGAGCTGCAGCATACTTCAGGAAAAGTACAAAACCTTACCAGCAACATTTATAAAAATATAGTGAGAAAATAAATGAATATTACAGAAAAAAAAAAAGAGTATCAATTTAGTTGGAAAAGCATGGATTTATAAAAATCTATTTAGAAAAGTGAAATGTGGTTGATATTGAAAAATTTCCAACAAGGTTCAATAACTGTTAAAATTTGGGTTTTTCACAAGTAACAATTGTTTGAAGGGAAATTGGCAATTGTTTCAGGAGAAAATGCTTTCCCTTCCAAATTGGTAATTGTTTTTGCTGAGAAATATATTTTTTTGTTATTTAAAAAAGAATAACAGTTTCTCACTTGCTGTACGCGGAAAGATGATTAAGCTTTGTACATGCCAGTGTCTCTTCTAAACGGTTCTGTTTCTTCTGATTCGTTTCTGTGGGAAAATGCCCAGAAAGTGTGAAGAGTAGCAAATGATAAACCAGGCAATAATACTCTGGCAATTGCACATGTTACGTTGCAGAGTTGTAAACTTCGGTCTCACCTGGTGCCCGGGACAAATTCTTGACTGATAGCACAGCCAGCAGCAGCGCTATCTAATGTCTCCTTTGTTTTCCTTAAGTCGGAGAGGCTTGTTTTAAAGGAGCAATGCTCCCGTAAGAGAACTTTTTGGAGTGTAGATGGAATTGAGCCGGACGTGGGAAGGGTATGAGTCTGCCGCTTCCCCGTGCAGCGCTGAGCACAGGGGCGCTGGATTTCGGCAGCACATCTGCATTGGCATGTGTCTCTTGCGCACAGTAATTATCAAATAGGACAAACATTAGATATAATAAGTAACTGATTGGCTCAGGGTCAGATATTTCAGTTGGCCCAAACAATCCCCAGAGGACCTAGAAAGATCTTTTCTATTGTGGGGAGAATAAAAAAATCCCTGCATCCAGACAAAATCTTGGGCAGTTTAGGGTGAAATCTGGGCTGTTGAATAGCTCCAAGCAAATGGGCACCCCAAAACAGTGCACATGTTCTCAGGTGAGCCTGCAAAGACTTACAGCATGGCAGCAAAGGAAGGTGACTGAGTTGCACAGAGGACAGATGCCATTGCGGACATCTTCCCTGGGTTGAAGGGAGAGAGTATCAGGAGAAGCAGGGAGCAGGGGAACACGGTTTGCGTAGCCTGGGGAAAAGAAGGCTAACGGGGGATCTAATTGCAGCCTTCAGCTACTTCTAGGGCAGTTACAGAGGAGACAGGATCTGCCCCACTTTACAGCGTGAAGACAAAAGACAACAGTCACAAGTTTCAGCAAGAGAAGTTCCCGTGGGACCGAAAGAAAGAAAGGCTCCCGCGGGAGGAGTGTGGCAAGGCACAGCAAGAGGCTGCAGAGAGGTGGTGCAGTCTCCGTTGCTGGACATTTTCACCCTTTGTCTAGAAAACTCCCCGAGCAGCCTGCTCTGATACTGCGTTTAGCCCTGCTTGGAGCAGGAGGTTGGACAAGGTGACCTTCAGAGGTGCCTTTTGACTGAAACTCTTCTCTGGTCCTGCACGGGGCAACGAAGGCAGCGCCGGCTATCTGTACAGGCTGGGGAAGCGGGAAGAATTTTGGTGAGGAAAAAGCAATAAGAAAAGCAAATGGCAAGATAAGAACATAATGTCGTCTCAAGCATATCCTGTGCCTGCTTGTGTCCACCTCATTTTGAGAAGTAAAGAACACACGCACCTCAGGTAAGAGGTGTAAGCGTGGACTCTGGATTGCTGCTACTGGGGAGAGAATGAATTAAACTTCAAGGTGCTTCATTTCCTAGCTTTCCCACTATAAATAAGTCACCTAAGTTTTAGGAGATGCCTGATAAACATGCAAAGATAAAACAGGAGTCCTGACAACCAGCCATTTTTGGTTGAAATGTGAGCCAAAATGAAGCCAGATACCTTTTCAGTTTATAGACAGCTGAATGAAGTCTTGTTCCCTGCTCAACTAAGCATCTGTATTTCTGCTTATAGTCAAGAATTGCAAGAGAGTTCTTAAATGCTATGAGAAAATCCATCTCTGAGGTATTTCCAAACCAGTCAGCTGTTTAAAATACCACTTTTTTTTTTTTTCCTTTTTCTTTTTGCAAAAATAGGAGAATTAAACCCTAATAAGCAAAACTTCTGGGCCTTCGTGGTAATTTTCAGCATGTTTTGCAAAACTAGGAGACAAGCTTTCTCCATCACTATGTGAGGGATCCATTTGCTAATATCCCTGTAAGCTCAAAGGTATGTTTTACAGGAACTTAGCTAGCAAAAGCTGTTCCCACTATAAAAGTAATGGCACATTAATGCCTTTTTGCAGTGAACTCCCTGTATACCTTATCCTGTGCTCTTATTTGTCCATTAACTAATGACTATCCAATATGCTGTCACTAATATCACATGTAAAATCATGTCTTGCCCTTCTGCATGCTCGGTTATTTTATTATTGCAAAATTAATAATTTATTATGGAATATAACGCAAAGACTGAGGAACAGTCACTGAACATGAGTTTTCCCTGACAGAAGCCTGTGCAGTGACACTGACTCAATCTGAGATTCATCTTGAGCTAAAAGGCTTAGAGAAGGATATTATTCATATTTATGAAGTTTCAAAAAGTGTAGTCCTAGAGCATACAGCCTGGCTCTCACTGCACCGCTGGCACATTCTTTACTGTCATGCGTTCACCTTGTTTGCATCCTCTTTTCTTGTAATCAAGGCGAGCTTTGTCCTTTTAAAGTGCTGTGCCCGATGCTTCGGTAAATGTCAAAGATGACTTTGTACCACTGTCGGACCAGGAGCAAATCACTGAATCTGGACGTGTGGTAAAAACTTCCTGGCTGGAAGAGGTAATCCCCTTGGAAAACAAAACAAAAAGTCCCATACTTTCCTGTAGGATATACTGTTTTCCCTTTGCCTTGAAAACAGTGTTCCTACCCGGTTAATTTATTAATGAACCTAATCAGCCTTTAAGTAAGGTAGTTCTGAAAATATCAGTGTTAGTTCTATTTTTCATTAATACATTTATATTGATTTCGGGTTTCTAACTAGCTGTTAAAATCAGCTAGGAAAAATCTAGGAGAGAAGATGTAAGAGAGAGGCATGAGTTGGAATATTAGGTTGTTTTTAATAGAACAGGAAACGAAGAAAAACTGACAGATTTAAGGTTTCTTTTGTGTCACTCGTGTGCTTGTGGCAGGTGAGCTGTAACCGTAACTAGTTCTGTGTGAATAACACAGTTGTTGACTTTGTGACTGAAATTAATAATTTAGGTTAACTCAATATCATATAATAAAATAACTTAATTTTTTAATTACTGTGTGCAAATAAAAAAGAGCAAAGAAATTTTCAGGTTTACAAAAAAAAAACCTCTGTAAAATTCATTAGGTAAATTTCCAAATTGATATGGCGTTTCAAACTGCAGCATTTAGAAATGTTAAAAACTCTGCTTTTCCAGATATATATTCTTATTCACTTATAAGATTTATTAAATATAATTTACTAGTAAATTTAATAATTTTTGGTCAACCTGAAAATGCTGCTGTTGGTAAATTTTCTTTTTGACTGGGGGGAAAAAAATATCCAGCTGTAGTTTTTGAGCTTGGCTGCAAATTTCTGCATAAATCACATCTGTTACAATGCAAGTGAATTCACTGTAATAGAGAGAGTATATTTAATTCGCACATACTCTATAGATAATTGAAGTCTCTATCTTCATATAACTTTGGAGTTTGAGTTGATAACAGGAGCCTCTAGAAAAACCTTTTCAGCATTTCTAACACGAGCACGGCACCCTTCATGCTACGAAAAGTAAGGGGGGTGGTGCAGAAAAGGCTTTTGCAACTTAATTTTTTCCAGTGTATCTTTGTCCTCACCCAGTGTGGGTTGCAGGGCCAGCAGTGCCCCGTGCTAAACTTTTGCCATCTCTTACATCGGCAGAACTAGCTACCAGTTACAGTGGCTGAAGAAATCTTGCAAGGTTTGTAAGACTCCAGAATATTAAAGGAGGGCATGTAAATTCATGTAGCTAGATGCTTGCAGGATTGGAGACTAGATGTCCATAGAAGATGATTGAAAAAACTTGTTTTCTCTCCAGTGACAGGTTAAAAATAACTCTCTGCTTTATGCTGCCTGTAACACTGTTCGCAGTCTTGCAAGACCTCTGGGAAAGAGCTTCTTTTCGCTTCAGTGGGAACCTTGTGCGTAGTGACCTGAAGAGTTAAATCTTCGGTTTTGCGCCTGTATTCCCTGGAGTTTCAGTGACTTATTTTGTCTGTCTGGGTTTTTGATGATTTGAAATACCAAAGGGAGCTGGAAGGGTTTTGGTGGTCACATCATCCTGAGGAGTGGTGGTCAGTAGGGCAGGTGTGACTGGATGCCCAAAATGATCGTTGCATTTGAAAATCATGTTTCTGTTCTGATAGGAAATGCCTCAATAATTTTCTCTTCTATTTTGTTCAGGGAAGAGTCAGAAGTTAATGAGGAAGCCCATAAAACTCCATTTTAAGGTTGCATTCTTTAAGTCATAAAATGAAGGTCCTTTGGGTGAGGCAAAATGTATTAAATATTAAACACAGCATTCAGGATGGCTTTTTTTAAATGGACATTTTCCTCAGAAAAGAACACAAATGAAAAACATGTAATCCTAGGTCTAAGAGGAAGTCTGTCAAAACCTGCCAAATTTGCAGGGGTTTTTGTGTTTGGTGAGTAGCAAGGTTCTGGCTGTGGTACACTTTCAGTTGGTATCATTTTTATCTAGTAAAGTGAAATTCTCATTTGGTTATTTCTCTTTGCGCTGATCCTTAGTATGTTGCTTAAAAAAAAAAAGTCTGAGCAGCTGAACCATATGTTTATATCATAGCTCCTAATGTCAAAATTTTAATTGATTTTCCCATATTCGGGGTTAGGAGGGGGCTGTATCATGTTCCACGACGTCATAAAAACAAAAATATTTAAAATATGTTTCAAATAAAATGAGAAGGGAGAAGAAAAAATGCTTAACTTAGAAAAGATGTGGGATTCATTAACAAAGGAAAATACTGGCCACGGACCAACGGCAAGCCAAATGTTTTGCCAGCAGTTTGCAGTTCACAGTCATCATTGCATGTCACTCTGCCTCCTGCACCAGCCCCTCCAACCATATATGCCTTCCTTTTAAAGAGAAACCTGTCTGGTTTGAGTTGAATAAATTAATTTGGGTTTACTTAGTTTAAAAACAAAAATATAGAGGGCCCAATTTTATTTCATTATGCCCGTGGGTAAAGCAGTCCAAGGTAATTACAACCGCAGTGCTGGTTGCTCTATCTTAATTAAAGAGGGTTTTTTTGCACATAGGTTTTTGCACAACATAATAAAATAGTTTGTGGTCTGGCTAGCCTCAGTGTCACAAGAGTGTACTCACTTGAGAAATTGTCCAGCTTTTCCACAAGCTGAGGCCCTTCCATGCGAGAGGAAGCGTGGAGCTGCTCAGTGGAGCACAGGTAGTTTACAGTCCTTCCTATTTAGCGTAAGGGCACCACCGTAAATCACGCAGCAAACAACGTTTCATACAATCTCGTACACTAAGTGGCATGCTTGTCAGCAGCAATGAATGTGGGCTTCAGTAAGTCTTTAAACAACGATGTGCTCTAGAAATGGGCAACATTGGTTACACACCTGTGACCAAACTTCTTATTTTTGCAAACTTTGGTAGTAATGTTTTGAGTTGTTTGGGATTTTTTTTTTGGTCTTCTTTGCAAATAAATATAATTTATTGCTTAGCAAATTCTTTTAAAGGAAAGGCATCAAAGACATTTAAATAATGCACTTGGGATGATGATTAAAAAAACCCGAACTCAAATCCCAACAAGCATGGCTAAGATGGCCTGTTATTAGAAAAGTCAAAGGAGGCATGTTTGCTAGTTGAATAAATCAAGTAGCATTGTAAAAACACTGTCTGAGGGATGATTAAGGGTAAGTGATTTTCATTACTACATTAAGTTCTCCTTTCTGTTGTGGTGCTTTTTATATCACATCAAGCTTGCTATTTACTTACGCTGCTTTAAAAAGCCCCAGCGCCTCAATTACTTAAATCATGACCTGGTGCATTGATTCAGAAAGACGGCAACACAAGCTAGCTTTACTTAACGCTCGGGAGCTTGACGGACACAGGTCCTTTCTTGGGGTGCTCTATCTCATGCAGCTGGTAAAACTGACAGAATTCAGTTTGGCAAATACCAGTGGACCAGATCCTTGGGTAGCTCAGGTCAGTAAAATTTTATTGCCTCCAGCGAGTTCCCCTCCCGACCTGGTGCTAGTGCTTTCCTTCAAGTTGCACAACTTTCCCTTTTCTTACATTCATATTCTTAGATAATTAGGGCCACCGATTGCCCTCGACCCAGATCACAGTTGTGCTGCCTTACGCAATTTGCAAGGGCAAGGTTCACAAATATTTCTGAACCTTGCAAGAAGGGTCTCAAGGTTGGAATAAGGAACATCCAAAGGGCCCGAGATGCTTTGCTCAGTGACCAGCAGTGGATTTTGTTTCTCTCTGTTGGGGATCTGGACTCTCGTATGGAGGGGCAAGCAAGTTTAGCTTCAGCTGCTTGGACTGACACAGTTTCACCTGAGCTTACGTTTATGGAGGAGAAAGTGCCAATGGGCTGTGCGTTGTACCCTAAGCCAGGACTCCAGGCAAGAGGCAGGCAGCCCGCAGCTGCATTTGGGCTGCTCTGAAGCACTGCTAGCAGTGGCTGCCCACGGGACGAGGGGAGCTGGAACATGTGGTGTTTGACAAAGCTGAAGTCTCTTCCAGCCTCCCTAGGCATAGCCCAGGTCCTTGGCAGCGCTGGCTGCATAGGGCTGGGAGCGTGATTATTGACATCTGAGCTTCCTAGAGGTCTTCATGCCTAGAATTAGGCATGTGTAAATGGGGAGAATTAGCCTAGAGGTGGACCAGGGAGACTTCCACCCTCCACACTTAGTTCAGAACATGAAAATACTGATTTACTTCCCACTCTGTGTGGCGATACTGAAGCATCAACATCCAAATATGCTTCTAGGATGCAGCTGCCAACGAACCGTTTCACAACAAACACAGAGGGGCATCCCTGTGGCAGCCTCAGCTGAGGTGCTAATGATTTCATAACCTGTTCTTTTATTATGCAAGCTATAAAACCTGCTGAGACTGTTCGGCACGGGGGTGCCTGCTGCCAGGGCAGGAGCCAGGGTGCCATGCTGGATTGATAATGGGTTTGCACGTGGAACGGATCTGTACTGTGTGTTTTACGTACATGGCTTTGAAACTACAAGAAAACAGCAACTTTCTATTTCCATTTGCATTAGAGATTTCTCATGAATATCTGAAATAGACATTTATTGTGACCATAACCCTACCACAAATTAAAATCAGATCCCAAGTTCCCTGTGAAAAAGAAGCTCATTATAATGTACGGAGATGTCAGAAATGATACTAAATGACACTTAACTTTAAACCCCAAGCACTATGCTTATCCATGGTTTAGGGTTAAATCTACAGTGGAAATAAGACCAGGAGCTAAGCAAGGTTTACAGGGGTGGGGGATGTCCCAGTAGATGTATAGCCACAAGCTAAAGAACAAACAGCTGGTTGTACGCGTCTGCCAAATGCAAAGTGTCTTGCACATACACTGCTGCATTTTCTTCTCTTAAGCCACAGATTACCTTTGTTACATATCCTACATAGACTGGGCCAGATTTATATGAGGTGTAATGTTGTTGATTCAGATGGTTTGTTGCTATAGAGAAAGAGATAAAGGCAGATTTCCGTGTTGGTCTATAAGGTACACATCTGAATCATTATTCCTAAACACTCAGTTTCTCATCAAATTTTATGTATGAGCCATTTTAAGGACTTGTTATCTGGTAGGCTAATACCAGGGCTAAACCCGTGCTTCACAAAATAGAGAGACCGGGGGGGGGGAACCAGAAACATGCTGACCTGCAATCTGACTTTGCCCCTCTTCTTTACATTCATCATATTTGCCTTTGCTATTAAAAAAAAAGGAAACAGAACGACAACAGAAAATGCGGAGCGGAGTGAGTAAGCCATGGCTTCCGACCCCTGGAAATCCGCCATACTCACTGCTGTGCAAATTCCTGCTGCTCTCTGAGCTGAGATCATACTGTTGGAGATGGCAAGTGTATAGAGCACAGATCTGTATCTTTCTTCCATTGCTAAATATTAACAGTAAAAAATAAATGCAGGTGATGCAACAGGCTTTGACCGGGCCTATTTATGTGACTGTTGAGATATTTTAACCAGATCAGTCAAATGTCTGGCTCCCTGTGGGCCAAATCAAATAGGTCTGATGTTATTGTAAATTGAGCGGAGCTGCCACTTCGTTGTTTAGGTAAAGTTAACGTTTTTTTACATGTTCACCTGCACTGTATCGGCGTGTCTCAGGGTATGTGCGTGACAAACACTTCACTTATTTTACAGGAGACATCTAGAAAAGGGCACGTCTTCTCCTTTCCATTCTTCCTCTTATGCCTCTTCCCCTTCCTAAGCTGACAGTCCTTTTCCTCTGCCCTCAAACAGCTCCAAGCAAACAGGTTGGTTTTTTTTTTTAAAAAAAAAACAACCAAAAAACCCCCCCAAATCAACTAATGTTTCTTGAATGTCAGCATGCTCTGACTTTGTCCAGCCAGCAGGAGAAACAAATTACATTGTGTGAGGCCTTCCACTGGCAACTCCAGGGTACCCGTTCCCACAGTTCAAATCTGGAAACTCTCAATGCAAGTGCTGCAGTTGAATCCAATGTCTATAGTGGCCCTTCACTGACAAGCGGTACTTTGGAGTTTGGTTTTGCAGCATCGGGCAGTCAGTGCGAGTTGAAACGATGCTTGTGTTCCTGGAAGGGCTGTTTTCAGACCTGCGTGTCTACGGGAGACTCGGGCCGTGTCTACATGAGTGGCATTACTTCAACCGTGCAAATGCAGCTAGAGAGGTCCTTCCAGCCTGGTCAGCCTGGTCTTTTTAAACTATTTTATGCAAAGATGATTCCTCCTTGCTGAATTGTAATGCTGAAACCTGTGAGGTGCAAAATCTTAAAGTTATCCAGTACCCTCAGAGTTTCAAAATTCACCTAATTCTGTTTTTGACTCTACTGATCATAGTGCTGCTATGTTACTTCCCCTGGCATGGCAGCTTTCTAGCTAAAGCGCTGTTTCAGTGGCGGTTCTCAAACGGAAAGCGGAGGAAAAAAGAAACAGTGCAAACCAAAACTATTAATGGAGTATGTAGGAACACTTACGGTTCATGTTAAAGACATGAAATAAATAATCAGAAAAAAAAATTAACAGTGTGTTAGTTCATACTGCGGACTCTTGGAAGTTGACAGGATGACCTGAGCTTTTGCACGACTGCCTACTGACCACTAATCCCTTTACTCTAAATTGGTGCAGTGGATACTGTCTTAATCTTCAACACAAAGTTCTGGTTTGGGAGAATGTTTCTTCTTTAAAACAACGTGTCTCTCAAGGCAAAAAATAAAACTAAAAGAAACCCGAACAGCTGTGAAACACTAAACAAGAAACATCAGTAGAAATTGGAAGGTAAAGATGTAAAACCCCTTTTTTTCTTAGTGCGATGTAGCGTATCATTAACGCGCATAAGTCAACATTTCAGGGTATCATTTAGGAAAATATCTTCATCGGTGTCATACATTTTTATGGGTCTGATTCTGTTCTAAATGACTGTATTAGCAGCACTCCTGTGAACTTCAATGCCAAGAGCATCATGCCCAAAAGAACATCTGCCACAGTAGGAACAACCTCTCCTTGTCTTTCTCAACTGTACTGTACGTGCCGCACAAGGCAAATACGATGAATGCAAAGAATAGTGGAAAACTGGATTGCAGATCAGCATATTGGCTTCAGTGACGGTATCAAGAAGAGCAGCGAGGGAAGAATTTGGCCAGTGCTTTCAGGAGAAATGCTGTGAATACTATGGTGATCCTCCTGCTTCACTTCATAAGCTAATCACCACCAGGGGTCAGGAGAAATTACTCCATAGTAGTCCACAGATGTCAAGGTGTAAGGTGGGGATTTTTGTTTTCTTTTGAAGCCTGAGACATAGATCACTGTCAAGCTTGTTTTACAACTAGATGTAATGCATGTCACATACTGTGTGTTTATGGAGTGTGCGTGCATGTGTGCGTATGAGTGAGATTCCCAGTTGGTTTGAATCCATTGTCTTTGGCAAAGCTGCGTGCTGTACACCATTGAGAATTGGCTCTATTGCTGTTGATATGTTCATGCTTTTCTTATTGTTTTCTCAAATTATTGTGTTAACTGGGTTACAGCTCGTGAGCTCTCTTTATTTTTAAGGTTTATATTTCCTCAGTGATATTTTGCTCATAAACAAGCACATTTTGAAGACCACCAGGTAGACTAATGTGCAAAGCTCTTTAGGAGAAAAGTTTTGAATATGCTTCTGATTCTCTCATTCCAAAGAACGATTCAAAAGGGAACAGCAAATTCCTGGTAAAAAACCTAGAGATATTTGCTTTTCATATTTTATCCCATTTCCACTTACTTCTATTAGAGATGTTTAGTAAGTATCATTTCTGCTTTAAGCTGGAGAGTCTAAAAAAAATATACTCGATATCTGACATTACTGGCCACTTAGACTTGCTGCTTTTTATTATAAATATTGGCTGGTGTGTATGCATATTTTTAAAACTGAGATTTAAGATTTACATGTTATCTGGAATTTGATCTATAACTTGAAAGGCTACCGTAGCCACAATAAGAATGAAAATAACCCTGAACTGTTGAAAATTCAACTCGGAGCACCCAAAGTGGTAATGACTGCAATAGTAGTTTTGTCGATATTTATAAATCAATGCAAACCAGAAACTGGATGTTTTAATTTACTACAGTTTCAATGTAACTGATACCCTCAAGTTTAGAGCTTTAAGCTTTGTGAAGTGCAATGTTATTGCAGGGCATGCATCCAATTTTTAAAACATTATATAGATTGGAGACAGATGAGCTTTTCAGAATTATTTTAGGCCTATTTTGATTGAATGCCTGAGATGCATTTTCCAGTGGAAATTAATTGCATTGATGTGAAAACAAATGAACTCCAACCTCAAAATTAGCTGCAGGTTCATGCTTGAACCGGTACTTAAAAGGGAGGGAGTGGGCACAGATAGTGACTGGAAATCACGATGACAATGTACACTTTGTTGCAAGAATAAAATAACCTTTTTTCAATGCCCGCTCTTTTTTGCTGTCTGTCTTAGTGTGCATGCATGTGTAGGGAGAGAAATTTTCCCATGTATCTGCGGTTGCGCACGAGTGGACAGTGGCTTTTACCAGCTATTGCTTCTTCCCCTTGCACGCTGCTGGAAACCTTTGCTGGCCTGTGTCGGCATCTAAGTGTCAGCGAAATCTCCAGCAGCCACTACCTGTAGTGCTTCTGTCATTGCCGTGGGGCATTTCTGGAGCACACCGTTCAGTAATATACGCTCTTCTGCAGGGCTTTATTAGCAAATAGCGGCTAGCATGATTTCCACTCGTCAGTGAAATTTGCCTTAGCTATGTAAAAAATGCCGTAGATGAGTTTGGGATTCTTGTTTGCTCGACTGATGCTCTCAATCAGTGGTAACTCCCATTGAGGCAGAGAAGGCAACGTGAGCGCTTTAAATAACGAGAGCAGGCAAGCTGGCTCGGAGCTGATCTCTGTTGAAGTACAGCTGCAGCAGTTCTCCACCACTTTGTTCTTTCTGCCTTGAGATTCACCTCTTCCCCGGGCTTCTCATCATTTGTACTAACACAGCTGTCAGTTGGGATTTTTAGCATGTTTAAGAGATGAAGCGTGTGCAAAGGTTCCTCCCAGGAAATGGAATATATTCATTTTGATCTTTATGAAAGTTTGAAAGGAATCAGTGAAGTGGGTTGGGGGTGGGAAGAGGGTCACTGAAGATATATAGCTATTTGGCAGCTCTAAGATATTTTTACACCTGGAGGTGACTTGCTAAACAGATAATGGAGAGTACACCCTCACGTATGTACTCCTGTCCCTCCTCCCCCACTGCCACTCACCGAAACAACCAGCAGCTTTGAGACACTGAGCACGTTTGGGGCTGTGACCGTGGTGGGCCACGCACAAGTGCTGACTTTTCTCTGGGCTGTAGAGAGAGCTTGGCACCGCGGGAGCATGTGCTGATGGCAGAAGTGCTAGGGAAGCAATGAGCGCTAAAAAGCACAGAGTATCTCTGTGGTATTCTTGTTAAAGAATGGGATTAAGAGCTGGATTTTGGTCAGCCGCTGATGTCATGTGTCCTCTGAGACTCTTCCAGGCTTCTAGTTTTCTATTTTACTTATTTACTATTTTGTTTAAGAAATATTTTTGTGTTTTCTTGTATTTTCTTATATAACGCCTTTCTTAAAGATTTCTACAGTGTGTGTTACTTTTACAGTATTTTTGGTGTTGAGGGTAGAATTTGCATCTCAGTAAATAAATCATCTCATTTTATTCATTTTCATGGATGTGGAGCTGAAGAAATGTAAAGATTCAGATTCATACTTTAAAAAAAAAAAAAAATAATGGCTGGCAGTTCCTTTTGGGGTGCACTGTGTCTTTCTGTTGACTACCCACAGCAGCTGTGTTTCTGTGGGAACCTAAGTTAGATGCCTGAAGTGAATTGGCCATGATCAGAAGCCAGCCTGGGATTTAAGGCCTGTCACTTCAGTAGCAATCTGGTGTTTTAATTCAGGACCGTTTTCCCAGCCTCTTTGGGCACAACAACCGTCCTGCTCTAACTTTTACAACATTGGATGTGGGGGCACATGGGGAGACGTTGAGGATGAAAAAGCCAAGAGATGTTAAGCCATCCAAAGCATAAGGTCTCCATAGCAGTCCTGCCTGGCCGCAGGCGTATGAGAAGATCAGCGAGTACATCTTTCTTTAGACACCCAGGCAGGCAAACATCTCCGAAACACGGGGGCATGAAACTGCTGCCGCGGCATCCATCATCCTGTGGAGGACAGTGAAAACATGTGCTGTCATCTTTGACATTTTAATTGAAAAGAAAGCTTACACAGATTTCAACCTTAAGCAGTGTGTTTATACAAGTGTATACAGAGAAATAATCTGTCAGTTCAGAGCAGGCTCATTGCTATAGGAGTTGGTTTAGTAACCGAACAATCCAACATTAGCTCACACACCTTGCCTTGTTCCATGCCTCAATAATTTTTAGTAGAAATACTTTGCCTAGAGGCATGCAGTTATTAAAAAAGAGGCTCAGCTTGCTTAAAGTCTGGAATTATTAGCTCATGGTAACAAGCCTGCACTGGAGAAACTGTTGGTTCTTTGTTTTCATGACTTTGCTGTAATTCACCGTCTTATTTTCAGAGACAAACTTCTGCTTTGTTTGGGAAGTTTAAAAAAAAAAAAAAGAACAAAAAAAAAAAGGAAAAATAAATCACTTCAAAAAGATTTTTTTTCATTTTTATTATAAAGCAGGGTTTACAAAGCTCTTTTATTTTCTTATTTCTATTAAATTGCACTGGTCCAAATAACAAGGGCAAACAGAAAGGAATTTTGAGAAATTTGTTTTACCACATTTCCAGTATAGGGATCTGTTGGTAGTGAGTACTCACGGAGAGCTCTCCAAATACCCTCTCAGCGCTTTAAGAGTAAAAGGAGCTTTTTCTCCATCCTTTTTGCAACCTACTGTTCTTTTCACATGTAAAGTTAGAAGGTCAAATAAAAGCCATTTGCAGTGCTGTAACATGTTTGTGAATGGAGTCAGTTGAGCAAACGAAGGCTCCAGCGCCTTTAGGTAGCACAAACCTGGCAGAAGAGTTACTTGGTGTTCAGTTGTCACTTTTGTCTGGATGCTGGGGTTAGGTTTCTTTCCAGCTGTTTAACCTGTTGACATCTTTCCTCAATGAGCCTTAAATTTTCAAGTTTTCTTGAATTTGCTTGCCAGGCTGGAGTCTTAAGCCCGGCCTTCGAAAAGAATGGACATGTTAGAAAGTGTTTGTGTAAGCTTTATTGCCGCTATTATTCCTGGTTTTAAGTCAGCTGCCATTTGGTACGTTTGTGTATTATTGCTACCTTTTTTCTTCAATGAAAACTGATACACCTTTATTTGTGGTGATGTAAAATCACTTGTTTTCCTGAAGAATTAAGCTTGGTCCTGTCTGAGCTGGGAGACCATGACGACAGGGGAATCAGTTTGACATCGTTGCTTGCTTTTATGATCAAATCATGTTTATGCTGCAGTTTTTTGTTTTTATCCCACTTTTAAAATTTTATTACAAGAATGTGTTTTTATATGAGCTAGTTCTTTATAATCCCTTGAACCTGCCTTTTGCAGTGTTTCCTTGTTTTGCTTTAACTATGCCATTATCCTCCACGTATCATTTGTGAGTTCCAGCTGTGTGCATAACACTGTGCAGAGCATAAACTTCTCCGAGGAGGTTATAGTCTAAGAAACCATTCTAGCTTTTCTTATTTTTCTTGTAATGGGTCAGGCAATAAGACCCAGTGAAATATTTAGAGGGAAGGGAAGATTGAAACCAGCAGTTTCTAAGACCTGTAAGAGCCAAAAGGCAAATGTTAATGGGTTCTGTGAGGCTTCCAAGGACCTGCTGGTCCTTGTACTTATGCTGAATTTGCAGAGGTTCCTTAAACACGTGTTCAGGAAATATAGGTGGCATTAGCACAATTGGAGTTTCTAAAGGCAAGATTTATCATTGACTAAATCTTTAAATAGAGTTTGGCCCACTAAATACATTACAGCAGTGGGGCTGCTGATTTGTGGGGCTTTTCTCCTACAAGCTTGGGTGAAAAGTACAGAATTCTTAACAAATTTTGGAGGCATTTTTCCACAGGTTTCTAGTATTCTACTGTACATATATCGATTCCCTGTCCTTTTTTTTTTGGCTTATTCTTTCCCTTCAGTTAGATGTTCTGTCCCTGTGAATTAAAGCAAGTGAGCAAGAATGCACTTCTGATGGAGTTGCTTTGTTCCCAGTGAACAGCTTCTCATCAAGGGATATGTGAATTGAGAAGTAACATCTCCTTGCTTGCTTTTGACATTGTCCATATCATTTCATATCTGTATGCTACATCTTGCTCCTTTTGTCATGCTTGCTGCTGAATTCCTTCTACCTCTGTGCCAACGTATAGCTTGTTATCTTAATTGCGCCAGCTCTCCTCAAACATTTACATGGGCTTTCTCTTCACTTCTCAATCAAGCTTCTTGTCTTTAAGGCTTTTCACGCCTTAGCCTTATCTTATCTCAGTCCTCCAGTTTCTCATTACAGTGTCAAGCATTACTTTCACTTCGCCAGTGTCTTTACCATCAGCTACTTTCTCATTCCCAGACTGAAATCTCTTCTTGTCCAACACTGGGAAAATACCTTAAGGTAACACATATATGAAAATATATGCACGCTCTGTTTAAAAATCTCTACAGAAAGCATAGCTTTGTCTGGATGGTCCCCAAATGCTCTAAGTTGTGAGGCACAATTTTCCCTCTCTAGAGTATTGCCCTTCCTGTGTCTCAATCTTAGTTACTCCCTTCCTCTTGCAAACTTCCTCAGTCCTGTCATTTCTGAACATACAAGTTAAATAAAAAACATACAAAGAAACAAAAAAGCAACCAGAGGAGTGCCACTAAACTGTCTCCAATTCGTTAGCATATTTATTTGCTTGTGTGTTCTATCTCCGTCTTCTACTTTTCATCTGTTTTGTGTCTCTAGATTGTAAACAGACTGTGTAAGAATTGTCTCTTATCTGTGTTTGTACAGTGCCAGGCTCAATGGGGTCCCGGTCCCGACTGGGACCTTTGGGCACCACCACAGTATAAATGTCTGCTACTGATAATAATAATCTACCCACATCATGCAGATGTCTGAATTGTCTGAGAAATACAAACAAGGATCTTTACTAGGTTGGCAGGGAGCCATTAATTTTAGGTGCCAGTTTTCTTTTCCCCTGAATATGGTTTGGCTCTCTGAAAAACCTGGCGACACAAACCTCCCACTTCTTGGAAAGCTTGGCTCTCTGGTGATGCTGTGATTAAAACATCGTTAAACATGGGATACGGCAGGTCAGGTGAGGTCTCTGCAACTATGTGAGGTATTCCAAGTACTTGCCTGATGCTTTGTCGTTGCTTTCCTTTGTGTTTGTTTTTTTCTTTCCTCCTCTGAATGACAAATGAATAAATTGAAACTAGACAGAACTGCCCTACATTTTGGGAGGAGGGAGCACCTCAAATAATGGGCCACAAATGAGGAAAGCTATAGTTGGATTGATAGGCCTAAGTAATGGCACTGTGGATCAAGCAACAGCAGACCAGCAGTAAGTGAGGCAACCCCCCCAATCGGTACACTTTTTTCTCAGGTTAAAACATCCCCTCCACGTCTTGGCCCTCTGACTGAATTTTTCAAATATTGAAATTCAGGTACTCTGGCCTCAGTAGCTGCTGTGGAAGCAGTTTGCAGCTAGTCTGTAGAACCACGTACTCCAGTGAACTTACTTTTTAGCTATGAAAAGTTTAATTGCGACAATATCTGGTTGTCCATGAGACATTAGGAGGGTAGACCGTAGCCAACTGTGCTCATTCTCAGCATGGTAGGCTACTTGGGTGCTTCAGCCTGAAAGCCACTCAAATCACATGCACATACTGACATACCTTGAAAAGATCCAGGCCGCTGGTATGTGGTGGTTGCTCCTCATTACATTGATCATAATGGTATCATTGCTGCCTTATTCACCCGTGTCTCCCTATTGCTTCCACTCGCTCTCCCTCACTGTATAAGCTTTTTTGGGGCAGGACCTCACCCACAGTTTTTAAACCAAGGCTTCTAGGCAATGTTGTAATAAAAATATATGTATGTACATACATATATATATATACACACACACATATATATAAAAATGATGAGAGTCTGGGCAAGTCTGTGTTGCGTAACTGGAGCGTGGTGCAGAAATCCCTGAGCCAGTGCTGACCCAACATGGCGAATTGCCACAGGACAACCAGCCGCCCGTGGGCTGCTCCTGTGTGAGCTGGCTGGGTCTGGAGGCCATAGAAAGTCAAGAGATGAGTTCCTTTGCTCCAGCGCAACTCTGTATACTTACAGCTTTACTTTTCTTACACCAGAACTAACTAAAGTGGAACAAACTGGGTTGTGGTGTAGGTATTCTTGCTGACCTTGCATGAATGCTACATGCAGGAGAGTAAGGAGCAGGAGAGAGGTCATGGTAAGACCCACTGACCCGGAGTGCTTTACCATGATAGAAAATATACTGCAGTGATACTTTAAATAGCATCAGTCCTTCTGCACGTAGCCTGGAATGGTCTAGGTCAGTATGAACCTAATCTCTTGAGACCTTAGCAGCAAATTGTCATCTGCAGAAGCTGTCCTTGAAGACTACAAGTTGAGGGAAGCCGAGTCTTTTAATAGATGAATGTAGTGTTTAGTCATCAGACAATCTAGAAAACTGGGTCAGATAGGTGTTGCATCATAGCAGACAGAATATTTGGTATTAATCAAGGAGGCACATAGCGAAGTATATAACGCAGCTATTTGATTACATTAGTGGAGTTATCTTTAATCGTTGGATAGAGTCATATGATGGAACATGATCGAGTCACCGTGGCTTAGCGGGGTACCGCCCATCTGTTTAAATGTTAGTAAGGATGACTCACGGTGTTAGCACGACCGTGCGAAGGGAGGGGAGCCAACGTGGTCAGTTACAGCAGCTTGGCTAACACGTGGTATTTTACTAAGCCACCGTAACGCTATCCATCCAGGCCACGTATGCCTAAAGAGATAGTGTACAAATGCTGACTGAGACCCCATCGTGTCCAGCAGCAGGCTCCTGCTGGAACACAATGAAAATTCTTAAGTTTGGGAAAAACCCCATGGATGGCCAGATTTTCAGTGAGGTTGAGCACTTGCCAGTTCTCTGTCTTATCTGTCCTTTATTTGTGGGCTGTTTGCCCAACAGCCCTATTTATTTAGCAACACAGGTGCCAAGGAATTAAAATCCCTCAGTCAGCAATATTGACTGACAAGCTGCAGGCAGCACCTCCTCAGCATTTACAAAGAGAGGAGCAGACTTGACGTGTCCAACATTAAAAATAACAATTATAAACTCTCACTGACTTTCTTTGCTGCAGGATAGAAAGCAACAACAAAAGAGACTGTGTTGTCCTTGGAAGGAGAAGAAATGTCTTAGACAAATTGAGTATCTCGGCCTGTACGGTTCTGTGCCATACACGTTCCCTGAGCTCTGTGTGAGTGAGTGCACAGGAGCACGTGCTCATCGATGACCTGTATTCAGTGTGGAAGAAACAGAAGTATCCATGAGTACTGGCCAATGTCACCTTCCCCGATGGGGAGTGGAATCTGGTGTGCATTATGTAGCACTTTTATTGGTGGCAGGAGCGGTGCAGACTTTTCGACAAAGAGGGTCAACCTTGAAGCACAAGGTTGCTCTGACTGCTCTCTGCAAAAACACGTCTGGGAACAGACTAGCAGGAGTCTAGCAAGAAAAAATACCTGAAGTACCGAGGATTTTTTTTTTCTCCATCTAAGTGTAAAGCATATGCAGACCCCCAAAGCAAAGCAGCATTAAAGGTGAAACTGGGGACAGCAAGGAAGCTTCTTTGCCATTTTAATAAATACCAATAATTCTCTTTTGCCCAAGTCCCATATTCCCAAGCTCATTAAAGCAATTTTGGAAATTTTTTTGGCTCTGGAACATATAAGCAAAACTCAAACCGTGCAGTCCCTTGAGAATCGCTTGCACAAATTGCATAGGTCAGGCCAAAATAAGTTTCTGTCAAACAGCCTAACACCTAAGCTTATTATGAAACTGGTGAATTGTACAAAGGGTCTGTATGTGGGACAGTCTCAGAATGGCTCAGTGGGGGGGGCTGTTGTTGTGGTACTTGTTTTACTTTGGTCCCACTGAAAACTCAAGTTCTATTTTTATTGAACGCATTGCTCCTGTTAGCCAGTGCTGTTCCCGTAGGCTGTGTCTAAGCCGATGGCTCCAGAGCTCCGGCAGGCGGGTGGGTGCACACCGCAGTCTTGTCCCAGGACAGGCGCGAGGGTGCACCAGCGCTTTCTCCTTTCCTGCCTGCTCCTCCCTGCCCACTCCCCTGGGAGGAAACCCAGGGTGGGTCCCTGGCAGGGGCTGCAGCACACCCCCTGTTCTGCTCCTCAGCCCCTGCAGCGTGGGGGTCTCAGCCCTTCGATCTGGCGACCGTCACACGGAGTTGAAGGCAAGAGGTAGAGAAGACCTGTTTGAGCATGTCGTCTGCTGCTCTGCAGGGTTGTAGTTATGGTGAAGATGGGCTGGTGGGAAGTGGACTCTGCTTGTGGGGGTCACCATAGCCTCTGGAAACCAAACCGAGATCATTCTCCTCCTCACATTCAGCCTGGTATCTTCCCACTTTTTTCTTTTGAAAGGATCAGAGTCTGCTTTTTGTGCTTTTTTGACCCTGTCCTAATGATTCAGCAGTCCTTTTGCATGGATGAGTGCTGGTACGTGGAACAGCTGTGTTTTAAGTGGAGAGTAGGATGGGTCAGGGGCTGTGTACTTTATTTTCTAAGCTCATTTTTCCTACACTACATCCATTCCACTTACACCATCTCCACAGCTCCCCAGGCCTAGCCTTGTGCTGAGTTGACCATAGAGTCCCCTATCCCAGAAGCTGATTCATGCTCCCTCACAGCACTTCTTGCACCTTCTCACAGGGTTATACCACCTATTTGGGAGACATGGTCTTGAGTTTCTTTGGAAGGGTATGAAGATGTGAAGTACATCATATTCCTCCATCAGCAGATAACCAGGGAGGCACAGGAAGAGCTTCTTGTCTGTATCTGAGATACATTTGTTGTGGTTTGGTTTTTTTTTTTTCTCTTCCCTTCTGAATAAGTACTGTATGTGTCTCGGAGGATTTTTACAACATCCTTCAAAACACAGGCTTTTTCTCTCCATGGAGAATCAAGACAAAAGGGTGGGTTCAGTCATGTGCAGCTGCTAAAGAGAGGGCAGCTGAGGGCAGAGGGGTGGGAGGAGCAGGAGTGTCTGGGTACGAGGGAGCGGGCAGGGCAGGGACTTTGAGGTGGGATTTGTTGAAATGCAGAAATGTTTCTGGGGGGAATGGGCTTGAAGAGGGGAGGGTTGAAGGACTGAAAGCCCAAGGATGGGAAATACTGGGGAGTTTTAGGGAAGAGGGGATTAGGTGGTTTGAGCTCTGGGCAGAAGATGAGACTTGTAGGTCAGAAGAAGCTGATGTTGCCATGAGACAGGCTTTGGGAGCCTGGATGTGGTGTATTCCGTACGGGATGTCTGTGAATCCCATTGCTTACAGCCTTTGGCCTCTTCACTTGCCCTTAGATAAATGGAAGTGACAGCTAAAGTTAGAGGAGGGGTGTATGTATTCATTGCCAGCATCGCTTATAATTGGAGGGGCAAGAAGTCCCATCGTTTGGTGTGACACGGTTCAGACCAAGTGGGAGAAGGGATTGTCTTCCCCCTCGCAGCTCTGAGGTTGTGGCTCTGCTTCCCTGACCAGCCCAGCCTGATTTTGAGGCTTTCGTGGCAAGCTGTGGATTCGTCACTGAAGCAAAGGATGCTTCTGCCAAGGCTGAAAATCAACCCTGATGTTTAGAGGCTTCAGCCATCTTCAGAACCTTTCCATGCTCCCCTCTGCAGAGGCTCTTCAAGCTCCCCAACTATGGCCCCTTCTCTCTGCTCCTTCCTGTACCTTTAGGGGTATCTCTCCTCCCTAATAAACAGCGTAAACCACGTATTACGCTGCAGAGCATCCTGCTCCATGAGGATTTAATGTACTAACTTGTACTAGCAATGTTTGTTGAGGCGTTGCACGTGAAAGCTTTCTTATTTTCTTGCTTTTTGAAAAGGTAACAAGTTATATTTACCCCAAACTTCTTCAAAACTAAAAAATAAAAAGCTGATTAATTTAACTCCCAAGATAATGTTCTTAAAGGCCATTTTCAAAGCGTAGTCCCATCTTTGTTTAATCCATTGATTTTATGATTCTTCTTCTTTGTGAGTGGGCCTGCTTTCTCACATGTACTCTTTTCCCTGTGCTGTACTTAGAAAAATCCTTCTAAATCTTTTGAACTCCTTTTGCCAAAATAACTGACTCTGCTTTTTTATAGTCCGTACTCTTTGCCTTTGCAAGCTACTTAATCTGAATGTAATTTCACTAATTTTCTTTCTTATTTTTGGTTTTCTGTGCCCTGGTGACATTCTAACTGGTAGAATCAGGAACTTCGCTTTGGAACAAAGGCTTGGTAGAGTTTCACAGGAGAGAGTATCAAGAACGGAGATGAAATACTCATTTTAGAGTGGTTTATTTACAGGTGCTAAAACTTCAAAATTAATTTAAGTGTGTTTAATTTTTCGTCATAGTCTGCAAAACTATCATCCAGATATTTTTGTTCCCAAGGGCTGAATTTACAGCAATGCACTGATGTGGCATGCCAGAAGATTTTCCTGCTTTGTCCGTAGAAATCTTTTGCTGGCCACTGTAAGATGCAGAGGTGCATCGGCTCAGACCAGCTCTTGCATTTGCATTCATGTTCTGTCAGATGGACTGTACCGGTGCTTTAACTGATAAATGGTAGAGGGAAGGTGATTCATCCGTGTCTTGAAAACTTTCTGTTCTGCTGATTTATGCAGGAGAGGACAAATGCTGGATTGGCTTATCTGTACCTGCTTGTCTGGAGTTGCCTGTGCCTGGCAATGGCTGGCACGGTAAGGCTTCTTTTGGTCTCCGTAGCCCATGACAGCTTGCTTTCCTTTTCTCCTAGGCCTGTCCCAGGTTCTCTGTCTTCACTACTGCACCTACACAACCGACAAAGACAGCCTATGCCTGCCTCTATGCCTGGCACCCTGCCCAACCCTACCATGCCTGGATCTTCTGCTGTACTCATGCCTGTAAGTTTTTTCGTTTGTTTTCTTTGGGCGGGAGGAAGATTGGGTTTTTGCTTGATTCAGCCTATGCAGAGGTGAAAGCCTGCTGCATTTTCTACAAAATCAAAGTGCAATGAGCTATAGAAGCTGGGCTTTTTTCTCTGCTTCATCTTACACAAGAGTATTTCTGGTGCAGTTAATGGCATGTTAATTAGTGTGAGAGTGATTAGAAATGGTTTACATGAGACTACAATTTCTGGTTCTCACACTTGGTCATGTAGGTGAGATCAGTATGTCTGTGCTGGAACAAAAAGAGTTTTCTCAAGTCAGACAAAACTGGAAAAGCCACATACATAAGTTATGCCAGTGAACTCCAAGTAATCCTCTTGTCTGTGGGAGATGATCAGCTAACAAGAAAGAAATGTGACTTAGTTTTCCGGCCTGGTAACTTGCACTTAATTAGAATTTGGTCATGATGACTGCTCATCTTCCACTCATTTCTGCAGACATGGGAATATTCCCCATTTTCTGGGAGACAAAGGGTGCTTTCCATTTGTAGCTTCAAATTATTAAATGATTTTAACAACCCTTTCAACATAAGACGTTTGGGCAGATGGGGTGGAGATGAGTAAGGATGGCACGGGAAGAGGGGATTGGGAAAGGAGAAGTTTCTGTTTCATTCCACAATGTTCAGTTTGGAAGACAACCTGAGAGTGATCAACCATGGGAGGGAAGAAAGCACTGCTTGTTCTGGCTCTACTGGAGCAAGGGGACATTCCACAGGGCTGCAGAGATTCAAGTTTGACTGCTATTTGAGCAGTCATTAATAAGTTATTAATTAATAGCTTATCAATAAGGCTGTCCTTGAATATATCAACCAGGAAGTTCAACAAAAAAAATACACGACATGTCACTGAGGGCAGTTTTTTTCTGGTCTCATTCCTAAGGAACCTGAAATGGAGCAAACATCCTGCTTCAGTGTAAGCTCGGGGCTTTGGGTTTCTGCCGGGGAGCCCTTTGGGCAGCTCTGCTTGCAGACAAGCAGGTGTGCTCTGCCTGAGAGCCCCGGAGACGTGAGCATGGAGGCGAGACAGACCCTATCAGCTCTGGCTGCCCGGGGCCGCAGCTCCTGCCCCACAGCCCTCCTGGAAGGGCTGCAGAGGAGATGGCAGTGGGAGCTGCTCCCGTCCCACGGAGAGGGTGAGGGGCCCTGGCAGAGGCAGCTTCTCCCTGCCAGCGGGCAGTGGGATATGGCCCTCTCCCCCAGGCCCAGCACCCATTCTTGCTGGCATCATGGAGGGTGGGAGCCACTACCTCACCACAGGGCACAAAAAATAGCTTCCCTGCTTGGAAGAGCTCAGGAGGATCCAAAACTTTCTTTCTCGTATGAGCCAAAGATTCAGGGGACTGGCCTGAAGCAAGGCAGGATGCTCAGCTCCGGTGGAAAGCAGCACCATAACCCTACCTACCGCCCCTACCAACGGCTAGCGGTGTGACAGGGCTTGCCTCTTTTCGGGGAAGACACTCCAGGAAATTATTTTATCCAGGCCTTACTGCCATTAGGTTTTGTTTGAAAATTGTATCCCTCCCTCCCAGCCTAGTGAGATTAGCTTGCAGAAAGCGCCCAGAATAGCCAGGAGGAGTTCTGCTTTGTTTTTTGCTCTCTCAGCAGTACATGAAAGCTTCCCTTACAAGACATATGGAAAACTCTTCTCAGCTGAGCAGTCCGAGCGAAGGAAAAAGAGCCAACTCGTTTTCCATATACTCAAGATTGTAGATTTTTATTTATGTTTTTAACAAGCTACGTTGGGCTGCACTGACAGGGGAAGCCACAACTTTATACAGTGATGCTTTTAAAACCACTTAACTCTGAGTGTTGTTATACTGAAAGGGAGAAAATCATTACAAAAAAGCGCAAACCTGGGTGGCTGCTACATTTGTTTAGTAATGAACCCTTTTCTTTATAATTGGCTGTGAGTTTTGAGGGCTGATTCTGATGAAACACACGCCTGCGTGCAAACATGCATGCAATTCACAACACAGATTGTTATTTTTCCAGTCATGACTTGAAGAAATAAAGCTGAGTCCATTTAAATAGAAACTGAGCGTAAATTCTTGCAAAAATCTCCAGATGTTTTGAAACCTTTTTTTTTTCTTTTTCTTTTAAAAGATGGAGCGACAAATGTCAATGAACTCCAACATCATGGGGATGCAGGGGCCGAACCTCAATAATCCGTGTGCTTCACCTCAAGTCCCCCCAATGCATTCAGAAGCCAAAATGGTAAAAAGAGAAAATAAAAATAAAATTATTTCCTTTTCTTATATTGCTCTTGCATACTGGTTACCCAGACAGTGGGGGATGTAGCCAGACACTGCTTACTTCATTCTTAGTCATATGTTATACTCTTTTTTAATACGCTGCAGTAAATTGACTTTGTGTCAGTTTAGTCTATGAACTTTCAAGATGTTCCTAGTCTTAGCTGAACTCTCGGTGAGAGGGAACTGACGTGAAGGCTGGGCTATCTGATCTGTACTGCGTTAAATAGGATTTTTGGTGCGGATTAGTAGAATTGAAGCGAATGGTCTGGCTGGTTCTCTGATGGTGTCTGTGCTCCACAACTCGGCGTAAAGAAGATTGTCAGTTAATAAAGAGTGAAGTAAAAAGTGTCTGATGTTGAGGGAGTGTGCATGGCCTTGGTTTTTTCCGGATAAGTGCACGGTGTGTCAGGGTAATGGCAGAGTTAGAAAAGCAGACTGAACGATATATATAAAACTGAGATATTTTCTTTTGCTTGAATGCAACAAAGGTGTTGCCACCAAAAAGAAGAGTCGGAATTTGGACAAAAATAATTTACTTATATGAGTCAAATGTCATAGTGTTTTTTAAAGTTGTTGTATGTCTTACAAGGTCAAGGCTTCTCAGGCATTTGTACTGGTATAGGATTACTGTAGGTAAACTAAACTACAGGTGGGCATTTGTAAGTTTTCCCTGGCTTTATATGCACTCTCATAGAGGGATTCGACTCTAATACCCTGGAACCGAGTTCATCAACGTAGAAACACTTAGGCTTTTTCAGTTTCAGAACTGGTGCTTGCTGGCTAGTGGAAATATGAGGACAGAGGTTTGCAGTTTAACTCTGTAGGGTTTTTATCCTCTCAAGATATCTCATCGTAGTGGAAAACAGGAGTAACTTCATTGAACTTCCTTCAGTGGCATTTCGCCAAGGTAAAATGGTCCTAAGTGAGAGAATGAAATCAAGCCGACAAAGATTAAGCAACCACATGTTTTTATATATTTCTACTTTGCATGACTGGAACAGCTTTTAAGGTGGTTGTCATCTATCCTGAGGCAAAGAAAAATATCTTCTTGTCTATAGGTATGGTGCGTGCAAGAGACTCTTGGTTAAGAGCAACAACATATATGAGCTTATTCTATCTCTGTTTTCTTAGATTGGATAGGTCATGCCTTCGCCTCCCTGTTGGTCTGGGTTAGGCTGTTAACCCAACCTCTGTTAACACCCCGTCTAAAACCACACTCCGTAAACATGCAGCCAGTTGGCCAGAAGAAGAGCGATAGCCAAAAAGGCTGGCTCCCCCAGCCAAGGAAAACCTGTGGTCAAGAGTTCTCTCTCTGCTGTACCACACAGTGACGGTGACATGCCAAATGGCAACAGCATCTGCAGCAGAGCTTGTTAAAAACTTTTTGGAATAGGCGAGTGTTTTTTCAACTCAAGCGTAGCTGAGCCAAGCTAAATACTCCTTGGCTGAATAAATCTAAAACTGGCATCTGTTTTGGGGACTAAAGGTTCTGTAGTTTACTTTCCCCCTGCCACCCCCTGCCTTTTTTACTGGAAGTGTGAGGCTACTTAAGAACAAGATTAAATTATTGGTGCATATGGTGAGAATTCTGTGCTTTAATAGCTGAAACTGTACATTAATACAAATTACTCTTTAATCTGGATAAGCAGGTTTTGTCCCTAAACCTAACGTAGGAAGGCACGGTTCTTTCAGACAGAAATTGCTATCGGTTCCAAAACACAGTATAGTGAACAAGCAACCCCTTTGCTTCTCAGGGGCTTTCTGCCACTCTTCCAGAGGTGGAAAAAATCCACATGCATTAACTCTTAAGAGTAAGAGGCATAATTCAGAGCTCCAGGACCTTTCTCCTTTTTAAATGCAGGGTTTTTTTAAATATCCTATATTCTAGTTTTATAATTCATTTCTGTTTGAGCATACATGTAATGTAAAAAGCCTCTTCGTTTAGCCACTGCTTTGAAAAATACGAATCTATTAACAATACTCTGCATGAACACAAAGGGGAAAAAATGTAGGAAATGTTCAGAGCAAAATTATTTCTTACATGTAAGTTCATGAATTTTAAATCTGAATCATCTGTATTGCAGGCGTGTTTGTTCTTATTATTAACTATTTCACTTTGTTGCTCAAAGCATGAGACTTCGCATACTCTGGCGACTTTTTTTAAAAAAGTGGAAAATGAGGGTGCTTAGTACCTTACTGGATTGCATCCTGCATTAGGAAGGAATTTCAGATTTCCCCGGATTCTGCTAATGCTATTACTGCTGGTGCATCCAGCACTGCATATGTTCTCTTTGGCTGGCCCCACTCTGCAGAGAATGTATGTGTTGAACACTAGGCAGAGTCGTCTAAGCTGCTTGCAGCTAATGGCTGCAGTATCTGGAGAAGTTTGGGGGTCTTTGGGTCCGATTCATCAGCCGTCCAAATCCGTGGCAGATGGATCAGCATTTTCTTTGTGCCTACATGAGAGAATGCAGGACAGGCTCCTCTAGTTGTGAGAGAGACCAAATCCTTCTGGCCTCATGCACATGAAAGTATGTACCTGAGAAATGCAGGCATTATTTGGTATGCAGCATTCGCACTATTTGGTGACTCGTGTGACTTAATTTGCTTCTGTAAAATAAAGATGAATAAATAATATAAGTATGGATGCTGTGTGATGCCAGTTTTTTTAGAGAAAGCAGATAGATGGCAAAAGATTCACACCTTCAATTGGTCCCTAATCAGTTTGCAGTAGGCAATGGAAGCCAATCTGATAAATACATACACAGCACATACACAGACATACGAGCACATACACAGACACATATAGAATGTGTGTTGCATTAATGTTTCTATAATGTGCAATTTATTTATCTAATTGTATTTTAATCAGCTTGTATTACCTGTCGTTTATAGAAGGCCATATTCTGCCACCCAAGATGCTCGTTTCCTGGTGTAATTTTTTGAGGAGAATGTTACTTCAAATATTAAATTATTGTAGATGACATCCCAGAACTGATTTAATTTATCACAACAATCTCAGTTTCCCTCACAGTGTGCCTCTCAATTAGGTTATCACCTAATGCTTTAAAACTGTCCTAGTAAATGAATGAGTGAACATCTAAATCAATACCGCTTTCGTCTTAGATTCAGAGCTGAGTGGATAAAACCTTTATGCTGCCCACCAAAAACACACATTGATTTTGTATTAAAATATATTGCATTGGAAAGCGGAGGAAACATATAGCTGTAAGTGTACGTGGTAAAAATATGCAGAATCGCACGTGTAGCATATTAACATGTGGTTCAGTAGGCTGAGAATTATTATGAACTCGGAATTGTTGGCGGTGCCTTTGCCTTAATACACTGCTTACATACAGTTTGGTTTGCAGTTTCAGAGTATTCAAGGTTTTATAACTCGGAAGTGCAATACCGTGTGGATTACCGGAGCGAAAGATAAATAGTGTGCGCTGAACGGCTGGAAGGCTGCATGAAGGCAGGTCTTTTCAGTGGAGCTGATGCCTCTCTATCTGAATTTTGCAAGGCATTGATCTTGATCTTCACCTGTAGAGATTTATGAGCTCTGAAAGGAGGTATAAAAAGCAGGCTGGCAATGAAAATAACCTAACTTAAAAGTACAGTTTTCAATTTGACCTGTTATTTTTTTCTTTTACCCTCTCCCTCCGCCTCTTGCTGGATATGTAGTTCTATAAAATTTAAATAAAATACAATATGTGTGGCTTGGCTGTGCCTGCCTTCCTGGCAGAATCTGTATGGTTCTTTAAAAAAAAAAGAAAAGAAGTGGTTTCCATATCAGAATTATGTAGGGTTGTGGGCTATTGCTTTTGCCTTGCATGCGTTACGAAGTTAAACAGTAATAATAAGAAAATTAATTTGAAAGAGTCTATCAGATGTAAGAGTGAAAACATATCAGAAAAGAAAAACAATAACCCAGTAATAAGCATGTTCCTAATTATAATGGTAAAATATCCATATTAAGTGAACCTCATAATTTACCTAAGAGTGCTGGACAACTTTGGCAGAGGAAGAGGAGAGAGGTGAAAGAGATTGTGGTTAGCCAGTTGTCATCAGCACTAATTTTTATTTGACTTAATGAGAGTTAAGGGTCCAGATCCTACTGGTGGCTTTGAAAATCCCGGTCCAAGCGTCGCTCAGCTCTCCATCCCAGCGGGAAGGCAGGACTGGCTGCGGGGAGCTGGGTCCATTTCGTATGGCTGTCAGACAGGCACCGCTCGCTTTCTCCAGAAACGCAGCACGTCAGCCAAGCGGGAAGGGCTCGGCCGTGCAGGTGGCCGGCTTTCCTCGGGTGCAGGCTGGGGTCTGCGTTCGGATGGAGTCTTCTGCTGCTTCTTGTTTTACGAATAGCGTGCGTTTCCGTGCCCGTGAACTGTGGTGGTGCAGCTGGCGCGAAGGGAGAAACTGCTGGACTACAGCTCTCACCCCCGGCCCCGGTTTGGTACTCGGCTCAGCCGCTGCAGCGGCCGCTGGGTGCGGAAACAAGAGCACTGCCCTAACAGCAGTGGCATCCTGGGACAGCTGGTGGCCTGGGGAAGGACATCCCACGGGGTACCCGCTCTGGGCCCAGGTCTGCGAGGTGTCCACACTGATTGCAGGCGGGAGGCTGGCACTGGCAGTCCGGGCAGCATCAGAGCCACTGAAGCTCTAGGTTTAGCTACTTAACGCTTCATGACTGAAGATATTTTGTTAAATATAATAAACGGTTTGAAGTCTGTGTTTTCCTATCGAGCTGGCTGGGAAAGGAGTCGCTTTAGCAGGGCAACACGCATTGCTTCAGGGCTAGGCGGCTTTTCTTCGCACAGATTCTGGACTACTGAGCAGAAAGAAAAATGTCGCATCTCTGCAGAGCTTTCAACAGCAATTTCTCATCTTGTCTTTCACAATAAAGCAATGAAAGCAGCATAAGAAAAAAAAAAAGTGCCAAGTGAAGCCTTCCAATTTAAAAAAAAAAAAGAGTTGTGACAAAATTTCCTGTATTGGTAACTGAGAAATGTTTTCAAGGAAGGGACTGTTAAATAGTTAAAAACCACGGTGCTTCTGCAACTGTTGACAAAACTCACTGTTCTGAAATTGTATCTCCTGTTACATTTGTGCTTGTGTTTAAGTCCCCAAAGCCAACATTTCAGTGTGCTCCTGATCTACGCTTTAAAATCCGCGCCCCCCCCCCCCCGGCAGTAGCTTTGCCTGCAGACACTATGCCTTGCTGTGGATTAAGGTATTATCGTGATGGGTGAAGCTAATCATATTTTGTTTTGTTTACTGAAATAGGACCTTGTACCCGTCATGCCTAAATGCTGGATTACAAACTAGGCTGGGTAGGAACTAATTCTTCTTAAGCTGTCAGTGGCTCAATAAGTGCAAGAGAGAAGCGAGCTGGTTCAGTTACTCATTGCTGCTGCGAATACGTGTTGAATATTTGATCTCACTTCTCCCGAGTGCATACAAATTGCGTTGCTTGTTGCAGACGCAAGTTGTAACAATTCCTTGCATTTTTCTTTCTCTGTGTCACTTTATCCTGCGGTGATCTTATCAGCCCTATTTCCCTAGAAGAACTTGGATTCTTACTGTTTGCCTCGATTCAGTTGGGTGTTAAAATGACCTCGCTTTCTCCCCCACCCACCAGCCCTCACCCCTTCTCTTCCCCTCTGTTTCTCCACCACCCTCTCTTTCCTCAGAGGATTTACCGTCTTTGTAGATTTGTTTCTCTTTCTCCTTTTCCCTCCAGTGTCCACCCTGATTTTGTAACCATAGCAATAGTTGAAATACAATCCTAATATTTGCTTGCTGTGGCTATCATCTAGCACAACACATGAACTGCTGGCTTTTGTGTGTTGTAAGGTTTTGAAACTTAAGTGTACGTGAGGGCGACTTGTTTGGTGCTGAACCATCCGTTCCAGAAAAGGTTTTGTTTGTGTAAAGTTGTGTGTCAGTGGGAGCTGGTGCAAGTAAAAGCAAGTCCTTATGGTAGTGAAGCCAGGGAAAAAGGAAATTATAAAAATAAAAACACGGTTGCGTTACAGGGAAGTTCTGCTTCGCATAGATATATTTCAGGCTTTTGCTTGGAATTTGTACAGCTTTCACTTTCCAAGATTTCCAAGATGAATAATGAAAGTTGTTTTGCACTTCAGGCCGCGGCGTGTTAAGCCCGGTGTTTGCTCGGGAGGTACGAGTGCATCCCACGACAAGCGATGGGCTTTGGGGCGGAGGGGATGGTGTTACACACTTCGCCAGCTCCATATTTTAACCACCGAGGACACAAGAGCTGGAAGCAAAAATCTCATGGCAATAAATCTCTTCTTTATGGAGGGGCTTAAGAAGCATTTACTAAAAACTATACAGTAGCTAATGAAGCAGTTTATTAATTATGATAGCGTTCCTGTTAGATAAATAATTTTAGGCTGTTGAACTGAGAGAGAAAAGTGAAGTGACTCACTAGAGGCCACACAATTTGTCAGTGGAAGAGCTGAAACAAGCAGAGAAGAATTTCTGGCTGCCACTTCCGGAAAACACAACTTCTGTCTGAGTACAATTTATGTGTATGTATTTTTTTCAAGTTAATATTAATTATAAATATTGGTAATATCAATATAATTGTTGAAATATAGTATTTTTTCAGGATGAGTGAAGGAATGGGGAGACTCTGAACTCCTCGAGCTTGCAGGGGGTGCAGACTCAAATCTAGGATTCAAATCCAAATGAAGGTGACGGTTTGTGTTTGGATTTAATGGCCATGAAATTTCCTGAACTTTACTGATGAGATTTTGGCTCAGAATGACAAAAATTAACTGATCTTCTGAGACTTCTGTCATCCGAGATGATGGAAGCCTTGTGAGATCAGCTTCCCTGGCATTGTGGCTTTCACTGAAATCTCAGGAGAGCACTTACTTTCACATAATGTCAACCGTATCCAAACCAGGACTAACGAATACCCCTGTAGAGCTCCTTCTAAGATCACAGGCATATTTGAAATACTGCTACAAGCTGTGTTCAGCCTGAGGAACTGCTCACAGCATTTGTTGTTCCTTCTGTCAGATATGGCCGGTGACACTTTTCAGCGGTGGGAGGGTTATATACTGTCTTCCAGATGTTCATTAGTGCAACTTCTCTTATTTATGTTCAGAGAGTTATCAAGGAGGTAATTTAAAAACTGGGACAGGCTGTGTCTCCCACCCTGGAAACATTTACGCAGCAAACTTTGCTCCGCTTGCGGTTTTTACTAGCAAATCGCTGGCCAGTAATGTTTATCTGAGATTTCAGTGTATGAAGTGCCACGAATAATCTTCCCAAATGTGCTCTGTAGTCAGACGGCGTGGGATGTAGTGTAGTTGGTCGTGTCCTCTGCGCTCTGTAGCCTCCTTATACTGCAATTACTGCATAGCCCACCTTACCGGACCTCCCCCAGGGGACCAGAGCCGTCTTTACTCACAGCTTGTTGCTCGTGTGCCTGAGGACTGATTGCAGTTTTTCTGGCAGCGTGGGCACCTCCAAGTTACTCTGCTTTAGATAGTTTACCCCATTTTAGATGACTTATGTTACAGAGAAGACAGCAAAATACTTGACATAACTGGAATCATTTCCCAGTAGTAGTGCAGAGGCAGGGGGAACATGGACTTTGGCCACCTAAAGATGAACTTCAAAGATTTGGCTAAAAGATTGTCAATCTTGTAGGAATAGAATTTAATTTATGCAAAAACTCCCTCTTCTAGTCACGAGTGTGCTATTTTTTCTGCTATTTTATATATTAAAGTCACACTGAAACCAACTCATGACCATATTGAAAAATATTCTAAAAATCTTATTTTAAGATAGTATCAAATTCTTCATTTAGTGACAATATCATTGTGGAAGTACTTTAATTTAGGATTGTTACCTTCATTATATTACATTTTCATTCATGAAAGCTTGGTCGTAAAATCATGTTGTAAAAAAAAAAAAGAAAGCTTTTGTAAAATAGAAAAACAGCAGCCAGGATTCCTGTAACTTTGTTTTTCAGTCTACTGGAAATGATTTAAAACAAAACAGCCACCTTTTCACTTTAGCTCCGCTCTGCTGCGCTCCTCTCGTCTCCATTTTAATTTTCCAAAATAAGTGTTCAGAAAGGAAACAAGCCCCATAAGCACCTTAAAATAGAATTTCACACCCCTCTAGCTTTAAAAAATCAGAGGCAACATTTTTGGTATAGTCAAAGATTATTTTTAAAATAGCCCTGATCCTCAGCTGCTGTAAACGTGTATAAATTCATTGACTTCAAAGGAACTGTGTGGTTTTTGCATCAACTGAGGACCTAGTTTGTACTTCTGAATCTCAAAATTTTCCTTTAGGCAAGCTCTGGCCCTTCCGCAGTTTGATATTGCCAGGTAAGCATTTTGCTGGTTCTGGCTTTTGGTTTTAATGTTTTTCTTTTATTTAGAATACAGTACGTATTTGCCTCTTCTTTTTGCACACTGGTGTTTTGCGAGCTCTTCCAGCATTCCTCTGACTTACTTTTTTGACTCATTACCATATTGAAAAATATTCTAAAAATCTTATTGTAAGATTTTTCAACTCTGCTTCCTATAGGTGTTCATAACATAATATTTAAAGATAAATTACTTTCTCTAAGCCTCAAAATCATATCAGGAGATTTTTGTAATTGATTCGTCATACCAAGCAATCACCGGGAGTTTTTGACTCTCCTGTATCAGTCAGTGACAGGTACTGGTACCTGTCCCTAATGATTCATAATGAAAAATTGCCAGATATTTCTTTGAAACTGATGGATGATTCATGTTGTTATATTTAGGCCACATTATTCTGGAATGTTTAAATTAGACTAAAAGCCACCTCTGAGTATACATGTGCAAACATAGAGTACATTTTTAGTTTCCCATCTGGAAATACATATAAAGTCCAGGGCTGTTTTCAAGTCGCAAGAAATATTGTTATATTTTTATTATGGTATTTCAGTTCACACTCACACTAATATGAAAAGTTTAGTAATGGCATATCCTCAATACTGCCCTCAAATGCCAAGGTTACACATGAAGTCCAATGGGATCTAGCAAATGTTTAAACTTTTATTAAAGCCCAAAGCCCAAAATAGACTTTACTAGACCTGTACAAATTATTTTAAATTATGTAAATATTTTTAATATGTCTGGCTTCTGACAGAACACCACTATACACCAAAGTATGACATTTGCCTTACTGTGCCAAATTTTTGCTTCTTTTTTTTTTTTTTTTTTTTTCTTCCCCAAATACCTAGCATCATTACTGGATTTGACTAGAGTCTGCTTTATGTGCTGCTTGCGGTTCAGGAGAAATATATGCAAAGAGGATGGACTGTGTTCCCCGACTGTTAACAGAGGCTCTTCAGCATGAGGTTAAGCGTAAACTTTGTTTTGGCTGCCAACATAGCAGGCAGGAGATACCCGGGATAAGGGTGGGTGAAGTCCCGATCTGCTCCCCATCAGCTGCTGTGAAGGCTGGTGTTGGTGGGCAGAGCGTGTGTGTGTCAGAGAGCAAACTATCTCTTTGGGGTTTTGTAACAGATAGGGCTCTAACTTCATCTTCTAGGAATCCTCTTAAATTAAAAAATCCTGCCAAAACATTAATATCTGGATGTGTACAAAATCTGGACTTTCTGGTTGCTTCATTTAAACAAGAGGCAGTGGTGGGCGACAGAAACAGCTAACAAGCTGAAGAGCTCCAGCTTTGTTGGTCAAATGTCTGCAGGTATGCGTGTTTGTGCACGTGTGCGTGTGTGTAATTTCTTTTCTGTGGTTTTGGTGGGGTTTTTTCTTCCTTCATCCCATGCACATTTGCTGTGCAAGCATAAACTTATCTATGCCTATTTGGCTAACTTTGTCCATCTGCTTACTTGTGCATTACCTTATCTTTTGTTAAGAAACCACTTTTCCTGAAATACTTCAGAATGTTGAAGAACAATAAATAACTGAAAATCCATGCTTATTATCCAAAAGTCACTTACTAACATTTAGGATGACTGCCACTTGCATGAATAATGGGAAATTTGTTCTGCTGCATCAATTTACAGAGAGTTGTCAGTCTTCTAAATGATGTTAGTGGTGGATTAGTTTGATTGGAAACTTGATCCACGCAATGTTTGAATTAGTTGAATAAAGAGTTCCCAGAGGTAATCTAGGGTTTATGCAAAAACTGGTATATAACTGCATCACTGCTGAGAATTAAAATAGGAATGAATTGCCCTTGGTGAAATTTGTGGTTACTGGGATTGTCCAAGGATACCCAAATCCTTCATTTCAGAAAACAAGGTAGCTTGGTCCCATTTTAAATATTTTAGAAAGTAAAACTTCCCTTTCTACCACACTTAAAACTCAAAATGTGTTTATGCTAGTCTTGGTAAAACCGGTATATAGGAAGCTAGTTTAATACTGCCCACAAAAATCCAAATAACATAGCTGTGACTTGTAGTCCCCGTCCAGCATGGGCTCTCCTCCTAGGCTAAAGCAAGGGCTCCTGACCACCACAACCTGGACAATGACCAGCTGGATGAAGTAGCTCTAGAGTTCTTCTCTTCACTGGTTCCCTTCTTTGGTTTGTCCCCTCCACAGTGAAAACAACAGAGACTATGAATATGCATTCTCTGGAGCATATAAGATCTTTCTGCAGAGAGTTTTAAGGTCTCAAGCAGAAGTGAAGCTCTCCTGAGTTGGATGTGTGAAGGGGATGATAAGCAACCGTGATTAAGTCCTTGACGTCTTTAACCAGAGATGCTGTAGGTCATGCTGAGGGCTACACTTCCCAAGGTGTCTTTCTTTCAGAAGCACACTGCCAGCCTCCTGGCTGTGACAGGACAGGAGAAATCATGACGTGCACGTGTTTGGGAAATGGCATTTGCCTGAATTCGTGGGCTGCCTGCAGGTCGATCTCCATCCTTTGTCTCTCAGTGTGATGTTAGCACCAGGAGTGATGGACCGATATCCACGCAAGGCTAATGGTGAGAGCATGTGCTCCAGGAGCCTCCTCACAGGAGACTTGGCAAAAGGCAAGGAGAGGAGCCGAGCAGGCTCCATCCAGGCTCCAGGAGCTCCCAATGTTGCTACTGGGCAGCCATGTCCAGTGAGGAGAGAGGGTCCACAGTCCTGGTGCTCCTGAAGTGAAGGAGCATATGTGGCCTCTCTGCAGGGTGTAAAGCAGGACCCCTTCCCCCACGGCATTTGTAAAACACCGTGAGAGCCCAGTTCTCACCAGCAGACATCTCCTGCCCCTTCCCCAGCCTTGGCGGAGAGTAGGCGCTGGTGTTGGGCTTTGCTCTGCGGGAGCATGTGCAGGAAAGCTGGCAGTGCATCTACGTCTCTGCGGCAGCATCTCTCCTCTTCATTTACACACCCAGTAGGTAACGTTAGCATGGTATCAGCGAACACTGCACCTGTCCACTTGAATCTCCACGTAGCGTTTGATGTATCTCCCATAATAAATTATGTACTTCAAGGAGCAATAACAATAGCTGAGATTCTTGAGACGAGAAGAGTCACGTTACGAGAAGTACCAAAAAGGCTGATTAAAATTAAATTGTAGCAGACAACAGTTGTGTTACAAAGGAAGGCTCGATTACAGCCAAGTCACTTTCTTTGCTAACCTCTGACTTATTTATTTCTCCTGCATGCTGCAGTCTGCATACTCTTTCTGGTTGTAATGAGCATTAATTGATTAGCTGGATCTATGAAGAGCTTGAGCACTCATAAGTACTATCCCAGTGGGTACACAACTAAATAGTTTATGAGGTAATTAGTATTTTAATGCCTTTTCTAATGAGCCTTTTCAGTAATGAAATCTCATGAGAACATTATTGTTCATATATATTTCTTCAGACACAACAGAAGGTAAGCTAATGCTATTAAGAGATTTTAAAGCTAGTTTATAAAATGATTTTTAGTAACTTATTTTTGAATACTTGCCTTGGTTCGTTTTATTAAAAAAAAAAAAAGCCATCTTAATTTTTCCCACTGCTCTGTCTCTTGCACTCCTCTCTCCTGACAGAATTCTTACACTATACTGCAATTTCAAATAATTGGGATAATTTCTGAGGCTGCTACCCGATCTCCTAAGCTCAGCTGTAAGTAAATAATACCATACTGTCTGAGCGTGTTGTTTCAGATGTGTTCTCATCCTGGAAAAAAAAACAACTCTGTGCCTGGCTGCACAGTGCCTTGGATTTATGACTGTGTCAAGTTTGAGAGAATGACCAACCTCTACAAAGCTTTTCAATGTCAAGCTGAGCTCCGTTCTGGAGGCTCGAAGGCAGCGCAGAGCTTGCAACCATACAGGCAGTCTCACTTCACCTCCTCCTTCAGGTTCGTTGGATGTACCCCGTTTTACCCAGGTTTAACCCATACTGGGGAGAACAAGTCCCGTGCCTTGCATTTGATTTCTCCGCTACCAAAAAGAAGACGTCTTCAGATGGCTTTGCTGGGAAGAGTTTTTCAGTGTGTGAATGGCTCATTTTGTCGTTGACCATGGGGACGGTACTTGCCTTTTGTTCTCTGGAGATCGCAAGGTATCAGCCGCTTTTATGTTCTCGTGTCTTAGGGCTCACTTCTTCCAGCTGGGAAGTGCAGTGTTGTCCTGAGTGGGACTACAGCTGCGATTTAACAGCAGATAGCGATGCTGTGAAACACCCCAGGCCCAAGACCAAAGCGTGTATGTTTTGGAAACTCATTTTATAAATTAGTTATACGTAGTCTAGGTGACGTATGCCTTAAAATACTCTGGAAACTTCATTTTAAGGTAGGGATGTACAACTCCTATTTAACACTAGAAGCTGTAGCAGTAAAACTGTAAGAAATTCCCCTATACAGATCTCATTATGTAATGTAAGATGTAATGAGTCTAATTCATCCTTGGGGTGTCTTTAATGGTGTCAGCACAGTTCTGCGAAGGATGGATTTGGCCTAGGGACACCACCGCTATAAAACCTTACTGTCTTCCACTGGTATTTCTCTCTCTGTCTCCAAAGCTTTACTGAGACATGTCACTGTGATATATTAACAGCCTAGTACTTTTTGATGACTCTAAGTTATTTAGTAGTATGTGTATTGTTTTCTTCAAATGAATATGAAAAGCCACATTTTCAGTTAGGGTAGCTGTAAAAGCACCCTCCAGAACATTAGAAACAGTGTCCTTTGACTTCACGTATTTGACCTTGCTTGCAATACCATGCATTAGCAACGCTTAGGAGATGAAGAACACCCAACACTGACCACTGCTTTCCACATTGCCTGCCATCTCCACACCCTCTTGCAACATGAGACCCGACAGCAGAGGAGAGGCTGACGCCTTCTGTGTCAGCTCCTAGAAGCACCCGCAGCGTTTTCAGTGCTCACCCGCGTGGCGCGGTGGAGCCCTCTCGGTAAGGCACAGTCAGACACGCTCTTAGGATGGAGGCTGAACAGCTGAATCTGTTCCCCCAGCTGAGGTGTGGTAGCTTCTGATGTCCATGTTCGTGGTCTGTTTAAAATGCAAAATAAATCAGATTTGCCTGAATTACCTTCAGAGGTGAGCCAGCCACCCTGGCTGCTCTGAGACCCTCCGCAGGGTCAGCAACCCAACGGGCTGTGCCCACGACAGTGCCCAGAGAAGAATGTTCAAGCAAGAAGGTGCACATCAGGTTACCAGCCCAACAGTAGAGGAAAAATATCCTCACAGAAATATTTTGGTTTCCGTTCTGGAAATTTCGTAGAGGGTGTTTCTGCTCTATATTCAGAAGCTTCCTTAGGGGAGAAATGATCCGTGAGCTCTGAACTGTCTGTCTTTGATGGCCTTTGAACTTTGCTAAAGCCATCTCTGAACATTAATGGGGCACAGTCAGAATTAAATTGGGGTGGTGGGGAGACTAGTTGCCAGATGTTGCTTTTGATTTTGGTAATATTTCTTTTAAACTTGAAACGGGCTGGAGTTGTTTTGCTTACTTTTTCGGAGACTCTATTTTTGTTTGTGCTTCCTGAGTCATCACCTGTTGTTGCCAAGACTTTATTACATCTAACAAAAGGTATATTATTGATGCACTGTGGCATGCACAAAGCCTTTCTATGATCTTCACTGGACTTGTGGTCCTCCCAGATTCATTTTGTTCCCTGTCTCTGCTCCCAAGCAGGTCCACGCTCTGTGCTCTGCTCTGACAGCATGTAAACGCTGAGCAGGCTTTGACACCTCATCGGCTTAAAAGCTCAGCTTTCTCAACTTCTGATGCATTTAGATCAGTCCTCACCTTTCATTCTGTAATAACGTGTGTGTATGTATGTACATATATATACAGTCTCTTTGGTGATTGCTCAAAGAACAGGAGAGAAGTAGGCACTGAAGAAATGTCTTGCCTCTATTAGAAATACTTGGAAAGGGCAAAAGGCACTTAAAAGATAAGTTTGGCACTTTGTATTTCTTTCTCCTCATTGTGTGTACCATGAGGTCATGATTAATGGCTTTTGTGATATTTGGAGGGCAGAAATCACTTGTATGTTCAGTTCAGGAAGACCTCTGAATCGGCGGGGCCCAGGGGAACCGGCAGCTCTGGGTCTGGAAGGACCCGTGATGTCATTTCATGTGGCCACAGGGGATGCAGCTATTACTTCTTTAGGCATTATTCTTGGATAGCACTAAGGTGTGTGGGTTTTCTTGGCCTCTCAAACACATTAATTCTGCCCGGAGCAATGGAAAGATTCCCCACCCTCGGAGGAGGCTGTCTAGGATGGGGGGCGTCTTAATGTGGAGGGGCAGAGGGCTGTTGGGGATGTGCATGCAGCAGGACAACCAGAGAGGACTCTAGACTTCACAGATGATACACTTCTAGTGATGCAAACTGAGTTCAAAAGAATGGGAACCTGTAAATGAAGTTTGCTTGAAATAAAGCTACCATGAGATAGAGAAACATACACAGTAGAGAAATAGGATATTTTGACATTTATTCATGGCTTTCCTGGGGTGTCTTGGACTGTATAAACTCACTGCTATTGTGTTAGTGAAACCCTAGATTCCCTGAGGCCATAACTGTGGCTGCAATTTAACAACTTTTGCTTTGAAGAAAGAAGAGAAAAAGTAAATTTATTACAGTAGTGTAACTCCTGTCAATTCTACACATAAAGGAATTATGAACAAACACATAATTTAAGAAATTATGGACAAACTCATAATTTCCTGACAATTTCTTTCCAAATGATGTGCCTTTTAAGTACATATATTTTCTATATAGAAGGAGGAGTGGAGTTGAATGCCTTCTTTTGCTTCAGTCCTTTTGTTTCAGTAAAAGAAGATGCTATTGAAGACATGTCGGGTAGTCTGGCTGGTGTCATAGACGAGCTCTGCAAGAGATATGCTATCTGTGTTTTGCTTTTAAGCTAAATGAATACATTTAAAACGCATGGGTAGTTTAAGCACCGTATTCTCAGGATATCTTATTTTCTTGCAATCTACTAAACTTTAATTCAGAATAATTGTGTGTTGTATTTACAGTTCGATTTAGATAATGTTTACTTAGGTTTAAATATTGTGCCTGGCTAATAGATTGCGGCTATAGAATGAAATTAAAACATTGAGAACCCAGACAATAAACATCCCAGTTCACAGTTAGACTATGAGTCTTTGTGCTTCTTGATAGTGTGATTTCAACATCTAATTAAGCAGATGCCCAAGTAGTTTGGGGAATCAAGCCTTAAATTGCTCGATTAAATTAATCAGCATGAGCTTCAGTGTCAAAGGACAAATTTGCAATCAGGAACAAATATTTAGGATGAAAAGTATGACATAAATTAAACTACCTCAAAAAGCCAGAAATAAACTGTTAGCTAACAACACAAAGCGCAAACTGGAAATGTAGGAAAGTACAGTACGTCTTACTACAGGGTTACGTATTTTGAAGAGGATAGAGCAAAGGATATGCCTGAATTATTTCATCAGTTCTGAACTGTTTTCTGGGAATATGCTACTATTTCGCATTTAGGCGTTACTGTCATTACTAAGCTGGAACATTTCCTTTCCCACCCCTGTCAGTCACATTCCAATCAAAAATTTGTCCCAGTGCATTTTTGGGGACGAGGAACAGCTAGTAGCATATAATTTAAACTAAGTAGGATGAATATGCTAGTTTATGTGTAAATAATGTAAAAATCAGGGATGTCTTACACGGTTAAGTTTCGTTACGAATATCACTGCTTTAATCCACTAACTGTTTTACTCCTGAGCAAAGAAAAAAAAGATTTCTGGATTCGTAAATGAAGCTGAAACCATGGGGTTCGCGGTATGAGGGCCACCCCGAGTACAATGTCCGCATTAATCTTTGCTCCTCGCACAGGAGGCTGGAGCTGCCTGCCAGAGCTAATGAATGGATTCCGACTCCGCCACGTTAGGCGATTACAAAATACAAAAGCTGGTCACAAATCATAGTTTGTCTGATGGCTTCAGATATAAGCATTAGAAAAACATTTGCTTAACAGTAATAATTAGTCAGCAATAGAGGCAAGTTTTACGGATTGCTTCGGAGCACTGAGGCAAATGCGGCTTTCTGTGGGAAAAAGCCTGTTGCCTGTCTAGCAATTCATAAAAAGCAAAAAAAGGTGCTTTAGTTACATCCCTTCTAAAGGTGAGACCAAGCCACAGCGTTTCTACAAAACCCAAATAACCTCAGTCTTTACTGCAAACACTGTAGTGTTTTAGGAGCACTACTTTTCCTCAATTAAAGGAAAAAAAAAACTTATTGAGAGATGTTCCTGGCTTGGATTAGGATCATGCTTGCATAGATAGAGCGCTTCACCGAGTGGATTCTTTTTAGCTTAAACCTTAACAGTTAAATGAGAAGAAAACTCACAACTGGCGCAGAGGAGCTCAGCAAATCACCAGGCAGCCTGGGCTGCTGAGATGCTTTCGTGCTTTAGCAATGAACTCATACCTTGGGCTTTTGTATTCTCGGGGAGAAGAATCCGTAGTTCAGAGAACTGCTAGAAACAGGATGGTTAAATGAAGCCCAACAGTAAGCAATTCGTGTTACTGAAGCATGTCATTGAAACTTGGCACAAGTGCTAGCTCTGAGCTTGTGCCGTGGAATGGTTTTAAGTGCTTGTCATCCCATAGATACTGCTGCAAATGTTCTGTACTGTGTCTCCTTTCCTGCGCTGTCCGGGAGAGTGAGTACAAGAATAAGTCTATGCGTTTTCATTTGTTTGACTTTGAGTTTTCTGTGCTTTGGTTTCAGTAGCATGGCTATCAGATGAATGAGGTTGTACCCGTGCCAGGAGAGATGCAAAACAGCCCATTACTTCATTGTGTGGTTGATTTGCTTGTTTGTTTTAAAAGTTTGCATGTACTGGTGAATACAAGGGGATGATAGCATCTAATAATTGTAGTGCTGGCAGGAGCGATGCAAGCTCACCCACACAGCCTGCCAAGGTACCTCTAGTCTGGCTTGCAACACCTTTTTTTTTTTCCCCAGCGGTTGTCCTGCTGCCATAGCGCAGAACCAGAGAGCAGCTTTAAAGCGCTCACCACTGGCGTATGCAGTGAGAGCACCAAATTAATTTTCCTTTTTGATGTGATTAGTTTTTCACTGCTATGTTGGCATCTCTTGCGCCAAGGTATTTAACAAGGGGTTCCTGCTGTGAAAGTCCTCGTTCCCACTTTTGCGCTGGGGCAACTAAAGGGATATTATTCCCTTCCCGAGCTGATCGTTCTGCGAAAGATTTTGAGGGGAACTGCCAAGAGCAGAAAGTATGAATAGATTAACAAATGCTGGTAATCCCTGCCTTGCAGAAAGATGGGCTTGATTGCTTTATATTTGCAGGCTATCCTAAAAAGAGTAAGATTATCCTAAAAAGCTGGTAATAGTTTCCGTGCTTATAGCTTGCTTCTGTTACTGTCATTCTACAGTTCCAAGTATTAATTAAAGGTATCACGATGAGGGCTTCACCCAGTGCCCGTATCCTCTAGGCACGGACTCGAGCATTGTAGAGGACTTCAGTGGGGCAGCCTCTTACTGTGACTTCTGTCATCCGGAGCAACGGGGGATGGTTGCTCATTAAGCAATCAATTTTTTAAGGATGTCTTTACCAATGCTAATTAAAATACCCGCAATTACTAAATTATCTCATTAGTTAAAATAATCCTCCAGATTATTTTCTGTTTACTGGGTTGCTAGGGGTACCTAATACATCAATATGTGTAGAAGTGTTCAATGAGATTGCCAGATTTTTTGAAAGATAAATAGTTTTACATGCTTCAGAAGTAGACTCCAATTGGCTGAGGAATTGGCCAAAGACTCAAAATATGACATCATTCTTGGCAAGTGATAAAGATATATTTTTGTTAACAGACACTATATAAAAAGTGCACTATACTACTTCTAAGCAAAAATCTGTGTCTAAGAATAATGAAATGTCTTTTAGTTGAGAATTTTTTTAAAAGAAATGCGGTTTACTGACCAATCCTGTGTATGAGTCTGCTTAATGCAATGTATTTGTTCTTCTATATCCTTTTTTAATTTAAATACAGTTAATACATGCGACATATGAATACTTTTAAATCAATACCATTACTTAGCAGATAAATATAATTATTGCCTATTAATTCTTCCATCAAATCCATGTTTGTATAATAGACATACTGTAATTGTGTTCTTGAGTCCAATCACATACTTCAACTTTCAGCAATTATGTTTTAACTTAATTCCAATGACTGATTAAAACCATGTGTATTCAGGTTTAGATAGATGTGCTTACTACGGGATTGTTAAACCTGCAGAAAATATGCTTTTAATAATCCATTAGTATTTAATTAGCATGCAATAACTGTCTTATTAAATCTAAATTAAAACCTTATTTGAGGCATGTAATTGAAAGTGCCACTGGGTAAAATCTAATCTGTCGGGGATGAATTTACATGGAATAACAACGCCAAATTTTTCTTTTCTGCAGTTTTCAGGGTCTTCCCAAACATTCGCTTAATCAGCACAGTGGAATCTTGCAACAATCAGTTTTCTGCAAGTGCAGCATTTGAAATGCTTTTTGGGTCAGAGTTGTCATCTTTTGGGAGTTCATCTCTATTTGAAAGATGATTCTCTGGGTGGAAGATGAGGAATTCTTAAACCTTTACCAGATGCCAAAATGTGTGTAGGGACCCAGTGAATGTTTCCCACTAGCCAGTGAAGAAGGAGAGCTGGTTTGCAACGCACACCACATGGTTAGGTGTCCCTCAGCGCCTCAGCACACGCTGACAAACCTGAAAGGAAGAGGAGGTTTTTGTGACTCTATCTCTTTCTAATAGAAGAGTTATTATCACATGTTGCTATATATGAAATTGTGGCGCTTTTCACTGCTCCGGAATAAGAGTGATCCAGAATCCAACCAGAAACGTGAATTCATAAATGCTGCTGGTGGATTTGCTTCAGCGAGACGGCTGAAGGAGTCTGTGTAAATTATCAGACCAAATTGCTTGTAAAATTCTAAACATCATTGGTTTGAGATTAATAGCTGCTCGGATCCCTGTAAAGATGTGTTTAATTAACTGGCTAGCAAATTTATAGCAAAAATCTTCTCTCAGATCTGCTTTGCAGAGTCCAAGTCTGCTGTTCCCCTTTCCCATCATAACCCCGTCCCTCCTTGACAGTAAGTGGGAAAACTGCAAACGCAGGAAGCGCAAGATCTAAGAGCTGTAATTTAGCAGGTGAATCACAGGAGATAATTTTCCCAGGATATTTTATATTGGTGCTTAGCCATTGTCAGCTTCAGTCTGCTTTGGGTGCCAGTCTCCATGGACATCAAGGTCCCATTTGGGAGCTAACCATTATCTCGGTCGTGTCATTATTCTTATCTTGATATGGGCAATGTTCTCATGAACCCGAGGCGGTTCAGCAGATTGGGATTTGGCTGCAAAGGATGGGGTAGATTCCAGATGTTGATGGGGCTGTCTAGGGATGCAAGACTGTGGTTAGGAAGGGAGTAAAAGATTACCATGGATGGAGAGCAGGGAGGAGCGGCAAAATATTTTGCTGATTCCCTAGCCAGTGTTGGCCAGCAACGCCTAAAGTGTTGACAGACCTCAGTTCCTGAGTTGTGGTGGACAGTTCTGTCTCTTCCCAAACTGCTCACAGGACAGAAATTCAACTCTCTCCTCTGTTTTTTTTTAACAAGCTGAGGAGGATGAAGGTAAAAGACCATCAAAGGAGGATGTAAAACAAGGAAACTTTCAAAGGGGAAGGAAGAAACTTGAGAGCAATCTCAGCTACGGGCAGAAATGTGACCTTTGAAAGAGGATGGGAATTTGCAAAGACATGTATGGTGCAACAAGGTGAGGTGAGCACAGAAAGCCATCAGGGCTCGCTTGAAGAGGGCCAAAGAAAATTATGTATCAGTGATGGGAACAACCCCTAGGACTACTGAAGTCAAATTAAATGGTTCCTTTTACTCGTGATATGTTTATGATTAGGCCACACATGAATAGCTGTCATAGTGAACGCACTATGGGTGTAAATTGCGATGTGTTTATTTGAACTTAGACTCTAAGTGTTACTGGACACCCATGCAAAACTGGAGTGCTCTTTCTCTGGAGCAGTGAAAAGTGTCACAATTTCTGTAAATAGTCCTATTTTCCTGCAATTTGCTCCCACCAGCTGTGTTGTGCGATTGCTTATACAGAGCAACACGTGGTAGAAACTCTTTTATTACAAAGAGATACAGCAAAACCCACGGGCAGCAGAATTCAGTAAGACCACCTAAGCCCTGTAGTAGTAACCACCCAAGTACATGAGATATAGTCAACACAAATGACTATACCCCACGGAGTTGTTCAGAATCAACACTGAGATGTTGCCACGGCAGGGAGGTAGCTGTGGCTGAGAACTGCCGAGCAGAGGAAATAGGGTGCAAAATGATTTAATTGCTTCTTCACCTTCTTCGTGTGGAATTGGTGGAGTGTCAGGTCTAGCCATGGAAACTATCTGGGGTTTATTTACATAGCCCGTTTTGAGACACCTGTCTAAATCAGAAGCCAAAGCTCCTAATAGAGTTAATGGAGCACTTAGTTTAAGAGCTAATTACAGTCTAACATTAGGTTCTCTGAATGGCTCTCTGATGGCACCACAGGACAGGGGGCAGCTGAGGCTCCCTGGCCAGGTGACTGATACAAGTGGCGTGAGTAAGCACTCATCCCCTGAGCTTCAGAAGGTTCATCGGTGGAGTATTCAGTGTTCATCACTATGGTTATGCACGGTTAAAAACTCTGCGAGTCACAGAGAGGGACATGGTAACCACTTAGTGAAATAGCATCTATATTACTAGCAGTTTGGGGTTAGAGCTTCAGCAAGGAGTAAATCTAGTATCTATGGAGCTGTGTTGACTTCAGCAACATCGATTTACACTTGCGGAGAATCAGAATCAGGGTTGGGTTTTTTTAATCGATCTTTTATCTTCTCCTGGTGCATGTTTGCATATGCTCTCTTTCCCTCTCTCGCTAATATTTTTAAGCAAAAGAAGCTGCTGTGGGATCACTGAGGACAAGGATATTAACATGGTTATGAGAGAAATTATTACATGTGGCTTATTATATTGCTTTTCAATGCTGGCCTGTAAAATCAGGATTACCAAAAAATCAAAAAGGCTCTCCCAGATTGCAAAAAGTAGAAGTATTTGGCTTTCATTTCTAATCAAACAGGCTAAATATTCATGTTTATGTGCCTAAATGAAACTTTTGTATGCAGCCTTCCACCCCATCTGCATGAATAGTAGCATTGTAACAGGATGAGGTCACTGCAGAAGGGAAAGTGAGGTAAGAACACAGCTGAATCTACAGCCTTTCTGCTACATGGTGCACCAGCTTGTGCTTAAAGGAATACAGCGCTTTTGCCCGAGCCAGAGTCGCCGCAGGCACTGCCTGCGGAGCTGAATGCCTCTCGCAGGGCTCTAGATGCATTCCTGGCTCTGCTGTATGGTCTGATGCACAGTGTACGGTTTCCTCTGCTTTTACAAACTGCTCTTCAGAGACCTCTTTACACATCTAATATAAGTGAAAATCCATATGGTTTATTTTAAAGCCTTCATTTAAAAAAAATAAACAGTTATCAGGCCTCATTCTGCTCTGACTTATGTGGCGTAAATCCTGAGCAGTCCCTTTGTAATACTCACTGATGTTCAGGATTTATGCCAGCATCAGAGGGAGCAGCGTTGGGCCCATCAAAGGGCTTTTTCCCCTTCATTCTTTTAAAAAGAAATGACTCAACTTTGTAAAGAGTGATGGCTTCCTATTGGCGTCACCTTTGTACCTAGTGGGAACTCTCACAAATATACGGTATGGCATATCCCGGTGCGCGCGTCTGAGAGCTGGGCAGTGGAAGGGTGACATAGCAAAGCGGCGTTTGAAGGAGTGCGAGATTTGCTAAATCCGTTTGTCAGTTCATATTTTACCTATTCCTTGTATTAACTTTAAAGGCCATATAAACAGGTTGCCAAGGGTACACTGGCAAATCGCCTCTCCTCACCCACCATCATAATTAGAGCTCTGAGAACTTGGAAAAACCTGCCTAGTGAGCAAGCCCTTCTCGCCCTTTTTCCACAAGGCTCTCCAAGCTCACAAACCAGGGTAGACTTGGAGCAGCTGCTATTTCAAACAAGACTGTCCATCCCAGCCTCACCACCCAGCGCGGGAGCCAAAGGGGCTCTCTTTTCATCCCACGCCGCCTCTTGCTGCTTCGGCTTCGCAGTGCGGCTCCATGAGTTCCCAACAAATTTGTCTGAAATAGAAATACCTTCTTGCTCATGATCGCCTTTGCCACGTAGTGCGGCAGTGAACCCACCACTCTTCTTGACCTGGACTTATTGGAGTAGCCTGCTTCTATATCGCATATCAAACTCCTCTGCTCAGGCAGCTGCTGATAACCTTGAGATCAGACCGATACGCCATCTGATGTTTCTGGAAGCAGGACACTCAGTGCTATGTTCCTGCTACAGAAGGCTTCTGATCAAGCCAATGCCAGGATTTATTCACCCATTTTGGCTTTTTTTTTTTTTCCTTTGTTTTTTTTCCACACCTCGGAGGCAGTGGGTTGAGCCACAAGTGTTATCAAAGTAAAATTGTAAAAGTTTTAGAAAGACTTTTGTGGCTCATTCAGTACCCTCGTCTTTGCCCAGCACAGGAAAACCAGGTAGGAGCTGGTGAGGCTGACAGAGAAGTTTGGAGAGCCTTTTCCCTGGGAAAAATAGCCATTTTTTCGTTACCTGAGCCAAGACCTTGTTCACCCTGGGTTGCCAGGCAGGACAGCATGTGTGTGTCCTCCCTGTAGAAACAGGAGCTCAGAGACTCTTTTATCTCCGCTCCACACATCTCCCAAACACCCAAATCATTTCTGTTTTTCCTGCCCCCACAACATCTGACTTGCTCACGAGTGTTGGAGCTGCAAATGACAGGCTGAGAGCTGCCACCGGCCTGCCCTGGTCTGGCCATACTAACATCTGCGCTTCTCCTTGCCCTCTCTGCCCCAGTTGGGAGTTTGGGATTGTGGCAGCACAAGGAGAGAGAGAGGGAGAGATACGAGCCCGGGTGATAGAGAGAGTGGTGGTGGGATGAAAAATTACATAGAAGTAGGGGAATAAATGAAGCAGAAACTAGAAAAGAAAAAAAAAGCATAATTGTATAAAGACACTGCAAAAGGAAAAGGGTGTCCAGAGACATGTGGGCAAAAACAAGTATCCGGGTAGCACTTCGAATAGCCACATTCAGTCTCTGGAAGCTGAACATGCAGCACAAATTGCTTTTATTGGGAGAACACAGTGAATGCAGCATAAAAAAGTAAATGCTTGTGCTTCTTTCCAATTCTGTCCTTTGGTGTAACTTGCATCTGACTCTATTCTAGGACAGGAAAGGTTATGGGGCAGAAGAAAGAGGAAACTTGCAGGGCTGACGGAAGGAGCGGGCGCTCTGCTTCCCCTCGCTCTCCTTCCTCCTCCTCCTCCTGCCCTTGGCCACCTGTCAGCATCCCCTCGCCTCCCCTCACTCCTCCTAAAGCCTCCTTTTGTCTTAATGTGCATTTTAAAGCCCGGTCTTGTTATGCTTTAATTATATTTTCTGGTGGCCGTTGCTTCTTTCCCAAATGTCTGTGTCCTGTTTTTGTCTGACTTTGGAAAGACTGAGAGTCAGAAAGCGGAGGGGGAGGAATTCGGGCTCCTGCAGCCCAAGCATAAATGAGCCTTTTGCTTCCAGGTCAGTAGTTCAAATCCAGCCCACAAAAGTCGAGCTGGAAACTGATAGCTGCTTTGGAGCCCGCGTGTAAAGTGTTAGTTGGTGGTCTCATGCGGGTTCGGAGCAGACAGGTGTCCAAATCGCTGCCGGCCCTAATTGGCATCTTTGCTGGCAGCTTCAGAAGTGGGGCCAAAGACTGTGTGGGCACTGAGCCCGCGATACCCTCGCCTGGGTGGTCCTCCTAAATCGGCGTTAAAGCAAGCTGGCAAGGTAGTCAGGGAGGGCTCAGACTGCTGTTGTCTGTGTTGTACCCACTCTGTAAATAAACAGGGATATTCAGCTTTGAGTGCTGTTCCTGCAGCTTTGATTTCACTTTTAAGAAGGTTCTTTTTCTCCTTTTTGCACTCTTTTTTTTTTTTTTTTTTTTTAACCACTGAAGTAATTAAACTTTGAGGAAACTAATGGATTAGGAATATAGAACTAAATATACAAAGAGGCAGTTCAGGCAGGGGCCCCATTTTGAGGGGGCTGGTGGAGACGGATAAACTGGTGTTACTGGGAACAGCTTCCGTCCAGGGCAATTTAATTTTTATCTACCAAAGAGTCCCAGCCAAGCTACCTGCCTGTCCACGGTGTAATCACCCTCGTGCTAGTACAGGATCAGTGAATGTAACTTGGAGCAGGGTTATGTCTTAGTCCGTGATGTTCCTGCACCATCTACCTGTTTCTACCTGCATGATAGCAGCTTCTAAAAAATAAAGCTCTGTAGGATTTTTACATGCATCTCTGGAAGCCTCAAGGAATCTTATTTTAAATATGTGTACTTGAATCCTTCGGCTTCCCCCTTTTTATTGGCTTTTGTATTTATGCAGACATCTCAAGTCCCTGGAAATCGGGTGTATGAGGCTGTGTTATGCTGGTCTGTGACAAGAGCAGGCATGCGGATGCAGAGTTGTGTGATGGCATCCTCCAGACACGCTGATCCTGTGGTGGGAGAAGGTACTAGGCTGTTGCTGAGGAATACGGTGTCTTTTAGTGGTGCCTGGCTGCTGAATAACCTTCCCGCCCCTCTCCTGCTCCAACACCCTGCGTGGTCAGCAGGTTAGGTAGCTGCCGCAGGTGAGATTTCAGAGCGCGAGGGATGCGGCGGTGCCTGGATGAAATTCCCTTAGACCCTGGTGCTCCCAGACGGTGGAGCAGGAGGTGAGGCCGAAAGATTTGAGGCACATGGGAACTGGCAAGTCTCTGTGCTCGCAGAGCAGAGCAGGGTTGGTTCCCCTGGCCCTAATGCACAGGTCTCCGTTGCCTAGCCCACCTCCAGGCGATCCGGGCGAGCTGTAAAAGGATCACAGTGAACCCCTCATCCCCAGCTCATCTCGGGGATGCCTGGAGAACTCTCACCTTGTTCCACCCATATGTCCTGCAGCTTCGCTTGCCACGGCTCAGAGCCCTGCGAGGGATGTGGTTGAGCAGCCTGTGGTCTGGGAAGAGCCGTGTACGAGCGTTACAGAATTGGGGAGTGCTCAGAAGCGTCGCCTGTGATGTGCTCAATGTCTTCAGCCGCTCTTGCAAATCATATGTGGTATACCCATGTAAAATTGGTTTTATATTCCCAAGGCCAATGTAAATTGTCACTGTTCGGCTGACTTCAGTGTGCTTTTGTCCACTCGCTCCAGGTGTGGTTCTGCCCCATAATCTTTAAAACAGTAAAAACAAACTCAAAAAATGTTCCCCACCTGTGCTCTGCTTTTGTGAAGCTGTTAATCCAAATTCTGCCTGGGCCTCGCTGGGTCCGGCTGCTGCTGTTGGATTATTTAACTCTTACAGTGGTGCTGTCATTGCAGGATACTGTAAAATTTTCTTTTTGCCTTAGTCCAGGTTATTGTTGCTAATTGTATGTTTTCATCTACAAGTGCCAAGCGCCTGCTTTAAAAAGAAAAACCTAACCCCTCAACCATATGCTAAATTCCTAGCTGCATAGTAAAGATTGATTACGCGTGTTTATGTGTAATTTAAAAATGGTTCGTTCAGGAAGTGTATGGTCTCTTAAAGGCAACTTTAAAAACCTTCAATTTTACATAAGTTTATTTATATTAGGGAAAAGGGCCTGGAGTACTAAGCAAAACCCCATGATGTGTAGAGTTCAGCCTGAGAATTCTCAGAACTATTTTATATATTTGTATTCTATCAATATGCTCTTTCACAGCTACTAATTAGTTTTGTTAGTTGACTTACAGAAAAGCGTATATAAAATGAGGAGTAAGTAATTCCACAGCACTAATAGTATTAATGAAAAGCACGAAGTCTGGAGGCAATTGTAAAAAAACACTAGCTCAACCAAAAAGTAATTCTCATTTGAATTAGCATGATTAATTACATTGCTTTTCCTTGTCACAGTACACTGAAATCGAAACAGTAAGGATGTTTTAAAGCTTTCAGTGTATAATTCTAGTATATGTTAGAAAAAAATGAATATAGACACTGTGCACATATGCGTAAAATAAAGCTATAAACAAGAAACAGTAAACTTCAATTCTACTTTTAGTTGAATTTTTTACTTAAAAGACTGTTTCATTTAATTGCATAGGAAAGCAAATGTGACTGTAAATTGGGGTTGGTTGCTCCTGTGTCATGCGGAGGGGTATTCGGATACCACAGCTTTTGCACTACGTGCCTAATTGGTTTCCACGCTATACGCATTCACGCAGCTTGAGCTATTTTGCCCGGAGGGGTGAAAGAGGAATCACCCCGTTTGTTTCTTTTGCATACTAACTCTAGGATTTGCTTACTAAATACGTCGGCTCTGTAAGCGTCGCGCTGTTTGCTGTTGTTAAACGTGGGCTGCAGGAGTGCTTGCTGGTGCACACGGAGGACGGCAGCGGGTGTCGTTGCCGCCTGCCTCGGCATGCGCAGCCCCGGAGTGTGAATTGTTCTGCTCTCAAATACCTCGCGTCCTCGCGGTGTTCCTGACATGCCCAGGTTCCTGTAGGCCTGCAGGATGCCATGGGTGTTTATTATGTGGAAAAAAAGGAAATCCTGCCAATCCACATCACTAATGCGAGTTTGTCAAATGACATCAGCAGCAGAGGAGAATTTAGTTCCTAACCACATGCAAATAGGTCCCAGACTGTTGGTTATGCCATGATGTCAGCTCTGATTCCTCATCCATTATTTGATGGGCTTCAATGCGTAAATGCCAGATACGTTCCCCCTCCCTTTTCCTCCCCTCCCATGCTGAACTTCTGGGTTTGTTTTGATTTTATTTGTGGAAGATGCATTTTGAAAAACAAACATACCTCCTCAGGAGAGGTTTAGTTCAAGGGTGATTTCCTACGCAAGCTTTCCTAGTCTTTGTTATCATTTTGCATTATGGTGAGCCGTTAATTACTAAAACAGTTCAGATACTTTCCCGAGGGATTCAACTAAGTATGGGTAATAGTTCCAAGGTTCTTTGTCATGAATTGGCATTAACTTTGTTAATAAAAGCTACTATATCATTTTGGCCGCGTGAAGCATTAAGGCATGTCAGCCTGCAGGTACGCTAAGGCACAGCAGCAAATCAGGTCATGTCGTGCAGGCTAACGTCAGGTTAGATTTTACAGCACGTATGTCTGCTTAAAACGGCACGGGCCTCCAGACTCTGTAATTTGGGGTACTGGGACATGGAACTTGTCACTGCCAGGTCTAAGGGTCGAAGCCAGCTGAGCTATGAAAGGTGTGCCTCTTGTCACCTCGCATTAGCTGTCTCGTTCAGCCTGGACTAAACTCCTGCTGTAAGCAGTAATCACTTCCAGCGGGTAATTCATCCCCGAGACATGGGATGGTTTCCCCTGTGCAGAAATAATCTAGATATGTATTTTAGACTACTGACCCTAATTTTAGATTAATTCTGACCTCGGTGAGCGGCAGATCTTACTCCCTAACTGGTGTTCACTGCCATTTAAAAACTACTTCATTCCAGTTTCTTTTTTAGTGGTATCTTTCCCAGAGGCAGGAGGAGGGCACTGGCACCTTCTGAGCACGGGCTGCGTCCCTCTGCCCGCCTCTCCGTGGGCCTCTGCCCCGAGAGGACACTGCACTGGTTGCTCTTTCAGTTGAAGAGGCTGAGATTGGGACCTGGGGGTTCTTCATGACTTTTGAATTTAGCCTGGGTCAGGCTTTTTCAGATGAGAGCTTAGACAAGGTGGGAAAGGGGGAAACTTATGCAGATGTTGCCAGCAGTTTAATTTGGTTTTCAACCAGAGGCCTCTGGGTGTCTCAACTTCACACATTTCTGCGTCCATCAGTTCAAACTGTTCCCTTATAAGGCATTATGCAAATAATATTTCCAGCACAAGGGAGCTTAAGTCTATTTGCAAAGCTACTGAATAAATATACAATACTAGCACAGAAATCAAATTAGGGGGGCTGATGTCTTTCTAACGATGCTTAGTTTAAGAAACGGAGGTATTACGGGCAAGTGAGAGATCCCCCCCCGAATCACACAGATGTAATTAATTAATGTCTACATTGCCAAAAAAAGGAAAGTATTTTGACAACAGTTATTTGGAACAATTATGAATTGTTCTTTCTTACAGCCCCAAAAGGCAAAAGCAGGAATGTAACTACAATACGTTGCCCTCTTTTCCCCTGTTTTTTCTTTCTGATCAAGTCGTAGAGCTCACATATTGAGTAACTGGGAGTGAAGCCAAAAACATTCCCTTTACAAGTGACTTTAAACTATGCATGAGGTGTGTTTTTTCCTTTTGTTTCATGGAAACATCTCTGTTGTTGGCAAAAGGTTTAAGTTAGGAAAGTTGGTCTATAACGCCGCACTGCCAAGGTTTCAAGACCAGGCCTAGATGGTCCATAAAATGATTTCCTCTTAAGCAAGAGTTCTGCCTTATTAAAAACAGAGACCGTGGTCATCCCTTGCCTTTCCCTGGTCGCTAACTCTCCCTTCGGGGCATGCACAGATGGTGGGAGGTTTGGCGGCCCCGCGTCTGCTCCTTTCCGTCGCTGGAGCTCCGGGACCTCTGCGAGGTTCGTGCTGGGTGCTGGTTCGAGGGCAGCGGTGGGTCAGTGCGGAGGTAAAGAGGGACGTTCCTGTCCCTGGGACCCTGCTGATGTTTTTGGGGATACTTAGGGAGGCCTCGAAGCAGCGGGCGTCTCCTGTATCTGCTGTTGTGCGGTCATGATGGGGAGCGTGCCAAGGGCAGCGTGCTTTTGGGGAGGGAGCTGCTAAAAGAGCCGAGGGGGGACAAATCCGTCGCGGCCCTTCCCTTCAAATCTGCTCAGGCGGGAGCGTTCATACCTAAGGCCTCCCCTGGGGGAGGAGATTCGAGGAAGAATCAAACAAGAGAGGCGAAAGTCTGCAAGTAATGGGGCGTCAACCGAGCAGGACTTGGCCTCCAGCTCCAGTTGGCAGGTCCCTGAAATCATATTCTGAGAACTGACTGCAAGCCCTGGCTGGAGCATCGCTCGCTCCTCACCGCCTGACAGACGGTAGTGCCCTGACTCACAGCCAGCTCACAGGCAGCCAGCGCCCGCCTCCCTACCCCTGCGTAGCTCCACGGAGGTGCAGGTTTATGAAATCGTGGTAAAGCTGCTCGGGTTGAGCCATCCCTCAGCAAAGCAGTCACTGCTGTACAACCCAAGTCCCTACCAGGGGCTTTGCAATCCCAAATTTCCTTTGGAATTGAGAGAAGAGCCCTGGTATCTGTTTACATACCCAACCTCCCTTTCTGCTCCCCAAACTTCTTTGCAAATTGATAAGTAATTGCCAGAGCCGAATAAACCTCTGTAGATTATTGGTTTGACTAAATCATGCTAAACAATCCGCGTGATTAAATGAAGAGGGCTTTGTTTATATAAGAGCCAGAATGGTAAATGAGGGGTTTGGACGTTTATTTCGCAGACTTTGTGTGGTATAGATACAGACTGCTGGAGGCTAATCCAGGAGAATGCAATTAACCCAGGAAAGGAATTCAATTTAAGAATTACTCTTGTGTCTGTTTCAAAACTACCTGGAAGAGCTTGTTGGGCACTTTAATTGAAAGCAACCTTCTCGTGGATATTTATCCTGATCTTGGCAGATTGACTCAGTGGCACATGGGATATAGGTTGAGGTTGCTGAGTGCATCTGTGAGACAGCTGTGTCTTGTATTTTAACTTCTCAGGTATACAGAAGTTGATTACACCCCCGCTTGCATATGCAGAGACAAAATTTGGTCTCACTCTGGTTTTACATGCTTGCAGCCTTGCTGCAATTATTCTGGATTTGTTCTACCGTACGTAAAATTCAGATCATATTTGTGATACGAACTGAGATGAAAATATCACTGCTTGCTTTATTTTGAGGGGGAGGAGGAGAGAGGCTGATGCATATCGGCCTCGATCCAGACTGAAACTCAATGATGATGTTCCTCTGTAATTCATACAAAAGAAATACAAAACCGATGTCTGTTATCATCTTTTTATAAAAAGGAAGACATGTTTCCCTTTTCTTTTAATTTGTCAACTTCAGGAGAAATTTTGATGCTGATAAGAGTAGACAAGTAGACAACAACGCAGAAGGACTGTACAAATTTGTGTGCTTGCAAATGCAGGCAATTATAACTGACCAAAGTAGCTGCCAGTTCTTCCTACTTCGATAGAGCTGGGCACACCTTGTGACTTTCTGCATTTCAAGTGCAGATGTCCCAAGCATGATGGGATGAAAGAAATGTCAGAAATAAGTGGGATTAATCACTCTCTGGAAGTGCCTGTCCCTTGCATGCACTATACGGGACGCTTAGGTGACAGGTTTGGACAAATTTTCTCGTGGAAGTCAAGTAAGATAAATCCTATTTTTATGTGACTGCTGCTGAATAAAATGGGCCAAACTTTTAACGGGGCATTTTACATCTGTGCAGCCCAACTGTTAGTATGGAAGATGTCTGTGCAGGAGATGATTCCTGCCTGAGTCTGTTTTAGGGATATAGTGTGATTGCACATTAATTTTTGTTGAAGTTCTAGGTGTTTCATCTGTCTCTGAGTTTAGAGAGAGTAAATGCTGTACGTTTATATTAAAATTTTTACCTAATTTTTGTTTGTCTATATATGGACATGCATGCAGGAGAGTCGCTGTCACTGTTAAGAGCCTTAGCAGTAATTCTGTTACTTCTCAGCACCTCAGAAAGGCCGTGTTAAAAACCCATTGGTAAATACATATTTAGAGTAATTTGTTTCATGTGTTATTTTACTTAGTCCATTCCCATGAAGGTTGGAAGCAAAATTGGAGCTGATGTCAGTGGGAACAAAGTCAAGTTTATTATGTGGAGTTCAGACCCAGATTTCACTTCCTGTTAATATGAAAAGAAGTTCAAAGCAGTAGATTATAAAGTCTTTACCTACCATATTACTCGCTATTTTCTCTGATGCTTTTGTCATTTAATAAAAAAATCTTTCATACTTTACCTAGAGTAATTGGAGACTGGAGATCTATAATGCTCCTGCTATTTCCACATTTCAGTTGTCACCTGGGAATTTATATCTATACTTAGGATAATGAGATTTAGTGGGGTCATTTACACTCAGTGAGCATTATATAAATCACCATTACTCACTTGTGTATCATGTGGCTTTTACCTTTTCTATCATAGATAAATATTTTATACAGTCTGTTACTATTCATATTCTCTTTATAAAATTCAGCATATACTATTCATTTAGACAATGGCAACAACATGAGATAATGTCAGGTTTTGGCTATTCCAGTGTTACTCATTCGAGTGCTGTTTGGGGTTGTTAAATCAAAAAGAGCTGAAAGCATAGGTTGCCTTTCAGTGCTCTATTTATTGTTTTCAGATGTTAAAGGGCTCTTGCTGTAATACAAGCAATGGTTATAAGCACTTGCTATCACTAGAGACAGTTAAAGCGATTGCATTGTCAAAATTACATTTTAAAAATCAAACCAATATAGTAAGTTGCAGTCTGTGTGGTCATTCTCGGAATGTCTTTGTAAAATATCCATTGCAATGCACTTGATTATGTTCTTCCTTTTTCATTTCTCTTTTTTTCCTTCAAATGTAAGTGATGAAAATCTCTCTTTTCCTGCTCTTTTCCTACCTAAATGAATTCAGAAAGTCCCTTTTAAGCTCTTTACCATCTCTTTGATAACTCTGATCCTAATAAAGCAAGTGGGTAAACAGATTGATTCTTACACCGATTCCATTTTACACATTTGTCCTTCTTGGCCTGGGATCTAATTTCTAGCTGAGCCACGCTTTACTACCATTTGCCCAGACTTTGTGGCACGTAGGAGCACTAATTTTGATTGGGACGATGTAGACTTGCACAGGCAAACACGTTTGCTAGCAGGAGAGATGAGAAAGCACTACCTCTCCAGCCCGGTTCTGCAGTCTTCCCAGATTTGAAAAACTTTATCATCCCCTACATGTTCCCAACACTAGACTAAAGGATTGATTTAGGAGGACCAGACTGCACCAGGGGCAGTGGGAGCAGCATACATGCAAAGTATTGACCAGAGCATCTGACCACAACTCCTAGGTCTGACCTTGTGTCCTGGTCCTGGTCAATGCCTCTGCATTCCCCTCACCCCCCCAGGGTCTGCAAAACACGGCTTGGGCTAAGGAAGGAGCCTCGTCCTTAACTCTGTGTGTTTGGTCATTTGTTGGTGATCAGCAGTGGTTTGAGCCACGTTCTTGCTCTTACTTTGCCATCTTGTTTGCAGTTAGAAATAAAGAGAAAGAATTGGGCAGAAAGACATGCACTGACAGACATTCAAGGGATCCGAAACTCCTGCTTGCATTGTTTTTTGACAATAGTCCTATTAAATGTGAATCATTCTGTGTATTATTCTTATTACTCATTCACCTCATATAACAGGCTTAGTCCAAGCACTGCTGAAGTCTTTCCACTGACTTTACTGGGAATGGGATCAGGTCCTCAACGCCACATTAACTGGGTGCTTTCATGGCCAGTTGTAAAGCTGTTGTTCCACGCAGCCTGGAACAAAAACACTGAAAACTCATCTCTTAATATTAGCTAGGTTCTTGTTACCTTCTTTAGCTTGGCTCTTTTGACCGATGGAGGGAGATAGATTAATATTACTAATAACAAAGAAATGTATCCTCATAATGATCTAATTGTTTAAGTATTAGAAAGTACAAAAATACTCTAATGACATTCAGAAGGGAAATGGGTACTTTGGGTCTTTACCATGTCCTGCTTTGACCTCTGTAGCCAAAAATCAAAAAGCCTCTGGATGAACTCTCTCGGAGTTTGAAAATGCTATGCTGGAATAAGTCTATTGAAATTATGTATTTGGAAATATTCAAAAATAGTTGTTGTTAAGTTGAAATGCTGCAAGTCTCTACACAATAAAGATATCACATCCAAGAATTAAACCATATAAATGAAAATTGATGTACACTTTAGCAATATCTCTCTGAGACATCTCTGCATGTAATATCCTTCCCTGAGTATGTGTCTTTCTCTTTACAAAATAGGGCCAACGAATTGTGCCCATTAAATGCTAAATTTACTAGCTGGTGTTTGCTGAATCTGGCCCTTATTAAATGTCCAGACAAGCTTGTTGTAGTTTATTTTGTAGAACGTCTGGTTAGAACATTAAATACAACAAAGAAAAATAAACTTAAAAGTAAAATGGTTCAACCCTTGCCCTTCTGGGAATTTTCCTCCTTGATTGGATGGAAGCAGAAACAGGTCACCGTTTCCAAATGAATTATCCCAAATTTAAAAATTGGACCAAATCATTTTTGCGAGGCTACATCTTACCAAGAAATGCTAGATTTTTTTTTTTTTGGTGGTGGTTCTGGTTCATATGGAGTGATTACATTAGCATATTACCTCTAATTTTATTCTTAGTTTCTTCAAAAGGGAAGATTTTGCTACAACCAACAACATTTGCCAGCAAAAAGATTTTTTTTTAAATAACCTTGCAGTATCACTCAGTAAAAGTTCTGTTTCTATTCATTTTTGTATGTTATAATCAATGTTTTTCCTCCAACTGGGATTCTAGCTATAGTTGTTTTTAACAGGCCAAGTGAAAATTGTAGCCTCTAAAAGACGATATTGCATATGAGAGTGTGCCAGCCCATGACAGGCTGTGCATGTGCCACTGAAAAAAAAAAAAAAGCTAGTTCTTTAATTTTTTTCTCTTTTTCTCATGGTCTGATGTCCTCAGCAAATTTTCAACTTATCATCAGAGTCAGCAGTGTTAGCAAGGAGCTTCTTTATTTCTTAAGCAATCTAGCAGAAATTTCCACATTCGTTTTAATTACTCACAGATTTTTAACAATCTGAGATCACTGAAAGTCAGTATTTTCCCCTGTTACTACACTGCAACAGTGATAATATCATTATAATTCCCAGGCTTAGCATTTCTCCATGTTAGACTGAAGGGGTTTGGGTTGTCTTAGGTGCCCTGGCGTATTAAATAAGTAGTTTATTGACAATTGTCTGTAATACAAGCCCTGCAGTCAAATTTTTTAAGAACTCCTCAGGAATATGGAGTTACTATAAACTTCACATGTACTAGTACGCTCAGCAAGCTGTGTGATGTTTTCAATAATGAAGCTCTGGTACATTGTGTGCTAAGATTTGCTATATCCCAAAGCAAAAGCTGTCAGAGGAGTCGCGGGGAGGGTTTGCCTGCTCTGTCACCCCCTCCCCTTCCCAGTTTGGATTCTGATCCTCGGGACATGTTTGGTTTTGGTTGTTTTGAAGTGGCAGGTTTTGTTAACTTACTGCTCCATCCAGTCCTAATAAACATCAGCTGTCAGCCACCGTCCTGCCAGGCTGTTCCCATCTTCCCTTGCTAATCTTCAGGATATTTTTAATGCTTGGCTTACAGTTGCAAACACTTTCACATGATGTTGAGCAAATTGGGTGAAATGTAGCTGTTTCATGGTTTTGATTAGACAAAAACGAAATTAAAGACTCCTTTCTATCAAGAAGTGGGCTTCTGAGTCATGCTCTGCTGAAAATGAAACGTTTGCCACTTTGATGGAAATGAAAATGTATGCGGTGGTAACGGCGCTGGGCTTTTCTGTACGCGCGTCCCCTGCGCGCCACCAGCACCAAAGTGGCATCCTCGGCTGGTCACAGTGCGGCTCTCTTGGTAGAGCTCAAATCTGTTGCTGCCCCAGCTCAGGAGCTGCTGGAGAAGGCAGGGTGGGTATGCAAATGTATAGTAATGTAATTATTATGTATCAGTATTGTCATAGTGCCTGAAGAGCCCAATATATTGTTCGGAGAACCTGTGGGCGGATGCTGAAGTAATAGGAAATTACAGTGACTGTGGGTGGTAGAACAGAAACCCAGAGGTGCAAATCCCATAAAATGAGAGATGTTCATACTGTCAGGACAAACCAGGAACACAAACCTTTACCGAAGCATCCCTCGAATGTTTCTGTAGAGCAGGGATTCTTCACATTTTTAAACTGGAAGGGCATCTCACTGTTGCGAACAAACTCCGTAGATAACGTTGCATCCGACTGTTGTTTAGCTGTTGGGCAGGGAAGGCCAGTGGTGGCAGTGGTGTGATAGATGAGATATGCAGCATTTATTGTAAACTAAATATTATTTTGTGAAATTATAATTATTCTGCTGTAATTACAAGCATGTTAATGAGACACTAGCATGAATCAGGTATTGACTCCCAGCTAGAGCCCTACCTCTAGACACTGACCTCCCAGCTGCGCAGGAACACGTGCATGTGTTTCCAGACATTTCAAGGACCACCTCGTGATGTCTTGTAGACCACCAGTTGAGTAACACTGCTCCAGGACGTACAGGGTCTCATTCCACGGGCATCTGGCATTGACTTTTTACACTTAAGCAAAATGCGATCTTCATTGCTCCGATGGTGGGATGTTGCATTTTACATGGGTCCAAATGACTACATGAGATGCAGAGAGTTAAATGTGTTGTATTTCATGCCAAAGCCTTTAGCAAGCTTGAATGACTTTTTACACTAAAACCCTTTGAGGTGAAATGTTGTAGCTTCTTACAGAGAGTATCCAATCCACTCAATACCTTAAAACGGGAAAGCGGAGGTGTGTTTTGGATTTGCAGGCATAACTTTAAGGAGGTAGAATACGTATCAGGTTAGATTTTCACCTGGATATCTCTTTTCATGTGACTGTTCTAGGTAAATTCTTATGGTCCTTCAGTGATTATAAGTGACCCAGGCTACGGTTTGAAAGAAGAAAGGAAAAAGTGCTATCCACCACCGAATTCCTGCCCCCTCACCCACTGCGCAATGCTGGGTGACTGTTTTTTGCTAAAAAAGAAAGCAGCATGCCAGCTGGATATCTTCCTGCGGTAGCTAGGTTTTCCTTGGAGGTTTCCCATCTCTATACTAACTAGGCTTGACTATGCTTGGCTTATGAGCTTTTGCAAGCATCCTTGCCAAGGTGGGATGACTGTAGGCAAAATGAGTGCAGCAGGGAGACAGAGGCAAATAAGTAGGAGTGATCAAAGTCTAAAGATTTGCTGGCAGACGCACCTCCTTCCTACGCTCTACAGCCAGTGGGTCCAGTGCTTTCCCCTTCTCCTACGTATGAATCAACACATCCAAGCGAGCGGTGCCAAAGCAGGGGGTGGGTAGGAGACAGCCTTAGCACTGTACAACAGCTGTTGTTTTGCCAATATATTCAGTAGGAAATTCAGAACAAAACTCGCCTTTTGGACCACGAATCTCATTAAAGTTCACCAATGGCACTGGGAAAGAGAGAACTTAAAAGGTTTGCTGGTTTGGTTGTTTTTTTTTTTAATTGCTGTTACAATAGAAGACACTATGTAGATGTTATAAAAGGCTGGCTTTAAGGTTTGGTGAAGTTGTCTGCCGCCAGACCTAGTGAGACGCTAGAGGTGGTAAAAAAGTGAATTTGCCAGCAAGAAACATTTATTACTGCATGGCAGAAAGTGCTTCCCGTTGAAATGACAGATTGGCAGAGACACTGAACCTAATTCTCTTTAGTTTGTTCACCGGGGTTTTACAAGAACGTAATGGTGGGAGCCGATAGACGGTAGGGTAGCGTTGCTGCTCTCTTAGGGTTTCTTTATTCTTATTCTCCTCTCCTAAATTCAGCTGCATGTACCTATATTTTTAAGGCTTTTCTTTTGTGGCAAAGACCCTAAAAAGCAAGGTTAACCCAAAACATACAAGGAAGCCTTTAGCTGGCACTGCACGTAATGTTATAGTGCCAGCTGCCAATTTGCTGGGCGGTTAGTGTTTGATTTATAGTTTCACATATGTGTTTGAGTGGGTGGGTCACAGCTTTTTGGTGCCTTATTTTCCTTATTTTGTAACTTTGGTTAATCATTTCACTCGCTGCAGTCACCGTGTCCAACAGCAGAGTCCTACCCTTGATGGGCGGCATGTTGGTAACTCTTCAAGCCCTGAGCTCCTCCGCAGTGGCAGATCCCCGCCTTCTCCCCCCCGTTCCTGTAATGTCTTTTCCTTGCTAGGCTGGAGGAGGAGGAGATCCTGTGCCAACTCTTTGAGCTCTCACTCAGCTGCTGCCTTCACAACAACTATAAACGTTACCAAGCGCCCCCGTTGTTTTCATACTCCATCCGTATACTCTATACTGGCTTGGAAGTGAACCTTATGGAAATTTCGGGCTTGTGAAGAACCTCGCAGATATTTCCACTTGAACTGCCATGGTAGCAATAACACACTGTGCTTGCAGCCTGCTGTCCACCTAGTGACCTTGAACTGCTTTGCGGCGGCTGCAGAGGGAGATGCTGAGATGGCGGGAGCGCTGCCCAGGGACCTGCGAGGGGCTGAACGGAGACGCACAGCAGAGTTTTACAGGCGGGCAGGTCAGAGAGGGTACAATGAATAAGGCACACACACACGTCGGTGTGTGCACAAATGTACAATCTTGAGCCCAGTCAATAAAAGCGTGAAGGGAAAGATGGAGCAAGAGGCTCAGTTCAACTACTGTCAGGCACATATGCAGCAATTCACCTCTGTAATCTCTATGCGCAATCACTGACAACGCAAATCACCCATTCTCCTTCACTGTCCTAAACGCCGCAATCATCATTTGCAATCTAATATCGTATCTCAGCATCCTTCCAACGCCAGCGCAAAACCACATCGGAGGAATGTGCAAGGTGACCTGCAAAATGCGTATAAACTCTGTGTCACCCCATTAGTATGAACAGTTGCATTTCTGGGATGCTTGCTGGCACCTGCGGCTGAGCTTGGGCTTGCATGGGACATCTGCATTAGGGAACCATAACCTAGCCGAAAAAGTTGGGTTTGGTGGTAACGGTACACACAGAGGCACACATAATCCTGTTCAGTTTGCCACACCTCTTGCATATAGTCTGTACAATTCAGAGTGTAATGTACACAGACATAGCTTTTATGAAATAAGCATAATCATGCTCCAATTCTGTGGACTACGTAAAGCCTATTACCCAGATTGCTCATGTTATCTAGTTCATTCCTGTTTTTTAGTCCAGGATACTGCTTTAGCACAGTATTTTGAGGAAGAAATTGAAATAGGGGAAGATAAAAGGTGTTCTGTGGTTTCTTTTTAATTGGAGACTGGAGGCAAAGTGCCTCCAGATAATTTCTCAAAGAAAAGTCATTGTCTTCTCCCACTCTTGTCATTAATCTCTAAAATTATTGCACAATTTCTGTTTAATGTGTTCAGATTTCTTAATATGTTAAGACAATGTGGAAAGACAAATTTGAACAGGAGGGAGCATGTTTCTTTGAATGCATAATTTTTAAATCTTTGTCTGAAGTCTCCATTCGTCTTGCCAGGCCTTTTGCAGTTAAAAACTTCATCAAACTCAGTACGATTAAAAATACATATTTTTATAAGGGCAATTCATCAAAAGAACTGGAAATTACTACAAATATTGAGTGTAGTGGTCATTCAGATTTTGCTGAAGCATAGATTGCTTATGCTGTAGCTGTGTTAACCAATGCTGAAATCGGGGATTCCCAACATATGGCTCACATGATATTTGCAGTTCCCCAATTTTTTATGTGTTATCAAGGACTTAATACATTCACAGTAGTGAATGTCAATTTATTGTAGCGCATCACGTCCTTAAATGTAATACAATGTCTAAGGATATTGCAGTGCCTGTGTGTTCTGCTGCATGGCATGATAGCCATCGTATTGTTTCCACAAACAAAATTCATGTTCCTTTAGTCTGAATGATTTCTGATTCTATAATTTTGTGTTAAGTTGTGTTAGTGTAGTCCTTTTTTACCAAGCAGAGTCAACAGGCCTAAGTTTGAAGTATGATGTGAATCCGTGGAGTCCTCATACAAGCTTTTTTGCTTGGTTTGTTTAATGAAGCTTAAAAGGAAGAATAGAAATTAAACTGAAATATAAAAAACCTACAAAGCCATCAAAGCTCTTTCTGTGCTTTGTGCATTACAGTCACCAGGCAGAGCTGCTGATACTGATTTCTGGCCATATTTTGACCCACATGTTAGCGTGGAATAACTCACATGGGTAGTCTCAGCGAGGGACTCTCAAATTTCTAGTAAGAGGGTCACCAGCAAGCTGTTATTTTCCATTCCAGTTCTGGTGTCGCAGCCCAAGCAGACTTCTGGTTTTTGTCAGCACATCACTTTGAAGTTTTGTAAGCCTGTGCAGGTATCCGTGCTGACGATCTGGTGTTGAGCACCGCATCAGAAACTCCGGCTATTTGAATGCGACGACGACATTATTTGCAAATGCGGTTACTGTGGATTTTTTTTTTTCTCCCCCAGATCGCTCTCTCATTCCCCTGATTGTTCTATATCCAGCTCAGAAGGACATATTTATAAGACTTGTTATTCTGACTCACTGAGTTGAAGAGTATTACACAACTATTTTTCTGTAAGTCATAGGATAATATTGCCAAAACCTCTCTGTATCTTTTCCTATGCATTTGCTGGTTTTGATGGGTATTCTACTAATCAGCAAGGTGAGAAGTATTGAATGGGTATCAAAACACAGCCCCTGCTGCTGGGGAGGGTTACTCAAGCAACACTCTATAATTTAGATGCTCGGTAATCAACTCGGGGCATTGCGACAGTTTGAGTTGTTTTTGTTAATAGAGATGAAATTATGGGTGTAACTAGCTGGCAGTCTTCAAACAGACTTTTGCAAGCTGTTTACTCAGCTGTCCCAGGGCAACAACTGCATACGTGAAGCGAATTCTTCCAATATCTCTGCTGTGGTATATTTAATTTATCCCATTTTGCCACAGTGTGAGAGAAACAAATTTTGAAGAAAGTAGGATTCATGTCAGACGCCGCCCTGCAGATAGGCTGTGACATTAGCTGCGTAGTTTAACATCATGGGGGAAGATTTTGTTACTTCAAAGAATATTCTTGCTTATTTTCCAGTAATTTAAACCTCCAGAAACAAAAGGAAGAAAAGAGGGGAAAAAAAAAAAAATCACAGTTTGTCTAGTATATGGACAAAGGTGAGTTTCATTTTTAAATCAACATGGCTAATAATAACACCCTCTGGAAGCAGCTTCTGCGATTTGTCTAAATCTAGTTTAAACTAGTGTATACCTAGTTTAAGGGGATATAATTTGGTCCACCTGAGCCTCTACCAGTTTACAAAACAGTTTTCAAAAAAATCATCATTATTCCTCTTGTAGGCAAATCCTGTTAGATGAATATTGCTCTTGTTAACATTACTTTTTACTCAAAATTATAGTTATTTTAAGGTCAAAAAGACACGTTCATCTGTCTCTTGATGATTTTCAGTCAGAAGAAAATAATGGAAAAAATAGCCTCTTGGAAGTATGGACTTTGAAGACTAGTGAAATGATATTGGGCCCTCCTTTAGAAAAAATAAAGATATTAAACAAGTGAGTGAGGTTGTCTCTGAATCTTACTAAAATATTGCAGAATGCTACTGTAATGGGAAAAAGATGCTGATAAAACTAATGGGAAAGAATTAGGGAAAATTTTGAACAACTTGCAATTTTAGTTGTCACTGAATCCTGTCACATTTTCCCCTCCACCTCAAACATAACGTGCAATAAAATAGTAATGCAGTTCTTCAAGCAACTGCAACAGAGGAGGGCTTGAGATAGGAAATAATATTACGGTCTGATTCAGAGCTGTGCAGGGCAAAACTGGCCGTAATACTTAAATAGAGAGCGAACACGAAGCCCTGCTTGCTGTCCTGTGAAGCTCTTCGCTAAAATTGCGTATGGGGCTTGATGGATGTTGTGGTCTGAGCCGTTTCTGGGGCAGGGAGGGAGGAGGGGAGAGGGAGAAGGTGAGGCAGTTGTAAGGAGCGAGCCCAATCGATCACTCCTCTCAGCTGCACAGAAAATTAACTACTTTACAATTCACTGGTGTACATAATATGTCATATACCTCAGCCCTAGAATAAAAAGGTGTAGCACTGCCGCGGTTAGGGCCGAGACTAGCTTACTGCCTTTGGCTCGTGATCAAGTTCATTTGAGCATGTGGAGCTGGTTTTGAATTTTTAAAAAAATAATTCAGAAAAGTTTTAGTGGGCTGCTTTCAACATTGTTTTTTAAAAGTTGGTAATGTCTAGACTGATTTCTTACATTGCAAAACACACTGAGTGTCCTTCTCGCTGCAAAGCGTTCCTTGTGATTCATAGGTCCTGGACACCCCCTTTAAGAACTGGAGCGCTCGAGCTATAGATTTTCACTGTCATAAAGGTGATAAAATGTATTAACCTAAACAAAAATGTCTCTGGCTGGCTTCTGAGAACTCAAGCACAACCAGATGCGGTGCTAACCGGCAGCGCTGGCGCGGACTCGGATGGACTGGGCCAGATTCTCAGCTGACATATATCAGCGTAGCTCCCCTGCAGCCGCCGGGCCAGCCACCATCCAGCCGGGAGGGGAGGGCAGGGGAGAGGGGCTGCCTGCCCGCCTGCCCGCCTGCCCGCCTGCCCGCCTGCCCGCCTGCCGCACTTCGTCTGCCAGCACTGGCTATGGAGAAAAAAACAAACAAGTGGCAAAAGATACAGACTCCTTGCTTAGCTTTACTTTTCTTTGTGAACAATTTATGAACTGCTTTTTGACCGCTGAACAGTTGTTTATAAACCAGGGAGAGATGAGAGACAAACAAAATGAGAAGGGGGGGGGGGAAATCAAATAGCCAACCACTCAAATTCAGAATAACTCTGTCCTGCCAGGTGATGACAGAGTTGCTTCAGACTTTCTCTTTGAAGATGCGTAGCTTGCTGTACTGGCCAGTGAAGGAGTGAATTTATTAGCTGCTGAGAGAGCAGGGGTACCTCATTTAGAAGAGATAAGCTGGCAATCAGAGGGAAAAGTTGTGAGAGAGATCTTCTCTGTCCCAAAAAAGAAGCTCCTTATCAAGTCCGTCTTTGTCAGAGCTTTGGGGAAGCACAACTGTTGAGCTAAGAAGGAAAGGATAGCAGAGAAGAGAAATTTTTTCTGGAATTGTAGAGCAAAGTACATCCCTACATACACCCCCATGGCCCTGTCTACATCCCTACATACATGATGTACTTATCTGAGTAATTTGTTTGGGTCTGTGGCATATTACGTGAGAAGAAGTATACATTCACTCGTTTGTTAGATGTATCATTAGATTTTTGTTTGCATGACATTAACTGCCCAAAGCAATCACAGAGTTAAAGCTAAAATATATGTATAGTTTTACTATTGTCTGTTCGTAGACGTAAGTAGAGTTATTGCCTCTAATAAGGCACAAGAAGATAGACCCTTACTGCATCCTGGGGACTCGCAGTTGCATCAGCAGGAAAGAGTTGAAGGGAGCGGGACTGTTCCCTGTTTGTAAGCAAGTCAGCTCTGTGTTTCTGGCTCTGCCGCTAAGGGTTTCTATGATATTTCTATCATATTGGGGCAATCTCAGAGTTTTAGTTCACTGATCTGTAAACTGGGTCTCCCACCACATTTAGTGACATGGGGTTCATCTTTAAAGCAGCGTGAGGTGCGGCAGCACAGACCCATGCAAAGAGGCCGGGCGACTTCCACAGTTGGGTCCGATGTTTACAAAATGCTTTGGGATTCCTGGAAAGCGTGAAGGCTTGTTGTTCGCTCACAGCAGATTGTGTCACCAATTCCCAGGCCAGTTGCCTCATAGACCTGAATTAACCAACCAAGTGCTTGGAATATAAAATATTTTAAGTAGCGTGAAATTGTGCCTGCTATTGGGGAAAGCTGATAAAACTTCCAGCAGAGCCAGACTCTGCGACTGCGGGGAGGTTCCCTTCTGCCTCCTCCTGTCTGAAGATGACCACCACCGCCTTCCTCACCTAACTTAGGCCTTTGCTAGATGGGTCTTTATTTTTCTTTGGTGTCTGCCTGGCAGTAGAGTGAGCGATATGATTACACATGAGTTTATTGAAAACTCAGGCTGCTGCGGTACTAAATAAAATCGATGCAAGCCCAGAATTATATAGGACAGCTTTGCATTTAAGTTTAATAGTTTAATTTCACATTATGCTTCCTCACATACCAGATTTTCTGCAACATGACAGTAAATGCTTGTTTCTCTTCTGCTGCTGCTGTTGGCAATGCAATACCTGTTAACTTACAGTTTCTTCTTTGTGGCGGTTGCTTATATTTATGATGGCAAGGAGTAAAACATATTGAAACAGCCGTGGTTACAATATTTATAGATTCTGAATGCATATTAAATTAGAAGCAAAGGAGAAGCGGAATTACATTTGTTTTGTAACACTGTACAGTTAAGGCCAGAACCATTCCTGCCAACGCATCTGCAAATGTTTTAGCTCGTAGCTGAGAATCAGAGCAACATTGCTAAACATGGGTGGATGGTATAGTACAGCCCAAGTGTCACCCATTGAGTGAAGAACCCCACAGAGAATCTGGCTAGAGTAATTAATGAATCCATTTGGAAAAGTCAGTGCCCTTCAATTAGCCTGAATGTAGCGAAGCAGATGGGATCCCATCCTCCAGGGAGAAAATTGAGAAAGATCCTAAGAAATACTGCATTGGACTGATTTATCTGGGTAATTATAAGCCTCATTTGCACAAAACTGTTCAATATGGCTGCAGTGAGAAAATTAAGAATTTATAAAATGTTGATATGTGGCCTAAACTATCGGCAGTGGTGGAATCATCTGTCAAGCAGGATCTTGGTTCAGAATATTAAACTAATCATCAGCCAGGAGAGGCTGAAAGGCAAACTTGGCCGTGGAGCTGGGGGGGCAGAGGGGATGCATTTCTAGCGAACCTTTTGTTAAAGGCTCCTGTGAGCTCATCCGCAGTGGAAACATTCGCTGCCATCCTAATTTGATATGGTGTCCTGCCTTGAATCATCCTGCAAGATTTCAGAAAGTGAAAGAATCCCTCTAAAGAAACTTAAAGGGGGAAAAAAAAAAAAGGGAAATTTTCTTTAAACAAAAGGAACAAAATGAGAAAAGCAACGACAGCAGCATTTGAGAGCGTGTGCATCCTAGCCTTATCCCAAGGAGACCCCTCTAGCCTTGTGAGCAGATTCACTTTTAAGTCAAAGTGTCGCAGGACTTCTTTGTATGAATGGAAGCTGCACTGTCTCTGTTAAGGGCTAAACTGGAAGCCAGTACATCTATATTATAACTGAGTTTATGTGTGATAGAAAAGGAAGCCAGATGCTTTATAAAAGCTGCAAGAGAAAAGTGAACACTGTTTATGACAACATTGAAATTGCATAGAAATTACGGTCTGCGTTTCTAGGGCTGGGGGGGGTGTGGTGGCCATAGGGAAATTGCACTCCAGTATAATGGATTTTTCACATATTTTGTGTGGTTAGAAACACCTCAGCTCAGATAGTTGCATGTGGCATTTTGCACAACATTTTCTGAATTTGGAGCTTCAAGAGTCAGAAATCTTAGACTCTTTAGTGAATGGAAAAGAAACCTAGCAGTCCTAGATGGGCAGCCCCATAGAGCACAGAAAACCAAAGCAGTACTAACCCTTAGTTGGAGAGCAGGGAGGCCTTGCTGTAGCCTCACCTCCATTCCAGCCCTCCGCGATGCTTTCCTAGTTCAGGGCACTTCTGTGGCATCCCAAGGCCAGCCTTCCCCCCCGCTCTGTTTTCTTGCTCCCTCACAAACGTCCCTTTTCAAAGATGGCAAATGTTGGTGGGTACCTGGGCAGCACCCTCCTTGCCCTCTCCTATCCCCTCCGGCAGCTCGGCACTGTATTGCTGTTTCAGTTTGAACACTATCCCCATTGAACTTGAAATTCAAAGTGTGGTCATCCATTTTAATGAATTAAAAAAAATAAGTTCTGGGCAGAACGTCAGACATAACAAATACTTTTAGGGCACTAAAGTGGTGGCAGCAAAGCCATGCGGCTCTGGTTGTAAGCCCGCCTTGCACATCCGTTGCTGTGCATCATGTATGCCGTTAAATTTTGTATTCTATTTTTTTCTGTTCTTACCTCAGAAGGCCTGAGATAATGCAGTGATGAGTGCACTGGCCGGAGCAGCCGGGGCGGGATGTTCCCACTCCCGGTCGTCCTCTCAGCCCGACAGCCGGCAGTCTGAGACTGGCACAGTTTGGGCTGTGACTGCACCTTCTCGCCCTCCGCTGATAAATAAGCGGGCTAATTGAATTAATAAACAGATAGCTCTTTTCCCCGCCAGCTGGAGCACCATCAAAATGTGTGATAAATTATCTGTCAATGCTTTAACCGCAGGGAAAAAAATGAAAAAAACTAGCTGCCTCAACCTTTCCTCTCCAGCTCTTCTTCCCCCTTTCCCCTTCCCCCGTCCACCCAAGCCCCCCGGTTTGGTTTGCCTCCACCCTCCTCACCCCTTGTCTTTTCTCCTTTGGCAGATCTCCAAAGAGAAGTAGCCGTGAGAGAGTAACTCGTTTGGCCGGGCTGCTAATGGGTTATTAAGGCTGTAGGCGGCGGTGGGATGCTGACGTTCCCTGGGAAAGAGGGACGGAGGCTGCGGGAGTGCGGGGCGCATGTTTGGGGCGAGCCTGCCCGTGCCTCAGCTGCCAGCACACAGCGGGCTCTTAATTGTCCTTAAATTGTGAACTCCTGCGGCCGAGACAGGAGCCGCACACGAGGGGCAACAAGGAGTGCGACCGAACAGGAGGAGACAAGGCATCAGGAAGCCTTACACTGACTTGCTGGCGTGCCAGCCAAAAGGGGGAACTTATCATAACCCTAGTCCTGAATGCCAGAGGTGGGAAGCGCATGAGGCTTTTTAGTTTCAAAAGAGAGGAAAATGATGGGACAGAAGGACTCAGCGATTTCCATAATACAGTCAGGATGTCCCTGCCATCACCTCTCAATGTGCTGTTCCCTTTTGGAAATAACACATATCTACGTAGCGTGCCTCAACAGCCCTAAGTAACAGGAGGCAAGAAAGATTTTGCTGCTTCACACTCTAGGTAGGAGGCAAACAGCTGAAGTTTCTATTGTATTACACTGATTTCCAACATACTTGTGTAAGTGCTTGTGTGCCTTTGCTGGCCTGGGTTCCCTCACTGCATCTCCTCTGTAAGCTTCCCAGTGAGCAAGCTGGAAAAGCTTCCCGGTCCCTCTCTTTCTAAAGCAGCAAAAAATGGGAGGTGCTGTGGAGTCGCTGAGGAGTCTGAGATGGGAATGAGATCACAGCGTTATGATCTTGTTCAGAACATGACATTTTTTTCTGGTGCATATGTCAAATGAATCAGACAATGGTGGTGTCAGGAAGATGGATAATGCTGTCGGCAAGGCTGAGAGAGGAGACAGGAAGATGCGTTAAGCACCAAAACAAGACGGTATTTATGCCTTTCTCCCACACTCAGTAGAAGTACACAAGAAATATTAAAAAAAAAGGAAGGTAGGGCAACAGCAGGAGCAGCTGGATCCCTTGTGGGCTTTTCGGAAGACTCGTCTGTGCTGTGAAGGACGGTGAGCACGGACGTATAACTGGTGTGCAGGAGTTGCCTGTTCCTGTGATCCTGGCAGCTGCTTCTGGTACGTGGGAAGGTGTCTGGGTCTAGCATCGCCCTGTCCCCGTGGGGGATGCTCGCCCGTCACGCGACCCGTTCTGCCTCCCGCAGGGTGCTGCAGGGACCCTCTGCCTGCCTGTCCCCCGGCAGGGCACCTCTGCCAGGAATTTGCCCTTAAGTGGTTATTTCTGCCCTGTTTCCCTTGGGCAGGAGGGACAGGGAAGAGTCCACAATCAAGTGAGGCAGGATACTCTGTACCTGTCACTCGGTGCCGGAAAGGAAATCCTGCTCGTGTGACAGCCACCGCAACTGTGGGTCTAGCCAGACCCCTGACCTGCGCAAATTTGTTCTGTATCCTGTGGTACGTGCTGTAGGAAAGCCAAGTCCGGCTGTCCAGAAATGGCAGGATGAGTCAATGGCTTACCAAGCAGGCAGCATCCTTCCCTTCCCTGGGGAACGTTGTTTTTTGGTTTGCTCTGACACGTTGCTCTGAAAAGCAGTATTGCCAAAGAGTAAGCACACCATCTAGAAAAGAGTGAGCAGCTGAAATACTGCATTTGAGTAAGCCATTGCTTGTCAGCCAAGCCATGGAAAGTGTGTGGGGATGCATTCCTAGCCCCTTCAAACACAAAGTAAAGCCTATTAGTGTAAATCACAGTCACGCTTTCTTTTTTCCACTGAAAAAAAAATATTTTGGGATTTGATTCTTCTCACGTCTTGTAGCTATCCTAAAGTGTATTGAAAAACCTTGTGGAACTGATAGAGTAGCTAGCTGGTATCTGGTAGAAGGTTGAGCTGCTGCTGTTCCTGGAGCCTCAAGTGGCTTTGAAATTCAATGCGTCTGACCCACGATACTGCTGTTTAAAAGCAGCTGATACACGCGGGGTGGTGAAAAACAAGGCAGCAACTTGAGACGTGTGTGAATGGAGGGGATGGCGTTGCAGGTGAAGCACAAAGGGGGCACGGTGGGGGGCAGCAGCCTGAGGCATGAAGTCGGGGAGAATATGGGGAAAGGTGGGAGGGCGTAAGAGACCTTGCATGGGGGTGTAAAAGGACAGTACATATCAACGCTGATATGTTGAATGCTGAATATTCGTGATATCCGTGCAGATAATTCTCAGCGTAGATTATATTTATTTTAGAACAGGGAAAATTGACACAAAGTGAACCTGTTCACACTCCTTACGGTTTGTATCTATGTACTGCATGCCACACGTGAGTGTATGCGTTTAAAAAGTCAGTAGTCACTAGGTTTTCATAGGCAGATAACTGAAAGCTGTCTGCTGAATTAAAATGTTATTTTCATTTTGGGTGGGTCTAATGCTGGAATTCAGCTTTAAAAAAATGTGAACTAACCCATAAGAATATTCTCATTTTATATGTCCCTGTAATGTACTTTAAATTCTAGTAATTTCTTCAGAAAAAAAAAAAATCCATGAATGCTTTAAAAATGTTTCAGGAATCACTTAACTTTAGAAATGAAGGAGAAAAATAACTTCACCTGAAACTATGTGGTAATGAGACAACGTCTAATTACCTGCATTGAATTCTCCAGTCGGGCCAATAGGCTAATGAACATCAATACTCTTTCACAAAGAGCCCTGGGATCCCTAATGGCTGTAAGTGGTCAGGGCTTCGGTTTTACGTTTCAGAGTCTGGTTGGTATGATCTTGAAACAAAATCTACAGATCAGATCGTATCCTCTACGCAGTCAGTGTGTGTGTGTGCGTGCGTGCATGCGTGTGTGTGTACGCCCTTGAGCACTGCACATCTGGGATGAAATCAAAGCACTTTTAAGTGCACATGTATCCCATTTCTGGCTTGCTAGTAGCCCTTTAAATGTGCTGGGCTTAATCCAGGAAAAACGAGTATTCAAAAATCACACCAGTGAAGGAAATAAAAAACACCCAAGTTTTATATACTTGGATGGCATTTTTCTTTGAATATGAATGACTTAATCATAATCAGCCTTAGTGAGAGGTGGGCGATGAAAGTTCAGAAATCTTCTGACAGAGAAAGACTTTGAACCTGCCTTTCTCATGTCCTTGGTGTGTATATTATGCTCATGAGAGGGAAAAGGAAAGCAAGCAACTTGCGTCCTCAGCAAGAAACTGAAGTCACGCTGTAAGGCGTCTCAAGGCTTCAGAGCAGTATTCTGCAGAGAGAGATTTTTGAGGTGCTAATCCTGTCTGGTCTTTGACTATAGATTAAAATACCCACAGTGTTCTTTCCAGTGTTAAAGAGTGCTCTGATTTGAGGATTTGCTCCGTATCTGGCTTGTATAGGAAATTCCCTAAACTTCCTCTGAAATCAATTCCCACTTTTCTCATTTAATACATTCATAAATGTTCATTGTGGGCTGAGGCAAGATACATAAGGAGTGCAAGCGCTGAACAAGCACTTCCCACTTGCATCGTACTAGAAGATGGGAACATGGTTTTAGAAACCTAGTTACAGCATTTGCTTGCGGGAGCGAGGAAGACCTGAGCTCCAGCCCCTTTGCCAGACACTTTGCTGAAATGTTTTATGTCCAATGTGAAGAAAGAGCCGAGTCTCTCGGCTCGGGAATGAGCTGTAATACAGGCATTAGAGAAGAGGTCTGGAAGATGGGCAGTACAGACTCAAGGCCCCTTGAGCCCAAATTTTCCCACTTCCTCACAGGGTGCTGTTAACATTGAGGAATTTTATTGCCACCTCCTTTTTCTGTGTTTTCCACAGGTGACAACCTAGCATGCATGGGAGTATCCCATAGATGAATCTGGCAGAGTAACTAAGCAAATAACTGTCTATTTGGAGAATTAGGATGGCAATTAGTTATGTGCCTGCCTACTGATAGCAGGCACAGGCAATTAATCCCCAAAGCGTCAGGCGTTTTGCTGTCAGAAACCTGCCTCTCCAGGGGTAGGTAGCAGCTAAGTAGCAGCTTTGCTTTTGGACTCTGGTACACAGAGGGGAAATCAGGCAGAAGCTGGTTGTATTTTTTGGATCCTTCCATTGGTATTGTATGTTGAAATTATATGACACCATTTACCAGTAATAAATCACTTTGCTGTCTGTGGTGTGATTACATAATTAAATATCCCTTGTCATGGACACACATGCAGGGATTGACTTAGACTTGGTGGGAATTAGGGGTTTGATTTTCTGAACTTTACATTTCCTGACTCCCGTGCAAATCAAATCCAGTTGTTGAACTCTGCATTGAGAAATGAATCATGCAAGAAAGAGTACATAGTGAGAAGCACAAACCGTACTTCCAGTGAATTTTCTGTCTTGATTATGATTTGCTTGTTTGTTAAAAATGTGTGTAGAATAGGAATGGAGAAGTTAGTATTTTTCTATTTCTAATCCTTAAAAAGGTGGTGCATTGCACAAGGGTAGTGATGCTTGTGTCCTTTGCAAGGTACTTTGAGATGAACAGAAGGAAATTGCAGGGGGGAGATGAGATGTAAACTCACTCGCGTTTTCTGCTGTCCCTGGAGCCGTGGCCGTTCTCAATGAAATGCCGTCACCAGAAGATGGCAGTTCTGGCAGAGTACCCTTGGGCCACCCTGGCTGCGACCTGCATTGTATTACTTAAAACTGGCAGTCGTCCGGAGAGGTGTCACTTGGACTGATGTCACCGGCAAGCGTGGCTGCTCGGAGCTCCTCCATGCCCCGAGTTCAAGGACGCTGAAGCAGCTCTTGCAGCTGACCCGTCCTTGAGCAGCATGGTGTCTATTAGTTTTATTGCCTCTGTGATTGTTTGCAGTTGATTCTCGCTCCTTTCTGCTGAAGTTTAATTCAGTTTGCGTTTGGAAGGACAAGGGAGCAAATTTGTTGTTTTTACTAGAGGCTAAGCGGCGCTGACGGCTGGATGACGATCCATTGTTCGTATTGTTACAAAATCCGACTAAGTAGGGAAGAAAGCACAAAGGAAGAGAAAAGTATAATTCAGATTTGCCAAACAGCCTGAGAATAATTAGAAGATTAGCAGTTTGGCGCTGTTTACTGGCAAGTTGTGAATTAAATGCATCCCCCTTTTCTCTTTACATTAGTGTAATGTGTCACTTCGGTTCTGGATTTCGTGTCCTTCGCACACCTCTCCCTCCTCCTTCAGTCAATATGCTGGGCTGTATTTTATTGCACAAGAAATGTAGGAGCAAGCATTTAATGTGGCATCAGAGACTTTCTAATCGTGAGTCTCTGCAATGTGCTCGTAAGTATCTGCAGTTCACTTATTGGGTGGAGATGAGTCGCCTCCAATTTGCTTTTATGAATGTGAGTGGAACGTTTGCAAACAGTGGTTTCTGCTATTTACACTGTGAAATGCTTGTAAGCAGCCAACTATAAACGACCTGAGTGACATTTACGCTTAAGTTCTCTCATCGCAGTCATAGTTGGAGGAACGGATAAAATTCAGTGTGATGCTCTGAAATACGCTGGGTGAAGTTCTGTTCGCAGCTTTAGCTGCCACCGGCTTAACTCCGTGTATTCATCTTGGGTATGATGCTTAGAGGAGCACGAGTGAAAAAGAAAACTTGACCCTCGCAGATGAGAAAACAGTATTAGTGCCACTGAAGTCAATGGTATGCTTGCCATGAAGTTTGGCTAATCAAGATGTTTACCCTGAGGTTGCTACCTAACTGCAGATGAGTGTGGATGCTTGATGTCTGTATTTCTTCTGATTTCCCACCCCTCTCTAGTCTCTTCTATCCCCTGCAGGGAACTTATTACACTCCTGTACAACAGGGACTAGAATCACAGTCACTAGTCCAAGAAAATATATTTGAGATGATATTCCATCTGCCTGCAGGGGCCTGATATAATCTCCTGATAAGAATATACCAGGCATTAAGCTGATACTACAGCTGGTCTTGTCTCTTCTCTACTTGAGTGGGATTTGGGCATGCAGACCAGAAAGGGAAGAGAGTTTTTTTCTGAGTGCAGCAATGCATACTTATTCAGAACAATTCAATCCTATTCAAAACCAAGACTCTATGTCTGTCCCGACCTAAAATTCGTCTGGATGATATAATAGCTTATTGTTTGATGCAAGAACAGACCACTCAGGTAATAACATCTGTAAAGTTGGAGGAGATTTTTGTCATTTCTCCACTGAGAAATAAATGGGAGGAAGTTGTAGTTTATTGTCACATATAGATTATGGCATATAGTATAATATTTATAGCCTGTTATACTATAAATATAACATGCTATATATATTCTAAATATTTATATACATATGAAATCCCCCAAATTATTTGAGTTTTTAGTTGTGGGAAAAGCAACCTCCAAATTTACAGTTGTGGGGTTTTTTTTTTTCCTTCTAAGAAACTGAAAAAAATGCTGGCAATTTTTCACTACCAATTTTGGAGAAAGAAAGGTGGGGCAAAATCCAAGGCAACCTTGAAATGCATGTCATGATAGAGAAAAATTAGAAAGCAGCAAGATACTGAACTGCAGAAGTGTTAGGGAAGCTGATATTGTTTTTCATTCATGAGCTCAAATGCTTGTAGCCCATTTTTGGCAGACTTAGGGTTTGTCCAAAGATGCTCAGTGAATAAATTATGATCTATGTGGATATAAAGAAACATCAAGCAATTCACTGCACCATGATGTCAGGCTTTAGATGGAGGAAGCAGTGTGAAAACTGTTTCCAAAACCCGCCAATATTCCAGGTACAATGATAACTTCTTTCAGGTGTTAACTTCATATGACGTTCAGTGGGGTGGCTTCACGGTAAATGTGTCAGGGGCATTACCATGAGCAATAGCGCAGGGAACACAACGTTCATACCTGTGGAGCACTAATATCCACTGTTTCTATTTCCTCCGAAGCACCGAAGATGAGACTTTATGTGCTTCTGGCTTCCCGTAGGATCAAAAGGGAATTTTCTTTATTTACTCGATCAGAGGCAAAGCAGGCTGTTCTCTGTGAAATGATTTCTCCTGTTGCCCGTGTCACTGACAGCCATTAATGGAAATGTCATGACTGAGTGGAAATCAGCTGTAACTGATGTTGGTCACTATGTTGCTGTGATAAAGTAATAAAACTAATCAGTAAGGGCCAAAAGCCAGGTGAGATGAGCACCTGCATTTCCAGCTGGCTTCAGTGGGAACTCGAGGTTGGTGGGGATTCCTTTGAAAATTGCACTATAAAGGGGATAGTAGAGGGATTACACCCTAAAAACCACTGCCACTGAGGTTAGCAGAAATTCTGATTTTTGGTGAGAGCAGATGTGAGTCGTGTGTCCTCTGTTTCAGCCCCAATTTGCGAACTGCCAGGTGCCCACAGGCTCCGGTGAAGTCGGTCACACAGTTCCCGAAACCCTGACCGGCCGCAGGATGGGGCCCGGGGTTATCATTTCATTCTAGATGGGATTTACTAATGTAGTCAGCCCAGTAAGCTCAATTTTGATGCCATCGCATTTTATTTGACGCTGAACTAAAACAGCTGTTTGCAATTAGCCCACATGAAAAGAACAATAACAAAAACGCAGCCTGCCCTTCCAGCTCGACACGCACTCGATGCAAAGGGTTCACCAAGTTCTCGCGATTTCCCTGCCCTGCGCTCTTAACTAAAACGTCCAAAACAATTGATCTCGCTGAAGGCCAAACGGGAAAAAAAAAAAAAAAAAAATGTTTGCGGTTCCCCAAATGTTTCTGATGGGCGGCAGCGACGGGTTAATGGAAGATAAACGTCGCTGCGGGTGCGGGTGCAGGCAGGGCTCTCGCTGCCGCGGAGCCGATCCGCGCACGAAGCTGAGGGGAGGCGAGGGCCGGGCGCCGGCCGTTGCTGCGCTGGGACGGGGTGAGGTAGAGAGCTGGTTTCTTACCAGGACTGGGATCCAGGGCAGCTGGCCCACCCTCCCGTTGGGAACAGCGAACAAGGAGCTTGTAAAATACACAGACCAAATGGAAATGACCCCTATTGACTGAAACCAGCTGCACGTCAGACCTCTCACTGTCTCTCTTGATTTGCTATCTCAAATAAATGGATGTGGTAGAAGGGGCTATGGAAAGAAAACAAAATAATTTATTCTCCTTGAAGTCGCGCCACACTAATAAGCCACAGTTTTTACAGCTGAAAAAAAAAATGTTTATTCGCACATTAAGTTTTTCCCTCCTTTTTTTTTTTTTTTTTTTAGCTTTGAAAGTCTGCAGTTTAGAATAAGACACCCTGTAGTTCAGTTTCAGAGCTCTTTGACAAATATAGCATTGGTAGATTTTGTTAGGTATTCAGCACTTATAAAACTGCTGGCTAATGAGAGCTTGGTTATTTTGCATTCTGATTCAGAAAATAAAGTTACAACAGCTTTTGTTGGTGCTTTGGCTTAGATCTGTGTCGTGGCTCAGCCTCACGAAAAAGGTCTTAGCAAGTTTTGAAGAAGAATGACGTGCAGAACGACTTGACTTATTCATGTGTTGTTTTTCATATTTTTCCTAATATACTTCTGGGTAACACCAGTTATTCTGAACATTGTGAAGAGCTGCTTGCAGTAACCAGGGTAGCACTTGAATTCAGAAACATTAAGGATGAAAGCCGCTCAAATTCTGCATTTTATACCCCAGATAGGTTACTGCCGTTGATGTTAGATTGATCTCAGTTCTGACTTTAGAGGTAGGGAAGGGGGTATTTAACCTCGCTGCCATAGTTGCCTCGATCTCTTTTTGAGAAGATCATCAGGTTGTAACACATGCCATAGTGTGGTCATGGTTTGATAGGCTTTCTGTAAGGAAACTTCTTAAAGACACCAGTCTAGTTTTGCTTGATACAAACTGAGGCACTGATGTGTTTTACAAAAGTATCTTTTCTTTTCTTTTTTTTTAAAGTCTTGTTCAACCAATGGATCATTAGTGAAATAAGCTACTACATTTGGATTAATGGATCTATTAGAGTGCCTCACTGGAATTACCTTCATAAGTCTGCAGAAACGCATGAGATGATGATACAAAAATTTGTGGATGATATTTTGAATTGACCCCATTACTTCTTTTTTCCTTCCACAACCTTCTTTTGTTTCTCTGATATTTTTCTTTTTATTTTTTTTCTTAAGAATTTGTTTCTTCCTCACTCCCAGGTGCACAAACACAATAGGGTAGGAGCTTTGAATGTAGGAGTCTTTACCTGTGACCTTGCAGTGGAGTTGCACAGACAGATGTTATTTCAATATAAAGTAGATTGAAATTCCTATCTGTAGGTTCTGAGTGTGACCCACAGACACTGCTATGGGGAAAGGCACACGTCTGTTCCTCATAACACTGCTGTTTCTTGCTGGCTGTCCTATAGGCGGCATCTCTTACTGATGAGCTATCTGCTATTCATTATATCCTCTGGCTGGATAATGAATTAGGAGCTAGTTGATGGGTTATTCCAATCATGCTAGTCTGGCATCAAGTGATACCATGGACCTCCTTCCTTCCATATTTATTTTACCATTTTCTGATGACTAATTACTTGCATTAGTGAGAGTAAAGCAAGCTTACGTTGACTTCTTCAACATGTAAAGAGGTAAAGAGGTCTTGGGTGGCTGCCTGTAAAGAATGCTCTACGTTCAGCAAGATGCGGAATCATGGATGCGAAGGAGGTTTCCATGGGAAGGGGCCCTTCTCCTAGCTGGCATCTGTCAGGCTCTACATTCGGCACACTCCTCTAGGACGCCAGTGATTTCGGTAGTCCATGCGTAGGGTGCCACCAGCGAAGTGTCTGTACGCCAGTACAGCTCACAGCTTTGGGATGACCCTGTAATTGCGCTGAAAGGGAGCCTTTATTTCTCTGTATTTCAACTATCGCCTTAGTACACAAGGGCCCTATCCTGCAGTCCAAAACGTGGCAGCCCTTCCCATTGCCCTTTGGTGGTGTTCAGGTAAAAGTGAACGAACCTCATGGATATGAAGGAGAGGTTTGCCTTGGAGAGGACTCTAGGGCCCAATCCAGTGACAGTACAAAACATGAGGAGTACAAAACAGGGAGAGGGATTAGTACGCGATAACAACACAGCAGACGTTTGAACTTTCCAGTGAAGAAGGAGGATCCGGTTGAGATCACCCTCATTATTTTCTCCTCTTTCTGGTGAGAAAACAGGTTGCATGCTAATACAACTGTAGAATATTTTTGAGCCTGAATTTAAAAAGACATCAACGCAATATATTTATCAATAAGTCTTTAAAGTAATATCTGTAGTAAAAGCAAGAGGGGAACTTCATTTCATCTTTATTTTAATCAGACCTTCCTTTTTAAAAGTTGCAAGAATACACGCTTGATGAAGCTAATGCTACTGAGCTGGCCAAACAGAATAGGATGAGAGCCAGTAATTTTTCCTCAGCAGCACAGTAGGAAATGTGTAACTGTTAAATTTCAGTTCAGATGTTTATATCTTTACATATTTACAGTGGAAAACTAGATTAGAGCCCCAGAATATGTTCTTTCTCAAACTGAAATAAGATGTCTTTTATCAAGGGAACAGCAAGAAAAACCCTAAATAAATCTCAAAACACAGGACAAGGCACCATTTCTACAACAGCAGAAATCTGATTCTGATTGCTGAGATCATCATGTATGAATGTCGAATTTTCTGCCTTGTTCTGTTCCAGAGACTGAAGGCAGCGCTGACTCATCATCCTGCCGCCATGTCGAACGGGAATATGAACACCATGGGCCACATGATGGAAATGATGAGCTCACGGCAGGACCAGACGCCACACCATCATATGCACTCACATCCTCATCAGCACCAGACACTGCCACCTCATCACTCATACCCGCATCAGCACCAGCATCCGGCGCACCATCCTCATCCTCAGCCTCATCACCAGCAGAACCATCCCCACCACCACTCCCACTCGCACCTTCACGCGCACCCGGCACACCACCAGACCTCGCCGCACCCCCCGCTGCACTCAGGCGGACAAGCACAGGTAGACCTTCATGCCATGCTGCATCGCTGAGTTTTGCTGTTATGTGGAGCTAAAGCCTGATCTCTGTACTGTTTCTTCTTGCACGCGTGTCTTGTAGATACAAGCCCCTTGCGCTACGCATAAATGTCTGCTACCGATGGTGGAGATGTGCAAACTTTATTCAGAAACGGAGTGAAGCAACAACTTGTTTTGTTGCTTAATTTGCTAGACATTTGTAATATCTTACTTTATAAGGAGCTCCAAGGTTTTTCAGTGCTCTGAGCTCTGCAAATTGCTGCATATCCTTTTATGGAGGAGGTATATTATGGACATTAGCATATTATGTATGTTGCTTAATGTGCTTGAACCTAAACTTCTCAGGCCAAGATTTAAAGAGTTGAATGTGTTCTACTGGCAGAAATACATAGCACAATCTTTAGAGAAGTAAAATGGCACTTCATGTGCATACTCTAAGCAAGAAGTGTGTGTGTTTAAATAAATAACCTCATCAAACCTAATGAGCTATTTATTTCCTGACAAGACTGGAGATAGTAGAGGTAGTTTTAAGGTAAGATACACTGGCTTAGAAGAAAAGAAGAAAGGATCCAGACCCTGTGAAGGGGACAGCAGCCCCCAGCTGCAGAGTATGGGAGAAAGCCAAGATTAGCTGAGATGGCAGGCGATAGTTGGTGGACATTGTGTCAGGAGAAAAAAGGTGGTGAACCAGTCAAGAGAGAGATTTAAACCAGGAAGGCAATTTTGAATTGGATTCAGGTGATGAGAACTCAGTGAAGATCTCCATTGAATGAGATGGAGGTCTGAATTTTTGGACCAGGTATATTGGCTTCAGCAATTTGGATAGTTCAATACTTGAACTGAGTGTTTCTCGAACTAATGAACTAGTGAGCAAGGACTTGAGCAGTCATTTTTAAGAGGAATTCTGTTAAGGTCTTAAGATGATAGACTTCTGCATCAGGGAGATCGCACAAGAAAAATAAAGCTCTGGGGCCAGTGACTGTAACATGTCAGGTCTGGGGAGCAAATTGAAGGAGGACAAGTGGGCAGTGCATAGCATGAGGACAAAGAGGAGTGCCAGCCATAAAAAGTTCAATCTGTGAAGTATTGTGTTGCTTGCAAATACCTTTCAGACAAGCTCTTAGAAAACATTAAAGAAAATGAGAGGATTTGGCTGACATCCCAGTGTCCCACAACATTAACTATTTACTAACATCTAGCTTTATTATTACAGAGGCTGCAAGCACATGGGATTTCCCTAAAGCATTTGCTAATGTAAAATGAATTGTCAGCTTTAGAGAAACAGTCTAAATAAGAGAGCAGCAGACTCCCCTGTGAGAAGATGTCCAGAGCTTTCCTAAGTTTAGTTCAGTTTTTACTTTGTGAATTCAATTATTTTCCCATCTGTTAATGAGTTATTTTCCTTGGAGTTGTTTAAAAACTCCAATAAAAAGACATTATCTCATAACAGAGAAACCAAAAGTAACCTGATGGCTGTCTTGGAGATCCATGAGAGAGTAAGGATGAAGTTGTGCTTTGCAGACTGAGGGCTCCATGGATGAGATGGAGGAAGTCACTTAACCTCTCTGAGGCTTTTAAAACAAGGGTAATAGTACTGACACCTCACCGAGAGACTGGGAGGATAAACATGTTAATGCAGGTGAGGGAGTCAGACACCACGGCATGGAGCACCGATGCAAAACATCCAGATTACCACTTTTTAACAGGTGAGGAGAAAACACGGCTACAAGAGAAAACAAACCTCCCAGTGTTAAGGATAAAAGACCAATGAGCCAGTGTGCGACAGTCACCTCTCCCTCTTAACTTACCTGCTGCTGAAGCTGGTTTTGAGTTTCCAGTTAGGACAGCCTAGACTCCTTGTGCCTTGTATTCCCCGTTAGCTAGGCACCCCGAAGGACTTACAGGTGGGTAAGAAGAGATACAGGCACCAGGGTAGGTGGGCTGACTGGCAGCCACAAAGCTATGTCAGAGTCACTCCAGTCTCGAGCCGGGCCCACAGTCAGATGAGCTTTGCCATGTACAGCATGTCACTGGAGGCAACGGGCCCCATCAGGGATCAAGGAGATCTTCACCTTGTCCATAGGAGTAAGTGTCGCCCAGAGGATGGGAACGGAGGGCGCTGGCTGACGAGGCTGAGCGGGAGTCCTAGGGTCAGCAGCTTCCCTGGGCAGCAGAGCGCTTGCTGCACGCCCGCTCCCACGGTGCGAAGGCAACAGTGATTTCTGAACAGATGCACTAAAGGGGAGAAAGACGGGTTTGCTGAGTAATAACCACATGGTTATTACTTCCTAAGCCCATCCATAGTCCCCATGGTAATGGCCTATTTGGGGGTCAGACTGCTCCAGCAGACATTAATTTTATGGTGCATTTTACTAATTTTTAACCTCCTTCTGAGCCAGATTCTTCCATTCCAAACCACCTGCCAAATGACAGCATGGCCAACGCCGCTGTGAGCTGTGTGCTCCCATGCCGAGACTGTTGTTAGTCTACACCACACCCTTCTGTAATGTCAGAATTCATTTCATGCTTTTCAGCTACCATTTTGATACACGGGAGCCCAATGAATTATGCTTTCGTAGAATGAGTGAATGGCTATTAGGTTTGTAGTAAGTTGCAAAGAACAGAGAGAAGTATCGGATCAAGGATAAAAGTAGAAATCACCTCCTGATAGGTATCTTTTGGAGAGAGATATTTTATCAAGTTGTAGCTGTGTTGCCTCAACTACTACAAAAATGATACTATTATTCTTGTGTTGGTCCCATGAAGGTTTCTTCATATCAAACTTGCCAGAGCGATAGCTTAAGCAGAGTAGGGGTTTGGATGTTGTCTCATTCTGTTAGCTGTCCTAGGTTTGTCTTCATTATGGATACGTGATTAACATCCTCTAAAAAAAAAAAAAAATTAACCTCAATTTTAATATATGGTCATTTTCTTTCTTGTGTCCCTAGGCAGGGCAGTGAAATCCTGCTATCGAGTGATGCTTAGACAGTTACTAAGATATAACCTAACAGATTTCAGGGTTAAGAGCTCGCTAGTAAGAGTCAGTTAATTATCCCACGTGACATTATTAGTGACGTAATGGCAACCTTTATAATTAATATCTGCCAGAGATGGAGAGAAGATTCTGTTGTTCTGAAAATGCGCTCTGACTGCCCAGAGACTGACTGGTACATTCTGAAAACAAAATGACTCACTAGTTATCCAAGAGAAAATGACCATATGAGGTGAAAGAGAAAAAAAGAAATCTATAGCTACCTTTTTCTGCCTGTGTGGCAGACCCCACTGGGAGAGTTAAGAAACAAGAAATTTTAATGCTGGATGAAAAAGGAGAGAAATGGGACAAGGAAAGCTTTTGGTGTCCGGAAACATAAATAACAGATCTTTGAAGTCCCAAAAGGTGTTGTATGCGAGAAAATGAAGGGCCTTTGATGAGATGTTGACATTAAAGGGGATCTCTGAGGCCTCTGCACTTAGACATCTTGCTAAAGAGGCGGCATGCCCAGCCCCGGTGGACAGGGAGCAGCTGGCATCCCTCGGCAGCGATCTCCCAGAGGCAGCCCGGGGACGCTGGCGGGGACAGGGACAGTGGCCGGTGGTCCTGCGCGGCGCGGGCTGGTGGTCCTGCACGGTGCTGGGACTCCAACCCCCGGCTGGAGATTTTACCAGCCAACATAAGGACTTAATACAAGCTGAAATTTTAAAAATCAGTCAGAACGTGCAGGGTGGCTTATTTATTTTCAGAAGGGTGTTTTTTTTAAAAAACATTTTTCTGCTCCTGCAAGAGAGATTCCCTGACTGTGCAACATAAAGCTGAGAATAAATTCAGCTTTATGCAAAAAGTGTTATCAGATGCACAGAATTATTACACATAAAATTGCCACTTTAATTGACACAAGTCAGCTGGGGGAGGGAGCAAACTCTTCTTCGCAGTTTGTGGCGAGATTCTAGACAGAAAAGCGACCTCGCAAGACGATAGTATCATTTTAATTGAGACAGACAGAGGTGTTAGGCAAACACATGTTAATTGCTGCAATTGAAATTCAGGGCTCAGTCTGACAAAGCGCTGAGTACGTCCACTCCCTGGAGTCAAAAGGAAGCACCTTGGAGGTTTGGGCCTTTGCCAGAACAAGAGGGTTAATTTTGAGTCAACAATTCAGGTTTCCAGACTGTTCCAGACTGCGCCGGAGCAGCAACGTGAGCAGCGCCAGCGTCTCCTGCTGTGCTGGAGCAACGGGACCCGTGGGTCCGGCTCCCGAGCCCTGAGCACAGTCCGGAGCCCTGTGGCCTGGGAGCCACGGAGAGGCAGGAAAGTGACCCAAAAGCTGGCTGTTCCCAGGCAGCTGAATGTTAAGTCTGATGCTGGTTCCTGACAGGGATGTGGGCATGTGTTTCATATGCCCAGGAGTCGGAGCACAGATTATGTGGGGCTGCCCCCACCATGCACCTTTTCTGTAATGGCATGGGCCAGTTACTCTCAGGAGCAGGATCAATACTCTCTTGCACTTGAAAAAGCATAAATACGTACTCGTCTATAGTTTCGTAGCAGCGGGGCTGGATGTGGTGCGCCTCTGCTGTCAAAGCCAAGCTATTGAATAAAAAGGAGTATAGCATCCATGGGGGTCAAATGGAAATGCCTGAGAAGGGGAATATCCCTCTCAACGCAGTGCAGGAATACCAAAATGCAAGTTCGAGTTTAGGTACCTAAATCGGGTTTTTTTGCCCCCAGCTGAGGGGCACCGAGGTCTGCTGGCCTTGCTCAATCCTAGCCCGCGGCTTCCCAGCTCCACTTGGGAGCACTGCGGCTCCCGTCTTCAGAGGTGGTAAAGCGTGAGACGGAGATGGGGGAGCCTGCAAAATAGAAATGTCCTAAAATTTTGGAGGCAATTGGGAAAAAAAAAGAGAGAGACAGACAGAAATAAGGCCACTACAGTCCTCTGCTTTGATTAAAGCAGTTGTTGAGAGAAACTTGACATTTCAGGTTTGAAATAGGTGGTGGCAGAGAAAGTACCTAAGTGAATGTTTTTAATAACTAACTGTAAGGGGAAAAATATTTTCCCTACTAATATTCAGAGGATCGTTTCAAAAAAATCTCCCCTTTGACCACGGTAAGGATTTGCCAGGAGCTAATTTCAGTGGCATCTGGCGCAGCCTTTCGACTCGCGCCTGTTGCAGCCCTCGCCGGGGAGCAGGACGAGCGTGTGAGATTTCCCTTCCCCTTTCAGCATCCCCCTCTGTAACCTTCCCCCCTCACCACCCCCTGCCAAACCTCTTCTTCCCCGCCAGGTTTCGCCGGCGGCGCAGCAGATGCAGCCCACGCAGACGATACAGCCGCCGCAGCCGACCGGAGGTCGCCGGAGGAGGGTGGTGGATGAAGACCCGGATGAGAGGAGGCGGAAATTTCTGGAAAGGAACCGAGCCGCCGCCACGCGCTGCAGACAGAAGAGGAAGGTCTGGGTGATGTCACTGGAAAAGAAAGCAGAAGAGCTCACCCAGACAAACATGCAGCTTCAGGTGCGAGCCACTGTCTGCGCCCCCGAGGACACAGAGGGGCTCTTTGTGCTCGGAGGGGCTGGCGGTGCCGGCGGGCCCTCGCCGCCTTCGGGGCTGCCCCCGCACAGCCGGCTCCTAGCGGGAACGTGGGCATAATCAAAGTCGATTCATCAAGATGTGTGTGCGTCAATTAAAGAAATAATTGCGTTTTAGCGGGATAAGGCAAGAAAAAGCTGTCTTGGGATTTAGAAGCCTTCGCTAGATGGAGTTGTATTTATTTTCTTTTCTTGTCACTGCTTTTTGTGGGGATTTTTTTTGGAAGTGCCATTAACTCGGCTGTAAAAGACTTCTTCAGAGCAGGGCATGTAGCTAAACCCTCACTCAAAGCCCGTGAGATAGGAGCATAAATAGATCAGCCTACCAGTAAGGTAAATGACACGGATAGATGAAAATACCCTGAATATGATAATAAAAGCCTTTCTTACAGTGCTGCCCTTCTTATGGTGGGCACAGTACTTCTGCCCCATCCAGATGTGCGCCTGTGTGCTGCCAAGAGCAGAAAGACCATTTGCGTAATGGCACTCCCCCAAAACACAGACGTGTGAGCAGCACCCAGGCACCGGCTGCAGCGGAGCTGTAGGTGACAGCAGCCCTGCCACCGTGCCCCCGAGCGCGGTGGGCTGCCGTTTGCTCCCACGGGTCTGCGCCCGCCACCCCTCCTGATGCAGAGAGCCAGAGTATGTCCCGAGTGGATTAAAACATTGCCTCAAGTACCTCTGGTGCTCTGAAGTTAGTTCATTTGTCAGTTTATGTCACCAAATCTGGAAGCCAAATCGCCTTCAGAAGAACTTCTAAAATAATGTCACAGACGAATGTTAATATAAACCCAGCACACGAGTGCCATTTTTGCTCAGTTCTTCCGAAGTTGAGGAGCAGTTTCTGTGTTCTTGGGTTTAAACTTTGCAGAAGAGCCTGGTTTAAGCTTTGTGGCAAACCAAACCCTCTCTTTCTTTTCTAGAACGAGGTTTCCATGCTGAAAAATGAGGTAGCACAGCTGAAACAGTTATTGTTAACACATAAAGACTGTCCGATAACAGCTATGCAGAAAGAATCGCAAGGATATCTAAGTAAGTAGCTGGTATGTTTGCACTGTCTCCACACTCCTCCCAGGCAAGCAAAGTTTCCAATTCTTCCCTCCAGAACCCCTTGTCGGTCATATTATCGCTTGAACCTGTCTTCTCAAACATCATCCGAGCCATCCAATCTCCTGCCCTTACTTATCCAGCCCCGCTCAAAGCCAAAAAAGCCCTGGTTTGCATCCCATACAGCAGAGCTAGCCTTCCCCACCCCTCCCTTCGGCAAGGAGATGCACACGGATGGACGCTCGCTCCCCTGTGGAGGATCCTGCTTGAACTCACAGCTCCAAACCTGCAAGAGTCCTCCTGGGCGCAGCGCTGCCAGAACCTTAAAATAACTCTCAAAAGGAAAGTTAAAAAGGAAAACATTACAGTCCCCTCCAGCGAAAATGGTACTGTGCTCTGACAGTGGCACAGACCAGGCGTGGCGCAGGTTTTCAAGGTTTGTTAACTCTTTTTTAACTCTTATCTTTCATTTTTTTCAAAAAAGTCTCATCTAATGGAGACGTTGAATCGATTCTGTCTAGTTGATGCATTTTACGAGTGTGGTAATTTACGCACAAATTCCTTGCTTGGCTCTAGAACGGCTCAGAGGAGCCTCAGGGTTAATATTTGCTAGATTGCGGCATTCTCTTAAAATACAGCCCGTTTCTGTCTCCTCTGCATCACTATGCATCTGGCTTTTTAACAGTACTCCAAGAAAAAAATACGTAATTGCATTACATGCCTATCAGCTGTTGCTTGAATTAGATTTTCTGTGTTGCAGTGCACTGCACTCTAATTTTGATTCCTGCTTTTATAGACCTTAAGGTATTGGACTTTTTATCCCAACATTGGTTTCATAATCATGAAGGTCTTGGACTTTTTTCAAGGTCCCAACTGCTGAAGTCAGGTTGCTATCAGAGAAGCTGGCTTAAAAAAAAAAATAACAAAACCTGCAAAAGATCAGAAGACAGAGAGTGTTGGATAACTGTGTATTTTGAAATCCTGGGACGTGTGCATGCCTCAGGTTGTCAGTATTGCTGCCGTAGTTGTACATCCCTTTCCCAGGAGTGTCACCCAGCCTGGGCTTGTTACTTGGATGGAAAAATGAACGTGTGTTGTCTCTGTGCCCTCACCCCCTTGCCAGGTCCTGAGAGCAGTCCTCCCGCGAGCCCGGTCCCAGCTTGCTCCCAGCAGCAAGTCATCCAGCACAACACCATCACGACCTCCTCCTCCGTCAGCGACGTCGTGGGAAGCTCCACTCTCACCCAGCTCGCCAGCCACAGAACAGACATCAACCCCATCCTTTAAAAGTGGTTGATCAGAAACTGCTAGGGGAGTGTGGTAGCGTATCAAAGCGTCCTCTGTGCTAAGGACATTTGCAACCGTAACTCAAGCCTGGAAGATTCCTCAGTTCTTGAAAGACTCTGGCTTTCATTTTTATAGTTATTAAAATGTCTTTTATACTTAGTTACATAAAAGGGAGTTATGCAATTAATATGCTATCAGCTTGAGAAATGCTTTGGTGCTTTCTCCAGTTTTTTTGGTACCAGTTACTTGTTTATAAACCTAACTGTTTCTGTACATAGTCATGTTTCCTTCTCACCAATCTAGCCTGAAGCCTCAGAAATACGGAGTTGTGTTAAACTGCAGCTTGTTAGCCAACGTGAGGCATGAAAAGTATTAAACAAAGTCATACGTAGGTAACTAGGAGTAATTAGGCTATAAATACAGAGAGAGGGCATCTGCTGACAGCATAATAAAAAATGAGTTAGCGTTGTGCTATCAGCAGACCCCATCTTGCATTCAGAGCCTCTTTCAAAGCGGTTATATAGGATGTGGCTATCAGGACAAAATCAAGCCCAAATAACGTGCTCTTTTGTCTAGCCCTCCCCCTTCTCCTCTCTCCCCTACCCTGGCCTTTTTCTCCTCCAGTCATTCTTACACCTTCCTTTTCCCTTCCCAAGCCCTTTTCATCCCCCAGCTTTTTTCCCCTGGTTTTTTTTTTCATTCCGAGGCTTTCTCGCTTCCCTCTCTTTTTCTCGAAGAACGGTGATGAACAAGCAAAAACTTCAAGCCCACCTAAAAACTGTCGGCACGGCTGCTGCTTTCACTAGCTCTTCACCCTCAGCTGGGCTGCGACAAGCGTTTGGCTTTTAAAAACCAGAAATGCTCCTGATTTAGTGTTTTTAATAAATAGCGAAAGGCGAAAGCAGCGCAGCCCCAGGTGAAGCAGGATTGAGAGCCAGCTGTGTTGATGCTAGCAGCCCTGTAAGCTTCGGTGGCGCGGTACAGGCGTAGCGAGCAACACCTGAGAATCACAGCAATTCTTTTACACTGCCAGTCATTAACATAGAAAAATCCATGTAGTATATAAGAATTCGGAAAAGTTCTGTTCCCTAACCCGGTTGCGTTGTTCTAGCAACGAAAGCTAACAGCCTCAGGTTTCACGGGCTATAAATGAGAAATAAATCAGCGTAACGGTTCTGACCAGTTGGAAAAATGCCATTTTTAATTCCCAGGGAAAGACCTGCTCTCTGCAGGCGTTCCTTTAAGCGTCCACGGACTGATCCCGAGCTGGCAGACAGCAGTGTAGCTTCACTGACTTTAATGGCACTTAACGCCCGTTTACCGCGGGTAAGGAATTGTCTCATTAGGATGCTAAATAATTTTTCGAAGGCATGCAGCCGCTAAAAAGCACTGCAAGAATGGCAAATCCCACTGCACTCTGGATAAAATTCAGCCTGCAAAGAGGGTCTGGAAAAGAGCCTTATGCCACAATTAAGGTTTTTGTTTGGACGCTGGGCCTGCCCCTCAGCGCGACTGATTTGCATCCCCGAGTGGTACCAGTGATTGATGGGAAAATCAGACGGAGATGATGCCAGTTAATTACGCTGCCTTGCTGTATATCGGGACCTGATTTTGCTCTCAAATCTGTCAGCGGCAAAACCTCCTGCTGCTTACCCAGGGAGCGGGCTCCGAGCTGGGGATAAATGTTCAAACATTCTGAGCTGCATCTTGAACAGCAAAAGCTAATTCACGTTATTCCTGGCAAATCCTCTAGCCCTGGACACGCTTTGTTCTGAAGCGAAGTTCTGCTCCTCAGAGACTGCGTCTTTGGTTTTCAGAGGAGTCGTGGGGTTTAAAAGGGTGGCTCTTCTCCGTGCGGGAGGGAGAGTGAAAGAGCTGAAGCGTGAGGCACTGTAAGGAGCAGGGCCCGCCTGGAAGGGAAAGCAAAATTCTGAGGATCATTCATTTCCGAATTAGTTCTCGTCTTGGTAACTAACTTTTTATCAGTATTCTTTTCTTTAACAGCTCGCTTTCCATTTATGCAAATACATTCAAAAGAAGAAGATTTTTAATGTACAGTGTAAATCTTGACTTGATTATATAGTCTAAGAACCAAAAAAAATTACGAAAAAATACAAATGTAAAGGATTTTCTATTATATTTTAGACAAACATATACTTTTAAAGTGTTTTAAATACTGAATCTATAATTTTTTTTAACCTCCAGTTGTAATAGCTAAATGGGTTTGCTTCATCATGGCTCCCAAGGGAACTTTTTTCAAATATGCAGTCGAGCAAAATGTTCCAGCTGAGTATCCACTATGTAAAAAAATCCAAATAAGCATTTCCCCTGTGTCTGAATTTCATCATTCACCATGAAAAAGAAGATGCCATCGCAGGGTTAATTTAAAAAACTTTCCCGCTATATTGGTAGCACTTAAATACATTAAAAAATAAAAATCAAAGTTGTTGGTAATATTAGAATACCCAGTTGAGCTACACTGCACTAGAATTACGGTTTAGCTTCATTTTATTCAGTCTCCTCAATTAAAATATTTAGCTGTTAAAACTGAAAGCCTCTACATTAAAAAGAAAAAAAAAAAGAAAAAAAATACAAAAACCTTGCCTAAGTTTTGTTAAATTCAGCAACTTGACAGTTTGACTGATGTGTATTATATATAGCTCAATTATTTCTTTTTTTAATGCTAACTAGGCAAGCCAACCACACATGTTGGCCTAAATGTGTAATTACAATGAAATGTCTCCTCTCTATACTATTGGCCTTTAGGTATAATCCTTGCTAGTGATGTGGGAATAAGTAAAGGATGAAAAGCTATTTGCTATTGCTTCTCGTAACTCTGTCGCAGGTTCACAGGCCAAGACAACACGCAGCATATTTATATCGGCTATATCATCGGTAAAAGGACCAACCGTACCAGGCACCTTATATTATTCATCAGATTCGCTTCCACATTAAAATGCTCTGGTTTTCCAGGGAGGTGATCCTGCAGCCTTTCCTCAAGCTGCCGCTCCGGCCGGGCGCTGGAGGCTGCCTGACCAAGGGCTGCGGGAGAAGCCCCTGCCCCTCGTTCCCCGGGATGTCCCTCGGCTGCGCGGCCGGTGGTGGCGGCCGCTTCCTAAGCACGTCACTCTGAATGCACTTCCCGGGCTCTTTCCGTCGAGGAGAAATCCTGCTTTTCCACAAGCTACTACTGGAGGCCGCTCCGCTTTCCTCCTGCCCCGCCAATCCAGCCCGTCGCCAGGCTCGCCGGGCTCCGTGCCCCGTCCCGCTGCCGGCAGACGACTGGGACCGCTTCCCTCGCCGGCTCTCCCGGGCAGGAGCAGGGCGGCGAGCCTCGGCCGGCGCCTCGCTCCGGAGGAGGTGTTTCTGTGGACGGCACCTCTCGTCGCGCGTCATCGGGAGCACGTTGGACATAGCCACGGACAACTGCAATACTTTGATGGGAAAGAAACGATGCTGTGATCCGGTTCCTTCATCCCCGGCCCCCCCTTCCCCGAGTCAATTTATGCAAGCCATATTCATAACGCTGCCTGTGGGAGACAAGTAGTTTGTGTGCTATCATGGTGTGTGTTTTATAAGGACGACGATGATGATGATGATAATGATGATTTGTGGAGGATTTCACGCTGTTGGGAGTTAATTCTTGCTACGAAGCTAAATGTCTGCTGCCCATCTTCTGAATAGTGGAAAGTCAATGGTTCAGTGCCTCAGTGCGTGTGGATTTAGTGTGTTAACTGACTCTGTCCTGTTAACTAACAAGCCAGCTATAACTGTTGTTAAATGCCCAACTTTTGAGGATTCATATTTTTTTAAGCAACAATATGTAGTGTTGAAAACTAGCCTTTTAGTTTAGGCAAAATGTGCTTTTTAGCAGCTAATACCTTTTTTAAAAAAAAAGCGTATAGAGTGAATTTATGAAAATTCATGAGGACCAAAGCAATTTTAAAACAGGAATCTATTAATTTAGTATTCACATAGAATTTTATAAAGTATTTATTAATAAATGTTATTTTAACACATTCCATTTGAACAGTATTCTTGTACAGAATCTGTTTGTTTGTTTTTTTAAGTTACGATATTAGTTTTGCAATAAACTAGGTGTGTGTGCATCTTAATCTTTCAGGGTCTCAAGCAGAAGTCATCCATCTAAGATGGAAAAGCTTGCTGAGGTCAGTTGTACAGAAATTCCTAGAATTAAATGTTTTCCTTAAAGCAGCATCTGCTTTTTTTTTTTTTGCTTTTTTCTTTTTTTTTTTTTTTGGTAACAAGAAAACAAATAATGAACCTTCAGTTGTTTCCTTTGTATTGGAAAATGTGCTCTCTCATTTTAGAAAGCACAGGTCAACATATAACTGGAAAGCCTGTCTTTTTTTTTTTTTCCTCCTTTTTTTTTTTTTAAGGCTGATTTTATACATCACCACGGAAGATCTAACCCCATCCTTGTTTCTTTTCTAATATCACATAGTGAGTTGCACTATACTGCCTTATCATTGCCTCTTCTGTCCTCTTACTAAGCAGTGTTCCTTAGATTTAGACCATTGAAACTCCATTATACATCAGAGAAGATTACTGGAGGGGGAAGAAGAGAAAAAGATTGATCTGTAGACATAAAAACTAAACTGTGCCTATAAAACAAAACCAGTTACAACTAATTAGTATCTTATTTCTACGTTTCAATTATTTATATTATTTTAAAATTGCACTTTAGCTCTCACTCTCTTTCTTGCTCTCCCTTGTTGAATCATTTATAAATACTCTTGTAAAACGTTTGCACCAGACACATTTATATGCTTTCACTGGTGGCATATCTACAACTTGTCTCTCACACCTGCCTGAACGGAGGAGCTGAGAACAGCCAGTCTGCAGTGTGACTTAGACTTTACACCCTCTTCATGACAGCATATAAATGTTTTATTATGCAAAGTGTGTGAGGCAGCATCTAAGCTACATTTATAATCTCTCATCCCGAGAACCAAAGTGTCCTGTATATCGTAAGGTCAGGAGACTGGCTCTGTTGTGCATTGTCGTGCACTTTGACTGTTGTCCAGCTCACGGTAGCTGCGAAGCTGCAGTGATAACAGTGGCCATACTATGTATTAGAGTTCTGAATCAATAAAATATGTTGCCTTATAACTTGACTAGGGACAGCACCTTTAAAAAAAAAAAAAAAAGAAAGAAAAGAGACTAAAAACTTCTAAGGACAAACAAAAGCAATAAAATCTCGAGTGATTTGAACACCAAAAAAAAATTGTTCAATTTTTCATCATCTGAAATAATCATCTTATTGCAAAGACAAAAGAGACTCTTTACAACCATAACCTTTTTTTTTTTTTTCCAGAGCTTACAGTTATCTCAGTTTTATCAGTGGCTTTACACTTAAGAGCTAAATTGCTTACCATTATTGGTTTTCCATAGCTTTCAAAATGACTTTATAGCAAATCCTAAACTGCATGAGGCCAAAAATGTCAGTGTTCACACACACTCACAGACAAGATTGATTCTCTAAGTGGAAATCTGATCCTTTCCCAGGCTCTCCTTGGACTGGAATCAATAATTGCAACTCGCTATATTTAGACCAATGTGTAATACCTGGGATTCAGGATCTCCAGTTCTATATTTATGCCAATTAAATGTTAGCGATGTTGAGTTTCACCTGGTGGAACAGTTCCCAAAGCCCATGGTAAGAGCATTCCATCTGATGCCCTAAGACTTTTAGACCCAAATCTCTTTCTTGACTAAAAATCTGTGCGACAGCCTTCTGAACGAAGGCTGAAAGCTCCTTCTGGCTTTGCCGAAACTGCAGCAGCGTCAGGAAGCGAGGGAGGTGGGAGGGCTGAGAGGGCATTTCAAGGGAAATGTTTTCCTTGCTGGAATTTAGGAAATTCCAGAGAAATTTTGTTCCCCACCCCTCAGAGCTGAGATTGCAAAGAGATCCCTGTCAGAGACAACCTTTACCATGCTTCCACAAGACAAACTATTTTGCACAGAAGGTGTATTCGCTCTTCTGAATAAGAACAATTGCCACTGAGAGTTTTGCCGAGGACTTTATCACGGGGAGCCAAGTGTTTCCCAGCCCACGGCCGTGAGCTCTGTAGCCCTCTCTGTAACGGCTCCGTTCAAACACTGGGTAGCACTCATTGGTGAACGTTGCTTCTTCGGACTATTGCCGTTGTCCTGGTTTTAAGGAACTTTTAGCACTGCTTGGAGTAAGCCTAAACTATCGAAGTTTATATATAAATATATATATATTATATTAAAAAAAAAGGTGCTGTCACAGTAAGTTTGGGGCTTGAGGTTGTTTGTATTGTATGCAAAGGTTTTGTGTTTGTTTGTCTGTTTGTTTTATTCTGTAAAGCAACCACCTTCCTTACCGGAGGGAGATAATTTTTTTTTTTTTTTGGTACATAAGTGTAAATACTTGCTGCAGCATTTAATATGTTTAATTTTATGTTAAGCTTTTTGTTGCATTGTGAACCCATTATTGTTACAAATGGACAATGAGTTCATTGAGACTGTTCAACTAGGTCAGATTTTTACATCTCTTTCTAGCTAGAAGAGACAGGAATTTTGTGCATTTGTACAAATGTTAATAATATCACCGCAATTCCAATATAATAAAGCACTCAAATACAAATAGTTCCAGTAGTCTGGCTGTGTCTATACCCCAGACATTTGACGGTACGGATAACTCCTGCAATTAAACCCAGCTACTCTTCAGTGATTTCCATTCTGAGCTGCAATCCCTCATCTCCCCTGAAATCGGAGGAGGACCACGGTGCTGGGCATCCTCCTGTCTGGCCGGAGGAGCGAGGGGCTGTGCAGAGCTTGCAGCCCACCGCTGCCCTCCGGCAGCCAAGGTGACTTTGCAAGAACAAGTTCTCTGAACCTTTTCCAAGCAGGGAGGCTGCAAAGCCTCAAACAAAAAGACTTACGTGGTGGAGCCTGACGTGAGGCCTCCGCATAAGGATGAGACAAGCTGTTATTTTACTTTTCCTTGCAGCTGGAGTGTGCTTATATCAAAATACACTCTATGCTTGTTATCCCGCCAACCTCGCCTCTTGCCAAAAGCTGCCTGGAAATGGATTTCCTGCTGGGCTAATTAGCTCTAATTGTGATACCCCTGTTATCTTGCCAACCTCATTTCTCACTATAAATTGGTCCAATACAGACCTTGGCACAATAATGCGTAAACTGTAATCTAAAGTTAGTCAAGATGAACCCATTTCTCCAGTGGGAAAGCCAGCTTCAGATTAATGCAACTTGGTGACCTTGCTGGCAGTCCCGGAGCGATGGCCTGACCCGACGGGCTCTGAGACCTGCGAGGTGCAGCCTCGGCTACGGGGACCAGCCCGCCCACAAGCGCTCGGCCCCGGTGTCACGCTGCAGGGGACCGGCGCTGTGCGGCATGACCGTGCCGCTCCCTTGGAGGCCCTGGCACGGGCACAGCTTCTGCTGCTCTCCCCCTGGTTTTCAAAAGGCTAAATCTGGCCAAGAGCATTCACCCTCCTAAAATGGGTAGGAAAAAGGCAGAGCCATGCCCTTGTTCCCATTCTCCCTTTGTAAAAGCTGGAAGATGGGGCAGTGGGCGCACATGGCTCCCTCTTTAAGGGGGTACAGCAGATGTTTTCCCCAAACATCAAGTCACAGCATTAGCTGGGGCCATTTCTCAGGCGATGTACTCCCGCACCGCCTTTAAAGCAGGGCCGTCATGCCACAGCTTAACCTGTATTTATACAGCAGGGCTCTTGCTCTGGGACCAAATACTGAAAGAGGATCATCATATCTGTAAAAATAGATGCCTCGCATGAACGCATATCACAAGACTGTTTTATTGTCCACACAGTTATATTTACACCTGACAGTATGAGCTAAGCAAAATGTATTCAAGCTGAGGTAACACTGCCCTTTACAGCTGATTCATGGTTTCCCAAACCTGATCGCAGTATTTGTTCCTCTTCCAAGCAGTCCACTGTTACTATTGCTCTCTCCGGGCTGCTCTGGACATCATAACAAAGTTATTATTAGAGAAAAAATGAATCAGTGTGAGTGCATGCTCCTTCCCCTCTCCTTTGCAGGGATGCAGCCAGAACTAGGCTGAGCTGAGGACGCTCTTCATGAGCGAGAGGGTTGCCCCAGCTTACATCAGTCGGAGCAGTGGTGCAGAGAGACTCCTTCCCCCTGCCACACCAACCCCTCGTGCTTTGGCTGGATCTGCTTTGCCTCTTAACCTGCTCCCAGCTTTCCCCTGAACCCAGACTACAGCCTCAGCTACTTGCTGTAAGGACACTCACAACTAATGGCAATGTAGCACAGAGTTTGGGTAGGGATGACAAGCTAGCACGGAGGGCACCGTATGTACCCAAAGGCATTGCCACAAAGCAGGCGGCATAACAGATCAGGAACAACCATCCGGAGAAAGCAGACACCTCCCCAAAAAAGGGGTGTGGGGCTAGGGGAGGGGGTCAAACCCAAAGGAGCCCAGACGTAAACAGAGGCAAGAGCTGAGAAATTGGAAGTGGTCTTGTGCTAAAGAAACCTTTCAGCAGGGAGGTGGAGAAGCAGGCAGACATAAGTGCTTTTCTGTTAGTTTTGGGGTGATTTTTAAAAATACTGGGATAGAGGGAACACTGAACATGCAAGGATGCAAATCTCTCAGATATCACTCTGACTCTCAGCATAAAAGAGCCAAGGCAAGTCTGACCCTCTCCTGGGGAATCTCCCCACACTCAGTGCTTGGGGACAGCCTCAGAAATGGCGCGGCTGGTTACGCTCCCCCCATCAGCAACCCTTGCCACCCACAGCTCTCGCAAAGACTTGCAGTGCAGACCTACCTCTCAGCTCTCCCTGCCCACCCTGGAGCCAGCACTGCCCGGCTGAAGGCAGGCAAGGGGCTGACTGAAAGTGAAAACCAGTTTTCCTCGCTGCAATAGCTACTGGCTGCTGAGGCCCCAGTACGGGAGACTCCAGCTTGGGGACTATCCCCAGAATTATCCTGTTGCATCCACTTTCTTTACAGAAAGGTTTTGCTCACAGTCATTCGAGAGCTTGGCCCACAGGAAATAAGCACAAGATTAAACACAAAACGTCCTGAGAACTAGTTTCAAGGGAGTAAAAAAATTAAGCAAGTAAGAGTGGGAAAGGAGGGATCAAAGTTAAACCAGTGCTGCCAGCACCCTTCAGATCAGAGCTAGCAACTGAGGGTTTGGGGCCATTTGCTCAGTTCTTTGGTCTGCTTTGTTAATTGCAGCTGCCCTAACTCCTTGTTGCCTCCCATCTGCCCTGCTGCAACAGGGGCATTTGTTTTAGTGGCTCTAAGCAGGACATTAGTGCTTGCCATTTGCTTAAAACCCCCTTTCTGCAGCACTCTTGAGCACCATTTTTCCGCCAGCCTGCTCTATTCTCCAGTGCAACACAACGCCACGGTATGAGAATGACCCCGCAAAGCTGATAAAATATTTAAGACGCGTGTTCTGATTGTGTTAGGTAAGCAAATACCACGAGAGCCCGACCATTAGTGAACCTGATCAGCCCGTTCCCCCAGGACTTGCCAGCAGAGCAAGCCAGAGCGGCCTGAACTGGAAGCAATGGCGCAGCTGCTTTTCCCAAAAGAGAGGGGAGCTTGAAGGTGTGTGTTGCAGGGGCTCGAGGAATTTGCAACCTGTGTGCCCCACTGTAAAAGCAAAGTATATATAGATAAAGATTTAGATATAGATGATATAGCTTATATAGATAGGCAGACATAAATGATGTAGATACATGTAGACGATATATAGATGGAGATGATATAGATGTGTGCATGTGTATGTGTATATACAGCAGGTCAGCAGGTGTTTTCACAGGGCATTGCATTCAGCTGACAGCAAGTCAAGTTAAAAGAAAGAAAAATACTTGACAGAACGGGCCAGTTCATGTAGGAAATTGAGTCAAGAAAAAATAAATAAAGGCAGAAACAGATTAGTTTAAATCTGGGGCCCTCTGGATTATAATGGATCACAAAGGAAGACAGGAGGCTTTGCATGGAAGGGCTCCATATCCTCCTCGCACTTTCTCTTTTGTTTCACTAATCATTTTCATTCTGGGCTATAAGGCAGCCAAGCCAATTCCAGCTTAGTAAAAGTTTTTCTTAGCTTCAAGAAGCTGTGCTGCAAAGACAACATGTAGCTCTGGATGAGAAAAAGGAACCGTCCGCAGCGGGACACGGCTGCGGACTCCAGTTACACAGGATTGTGTTTGGTATCACAACACTGGCCGTTGTTTTGGCTTGGGTTTTTTGTTGTCATCGTTTCGCTGTAGCTATTCCCTGCACTTTGGCCTAGAAGTTAAACTGGCAGAATTAAAGTTAGAGCCGGGCAGTTTGCACAAGCTGAACGGGGAGGATGAGGGAGCAGTAGCTTTGCTTTTGTCGTGCCGCAATGGTGCTTGCCTTTAGAGGCAAAGTTCTTATCCTTCAGCTGGTGCATGGGCCAGCTGCACTGACCGACACCCCCTTTGCCCCTAATTCCCGCTGTCCTCCCAAGCCCATCCCCTAAAATAGCTGAGGGACTATTAGCCCTCTGCGAAGGTGTTCCCGCTACTTCTTGGTGCTAGTACTCCATGGGATGAGGGGGAGGGCCTGCAGGGACACCCACAGCCCCACTATTTCCACAGCAATACAACGCGATACCAAAGCACCCTGGCCGTGCCGGCAGCGAGGTTTGCAGGGGTCCCGCTGGGCTGACCTGCTCGGCTCCAGCACTGCAGGTGACTCCTGCCACCACACCGTGAGCTACACCAAGGTCCCGTCGTTTGCCTGACTGTACCTCAAGCCAATCTGACTGACTAAAACTGGGGAAAAATGCGGCAGAAAGGTATTTGTGGTGTTGCCAGCTTCGCAAACCGGTGTGGTGAACAAGCAGCTCGCTCTGTGCAGAGACCCAGGAGGGCAGGCAGAAGAAGGTGGGTGGGCAGCGAGTGAGCAGAGTGTGGGGAAGGGGGTAGGCTGGAGATGGCCAAGATGTTCATGAGCTGCTGCACGGTGAAGCCGTACCCCTGGGCTGTGTCCAGTGCACCAGACAGAAACTCGAGAGAGATGGTGTCCACAGCTTGTGCCGTCAGCAGCGGTGGTGCCACCCCACTGTCCCTGCAGGGTTTACCCACTTGAGTGCGCTTCTGGTGCTGACCCACCAGCAAGGCTTCACTCAGCTGTCCTGCCCCTCCAAAGCCCATGAAGCCAGAAGTAGCTTCAAAACACGACCTGCTCTCTGCCTGCAATGACACAGCAAACCTCACTCTGCAGATAGAGGGAAAACAACGCTGCTGATTGATTAAAACAATGCTTTTTTTTTTTCTTCTTTTTGCAGTTGCCTTCCAGAGCAGAACCCACATTTTTAATTGCTTCGGAAGAGCTTCAGGTGTATCTTCATGTGGGCAATTTCCTCTGACACGTTATGCCGCATGTCACTCAAGCAGAACTGTACAAAGTCCTTTTTCCTCTCACAAAAGTCCTCGCTCCTCTCACACAACCGTTTCTCCTTCCCTTGCAAGCCCTGGGCGAGGGCAGGGAGCACGCGGGGCTGAGCCCTGCCGAGGACGTGCCGCAGGAGGAAGCATGACACCCAACGAGACCCTGGCACTCACAGGTCCTTTCTGGGATGGGATGAGAAAGGCCCATTTTTCCCAGTTGGAAACGAAGCCTCCTCGGCTTGCCGAAGCCACGGAAGATGTCAGGAACAAGGCAGTCCCTTTTCCAGGAAAGCTCTGGTATGAGAGCAGTAGGATCCCACCAGTGCCGCAACGCGGAGCTCCGGCAGCCGCTGCTGGGCTAATCGGAGCCAGCAGCTGGGAGGGGAAGCCAAGGACAGCTTTTAAATGCACGCGGCGGAGAGAGGAATGAGAAATATTAATTTTAAATGGATCGACGCTGGCCTTGGAACTAGGCAGGCAAACCTCCAAGCCTGTCAGGAGGGAGTAATGAGGGCTTTTAAATTAGATGTGATCACCTATCTTTGGCTGTACAGAGTATTTGCTGTGTATCCCCTGTGCCTTAGGGAGAACCCCAGACACGTAAGGTTACAAGCGTGCTGTCCGTGTACGGGCTCGTTCATCAGAGAGTTTCAAGTGCTTCTCAGGCTTTAATTTAGTGCCTTAATTACCCAGGGATTTAGGTAAATACAATTGTCTTCATTTTTCCCAGCAGCACGCGGAGAGGAATAGACTGACAGAGAAACCAGAAAACGTGAGCACGCTCCCCACTTTCCCACCCCCCTTTCCTGCTTTTGCTAACAGCCCGTACATCAGGGCCCTGCCAGGAGACTTCAGGCAGGCGAAGCTTTACCTGCTGAAGGCATATCCGTGCAGTCCTCTCTAGAAATCATAATCCTTGCCCTCAAGGAGAAACGAGCTGTTTTGCTTTCCATTTGTCTTCTTCAAAGCTCTGGCCAAGCTCGTCCTCATTAGGAGGCCATTAAAACACCGATGTTCTTCACATTATGATTTCCTCTTGGATTAGATGGGAAGATTTTTATACGCTGTAAAAAGATTCTCTGGTTCTGACATCTCTTTTTTTATTTGCCCAGACCAAAAGCTTGCGAGGAACAGGAATGGGAAACCATATCGGCGTTCAAATAAAATGCCACAATCATCCACAGAGGCGAGGGGAAAGCCCTGCAGTCTCATTAGCCAAACTTGCACATGGTTATAATCAAACGGGTGGGAGGGAGACATTCCCTTGGCCACGGATACCACCGATTTTTTCCTTAGGTTCCAATTCTGTAACTCTTATTCATCCGAAGATAAACAGGCTTTTCAGGCGGGGAAAGAGGGCTTTGGGACCGGGCTCTAAGGCTTTTCATGTATTCAGTTGTCACTTGCCTTTTACATTCAAATTCTGATGGGTCAGACTTCCTAGACGGTGTCTTTCAACACCTAATAACTCACCCGGCAAGCTCCAGTGCTAATACAGACGTCGTCTTATCAAGCTTGAAACGGCGTTTTTGGGGGGATTATTTTACAGACACTTTTTGGTGCTCTCTCCCTCTACGTTTATACTGACTCCTTCACGAGGATTATTTATGTGGCATTGCTTTCCCATTACACAGTTGAAAACATCACCTGTTTTAGCAGGAGATTTCTGGGGTGAGTGCAGAAATATTTCGAGGAATTTGGTCATCGCCATTTGCTAATGGAAAATCTAGTAACCGAAGTGGGGTTTTTTTAAAACCACAATAAATTTTATATTTGTTACTGCTGGATTCCCATTAAATGCATTAATTACAGGAATGTTTAATGAAGCAAATAAAAAAAAAAGCCATTATGTATAGAGCACTGTGAAAAACAAGGTATTCAGCAGAGTGTGCTCTTATATGCTCTTAATAAAAGACCTTACCTTAAGGTAAAAACCCAATAAAAGATGCCATAATGTGCTATGGGACCCACCGTTGATTTACAATGCATTACTCCTTTAGCAGTAAGCAACTTTTGCACAATGCACAGCAAGCTTTTATATATTTATATATAAGACCTTTTTTCTTCTAACAAAGATTTACTGAATTTCCCCAGAGCGTATTCATTTTCTAAAAAGTTCTTTGTTTTGCTCTACTATATTAGTTGTAATAAAGGCAACAATCTCCTTCCTGATTGACACTTGTGATATTAAAATTACAAAAAATATGAGAGTCAATACCACAACACCTTATATAGAAATATTACTCTGTACGTTCTATGAGACTAAATGCAAACCGAGTTTTGTTAATATCTGCTATTTTGCAAAACCATAGCATGTTGGGCGAGGTCTAGAAATACATGGTGAAATTATCGTGAAGTCTCAGTTTCTAATTCCTCCAAGGAACTATAAATGAATAACTTTTAAAATAAGTTCATACACCTTCTGTTCCCCCAAATTTAAGTGACGAATATGTAAACCCCATACCAGTGAGTTCAATCTAACCGCCAAGAAAGTTAAATTATGCATAACATGATGAACATGGGTTGAAACTCTTGAAGAAATAAAGGAGGATTCCCTGAAATGCACTTCCCAATCCTTCGCATGTCATCAAAGGCTGTTTTTTCAAGCACGGTGTCATGTCTCATGATACAATGGACCAGTTCTTGGTGTTCCCTATTAGTCACACTGATTATTATAGTTGGCACAGGGTCCTCTCCATGTTTGGTCCTCAGAGGTATGTTTGCTCTCCGATTCCCATTCACTCCGCTATAAAATTCCCTGGTTTTAAAAGGGCCCTCTTCTGCCTCAGCTTCACCTATAGTAACAGGAGGGGAACGTGCAAGAGCCTCATCCTGCAAATGCAAGCACACACTTGCAGAGGGACTGTCCCACTGAAGTCCCCAGTACCCCCATATGCACATGGAGATATGCAGACCTGTGGCCTACATGTATCACAGAATCACAGAATCTCACAGAATGGCAGGGGTCGGAAGGGACCTCTGGAGATCATCTAGTCCAACCCCCCTGCCAGAGCAGGGCCACCTAGAACAGGCTGCACAGGACTGTGTCCAGGCAGGTTTTGAATATCTCCAGAGAAGGAGACTCCACAACCTCCCTGGGCAGCCTGTGCCAGGGCTCTGGCACACTCACAGTGAAGAAGTTTTTCCTCATGTTCAGGCAGAACTTCCTGTGTTCCGGTTTGTGCCCGTTGCCCCTTGTCCTGTCGCTGGGCACCACTGAGAAGAGTCTGGCCCCATCCTCTTGACACCCACCCTTGAGATATTTGTAAGTAGAATAAGTGCAATAGATTTTGAGGGAAAAAATGCCTCTCTGCTTGCCTTGGTCACCTGAGAAAGGTCTGCTTTGCAGACAGCAAGGGTCCTCCATGTTCACACATCTTTGGGGCAACAGAGCAAGGAGGAGACATCTCTTTTGACTGCAGAGCCCAAGGCTGGCCGAGGCATTTGGAGATACGCGTGCGAGGGGCCAGTGCGGGCACAGCAGCATGAAAGAAAACTGCGTCATCACCCGCACCATAGTGACTGGATTTCTGCATTTTAGTTTCTGCTGGTGCTTCCTGGGGTGTGAAGAAGCAACCGCTCCTCCCGCAACTGGCCAAATGCTCTTTGCTTGCGTGAAGAAGATCAGGGTCTATACGCAAAATCAGGTTTACATTAATGGTTACCAGAGCTTTTCAACAGCCCCCATCAACTACAGCAATGTGGAACAAGCCCACCTGTCATTTATAGAGGGGAATGGGAAGGGAAGGGAAGGGAAGGGAAGGGAAGGGAAGGGAAGGGAAGGGAAGGGCTGGGCTCTGCCTTCCACATTTCTTCCAGCTTCCCTATGGACACTGCAAAGGGCTTTGCCACCCGTTCCCAACCTCCAGGCTGACGGTGAGTGTGAGCATTACGAAGCCCTGCTCGCTCACTCCCTCACCTGCCGCCATCCCCAGCCCCGGTGGGCACAAGCCCCGCTCCCAGCCAGGCCAAACAGGCAGGTGGCTGAGGACAAACCTGTGGAGGCCCCAAGTTTTGCAAGGTCTCCGGCAGGTGCGTTTGCTCGGACAGGCAGCCCAGGCACCGGCCGAGCCGCGGGCGGGGGCCAGGGTTCGGCCGATACAGACGGGGTGTCTCCCCGGGCCGGTCCCCGGGCGCTAACCGGGACCGGCCGCGGCACGGCGGGGAGAGCGTCGCTGGGCACAGCGGAACGCGGTGGTGGTGCAGCACGGTTCAGCTCGGCTCGGCTCGGCACGGCACGGCACGGCTCGGCACGGCACGGCACGGCACGGCTCGGCTCGGCTCGGCTCGGCTCGGCTCGGCTTGGCTCGGCACGGCACAGCACGGCTCGGGTCAGCACGGCACGGCTCGGCTCGGCTCGGCTCGGCACGGCTCGGCACGGCACGGCTCGGGTCAGCACGGCACGGCTCGGCTAGGCTCGGCACGGCACAGCTCGGCACGGCACGGCTCGGCGCGGCGCGTTGCGTTCCCAGTCCGGCCGTGCCCCCCTGTGGCACGGCCGGGAAGCTCAGGCGGCGGGCGCCGCTTGGCCCCGGGCAGCCCCGGCTGCGGCGCCGGCTGCGGGGCGGGGGCCCGGCTTGGCCGGCCCCGCAGTTGAGGAGCGGCGCGGGGTGACGGCTCGCGCCGGTGTCGGACCTCGGTGCGGGTCGCTGTCGAAAGCGGTGCTGCTGTTTTGCCTTCCTGCCCTAACGCAGGTGGGCAAACTGTCCCCGTGAGCTGATCTGATTGAAAACTAACTCATCAAACCCCAGCAAAGTCAAAATTGCCACCGAAAGGTCTGGAATTGTTTCCAGCCCCAGTCAGCCAGCGCCGGGGCTGCACGGTCGCTAGGTCTCACGCAAAGAAGCGGCAGGGCAGTACTTCTTTTTTGCAGGAACGGGGAACAGTGTTCATCAGTCTGGTGGCAACCCCACAGTTACACCAGGTTAGCAGCAATGGGGAAATGCCGCCCTGATTCACGTAATGGCTGTCCTCTCTCGGGGTCACTCTTCAGTCTGGGGGAGGGCACTGAAAACCATTGTGGGTTCAATGGGCTGGCATCTCCCTCTTCCTGCAATGCTACCCAAAGAGAAGGGAAGGGGATTGCACTGGTGGGTTCTTCCCTTTCCTATTTCAGAGCTGACAATTTTCACTGTGCTCTCATGTACACCTGAAATTGCCATTTACTTCTGTTTTTCAGCAAGAAACCATCTATGAAGATGCAGCTGTAGGAACATGAATGGAGAATTCCAGCCAAAGAATGAAAACAAACAAGGGAATTAAAAGAGTTGTCATCATTAGTAGCATCCTTACTCTTTATCTCTCTCTCAGCTGCTTTCTCTGTGGTCTGTGCTATTTCTCTTATCAACTTCAGCTACTGTAGAAATGACGAATTGAAAATTCAACAAGAAAATGCTCGGTTGGAGTAAAGCTCCAGAGCTTATAAAGCGCATATGCAGCCAGGTGCTGTGAATAATGCGTCTCTCTCTTCTGTACAGCCAGGGCAGTCTTCAGCTTTCTGAAGCTTTTCCTGTTAAAATGCTAATCCTGAAAGAAATTAAAGGAGCAGCATGGAGCTCCCTGTAGTGGGGACAGCACAGCCTGCAGAGGGACTCTGTGCATTGGGCATAAATGGCAGGAGTTTGGTCGCGAGGGATGACCGGTGTGGAAGGAGGCCGTGAAGAATCGAGTGCCAAGCACAGCCATCTCTGAAACATGTGAAAACACCCCATTACCTGCCAAAACTTCGGCCCATCTGAGGGGCACATGGTGCCCTGACTCAGACATACTTAAGAAAGCAAGTAGCAGCCTTCAGGACAAGTGATGCTTTTGGAGACGTGGGACTGGAGGTGCTGTGGAGGAGGCGGCTGGAGAGAGGGGGACTCGTGGCTGGTGGTGCTCCATGCCATAGAGAGGGACACCTCTGAGGGACCCACACTGGGGCAGGGACAACCCTGAGGGACTGCGGCCAAGGGTGACCCAAGTAAGAGGCAAAGACCAGCAGAGGAAAACCAGCAAAAAGCATGCAGAAGCCGAAAGAAACCAATACACCCAGCACGGCAGACAGAAACCAGCTGCCTCACCAAAGGGACTGGGACAGACCAAGTGTAACCTGCGTGGGAAATCGGAGAAGCTGCGATGAGGCAGGGCTCGGAGAGGTGTTTGACCTAAGCTGAGCATTGGGAAGGGGGAGGAAAGCTGTTTACTTCCATGTTTAACTGTTGGTGCTTTGTTTTTCTCACTGCCCTAATCAATAATCAGAAATCTATGTTAATTGGCAATGAATAATAAAGTAAAAACTCCACCAATTGAGACTATTTTGTCCGTGACACCCGGAGCACATTATGTTGGCTGACATGAGTAAGGAGGCCATAACCCCTTATTACCCATTCACACCGTAAATCTACCGCAGTACAACGTACTCTGCACTCACCATCTTGAAAACTACATTATTCATCACAAAAGTTACTCATGCATTTCCAATGATATAATTCATCTTCGGACCTGTATCTTATGGGAACCTGGCAAATTATCATTTAGGTTATTGACGCTTGAGGCATCGATGAGAAGAGCAGGGACTGAGAAGAAATCCAAATCTTTTGGTTGCATGGGACTTCTCAAAGAAGCCAGATATAGGTTTTGTATAAAAATATTTGTAAGTTTTCAGGCCACGTGCAAAGATTTCAGTCCAAAGGAGTGCTCATGCGTTTTAGGTAAAACCGCTAAAACAAGGGGTTTAGAATGTAAGAGAAATCTCAAATATCTGAATAAAATTCTGAGTTGCACACATCTTACAGGTAAGACATTGTAAGTAAATAGGAGAGAAAAATACTGGTATCGTTCACCAGTAAATTGATTTTCTCCATTTTGCTGTGTGTTCCAGCAACTCCCTTTTATTGAAGGGATCCTTAACAACATGGCACAGCTGTCCTTCTCAATGCCGTTGTTTAGAATGAATGTCTGAAGAGGACAACCCAAACAAATAAAGCAACCCTTTGAATCATGCTACCGAAAGTGAGTTTTGCTGGAAACTACTTCTAAAAAACAGTCATTAGGTTAAATCCAAAGCTGAAACCCTCCTTCTTCATACTGATACTCCGATACGGTACAAAAGCTACCTGTGCACGTGCCGATTTTTAGGCCTGTGCCTAACTTTCAGTACCGTGGGACTATCAGTGGTAGTGCAGATAAGCACAAGCACGAGTGTTTGCAGAAACCGAGCTTATCTCCAGCCCGTATTAGCAGGATTCAGGGTACTCGAGCAGACACACACTGCTTTCTCTCGGGAGCCACAGGGTGAATAGCCTCCAAGTTTCAGATCTCCTTTTCCACTCTAACTTTAAAGCTAAAACTTCAAAAGTCTGCCGTAAGAACCTTCGGGGATTAATGTAATTCATTCTTTCCTGTCCAAGTTTTACATTGTGAGGTTATTACGCTGCTCACCACAACTGCAAGCTCTTGGCCAGAGACGACTGTTTCAGTTTATTTTAACAGGGTGTTTACCTTATTAAAGTAATAACAAAGAAGGATGATTGCATTAATTACTACATCAAACTAGCTGCCATGGCACTCCCCTGCCAACCCTCAAATCAATTAGTTGCATCTGTAAGTCGAGTGATTGAAGGGTTTTTTTATTATTATTCCTTTTCCCATCTTTTTCTTTTTTTTTTTTTTAAATCCATTTTGCCATTAATAGTGTCTCTTCAAGTGAAAGCTATTGTTCTTCACTGAGAGGATGGGAAGATTTAGATGGTCTCCTAACATGTGGTAAGAGGTTCGAGGCTTGATTCATGGTTACTCAGAACCTTCTGGAGTGATATATACCCCACAAAGTGATTTTAAAATGCTCCTATTTTCAACGGATAGCAGTTTAAACTCGCCTTCCCCTGGTGTAATTGGTTACAGGGGTGCCAAAAAGCGGTAAACCTTTGGGCTTGTCATATCTCTGTGAATGAGTGGCATTGCTGGTGTCACACTAATGTAAATCCAGCATGAAGAACATGACCAAAATTAGTGACATTTCTTGGTTTTATTGGTAGATCTAGTTTCCTAAGGAAGCAATGGTTATGTGCTGTATGCAGGGGAGCGAGCACACGGCTTTACGTCCCTGCTAATAACTTCTGAATCCGTCGGACAATTTCAAAAAGTCAGACGGGCAGCAGTCGCAAAGCTCCAACCAGTTTCAGGAAAGGAAAGGGCTGGGTAAAGGAGACGAGAACGCTTGCCCCATCGTCGAGGGAGAAGGTGAAGATGCGAGCACAGCCCTCCCCATCCACACGCGAGGCACCAAGCCACGGTTCCACCACTCCCTGGGCAGCGTGGGCTGAGCATGTAGCCTGGTGGGTTCGGTGGGTTTGGAGATGCCCACTCTTTGCCCCCCCCCGCCCTGGACCGTTGCAGACGAGCACCCAGCGTGTTTCTTTGCCCCCGAGACTCTGAAGGAACATGTGCGATGAGGATTTTTTAGGAGCAGGAGTTAATTTTTACATCAGAGAGGGAGGGAGCGCCTCTTCATTGGAAGCTGCCTGCAGAGACAGCAGCTGGCACAGCGCAGCCTCCTGCGTCTCTGACGGGGATAAGCCGCAAGTCCCTGGGCATTTTTAGCAGTACCCTACAGCTGCCAGTTGCAGCTATAAGGTAGAAGGATGACAATGGAGCTGGCTGCTGCTTGCCGGTTCTAATTTTATCTAAACCAGAGCATGAGCAGTTAAAAAAAAAGCCGTGGGGTTGCGCTAAACTAAACCAGCTGTTTGTCAAGAGCTCGCAAGGGCAAGGGACAGCAATACTATTCCTGTCATCTCCTGTCTTCAGCGTTGTCCCTGCCACCAGCTGCAGAAGCCACTGGGGCTAAAGATTTCCCAACATTGGAATAAATCGCACGGTGGGAAGATCCATCTCATTCTGGTCCCATTGTTCTAACAGTACAAAATGTCTCAGCGCAGCAGAGAATCTGGCTCTTCACATCTCTTCCAGCTCCTAATAGGTTTCATCAAGAAAATGTGTTGCTTGTCCCATTTTCTTGAGAGTACATAATCACAGTCAGACATTCAAACAGATTTTTTTTTTTAGGGGAAAAAAATGTTGCGCATTGGACATATCAGCTTAGGTTGCTTGAGATGGGAATAGGGGGAAATACAGGAGAGGCCTCTGCCCTGTGCCATAGGAGAGATCTTCACAGCAAAATTACCAAGGCAGGGAACATATTTTTGATGTTCTTTTGATGAACTTTTGATATAAGTAACAACTCCAGTGTCACCATTGCAGTCAATTAACAGGACTAGGAATTTCCCTGGTATCTCTGGGTCAAATTCTGCTAGTGGAGGGTCCATTTGGCTTCCATTTCCCTCAGCTGGGCCTCACGTATGTATCTAAGAGTAGCATTTGGCCCCAAAAAAGGAATCGGCACTTCTGTTATAAGCAGAAGCATTTGGTACACCTCATGTGGGATTTCATTCCTGGGTAGAAAAGTCTGGGGAGATCAACAGGGTTGCTTTGTTGCCCAGTGATTTAAGGTGTGTTGATTTGCATGACTTCATCTTCCACCTTCCAACACTCATGAGGCTTTACTGAATTAACTGGAAGGAAAGAGAGGCAGCAGAGGAGTGGGAGAATGGGACCATCCCACATGGATCGTTCATGTGTGCTGGTACGTACAACATTAGAGAATTCCTGTGTTTAGCAAGAAAAAGAAAAGAGCCCACCCACCATCGCTGCACCCTGGTGCTTACGGTATTACACCATGCAAGTAATAGAGGGTATGTTTGTATTTAAAAGAGTGTTTCAAAGCCAAGTGTGGTAAAGAAAATACCTAGCATGATAATAAATCACTTAAGATGTTTGCAATCTTACAAAACAGGGATTGTTGAGAATTTTCATGTTTTACTCCGCATTTTCTTTCAAAGGGATGGGAGGAGAGAAAGTTTTCAATTTGTCTTGCAGACATGTAATTTTCATGTTTGTGTTATGTCTTTAATTATGTCATTGAGAAGCACTCAGCAGAATTTGCTTCCATTCCAATACCTTCTGAAATGAAGAATTAAATTCCATGCTAGTTGGAGAATTTTCATCTTCATAAGAAAAAACATGTTCATGGCCAAGGCATTTAACTGGGATTCAGGGCACACAAAGAACAATTCAAATGCCAAAACACAAGGGACTCAACGCAATAGCTGCAAAGTAGCCTTTGATGCCCTACGGCTCCAAACCACCTGCTTGAGGCTGGCAAATGTGACGTAGGACTCTACAGCACATCTGCAACCTCTGGAAAGGCAGGTGAAGGGCAGGCAGGTCATCTAAAATGGCACTGATTACCATTGCTTAGGCACTGAAATTGCTACACACTATTGTCATAGATTCCTCCATAGGTTTGAAATTCTGATTCCGGATTCGATGGGAAACGCAAGAGAGCATGCGATCCTGTCTTACTTATTGTATCCTACTCTGTCTCTCACCATGAAGTAAGTTCTGATATAGACTGGATATCTTCTGTAATACCGTAATACTAAAAAGTGACTATTATAGCAATGTTATTCTCAGTAATTCATCACAAACCCAAAGAGTACATCTTTTAATGCAGGCAGGTAATCTTATACAACATCGGGTGATACTCACCTACTCTGATGGTTTTTTCCCAGTACTGCATGACACTGATGATTAAGTGACCAACAGGTGCTTATTTAAAGGCTGCAAGAGCATAAGCCTTTGAAAGTACGGATGAACAGCAGATTGACCAAGCAAAAGCTGAAATTGAGCTGGGATGTGTCTGATGACATTAACATGCACTCTGAGAAGATGAATGTACTAAGAAGCTTATGAAAGAATATTGAAGCATGGAAAGACAGAGGCAACAGAAGCTGCTGACAGGGCAAGCATTAGAGTGATGGAATACAAGTCGATGTAAACTAGTAGAGGAAAAAGCATCTCTATGAAGAAGTAGATAGCAAGTAGACTGGACAGAGTATGTTTATGTTGTAATGACTCTAGAGCAGACATATGTGAGCAAGAGATGCATAGAAATGGTGCCATAGTGTTTATTGGACTTCTATCTTACTGACAAGATGAAGACCCATCAGGAGTTAGCTGCAGGTGGGAAATCCAGAGCAAAGTCAGGGAAGTAAAGGATGCTTGAAGGCATAAAGATAAATTCAGGAGCATTGGCTTCATCTAAGTTACCTCATGAAACCAGTGTGTTCCAATTGACAACAGTCATTCACCTTCACTGTGATCAGAGGAAAAAAAAGTCTCTGCACTTCTCTACAGTTGAGAATTTGGTGAAATAGTTACTCCAGAATGTGTCCTTAGCAGTAGTTACCCAAACAGAACTGAGTTGAAATCAGAATTGTACAGAATAGGACTGTCTGTGCATGGACTGATAGCAAAATAGCAATTCTGGAATAGTTATCCTGGAGAAACCCAAGATTAATCAAACCTATGGCCTTGCAAAGAAAATAAAAAGAACTTTAAATAAAATCTATCGGGGTAGCGCTTCAAAGGTTTCCCTCAGCTTCTTTGTTTTTGGCCTAGGACTTACATTTCGGCTAGAGCTTTACTGCTTTTGGAAGGTTGCAAAGAAGGGTACGCAGTTTTACAAAATCATGGAAATTAGAGCTCCTTTGGCAGCCCAGTGTGGTACTGTTCCCCGTGGCCTCATTTGGAGGAGAACTGCCCAAAGGCCAAGCTGTACCCGTGACTGGGAGCGCACACACTTCTCACCAGTGTCGACAGAAATTCCATACACAGACCTAGGTAGTAAATCGCGCTGCATACTTACTGTAAAAATTGGTGGTAAGGAGAAACATAGGAGATTTTTTCAGGAGCTTGTGCTTTGTGAGAATGATTGATATCATCATGCATAAAGTATTGAATATTTAAATGGGCTGGGGAATCTCATCTGCTGATTACTTGATGTTAAAATATGTCATTTCAGAACTCAGAATACCCTTTCAAAGAATTTTCTAACTTTCTCACTCTCTCTGGAGTCATTAATTATACGGTTTTGAGAATCAGTCAAGGGACATACTCAGTTTTTTTCTCAAATAGGCAGAGAAATCCAGTTCAAAGTATTCTACCTAGTCTCTCAGCAAATTAATAGACTGGCATATGTGCTTCCTTGGCTAGCACTTTTCACCTGTGACAACTGCAGGTAATTATTTTGCCCAAGTGAAACTGATCCTGGGCATTCTCAATGAGAAAACCTTTCTTTCCACGTTCAATAAAATTTGGAATACGTTTCACCCTTGGAACTTAGATCTTTCATTAAAAAGTTGTATGGCAGTAAGAGCTGACTCTTTGCATTTGAATATTGGTCTCCAAAGAGCCAGCGATAGTGGGAGCAAGAGTGCCAACGTTATTCTCTAACGATGAGGTAAGTTACATCCTGCCCAAACTTAAGAGAGAAATGAGTTTGTGACAGTTATTTTTATTGCGACAGGACTGCTTGCAATGCTTGAAAAAAAGCGGTTGCACCAAGACTTTTTTTTTAGGACAAAGGTTGTTAAAAAGTTGAGTAATTCTCCTTTTTCAGGTAGAATTGGCTACAAACTGACCCTAAAATCTAAAGGCCAACAGAGCTCTGGCAAAGCCCACTATTTTAAAACTACTGATTGTTGCCCAAATGTTTACAGAAATCCCACCAGCGCAACGTCAAATGAAATATCATGTTGTTCAGGTAGACCTTTGTAAAAGTGTGTTCTCCTTTGCAAACACCATTAAAAAAAAGACAAAGAGAAAGCCACAGGTTCAAAGCTGAAACTGAAGCAAGGGCTCTCTGGCCATTGTGGTCTTAACCTACCCAGCAGACCGTGTAGGTAGTGCCTCCCTTCCAGTGTCACTCTTTTCAGACTGACACCACCACGTGTGTCGCCGTACCTGATGCTGATGCCATACCTCACGTCCCAGTGAGTTTTCCTGTTTGGATTCAGCCGTACTTTCTGAGCTGTATGGCCATTTCAGCATCCCACGGTAGACTGGTTCATGTACACTCAAAGAAACGTTAGGGCTGGTGCAAAGAAGGAAGGAAACAATGGCTCCACTCAACTTTTGTTATGTCTTAAGCCATTAAGCTTGCCTATTCACTTGAATGATCTGAGAAGAAATAAATAGTCCACTAAGAAGACAGCCTAGAAAAACTAGTGCAATCATGGTATTCTGAGACTTGTTCACAAAGCACTTTCAACTATTCACATGAAAGATGGTGGAGGTTGGGTTATTGCTAGTAAAAATCCAAGTAACTTATTGAAGTATTCATGAGGTGAATGCAAGAGTTACATCATTAGTCTTCTTAAAACTTTTCATAATTGAATTCTACAAATCAGCAAACAATGAAATTACTCCATTGGTTACCGGGTGCGGTAATATTTACTTCATCACTACAAGTTGCTTTTATTGGGCATTGTTACATCAGCTAATCATTAGCAGGTCTGCCCTTAGGAAATTTTGTTTAGCAAACCAAAAATATATCTCTTTTTAATGTGAAACAGTTGACATGAAGGATTATGGATATTAGATGAGGGTTTGGATTTCGAAAGGGGGAGCTGGAATGTGAGAGGCCCCAAAGCACATATATTCCTGGGCCATCTGTTGTGCCAGCTACACAAAAGCCAAAGAGGGCCAGGAACCGCTTAAGCTTGGGAGTGCTGCCATGAATACCAAGGGAAGAAGGACCCACAGACAGGACCCTAACGGCCACAGATTTTAGGGCAAGGAGGAAAGAGGAGCATCTCAAGCAAACTGAGGACCCAAACTGCATCCACTTTGCTTTTCAGACTCCAGCACTCCCACCACCCACTTGGTAGCAACAATTGCAGCCTTTAGAGCGATGAGTACTTCAGAAACCTTTCAGGGCAATGTTGGAATTTGGATGCTGGGGAGTGCTCAATAAATTCATTTACCCCATCTCTGGTTGATGTTTTTTTTCTTGAACAGCCAACCTCTCTCTCTCCCCTGGAAAAATTCTAATACTGATGAAGAACTGAGAAGCAATTTAAAAAACAAGAAACAGAAAAAAGCTCCAGCCCTTCATCCCAGGTAGAGAGGAAATCAATCCACTTTCCATAACTTTGTCAGAAACACCAGAGTTGTTTCTTTTCTTTTTGCAATAACCACTGGACTTTTTGCTCAGTTGTTTTAAAATTCTTTAAGAGCTGGATTCTATCATAAGCTTTTGAAAAGCAAGCATTAACTTCTTGAAAGGTCAAAAAGTACTATAGGATCGATGGAGTATTAAAATGTAGCAAAATAGATATGCAAAATAAGTTTAAAAGCATAGAAGCACTTGATGAAAACTTCTGCTACAGCAGAAATATACAGTATTTACACCCCAGTAAGTGGAAACATGTAGGAAGTGGTTACTTCAAACCCCACTTTCCCTCACAAGACCCAAACACTTCTGAATGTCACTGCGATTGCTCACAGGAGTAAGTAGAAATTCATACACAGTTTTCAGGATGGGAGTCCCTGGGTCAGAAGCTTCTCAGACAAGGACTCAGCCTTTTACCAAGTGCAGGAAGACTGCACACATTGTTATAGAAAAAAAAAATATAGATAAAACTCTGCTTATCAAGCGCATACTTGTTTTGGTTTCTTTTAAGGTAAACCCCAGAAATTTAATGAATTTGAATGACCACCCTAAAATCTAAAGTTTATTATCCCTGTGAGAGTTTCTGTCTAGAAAATAATAGGAAGAGGCTGTCCCACCAAAATGCCTTGAGTGATGCTGATGGCTCTCTCCGCTTCTGCTCTGAGCCATTCCTACCAGCACCAAGTGAGAGTTCACATTATAACACACTGCAAGCAAGAAGAGGAGTGCAAGACATCTCACCTGTATTCATCTACCCACATGGAAATCAGTAGATAAAACCAGAAAAGAGAGACAGCTTGGCTGTCATGGTGTCCACTGCAGCACTGTCATGGACTTCAGGGTGGCTGTGAGGTCACCTCATGACTTTTACATGAGCTAAGTACATGGCATGATACCTCTGCTCCCTATGGACAATTCGTTCTGTATGGATTTTCTTGAATTTGGCAAGCAAAGGAGGTGGGATTTTTGCAATTAAATAAGAAAAGTGGAAAAAGGAGAAAAAAAACCTACAAGAGACTTCTATTAGGAGAGTAAGAAAAGTAAGATCTAATGGGTTTCCACAATTTTATTTATAGTTAACTCAGTGTTTAGAGAAGTTAGATAAGGTGTCTAAATAAGATAATGCTCCATATGGCATCACAGAGATTCCACTATAAATGTCTTCAGTTTCACTGAACCACACTTTATTTAACCTCATTTGTATAAATAACACAAATGATTTAATTGCTTTCCATCAAGCAAAAGTTAGATAAATATTACTGAAACACAACCTGACTTTTGGAGCTTTTATTTACACTGCCTTGACAGCAATGCACTCTTTATAAACCAATGTTCTTCAGCACTGAGGCTGGATGTCTGAAGATGTTTGATCATGAAGCTTCAAAGGCAACACAGGGAACAAAAATTCAGAAACATCTTTCACATTTAAAGAAACCATTGAATATGCTCTAATAATTCAGATTACACCAAACCTTGACCAGATGCTCACCAGATCTCACCTGTGGTTCAGAATTAAGAGGCTTGCTGCAATTTCACTGTAAGAAATGCCTAAGAAATCTCAAGACAAGTCACCTATCATAGAATCATAGAATTGTTCTGGTTGGAAGAGACCTCCAAGACCATTATCCCGGTGGTACAGTTATAAAACAACATAGAACCATTGTAACAATTTAGTGCCATAAGGGTATCGTGTATCTGAAGAGAAGGTTTTGAATATATCAAATGTATACAGGATGTGTGGATCTGAAGATTTTGCAAGCATATAAACCAAATTCTAATTGTAGCAATTAGTTACTATTTCTTTGAAGAGTAACAATGGGATTCAACCAAAAATAACACCAAATGATAACACAACACCCCAGGGTCCATCCAAACCATCTCGCAGTTCCTGCCTATGGCTGCTATGATAGAATTCATGAAGTTTTCTGCATTTCAAAGAGCAGTCCCAAATGACCCCTCAGTTTTAGAATTACCTAAATCCTGGTGAACTTCCTTTGTGAAATTCACATATTGTGAAATCAGATTTCCCAAACTGAAACACTGTCACACTTGAAGAAAGTTAATACCAAAAACTTTATTTGGTGGCCCAAGCTTTGGTGTGGTTCCTGTGAAAAGAAGCAATAACTTCCCAAACACACACAAGTCATGTTCAACTGACATTTTGGAGACTCTGCTAAAGAATGTAAATTTATTTATCAGAAAGGGCAAAATTACATTTTTGTGATGCTTTAGCAGATACCTATACTATTCCTCACCTCACTGTCTCTCAGTAGGGGTCCAACTCATAAGAATCTTCTGTTGGCCTCACTGAGTTGTTAAGGAAAGCCCAAGGATAAATTTATTGAGAAACCATGATGAAAATAAGAGCTTTGTTTAGTAAACAGAAACAGGCATTTCAAAGAGGCTTCTGATTCTGGGTGCACCATGCTGGCCTACTTTTCAAAAATGCTCAGCACCTGCAGTTCCCCCTGCAAAGGAGGCTGGAGAATGAGACATTCCACACCTCAATTAGTGTACTGAAGGCACAAAAGATTTAATTAACATAAAATCCAATGCAGTGATTTATGCAGATTAACCTTATTTACAAAGCTGAGCTTTAACAGGTGTTTTGCTGTCCTCCCTCCAAATTTAACAGTGGTTTAATTTTTCACTTAAGCAATCAAGCTCAAACAGAAACTAAGTTAAATAAATACATGACTCTGCTTTTGCCATTCTTACTTCACAAAGATCGTTAAATCACAGAAGACTGGACATCATCACAACAAGAAAGAACGCCTTGTAACAAGGGAGAAAAGAATTATGAACAATCCTGCATGTGTAAGAGTGCCTTCCAAGAGAGACTGAATACTGAGCGAATCCTTGCAGTCAAGCTTCATGTATTGTACCTTCTCTCTTGGATTGCCGTGCCAATTCATAGTTAACATCTGCTGTAGCTAAAGAACCCAATGCCAGATGCGAACTGCTAAGGTCCTTTTAAATTGTTGCACCACAAGTGACAAGACCGATTTTGCAGTGAGGGAGAGAGAGGTTCAGGACATGCTCTACAAAATGATTCACTTAGAAGTCATGTATGGCATTATTTAGCTGTGTTCTTTCTGTCGTTATCTGAAAAGTAGGGATACGCAGTCAGTTGGTGAGAAGACACCAGACCATCAGGCCATGTCACCATCACCTCTGTGGCCTGGCTTTGAGCCTTCATCTTCACCTGGCACCTTAAATCGGAGAAGTTGTTTTGCCTATGTCCTACCCAGAGGAAAGGCTTCAACTCCATTTGGTCTATTTGACCATTCAGGAAGGATTTTTTTAGGATCACCTGCAAACCTTTTTATATGGTGACACATAAAACCAAGAAACAGATGTAAGAAAATAACCTGGAGATCTCCAGTCAAAAATATCTTCATATCCAGTAAATGGGGGAGGTGAATTCAAGGGTGACAAGAACCAGAGCCTCCTCCAAAATTAAAATTCACTGTGGTATCAGCAAGCAAAGCTGTGTGTGTGCATACAAAATTAACACTGTCTGTGAAAATAAATAGCCTTGGCAGCAACACTCCAGAGCTAGAGCATAATTGGCCTGCATTTTACTCCCTTCTTTTTCCTTGTAATTTCTTTGTGCTGTGTTTCTTTGTGTAAAGAAACCCTCATTCAAGGGATTTATAGCCTTTCAGGGAGGAAATGAAAGATTCAGTGTCTCTCCATCACTCACAAAGAGAGAGATTTGATTTTTAAAATAAATTATTGTTATTATTTGTGAACGCAGTTTATCTGCATATCTTCAGACAACTCTAGCTGTTCTTGCATGAGAGTTTGAAATACAGCAACTAGTGAGCGTGAGGGGATGGAAGTTAAAATAGGAAGCCTTTTTCTTTTCCCTCCAAGGCATATTCAGAGCATGGGGTTCCTCCGAACAACGAGGAGACAGCCCATATTCGTACCTTCCCCCTCACACTTGTGTGGATCAGCCTGATGAAGGGACCAGATTTAGGTTCATAGCATTCCTTCCCCCGCTCCTCCCAACACTTGACAAAAATAAAACTCAGGCAACCGATTATGGATATTCCCCCCCCCTCCAGACATTACATTGAAACTTCAGAAAAAGCGTATTCTAAAGGGGGCTTTAAAGAGCAGGATGAGAGGTTATTCATTACCTCCTGCAAACCGGACTGCGTTAAGTGCCTGGTCCTCAAATAGATCCGATCCTGCAAGAGGGGGAAGGCCTGGGTCCCACAATGGGCTCAGTGTGGCAGCCCCCCTCGCCCGCACAGAATCCCATTGACGGCACTCAAACAATCTTGCCCGCTGACGGACGTTTAGAGGCCTACACTGGCCACGCCACAAGGTTTTTTCCAAGAATAGCCATAGTTATTCATTCTAAATGGCCCAGAAAGTCTGGAGACAGCTCACATATTTTTGTTGAACATTATGCGCGCAAACACGAACTCACAAGAGTTAGCTGCAGGCTTGAGGAGGGAAAGACGTTAAGTGCCCATGTTTGTTCTACCCGTTTAGATCCGTTTTCTTGGAAAAGTGTGAGAATTAGTCTGGCGATATACGGTCTCTCCTCTGAAGATTGCAGCAAATGGAAACAATGAGAAGTGCTAAAGCTAAATCCGACCCCTGGGTAAATGACATAATCCTCCCCAGTGCCAAAATGTTGTCTGAGGAATTCCTCGGTTTTACACTAACCTGCTGTAATTCTTTTAGATGTCCCTTAGCTCTCATACCCCTCCCCAGGCACGTGAAACGTGGCCATTTTACTGGGCTCAAGTGTTGGGACTGCACAGGCAGCAAAAAAGAATTTCATAGAGAAAAGGAGCAGGTATGTTATGAAACCAAACCAGGACAATTTTTCAATATAAATAGCTTAAAGGATGTCACTGCCGCTTTGTTGTACAAGCCTCATGCAGAATGAAAATAACTGCTCTCCTGACCTTGCTGACCATGGCCAAATTTCACTCCTAGTTCATTTTGCCTCATTATTCTGGGGCAGCCATCCAGTATTTCACCAACGGGCCTTTCACTTTTCATTCAAAGAAAATCTAATTAGCAGAAAAAGCTCTCTTTTGTTTCAACTCAACTATAGACTGATCTGCTTGGTACTGCCTTGTACTTTCAAACTAATATGCCTCTTTGGGCTTATATGTCTGCTTCATACAGCAACATCCCAAATGCTGCAGTAATAAGGAATTCTAGTAATAGGACACTTACGAGTTGAATCCCAAGGCATTTTTCCTGGACACACTCAGAAGAAGACCTGACCAAGACTCTGAAGTACAGAATAATGCCCTGGCCAAGAGAGGGAGGGAACTCATCACTTCTCCTAAAGAAGAAGGAGAAACATGACTCTCCCAGCCAACAGCCATACAGAGTGCGTCCACAACATATTCCATAAAGTGTCAATTTTGTGGCTTGAAGAAGTATGCAAAAGACTTCAGTGGTGGATGCAATAAAGTTATGTGTAAGGAGTATTATGATCAGCTGAATAATTCCACAAGGAACAGGGAAGAAAAGTCTCTGATACCTCACAAATTTATTAGAGTTCATTAAACAAACCAGCCAGCTCATGGTCAAGGAAGATATTGTTTACCTGAATTTCTGAAAGACATTAGACAAGGTCTCTCACCAAAGACTGGAGAACAAGCTAAACTGCCATGGAGCAAGAGGGAAGGTGTCTTCAGAGAGTAGGAAAAAATACTCAGGTTTCTCCACAGAAGGAGAACATCAAATACTCTGGTAGAGTCCGGTGCTGGGAGCCACGCTGTTCAACAAATTCCTAAAAATGTAGAAAGGGGGGTGAGTAGTGAGGCAATGAAACTGTTGAGGATTGTAAGAATAAAGGGCAACTGGGAAGAACTGCAGAAACATCAGAAGATACTAACTGGGAGAAGAAAATGGCAAGATGAAATTCACAGAGAATACAGCCAGGAAAACAGGCCATCGCTTGTATATTATGTACATGGTGGAGGCTTCTGAACAATTCACAACTACTCAGGAAAGAGATTTTGAAGTTAAAATAGCTGTATGAAAATGTATCAGTTAAGAAAGGCAGATCATACTACACATAATAGCAGGAAAGGGGGAAAGAATAAAATGGAGAACACTCCAGTACTGCGCCTACAAAATGGATATCGCTGTGCAGTTCTGATTCTGCCCCACCTGAGAAGTTATAGAAGACCTAGAAAAGGTGTGGAAAAGGCAACAATGGTGATCGATGCTAAGGTTCAGCTGTCATTTCAGGGATGATTAGGGAGGCAGATTCTCCAGACCCGACTGCAGGGTGGTATGCTACAGGCTAATGAAATCGTTAGTGAAGACAATAAGGTAAACAGGGAAAGAAAGATTGTTCATTGTCTTCTAATCCAAGAACTAAAAGCCATCTAAAGATACAAGCAAGCAGCAGGTTCAGATTAGCAAGAGGAAATACTTTTTCATTCAATGTATTCTTAAGCCATAGGACTATGCTATGTCCAAAATTACCTACGTCATTTTGGAGTTCAAATTTATGGAGAAAAATCTACAGGCACCATCTTGGTTCCAGGCAATCCCTGAGCATGACCAGCTGCAGGCTGGGAGAGTCTGTCAGGGAAGCATCAGTACATGTTTTCCTCTCCTAAAACTCTCCCCCAGGCATCTACTGTTGACCAGTGTCCGAGACTAATAGACTTGGCTCCTATATGTGAATTAAAACAAAAAAGCCTCATGTACTAGAGTTGCAGGAGAGTTGGGACTTAATGCTGTGACAGAGCATCTTAGGAGACAAGTTAAAAAAAGAGGCATTGGAAGAGTATATAAAATAATGCATTATTCACGGAACAGAGGCCAAAGAGAAGTTCCTAATTTCTTTCATAACATGAACTCAAGAAGACATTCAGTCAAAGTTAAGCATTGACAAAACTCTGAGCTGGCTGAAGAAAACACCTTTCCGCATGATGTGCAAACAGGCTTCAGCATTCACCGCAATGGGAAGCTGTCAAGGCCATGAACTTAGCAAGAGTCAAAAATGAACCAAATATTCATGTGGATAAATCATCATTAATGATGATAACTTTGGACGGGACATTAAAATTCACACTTCTGTGGTTAAGCCTATCCTTACAGGCTAGCTCTAATGAGGGAGGCAAGTCACCCAGCGCCTGCTGATGCAGGATTCTCACACCTTCCCTTCTTGTCAGGCAGCACACAGGCATACTTAGTCCCTCGGATCAAATCACAAGCTCTACAATGGGAACAGTTTTGCACCAGTTGTAGTTTCAAAACTGATTTATTGTTTGCTTCTTCCTTTTTTAAAATAAGAATTAATAAGGATATTGCATGATGCCTTTATGTCCTTTCTGTTCTTTGGGGAAAGTAAGAGTGGGAGAGGTGTGGAGGCTCCAAATGTACTGTCTGTGACCATTTGCCTTGGCCAGGAACTTGATTTATTGGCCATGTCACCACATCCTTGGTAATAATCATAATAACCAACCTGTGAAAAAGGGATAGAAATGTCCAGCCATATCAAAGGAAAACACAGAAAAAACAGGTCAAAGCGATAAACCATGGTGCTACTACCCAGAGTCTACGAAGCAAGTACAGTTATGGTACTCATAGCAAGGACTGTAATGGTAACAGAAAACAGCACCAAATGAATCCATCCAATTAACAAAGATCACACTAAAACAAAAACTAAAAAAGACAACATAATTAGCCCATTGAGTCTGTCACTTGTAAGCACAAGCCTGGTTTATGACTCCTGGGCAATCAATAAATCCCCCAAGAAAGTTTCACCAGGCTGGGAATGGTGAGAATTATTTTAAAGTAAGACTAACAGGTTAATTTTACCCACAAACCATTTATTTTCATAAAATTGAAGCCAGTCCAAATCCATACTCCACAGAAATGTTTCCAAGCTAGAAATTAAAACAAAATCGATCTCTCCAGAAAGCAGTGCATGAAAAGTCTTTTGTGTCCCAGCAACACTGTATCATTCTGTGAGATGAACTGAAAATGGAGTTAAAATAAATCCAATTAATATATTTGCATGTGTAAACAATGGAAAAACAGAATACAGTAAACCTAAGCGATGAAAAATGTTTTCATATTTTAAAGTGTTTCAACAATCACTGTTACTGGTAACAACGGGCATAATTCGCATCTTCCCCCCCTCCATGTGAAACACTTAACAACTACTAATTTAGTCAACAGCATGACCTGTTGACCCAAAGCTGTCATATTTCATTATCCCCAAATTGGAGACAGTTTGTCTCTGGCAGGAGACACCTGCATCGCCCACACTGCCACCAGCCAGTCCCAAGGGCAAGGCTGGGAGAGTGAGCAAGCGGGTGTGGGCGGTGAAAGGAGAAGGACACGGCAGAAGCAGGGAGGTGGCTTCCTTGGAAGGACTATGGAAAGACACTTCTGGAGTAATAAACTTCAGTCCTGGTCCTTGTTCCCCACCCTTTCCCAAGTTATCACACCCATTAACTTCATAAATGCGGCAGGAGGCTTCACTAACATCTGTGAAGCGCCTTAAAATTATGTCATGTTATTAAATGTGCATTGGACATGCCAAAAGGGCTCAAATCCTGCAGCTCTGGCTTACCCAAATGGTTATAATAATATCTGGGAATAATAATATCTGGGTGAGCAGGAAAAAATTCTCTTAAGGAGTAACATGGATCAAACCCCAGGGCATTTATTGTGAGAAGAAGGGAAAATGCATATTGTATTCATTTTATGACAACTATTGCACAAAGTTGCCCTCACTTGCTTACCCCCAAGGGGTTATACCCTTCCAGGGATAGCGGTCCTTGCCGTTTGCATCAGCCATTATAGTCCCAAGCTCTGTTCTTATTGAGGTTAAAAGACATTTTACAGGGGCCTCCCACGGCAGCCTCTCTAGCCTGGCCGTCGTTGTTGACATTTAGTGCAATCAATCTTATTTCCATCACTGAAGTGAGGAACTGGGTAATCTTCTGTGCACATAGTTACCAAAATAAGCATTTATAAATGAATATACAAAGGACTTATTTAAAAGCAACACAAAGAGGACTTGAGAGGGTACTGGACTTTATGACCCCAGTACACTGTTAAAGTGGATGGACAAGGGGGTGGGGGGGACACATGAAAGAGTTAAAGAGTTGCAAGGATGCAGTTTTAAGGAGTTTTTTGGCATGGAAATTAACATGAAAGGAAGACCAAAAAGATTTCTTTGCTGCTTCATTATTAGATGTAAACCATTGCTACACAGAATGAAAACACGAAAACCTGTCCTGTGCATGTTTTAAGGCAGGTTGTGATTCAGTATTTGCCTTAGTCCGTCCTGCTGCAGAAAGATGTTTCCCTCCCTCATCCCCCTTCATGCCGCTTGCCCTCACCACTTCTCTCATGCCAATGTGGCCCCGTGGAGCTGATCCATCTGAAAGCAACACCCCCCCGCCCCCCTTTTTTCTTGATTTACTCATCAACCAGCTCAGTTCCCAGACCTGGCTTCCTCCACAGGTATTGGTGGCCCAAGATGGTGCAGGCGAGGAAGGAGCTAAACCACGGATAAACAACAAAGGGACAGAAAGGGGGAAGGACTGATCTACAGTAACAAGTGAACTGATTTACTAGGAATTGCAAGAGAGATCTCTTCCCACTCCATATAAATAAATAAATAAATAAATAAATAAATAATGCAGCTGTGAATCATTGCGACTAGCAATCTCAAAAGGAAAAAAGATCCTCAAGCAGTAAAATTATGAAATTTCACAACCTTTCTAACTTGCTGGCCTTGATAGCAATTTGTAACGCAGCTTGCATATGGACATATTGCTCCAAAAAGAGCAGCATACAAAATACGTAAAGACTCCCATGTTCCTACATTCCTTGTTCCCACCTATTTAAATGCTGAACAGGATAACTCCACCTGAACTTATACTACAGTAGTAGGACCAAAAAACCTACAGGAGTAACAAGAAGGTACCTTTTAAGCAAGTCTCTTACTAACGGTCTGTTTAACCTAGTTCTGGTGGGAATACGCTGCATGAAGCGTTTGTGAAGCGCTCTGTTCAGCACTGCTGGAAGTTCCCTGTAAAGCTTCGAGCTCCCCTGTGGTCAGCTGCTGAAATATCACTCCAAGCTCTGAAATGAGCATCTCTTAACTATAGCATAAAAGCAGGAATGCATCACCAAAACCAAAGGAGATTATTGCCGTTCTTAGGGGAGTCAGTAGATTTTGGTACATTGTAAGAAGCAGGCTAATGTTGATTGCATACTTAAAGTAAACATAAAATATTATTGACGGCATATAATAATTTCAGCTAAACAGTTCTATATTTTAAAAAAAGTTATTTACAGGTCTCTCTGGTTCTGGTGTAGTGGATGAATCGCACCTCCTTCTCAGCTTGGGTTTGTTTGGTTGGTTGGTTTTTAATTTGCCAAACTATAAAGTTAAAGTATGGATCACGGATCACATTAAAATATTTCAGGACCAGGCCTGGTATTGAAATTTGGACTAAAAGCCTAATGAAAAGCATAATGTCTTCCAGAGCCCTACATGTCCGGACACATCCCTAGTGACAGGTGGGGGGACAAGAATAAGTTCTGATACTTAAAAAAAAATAAAATCATAAAGCTGCTGAAAGTTACAGATGGGAAAACCCTATTAGATCATCTAAACCACCACCCCGCTGCTGCACAAAGATCTCAAGTGCGTTCTCCGGCACCCTCCAGATTCTACATCTTTAGTTCAAGTCCGAAATGGTTTAGATTGTAATGAAGGCCTTGCTGAAAGAAAATAATTTTAACTGACTCTTTTTGTATGTGACTAGGAAGACTTTAGATTCTGCAAAATGAAGCTACAAAAGGGGAAAAAAGCCACTATGTTAAGTGTTTTTCGCTGTCTATGGTACATTCCCTTTTTACTTTAGCTTTGTTTCTGGTTTCATTTTCACAGTTCATACACAGTAACTCATCATACAATGAATACACTAGGCTGAAGGGGGTTTTTTTTGTAATTTTTACTGCCAGTTTTTTTTAGAGTATCATGAAAACCACCTGTTGGATTCAAGATTTTATTTTGACAATCTATATAGGAATCGAATAATTATACTTTTAAAACATGCTTTTTGCTCTAGCACATTTTTAAAAAGTGTGACGTAGATTCCGACTTGAAGGCTTCCTGCAAACATAGTACAGAATTAAGCTCTGTGAATCTAATATCAACAGAATAATGCAGTTAATGATAACATGGCAACTACAACATACGATCAGTTACATCTTTTTTCATTCTTGTAATATTTAACAATCATTTTCTCCATTCTTTATAACTCCATGGCAAAAAAAAAAAAAAATTAAGGGGGTTTTACAGCATTTGAACAATCTTTGAAACCTTGTTATAGCCTTCCATACATTAAATATTGTTTTCATTTCCTATTTACAAAGAAGCTGTCATCACTGACAGCACTACAGCTTTTTTAAAGCTGCGTAAGATTCGTGGGTGTCCAAACACCTGTGGTTTGCAAGTTAGTATACACGTTATTTTGCAGAAGTATTGGCAGAACCAGAGTAAACCAGCTTGAAACACCTCAAACAAGCAATCCATCTGCATCCGAAGGCGGTGATGCCACGTATTTTTGGGACCCCCTACTGCTTTCTTGCTTCCAGCCCTGGGAAGGACATTTAGCATCAGCGCACTTAGACCACTTCTTTATAGATATTACCGGCCGCTTCCGCTACCAAGAAAAACATCGCATTTTTACGAAACGCAAGCGAAACGACGCGAAGACCTGTAATAATCCCCGGCACCACGGGGTGGTAGTAGCTGCCTTCGGGTGAGGAGCCGCGCCGAGCCGAGCGGGCGCCCGCGGTGCCGGGCCCGGGCAGGGCCAGCCCGGGCGGGAGCCGCTCCCTGCGCCCGCCGCCCTGTCGCGTCCCATTCAAACCACGCAGGTTCCACGGAACCCGCAATTTACCGCCCTCACAGCCCGTTTAAAGGGCTGTGGATATCGTGCAGATGCTCTCTTGCCGTCTGCGTAAGGTCTGGTTCCTCTCGAGAGGGCAGAGCGCAGGTACCGCTGCTTTCATGCACGCTTAGTGGTTCCAGCACAGCTGAGACAATCCTCTTCCAAGTTAAAAAAGAAAAGTTTTTCTACACACAAATACCACCTGGAATCCCATGAACAAAGATGTTCTTATATGGTAGTCCCAGAGAAATATACCGCAATGTAGACACATACGCTTTTATTCACATTTTTGCAACCTCAGTATCTTCACATACATAATTGGCATTGCTCTTTAATCCCACAGAAACTCTTTTTTAGGAAGTACATCTCTTACCAAGCCAAATAGCAATACCTTCAGTTATTTTATCCACCCCTGAGTCTGGACAGACAGCTCACTAGCACTTGTAAGCAGACGGTGTCAATGTTACGTTCACAAGCAGAAATACTGAGTAAGCTCTGCTCGGCCCCAGTAGGGTCAACAGGGCTCCACAGGTATCTTTCAGCTTGCAGAAATCTTATTACTAGTGATAGATGAACTGAAAAAACACAGCTTCCATCTCAAACGCACCTGGAGCTTGGGACCAGAAGTCACCAAAGGCATCTTTCTACTTCTAAACTGAAGAAATACCTTACAGAATGACTGGAGAAAGCGAAACATAAAAGTAATGTACCTCCTTTCAAGCCCTCTAAAACGGGCCAAAGACTCTTATTACAGCTTAGAACGATGCGCTGAGTGTTGTTCGTTCTTACCAAAGTGGCTTAAAATCTTAACAGACTGAGGATATTTGACTCAAAATCACATATAATTCTTTCACACTGCTAGAGCAGTAAGCGATTTCTATAAGCTTGACCACACTGTGGCTCAAGTGAGGGCCGTTTTTTTTCTGCCAGAAGCAAACACACTGTGAAAAAAAAGTGAACTATATAAGGAGTGGTTTGTTTAGCAACGGGGAGATGCTGGATTAGCAGCCAGTGAACTGTTGTAACGATCTGCTACAGCAGCTCTGTGGCCTCGCTATCTTGATCCATTAACCGCACCAAAGTTTCAGCATCCTCTCTAGCATAGGTCAGTTAGCTGATGCTTGAAGCACCATCTTATCATGCTCTGCAGGCTTATGCTTCAGGGCTGAAATTCAGCATTACAGCTGAAGATAACCTGCTCAGGCTTTGGAAGTCTACACGCTTTTCTTCTACTGCAGAATGCATTTGTTTGACTGTAAACCAAGCCAGAAGCAGCTCAGAAACCCTGCGACCATCTCACCGATTTTGGCTTTCTCCTTCGTCTCTGGACATTGCGACTGTGAGCTGCACTTCGGGGAAGCTGACTAGCTGAAAGCCAAGTTGTCTCATACAGCTCCTGCCTGCAATTAAAGCTTGGTCCAAAGCCTTTTTTTCAGTTCTTCCCCCTGAAGCACCCAGGGTCAGCAGCAGGACGTTCCCTCTTGAGCTGCTGTTAGAGCTGGAGTTGGTGGAGTTCCAGCACATGTACTTAAAACACATTTATGTGATTTGGCTTCTGTGCGATTCCCCCCCCTACACATGCACTCTCTGCATAAAGGGCTGTAATTAATGCTACTCAATGCACTGTGGATATCTTTATTTAATTAGCGTTGTTAAATTACATGGCAAAAAGCAATTCCTCCTCTCCTTTCATGTGCATGAAGGGTCCCACAGACACCAGAACCAGTATCTTCCTGGGAAGCAAACTTTTCTGACATCAGACAGGAATTGTACATTCCTTAACACACCACAGACGGTCTCTACAGACCCTGTGTGTGACTGGAGACAAGAAGCAAGAGCCTGAAGAGCATTAAATTGCAGCTCCTCTTAGAGCAAGGTCTCATACGCTGTTGATTTCTTTTAGCCCTGTTGCTAGATCACTACTGTCTTGAGCAAGGATTACTTTTTGCCCTATTTCTTTCCTCACAAAATTTATTTCCAAATAATTAGTTTGGACAATGTACAGAGGAGTCAATGTCAAGTGTCCAATTAGCATGACAACAGGAGACCTAGCATTCAAAACGATGAGTAGGAAATAACTTTGGGGCATAGTTTAAGATTCCGTGATCTTAAAACATGATCTCACTAATGCATCCCACTTTCCAGAAATGCAGATTTCAGTACTGCATCAATGTTATCGGCTTGCTTGATACCTGAATAAAATAACTTTCCTGCAAGCATTCAACTACTGAAGCTGGATTTTTTATTACCTTTGTTTCCTTTACATCAAATTGATCTTCTCTAAGAGCTATATATCTTTCCCTGGTTTAAAAGTACTGGTTCTGCTCCAGCGCATCGAGTCATTTTATTCTGTAACACAATTGTACAGTGCAAGGAAATGAGGCGGAGGGGCTTCTCCATCTGGCAGATGATCCTCAGAAGTGGAAAAGAAGATGTGCAGGCTTATGCTATTAAACTTTTTGAGTTCAAATGGGATCCAGCTGTTTGAGATCTACAACATTCTTGCAGTTTAACTGCTCACAGTATGTATACTTTCAATCCCTTTATTTTTGTTTTCTTTAATTGTTGGGGCCTGAGATCATAAACGCCTCAGTCTTTCAAACGTGAAGTGCAGCTCTTGGTAATTTGTTCTAATCAACTGCAGTAAGAAATGTCTGCTCCATAACCTTGAATGCTTTTTCTCTCCCCTGACAACAGAATAGACTTCTTGCAAAAAATAAACATCTGGTTTGAATTGAACATCAAATTGCAGTTACTTTAAGTGCCAACTATTAAATTACCTCAAATGTTTTATGTTTGAACATGATTTTTCAAGACAGCTAAATTTTTTAACTGTAGCACAAATGTACATGTAAAATTACTTTAGAAGGTTAATTCCCTTGAACACACTTTTTTTAAAATCATGTGTAGCTTGGTCACTCTTTTTGCTTTCCGTTTACAGAAATTGTTATTCACAAAGGTTTTTATACAACCAAATCTGCCTCATCAGATGGTGAGAGGAAGAAAAGCTCTATCTAGAACTCAGGGACTTGATTCTGAACTCTACAACATATGGAGGGATTGTCAAAACTGTCCAGAACCCATTAAATCAAGCCAGAAAATCACATGGACCAAGATTACAGTCTGCATTTTGATCAGGAAGCGAAACATTAAAATTTATATCTAAGACTTCCCTCACCTGAAAAACCAACCCCCTTTCTTTATCTAGCACTATTTTCTGGGGATGTCTTACAGTCTGATTTGCATGACAGCATTACAGATTTACAGCTTTACATAAATGTTGCTATTTTCCTTAAACTATCCAGCTCTTGATCCACCACATTTTTGCAAGAGAGATTTTTTGGATTTTTTTTCTTTTTTCTTTATTTTTAAGTATGTTTCCAGCCCTCTTAGTCACAGAGAATTTTTTAAGACAGAAAACAGTACAATTTGAATTATTGAAAGCAAATTAAAATGAAGACCAAATGCACTGTTTTGCTAACGCTTGTAATTTCTGTATGACTGGGACTGACAGCGTTGCTGAGGCTTCTTTATGCTGCTCTGGGGAGGAAAAAAAAAAGTGACTATTTTATTCACTGTGAGAGGGCTCTAAAAGGGCACGGGGGAAGCGTAAATGAAAACCATTTTTGTATTCCCTTCAGTATTTCTGCAAAACCCTCCTCCAAAACAAAACAGAGCAACTGCAAGTGCAGACCAATATTATCATTGTTTACTTCTTCTTCCCAGACACCGATCAAAGTGAAACTACAAGGAGAATTGACGCAAAACAAAATTAAATTAAAAGCACAGATGACTGCAGCTGGGCAAATTGCTGGCAATTACTCTGGTGACTTCTAAATTGGACGTGACCCGGTGTCAGTGGTTGTCTCTGCTTGTATTTTCACTGAAGGTGATTATAATTGTTGTGATGGTATGATTACTCCAAGGAGGAAGTAGTAATTACAAAGGTAGGGCCACCTGATCAGAAGTTTCCATGTTATTTAGATGGCTATGTATAATACTGACTGTGGCTTTAGTTATAACATTTGAATACTAAAACACAGATCAACCCTCAAATTCACTGAGAAACAAGACAAAAGCTTGACCATAACAAAAATCTACTGAATTCTTTCAGGTACTACATGGGAAAACCAGTGACTGTTTATGGACGGCAGATAGATAGGAAGAATGACTTAATTTACCACATGTTGTTTGCTGAAAGTGATCTGAACAGGCTTAAGAGTCACAAAGCTGAAATCCATCAACTACTATGAAGAGGACATTTTCATTGTGGGAAAAAAACAACAAAAAAAACCCCTGACTAACTAACCCCACCATTACTAGATGTTCAAAGTGTCTAGACAATGAACATATTTGATTTTCACCTAATGAACTTCAGCAGCCCATATATGTCAGCGTATGTGATTAGGGGAAAAAACCTACATGTCTTCAATTAGCAGTTCTGCTTGTACCTTGGGTGAAAATAGCTTCAGTTACTACTTAAATAATGCAAATGGATATGGCTGAAAGTTAAGACACAGAATCACAAGTGAAGAGGTGAGCTTGGAAGAGACCTCTGAGGTCATCTGGCCCAACCCCTTGCTCAAGCAGGGCCCCTTAGAGCCAGTTGCCCAGGATCATGTCTAGACAGTTTCTGATCGTGTTTAGATGGTTCTTGGAGTCAATTCCTCACTAATTCTATTCTTTAACTTCTTTAGTTTGACAAAATCATTTCAATTTATGTTACATACTAGCACAACTTTGCTGATAGAAAACACAGTCAAAACTATTTGGTTTCTTTAAGTACTTTGAAAGAGGTGATGCTGTTATTTACATTCCAGAGGAAAACGGGATCAGGAAGTAACATGAAAATTACTGCCACAGAAAGAACACAACTGCAAGGAAAATATTAAGCGGGGAGGTAAGTCCTGGAGGCAGTGCCCCTTTCCATCAGGAGGGCCATAGGGCTTTCAGCCTGAGCTGAGAGCTGAAGAAGTGCTCCGGGACCAGGTGTGGTGACTAGTGTGTGGGTACTCAAACAGACATGCAGTCAATGCTGTTCGCACCTACATATCCTAACAAGAAGAAAAATGCATTCCCAAATACCTATTCAACTATCTAAGCCAGTTTTAAAAACAGCGTTAATTACTTTCCTTCCACTTTTCCTCCAAAATTCATCTGCCTGGTTAATGTTAAAAGTAAAAAAAAAAAAAAATAAAGAAGAACAAACAACTTTAAACCCCTAGTTTTCAGCTCAGATGTGTTACTACTTATTGAAAGCCATACTGAAGTAAGCCCCAGGTGTCAGGGAAGCCTCTCTACTGCAGCTTCCTCAAGCAGCTTCCTTTCAACACAACCCGCGAGGATATGCGGGCCCTAAGGATCTGAGGCATGTTAACATGTTAAAATGTTTTCCCGTCAAAATAATTTGTGGAAATCTATTCCAGTTGAAGTTACGACATAATTACGAAATCGCATTCAATATCTGAGCAGGATTATTTCACGACTTTGCCACACAGGAGTCTACAGTCAGTCTTCAAATATCATCTGCTGAACTGGATATGCCTTAAGCAACAGGGAGGTTGAAACCTAATAAAGTAACTTTTTTTCTATGTCTATGAAAGTGGTTGGAGACAGCAAATTACTAATTTCAGAATAAATATACTTCCAAACTTTATGCAGGAGACATATAAACTCATTCACCAAGTCAAACAAGGATGTTTGGACAAGGGAGAGAAAGAGATAAGTGTGCTTTCATATTGGGGAAGGGGATCCAAGTAAAACAGGGAGAAAAGGGTCAAAGAAAACTAGCTGCCCTAGAAACGCTCCACAGTTTTCAGGAGGAACCATGTACAGTGAGAAAAGGCCTGGAGGCATGGATGTTGCAGACTGCTAGGACAACTCAGACAGAGAATACATGTGCCGAGGTTTTTTGTGTCATCCAGCTTTGTATATACATTCTTAAATTAATGACTAGCTTGTTTATAATCCTCATGTATCTACTCTGTAATTATGTGCAACAACATCAAAATTCTGAAGAGGTAAATTGCACATCCCCAAGGATGAACTTCTGAGGAAGCATGCTTGAACCACGACTTTTCAAGGGGCTTAAATGAGTTGATTTGTAAGCCTCACATTTTTGTGAAGGAAGAAGAGAGAAGCTGTGCTCAGGAAACGGGTCAAAGTTACCATGAGAAAATCTGTCATCAGAGATGCTGGGAATCTTCAAAATATAATTAATCTGTGTTTTTTCTGCAGTACAACATAAAAGGTTAATGAACACCCAGCCTGAAAGAACACTGTGAGGGCTCTGCCAGATGTGTGGGAACAATGTCAGTAGCAGGGAGGTAGAGAAAAAGTAGAAGGAAAATACAGAAAAATGGGTGAACATAAACAAGTGAAGGAAAGAGAGAAGGAGAAAACCAAAAATGATACGAAGACAAAAATAGCATAAGGGTTGCATTTTAAGAAATTTATATATTTGTGCTCTTTTTCCCCTCTTCTCTCTATCCCTAGTTCCAAAACTTGCAAAGATTCAGCTACTATTTTGGACATCCAGTAGGTCTTTCTCTTTCAGTCAGCTTCTCTGGCCTCACAGACTCTATAGGGGTTTTGGCTCATACTGATCTCTGACTCTTAGTAGAAAAGAAGAGAGGTTTGAGGAGGAGGATACGTGTACAAAGGCAGAATGGAGCAAAGTCTGCGTAGTGCCTGCAGTGAGTAGCCTGAATGTTTAAAAGGATGATTAAATAACTGTGTGGTGTGCCTTGAGCCCTTTTCAGAGCTGAGCCCACCAGGTTCACCAGGGGTACGTCACCACTAGTTGAACTCTCAGTCTAGGAAACTCCTTCTCCAGAGGCCAAATCCCCCCCAAGAGCTCTTCTACCGATCTGGACAAGTCAGCTGCAGCAGGGAATCGCTCCACACCTCTGTGCAATCTGCATGGGACCTCCAGTGAGAGCAGAGGGAGAAGATCCCATTTACTCCCAAAAAGTACCTAACAGGACCCAATTACCTTTGCGTTTTCTGGCTGAAATAAGAACTGAGCTTAATCCTGTGTACCTGCCCACATATCACCGTCTGTCTTGTAAGTAGAAGAGCAACTCCATGCAAAGTCCACCTACTAAAAATTACCATGCAACATCCAGCCAACACCACCGTTACCCTGATGGGAGCTTACACATACACCTCATTCAGCAGTCCAACATTCCCATGACTTTCAGCAGCTTTTGAGGACTTACTTTTATTTCCAAGAAATGTGATATTTGCCATTACTTCTGATTTAACAGCACCAACCCACAGCCGTAAGCCTCGTGCCAGGTGCCTGGCAGAGTGAGCGTGATGTACTGCAACTTGTGCAGGGAGAAACAGGGAAGCAGCAATGCTGTTAGAGCTGGAAACGTGGCTGTGGTGCCTCTCCTTCCAGCTGCCTCAGAGCCAGGAAGACTCTGTGATCCTAGTGAAACTGCTTTTAGACCTGCTCACTGATAAACAACGAGACACTGCTGCTGGAGGTAGCAGCCTACAGTGTGGATGGGCCATTTTTTTCCAAGAAAAATTCTGTCACCAGCGATCTCTGACTACTCAATGCGCAGATGGGCAAGAGAGGGGTGGTGGGGGAGTGTTGAAACAGTCATATTCCTTTCTTCTAAAAAACCACCTATCTCCTGCTTATTAGACAGGGATGTAAGAGTGGAACAATTTAGCAGGCCAAAGCAATCCTATGAACACTTCTGGCCTTGAATTTTCATAACCTGGTCAAAGGTTCTGCATGCTGCAACCTTTTTTCCTCACCAAGCCCTTGTTTGGCCATCATCCTTGTCATCACTGCAGTTTTGTCTCCAGGCAAAGTCTCCCTCTCTTTTTTTCCCATCCCTGCCTACTGGCTACACAACTGATCTTGGAGCTACAGTTTGTCCTCTGGGCTTCTTGCCCACACATGGCTGTGGTGGAAACCTCAGTGTCCTCATGCCTTCCCACTCTCCTCGCAGCTGCTCCCCTCTGGAAGGCGGATGGAGGCTGTCCTTTGCGTCCCATCCAGTTAGGAGAAGCCTGCAGGGGTTAAGCACTTGCACACAGGGAAGGACTCCAAGATCTGAGCATGAGCAACAGCTGCGGACGGAAAGCAGCAGCAGCAGCAAGGAGCGAGGCACACTGGAGACAGGCTGCAACAGACACTTAGAGAATCACTTGCGATATTGAACAATCAGTTTGAGCAAACCAAATCAAACTACCCCTAGTGCACTGAAGATCTAAAATTGAACCTCCTTAGAGCCTTGGTGTATAGACCTACTGCGTAATAATCCCAATCATCATAACAGTTGCACGTTTGCATTTATCCTCCCTTCCCTGATGGCTGCTTTATCAGTTCACCTTTTAGAGTGGGATGTCATTTGATCATAGATCTATCATCTGCTTAGTAGAGCTGTCTGTTCCTATTATTCATACATTGTCATGGACAGATGCAAATAAACAATCCAGTGATCTTGCCAACGAGTGCCAAGGAGTGGCAATATATACTACCAATAGTGCTATTACGCACCATGTGCTGGATGGACAGATGGAAGGATGAGCATCCTCCAGCAAACAGGACTATTATTTTAACAGCATTCTGACTTGTGCCAGCTTAACCTCACTGGGAAACTACAGTTTGTTTTCCTTCCCCGGCTTTGCTCAGCACACCAACAAGCAAGGGAGTCACAGATTTACACAACCACAGGGAACCTTGAAATCCACACTGTTTTAAAAAAATATTCAAAGCCAGTGTGTGTTAACATGCAACAAGAACACAGATGCAAAACTGCAGACCACTGGGGATATTTTCTTCCTAAGAAATAGCTCTTGAAAGAAAACCATTTCCAACACAACATTTTCTAGTTGTTTGTTTTTCTGCATCCTCTCCCGTTTTATTGCTGCTTGAGATAGCCCTTGTCAGGAGAATCTAGCCAGACTTCAAGATGTGCCAAATTACAGAGACCTCAGGTTTTTCACAGTCAGTTGTTCTTTTCACTGCTGGACTCTTCTAAAGCAAATGAGAATGAATTAATATGTTTTTACTGTATCTGTTCCTCTGCTCTGCCGTTTCCCATGGCCTAGCAGAGGAAGTCTGATTGCCAAGTGTTTTCTCATTTTGTTTAATCTGATACAAAAGGTCACCTCAAGTATCCTTTTGGTATTTACTCTAGAGCTGAGTATAATAGGTGGCAGCCCCAAGAAGAATGCATGTTGCTAAACTTCAGAAATGTTTGGGTTTTTAGATACAAACAGATGTTTCCTTTTGGTAGCTTCATTTTCCGTGTGATATTCCAAGAAGTATAACGTAGCTGAATCACAGACGAACATTTTCCAGAAATTAATTAGTTTCACACACTGTGTCACAAATGATGAGAATATAACTTCACGGTTACATGAAAGAGATCAATAATGGATTTTTTTTTAATCAGACTCCTGTTTAAATAGACCACCAATTCTTCTTAGTATCCACAGCTAATTTTTGCAGCGGAAGCAGGAAAACAGAAAGACTGGCTCATGTTCAGGTCTGATGTAGATCCACTGAAATTAGCAAAAATTGGGCTGCCTTGAGATCCATTGTGCTGCACCAGTTTGGCATAATGTATTTACACTGATAAAACAAATAATTCTAGGAATAATAATATAGTCTGGAGGATTAGTAAACAACTGTGGTTCTATGCTGTAATCCTGTAGTCTAAATTTGTTAGAGATATATAATAAATATAGTTTTAGTTACACCCCTGCTGTTCTCCAAAGTAATTCCTTTTGCAAAGTGATATTTAACTTTATGTAATTTTAAGTGGATGGTTAATAAAGGCTTCCTGGATATATTGAGAGGGCTTCTGTCCCCTCAGGAAAATACATGCCATTCCAAACTCTTCAGATGCAAAGTATTTGCTCTTTGGAAGTTTATATTTATGGGTCAGGCATAATGATTTACATGGAAAAGATGAGGCAGAAAAACTCCACTTACTTTTTTAGAAGAGTAAATTGAAAATTTGAGGACACAAAAAGGGCAGAAGAATTATTAAAGATTGTCTAAAATGTTTCAGCGTTATAAAGCATTGATTCTAAATCCTGACTTCAAAACACACAGAGGTCATTACATCAGTTTCAGCAGCTCTGCTGTAATGACCTGGTTGCCATAATCCTGACGTTTTATAAGCCTAATAAGGCAAAGAAAGAGGGGACATGGATAGGGCCTATTATGCATCAGGAAACAAACAAAACAAGCAAAAAAAACTCCACAGGCTTCTGAGAAATGCAGGCTAATCCCAGCAGCGCACAGAGGGGTGGCATGGGAGAGAGGGACCGGCCCGCAGTGCAGCTCCCGTGGGGACCAGAAAGAGAAGGCTGTCTAAAACACGATTAGTGCCTCTGAGAAGAATTATGCCGGATTCGGAATTCCTCCGTGTAATGTATCAGATACTCTTGGTTTGATTATTCAGATTCATGAATAAAAATTCGGTTTCTGACTGTTCCTGTCTGATTCTGACCTCTTTAGGTCCAAAGGGCGCTGCCTGAAAAACAGGCAACTGCACAAGCTCTTTGATGTGAAAACATATCCAGGTGATAAAAGCTCTACCACTGGCCCATATGTCAAGATCTTACCTCCTTCTGTAAAGAAACTTAGGAAACGAGTTTCATCCAAACCGGAAAGATCACAAACGCAGAACAGGAGAAGTCTGACAGCTTTTCCCCTCTCAGGAGAGAGGCAGCAGGCTTTCTGAAGAATCAGACCAAATTAGAGATCACTGGGGCTGTCTGCCTGGATTATCGTCAGCTGAATGGTAAAGCTTCAGGCAAGAAACACATTTTCTAAATCCATAATCCTTTTCCTCTTGTACTTTGTTGATACTACATAAAAACAATACGCAATACATGCTCTGGCTGCTCTGGAGGGAAATGCCTTCTGAGTGGCTACTGTAGTCAGGACCAGGTCAAAACACAACGTAAGAGGTACAAAACTTGATACCTCATTACAGATCACAAAGAGAAACAAAAGGCAAGTAACCATGACAAGGGGATAAACAGGGATGATAACACATGAATTTGGACAGCTATCCGTGTAATGACTGCAACATTGAACTTGAATGCCTCCCGAAGTCTGTATTTCACACGTTTTCTAAAGCATCATATTTTCTAAGCACCTGCAGCTTCTCAGACACGTTGGAGGCTCAGCATCCTTAAATACTTATTCTGGTAATTTTTGCTGCATTAATCCAAAACCCTCTAGCCAGACGGAGAAGGAGGTAATAAAACAGGGGAGAAGAGAATTAACATTTTGGAGAAAAAAAACACAACCACACACGGTAACATAACTGGTAAGTCCTAAAGCTCTAAAATCAGTTCTAGTGATGTTTTGCACATGCCCAAATTTTGTAGACTTCCCAGCCTGAACAGCCAAACGCTCATTCCCGTGCATACATGTTTGGGTCCTGCCACTACTGTCACTACTGGTAAACTTTGGCAACTGTAGTATATTTGCAAAGCTCCAATCCATCAGTTATTTACCACAGCAAAAAAAAAAAAAAACCCCAACCCTGTTCTGGTTGCTAGAGTTTGGCTGTGTTTTGAAGGCTGGGAAAACTGTCCATTCTCCTGTTTCATAAAGAGTTGCATATCTTAAGGCCTAGAAGCTCGTAGATTAAGATGATTTTCTACCATGGTATAAGTGAAAAAGGCTAAAAGTAAAAAGCTGTAAGTGAGAACAGCAGCAGTTTTCCAGGTACAGTCGTGCTAATTGGAATGGTAGGTGATTTTAGCAGGTTGGATAAAACCATACGATCAGACTGAAGTTCAGGAATGCCTCAGGTGCACTTACAAGTGCAAATTTAAACAACAAATGAATCCAAAATCTAAGTAGGTCAGCATCATCACAAGCTAACAGTTTGGAATTCATTAGTATTTTCCACCTGGGACATATTCTAAATACCTCTAAATAAAATATATGAGAAACTATTTTAACTGAATAAAGTGTACCCAGTTGCGTATTACAGACACCTCCAAGAGCTGTTAACACCTTCAGCAAACTGCCAGTTACTTCAGTCTGTGCTGACTTCGGTTTTACAGAGCAAAAGTAAGGAGGTTTTGTCTCCAAAAATGTCACTTTTTTGATGTTGCCTTTAGTGTGAAATGTATTTCTAACTCTCCAGTTACAAAATCAGCTTAGGTTACTATATATTTTACAGAATAAATAAAGTTCTTAGCCATTCCAGTGAAAAAGATGCTGACCCTGAATCTCTTTTCCATTTGAGCCACAGAAATGGAAGGAAGGGATGTCTTTAGTTCCCACTGGACCTCTGCAGTCTCAGGTTCTTAGGGCTACATCCTGGCAGGAAAACCAGAAGCCTCTGCGCTTCCCTTTGTGCCAGCAGAATAGTGTCAGTGGGATCCCAGTGAATCATTCCAATCACAAATCATTCCCGAATAAAATAACTTCTGTTTAAGCAGGATTTATTTAAAATTCATGTACTCCTTCCTTCTCTTTCTAAGAGCTGACTCTATTTTAAACAGCTGTTATCTCTATTTCAAACCAGATAAAACAAACCCAAACAAACTCCCATTATATAGAATTTTAAAAATGAGATAAGAAAAAAACAAATAACTGAACGGATACCAGGCTGAACAGAATGTCCCTAATCTGTTGGAGAAAACCCTGTGCCCATGAGTAAGGTGTTAGAAGAAGGTAGTACTGCAACAGTAAGAGCAGTCAGGTGGAAGGCTCAAGCAGCACTGCAGAACTGTACAGCAAAGATCCCAGCACCAGCACCAGGCTTACGGGAACTACCGGCGAGTTCCAGATTTCTTGGCACATTTACAACGTTATTCATTTTCATATTGAACTCAGTGAGTACAGTTCTCTCTGAGTTACTTCTGCCACTCTTACGTTGTAAAGTTGCAACAGGTTGCAGAGTTTTATACTGTCAATACCTAATGCAGGAGCGCTGGTGGGAGAAAGAAAACTGAAGGTTTTGGCAAAATATTTTAAAAATAGATCTTTTTAGGCAACAAGAGGAAGTGGAGAAGTTTGGTTTGTGGGAAAACGAGTTAATTGGGTCCTTATGGAAATGTCATCAACAGTGAAACTGTTGGTGTTTGGTTTGGCATCTATAGGTTTCAGAGTTAACAACTTACTACAATGATCATGAAAGCTTCCCCCTCTTCAGTAATTATCATCAGCTGAGAAAGACATTTCCATGCCAGTTAACACTCAGTTTCATCTCTCCAAGCTGATCAGATCTGAGAACTAAATATTTTTTTTCTTTTTTAAGATGAACACTGAATCTTAGAGCACAGTTCTGCAATACAATGAATTCCATTGCCACAGACCTATTATCGGTAGGTGCCTACATTAAAGTCTTGAAATCTTTTCGCTCTCACAGAGAAAAAGCAGAAGAAGGATTAAGCTGTTGCTGAAAAAAATGGCATGCTTAAACATCTGCTATATGTACTGAGCAACACTCCAAATTGTCTCCTAAGTCTAACATATGAGCCTTGTCTAGTAGTATACTCATTCAGGATTTAGATCATGACATAGTAATGGCAAATAAATGTTATCCTTCAGTTCTAAACAAAACAAATATTTTTTTTTTCTGAAAGCATGCTTTTCTTGAGTGTGTTCCTCTAGAGAAAAATTATTTCTGACCTTTCATCTGATAGGTATCACCACTCAGTATTCTACCTTATTTCAAACTGGTTTACAGTAGTCAGATAGGGGCTGCTACTGTGCTAAGTAACTCCAGTATTTAAACTAAATTTTAACTTTAATATTTAAACATTAAGCAAGATAGAAGGAAAATAAATATCAATGGTACAATGACAGCGGAAGTTAACGACTGTACTAAAACATGGATTTGGACATATCAAAAGAGGTCTTTCTCACTGCCAGGATGAACTACAGCAGTGTAACAGTGTATCTCTTAGTTTAAAAGCGATAGCACAGGCATCATTTCAGTGAACTTTTCTGGATCCAGACAGGATACATGCATATCCCCATGTAATATAATTTGTTAACATAATGCCAATCTTTTCTCTTATTGGCAAGGAATTAAATAAAAGAGTCGTGTAATTATTTACAACCTTCCTACCTTCTTCATGACCCAAGGAAAGGGGATTCCTTTCTTGACGTAAAACTGGCATTCAGGTTTATTTTAACAACAACATCCCTGAAATATTTGTCCCTTATGAGATAAATCAGTCTCTCAGTGAGAAAATTTGTCTCTATCTTTCCGTGTATGATTTTTATCTATTATATGTATACAGGCCTTCAAATGACTTCTAAACATTTACTACAACTAAGCAAACATATACTAAACTAAGGACAATGAAACAAACTGCACATGTGAGAAGCTAATTAAATGAACCCGGCAAAAGCCTGGCTAACAGGATTTTTGCCAAGGACTTCATAAAAAGCTTATCCATGCTATTTCCTTGAAATTCAGGTCTCGTAATCAAGTCTTTTTTCTAGTCTCACATGCCAAAATAAAATGAACTAGACTAGACCAGACCGATGCATAAGGTGCTGTATTACAGTAATACATTTGCCATAGCTAGAGGGCACAGCTACGGCCCTACGTGAACATTTTGTTGGTCGTTCATTCTCACAAGATTATAAAAAATAAACCCCTCACTTCACGATCTCTGAACACTTGCTACATTACAAAGTAGTATACATATGTTGACTGACAGATTGCTCTGATGTTTGTCCAGATTTTCTCTTGGTACACATTCCACATGGATGGATCTCCGAAGAGCAGTAAAGTATTTTGAAATACTGAATATACAAAAAATTGAAATATTTTGAAAAAAAATTAATGTGATTTGAGAATATGTTTGTCTGAACATTAAAATAAACTTTGGTAAAGAAAGGTATAGGATTACACCTATCTATCTGAAGTCAAGAGATGCCATTAGCTACGGACTGCTGTGCCTGGCAGCAACTTCAAGTAAGCTTGGCAATGAAAAAACAGGTAATACTTTAGCAAGAATTAATACTTTTAACAGTACCCCAATTTTCTTTGTAGGACTCAATAGCTGTTAAGATTTATGTATGTGGGGACCTCCCCATCCCTAGACTAGTAGCTTATTTCTATGACATAAGATTATTATGCATAGATTATCAAATTAAAAATAAGTGTACCTTTAAAAATCCAACAACAAATGAGATATGTGTCACACTATAAATACTCACAAATTCTCTTTGAAGTGTCAGATTCTTCTTCGTTAGTACATATCTCTATTATGTTTTTAGGCAGTTTTCTTCCAGCTTTTTATTCATACTGGATTATTCATTTTAATCCTTACAGCCTTGTTTGTAAAAACAAATGAGATATAGATTTATTTTAAAAAACATATACTGGAGCATCTATATAAATAAATCCATGTACAATGATATTAAGATAAATATTTGTGTTTAAAGACAATTGACTATTTTTCTATGGGAATTTGATTTCTGTGGGAATTAAAGCATGCTCTTGAGAAAACTCAACTTTTATGGAGAAAAACACAACAGCAGTATTTGGACAGGCTGCCAAAACTATGCTATATTTAGCATGGAGCAAAAAGAACAAATCCAGCGTCCAGCACACACACAGTTTCCTTACATTTATTCCCCATTTCTACTTAACAAATATCAGATTATAGGTCAACATTTATATAGCAACTCCTCTCAAAAGAGTTGCCCAGATGGAAAGTCAAGCACATCACTGTGTACACACAATTTGGCTGATTTGATTTTAAAAATCTTTTTTTCAAGCACTGCTTCACTTGTGGACCTCACACAACATACGCACACCCTTGGTGGCCAGAGAAACATGAGTTAGTGTGAGCAGCCAGGTTTTGGGAAATGAAGTAGTATTTCTCCTGCTCACTGAAGGAGTTTTCTGCAAATACATATACTGTCATGAAAACAAATGATTTTTTGTGGACTTATACACTACAATCTAAATGTACGTTTACTAGTTAAATAAATATCCTGATGGAACTGGAGTAGACTCTTTTTTTTTTTCTCCCAATTCCTCATTTTCCAAATCTCTCCCAGGAAAGAGCAGAAAGGAAAAGGCACAAGAGACATATATTGAATTTACCAGGTCCCTTCTTGTAAGGGTAATAACATGGTTTAAATGATGACGGTATTTTAAAATGTGGCATTCGCAGTGCGTTGTGAAAACTAAAGATAACACTGCATAAAGAAATCAATATTTTTATAAATCCAACTGTGTTAACACAGGCTCTGATAGTCAAGCATAGTGCTTTTCAACAAGGGTTTTTCACACACACGTAAACCTTCACTGACACCATTATAGCCCTGTTGTCTTCAGATCATTTCTCTCTAGCCCCCTGCCGTAACTTCAGTGTTTCTAGGATCTCATCAAGAAGTTTTAAGTGTTTTCAGTTCTGCAAATCATTAACGAATTTCCAGTAAAGGTATATACTCTACATAGGATTTTCATCTAATGTGAATAGATTTTCTTAGACTGTGGACACACTGGGTATCAAGACTACTTGAGATTGTTTAAGCAGCTTCCCATCTTTGACTGGTTTTTTCCTGCCTCTGTGCTACACCCCCACATTTTGCTGCTTCCAATACTTGTGCGAGTTGAACAGAATCAAAGGAAAAATAGGGGAGAGGGAAGGTAGTAGGAAAGGTTATTTTCCAGGAGGATCAATTTTGCAGTTCACCTTCCAGCTGCACAAACAGCCGTGCCAGCTGACTGCAGCGAAGGGTCAGGGGTTGGGGGGAGCAGGAGGTGGGCAGAGGCTGCCGAACCAAGCAGTGCTGCCACCAGGGAAGCCAACGGTACCTTTTGCAGACCCCCCAGCAGTAGTCCACTTAATTTGAAGGGACAGTATTTCGATGATTTTCAATCTTTGATAGATAGCATGCTTGGTAATTCCTTAGCAAGAGAACAGCACCCAGTTCAGTCTTCCCCAAGCTGCATGGATTCCAGGAGGGCACAGGGCAGGAAAACTCTAGTTCTGCTAGAAGGAGAAACATTTTGAGCACAAATTGATGGCAGATTAATCTATTTAAAAAAGGGCTGTTTTTACAGTCATTCTTTAGAAAGACCTTACTTTAAAAAGGACACAAATGTCTATAAATACTTTACTACTGGTGAAAATAGAGCCATGTAATATTTACATTATTCGGTCATTGAATGTCACTGACATTTCTTTCCTCAACCACCTGCTAGTACAGCTCCTCTCTGCAAAAAACCTGTGAGTAACATCTGTACACAAAGCCTAAGTAATACTAGAGTTACAGAACGTCTGTCTTTCAAGAAGTCACTAACTTCATTCTGTTACCCATCTTTCTGTTGTTGTTGTTGTGTTGATCTCTGTATTTACCTCTCCCAGGCTGGAGCAAAGAGCCACTTCATTCTAGCAATTCTCCTGACGTTTGTATAAATTAAAAAAGCAGCAGTGAATTCTTAATTAGAACAATGCATATATGCTCAATGTGACAACATAATTATATCATTAGCCTGATAATACTGAAAAACCCTCGGAACTGTAATTTGCAATGAGTATAAAAAATTTGTATTATCCCAAACAATCATTTCTTTTTTATCTTAGAAAGCACTGTTAGCTCGTTGATGTAACAGGACTGTATTACTCTGTCTGGGGACAGTGATCTACCTCTTTCAGAACAGACCATTTAAATTATTTTAGTGTTTGCACTATCTAAACATATTACAACCAAAACAGAAAACATAATGTATGGTGAAAAGACATAAGAGAATGAATGGTGAGGCACCCTCTGCAGTCCTAAGAAACAGCAGTCCCAGTAAGATGAAGAAGTTCCAGCCAGTCTCTGACTGAAGACCGATGCATTATGAGATACAATCTAAGACACCAATTTTCTTTCAGCAAATGGATTTATTGACATCATTGATTATAACCATGTACAGCATCTATGCATCTCCCATTGGAAGAATATCCAGTGATAGAGCTAAGGTTAGTGTGATACACAGCTTTACTCAATAATTGCCACTGTATTTCTAACAACAAACAGTGGTGTATTCCACAGTCAGTCATATATGGCCAAAAGCACCTAGGGGTCCAAAAGAACAGAAATTTAAGATTCTTAACAAAAAGTAAAACCTGATCCTGGATTCCTTCAGTTTTAATTCAATATTGTATCTGTAAGAGTTACGAATTTTAATCTATACACTGACAATTGTTTGGCCCCTGATATCCATGAAAACTGCTGCCTGTCAAAATGAAATCCCAAAGGACTTTTTGCTATTGACTCAAGAATCAAGACTTAAATCTTATTTTTTTTTCTCCACTTAAAAGGCAAAGATTAAGACAAACGGTCCTTACACTCTCTCCTTTCCTCCCATTTGAATTTAAAGACTGAACAAAATTCCCTCAGAACATAAAGTCTTGTTCTCTCCATTCAGTCACTGAACTCCAATTGAAGGTACCAGTTACTATGGTGTCTTTTGTAAACACTTGTTCGTCTGAAAAAAAAAGGAAAAAAAAAAAACCAAACACAAAAAAACCCCACAACACAAGCAAAAACCCCAAATCACTTCCTTGCAATTATGGTAATAAACAACTTGTAGTCACGGACATCCCAGGTCAGCAATGAATGCAGGATATTGAGATGAATGTCTCCATAGTCCACTAACGCTTCCTTCAAGCCATTCAGTTCCACAAGAGTTCATCTGAGGTTGCACATTAAATTCAAAGGAACAGAAGTACTATCAATGGTCTCAACAATTTACCAAACTCCATCTAAAACATTTGCATTTAAAGTGTAACCACAGTTTGGACCTTTTTAATTGGCTCACTTCTAGACCACACAGAGAGAATTATTAATGTAAACTAAACCATCATATTTCATAGTAACAAAACCACATTCTGTAAATATTTAGGAAAGTCAAAGTCCAAGAAAGTAGAGAGCAACTGATCATAAAATGATTAGCATTGCTCTAAAACCAAAAGCAAAATTCAAATTAAAAAAAAAAAACAACCAACAAACAAATCAACTCAAACATCATATACTACTGCATAAGGGTTTAACTTTAGCATTACTCACTCAGCTACACAAAACACAGAATCTAGATTAATATACAAAAATGTTTTATTTCACAGTGAGGTACATAAAGCTTCTAACTTTAGCAGGCTAAGGCTAAGAGAGAATTGCCTGTTAGGATAAAGACTGTTTCACATTCCTGAAATATTCTCACCTATTATTGTTTCTGAAGAAAGGCACCAATATTATTTATCCATCAACAGTTCATCTGTGCATCCACCCATTTAGAAATGAAGATGGATTATGTGAGGGTCAGCGACCTACTGACCATCACGGACCCAGACAGCTACCGCACACATTGATGTGTACAAGTACCAAACAGTATTTATTCAAAACCAATTTAAAAATAGCTCACTTGTAAACATATTACAAAACTCTGTTAGTTTTTCCTAGTGGTGTCAGCAATATATTCCTGTAAAACTAACCAGCTGCATTATTGTTGCCTGTTTACAAAAATGTATGAGAACACACTCGTGCACATTAAATTGCCTCACATTCGGTTTGAGTCAAAATGGCACAGCCTTCAAACTGTCCAGCGCAAAACATACATTTCCAGCCCTCCTGCCAACTCGCAGGTGGCACAGTTCAACAGTAACAATGCTAAAAGACGACCGTCAGTCCAGATTTTTTATTAGGAAGGGCTGGTGCCTTGAAAAGGTCTGTTCAAAGCGTCCTCACGCCGGGCCGGGCTGCTCACTGTAACTGTCGTTCCCAACTGTAGTCTGAGAGAACCACCTGTAAAATACTACACTTACATTTAAGGCTGAGTTTGCGTAAGGGAGGCACCAGCTGCTGTTTGACGTAGCTCCCGCTGTTTTGCTCTCCTTGTGGCAAGGAACAGTGACCGCCAGTCAGGGCTTTTACTTAGGTTAGTGACGGTTGCTGAGAACATGGTGACCTCCCATCAGAGGTGACCGAGTAAGCCCGTCTCACAGGTGGCATCAGCCCCAGCCTGCGATGGGGGCGGCTGAAGGCAGCGGCTGCGCGACAGCTCTCCCCGTCGGAGGCCGCGACCCGGCGGGGTCCCCGCCATCCCCTCACAGACCGACGGCCACCGCCCCTCGCCGCGCTGACTACAGCTCCCAGCGGGCCTCGCCGCACGGCGGCGCCCGCCACCGCCCGCCTCTCGCGCGGGGCCTGCCGGGAGCTGTAGTTTGGCGGGCTCAGTCGGCGAATCGCTGCAGCAGGTGGTCGTCGCCGTGGCGGGAGCCGCCGCCGCTGTCCATGAAGCGCTCGCAGGGGAACTCGATGAGGTCGGCCTCGCTGAGGGCGCAGGCGGCGCCGCGGGGCGGCCGGTGAGACTGGAAGCCCGAGAAGTCGGCGGAGACGCCGGTTCCCATGGAGCGGAGGGGCCGGCGGGTGGAGTAGAGCTGCCGAACGTGGACGGGGGCCGCCTTCCGCCGCCGCCGCCCCAGCACCTTCTTCCGCAGCAGGCGGGAGGCCCAGGCCGCCAGCGCCGCGAAGAGCAGCAGCGCGTTCACCGCCAGCAGCACCAGGGTGAGGAGCTGCTGGTCGGGGCCGCGGGGCCCGCCCGCCGCCGCCGCGCCGCCCTCGGGCAGGGTGACCAGCCCGGCGCAGTGGTCCCGCGGTGCCACCGGGCACACGCGGCCGCCGAGGACGCCCTCGACGCAGACGAGGTAGGGGGTGTCCGGGCGGAGCTCCCGCAGGGTGGCGGCCGGCTCCCCGCTCTCCGGCAGGTAGACGAAGCGCTGGAACTTGACGGCGGCGCCGAAGCGGTCGAAGAGGAGGCGGAACCGCGCCGGCCCCAGCAGGCGGGGGCTGCGGTGCGGCCGCACGGCCCAGCGCACCGTCACGGAGCTGGAGCCCACCGCCTCCACCGACAGGTTGCAGAGGAACAGCTTGTTGAAGTCGCACGGGTCGGACACCAGCGGCGGGACCCCGGCGGCCGGCGCCGAGCGGGGTTTGCCGGCCCGCCGGGGCCACGCCGCGCTGGGCGGCGCCGGCCCGGAGGCCGCCGGGCGGGCGGGCAGCGGCGGCGTGGGGCTGGCCGCCTCCGCCGCGGCCCTGGGCGGCACCGCCGCGCCCTCGGGCGCCCCCAGCAGGCGGGCGGTGGAGGCGGACGGCGGCGGCCCCGGCGGCCCGCGGGGCAGCCCCGCGCCGCCGCCGCTGCTGTTGCTGCCGAGCCCCTCGGCGGCCGGCGGGAGCCGGCGCTGCTCCTCGGCTGCCGGCGGGGGGGACGCGGAGGAGGGAGCGGGACCGTCGTGGCAGGGGCCGCCGTCTTGCGGCGGTGGCAGCTGGGCGTCCTGCAGGTAGTCGAGGTACTTGCCGGTCAGGGTGGGCGGCAGGCGGCACTGCACGAAGACGGTGAGCAGGCGGCCCTGGGAGTGCCAAGCCCCCAGCCAGTGCTTGAGGCCGCGGAGGCGGCAGTCGCAGCTCCAGGCGTTCCCCTCCAGCTCCAGGCGGTAGAGAGCTGGGCTGGAGGCAAAGAGCTCACCGGGGAGGGTGGCCAGCGCGTTGTCTCGCAGGCTGAGCTCCCGCAAGCGGCCGAGGCGGGCGAAGGTGGAGGGGTGCAGGGCGGTCAGCGTGTTGCGGCTCAGATCCAGTGCCTCCAGGCTGCTCAGCGGCTCCAGCAGGGCAGCGGGCAGGTGGCTCAGCAGGTTTCCCTCCAGGCGCAGCTCTTTCAGCGAACCCAGCCCCGTGAAGGCATCCGGGGCCAGGTGAGCCAGGCGGTTGCCACTGAGCGAGAGCTTTGCCAAGCCGGGCAGGTGCTGGAAGAGCCCCCCTGTCAGCTGCTGCAGGCTGTTGCTGGCCAGCAGCAGGGTGTGGAGGGAGCGCAGCGGCCCGAAGATGTCTGGGTGGCGAAGGGAACTCTGCTGGTTCCCCGAGAGGTCGAGGAAGCGCAGCTTAGCCAGGCCAGTGAAGGCACCGCGGCTCAGCCAGCGGATGCGGTTGGACTCCAGGTGCAGGTAGAGTAAGTTCGGCAGCCCTGAGAAAGTGGAGTCACCCAGCGAGCCCAGCTCGTTGCCATCCAGGCGCAGCTTGACAAGGCTGCCGAGGCCAGAGAAGGAGGCGGCGCTGAGGCGGCCGATCTCGTTGGCGTTCACGTAGAGGATGCGCAGCTTGGCCAAGGCGCTGAGGGTGCCAGGGGCCAGCGCCGGCAGCAGGTTGTTGCCCAGGTAGAGCTCTTCCAGCCGACCCAGGCGCTCAAAGGCCTTGGGATGCAGCGAGCGGATCCGGTTGTACTGCAGGTCCAGGCGCTGGAGCCCTGCCAGGCGGTGGAAGTCGAAGGCGGAGATGTTGGCGATGAAGTTGCCCCCGAGGCTGTAGGTGAGGATATCCTGGGGCTCGGCAGCTTTGGGCACCGAGCGCAGGCCCCGGTTGGTGCAGAGGAGGTGCTGGTGCTGCTGGCAGTCGCATGGCTCGGGGCAGATGGGTTCGGCCGCGGGCAGCAGCAGGAGGAAGAGGGGGACGGAGCCCCAAAGCACCCGCGGCAGCACCATCAGGCGGACCCAGCGCGGCGCCCCCATCCCGGGACGAGCCGTGGGCTGCTTCCCCCGCCGGCTTTGTGTCTCTCCGGCATCCCCCCGCTCCTCCTCCGCGGCTGCTAATCGGCCCCTCCTCTGCTCCGCGCCGGGCTGAGCTCCGCGCCGGGCAGGCAGGCGCGGCGGCGGCTGCAGGTCGCGGTGCGCGGCACCATGGGCTCGCCCGAGGCGGCCGGGGGCGCGGAGCGGCCGGGAGGGCTGCAGGCTGCCGCCGCCGGCCGGGCTCTGCCGCCCCTCGCGGCCCGCAGGCTGCGGTTCGGCGGCGGCGGCGGGGCCGGTGCTGCCGCTGCCGCGGGGGGCGGGCGGGGGTGCGTGCGGCCGGCGGGCTGCGGAGCGGAGCGGCGCGGCTGCCCGCTGCTCCGCCGGCTCTCCCAGGGGCGGAGGGGGCGGGCGGAGCGGGGAGGGGGGGGCGGCGGGCGGAGCGGGTAGCTGGAGGAAGACGAGCTCCGAAACTTGCCGAGAAAACTCAGCGGAAATTCGTACTTCCCACACTGTGCCCTGGGGGACCGGAGGATCGGATGGAGCGGGGAAGAGGGAGGACGGCGCGGCGGAGGGGGGGGGGGAGGAAGCCCGCGGCCGGTCCTGGCTCGGCTCAGCCCCGGCAGCGAGCAGGGGCGCAAAGTGGGAAAGTAGGAATTGGAACCGGCTGTGGCTGCCTCCCCGCCACATGGGCTGCAGATAGAGCTGCGCATCGGGGAGGGGGAAGGGACCAGAAGTAAACTAGTCGTCGCCTGGCCCCCCCCCCCCCCCCCCGCTTTTTTTTTGCTTGCATTTAGAAACCTGCCAAAAGCAATAGTTACAGTTTACCACAGATTAAGGACTTTGTTTTGTTTTAAGCAAACGGCAATCAGAGGACTGAGGCACCTATAGTACATCAAAGAATGAATTTTCATTCTTTCTCTGCACTATCCTGCCCAGGAGGTTCCTGCCAAAGCTGCCAGTGAGGATGCTGTTGAAGGTAGCTCCAGCTCCACGAGGGGCTCATCAGTGTGATTAAGATGCTCTTTAAAAATAATTCCCATTTTAAAGAATCTTCTCTCTCAGCAGCATACAAATTCAGAGTGGAAGAAAGGTGTTGGAAAGCATACTGAAAACAAAATAGACTGTGTACGCATCCATTCAATGAGTTGCCTTTCTTTCCTGTTGGCATTTTTTGTTTTCCTAAGATGTCTCCAATGGGGTGAATAAGTGTCTACGGGCAGGAGGAAATGCCTAGATATAAAGAGTATATAAGGCTGTCAAGGATGATGAAAGAAAGAAGATAATGCCCCAAATATCATATTGCAAATTTAATAAATACATTGGAAACTGTGCTGTCACGTGAAGTTGTATCCACCTGCACACACTTTGCATACACTTCTGGACTAAAGCAGTGTACAAGCCATGCTCCTTTCTCTCACCAGAAGGCAGAATTTAGATAGCTTTCCTGGAAGCTTTGTTTTTAGTGGCCATGTCAACATCAGCAGGTAGCATGGTATGGTAGTTTGTGCTGAGTCCCTGTTGTCCACTTTCATGGAGAGGTGTTACTTTGAGCTAACTGATTTGGCCCTGCTTTTTAGCGGTTGGAGAATATGAAGTGTGCTCCAAGCCTGCTCTGGAGCATGAAACACAGTGTTCTACGTGGAGGTGATCAACAGATTTGCTTCAAAAGCACACTGGCAGTCTGAAGAAACCCTGAAGAGAAGGGATAAGGCTTGGCTGGATCGAAGGGGCATCAGTATGAGCATCTTGATTCTTAGATCTTGTAGTTAGCTGAGGCTGGACCGTATGAAGAAGAATCTTTTTGTAGTGGTAACTGCATTGTGCTGATGTAGGAAGTCATATTTGGGTCAGGAGAGTGCTATTTTAGATAATCTGGATGAATTTTGGAAATGTCTTCTAAAATTAAGTTAGCAGCTCTGAATTATAACTTGCTTATTGGGAAAACCCACTGTGAACAATGAAATGCTGGAATATGGTTATGGCAAGTATCGTGGTTTAACCCCAAATTGTAACCCAATACCATGCAGCCGCTCGCTCACTCCCCCCCTCCCTGTTGGGGTGGGGAGGAGAATCGGAGAGAAAGGAAAACTCGCGGGTTGAGATAAAAACGGTTCACCAGGACAGCAAAGGAAAAATATAAAAATATATTAATAATTATAATAATAATATTTATAAGGATAATAGAATATATAGAACAAATGATACACAATTTCTCACCACCTGATGACCGATACAGCCCGTCCCGAGCAGCAGTCAGGGAGCAGGGGTATTTCCCCCAGCTATCCCAGAACAGCAAGTTCCAGAGAGAGCAGGCGAGGGACCAAACAGCCGAATGAACGAACGAAAAACAAAAAGGAAAAAATAGGGAAACAAAAAGCAACCCAAAGGGAAGCTTAAGGATTAAGGCAAATTAAGGGTCTAAAAGCCTAGTGGCCCACTGGCCAACCCTCACTTATACCGGGCATGACGTCTATGGTATGGAACACTCTCTTTGGCCAGTTTGGATCAACTGTTCTGGCTATACCCCTCCCAAGTTTTTGCACCTGCACATTAGCAAAACCTGGGAAACTGCAAAATGTCCTTGGTCGTTTCGCAGCAACCAACAACATCCGTGTGCTATCACCATTCTTCACATACTAAATCCAAAACACAGGAGCTGCTGAAGACAAAACTAGCTCCGTCCCAGCCTAAACCAGGACAGCAAGGTGAGCTGGTTAAAGGGGATCATGAAATTGAAAGCTAGAGATTTTTTCTGGTGAGAAATGGCAGTTGCGTAGGCAGTCTTGATAAGCTAGAAGAGTAACTGAAAGATGAAGTACTTATACCCCAAAATCTACTTATAGGGGAAGGCGTCATAGTATATTGCATCAAAAATTTGGAAGCAAAAATGGTGGAAATCAGAGTTGTCAGATTCCAGAACTTGCTGACTCTGCAGACGTGCACTATCTTGTCATCAAACAAGCATGTTCTTAGATTAACTTAATTTAATATTGTGTCCTAAATTGTCACTGCATTGTTTTCTGAGGGTAGACAGAAGTTTGTCTGCTTCTTGAGTGAAGTGGAAACTTTCTGTTTTGATTATTTGTAACTGCTTTATTTTGAGCAGTGCATACTTGATTAGTAAGGTATATTTTTCCTGAAATAAATCTGAGTAAGTTTCACAGCAGGAACTTTTTACTAGCGTTTTTTCTTCTTTTCCCAAGTTACAAAGGAAGCCCATCCAGCATTTGTTCATGATTCTAATGTCTGGTTAAGAATCCAGACCTTTTAGCTCAGTCTCGTCCTTATTGAATATGTTTTCACTTGCCAGCTTTTTCTTTTCAGTATCTATCACATCATGGCTAATATTCAGGACAAAGTAGAGGGATTTTTTTCACCCTACAAAGACTGTGTGTTTCTTTCCTCATTCTCAAAACCACTGCAGTGCAAGGGAAGACATGCTGGCTCTCAAAGTTTCTTTAATACTGAGCAAAGCCTAACTGACTAGTGGCTTTCCCCCTCAACAAATTTGTTTCACTATGGTGTACTTTAAATACTGAAATTTTAGAAAACCATTCTGTGTAATGGTATGCTTTTTTCCTATTCCTTTGGGTTTTTCTTTTGAAACATGCTTAAGCTTATAAGGGCAATTTATGAACTGTCCTTCCTGTAGAAGCACCGTAGATCTTTTTCTAGTCATGTGTCATTGCAAATACTAAAGGTTTAAGTCAAATTGTGTCGTATGTATTGCTTTTGATTTATGCTTTCTGACACTTAGCCAACATTATTATTTTCACTGGGTTTGGGGAATTATAAGTGACAGGAATTTAATAAAAAAATTTTACTAGTGATTCTTAGGGAGAGAATTCATCACACACTTGTTCTTACACTGGGAATATTTTATACCAGAAACAAAATAAACAAATACAATGGGGCTTTTTGTGATTTTTTTTTTTTTTTTTTTTTTTTTAAATTCAAGTAGGAAGTTATTCTTCAAAATTCACTAGGAACACATCTGTTCAGATAAAAGATGCCACATTTGTTTTCCTACTTTGGAATAGGAACTTTCCAGCTGCAGTAGTTCTTGTTTCCTTATCCAAGCACACAATAAAATTTTTAATGCATGATTGAGAAATAGTAATCTTTTTTACCCCAAACTGAAAAAGCATAAATCTGACTATGAAAAACTGGGGACGAAGGGGAATTAAAAAATAGCCTATTTTTAAAAGCTTTAAAGGTTATCTTAAAATACACCTTCATGATTAAGATTTGAAGTGTGAGGACTTTCAAGGGCCAAGACCAAATGGCAAAACCAGAAATGCTGTCTTTCGACTGATACATATCTATTCCTGTGATGATTATGAGTGAACTGACCTTAAATAAGGTTTTGTTTCATGGCAAAATAGTATCCATATGTTTGTTATACCTAAGATCAAATACCTCTGTGATTTTCTCTTTTTGCTGTTGTTTTTTCTAGAGATGTTATCTAGGCACTGATCAGGCAACTGGTGGTTGAAAGTGGTGAACACATATTTGTAGGCAGAATGCAAAATGGAGTGAAAGAAGGAGCGTGCTGAGTGGAGCCTATCTCAGCGTATGCTGGGACTGTGGCAGTATCCCCACGAGAAACTTCCATTAAACAAAATGACTCTTTCTTGATTCCAGAACAAGAGAGCTGGTGCTGAACTGGTAAGTTTAAGGGCTGGTATCTCATAGCTTTATGTAGTTACCAGGAATGGTAACTAGGTATGTGGAACTGGAGCTTTATCTCAAAAGAGGAATTTTTCATTGGTCTGTGCAATTCTTCTGCCCGCTGCACATCACACATGTTTTCATCTGAATTTGTACAAAATGTTTCTAGAAGTGTTAGCTTTAAACTTTATTTCTCGCTGAGCCAGCTGGCTTCATAGAAACTTTAAACTATTCAACTTTAGTGTCAGAATCCCCATTTAAAATGAGACAAAAAGCTTCTGTAAGTTGATATATCAACGTGTTTAGTTGGTTACAATATAAAAACTTAATTTGGAGTTCTTTGACTTACACTGTCATTGGAAGTTGTGGTATATACATCTTTACTCCATGAGTCATGCTAAGTTCCCCCCAAGTAAGCATAAAGAAAACCAGAAAGATACTACACCGTTCCTGTCTTCTAGCTGATAAAGTGTCACTGTATGAATTTATACTTTTGTAGGTATCTTTGATTTTGAAGAGGTAAAAATATTGTGGAGCACTGCAAAGTATTAACAAAACAGTTCGTACACCATCAGTGTCTTTGTTAGCGGCTCCTGCAGCCTCATGGATTAAAGCATCTTTTAAGTGGTCGCCATTTTCAGTGCTGTTCTATATGTCAGTGCCAGTAATGCAAATACCATAGTGTAGGAAAATATGAGAGTTCTAGTGCCAAACGTGCTATATTTTTTTTTCCTTTGAAATTGCACAAACAGTTCACCTATGTTGTATAATTTATGTTGGTTGCACTTACTGTAGTAATTAACATTTTAAATAAAACTTTTTCCTGATACGATGGTTTGTGTTCATTTGTAATGAGCTGTTGCTTGCCACATCCAGTTCTTCAGAAATAAAGCACGGCTCCCAGGCCGGCAGTTAATGTTACATGCCTGTTCTGCTCCATGGAACGAAAGCTACCAGATGTTTAATAGATATCTGGTCCCATCATCTATAGAGGTCTGTGGCCTACAAGGCTCTGCTGATTGCACATATCTTCAAATCTTTTCAGAATTAAACATCTGAGTAAAGTATTTGTGTTTTTTTGACATACGATGCTAGTCCAGGCATGCTTTTACCATTGTGTGCGTGCTCTGTCAAGCAGTCAAACCCCACTGAATTCCACATCGTGTAGGTTGTGCCTCTTAGACTTCCTCTGGCCGGGCGGTTCTGGGACTTCACGTTGATTGTATCAATTGATTCCTTTGTGCATATTAGTTTACCGCCCAAGCAATTTCAAATCTATTTTTTTGGATTTCCCTGTGTAGGCTCTGTGAAACAAATTGTAGCTGTATCCACAGGTAACAACGTATTCGCATGTTCTGTCTGCAAGTGAAAATCAGCTAGCTCAATCTATACAATTAAATGCAAATCAAGGAATGGATGTTGTTGCTATAATATTAGTATTTCATAACAGTAAATGGAGAGTTGGGTATCTGAGTTCTGTGTAGTGATCTCTGCCAGCATGGATCACTTACAAATTAGCTTTCATCAGTTAGATCGTCTGAATCATACTTGCGAAAGGCTAACCGATTATTTAGCTGATATATTTTGCTTTATCCAATACTTATTTCCTGAGGGAGAAACTCTTTAACGGAAGTACATACTTTTTGTGTAGTTCAACATCTGTGATGGTAAGAAAGGAGAGAATCCTACTTGTGTCCCTAGGATAAGAGTGGTGTAATTTATGTAAAGCAAATGCTTATGTAGCTTATGCAGGGCCAATTAGTTGTTGCAGTGTCTGCAATTCTTTCGCATGATTATCTGTTTATGTACTGAATCTCTGCAGTATTGTTAGACCAGTTTTTCCATAATGGGGTAACAAATCGGGCAAGTGTTCTTGCAAACATTTTCCTCTTCTCTTTCTCCATACAAGGATATGTGTACTTATGGCAATCTCTTTCATAATGGGTAATACTCTTGCCATGTTTTTAGTGTGATAGATGCTCTTTTCTATTCCTATCATCTCGTAATTTGGAGAGCCTGTAGCAGAAAAACCCTAAAACAAAATATTACTTGGACCAGGACTTCTATTACTAATTGGTACAACATGTTCTGATAGATATGCAGAAAAATACAAAACACTCACTGTCTGGTGCAATTGACCTCTATCAGATTAGAAGGGATCGCTCAGTGTCATTTAGTCCAGCCTGCCAACTAGTTGGGGTTGCTCAGGGCTCTGCCAGCTCTCCGAGGATGGAGGTGTTACAATGCCTCCCATTAGGTAGTTGAAGACAGCAAAGCTGCCTTATGGCTAAACAACTCCTTTCAGGCATTGCTCATACATCGACATGCTTCAGTCTCATGGTCGTCTGTGGCCCTCCACTGGACTTGCCTTATTGTCGATGCTGTTCTTGTATAGGGGCAGCCAAAACCTGATAGCTGAAACCCCGGCGCCACTAAGATGATGAAGGGACTGGAGCATCTGTTGTATGAGGAAAGGCTGAGAGAGCTGGGACTGTTCAGCCTGGAGAACAGAAGGCTCAGGGAGGTTCTCATCAATGTATATTAATACCTGAGGGGAGGATGCAGAGAGGATGGAGCCAGGCCCTTTTCAGTGGTGCCCAGTGACATGACCAGAGGCAATGGGCACAAACTGAAACACAAGAGGCTCTGTCTGAACATCAAGAAACACTTTTTCACTGTGAGGGTGACCGACCACTAGCACAGGTTGCCCAAGGAGGTTGTGGAGTCTCCATCCTTGGAGATACTCAAAAGCCATCTTGACACGGTCCTTGACAGCCTGCTCTAGGTGACCCTACTTGAGCAGGGGGGTTGGACCAGATGACGTCTGGAGGTCTCTTCCAACCTCAACCCTTCTGGGCTTCTAAAGCTGGGCACAGTACTTCCCTGTGGTCACAAGTGCTTAATAAAGGGGAGTAGCCACTTTGACCTACTGGCTACACCCTTGCTAATCCAGCCCAATATGCAGTTGGCCTTTGCCAGAAGGGCACACTGCTAACCCGTGTTCATTTTGTTGTCTGTGAGGACCCCAATGTAATTTACAGCAAAGCTACTTTTTATCCAGCCTAGTGCATGGTCGTTATACTGTCCCATGTGCAGGACTTTGCATTTGCCTTTGTTCAATGTCATGAGGTTTCAATCGTCTCTTTTCTCCAGCCAGCTGAGGTCCCTCTGAAGAGCAGTCTTGCCTTCCAGCGTATCAGGTGCTTCCCATGTGTTACCATCCATGAAGCTGCAGAGTGTGCACTCTGTCCCATTGTGCAGCTTGTTAATAAGGGTGTTAAAGAATATTAAAAGATGTTAAAGGGTGGGTAAAGATCCACTTTTGGTATTTGAGGGATGCCCATAGTAACTGGCTGCCAGCTGGACTTCGTATCACTGATCACAACCCAATGTGTTGAGTCCAGCTGATTTTCCATTCACTTTATCATTCACTTACCTAGCCTGTGTCTCACCAATTTTGCTACAGTGATATTACAGGGGACTCTGTTGAAGGCTTTGCTAAAGCCAAAGTAAACATCATATTTTGTTCTCCCTTTGTCCACTGAGCCAGTCATGTTATCACCAAAGGCATTGAGGTTGGTTAGGCCCAGTTTGTCCTTGATGAATCCACAGTGGGTGTTTTCAGTCACCTTTTTGTCCTTTATGAGCTCAGAAATGACATCCAGGAGGACTTACACCGTAATGCTCCTGGGACCAGAGGCAAGCCTGAGTGACTTGTAAAGGTCTGGATCCTCATTGCTCTCCTTGAAGATGGCCTTTTTCCAGTTGTAGGGAACTTCTCCCAGTTCCCATGATCTTTTGAAACAGTAGAGAACAGCCTTGCAATGAAATCGAACAACTCAGATGCAGCCTGTCTGGGCCCATGGACTTGTACATGGCCAATTACCTTTAGAGGTTCCTAATTTGATCATCATTTGTTGTGGATAATGCTTCACTCCCACAGACTCTGTTACTAAGGTGAAGGAGCTAGGAAGCCTAAGGAAAAATCTTACCAATAAAAATGGAGGCACAAAGGTGTTTAATACCTCAGATTTTTCAATTTCTTTTATCCCTAGGTCCCCTGCCCTGTTAAGCAGTGGTTTCACCTCTTCTTTAGTCTTTTTTTTTTGCTGCTGGTATTGAAACCTTCCTTATTTCTGCTTTTCACATCTCTAGCTAGTTTTGGCTTCAGCTGAGCTTTGGCTTTTGTGTCTGTACCTCTGCAGACATGTGCTCCCAACTCCTGTTTCATAATTCATGTATATGAGTCTTAAACAGTCTTAAATAATTGACAGCTACATGCTAGACCCCGAACTGGAATGACTCAGCATACCTTTGATGTTAATAGAGCCACGTGCTCATGTGGTTTCACCCAAAGATCTGTCCTCAAGTCCTAGATGGTTTTAAAGAAAGCATTTAAGCATATGACTAAGTTTTGATTAGAAAGACTGACTAGATCATCAGGTTTAGTCATCTGCTATCAAAGCATGTCATATGAGTCCATTCACATCCTTTCGAGAAGTTATTTCGGAGTTTTTTGCTCCCTTCCGCTGCTACTGGAAGCATCTTTGAGAACATTGTGGCCGTAGTACACAACCTTCCAATTTCTGACATAATGTCTTCCTATTTAGTATGCATTTCTTCTTGGCCATCTAAATTATCCTTTAATGTAAAAACTCTACTTATCTTTTGGCATTTAGTGTTCTGATATTTACAGAGCACCCAGTCCTATCCCTTCAGGCTGTTTTGCTGTGATAAAAAATCCAAGCTGGTTTAAGCTGCTATAGACAGACTCTTGATTCCCCTGTGGATGCCAATGTGTCTCGTCTCTGTTTTACTTACTCTTTCTTGGATATGAGTGATAGAAATCTACACCCAACTCCAGATAAAGTCTCTTTAGTGCCTGAGGAGAGTTTCATATGCTTAAAATTATGCTCAGTCTGAAATCACTTAAGGCCATTTTATTCAACCCTCTTCACTAACTTGTACATTTGTGGTCATATGTCAACAGTGACACCTCTAGATTTAATTGAAAAATCTGTAAAATTTTGTCACTGCTTCTTAATACCACATTTTTGCTATATGTGGCGATATGTGGTACTAAGAGTAATAATTTTTAGTGAAAATGGGCAGTAAGGCAGCATTATATAATCCTTCAGTCTTAAGCACTGAGCATTTCTGTATAACTTGACCTGTGGATATATGTGTGTTTAGGGGGACAGACATAAACATTCTGTCTTTCTCTTAACACTGCAGACAGTGAGCCTTTGACGCAGAGAAATACATATTTTTAATCTTGTATTGGGAATTGCTCTGTGCAGCCTCTTCGTTTGTATAAGTACCTTGATAAAGTGTTTGTAGAGTTTTTCAAAACATTTACTAATTAAAATGAGAGGACCTAGAAAAATGAAGTAGAAGCAAAAGCATTGTAGCCCTTGCATTCTTTTATTTTTATAAATATTAGCATTTTGATTACACTGTACTTAATACCACATGATGAAATGTGATATTGGATCAAAGCTGTTGCTCATGCTGTAGCTGAGACTTGTTTAAAATGGCTGATTTATTGGTAGTATTCCGTTATACTTCATAGTATTGGATTACAAATTACTCTAGCTGAATACATTCCAGTTAGCTCCAAGGAAGAGTAAATGATACTGTCCAGCATTGTGAACAAAAGAGAGACTTGGTATGACACGTAGCTTAATGTATAGAGCTGGTGAGGAAAGAGTTGTAAGAACACCTAACATAAACAATAAGTTACTCTGATATTCTCAGAGTCTAAGAACATGTAGCCTAGATAATAATAGTGTAAGATGGGACTAAAAGTGCCTGGAAAACTTGCACCTAACCTGCATTGGTAATTACTCTAAAACTTGTCAGGTTTATCAGCTTTGGTTCTGCAAGGATTTATTCTGTGTCTGCTGTGCGTTATTATCTGTCATTAAAAATCTGGGTGATGGAATAGAATATGCTCGTTTGATTCGCTGGCAATGCTACACAGAGGAGGAGATGCAGATACTGGAGGGTAGGGTCAGAGTTCAAAATTCATTTGACAACTAAATGGTCTGAGGAGAAAAGTAATTCATAATCCCCAGAAGGATGTGGTGGAGGGGAGAACGTAGGCAGGGAGGGCAGCAAGGATGGTGAGTGTTATAGCAGTTTCGGTAGTATGAGAGGATGTATAGGCTGGTGTAATGTGCACGTCTGTTGTTTTCATCAGTATAAATAAGAAGTCTTATCTTAAAAACATGCTGGTGAGACAAGGAAGTATTACTTTTCTTTTCGAGGTGTTTAACTGAGGAACAGAGCTCAATAATTTTTGAGTGTCTAATTTGAGAGGCTCATCACCTGTTTTATAGTCATTAACATTTATGTAGTATTTAAATATTTAGCATATAGCTTCTGCTAACTAAACTTGCACCCTTAATTTGGAGGTCACTTCTTTTGCAAATCAGACTTCCCAGATGTTTCAAATTACACAGGCATGAAATAAAGGACTCCAAAGTTGTGGGGGTTGTGGGTTGATCTGTGATAGAGGCAAAGATAGAATCTACTTCTCGGTGGCAGCATTTAAGTATTTGGATGAAAGAAATGCTTTTTGTCCTTAACCCTTCCAGTTCTTGCCTCCTGTACAATTTCACTCTCATGTCCTGCTGATAACAACCTCCTCAAGCCTTTGAGTTTCCATGTCACTACCCCAAGATCCCTGCTCATTCATAAAGAATTATGCAATACTTAATACCAGAATGTATGCTAATGCATATGTACATAAATGCTGATAAGGTTGATGGCAACCTGAATTCTGGAATTTCTTAATAGCTAAATGTTTAACTTTTAGAATCATAGTATATTTTAATGTGATTTTTATGTGTTTTTAACTCAAGTTCTTAACATTTGAAGTACTCTAATACTCCTGTGAACTATGGTGGTACTATATTTTTCTTCATACATTATAAAAGAAAATATCTAAATATTAACTATTTTTCTTTTCCATATCAGAACAATCCTCAACTTCCAGGTATCACAATGATAACTGACAGTCCTGCTTGAAAGTCACAGTCTTCTGGGAAGTCTGAAGTTCCTTGGACAGTGGATTCTGAGTTATGTTCTAAACTGTTCTAAACGAATTTTCTTTGACTAGGAACTCTTACATATTTCTTGTGTAGCACACTGGATTTAGAATATAAATTTCTATAGTCATATACAATATAGTTTTTATTTCTGTAGCCTTTTATAATATGAATAGAATAACATGTCATAGAGTCTCGAGAGAGCTTGTGCCTGATCTTATTCAAATAGTTATTGTAAAATTAAGTGTCAAAAAGAAACTGTTTCAGATTAATGCTGGATATTTAGCTACCTGCATCAGCATTGTTCTGTCAGTGTTGTTTTAACTCACTCTTATTTTTTTTCTGCCTCCCCATCTCCATTTGCTTAACATGATGGGTAGTGTTTTTGCACAAAATTAGGAAAATAAGCCTGTACCAAAATTAACATCCTGAAAGTAATAAAACTTAATAGAAGCCACATTTGTGATGGACTTCTTGTTCACAGCAATCTATAGGATCAGTGCAAATGTATCATGTTACAGATATCTCATTCTTAATCAGTGTATGCTCAGAAAGTTAATTTCAGAGGCAGCGGACGGGAATAGGGGTAGAAGGGAGAACTACAGACATAGGGAAAGAATCTTGTTGATCTATATTTTTTTGGTATTTTCAGGTTACTTATTGAGGAATTCAGTCATTCTGATCTGTTGCTTGTTACTGTAGATGGCTTCTTTGATTGTCCTTATTCTTTCAGAAATAATTTTATATTACAGTCACTAGTTATAGCTGACCTGCTGTTGATTGTGCAGTCCACATGAGAAAAGGGTGGGTTGCAGGTACCTGCTCAGCTTTCATTACTATATCTGTACAAGCTAAACCCTGTTTTCTTGAATTTCTTATTAAGTAAGTAATGAAACAAGTATAAATAATGCAAATACGGGGAAAAAAAATGAAAGTAAACACTAATGCCACCTGGATACTTGCTTAACACAAACTAGTGCTATCCAACCTGAACATGTAGAGACTGGTCCTTAAAAAAATACTCATTTAGCTGGAATCTCTATTGAAACAATATACTTGTGTCTGTGGTATAACATACACGTACTTTTCTTAAGAGAAAGTGCAGTAAGCACAGAATGTTTGACTTGTATTGATTTCTCTGCCTTAGCGAGTCCTCTGTTAAGCTGCATATGTGCTGTATTTTGGGCCAGATCTTCAGTTGGCATTATTTGTTACAGCATTACTGGCTTTTCCTTACCCTAGTTAAAGTGCTGGTCCATCAGCATGCTACATTTTTACTCAATCCCTCCTGTAAACATTTTAAAATCTTCTATAACCCGGAGAGATTGAGTTATGTATGAGACCAAATTACCATAAAAATGAAATGTGTCCAACAAAGTCCTTTCTTTTTCAAATGGTAATATTACCATGTTCAAAAGTTGAAATATAATGGTAAAGGTGCAGAAAGGATAGTTGCAACTTTTCAGTTATAACATCCATTTTGTTCATGCTGTAGAACAAAAGTGGATCTGAAGCAGGTCATTCATTAAGACTTACTGCAGACTTCACCCTGTATAACAACCATGATGCAAAGGGTTTATCATTCAGAATGAATTATAGTGATGGCATATATCATCTCTATACACCATATATAGTGATTGATAGAATTGTTTAAGCACATTATTAAAGTTTCTAATGAAAGAAAGATTAAGCAGTGTTAAACCTTTGTGAGGTAAAAAGCCTTTTCTGATTACTCCTGTACTTCAAAATTGAGAGACCTTCCTCCCCTCTTCTCCAATGATGTCTCTGTTAAGAACAGCTTTACTTGCTATACACAAAACCTTCCTCCGTGGGCTGCTGCTTGTTATTTTCATACTTGAAATATCACATGAAATATAATTTGTGTGTTAAAGAACTATTATATCTTTGGGAGATGATCCTTCTCTTTTCCTGCTAGTAACAAACAATGCAATTTTATATTATGCCATAATTAATTGGGAATACAATAGATGTAGAAATTTGCAAGTTAAAATTAGTAAACTCAAATATCAGTTCTCAAAAGAATAATTGTATTAATAGGTCAGGAAATAAATATCTGAAACAGAAGGAATGGAAGAATTCCCGTCGGTTGCCACTTGGGCATAAAGGCTGTAACGTTTTTTGTCTTGTCATGTGAGAAGCTTTCAAACTTCCCCATCTCAATGAAAATTCATTTTTTCCCATTTCAGGGTTGTCCAGTCCACCAGCAGAATAAACACAAAATGGGATGCTTGGAAGGAAGGTTGGAGTGCAGGTGGGACTCTCTTCCTTCAGCTTTAGGGATCTCAAGCAGGAAATGCCAGGGGCAGTGGGGTCAGTCCACCTTCTCTTGCTTAATAAAAGTGGCAGCCTTGAAGGCTAGAAAATAAAATATACATTAAGCCCAGTGCCGTTTCTGTTTAAAATAGATGTGTTTTAGAAAGTGAAATAAAAATACGCAGGCTTTAGTCAATTGACAAACATGACAATAATGACCAAGTTTCTGAAAGGAAAAAAATGCAAGGAATAAGACTGTAATTGTGCACAAACAGCTTTAGGTCATAATTTCAATTGAAATAAGTTATTAAAATTATGACATTTTAAAAACTATACTTGGATAGGGAAATGTGGAAGACTGCTGCTGTGTGCTAATCTGGCCTTAACTGTCCTCACGCGTGAGAGTGATGCCAGTATATAAGAAGTGAACGGTTTCCGAGGCAAATCCAAGCCTGTGTGTACAGTGTTGCAGAGTAGGGTTCTTGCTCTACTCTCCAACTTGCCTGACAGCTGGAGACAGAACAGAATCTATTGTGTCAGATAACAAACTAAAAACATTGCAGAGGAAGATGTAGAATAACCTATCCTACCATGTCCATGAATGTCTCCTCTTATTCACAAACCTACTTTTTTCTTTTCCTTTTTTTCTCTTTTCCTTTTCCTTTTCCTTTCCTTTTTTCTTTTTCTTGTTCTTTATCTTTTTCTTTCTCTTTCTCTTTTTCTTTCTCTTTTTCTTTCTCTTTTTTCTTTATATGATTTAGTTATCCATAAAAATGTCAGATATTCTTATTTTTGACACCCTTCTTAATTCTTTCCTTTGCTTTAGATATAAATATCTATTTTCTGAAAATTAAACTTGCTTCTACGGTAAAGGAAGATTAATAAGCCCTTTATGTATCGCTAGTTGCAGTTCATGATGAAACTGTTCTTGTGCAGCCTGATCAGCTATTTCTGTTGGCACACAACAGAGCTGGAGTTTTGCCTAGAGTAGCACAATCTTTTTATTCGCTGGAGAAACAGCTAGTCACCACCTCAGCTATATGATACTCTGCCTACTGCTATGCAGGGACACAGTTACTCACTGTTTGCACTGGTGCCTACACCACTAAAGGCCTGTGATGTCCACACTTTATCATTTCTTTTCCTAGCACTTCTCTGTAGTCCTGGTTTTTATATGTTTCTGTGGGTTTCTTTCAGCTGCTTACTCTCAGTCGGTGCCTGTCTTGACTACTTGCTTACAGTTGTCATGCCAACTCCCAAGCCTGGAAACTCAAGTAGGGAGAGGATTTATCTTTTTTTTTTTTCCTTTTTTTTTTTTGTCAAGTACTCACTTCACAGTTACCAAGCTGCATGAACTGCATGCATAAGTATGGCAAACAGCTCGGTGACTTTGGTCTGACGCTTAAATTTCTAAATATCCATTTCTGCTTCATGAAGACTTTTTTCAGCCTTTCCTTAATCTTCTTTGCTTGTCTGCGTGCTGAAAATCAGGAAAATTAGAAAGAGATCAGTCAAGTGGGGAAGGGATTTTATAGACTAGTCGTTGCATTTTTCTTGTTAAAACAGACCTGCAAACATATTTCAAATACCCTCCATAGAGGTAATTTTTTGAAAATCCGTGAGTCTGCTCAGTCTTTCTGAAAGTTAGATATTACTGAATTTGATTCACTTTTCATGCCAAGTCATTCAATGTTTATGTGTATCAGCTTTCCAAATAACCAAGTGAAAAATACAGGAGAGGTACAGGAAATTAAAAATGCAAACTCTTAACTCCTTATACCAAGGTCGTATGTAATCATTGTGCCTTGTTAGTAATGTATGTAACAAAGATGTAGTTCTGTGAAATAACTGCTATCCAAAATAAACAGTAGTTTTAATAGGTTTGCTATAATTGACAGCCTCATTCGCAGGTGAATCACGTTGGAAAACGTAACATGTTTAAAGGGAATTGGTTTAATGAGGAAGAAACGTGGAAATTTCATCTCAGACAATATTGCTCTTTGGAGATTCCTATAGGTAAGTTTGTTCTAGGTTTCACAGGAACCACCTGTATGACTTGTGTAATATTGCATCTAACGTGTATCTTGCTTTTCTCAAGTTCAAAAATGTGTGATTTATCATTGAAAATATTTCATGCATAAATACTTACTGTAATTCCTTACAGTTCTTATTTGAAATTGAGCTTTCCTGGCTGCACACTTTTATTGAGAACATGCATTTATTTTGCATGAAGGACTTTAGAGAATCAAATAAACTGGCTCAGCCTTTTCACAGTTGGTTAACAGTAATTTCCTTTTCTTCTACTGTATCAGACAAGTATGTTTGCTTTAACTGAGCCCATTCTGAAGTGTAAGGCTTTTATATCTCATTGACAAAGGCAAGAAACCTCAGATACCTAAAGAAGCTTTAATCTAGGAGGCAGCTGTTGTGGATTAGGGTTCCAGAGCTATATTACACATTATTCTACACTTGGGCCACTGTCCTGGTTTAGGCCAGGACGGAGCTAGTTTTGTCTTCAGCAGCTCCTGTGTTTAGGATTTAGTGTGTGAAGAATGGTGATAGTACACTAATGTTGCAAGGACATTTTGCAGTTTCCCAGGTTTTGCTAATGTGCAGGTGCAAAAACTTGGGAGGGGTATAGCCAGAATAGTTGATCCAAACTGGCCAAAGAGAGTGTTCCATACCATAGACGTGATGCCTGGTATAAGTGAGGGTCGGCTGGTGAGCCACTAGTGTCCCCTTAGTGCCTTAATCCTTAAGCTTCCCTTCGGGTTGCTTTTTGTTTCCCTGTTTTTCCTTTTCTTTTTTTCTGTTCGTTTGGGCCTTTTCATTCGTTCGTTCGGCTGTTGGTTCCCTCGCCTGCTCTCTCTGGAACTTGCTGTGCTGGGATAGCTGGGGGGGGATACCCCTGCTCCCTGGCTGCTGCTCGGGATGGGCTGTATTGGTTGTCGGGTGGTGAGAAATTGTGCGTTTGTTTTATATATTCTGTTATCCTTATATATATTATTATTATTATAATTATTAATATATTTTTATATTTTTCCTTTGCTGTCCTGGTGAACTGCTTTTATCTCAACCCGCGAGTTTCCCTTTCTCCCCAATTCTTCTCCCCACCCCAGCAGGGAGGGGGGGAGTGAGCGAGTGGCTGCGTGGTATTTCGGTTACCATTTGGGGTTAAACCACGACAGCCACCTTGTAATAATCTCAGATAATTTCACTCCAAATACTGAAGACTCTGCAGTTTGTCTAAAGCATTGACTTTTTCTTCTAGCTGCAGCCCTCTAAAAGAAGAGTCTATGACTTGCATTGGTCCTTTATAAGGACAGAGGAGTAGAGGTAATTGCATTGGTCAACAACTCCGGGTCTTCGTGATTGTCGTTAATTGTGCAATAGATGTTTAATCTAAAAGGATCTAGAGCCCATCTGTACCTCTTACCACCACACACTCTGCAAAAGCCTGTAAAAAAGGCCGAGAGTTGTAAACTGCCGTAAGAAGAAAGATGACGCATTGCAAATGTCTTGGGATCCTGTGGTAACACAATCTTTCATCAATAGTTTCTGCGTGATCTTTAGAAGTATATATATAGTGTATCTATACATGCCACAGGCAAAAAATCCCCGACAAGACTTGTCTTTCTGATCCTAATTCAAGTGACTTGTTTAAGCGGGCATTTGAGCAAGGTGAAACAGGCTGTCTTTGAGAGGTTTTAATACTTTGAGGAGCACCGGCACAGCCCAACTTGTTTATTTCTTCTTGTGCTTTCCATCCTAATACTTGCTGATGATGAGACAGGATATAAAACACATAAAAACAGATGATCAAGCTGCAAAATGACCAAGAAAGATTGTTTACATTCTACATCTGCCAAGAGGAAATAAACTCTTGGTCTTCTATGCTAGGAATGTAGCTTGAAAAGCAATGTTACTTTCACATCATCTCCCTGGTACTTCCTTGATACTGCATTTTATGCAACTTTTCCTAAGTAGATTTATTATGAGAAGATCCTGGGATGGGAGGAGACAGAGCCAATTAGAACTGCTAATCAGCTGGAATGCTGAGAACCATGGCTTTGGAGGCCTCCCATCCGCACGGCACCATCAAATGCACTTTGCTGAGGAAAGGACAACTTGTTTGTTTTGGCCGTGGCTCATGTGAGCAGAGATAGCGAAAAGCCAGGGAATCCAACTGGATAAAGAACATCTGCAAATGATGTTCTGTTAATGCGTATTCTATCCAAAGAAGCCCTGATATTTGGTCTCAACTTTGGTCTTGGCCACACGTGTTGCTTTGTCAGGTTCATTCAGAATCAGCTTTTCTTTCCTGTAAATAAAGGGGGTGCAGAGTGTGTTTCATGCTATTCCACAATAACAGTGTAAACTATTTAGCAAAAACCAAAAAAAATTGTTGGGTATATGGAAATCCATTATTGAACTAACTTAAAAAACTAACTGTGGATTTAGAAGCTTGGTCAAGTCTTTTGTTGTTTGAATCTTGCCTATATTTCTCGATGTTTTCTTTTAATTTAGTAACTAAAGCAGATGGACTACTGTGGCAATCCATCAATAAGAGTGTGAGAAGTAAGTTGCCTGATACTCCATGCAATATAGAGGCCAAAAAGTTAAATATAAAATTTTGAAAAATACACTAGGTGGCTTTAGAGAGGAAATTGAGTCATATTGCTGCAGGAGGGGCTGTTTAGTGTTCTTTGTAAACTGTGATTTTGATCTGGACAGCTAGGAGGACTGATTTCGGTTGGACTTTTCACCAGTCTTGTTTCTATGGATACTTGCAAAGTAAAGACACCTAATTCGGTATTTGCTACCAGTTAAGTTACATTCTAGGACAAAGTAATTGGCCCTTCAGTCTGATAATCTCTTTCTGAAGCAGAAACACCTCTTTAATTATTCACTTTCATGGTTCTAATGTATTAGTAATCAGAAATAACTGGTTATTACAGTTGTATGATTTCTTCATTCAGCACAAGTGTTCATTCTGTTCAGTTTATTTCTAGTAAGGCGGGATGAGCACAATCTTGATGTTGTTTCCAGAGAGAAAAATATATACTATTTTGAGAACATAGAGTTGGAGAAAATTTGCATATGGGACAAACTCGCATTCAGTTCAATAGCTTGGAACCACAGGCTGAATTTCATGTCCTGCACTTTGCATGGACTCACTGGAATTGGTAGCTGATATCATGTCCAAGGAAGTATTGTTGCAATACCTTTTATGAATCTTCTGTCTCAAGGATTCAACCCTCGATTTAGGTTATCTTCTCTGCAGCCTTTTTTTAGTGAAGAGAGAAAAAGATTTATCGTGGAGTGACCTATGACAATTTTAATTTTTATGGTGTACTCTCCAATGAGGTAAGCAATAAGTTGATGGCCAGTATTTCACTGTCTAACAACTGCAAATGTCTGTATCTACAGTGTCCCCTTATAGGAATTTGGATTGTTTGGTAAATTAAGATAATATTAAAATAATATTAAATTAAGATAACAACCTTTATTTATTTTACTACAAATTAATTTACTCTTAAAGCTACTTAACATTTATACAGTTGTTCCAAACTTAATTTTACAAATCAAAGAGTTCTAATATGAATTATTACTTGCACAATAAACCATAATAAACCAATCAATTAAGCTTTCTTAATTGACTTTCTGAACTGACTGCTGTTGGGTTAATGCAAACATTTTTTCTCTCTTTTTTGGTTGCTTATGTATTCTATGTAATGGATCTGTGTGACTTGGCTGACAGTGAGTGTTTCTTGGTTCTTTTTTGTCTCATCTGAAGTTCTTTGGTCCTCTACTTTTATTAAACTGATTCTGTTAAACTGATAGGGAAAGGACACACATGTTCTGTCCTCGCACTCAGCCACATGGTGCCATGTTTCTAGATTATGAAGGACATATAGAAGACTGAGATTTCCAATATCTTTTCATCTTTATGTGTAATTCCTGTTCTTCCCTCTGCTTTTTCAATATTGACATTATATTTAAATAATAAAAGGTCGTCTTTTTTCTTCATGACTATGGCGTAACAGACTGACGTGTCAGCAGCTTGGAAACTTTGGAGAAAAGAAAGCTTAAAATTGAAGAGATTCAGCTCTTTATACATATATCACTACTCTAATCTGTGAAAATTTCATTTTGTAACAACACAATTCTAAATCAGCCTGTCAAAATTGTCAAATGTCCTAAGGAGCAGCTGAAGGGGAACCAACTGCACTGGTTCTCTGTCAGCTGGGAGCTCCAGTTGACCTAAGGAACATTTTAGTTGAATATACCAGGCTGCTTTCCACTTGAGAAATGCAAAGAATCTGGATGGCAGTGCAGAATGGACCTCATTCCACAATGACAGACCAAATAAAATAGTTTCTGGTGAGACATACTGCCTTTCCCCTCATCACATGAATTACTTCAGCCTATGAGGATTTTGGGGAGTTTGTGAATTCACTCAGGAACTTTGCCAGTCTCTCTAACTCAAGATACATAAACTTGAGTTAAGATACGTAGCCTGAAAATTTGCTGCTATGTGGACAGAATAAGATTTTTTTTTTTTTAAGCATTTATATTAATATATTAAATAGTGAGTCATAACAAATCGGTTTATCACAAACTTCAGCTTACAGACTCAGACTGAGAGCCCAAGTCCTAACTTTAGAACTAACTACATTGCCTTCAAAAATTATCCATGCTTGATTCCATACAACTGCAGGAATTAGGGCTCCTATGCGTGTATGTAATGTTAAGTAGTTTTTGTAAGCTATTTTGTATCTTTTGATAGATTCACTTTTTCAGATTTAAGCATTTTCATCATAAGTCTAGGCAGCTTCAGAAAGTGAGATGCAGACATTGTTCTCCCTGGCATTTTATCAAAGTATAATTTTCATCAAAGAATAAAGAAAGAAAAAAGGATGCTTCCATCCACTTAATTACTGTCATTTTCATTTTAATGATATTTCTACATGGCAGTGTTCTCTCTAAAGTTCACTCATAATTTCTCTGAAACACTTGGAAGGGCAGCTGATTAATACTGTCTTTTAAATCTTCATTGCACTATCTTCTTCCAGGCCAAATCTGTCCATCACATCCAGTGTTCTTTCAGGCTGGCGTGTGCTCCATCTTGAACAAGTACCTTTGAGATGGTGGGGGATGGATTGACACTAATTCTTTAGCATCAAAAGGTACCTTTCCAAAGTTAATTAGCAGGTTTGAGAATACAAATTTTGGATAGTTCGATGATTTGATGCTAAATAGTGACTCAGAGCCAATAACTTGCAAAAACACACCCAGTTTTATTACAGTTGTGGTATGCTACACCCAATAACATCAGGATCAAAAAATGAAAAATTGCAACTCATGATAGTCTTTGATGCATCACAACAGGGACAAGGCTTAGACCTCAGCTTAGGTTACTATGTCAGGCTAGGGAAGGTTATGACATTGGCATTAATCTTGGGTTGGAAAAGAGCTTTTTGAGCTAGAACTGGACCTGGTGCCCATTGGCTTCCTGTAGGCAATGTTTTTATTTCAGATGGGCAGATTTAGTTTAAAGGGTAAAATATTTTCAAGGGCTAGAAGTCAAGCTGATGTGGTGGTTGAGTCCACGTTACTGTGGGATTTAAAAGGGAGTATTAGAGTATTTTGAATGTGTTTTAAACAGGAGTTAGTAAGCCATGCTTAGCTTTTGGTGTGGCAGGGACTGCTGGTGAGGCGTAAGGAGCTGATGTACGGAAAGGCCTCGTGAGGGGCAAGGTGAAGCATCGGGTGTTACGAATCACTGAGTCAGTGTTGCTGCCCAGATCTAGGTGTTATCAACCTGTCTTTTAACGTCATCACCAGCAGGTGAGGTCAGATTTGTGTTTTTGGCAGTAGGATGCAAACACTGGCCCTAAAAGTAACAAAAGGCCCTTTCCTTACACTCAGCCCTGTAGCAAACCCGAGAGCCCTGCTCGTCCGAGCTGTAACCTCATGCTTTCTGGCCCGTTTCATCTGAGGGCAGCTCAGTGACAGGACTCCACGAGAGACCCCTGCCACACGGAGATGTGAATAGGGAGAAGTGTTCCTGCTTACAAACGGTGTGCAAAGGATTTGTTGCTGCTCCTAACAGCTAGCCCTTGTATTAACCTTCCAGGCTGAAGCTCAGGAAGAGACGGCTGCTTCTTTCAGGCCTCACAGCTGAGGCACGGTTAGGTGATTTCTAAAACTCTTGAAGTTAGCTCATGGATCCTGTTAGGATTTTGGTTCACATTTGAAAGCAGTGCTGTCCCCAATCCTAAGATAAAAGCAACAACTCCTATCAAGTCCAGAAGTACTCACAGCTACATTGCCCTGGTCATCAGCAGCTTCTTGTAGACTCAGCAAGAAATTAAGTTAATCGGGCAACCCTCATCCTTTCATTAACCCTAAAGTCTTCCTAACACTCTGCCGTATTCAGAGGACAGTGGATTAGTGTCACTGTTAATCACGACTCCAAGCAGAGCTTGACAACTTTTCCAGGATCTGCAGCAACTCGGGTTTGCAAGCCAGCACCCCCTGCCTACCCTGGACTAGGGCAAGGGAATCTGCCAACATCTACTGTCCACCCGCTCCAAATTAAGTTGCCTCTCTCCAGCTGCAGGGATTGCAGCTCACCACTTTTTATCAGCCCAAATTCTAGTGCTACACGCTCTCTGAAATTTATTTTTCAGCCTAAAAATCTCTTACAAATGCCACAATTAAGTGCAGTCAGCTGGCTGTAGCAACTCTAAACACACCTTCACGGCCCCATCTTTAGTAACGCAAAGTCTTCATCCATCCCGGGCTGAAATCCAGTCCTCTCCTACCACCTCTTTGCTCAGGAGAGTAGTCACAAATCTTTCACCGTGTCTGGGAGGTGTTAGTAAGTAATTCAGTGCCTCCTCACATCACGCAGAGGCACTCCTTCAGTGTTAATCAGGGGCAGAATCCTTCTGATTCAATTGGTAATTCTTCCCGCTGAGCTGCTTTTTAATGCGTGGTACTGAATACGTCCTTTGCAGGCTACTGAAGTACAGAGCAAATTTTGCTTACCCCCAAACCACCATACAGCACAGAAGGGGCATGGGTTGCAGTTTCTGAATCTCTTTGATTGGCTAGTAGAGGACTTTGAAGTGGCAATTAGAAGAATGGTTTCAAATGCCTTCAAACAATATAAAGACTGAAATTGTCTCTTTTGGGGTTTTTTTTTTTTTTTGGATGAGTGATTTATGCTATGCATCTAACTTGCTTTTGAGAATAGGATATTAGTGGCTTTTGAAAATTTCTCCTCATATTGTTAAGATAGATTTAAAAAAAAAAATTACACTTTACCAAGTAGACATTTGCAAATTAATTATTCCTATACCATTTGTTCTGCTAAAAAATTTTAATAGATTAATCATGTCAAAAAAAGAGTACAGTTAACTCAGTACATATTAGATTACATACATCTTCAGCACAGCTAGATACATCCAGTATCAAATGACATCTGAATGATTGTTCCAACTATATATGAACATCAGAAAGGAGGTCTATTAGGTAACCTTTATTGTTTTAAAAAAAGTAAAACCCACTCAAGTAAAATAAGGGAAAATCTGATTTACATTACAGAATGACAGCTTTTCTTTAACCTCTCTGCTATGTTCTTGCCCAACAGCATGTATGTTAACCCTGTATCATTTATGTTTTGTTGTATTTTGGCACAAAAGACTCCAATCCACAGTACTGCTTTAAACTCATAAAGTTCACCTTTAAAAACAAAAATATTTCTATCCAACTAATTTTACCTGTTTTCCAAGGAGAAAATTTCTGACTTTCTAAGGTATGATATTCTTTTTCCTGGAGACATGTTTAAAATGTGTAATTATTCCCATGGGAAGATTAGTAGATTTATTAAAAAATCTCCAGGTTCCAGAATTTCTGACATTCACACGAAACAAGAAGAAAACGCAGGAGGAGAAACATTACTGCGTTACTCTGTCCCTTCACCTTGACACTGAGCAGGAAAACCTGGACTTCAAAGGGTGAGAGAAAGTTCAAGCTTCATGCTAAATCAGTTTTGGGCCTCACTCCCAGGATTTGCCAGCTATGCCAGTTTTTTTAGGACACACACTGTAAGATAATGTTAACGGAAAGAAAACCACAGCCACCACACTCATTTTCCTTTGGCTGGGGGATCAGTTTAAATCCCCAGAGCGACCGGTGCTGTATCCTTCCAGACAGCCCTCTCTCCCCTAATCCAATCACCACCATGACCAGAAGCTGCTAACTGTGCTGTGGATTTCCAGATTTCTGCCTTAATTGCTGGCCTGCAGGAACTTGAGGCAGGAGACAATAGCTGGCTCAGTCAGACGCGTAAACATCTGCAGCCCCCCCCCGCTCCAGGCTCTGCTGCGAAGGACCGCCGGGAGGGGGTCCCCCGGCAGAGCTGGCGTGCTTCGGCTCCAGTTGGCACCCTCGTGAGAAAGGAGGGCTGCGGTGGGATGTGGTGTCCCTGCCTGCATCGGCTGTGACCCGCGCTCCGTCTTAGACCTTCATGTTGCTCAGAAGAAGGGCACTGGCTGTAGGATGTAGCTACCCTGTGTGATCGAGGGCAGCCAGGAATTTAAATAAGACCAACGAACGTCGAGTTGGTTGAATGACATCATTGTGGCGTGTCTCAGTGGTTGTACTCCCGTTATGTACAGGCTTGATTAAAATAACCCAAAATAGTCTTTGGTCTCTGTTTTTAGTTGTATTAAGACTTGCAGGAGAGATTGCATGCTCCTTTGCATGCAGCAATCCATATGTGCCTCAGGCAGAGGGAACTCCAGATAGAAACTGTTGCCTTCACCACACGTGTCCAGTCTACCGTGTGCAAGGACAGACAGCGGGTTTAGTATTGTCGGCCTCTCCGTGAAGCCAGCTACAGCAGCTGGCTGACCTGGTGCCATGGTGGATCCCATGGGCCGGTCACATGCTGTGTAGAGCAATGTTTCTTTCTAGTTTGTATTTATTTACCTTCCATTTACTTTAAGCTGCCTTTTACTCTTTTATGAATGACAAAATTTAAAAAGAAACTGAGGCGCTTTTTTTGCCATAACCTGCCTTTTCCAGTAGCTGAAATAAGAGCCTCCAGCTATCTTTTTCATACCCATTTTTCTATCCCTTCCTTCCTTCCAGTACTTTTGACAACTGTTATCTCCTGGCTAAACTTTTCCAATAGTTGTGATCAACACTGCTCTAGTGAAGAGCAGCACTGGAACAGGCTGCCCAGGGAAGTGGTTGAGGCACCATCCCTGGAAGTATTTAAAAGACGTGTAGATGTGATGCTTAAGGACATGGTTTAGTGGTGGACTTGGTAGTGTTAGGTTTAACAGTTGGACTCGATGATCTTAAGGGTCTTTTCCAATCTAAATGATTCCGTGATTCTGTGATTCTAAGAGCGGTCAAGTCTCCACAACATACTGCAGAGAAGCCAAGATCATTATGGGCATTTATTGTTATTTACTGTGCTCAGCTATGGACTGAGTCCTAACAGCTGTCTCTGGTGGGTTGCTGTCAGGAAGGCTTTGGGAAGTCCTTGGGGCACTTCTGCAGCACTGCACATGAAAGAGCTGGAGGGAAAGGGTTTCTCCACACGGGACTTTTCCAACACAGAGCAGCATTGTCCCACAGCTTAGATGAGCAACAAAGTCAAAGTCCCGCAAGTGACTTCTAAAGTTTAACCTAATTTGTTAAATGAGTGTGTTGTTTAGAATAACTGCTAAAACAATCGGTGGAAGTAGCCAGTGTCCCTAAAGGATATTATTAGAGAATTAATGGATTATTAAGGGGGCAGTATGTTTGTCCTGGGTCTTACCAAAACCAGGCTCTCGCTGACATCCTTCCTTTTCTCCAAAAAAAGTCATTGCTAAGGGCAAGTCAGGGATTTAGAGTGAAGTTTGCAGATTTTTTAAGTAGGAAAAAAAAAAAAAGAATTAAACTTGTGTGTAATTAGCAACATCTGCAGAGAGAGCATTTATATTATATTTATTTCTGTGATGCAGAAGATAATTTTTGTTAAAATGCTGATACTTCTTTGTCTCTCTTTTCTCCTTTCTTCATTAGCTAGCTTTATACAAGCGGTTCCTTGTGGTTTGTCTAGGATATCGGTAAGCATGTACAATTAAGCCAGTGAGAGGAGTACTGCGAAACAGATGTGGAGAGACCCCGGCATAATTGGGCGGGTGAACGGCTGGAAGCACTGAGCGGAGAAGGCCGAGTGTGTTCTTGTTTTCTGATCTCTGGCAGGGGAATGGAGTTGGCTGACAGTGGGTGTTTTGAACAGCCCCGCGGCTTTGTGGTAATACAGCGCAATATCATTTGGGAGAGCAGCTGGATTCCTGATGTGGAATTATTGTTCCCTGGCTGGGATGTGCTGTGGAAGCAGCAAGCCCTGCTCCGAAACTCACAGGGCAACCTGCCTTGCATAGGGAAAACTGGAGAGCAAACTCTGGTAAGAGACAGCTTCACTCCTCACGCAGATGGCTGGCAACTGCAGGAAACGAAGAGGCTCAATGTGAAGTGACAGATGACCAAGAGCTGTGGGGTGGATGGAGATCCAGGAGCCTCAGACTCATTTTGGAATAGCTTTGAATGAGTGGAATGGGTGTCTTGGCCTACGGTCTCATCTGCAGTTCCCAGTAGCTATAGAAAACCGACCTGGAGTACCAAGTTAATAAATACCAACATCACGTAATTCATATGTTAAGGTTTTTGCAACCAGATTTTATGCAGATCTTAAACATTATTTGCATGCTGAAGCTATGAAAACTTTGTATTTTTAGATAAAGCTATATGAAACATTCCGGAGACATGTTCAAGTTTTCTTCAATTTAAACTTTAAACTAACTACAGCAATGAGTTGCTTTTTTTCATAAGAATATACCCTGAGTCTTCTACAATGTTTTCACAATAATAAAGACAGTAAGAATTTATTGTCCACTGACTCACATACCCAATAGGAAAAGATGAAACAGCAACCTGAACAGTCAAACATCACTGTGAAATCTAAACCAATTGTACCTTTTAAAATAACAAAGCCAATTTTTTATGAACCAAACACGTGTGTTTCCTTTGTTGGCTCCCTACAGCAGCACTGGAAAAGGACAATTATTGTCCTTTGCTCCTTTACTTTTTGCAGGAGTTAATGCAATGGAAGAGGATCCAGCTCTCCCTAAGGAAGAGCGTGCAAGACAGATTCACTCCTCTCTCCACAGCACACCCCAGAGAAGTCACCGCTGACTCGTAATCAATGCTTGCAAAGGCAATATCTATTTTGTGCCAGCTGTGAACACTGGGCAGTATAAAGACCCTTTTTATTTGCTGCCACTTGTTACTATGAAAAAGAAAATTGTGCTATTAAAAGTCCCTTTTTTTCTCCACCAGCACAAACGAAAGTGTCTTCTCAGCTATTTTCCATACACCAGTGGCTTGTGCCTGTCCAGTTTGACCCTCGCCAGCCGAAATGAATGCAGCAGTTCTTCATTCTGCTCATACCAATGGCAGCGCATGCCATGTTTTGAACACGCTGCATAAGCTGGTCATTGTGGCTGCCCTTGTGCTTTGTGGAGCGATTGTGTCAGCTGCACCGCTCCGTCTCGTTCCAAGACAGAGGAATCCCTGGTGATTCAGCAACTAACTGGGGAAATCTGGAGCTTCAAAATAAAATTGAGGTCACCAAGAACTTGTCTGAAGTTAGTCAAAACCATCGACTTTAAATAAATGCAATAAAAATCTTGGAGGGGGAGGTGAGAGGAGGAGTTGCTTGCTTGCTTGCTCTATGAAGAAAGCCCCATCGATGAACTAGGCTGGGCTCAATCGTACTTTTTCATGTGAATATCATTCAGAACTTGATCATTTAATCATAAAATATTATTTTACAGTAATGCCTATGAAGTGCCTAGTTAAGACTGCAGTTTTCTTGTGTTACAGTTCTACAGGCATAGGTATTTATTTGGACTCCAAGGCAGGTCCCTGGACTTAATTTGCAGTCCAATCTAAATGACGTATAGCAGGTCACTTCCATACAGTATGACAGTATGGTGGGAGGATAATTAGTCCTGTCTCTTTTCAGGATATTTTCAACATCTGCTACATGTTTACTTGCACTTTTACCTCAACTAGAGACTACAAAAGAAGGACTGTGCTATTTTTCTTGGTACGTGTGAGTAACTTAATTGATTAAGTTGCATCTCTGTAAGTAGCTGAAGTGAGATGTTCACATCCACTTCACAGGGTGACAGAAGGAGTGAGAAATGGATGGCAAAAAAATAGCAATTTTTATATTTTCATTCTGTAAAAGTTAAACTGCTAAGTTGCACTTCAATGTGTTAACCATGCAGGCATTTGTGTTACTCAGGCTGCTCTTGGAAGCCTCAGCTGCTACTGTAGAAGTCCTGGAAGCACAGTAAGCAATCCAAGACAAGACTCAGTTGCCATGTGTGAGCCCGCAGGCGTATAATCCCAATTTCACGAGCAACAATTCAGGTGGAAAGCTACAAATCATTTGGCATGTTTTAGTTTTTTCAGTGGCTGGGCAAGAAGTGTTTATTTAACACATTAGGATTACAAAGGCTGTGAAAATAAGCGGAGTCACAATAATAAATAAAACACAGATTTTGACAGAATAGACAATCACCAAAGATAATTTAAAACCTAAATTTAAAAGGTGATATGGTGAGCAATGATAAGCTACTGTTCTGCCACTTCCTAATTCGCGGAATAGTTTCCTGGTTAAAATCACTGCTATCTTGAGAACGCAGAAGATGATGGGTTAATTTCTATTGTATTTGACTACCCAAACAAAATCCTAGTGTAGTTAAGCTTCTCTGAACTCAGCCTGTAGTACACATGATTGAGTTTTTTGGTAGCGGAATTGCAAGATGAACATATGCCGAGGATTATATTTGGGGGAAAAAAAAGGAGAATCTAATGATGACAAAATGCGTACCCATCCATTTATTGGGTTTGCACACACACGTATCTAGCAAGAACTAGTATCACGTACTCAGAGGGCCTGTGCTGCCTGTGTGCTATACCCAAACTGTCTACCAAGTTTTCTTTTCACAAAGAGCTGTGCCTAAACGGCAAATGTGAATCCAGTCCCATGCTTTGCAGAGCAGGCATCTGCATTTTTAATTTAACAATGACCACAATAAAAATCAAGGTTTTCTTCCTGAGAAAGAGCTGCTCCAGCAATAATTATCCCAAATCTATTTAGCAGTTTGCAGATCGACTAATATGATGTAATGCAATGGGGAAAAGCAGAAATATTTGATTAGCATTTCTCAGTTTGCTACCTGTAGATCTTTACAAGATCTTGCTTAGAAAGTTGCTAAGCATTTGCTTTTATTTATTCAATTGCTTTGGTTAAAATTCTGCACTACCTCCGCTGAGGTCATTACATACAGTAACATTTAGGCTTTAAAAATTATGTTGCAAACATTAAGGTTTGATGAATATCACATTTGTTTCATTGAAATTAAATTAAACTCTCTAGGCAAAGGGATTTGGATTTGTTTGGGGGATTTCTGGTTTTGTTTTGCTGCCAGGCTGATATATCTAGACCTGTTCTAGTTTGGTTTAATAAACTAACACTTGGAAGATTAATTAAAATTCCATTTTCAATGTACAAGCGTAGCAGCCTATTACTAAAATATGCTTTAACGTGACTTTACCTCAAATGCTTTGACATTCCAGTATGTCCATCTTTGCAATGTGTGGATTCTATGTGGATTTTTTCTTATTTTACCAAGGTATCGGCACGTGACAACTTTGCAACTATTTTCCATATCTGTCATGCATTCCCACAAAGGTTGAATATTGCATGGGTTTATCTTTCTACCCTCCACTCCCTCCTCCACCTGAAAGTGTTAAAGTAGAACTGGGAAAGGTGCAGGAAGAACAAGGAGAGGAAGAACAGGGAGAGGAATGGAGCAGCATCCACATAAGGAATGGGTGAGCAAACGAGGTCTCCTCAGTCTGAAAGAGGACAGCTGAAATAAGGTATGCATCTAGTAAATCATGCGAGGCGTGAAGAAGGTGGATAGCAATCAGTTGTTCACTGTCTTCAATGCAAGCATTACAGGGTATCTAATAAAGCTAACAGGAGGCAAAGTTTTTAAAAGAAGGAGAAGGTTCTTCATGTCACTCGTAGGCAGGCTATGCATCTCTTTGTCTCACAGTACTATGAATACTGGAAACTGATAGGGAGTCAAAGGGAGGCTACACAGGGATTGCATAGACATCACGTGAGATTCAGACAGTCCCCCAGCGATCAATGCCTGCAGGCTGGGACAGCCCTTGCTCAGCTCCCATAATCTTTCCTGGAAATATGCTTTTGGCCAGTGTCAGAGGCAGGACTTTGGGCTAGCCTGACCTTTAGTTTTACCCAGTTCCTATAATGCCAATTGATGTAAGAACTCATCAGATATGCTAGGATTCATATTATTGTCAGTACTAGCAACTTCAGACGTGCCATTGTAGCATGTCCTTAAATCTTCGTGTTCTTCTTTCCTTGGCCTCATCTGTGCAAGAAGATTGTACCAGGTAAAATACATTGTAAAGCAAGTCAGCCAATTGTGCAAACTCCAAAAGCATACCTACGCTTAACTGTGTCAAACTTTGACTTCTCTCAATCCAGCTTAAGTTGGTCATGTGCTAGCTTGGGTTTGTTCAAATAATGAGCTTGCACTGCATTGAAGATCAAAACTTAACTGTACTTGGACTCATGTTTCTTTGCTCTTAATTGTATGGGTCTTTTTTAAAGACAATATTTTTTCCCTTCTCTTTAACACACTGAGCACAGGCAGTAAGCATCTATCATACTGTAGTTTGTTTTAAAGTTAAGAGCCAAAAGGTTTGGCAGAAAAAGTTTTCATTTTGGTCAACACAAGCATACGCTTCTGTTTTATGTAACTAATGCTAAAATGAAAGTCCATAGCAATTACAGCCCATTTTTCCATTACCACACGCTTATCATTTGTAAAGCCTCTACAGATCCAAGTTTCATGGCGAATGCTTTTTTGTTACTGCTCAACGATCGTGTTTGATTTTTGAGCAGTGAGAAGACAGAATCTCTGCCAAAAATTTTAAATCACCTATATAAAAATGCAAAGGCCTGGATACAGAATTAAACACTTCTTATCGCAAACACATGTAAGTCCCTTTTTTTTCCCCTTCTGCATGTTATGAAATGTTAGAATTTCTTCTCAACATATGTGTAGAGGCAGTGTGGTCTATTGGATAAATCACGAGGCTTAGACTTCTAAGACATGGATATTCTACCCTTGACTTTGCAACAGGCACCAAGGAAAATCCTACCACATCTTTCTGGACAAACTTTTCACCAGAAAAATGCAATATGATAACAGAGCCAGCTAGAGGGTATTTATTTATGATTATGTGCTTTATTTTATGGAAAGAATTAATTGCATGCTGTAATTTGCCAGTAGTTTCTGATAAGGCTTTCAATAAACTAATTTTGCTTGTCTTTTCACATACCTGCAATTGACTTACTCTAGTTTAAATTGGATCCGCCTTCCAGGCTGCTAAGTACTCCCAGAGCGCCAGTTGTCATGAAACCAGGTAGAAATGTAGGAGGGTGCATACACAGAAGGAGAATACAGGAGGAAGCCTGAGGGTTTCCTAAGACCTTGTTTTCGAAAGGGGAGCTTATTGTGCCTAGCATTTTTGTTCTACCTACTGTATATCTCCAGATAGAAAATGCGGAAAAAAACCCCACAAAACCAACTTTAAAATAAATGATTTACACTCTCTGCAGTAGATTAAACTCCAGGAAGTCTTAGTTGCGTTTCACTGTAAAGTACGCAGCAATAGGGGACATTCAGGCAGGCTAAACGGTGCAAGTAATCCTCCAGCTGCTGACCCACAGTAAATCCACGGCCCTTCAAAGAATCACTGGTGTGACTGTGGAGACCCTTGGGGACAGCTGTAACAGAGATACGGAGCATCCCTGCGGGCTGCCTCGGGGCAGTTCAGCACAGCGAGGACGGAGGTGCGTGAAGCACAGCAGAACACGCACGGTTCTGTGTGCTGCGGCGTGATGCTCTCGTGGGGCAGGAGCAGGGGCAGGAGCACCCCCTGCCAAGGAGCGAGCAACGCGGGGCAGCTGCTCAGCGCGCTCTGGGCAATGAGGCGCTTAACTAATCTTTCCTGTTGGGCAGGGCCTGTCGTCAAGCGAAATATTCAGAAGGCATTTCTGTGACTTCCCAGAGGCAAGGAACTGAGCGGCCTTGAGCCAAGAGCTGCGCTTTCTTCAGGTGGCCAACTGAACAGGAGAAGAAGGATGCGTGGGTGGAAGGCAGAGGGGGCAAAAGAGGGAGCAGACACGTGGGAAGCCCACAAGAGCAAGGCGGCACAGAAAGTTATGGACCTGTTTGCAAAAGAGATTACTTCAGTTTGCACGATAAAAAATGTAGGTACAGACTAAATTCAACCCGAAGCACTTACAAATCCATGGGATATCTGTGCTCTCCAGAGGCACCATTTTTATGCCTCTCTGAATTGGATCCCGAAGGTTGCAGAAAAAATTATTCTTGGCTTTAGCTATAGGATCAGTGTGTGCTCTGGCTCTTTTCTTCTTAACCATTTCGTGTGTAAGTGGAATGCAGTCAAATCAAGTTTCTTTTTTAACACGTTTCATTTTTTCATTATAACCAAGAAGCAACTACAGACAATTTAAAGCATATTGTAGCAAGACAGAGTTCTGGAAGAATAGTCAGAAGAAAAAGAATGACTGTGAGACTGTATTTAAGAAAATAAATGTTTTCTCTTCCACCCGGACAAACTTGAACTCATCCCTATCACACTGCTGTATATATTGTGGTGTTTTTAAAAGCGATCACTAGAGAGATCAAAGCAGCTCTCCGTTGTGACATGAATCTCCATCTTTTGCCAGCCCCCTTCGAGAGCTTGTCTTTCATATTTAAAGACATTTGTTGGAGCATTTTGCCAGCTTCTTAGTATGACCATAAGAGGCCTCAGACTCTCAGCTTTCATAGCTATATTCCAAAATTAGAGTGTTCTCATAAGCTGGCAAGTTTCCAGTTTCTGGAACAAAGTATGGCAAAAGCCAGCACTGCGAGCTGTTAGCACTTGTCCCCAACATCCAATGTCCAAGCACCTCTGCTGCTGTTCTCCAGCTACCCACAAAAGTTACCTCTTCTGTGGTAAAGAAATTACGTACAGTTAGAACTGTAATTTGGTTAACAGCAAATTTAACAAGGGCCACAAAGAGGTCATAGTTAAGAAGAAAAATATCACAGGAACCTTATGAATACACTTCAAACTAGCAAAGAACCCGGATTATTTTGATACTTGTATTTCCATTGTTAGTTCTGTGATAATTTGTCTGGAGATGCACTGAAGAATTTAAAGAAACTACTGTGGATCTCCTTTTTAAATACTTTTTCAACTAGGGATCAAGCTTTTGTTTTAATTTTGAGCAAGAGAACAGTCCTAGTGAGGAAAGGTCTTGAGCCTCCCAGTCTCTTGCTGAACGCAGGGACAGGACACAGTGGGGTTGTGTTCACAGTTGTGGGGTGTCTTCTGCCCTCTGCCCTCTGCCAGGGCTGTGTTGGTTAATGACTCTCAGCAATGATTTCTCTGCCTGTATCCTGGGACTGGACACTACCTTTTCCCAAAACAAGAAGATGCTGCTCTTGGCAAACACAAGCCATCCTGGTTTGCCTTCATTTTCAAGCAGAGGGCTTCTGAAGCCAGGTGGCTTCACTGAATGCGTTTTGTTTCCTGGGGACGTGCTCTGTGTTTTCCCGAGTTGTTTAGAGGTCACTATCAGAAAAACACCTTAAAGAAGACCACAGAGGAGCAGCGGATTAAACTGATCCCAAAACACAGCTACAAAAGGGCACAAAAACAAGATGCAAAGTTGGACGGATGTCAGTCACCTGTCCTAGTTCTCATTTAGTGGTACCTGCAGCTGCTTGAATCCTAAGGGATTTCTTGGCTATAGCTCTTTCCAGTTCGCACTCTTTCCAGTTTTGTGTCATCAGCAAACTTGTTGAGGGTGCAGTCTGCCCCATCATCCAGGTCATTAATGAAGATGTTGAACAGTATTGGACCCAGCAGGGACCCTGGGGAACATCACCAGTTCCCGCTTGATGGCTTTGTTAGATTTATCACCTTTTGAAGCAGCCTAAAATTCCAAAAGTGAAAATTCCTTCAAGCTATCTTTGCCCATATGCTTTACCTTTCCCAGCCCCGCTCCTCTCTTTTAAGAAGCAAATCACTAGCTGCTGATCACTAGTACATTTGCAGAGACTGTGCTAGACCCAAATTGCCAGGCGTGTTTGACTCCAACATTCTCCATAGACTCCTAACAACCTCCAGAGGCTGAATAAAAGCATCACTTTTTGACAAGTTTCAGTGGCAGCATTTTATCTGGCTATTCATTTTGCTGTGTAGTGTACATGCATTTCATATTTCAATGACAAAAGAGGAATTCACAAAGGTTCACTTCAATGGGGAGGCGTGTCAATGATAGGGAGTTTTGGGGGGTGATTTAGAGTGGGAGCTTAACTTCAGACACGCTAAATCGTACCTCTGAAGGAGCCCCTTTCTTTCCAGTGCCTGTAGAGGAAGTGCAGAGAGATTAGTCTCCATCAACACTCCTCTAAACGTCAATGCAAAAGATTGCATATGACGGCAGTTAGGAAATCAGATAGTTTAATGCAGCCATTAATTAAACAAAAACATTAAGGCAGTCTCACCATACATTTTCATAACTGTAATTGAACTAGAATTTCAGTGTTTGGAAAGATTTTTGTAATTAATTGCATCTGTAGAAGCAACAAAATACTAACAGTGTCTGAAAAATTGCCCCTTGATGCCCTTAGCACATTTAAGTAAGCAAAAAAGGTACCCTGTCTTTTCATAAGTGCACTTACGGTACAAAAAGAAATGGTTTGAAGAACTGTCATTCAAAACATGGTATATAACTGTTGCAGCATATAAATAAAGCAGGGTGAAAACTTTGTTAAAATATTTATGCACACTGTAAGATTTAATGTTTCCTCAAAAATGCCATTTACAAAAGCAGTTGATATAGTAAAAAATGCACTTAACCCTTGGACTGTGTTTCTGAGCCTTTCCTGGTATAAGTTCACGGTGGCAGCACAAGGAACCATAAATCCATGGAAGACACTGCGGTAAATGTGCGAATCAAATGTTCTTGGGCTCCATCACGGGTGGACTCCATCAAGTTAGGGGGAAGGAGGCTGATGCTTTTTGCTCTCCATTGGGCAGGGAGCGGGAGTGAAGACAAAACTGTACCCGTATGCTGAAAGCACACATCACTTTAGAGGAAACATATTATCAATAGTCAAAATCCCAATACATTGGGTGATATTCCTTTCTAAAGTCCAGGCTGAAGTAGTATTTACATTTTGTGTCAATCAGGAACCAGCAGAAATTTTGTAGGATTTAAAACAAGATAAAGATCTTTCTGTGTGTAGGATATGAAGATCTTTCCTATATGAGCTACTAAAAATCCCAAGACAGGCACAAATTTTTTTTTGAAAAGGCTCATCCCAATCAGATAAATACTTGCAATGTTCATATATGTAAGCGATGTTGAGAGATATGGATTCCTCATAACTCTAAGAGAATTTTCTGCATTTGCTATATTTACCAGCATAGACACCATTGTATCTGTGTTATACACCACATTATGGGTGACAACACAGAAAATTACTAGATACCCAAGATTATGCATTTTAACTGTGATATTCTTCTGTAAAGTATTCTTTCTGAAATGTTAACAAGCACTCAGATTACATTCATTGTTAGCATTAATTTCTTCTGTTGTTTGTTACTGCTAAATGTTTTTATTACAGTGTCTGTAGCTTTATCTACATAGAAAATGCAATAAGATGTCTTCCAATGTAATGCAAATGTGGGACTACAATGCAATTCAGCTAGAAATCATAGCCTTTCTCCATCATTTTCTCCATCAGTAATTGTTGCAATAGGAGCTTATTTGACACAGAAGAATGAATTGCCACTTTAATGATTTTTACTGAAAAGAGCAAGACCTCTAACATGCAAGAAAACTCAGCAGGTCCGTATGTGTTAAGCAGGTTATTAAAAGAATACAATATGGGAAGATGAGCTAGACCATTCCAGTGCATATAAAACATTTTCTCATTAATGCTATTTTATTCAGAAGCAGTCAAAGACTTATTAAATGCATTATCAGTTTACCAGAATTTCCTTTATTTTCAGTTGATGTCATTTCTCTCTCTCTCTCTCTCTCTTCTTCTCCTAAGGCTCTAGGATCACTCAGTGGTAATTATTAATATGATATCAGTATTTTGGCCCCTAGTATATAAATGTGTATTAGATATGCAGGTGCTGAGCCATGCAAACACCATTAATTTTCAGATGGGGAATTTAGAGGGACATATTCATGGCAGCTAAGTTATGGCAGATTCGGTATTACGGCTGGGCTCCGAGCCAGCCTTACGATCCTTCCCGTACTACCAGCCATCGAGGGCACGCAGTCGCTGGTGGGGATGTCAGCTTGAGGCTGCATAAGAAAGCTGAGACCCCAGGAAAGCCAACCATATGAAAGGCAGGTCTGAGGCAGCTTGGCAGCAAGTCAGCTTCTAAGTAGTAATGCTTGTATTAAAGATATTCTGCCTTCCACACTTAATAGTAATAAAGTTTGATTGAAGACATGTTCAAATTGCACTCTGTCTGATGCCAGGTATTTAATATTAAGCAGTTTGGGGAGTTTTGCTATCATCTGAAGCAAAAGGGATTTAGATTTATTCCAGACTTTCACAGTAGAAACTTGCTTTATGGCCTGGAGCCACTAAGCCAGAAAAAAAAGAGAGAGAGAAAAAAAATAAAGGCTACTGGAGGTCTGATCAGCTTCCTTTTGGCAGAAAAACTCATGGTTCTTTGCATGCTTTTCAAAATTCTTCCACTGTAGGAGGAGTTACCCTTTGCTGCAGCACCAGGAAATCCCCATTTTGCCTTGAAACTGCTGCAGGGTCCAATATGATTATACTATTTTTTTCTGAAAGTACAGAGCTCGGGACTCCTGTGATGATGAACTCCCGTCTCCCTCCCTCCCTTCTTCCCTCCCTCTCTCACAGAGACGCTTTCTAAGCCCTTGCGTTTGCAAAGCTAAGTTTGCTGCAAACAAGAAGCTCAAAACCAGAGAAGCAAATTAAAAGAGCCACAAGATACATACTGCATTTTTCTTTGTTATTTAGAAAGCCTCTTGATCGTGTGGCAACCCAATTATATCTGAAGCCTGGCTCATGATTTTTGAATGCTCGATGACACCTCAGATATCCTTGGGGATCCACAGCAGGCTATGATGTTCAATAAAACCTGTGTTAGGTTAATACACAATCCACCATTTAGAAGATAAATAGAGGGACAGCCTTGCCAGTACAAATTCTTCATTTACTTTTAGGTGATAGGAAATACAGTGCCTGTATTTGAAGCTCTGATTAAAGAATTTATTAGCTCAACATTTCATATCACTAGCTAACAGCACACATGCAAATATGTGTTATATTCATTTGGATTTGCCTTTGCAAGGATGGTTTTACCTATAATGCAGCCATAGACATTTAGAGGATAAGAATTGTCAATAAAGTAATCTGTATACTGAAGGAGATAAAGGCCTACCTGGAGCATAAACAAAGAATTTAAAATTTAGAATCATTGGATAAAGGGTTTTAAAATGTGTCTACAGGATAAGTGTCCTTTTGAAGCGAAGTGCAGGTAGCAAGAGAAAATTAGGAGGCATCCTTCCACGCTGAGCCGTGGCCTGGGAAAGCAGGTGACGGGCCAAAGAGGGGAAACAAGTTGCATCCTCCTGAACACCCTTAGCTACACCCTTACAGTAACAGCTGGAGGTTGTTTCAGGCTCTCTGCTTGATGAAGAGGATGAAGAGGAAGTTTTACTCTTCCATCTGAACAACTTTTGGTTTTTAAACTATTTTCATTATTATATGTTGGCCTGCTTCTAGGAGAGGATGACAGGTTGCAGACAGACCTGTGGGCCTTTCCTAATGACCCAGTGACCTTGGTCTCTACCGTTTTGTGGTTTCCTGCGTGAGGAAGCGCTAGAGCAGCAACCTCGGCTCTTTCAGCAGATTGATCCCAGTTGACTGCAAATGCATCTGCATTTTGACGGCTCTTCTACTCACTGACCAAAACAAGCCAATAGTCAGGATGGCAGTGAAACATCTGCAAGGAAGAGCGCATATTTCTCCTTTCTCCTGCTGGAGATTCCTGGCTAATTTGGGAACGCTTTCGGCTACAGCAACACCATAGTTTCAGCTTTGTGCTGTCTGGTGTCTCCTGTGTATTTTCCTTGCTGCAGGGGAGGAAGGAGGAGAGGAGAAGGAGTTTCCCTGGTGCAATTGTTTGTGTCAGGTAAACTCTCCATAAATCTCTTCTTGAGGAATTCAGTTCATTAAAGCCCAATTAGACACCAATAGCTTGATTTAGCTCATTAAGGCTAATTTAAAGTAGCAGAAACGGCGAACTGCTGTTAGGGATTTATAGCTGGAGGTTTAGCGAACTGTGAACAGACAAATACCAAGGCAAAGACAGTTCCTTTTACTCTACTTTTCACTCACTCATACCTTTGAGCACAAATATGTATCAAAAGAACATTTACTAAACCGGGATTCACACTCTGAACATGTAACAAGACAGACATTACTGAATAAAATCATTTACCTGCAATTCTTTGTTTCTTTGTTTCTTTAAAGGACGACTATATTTTTCTTTGTGCTATGTTAGGTGAAAAGACTAAGAAAAAAAGACAATAGTTTGGATAAAGTTTTTCCTTTCCCATAAAACCTGTAGTCAAAGAAAAGAAAGTTCCTCCAGAATTAGCATTTGCTTGCATTGCATCCACCAGCACCGCAAGAAGAGGTTTATTCAGCTTCTGAAGCAATTACATTTGCAAGAGTCTTTGCATGCCTGAGGAGACAGGTATGGACATTATGAAAGACTCACAATTTCAAGAACTTTTCAGAACAAGGATTCTGGGTAAAAATGACCCAGGTAGCATACCCAGCACTTTCAGAGGCCCAAGTCCCTGTGAATGTGAACTTTTGTGCTTTTCCTTACCAAGCTGAAAACGGGAATGACATTATCTGATGCTTCAAACAGCACTGTCCCAGAAACGGCTGCATGAGTACAGCAGGAGAGCACCTACACAAAGTTATGTGGTTCTAGAACTCTATTTATTTGGACTTATAAACTCAACTTGTGTTCCCAGAGGCCTAAAAGCAATCAAGACGTTTGACACCTAATCTATACTGCTCATCCACGCTCCCTCTAAGGTTAACAGGGACACGAGAAGATTTGTACAGGTCCTCTGCAAGAGCTATATAGCAGTCGTCTTGTCTTTATTGCCAGATTGCATGCTATACGACTGGGTTTGCTGAGGTATGTTGCTTTAAGAAGGTAGAAGTTAGGTAAGGTCCCAAGTTTTCTTTTTTTTCAATTTTCAACCAACCACGGTATTGCACAATATTTTGGGGGGTTTACTGGGGGCAAAATTTTGAGATTTGGAGTAGCCATATCAGACACCAGATTCTAAAAGCTGCGTTAAACTACAACCTGTGTGTGTGCGCATGTGTATACACACACCTGTGATGCCCCATTTGACAGACAAAGGAAGCCATAGTACGTTCTCTGATTTATGCAAAATGGTCTTCCCTAAGAGGAGACAATCTCAGGAATTATTTCAACCCCAAATTTATATTCACCTATCTAAGGCTACGTGTACTTTAGATAAAAGTATTCGGATACGTCACTGCTATCAGTTTGTGCTTTTTCAGCCTAAGACTCTTAAAGGTGGAGGGACAGGCCACAAAACTCAGGTATTTGAGTATTTGAACTTAAAGTTTATCACTGAAGTTCATAATAAAGTTGTACAGCAGAAAAATGGCGAGTTTGAGTCACATTTTTCTCTTGTACTGGAGACATTGCAAAGATGTGCTCTGTCAAGAATAGTTTCAGCTTAAAATATCAGTGCTTTGCAGGTAAACCCTCAGACAAGCTACAGACTGGGAGTTCATCAAAGCCATTAAGCCACGTCAAACAAATAAAAAAAGGTAGGTATGCATTCAGCAGCCACGAACAAATGCAAACATTAAAATAAAAATATTTATCCATCTCAAATGGAAAGTTATTTCTGATATTCTGAAAAGAAGCTAAAACATTAATAGCAAGAGAAGATAAAACATAACTGCAACCTCAAGGTCACCAAAAGTTCTGTTGAAGCCTTATAGTCATGTCTCTTAGTAACACAGAGATAAATCATAACCTTAGACTTTTGGAAATTCATCTTCAAAATATCCACAGTTGCCATAGCTCTCTGTTCCCATCGCTCTCTCTGACCCTTCTCAGAGAGCTTGACTAGAAATGGGATGCTGAGAAAAGACACTGTCCCAGATCTGGAAGCTTCTGTGTATTTTTTTAATCTTCCTTCTCTGATTTTCCTCATAGTCACTGCCAAAAAATGCCCGTCTCTTCTGTGCTAAAGCTCACTATCATTCTGAAAACAATGTTAAAATCTAGTTGTTAAGATGCACTTCATCCGGAAAAGTTTTCTCTGGTGAAGTTCATGGGAGAAATTTGGAGATCGTTTTACATGGAAAACCTGAAACCTGTCATAGTAATTTAAGTGACGTGGAGCTCAATTAAACTGAATCCCCACTTTCCCCACAGAAAATTTAGTATCTGAAAATTTGCACACTCCAGCTAAGGGGAATTTTTAAAAGGAGCTGTGCAGAACAGCCTTCCTCCAGCACTGCCTGGACTGTGAGTGAATCTACATTTACCTCCAAGTTAAAATCAACAACTAATTCTTAAACACTCTTAACAGTGTGGTCTGGTGAGCAGCTGAGCTGGTCGAAGAGTCTGTTGTTGCCAGAATGCAACACCTTCACCCCACTGTCCCTCCTCCTCCTCCTCCTCCTGCAGCCCCAGCATCTCACCCGCAGGGTCACCCCCTCTGCAGAGCCGCAGCCCCCCGTGCAAAGAGCCCCAGTCTGAATGAGAAGGGAAAAGAGAGGTCGGGCAACTGAATGGCTACCTTGAGATCACACAGTAAGCCAGCAGAAAAGAGCAGACCAAAATTCTGATTTTTTAACTGCCAGCCCCTGACAGCGGTTATCTAAACAACCACGGACAGGCAGCGCGGGAAAACGGGAAGAGGTAAAATAAGCAGAGGGCTTTTTTCTCCCTCCTTCCAGGAGAAAAAAAAAAAAAAGTGGTCAAATCAAAGGAGCTGATTTTCTGCTTATGTTTAGAGGAAGGCATTGATATATAGATCATGTTTCAGTTTGACAAGTAATACCAAATAATACCCAGTTTGTGCAAGTCGCAGAGGAGCGCGGCAGTCTGATTTTCAGCCTGATTTCCGAAGGATCTGCGACTCCTGCAGCTCTGGTGTCCATCTGTCCCTCCCCACCTCACCCAACCACTTGGGAACCCATTGGCTGACTTCAACCCGATGTTCGTGAAAAGCCATGTCTAAACAGAGGAGAAATAAACCTGAATTAATACTCTAAGAAAAGCAAGGCTACAGTCTGGGGTCATTCAGAAGGCAGAGGAGAGAGACCACGGTACTGTGGGAGGATTTAGGAGACGCAGAGGTAATTTAACGATATCGCAGCGAGGCAGGATGGAGAGGAGCTGAGGCTATGACTGTAAAGGGTCCCGGGAAACAATCCCATAGGAATCTAGGCTTGTTAATTCTGTTGTTTCTTTCATGGATGAAAAAATAGCTTTGTGTGTTTTTTAAAATGCTATCAGGTGTTTGAATCTTTCCATTCAAAATCTTTTCTTCTGAGCGATCATCTGCTTTCAAAGAGGCAGGAAGAACTATACATTTGAGTGTTTTGTGGAGGGAAGTCCTACACAGAAAATAAATGATCAATCCATTGATATAATTTTGAATCTTACATGTCCACAGTTTTCCAAAACAAAAATAAATGCACAAGCCCTTAACAACGTCTGTATTTATTTTGGCCTTTTCAAAGTGAAGTCCTACATTTTTTTTTTACCAGTCTGTTCCTAATTGCTAAAGTAAATGCAAAATTAGATCCAAAATTTGAAATGAGACACCATAGTGCCTGACCTAATTAGGAAAAGAGACGTTTCCACTAATTGTTTTCCAATGAGTCGGAGACAATTGAATAACGGTCCTGAGCAGTGGGATGAGTTCAGAATAAAGTGTACAGTCACAGGCAGTTGCACATCATGGATTTTGTCCTTTGGAAAGTAATGAGCAAGGTAACCGTGAAACAGCCTTAACATTTTCAAGTTCATTCAGAAATAATGATGACAAATATTCCTGCATGATTCAAGTCCAGGAAAGTTTAAGTAAAGAAAGTCCAACGTTTAAGTAAATGTTACTGTGCTCCAGAACTGTCACTTCTGTTATAATTGTTGGAGGCTGTGAGCGGCACACACAGCTCTGGGAGCCTGGCACGGGCTTCACCGAGGGCTTTCCAAGCCCTGGGGGACCAGCACGTTGAGCAGCGCTGCTTCCATCTGCAGAGGGTTTCACAACGCAAAGTGCGATGCCCGAGAGAGCAGAGGAATCCCGGCTTGCCCTCAGTCTGCCACCTTGGCCACTGGGACTTCGGGGGTTAAACAGACCTGTCCATGGGAGAGTCACCACCTTCAAATTCTCCATGTCGTCTAACAGCTGCGGCATTAGCAACAAACAGAGGCATTTCAGCAAGATCAAGCAGTATCAGCTTTGAAAAGAGTAATAGCATGGGCATGCTTTAGTATATAAAACAGGCTGCGTGAAGAATATCCCACCCGGAGTGTTCAGCTGTCCTGCCCCCTTCATCCGAGCCAACAACGAACAAAAAGAGGTCTGAGGGAAGAATTTTGGCCTCCAGTACTTGATAAATTAATGGAAATTAATAACTGATCTATGATGAACTGCAAAATCGGGGCTGAGCATTTGTATTTCTGTGCAGAGGTATGCAGGGGCAGAGTGCCTCAGCATCAATCAACAGAGGAAGGGGAAAAGACTCCAAGACGGCTATCGACCAAACAGCCACGCGAAGCCCTTGCAGGCTTTCCCGGGGAGCTTGGAACACTGCCTCATTTATTCCAGATGTAACCTACAAGACTCATTTGTTCTGATGAAGGCTAGATAGCAATATTTCATATATGGGTCTCAAATGGTAAGTGACTAGCGGTTAAAAATAGCAGTCACACAAGCGCTGTTCAGTGAGCAGGAGATCTGGGATCACACTTCACAAGACCATCTTTTGTTCTTGGTCCATAAAGGCTGAGAACGTGACACTGAGAGTGGCACGAGATGACTCTCCTTGACCACCACATGAGCTTTAGCTCAGGAAAAAAGCACTGGATCCTCGACATTTTTCTCTGTAATTGGCCCAGTGCTAACCTCTCAGGCTCTTGTGTTTTTTCATCTATAAAATGAAGATATTCCATACAACACTCAAGTTCTGCAGGATCTAATTTGTTAGTATTTATAAACGTGCTCTGGTATGGAAAATGTAGATCTCATGAGACAGTATCAGGGTTCCAGAGTTCCTTAATAGAAACAACTGTGCTGAGATCATCTTGGAACAAGAAATAATTCTTACCCAGGCATCAGTATTTAGCATCAGAAGATTCATGGGCAGTCGTGCAGAACTGCATCGCCACTTTCTACACATAAAAGGGTAGCTTTGTAAAAATTAAATGTATGCTGTATTACAGCCTAGAGAAATATTTGTGTGTTTGGTAGATTTTTAGCTTAGCTGCAATATTTATTTATTCTTTTTAATTTTATGAGTTTTCCCCCTTCAGGATTGATCTTTATCACTTTCAAAAATATAGAGTGTCTGAAAAGACAGCCTATAGGTAAATGCAATATAATTAACAGAATCAATCTAGGTTAACAAGTTTAGCAAAACCTAGTAAAACCAGCAGCAACAGCTAATGTGTTAGCATGCTTACAATTTCAGCTCCTCATAGAAAACCACACATATCTCGAACAGTAGGTTTAACTACAAATTGAATTTATTTACCAAAGTGGTTCATTTGAAAAGACGCTTTGAATCTTGCATATCAAGGTGGAATAAAGATGATGAAAATGTTTAAAAAGCAGAAGTTTCATGCAAAAAGGCAAGAATTTTTACTTTATTTCAATACTCTAAATGCAAATTATATCGGAATTATTCCCATTGCTACAAAATTCTTAAACTTGCATAGCAAATATGTATACTGCTTACAGGTCTTTTTTTTTAAAACAACAAAAAAAAGACTTCTGTCAATTGAAATGGGCACTTTGGGGAGAATAAGAAAAAAGCTATACTTGCCTGATTATCATATATGCATGACTGAACGCGATCGGTTTCTTTAACTGCAAAATAAAAGTCAATTGTTCAAACAAGGATAATACTAAGCTTGGTGCATGTTATCTCCATCGTCAAAAGCCCATTCCGGAGAAAAAAGCATGCTATCACAACTCTGACTCATGGATCGCTCCTGGGGTAAACTCATGTGAGATTATCAGTGATTCTAAGTTAACTTTTGCTTTAATTTGTCATAACGGAAAATACCCAGTTTTGTCAAAAGCATCTGAGAATTAGATGCTATTTATATTTCAAGTACAAGATATGATGTATTCCAGCATGCTTTTTAGGTTGGACATTGGCTGCAGAAATTTTTGGATGTGAAAATATGCTTTGAATGTTCAAATGAAAAGTAAGCGTAAGTTATTTATAACAAATAACCACTCAAATATTTTTTTCTGGTGATTTTGCTTATGAAATATTTCTTTGGTTGTCAAAGAGACATGACTCTTCCCAGCAAATCATATGATGACAAAAATATGACAGATAATTTATAGATAATCCTTCAGAGAGTTATTAATGGGAAGGAACAGAAGGAGGAAGAGAAATACAATGAACAATAAATGAAAAAGAAACAACTTTCATGCACAAACTGGAGTATCTTGCACTAAAAAATATAATTTCCTCTGCATTTCCAGCCACTTCTGGGAATAAGCATTTACACCTTGAAAAACTGAGCTAAAGGATTGAATAATTAGGGTGCAATTTTTACTTTTCTGAACAAGTTCAACTTTGGCATTCCATTGCTTTCTGTACAAGAAGTGACTAAAATAAGGAAAATCATTTGGATTTTAGGATTTCAGTGTGCTAATTAGGCACAGAAACATTAGGACCTGGATACTAGGGTGAAGCTGCAATTAGCTGAGATTTAATGAGCTGTGTAATGATAAGTGACAGGGCTATGTAACTTTACAGCCATAATTTCCTGACTAGATGAACTCTTAAACACTGCAATCCTACGTCCTACCCCAAGGCACGTTGACCTTTCTAGCTGCCCAGAGGAGAAACAACTGCCTGCAAAGTTTTTAGGACCTACACAATATTTTAGCAACAGGAAATTCCTATAGTTTCAGGGCAATTTCTCACTCTGATCAGAGCAAGCATCGTTTTGCATGCTAGTCTAAACATTTTTTTCTCTCCTTATAATCTAGTTTATGTGGCTGGAAGAGTTTGTCTGATGACAAGAGGATCCTCTGAAGTAGCCACAGTTGGATAGGATATCAAGGGCATCCAATATCCGCAGCCACATCAAATACGGTTTGGGTGATGGAAAGGATGCACAAAAAAAGCCTATAATAAAACACCTCATAAAAGAGGACCAGAAATGCAATCCCAGAAAGAAAGCAAAACCCAACATTAGAAAAACTCTATGTGTAACATTCACGAACATCAAGGAGAAAGTCTGCTAAATAAAGCATGGGCCTGAGAATCGAGTGATCTGCAACCATTAATTGCTTTTGACTGTCCATGACTTTCGACAAGTCAAATTCTCGCTACCAATCTTAACATGGGGAATGTTGGAGATAAAAAAGTTATTTGAAACAGATAAAAAAGTTATTTGAAGATGATGAGGCCCTCAGTTTCCCTATGGGAGACACTAACATATTGCTAATGCTTTCAAAATCAAATAAAGGGAATATTTTCTTTTGAATCTTAATCCTTCTAGGATAGATAAACTGTAACATGTGCCATACCTGTGTGACCGCTTACAATTTTTTTCTCCTCTCCTCACGGTTTGCCTCCTTTAGCACAGAGCCCACATTTGCCGTGACCGAGAAGCACTCTGTGGAGCAGGGCCTGAATTTTACCCCTATTCTTCCTTTCAGCACCATCCCCCATTCTGTCCTTCCATTTTAACAGCATTTATAGCGAACAAGACTGAGAGATAATGCAATGAAAGAACACCTGGAAAGGTCTGAAATACCTAGATTCTGCCTATACTGTGATTTTGGCAGAATTGAAGTATCTGGGTCAATGAGAAGGATCAAAATCCCGTTCTCCTGCAACAAATGTCCTTGGAAGCACCCAAGACCTTGCTAGACCCCGACGCTGCCTGCCCGTACACGCAGCAAGAGGCTGGGCTGATCATGCTCGACCACGGTCCAGGATTTCTGCCTAGGTCAGGGGGGCATCGAACACCCAGGATTTGGCAGAAAGCAGCATGGCCTCACCCACGGAAAATGTACACAAACCGTATATGTGCACAGTGTATGGCACTGCTTGGGACTTCAGAACTGAAAATATCTTTTGAAAGTGGGTGGCAAGGGAGGAAGAGATGAAGAAAACAGATTAAACACGGCGTTCCCCAAATACCGTGTCTGTTATCTCTACTTTTGTGTATGTGTTATGGTGGGTGTATAAAGCTAGCAATATGATATTAACTGTATGCTTATCGAAAGTCCCAAGGAGGTAGTATTTGTTCTGATATGCAGTTCAGAAGCTCTGAGGCTGTGAAATGTATGGTGACATGTAAATTGTCAGCGATGTTACCAGGCTGTGATATCCCTCTGCCTTTCTCTGCCGCCTGCCACTCTTGGCTTCCTCAGTGGCGTGACATGCAGGATGATTTTTTTTTTTTTCTGGGGTTGACAGCAAAATAGACATTTTTTTACTTTGCTGTTTTTCTCTTATGCTGTTCCCCGATCCGGTGCCCAGCCTGGCTGACAAGTAGTCACATTTGCACAGCAGCGAAGGCTCAGCTGATGTGACAAGGGAACAGGAGTACATTAAGCCGATTTTGCTACAAGAAGAGTAATGTGTAATGAGGTTGTGTGAGAACCGTGGCCTTATCTAGCTGTGAAAGGAGTCAAATACAATTGCAACTCAGTTAACATCCTTAGGAATTAATTACCAGCTACCTTTTGTGCTGGAAAGCTGGCCTAGCCCCGGACAAATATTACCAATGCTTCATTTGCACTATCACCAACACTCACAACAAAACTACCCCACACTCTCCACTATGTAATTAATTAGGCAAGGAGAAACATGATTATGCAAGACAGATCTTCTCATTTAAAGATTGCAAGCGCTTTGCTGTGGAATTCTCCTATAAAAAAGTTTCTTCTGCTTTACCCTACTGATGGGACGGGAAGCAGGGAGGCTGCAGGCAGGGCTCCAGGACACAGCTACCTTGTACCGAGCTTATTCTTGGGGACATGCCTCTCTCCATCTTTTTAGCTGAAAATGGGCAAAGGCAAATAGCAGGAGTGGAGAAGGACATGGATTTAGTTGCAGTCTTGGGGGCCATGCTGCACAACGGTGTGCTGTACCGGGAAGTATCTCTGGGGGAAAGGTGGAGCCATCGTCTACCTACCTTTGGAGAAACCCAACCCATTTTTTCTTGAGAAAGGCCAGGCTTTGTAAAGAGGAATCCGCTTTCCAGCAGCACTGTGCATTGTGCTCTGAGGGAGGGGAAGAGTGGGAAAAGGAAGCTACAAGAGGTCTGAGGCGTCTGGTTATTACTACCTTTGACCCTGGCGTGTCTATCTGCCTGCTCCTAATGCAACTTCATGGGGAAGCTGCATTTTCACAAAATCAGAGTTAATGGGCTGCTGATAGGCCTTGCTTTTCTTTATTTCCTCACTTATCTTTACAGGCCACTCACTTGCACGCTTCTCGGACTCTGCAAAACGACTTTCAGAGGTGGGTGGATAATATCCAACTATGACAAAAGCTTTCAACAGTCATCTAATGTCCCAACTGAATAACTCAATCTGGAACACAAAGACCATAGAATGAAGTGCCGAGAGAGGTTATATCTAGCCTTTCCCAAATAACCGCCACAACGTGCACAATTATCCCTTGCCAAGTAACACAAAAGTGAAAAGTGATGTACCACCAGTCTTTGGGAGGTAAGCAGAAGAGTCACACAATTCACACTGGCAGGCCACGTAGTACATGAATTTCGTACCGTTCTCATATACCAGTGGCATAGCACAACCATGGGTGCGTGGATAACAAGAGCGTTTGCTATGTTACTGCTGTTTTATGAAACCTCTTTCTCAGCCAGTCACAGGGATTTGAAGAATACAGTGTACCATTCACCCTTTTTTTCAATTAAAATAACAGCAGCCAAACACTTAACGCAAGAAGATTAAATGCATGTGAATGAATTCCTGAGGTCTTTTTCTGATTTCAGTAAGAACAATACAGCCAAAGTTGTGGGAGAGCCTTGAAAGATGGCCAGTTTGCTCATGTGCCATATTTTAATCACTGCCTAAACCTGTTGGTATAATATTTCCTTGAAAGTGGCAGTACAAAACATCTTCTGGAAAAGCTTGATAAAAATCTGTAAACAATGCAATGAAATTCTTAAACAGCTGCAACAGAGAAAGATACCAAATTCTTTCTGCTTTAAAGGCAGCTTGATATAATCATACGTTCAAGTAACAGAGAAAAAACACGGCTTAACCTCCAAAGCATAGCCAGAAAATAGCCCAAGGAAAAAAATCCCTATCCTATGTCCAAGCAGTGAAAATGTTTTCGTAAGATTTTGCACACTTTATCTTCAGTGAAATAATATGAATTAATAAAAACCTTCTGAAACACGCTGGAATCTAACATGATTTGAGAGGATGAAGCAGCAAGGAGTTCACCAGGTTTTTGATCCCTCCAGAGGACCGAGTCTGCTTTAGTCATCTGTTTTGCAAGACTTTCCATCCAAAAGTCCCCCAAATGCAGCAACTCCCTCATAACTGTAATTTATCAAGTAGATAAACTGATGGAAATTATCCACCCCCTGTTCCAGCGTGAGCGATGCATGATGAAGAGTAAATGACCATTTGGAAACAATCACCTTCCCTCTGTTCCCTCCAGTTTCTCCCAGTAATTCCAGTAGTCCTGTTAAAATAAGATTTATAGCCAAAAAGGGGTTTCCTAGAAATTCTTTAGCTCAGTAATGCTATTGCATTCTTATATAGTAAAGAGCGACATATATTGATAATGCTCCACCGACAAGACCTCTTGCATCTGAATTTCAAAACCAACTTGTTCCCGCTAGCCACAAAAGCAGCTTTCATATTAATTCCACCTGGTTTTGCTGCCACGCAGTGAATACTCTGCTATGATCGGGGCAACGTAGAGCTGGAATCCCAACTGGTGTATTGAATTGAAGGCGTTTTTCGCCTATGTGCTGCAAGGCAGTGCAAAAGCTGTTCGACTGTGTAATTCTGCATCTCTTTCACTTTCCTTGAAGTTTAATCTCAGTCTGGATTTCCTGAGGATGTAATGCTTATTCTTGTGATAATTATCTTAAATGACCGGTTTATACACAATCTTAACTGCAGTTTAATGCCACTTTCAAATAAAAGGACTTCCTTGTGTTTTTAAAATGAAAGGATTTATACGTATAATCTAAATTTAAAAAGTCAAAGAAAAAATTTTTGGTACAATAGTTGCTTGAAGATATGTACCATGAGAAAACACTTGCTCCTGCAAAGTGGTGGGATGGGTTTTCTAGCTCTGGCTGCTCTTTGGTGCTTTAGAGCAGCATGAAGCAGTGAGTACCCAGCCACTGGGGCTATCGGTGATTTCTAGCATCGCCTGGCCAGGTGGGGGAAAGGGGCGAGCATTGAGGCTCACAGGCCTTGGAAATGGTGAAGGCAACAAACTTCAGAAGCTGCAGGAGGCTTGGTGGTGAATTTTGGGCACGCAGATGGCTATTGCTGACAGCTGTAGCGAACAAAAACTGCAGTAAGGGCAAAATCACCAACTCCAGGGCATTCAGAAGAGTGAATAACATTAATTGCAACCAACACTGAGAAGTGACTGAGGCTGGAAAATAGATATTTCCTTCCTTCCTTCCTTCCTTCCTTCCTTCCTTCCTTCCTTCCTTCCTTCCTTCCTTCCTTCCTTTCTTCCTTCCTTTCTTCTCAACTTCACATTCAACAGCTGCATCCCTATTATGAGCCAAGGGCAGGGCAGTTTGGGGGCAGTCACCCAGTTTTGAGGAGGAAGAGGTAATAGGTACAGGGATACAAGATGAGCTAGGATGCTTTGCCGCAGGGACGTTGAATAGCCTGCAGCCTCTTTAATTCAATAATGTCAATGCCAGCTATTGAGTCTAGGAAGTACATAAAGAGGTAATTTTACATGGGATTAAGAAATAAAGTCTGCTGCATGGGAAGTGAAGTCTGTGAAAGGGTAGCTTCGTCTCAGTGAGAAATGGGAAAACACAACCATTATACATTCCCTAGAGGCAGCTAATGCATGAGATTTCACTGATTTTCAACTAAATGAGATGTTTAAAGGTCTATATTGTTATTCAGATCAAAGACATTTTTAGTAAATAAGATTACCTTTCATTAAAGAGATTTATTTCTTCTTATTTAATTTTTACTTCAAATAACTATTAAATGCAGCTATGTTCTAAAGTTTTCTCTGTAAGTTTGGAGAACTGTGCAATGTCATTTGTGCTGAATGAAATGCTTGAAAGCAAAATTTGGTTCATAGATGAGGAAAAGGAGAGAGAAGTGGCTGAATTATTTCTTAGTAAATAATTTCCTCGGAGAGAAAGAAACTCACACTCAGCAGCTGGGAAGCACGACAACGGCTGCAAATTAATTCAGACACGTGGAAAAATAAAGCATATTGCACAGGGCTTAAGCTAATTGTAATCACTAAGTTAAAACTCCTCCTGGCTTTTGGACTAGCCTGGACCAGTTGCTTCGCTTTGTGTTTGCATTCTGCACAGATAAGCTGAGCGATACCTGCCTCAGCAAGTATTCAGTCAGGATTCACTCCCTCACTTCCAGCTTGCGGCATGCAAGATATATTCTATGACAAGGATTATGCTCCATTTTGGAGGACAAAAACTGTAACACTCATCAGGACAGAAGTTGTGCAGCTAAGAAGCTTTGTAATTAAGAACCCTCACAATCGCATTCCATAATTTATTCATAGTACCAATTACAGAATTCCTGGCAGAGGAAGTCAAACTAATTATATTTTTTAAAATTTAAATTAGTTTCTTCTGTTCAATTAGGAGAAGTGAGAAACTCTTCAGGGTACCCACACTGCCAATGGCAAAGTGTAATAACTTTGCTGCGAGACGGTCAGCTGGAGCAGCTGCTGGAAGAACACTCTTTGCAAAACAAAAACTGGTAAAGCCGCGTTAGCCAGTTTAGTCTTGGAGAGTGACTGCTTAGCCTGCTGATTGCATAAATACTACTGGTTTTATGTATGACTGTAATCCTGCAACTTTTAAAAACCGAAACAATGACCAATATACGCAAGAACTATGGTCTGCCTTTCAGGATGATGAATAACCTCTCTCGGCCCAGATGCACAAACGCAGATGACTGTGTGTGAGGTGTTGTGTTAGGGACACAACTCATCCTAGACCCAAATCACCTTCTGGGGTGAGCCTGGTCCTCCTCATCGCCCAATGAGGAGCAGAGAACAACCACTTTCCTCGGGCAGGCCCCTCAGATGCATCAGCCGAGGGGCTGGATTTGGCCCCGCATTCCCAGAGTGCAGCCGAGTTGTGTGTTTATGTCGCCCTAATGCGACGTCGGTCCTGCTGTGCCCTCCACACCGGCACTGATGGTTCAGGGGCTGACTTCAGCAGAGCTCCTGGGCTGCATCGCTGCCTCCTCCTCGCCCTCGTTTCACTGGGCCAAGGGCATCACTGCAGCTTTTTTTTTTTTTTTTTTTTTGAGGAGGGAGGAAAAGGCTTAGGCTCTCGCTTAAAAACCAAAGCTACAGTATTTATACTAGATCCTCCAAAGAAAAACTTCATTGCTTGCAAGGAGAGAGGTGCTACAAGCAGCATTTCTGGCAGAGGATGCTGTGGGCATTTTCTGATGTGATTTGAAGTACCAAATAAAAAAGCGCTGGGCATGTACTTCATCTGCAGCTGCTTATGCCCTGGTAAAAGAGCAGAGGGCCCCAGGACCCATCACAGCAGTTATTATAGGACATTCCTTCGCATATCCCACACAGTGAGTTACAGCGAGCTGTATTATAAATCCAGCTGTATTTTTAGGTGCATTAGTGGTCGCTTGACTACAACTGAGTCTGGTCAGAGTTCAGATGTTTGGTGGAGGTTTTTTTATTCCCTCCCTTTCCTCCTAAGAACCATAAACTCATTTTCCAGATATTTCACTCAAAAACCTCAGGGCTGCAACTTCCATCTACTGATTTGGGGGAGCTGATTTCTTTCAGGAAAATTTCCAGAAAGATTAATACACTTCCAAGTAGTTTATTGTATTTCCTAATTGTGAAGACAGCATGTTACCAGATCAAGCAAAACCATCACCTTATCTTTGATCCATTCCTCATGATACACTGGTAACCTTTGGTAGAAACTTCCCAGTGTCTGGATTTGTGGATGGCCAGGAGACGGGATATAGGCAGCATATAAGCAGCAAGGAAACTTATTTCTGCACAGAAACAAGACCAGAGACTAGGTGCTTAAAAGCTCTTGTAGGAACTAGTGCAGCTAACAAGGCTTATTGTCTTCATCGTATTTTCAGTTAAAAACTATGCAACTACAGTCCTGTTGTGGAAAGTGTGGTTTCTCACATGGGTGAATTTATTCACTTCTGGGAGCAATGAAAAGTTTGCAAAATCGCTCCAGTCTTCAGGCTCCTGTTGTAAGGGAAATTTGATGGGAAAGTTGCTGTAAATAGAATAAAAAGTATCCCAAACAACACAGCCAGCACCTGTTTCCAACATCACGATGCAGAGATTCAATGGCATATTATGAAAATTACCACATAAATAAAGAAAAGCCCCTCCCGATTTTTGAAATCTCTCTTTAGCACTTCAGAGTCCTAAATCATTTGATGCTTTTCATCATATTTGTGTCAGAAGAGGGAAAAACAACAACAGCAAAGTAACCCAAACACCTCCCATGATCCGGAGGATGGTGTGTCTTCTAACAGAAGAGAAGGTGGAAGAAGATTTTCTTTGCAAACCAGTCACGCTTCAGATACCACGGCCGCAATTCCACTTTCTCCCCAGAGAAAATGCTGCAGGGAAGCAAAGGTGTCACACGTAGTCTGTCTTCACCCCCCCTCTGTGAGAAAGGGAGTGAGTAGCTACTTAAATTTACATTTTATGCATGCCAGGTAATGAATTGAAGCAAATTGTATCAATCAAACCTACTCCCAGCAGCATTTTAGCGTATTCCTGGTCAGTTGAACTCCACGCTCACAAGGTCAGATCTAAAGCTTTCCTTCTGGACTGTATGATGGGATGCAAAAATGTATTTTATAAAAAAGAGATTATAAAAAAGAGATGAACCACTTGAGCTTTAAATTTAAATTTTAGTCTTTTAAATATCTCTTTGTAGCAAAACATACAGAGTTTGAGGTGCGTTTGTATCTTCAATCAGTCTTTTACAAAAAACCTGCTATCAGTCATGTCAAATATCTGATCTCCTCCCAGATGCAGCACGCACAACTAAGAGTCTTTAAAGAATTTGTTTTCCCCTTCTTAGATAATTCCATAAAGAGTATAAACATTTTCTGACAGACTTAAATACACCAGTAATCAACAAATGATACCTGTAATATCAGTGTCAAGCAAAGAGTCTTTTAAAAAAGCCTATTTACATGGGGCCCAAATATCCAGTTACGACATACTCTTATCAAATATTTTGGCTCATTACTGTGAGAATTCAGAAAGATCCTGGCTCTAGAAGGGTTTACACCAGTTATGGGGAGTGTAATCAGCTACATCATTTCAGCTTCTAATTTCATATCCAAATGGCAAAAACACTGAGCAGCAATTTTCAACGGTTTGACTTCAGGCACCAAGATCAGACCATAATCCATATCATTTAAGCTTGTTCACAGCATTTGTGAGGGAGTCCACTGCAATCCTCAAGTAACCCCTACCCTAGGGGGAAGTGCCTTGACAAAAGATGAAGTGGCGGAGAGGTGAGACCATGACCATGCAGTTAAGCTGCTCTGTTGCCGATCTGCACGGAAAGGAATTCCTCTCCAGCTAGAGACAAAGCTCTAGTATGAAACGTGATCAGGCTTGAATTTAAGAGCTATCGAAAAGCTCAGTAAGCCTTCAAAATGTCCTTACTAAATGTGTCTTATAGTCTAAGCCTTAACCTAAATGAGGGCATAAGCCAAATGCTAAGTGTATGAGTAGCCTCTTTGAAATCAGTGGAGCTGCTCCTACGCTTGGATCAACATACACTGAAATGCATGAGTAGATGGCAAGGATAAACTAAATTTTACACTAGCTGCATTTAGGCTATTTCCTAGTGCTGGTATAAGAATAAGATATTTATTTACATTAAACTATGGGTTTTTTGCTTGTACACCAACTGGGTGGTGTAGCAAAGTCATTTCTTTGCATTATACTGAGAGCTTGCCTGGCAATAAAAAAATTATAGGAGTTAATATATTCTGTAATGTTCTTAGAGAGGGAAGGAAGATGGTTTTCATTATTATAGAGACAACCTGATAATATCTGGAGAAACAATCATTGTAAACCAAGATGAATATCTGTATTTAAAATACAAACCCTATAATCAAAATTGCCTTCTGCTTGAATTTTTTTTAGGTTATTTTGTGTTAATATTAAATGACTGTTTACATTTCTTAATCTGAACCCACAGTGAGAGAAGAGAACACTTCCATATTATTGTACAAAGTGCTCCCTCACACCTGGAAGGAATTGTATTACTTTTTAATTTAAGCAGTTTCAAATTTATAACCTAGCTCTAGTATAGAGAGAAGTCAAAAGTTATCTGTTCTCCATGGAAGCTAATTTAGGACTGTGTACAGTGTAGGATAGGGCTGTTAATATTTGTAACTACTTGCATTTACTCATAGCCATTAAACATTCCTTTTGTCTTTCATTTTCTATAGGGGACTGAGGTCTGCACTCGACCACAGAGAAACCTCAGTCTGAACTGAAATATTCTACTCTCACATGAATAACGGCGTTTCACTTTCTTTTCCCCCCCGTAACACTAGATTCTGTTTAGTTTCCGTGTACAATTCAATTTGAAATATTAAGGTCTTGACGACTTCGTGACATTTTTTAGCCTCCATTCAATAACCCTTGAATTCATGCCCAGTTCAAGGTGTTCTCAGAGAAGCTTTCTAGTTTGGATTTTCGTTCAGAAGACTTGAGGCCTAATGTTTTTGCAAAGGGATCTCTGCTTTGTTGCCACCCCTAGAAAAAGGGCTAAGAGGGGCTCGTACATGCGTGTGAATGATAAGTCCCTGTGGGGTTGAAAGTGGACTGTCCTTACCTGTGTTGCCATTGCAGTTAAAAATACTCATTAGGAGACAGATCCCATTATGCCAGGTGCAGTGCAAACGGAGAGTAAAAATTCCGCTTCTTTAACTACTTTATAGGTAGTTTCAGCTATTATTTTATAAGTCCCTATGGTATCCATGCATTGAACTATAAGAAAAGTTCAACTGCACTGGGTGTTGGTTAATTATCACAAACCTTCTCATTCAAATTAACTGTAATGCAATTTATTTTCTTTAACCGCAACCAATAAGTGCTGAATTATCATTTGCCCTAAGGTTCTACCATAAAAGCAAAGCGATCCTTAAGTTTGAACTTGTCTTATAAAATGGCCTGGTATGTATTTCTGTGAAGACTTTCACCTTGTTTAAATTCAGTCTTTGCGATTATCTGAAATTTAAGCTGAGTGATAGTGCAATTTATTCCGCTGTTTTACTGGAAGTCTTATCAGATACATGAAATCTCTTATAAAATTGTTCGTTTTTTCACCTTGGCTCCCACGGCAGGCCTTTCATTTCTAAACACCAAAGCTTGTGGTTGCATGAGAAAGCGCTGAGTTGGGTTTAGAATTGGTCTGGAACATCTTGTATTGCTCTATGACATTTCTGTCACAAATTAGCTCACTTAAAGCCAGCAACAGTAGGCTCAGAAAAATTAGATTAATGGTAACTTCATAGCCACCGAACTTCGGGCCTGAACAAATACCCCTTTTCTAACATCCTGTGATAGCTTCTGTTACTCACATCCATGTAATACGTGAAAGAATCTCTCGAATATACTAAATCAGAGACACAAAATTCTTACTTATATTTAAGGGTTGACACATTACTTCATTTGTTCTGAGACAAAGATTAATGGAACAGATAGTGTAAATCAGCTTTGTAGTCCAATAATTTTTTTATTGCCAGGTTATGTGAGCAACCTTCTAACATTTGTTTCCCTTCTACTTGACACCCTGTTATTCAAAACATTTCTTTTTCATGTGTGTTGTGACATTAAGTTAAAGCACGTCAACATCTCAGTCCTTTTACGGTATTCAGAACGCAACAGGACTAGGTCTTTCTAGTCATATCATGAAATATTGTCCTTCTCTAAATCTCTACCACCTTTTAGGATTTTACCCTAAGATCCTTATTTACCATATTTTGGTAGAGAAGTTGTTGGGCTGGAGAATAAATGCAGGCTCTGGTGTTCCCAAGGCATCTTAACTTCTGGTTTCAGATTAATTTTTTTTCTTTGTTTGGATTCAAACACTATCCTGTGATGAAGCACAGAAGCACATTACAGCATTTTATTTCGGAGATGTTGAGAACAATATCAGGCCCTACATAAGCAGGCATTTGCGTGCGTTTTGCCACATTGCTTTGCTTTCATTGGCCTTAAATTCACTAAGCCAAATTAAATCCGGGCTCTAGAATATTCTGAGTGACTATATGGCAGCTTTCCAACAGTGCTAGTCTGAAGCAAAGAAAGGCAAGATGTGTTGGGAAAGGTAAAATTCTTTATTTGGAAAGTTTGAAATTGGCTTCTTTTAAGTAAAAATACAAGCAAACAAAAACGTAAGCCTTTGGAGAATGTCCCGTCACACTTTCAGAGCTGGATATCCCAAAGTTTAGCCCCCAAACAGGAGCCAAACTTTGTCTTCAGCCATATAAATATCTCATCACCGGAGGTGAACAAGTGGCAGACATCATCTTTGCAGAAGTGGCACGTTACCTAAATGCGGACACAGATGTACAGGTATTTATCTGGCCTTGGTCCTACAGTGTCTGACTACTGCATTGTCTCTAAAGCATTTGTCTTCGTAGCATCCTTGTGAGATGAAACATGTAGCTTTGCCTTACAGAAGGGACACTAGCACGTGGGGCCCCACGGCCTCATTGCAAGCCTTGAAAGGCATCGAGGTAATTGGAAACAGCCAGCACTGGGACTAAGAGGGAATTTAGGTCAGGTGAATCTGCGCCTTGCCTAACTGAGAGATTTTACAGGTTTTGAAATACAGGGACATTACAGCAGCGGAGCATTTATGCAGATGCAGCTGCATCAGCAAAACGTATGCCTTATGCAAACGGTCCCTCCAAAGCCAAACAAGACACGGCAATAAAAGCTGGCAGAAGCCTCTAGCCTATGTGCAATTTGCTGGCCTATTTTCTTCACCTCCTAACCGAGCGGCAGAGTTATATCAACATCTCATTGTCCCTGGGACAGCTGTCCCAGCATTACGGACAGGCTGCTCCGGGGCCGGCTGTGCAGCAGCCCCGGCTGCTGAGATGGTGGACACCGTGCCGCTGGGCCAGGAGAAGGTACTTTCGGTAGCAAGAGGCTGGTTTTCTCAAGCCTCACTCTGAGCAGAGCCTTCATGTTTTGGCCCAGGTCAAACATGACATTTCAAAGGACTCGGAGGCAGGTGTCCAGCTCTCAGCACGCACACCGATCGAAACTTTTCACTGTGCTGGATATGTTTCAGGCTCCAGGATTATCAAACTAGCTAAGTGTTCCTCTCCAAAATGAGTACTGTACTGCCAGACCTCTTGGAAGACTTCTAATAGCACTTCGCATTTTTTTTTTTAAACTATAACATTTGTCTTAGTTTATTGCCTTTGTTGCAAATGTTAGTGAGAGAAATATTTCTGCGTATTAAATGTAGTAGCCCAACTACAAGGGATGGGCAGTACTTATACACATGATGTGCAAATACTTATTGAAAAGCAAAGCTACACATTAGACATACAAATGATAAGATTATTAAAGCAGAACTTGCTGCTACATATTGGGAATGTATTACTTTGTGCTTAGAAAATGTCCGTACGATATTGGCAGCTACAACCTGGTATCCATCAGAGAGCGCAACGCTTCCTTGCAGTCCCTGCTCAGCTGTGCCTTAAAACAGAGCCGCCGCTCCTGAACGTGAAACTCATAAAGCACGCGGTCCCGGCCGCATCAGCTCTCTAGACAGCATTTCTTCTGATTTCCATGGGATAAGTCAAACCTTCAGGGCTCGCAGACATTTAGTTAAAGAAATTAAAACAGCACATGAAAGACAGGATTGTATAAACAGAGTCTGAAGGCGCTCTGTTTGAAATTAGGCCAAAGCAAACGCTGCGGCCAGCTCTTCCTTTCCCCTCGGTTGCCTCCCCCCCCTCGGCGCCGCTGCGAGGGACACCTTTGCCAGACGGCTCCTGACCTCCCCCGTGCCCCTTTCTGACCCCCAGCCGCTCAGCTGGTTTTAATTGCAGAAGGCCAACGCGAGGTCCTTCAGCATGTTCTTTAGTGGCATCTCTCCGTTTCTTCTGCTGGATATATTCAAGGGCCTGCTCAGCCGGCGGCTGGACGTGCCCCTCTGCCTCTTGCCCCGTGAAGCCGTCGGGGAGGGGACTCCGCAGCCATCATCTTTCAGACGGGCACGCAAGATCCAAAACTGGTTCCTGGGAAAAGGATATTTTACTTCTCAAAGGTAATTTTTGTTTGTTTTTTGGTAACAGTAACAAAAAACTGAGTAGGTTAGAACACATTTTATATTAGACAACAAAACAAATAATCAGTTCAGTGACATTTGAACTTTTTTTGACAGTTGCTAGAGGTTTAAAGCTATTAGAAAATCATTTGCAAAATGGCTTTTATCAAAGTAGGACAAATGAGTCCACTTAATTGCAAAGAAGAGAACAGAGAAACAAAGAAAAGGTAAAGCTCATACCACCCCCCTCCATAAGCAATTCCTTTGAAGCTGATCGTAACCTGGGAGCAACAGTTCTAGGTGTGAATATAGTACCCCGTAGTAGGAGCTGATGTCCCATTCTTAGATGGGAGGGAGCATTAGGGTGATTGATTCAATGAGACTTAATATGAGATTACAGTGGTCTGTTGTGTGTTAGAGCTGGAGGATTTCTCTGTTAGAGAGCCTAGCAATATTTTTAAATTCAGCTTTCATATGGTGACTATAGATATCTGGTCTTTTTATTTTCTACTTCTTTGCAGCGTTCACCTAATCAATTCCTAACGAGCAAAAATTATACTTAATACCATAACCAAAGGGATTCAAGATTCTGTGGGCACAACCTGTTGAATCAGCTGGAGCATTTGAATAACAAAATCTCATTACTTAGAATGGAAATTGAGCAGTCCAACCACATAGAAATCTGATCCTTTAAAAGTATTTTTTGCTGAATGATTTTATGTCATTATCCAGGAACACAGAGGCATGACACACCAGCTTTGTTTTCAAGCTCCTAGTTCACTGCGCACAATATTAGGTTTATTTAACCGGTGTCTATAATGGTTGTGGCTGCGAAGAAAAAGGCCAATGTCTGAGCAGAATAACAGGTGCAGAGCACCTGGAACTGTAGCACTAGGACCAGTGAACTGCCCTATTCATCCCAGTGAGCCCAAGGTGCAGTTTTACGATACAGCTGAGCCACTCTACGTGCAAATTGCTTGCAAACTGGCCTTGCTCTCCTCCTCCACCATTTCCTTTGAGCCAGCTCTGGCGTCTGCTTGAACACGGTGTAAGGCAGATCGGGGAAATAGCACAGAAGAAAACTTGCCTTCCAACCCCACTCTACCCCCTAAAAGAGAGAAGAAAGAAAGAAAAGACTCTTTTCCATGAACTGAGAGGATGAGGAGAAATGGCTTTGAAATCTGTAGCCTGCAAATGTAAGAATCTGGCAAGATACTCCGCTCCTTTAGTAAGGGTCAGTATATGATTAAAAACCTTCTAGTCATAAGTACTAGTAACCTTGTTAAAGACCCCTGAGCAAGGTCTGATGGTGCTAACATACCTATGCCACACTGGACCAGGTCCCAGAAGCACGTTAGCCACGGTAGCAGTTTGCTGCTCCCAGCCCCGAGAGCCTGCCTCCAGCAAGCACCCTTGGATGGAGGGGAAGAGGGAGGCAGCTGCCAGCAGGACCATGCTGACATGGGACCTTGCTTGGGACTTTGCTTCCTTCTGGGCTGGCATGGAGGTCACTATGCTGCAAGGGTGTTTTGGGGGTGACACGCTGTACACTGAAGTTCCCCAAAAGGCTTACACCTGTGATCTCCTCCTTCTCCCCAAACGAGCGTGCCCACTGCTCTCCTGGGGAAATACTCATGCTCATTCCCATATTCACGCAGTCAGGAGACGCATGAGCTGGGGGAAAGGACGTGGCAGGACTGGACTGGACTGGACTGGATTGGATAGCTCTTTTTGGCACCCTTAGGTGGGTCCAAAGTCCATGAGAAATTTCTAATGTGTGCAGGTGTGTGTTCATGGCGTAACTATGCCAGCAACGCTTTCTAGACTGAACTGGACTGTTTACTGACAATCATCTTCCAATGTGGTGTCCTACATTGCTGTCATTTAGGAGACTCACGGCCAATGGGCCAACAGAGTCCCTGGACCAGAGTCCTATGAGAGCAGGGTGTGCACATCTTCCATGTACCTCATTTCATAGTCTTACAGGGGCAGAAAATGGGAGGGGCCCATGATTTCCCCTCTAGCTTACCCTTTGGGCTATCTGATAGGAAAGTTTTGCTGTTAAGCTCAGTTATAATCGGAATCAATGACCCACCAAATAATAGAATGAGACTTACTTGTCTCTATTATAAATTTCCTATTTCATCGAGTGACTCCACCACAGCACCTTCAGGAAATCAAATGCTGAATGAGAAGCAGCTGGCACAAGCTGAATCTGGCAGGAATGCAGTGATTCTGGTCAAGACTGAAAAAGAGAAATGCTTCAGAAAGTATGTGGTACATAAATGTTATCTTCCCTTGCCTCTATCTCTGCTCACGTCAGTACACAGGTCCTAAGTCATGCTGATCCCATCATCAAGTTTAGAAAATCCTTAGAGCATCAGCAAAATATGCCTTTGACCTTCCTTGCAAGCAAAGACCTGATCTCAAACTCTTTCATCGTTCTTGATGCTAGAAAAGTGGGGGCAGCATGAAGAATCTCATTCTGGCAGAAAAATGCAGCCTACCTGTGCTGGCAGCTGCAGACATCCCTGCTGTTCAGCCGTCTCTTTGTTTTCCAAACACTGCTGGTCAAATTTCAAAATTTAATCTTCACGTTCCACCGTCACCTCAAAATCCACCTATCTCATTTCCCCGACTAATTATACAAGACCCAAAGAAAGTATTTTTCTTATCAAAAGGAGTTTAGTTCTCACAAGCAGAGATTGTGGAGTAAAGTTTTAGTACTTAAAATGGAATTAATCTACCCTTAAAGCATTCCTTATCATTTCCTTTTGGACAAAGATTTTCCCCTTTAATGTTATGTGCATATTTTCATTACCATAACTCTACTTTTGCCCAAGGCAGGAAGAGAAGAAATTTCCTGAAGCACAAACAAAAAAATAAGTTCAAGTATGATTCCCTTAAGGGAAAGGCAAAGAACAGTGAACCAGGGCTTATTTACTCTCATAAATCTGAAGAAAGCCATATAAGTTCAATACCATAAAAATCCAGGTACTCTATATTTCCTATAAACAAAAAATATGAAGGCATCACATTTTGCTCTGAAGGTGGAGAGTGCTTTACAGGAACACGAGACCAGGTTTCTCTTTTGGGGAATGTGAGACCAATTTTACCCTAAGTTGGTGTAAAATGATGGGCTATGGTGGTAGATAAGCAGAATGACAGCATACCTTCGCTTCTTTACAAAGAGTAGAGTCTGCATTTTACTTATTTTCAAAAAGAAGCAGCATTACTAGTTTATACGTCTTTTCTGGCCTACGCTGTATGAATTAACCAATTTCTGTGAAAACAGGCTGACCTATTTTCCAGAAATGCAAAGCGTAATGCAAGGAACCCGTCCCAGGCACTAGTGTCAGACACTGTCTAACCCACGCTAACATTTTTAAACAAAACCAACCATTGTCAGGTTTTTTCCTGCTTTTGCTGTTGTTCGTTACTACTGAAGCAGTAATGTAACTAATGAAGAAATCAAACTGGAATTCAACACTTCAGCGTCAGAGTAGCTGCAGAGAACAAAACTGTAATGAAAACAATATCCTTCAACCAGAATTTCACATGTGTTAGCGGTTACTATCGCTGCCTTTCTCAGTACTGCCTATCTACATAATCATGGTCTGCAAAGCGAGTTCAAAGGGCTTTTCTACGTACAAACCCGTGCTGCTTCAGTTACAGCACAGCACATCCTCGCCTGGATGCCCGGTAGTTCACAGCTGAAGGGAAGACCTTGGCTTGCTTCTGTCACAGGGAAAAGCAAAACTTGGCTTGGTGCACACAGAAAGATGGACCAACACTCTTCTGTTGTCTTAGCTCTTTAATTATTCTTTCAAACTGGTATAACTGCTGTTATTTTCTTTTGCAGGTGTTGCTATTGCTCTGCTGCCACAGGCAGGATCATGGGCTGAGCAGGCTGTAGGTCTGATATGATACAACTGTTCTTATATCCACTTGTTGATACAACTCTGCATTTAGACCAGGGATGAACACTTGGCTCTAATCCCATAAATTATACTTTGCCGTTAACTTCAGGTGGTCCAGGATATCACCTCAGACCTTTAAAATCAAACAGTGCTGACTGGGTATAAATTTCAATTAGAAAATATATATTCTAGACAAGAATGTTAAATAAAGGAGCGTATCAGCCCCGTCCTTTAAAAATCACCACTGTCAAATCAATTCTGACCCAAACTATCCCACATGAAAAAAAGTCCCTCAGATGTTTCACTGGAAAGTTAAGTGAAGCAGACATAATAACTACCATACTATTTCTTCTACAAGTCCCCTAAAATCCATTGTGCCGTTACTGAAAAGCCGATGGCTTGTGCTCCCTCAGCTGGTTAATTCATGAACATTTCCCAGAGCTACGCTATTACTGATGGATGAATTTTCTGCAGCTCCCTAGTATCTTTATATGTGCAAAGAGATTTGTCCCTACAAAAAAAGTTAAAATAGTGATAACAGCACGGTGCGGAGAAGCAAAAAGACTACTCTTAGGGCCCTGTGTATTATTTTGAGTTGTCTGACAGTAGTATTGAAAGATAACAAACGAAATCAAACATTGACTCTTCCTACTCATCTTCACACACTTAATTAGACTTTTCCCTGAAAAAACCCTATACTTTAAATAAACAACATGAACCTATAATTCTGTGCTCTTGTATAGCGCCTCATATGAGACTAATTAATTCAGGAAAATAGTGTTTTCTACTAAGGAATTCCCTACGGCATTTTTATACTGTTACTGTCAATGGATTTTTATTCTTTAAGTATTGTCCTCTCAGTGAAAAGCATGCAGGACTGACCACATGCTCTCAAATATGCAGCCTGTGGAATCCATTCACTGTAAAAACCCAGCCTAGGCTTAAATAGACAAGTAATGAGCTTCTCATCCTCCCGGCTGTAGTTCGTTTGGGGTTTTACTTTTGGAATACCAAGAAATTTAATTTTGTCTCTGTGCCACTTTTTTTACCAAGGAAACTTATTTGCCATGATCTTTTATTCAATTATTTCCTATACTTATTACTCTCTCTTCCTTGCCTTGCTTTTTAGGCAAATCTAATTGAAATGTGGTAGGCCTACTTTCTCTTATTAAGTTACTGTACAAATAAAATGCAGCTTCTGTATGCTTAGTGAAAATATGTAATGAAGTGTCAGCAAAGGAAATTTAATATTCTTCTTAATTTACACTTTTTGGGTAAAGTGTTACACGTTTTCAGTGTAAGTGGAGGTTTCCTTTAGACGCCAAGAAGAAAAAGAAGAAAAAAATAGGGCTTCTAGGAACTAAATTTCTTCAGTGAACAATTCTTCCATTATTTGTGTTTCTTTATAAATAGCCAGATAAATTACAGGTCTCTTTCATGAAGAGCTATGTTGGATCGTTTGGTTCTTTTTTTTAGTAGGGACCTGTTATTTGCCCATACTAGACAGGTAAGTTGAAATAAAGTCATAGGAATCTAGTTATTCCATTTACTCATGCAAAAGTGGCACTGACAAGTGCTTCTACAAGAGCAGCTTGCTCATATTACACCAACCTGGAAAAAGTAAGCACCTTTTAATTTTTTTTCCATATCTGAGATACAGGTAATATTCCACAGAAATGACACCTTTTACTTATAAGTGATTCGGTACAGGACTGAGAAATCAAATTAAGAAAACTTTGTAGGTGCAGTTGAATTCAGAGGAACGTAGCCATCTGCCAGAGACTCCTATGGAGACTGATTCCCTAGTTCTACTTAATTCCGAAGTCAAGTCTTTAAATTCATGAATAAAGAACTGAAAAGTCTTCAGAAAGGACTTAGATTCTTTTCAGAGTTTCCTGCAATGCCTTGAATCGAGGATAAGGCCAATTTGGTGCAGCAGAATTATGCAACGTCAAAGTGAATTGAGTGCGAGTTGATAAAGGAGACAAAATAGCAGCCCTGGCAGATGAAGAACGTGCTTTTCCCTGCATCTGTCGAGGCAGCAGTGATACCAGACCGTGGATGGATGTGCCTCAGCTCTCGCCGAGGAGCTTCGGCAGGAGACATTAACTTCCAGCCAGCCCTGCACTCTGAGCCAAGGTGATGCTCAGGGTGCAAAACGTGGTGGTTGATGGGGTGAAGGCCACAAAAAAGCTAGCCTTCAGCTTTTCACCTACATTTCTGTCAGCGTTTTTAAGGTTGAGCGGCTAGATAAAACATCGGTACACCTCTAAGCCGCTCTTGCATATACGTCATAGAGCTTCTCTAGTTAGAGAGCGGAAGACCAGCAGAAGTCTTCAAGGATACACTTTCCCTGTGGAGTGAATGATGGAAAGTAAAAGCTTTTCAGTGGTAGAAAAATTTGTTTAGAGGAAATTATTTCCCAAGACGATGTCTAGAAGCACCTTCTTGCAAGCTTCCAGATGAATTCCAGGACTTGGTTACATGGCAACTTACTAATTTCCAAATACGGTTGGGAGCCTAGCTTTATAAATCCAAGTTTCAGGATTCAAGCTTGTCTAACAGCAGGAGCTGTTGCCTATTCTACCGAAATGGGAACCTGATGAAAATCTTATAATATCGTAAAAGCTCCAATGACAGTTTCATGGACTTACTGTAATAATGCATCCCATGAAGGAGCTAAAATGAAAAAAATCTATTCCAGGCAGGTCTCTAATCTTAAAGTATAAATCCAGTGAGTAAAGAAACAGTAAAGCAAAGCTTTATCTAAAATTTATCTATAATAAGTTTGGGGAAGTTGGTTAATAATTTATCTCATAGACTTTATAAGTAATGGTAGCATCCACTGATAGACTGCTTCTCTAAAGTAATTTTCTGAAGGAACCGGGGAGGAATGTGTATAAATAAGAAAGCTGTGAGTACTCTTCCTGTGAGGTATATAGAGAATTTACACCCACCCTTTTGTCAGATCATCTTTTGCTAATCTGGTAACAAAACTGAAATATGCCAATAGAAACCTCAAGAAGCAGACTCTCTTGCAGAGAATTACGTTGCATTTCAAATGCTTCATATTCACCAAAGAGAAGGAATACAGGATTTACAACAGAAAATTGTTCCTACCCCTCTTTACCATAGGCAGATCCTAAATCTTCCCTTTCATCATTCTGCTCACTGGTCTCTGTCACTGAGTGTAAGGCAATGAAGATTTATTTCTCGAGCTCCCAAGTAATTATAAAGTAAGATAGTTTCCAGGGACTGGGGGCAGTATTATCCAAAGTCATTTCTCCAGTAACATAGAAATCATTTTTCTAGTAGCACAGAAATCACTGGAAAAACTGGGTAAATGTACTGGACTATAAATAAAAATATACATCAGGCTTATATAGGAAATGTTCACCCAGTTCAAGCAACACATTTTAAAGTACATTTACTTGAAATACACAGCAGGATTCCATATAGACTTTGCAGGACACAATTGTTTGGATTGGTAGTCTTATCATTAGAAAACTCATTTTGCTAGGTTTATGGCACTTTAAAAGATACAACTGTCTCTTTACTTGGTGTTGAATATATAACTCCAGCCTGAGCAGTCATCTCATCCAGAATTCACATAGTTTCTGGGAAATGCAGCCAATACTAAAGGACATCACGGGTCACAACATTTCTAAATTGACCTTTGGAGACAGCAATTTTTTTGCAACGAGATGATATTTAGAATTTCCTGGCTCATTTGAAGGAAATTTGCATGGTGTCTATGCAAGCATTAAAGTTGAACTAAGTTCTGTTTTCTTAATTCTGTAGCTAGCCAATAGATATCACTCAGTCTCAGTGGAAATGGGATATGACAGTTTTCATCTGGTGAAGCTATAAAGAGTATTGTTGAAGGAAACAGATCTGCCCTTTCAAAAAGACAAAGAGAGGGAAGCGTAGCTGGCTTTGGCTTAAGCCCTGGCCATAAAGGGGGCTGTTTTCTCTCTGATGTGCTAGATGTACCCCCCTGGTTACGAGTAGGCAGTAAACATGTTTAAGGTGGGAGAGACCAGTCCTGGGGTTATGAGTGAGGAAAGTTCATTAGTCCTGGAGGCAACCGTCAGCAACGACTAAGTATTTAAGTGAAGGGATGGAGGGCATAAAGCTGAAAATGGCCCACTAGCCCTTAATTTCCTGTAGCTAGACGCGCCTTTCTGGAAATTTTAAACTTGCCTTCGCTTTCCTCTTGGTTCTAGGGAAGGGGACTGTATTAGGGAGGGGGGAAGATGCCTGCAAAAATGTGAAACCTATAAAGAGACAGCTGAAATCAGTTTTCTGCACTAGCCTTTGATTAGCTGTTCTCCAGCTCTAAACCCCTGAAGCTAAAAGAACTAAAAACCCCAGCCATAAACAATGAACGCTTTGAATTAGCTTCTCTTCATATGTCATGCAAGAGGAGAGGAGTGACGTGCCCGCAGTGAATAGCCACACAGAAGGTCAGCCGGAATCTGCAACAAAATCCAAGGGTGGAAACTACTCGCTAAAAGCATCTTCGGGACTCTTAAGAAAAGATGCATTAAAATCAAGATGTCTGTTAATTAAGCAAGTAAAATATTTGCTAATGGAGGAAAAGAGCCACAACGCAAACCTACCTGAACACGTGGTGGTGCTGGGGGCTCCAAACTCTGTCCCCGTGCAGCCCAACACTTCTGACCTATTTCCTTCAGTGTTCAGCCTCCCGGAGGATCACGTCTCGCTGCTCAGGGATGCAAGGAGACAACGGATCTGGAGGAAAGGAAATACATCTAATACAGGAAATTCAATCCATCCACTAGAAGATTTTGTTCCTCAAAACACCAGTAAAGCCTCAAAACAGCAGGTGACTGTCTGCTTCAACTAGGAATTAAAAAAAAAACCCCAAAAGGTCTTACTAGTTGATAGCAGGCTATCCATTCTGAAGAAACCATTAACACTCTGAAATCATAGTCTTGTTCTGAAAGCTATTCACACAGGCCTGTAAAGATTCAGGCTTCAAGTCCACAAGTGGACTTTTCACATAGAGTGTTTATTTAAACAAAAAGATCAAGGCAGATGCTTGCAAGTGAGCTAGTGGAGAATTTTTTTTTTAAGAAAAAAGGAAGCATTTACAGCAAGATGATAGAAGAAGAGCTTAAAGACATAAACCAGACAAATCTTAGGAAACTTTTTTTTTTTTTTTGCTAGAGATAACTTGTTCCAACTCTGGTTTGTGGGAACCAGGTATTATGAGGATGAATTATGAGGCAAGTGATTTTTTTTTACCATTTTCAATCATTATTTAACTATCCACTATTATTTTTCCCTTAAGTTTTCTATTTCTGATTTTCTTTCAGTTAATAATTTGTATTACAGGTATTACAGACAATTTGGTGCCCCAGAGAGATTTCTTAACACCAGCGATTATCACTAAAAGCAGTAACTTCTTCATAGCCCCTTTTTACAGAAATTTCTTTAAAATGTAAAGGAGAAAAATATGAATGGTAAAGATTTTAGAAGTTGCCCAGGAGATGTTAGCAGTACCAGCTTCTGGGAGTCCAGAGGGCAAGTGTTTAAAAAAGAGAAATAATATAACCAAGGAAGCAGCATTAACCTGTACAAAACCCTTCCCACTTCATCTTCATTTGCTACTTATCCTGTTGCATTAGCATAACTAAAGCTAATCCCAACCTAACAATGAAAGAAAACCTAGGATACGTGAAAAAGAAAAGCCTGCTCCCACCTCTTCATCACTAACACTCGTTGTAAGATTTTGCCCACTTCTCCTTTTACCATCTAGGAAAATAACAGCATGTTGTTTCTTGAAATTAAAATAAATAAATTATACTTAAGGCCACTAGATTTTATAGATCAAAGAGGCACTTGTGGTTTTTCTCATTTGGTATTCTACACAAGCCCAAGAAGAAGAGAATCCATATTCCATGTTATCAACCCTTTTTTAAAAAATGAGAAATAAAAACCTAAACTGCTTTGGGTCGCTTGTGAATTTCTGTCTACTCCTCGACCGTTATGCTCACCATGATCCGGGAACGAAGAGTCTTCCAGAGGCTGCAGACCTGCATAGCTCAGGATGGACTTTTTTTTTTGTTTTTAAATAATTTTCTTTAGTAAGAGAGAAAATGTATGATGTTAAAGTGAAGTTGCTCATTTAGCCAAAGAGGTGCTCAAAAAAACGGTGAGATGGTTATAAATAGATGCGTACTTTCATAGATGTAAAAGCATAGGCGGCTGCCATTTTCTCTGTGCATGCACATGGTTCAGAAAGCTCTCTGTCTCCAAAGGTTTCTTTGTGTCTTAAGAGCCTGTTGCTAAAAGGTAGCTGGCAAATATAGACCATTTACTTTCAGGTATGAAGGAGGAAATATGTATTCAGTGTTTGCACTTACAGGGTTATCAACGGACAGCAGGGAAAACCTGGATGTACAAGGAAACTTGTTTACTCACTGCTAACAGATTTTTTGTCAGCCCTGACTCTTTTTTAATAAAGGCATTTTTCTATATAAATACTCCTACAGAACAATTTAGTAGATCTTTTCTGCCATCCCCAAAAGCTAGATGTTTCCCTGTTTTCCCTTACAAGTGCCACTAATTTCAGTGGCACGTGTTAGAAATAGCTGTAATACCAGTGTTATAAAATTAATACGGCTGTGGAAAAGGTGCACAAGAGACACAGCAGCCACTGTATTTTCCCAGTATGTTGTGTATAACAAGTGCTGGACCCTTTCCATTATAAGACCTGTTTCCAGTTGCCCAATTTCAGCCATGTTAAGTTGAAATTTTCCATGCCAGGGTTCTGACCCAAGACAATTTAGGGGAGAACATTTTCAGCTCTACCTGTTCAATCATTCCCAAGAGTCATCTGAAAGCATCCTGGTGATTTTCCCTTTAAACAGGTCCTGTGTCTCTGGACTTTGAAGCTAGTACCTTGGCAGGATGGTTACTCTGGCCACAATGTGCCAGAGGAGATGAAGCTGATGCAGAAAGGAGTGAGGATGGAAGATGAGATGGTGGATGGGGAAGGAAACAAAAGAGTACAGAGGTGGTTGGGATGAGGACGGTGGAAGCAGTTCCTTCTCCCTGCTAAGATTGGATATGGAAGTGTCTTGGGATGGAGAACACTAAAACTGGAGGAAAAACTGCAGGACGGAGAGCTTGGGAAGGAGGGAGCAAGTGGGAAGGGATAAAGACCAGACAAGGAACGATGCCGCAGGGGAAGGGGGAGTTGGCAGAACAAAGCACATGAGAGCAGCTGAGGAGCCCAGAGCACGCTGATACAAGGAGCACTAGGGGGAAAATTTCAGATGGCAGGTCTGGAAGGATTGGCTGGGTAAGAAAAATTATACTGGAAGCTGGATAAATGGGGAGGAAGATACGAAGCCGGGGAAGAGACAGGCCTGGCACAGAAACAGATGGGAGGGGAAAGATAGAGCAGAAGGTCAGACCTGGAGCTGGAAAGAAGTGTCAGAACGACCTCTGCCTCACTGGAAAAAAAAATAGCTGCCTTTTAAAAGAATGTTTTGGTGAAGTGAAGGGCTCAAAAGCTAGAAAGTTGCAGATTAAGGCTGCCTGTGTAACCCTAGTTTTGGGGTATTTTCATCACAACCCTCACTCAGATTAGCAACTGTTTGCTTTCATGACACCTCATCATTACAAGGAAAACAAAAAGAGGCTGAACAAGCCATAATCTATTTTGCTAGAAGAACAAACAGATAAAATAAGATGTCTGAATTTCTTTCAGTGTTAGTCTTGTGTACAACAGTACCTGTTCCAAAACGCACCCAATACCAGATGTATCGGAAGATAAATGTTAATTTTCAAGGGACCTCAACAACGGCTATGAAACACTATGATTACCCATGTGCAGCAAAGAAAACACAAAGAAGAGATAATGTTGGCGAAAACATTTCTTCAAAGTGTAAAAGTAACAGAGAAACAGGCATTACAGAGTTCATCGCAAAGAAAATGCTACAGTATACTCTAGGTAAGTATAAGTCATCCATAACATGGTCCTTTCCTGAAAATTATACACTAGGAAAAAACTTGTATCAACCAACAAATAAGCAAGCAGCATACTGAAAGACAGGCAGAAGCATATTGCAGGGACACCTATTTGAGGGCAAAACGTAACTGTGATATATGTTGGAGGTAGGCAAAAAAATAGGTATTGCAGAGCTAGAAGAGTTTAACAGGCTACAGACAAGTACAGAGAAAATATTTAAAAGCATTATGAATATTTAAGATTTGCCTCAATAGCCTATCTATTGGGACCATTAGGACTTGGGGTCACTATACAATCAGAAGAAAAAGTTCAGTCAAGAGATCCCTATATAAAACAGCAGGGCCAGAAGTTATAGGGAGCATGTGACAGTACTAACAGTGAAGATTCAGGAGAAGAAAGTGTAGGCTAACTTTTCTTCAATTGTTCCTAGTCAAATTTACTATATTTGCACTTGCAGTGCAGCAAAGAAATGTGGATGCTACCAACAGCACTGCTTTCTCCCTTATAAATTCAACAAAACTCTTCAGATAAGATTCCACCCAGGTAATAATGCTCTTTAATACTTGAAGGCAGCCCATTTCAATATCAAGAAAACACAGGAATTTCTGAAATTGTCTGTCTTATTTCCCAAAACCTTTTAAAACCTTCTAAATCCTGTTGTCAATGATGACTGAAGTATTTAGAAATTCCCTCTCCCATGGCCTTCTCTAAAAGTCTCTTCTGACAATAAGACTTTGGAGGATGAATGTGTTTTAAAATCCACTCTTTCTTTATCAAGCAGCCAGAAGAACCAGAAAAGATGCAGTGAAGTGTCATCCTCTTTTTTAATAAAGTGCATTCTTCAGCTTTTTTAATTTAATGGTAAAATACTTCATTTAAGGGTCGCTATTGATAAAAAGTTACAGTCAGAAAACGGTGTTCAGTGTCCATTGAATTCTTTTGATGCCCCCTGCAGGCCATGCTGGATAGAAAGCCTAAATCCTGGTAGAAAAAAGCCCTGTAGGTAGTATCAAAATACCTATTTTATTAAGAAATAGACCTGCTTCCACATAAGCTCATCTCACGAACTTACTGATACGCAATCCTTCCTGTTCCAACACGCACAACCAGAATGCAAAACAGCTCTAGATTCCTTCTTGCTGACCTAATTAGGCAGGATAATGAACGCTGACGGAGCAACGCAGCATGGAGATGTGTAACACCAAATACGGGGGTAAAATTGGACGTGCTTGAGGAACGTGAGACTCAGAGGAGTCTGCTCCACCCCTGTGGGGACGTGAAGCTTTGCTGTTTTCTAACCTAAAGATACCAGCTTGCTGTCAAACGTTTTCGTCCCTGTGTGGTAGTGACTCATACAGATGAGCAAACTTCTGAAATGAGTCAATGGCAGGGCTAACATGGAGTCAGCCACCTTCGAGAAGCTGAGGGCTTCTCGTTGAAGTGGCTTCTGCCTACTAAATGCCCTCCAAGACTTCGTAGTACCTGCCTGAGAGTCAGTCATTGCTGGGCTCTCTTCTCCAACTTGGTGCAGAGTATCAGGATCCTTGGGGACAAATGTGATACAACTGCACTAGCTGCTTATTTTTCATTATTTCCCTTTTTAACCTTGCAGACTGCACACATTATACATTTCTCATAAGGGATCTATTTTGCTAGCAGTTCGGAAAATGCTGGCTTTCTGAGATGAAATATTCTACTTCAGTACTCAGGAGGAGGGAAAAACTGTAATCACACATCATTAAATGAATCACCCAATACCCTAGCAGAATGTAACAGGATACAGTGTGCTGCAAAAACCTGCTTTAGAAAGTTAAAATGACTCTTTCTTTAAAAAACAGGATCAATCACCCATCATTTTTTGGAGAAAAGATACATGAGACCTGGAAGGCATGTCGCAAATATGGTGGGATAATTCGCAGCTAAAGAATATTAAGGAGATGGATAAAAGAAGAAACAGAAGACAGAAATTTCTAAAGGATGTTTGTGAGATGAGTTGCAGGGAAGAGAAGAGCACTGAGAATAGATAATTAGCAGTGGGAAATTAGTACAAAGGAATGTAAGGTTCTCATAACCTTTTTGTTCCTGCTGTCATCTGCTTTTTACACAAAAAAAAAGCCCTCTGAGACAAGTCGTTGAAGTTTCATGGACGCACACAAGCTGATCTGGGATCATTCTGGACCTCTTACATCAGCCTGCAGCAGTTTGGAGCCAGCATGCAGCCGGTGAGAGTAAGGTAGGTAGGAGAGAAAGGACACGAGGTGCCACTGAGCCTCTCCAGAGGAATCGCTCCTATTATCTGGTCTCCATTACACAGCTGTTAACTCTGCTTGTTTGATAGCTAGTGTCTAAGGTATAGCGCTTTTCTTCTGAAATGTCATCTTTTTATTGTGAACAGTGAAAGAACTGCCATGCGGAGGTTTGGGGGTGGTTTGGTTTGTTTCATAGGGTTTGTCTGTGCCAGCCTCTCGCATGATAACTCTGCCTTGGCAGAGAGGAATCAGAAGAAGAGATTGCTGTTTCAAGTCTTGCTCCATGTAAGGAATCCAGAATAACTTTTCACATTTATTCCTTGGAGGGGACCAACCAAACTTAATTTCCTTCCCAAAGAGAAAGAGGAAATTAAAACAAGTGTTTAAAAGGAGCGCAGTATATGCTCAAAACATTTGTGAGAAAGTCAGTTTTAGTTAACCTCCCCACACACTATTGTGATAAAGCTTTCAAGGCATCATCTATTATACACTGAAAATCCAATATATTTACAATTCAAAGCAGTTCTTTGTACACAACATCGTTCACCTCAAACTTGTTCCGATTTATTCTGCTAACCGAGGTGATAGTGCTGATGCAGACTTCTTCACACCACAAAAAGAAGTGGCTGGGTGAGGAAAAGCCCTGGTTTCAGCAGACAGTAATGGGGGGTTGTTCGGCTGTACAGGGTGCCAATGGACAGACACAGGCAGATTCAGTGTAATGAGTCTGTCATTACAAGGCATAAACTGATGGACACAGATTCCTTACCCATGATGAATGGAAGAAGAAGAATAAGAAGGGGATAGTCCAACATCGCGCATCCTATTCCCCGAGCAAATACCACCATTTGGGCATCCACACTTAAAGAAGCCGATTCTTTCTTTACAGACTGTAAAGAAATGGAGAATAGGGGAATATACACACCATCAGTATCTTAATTGAGGGTAAGTACCACGAAGACTTTGATGCCTGCTCCAGCCCGTGGGATGCCCAGCCCAGCGTGCAGCGCAAGAGTTGCACAGTGAGCCCTTGGGATCCAGCCAAAACCTCCTCCGGGGAAAGCGTGATCCGGGCTCTGTCCTGTCCCTCAAGCACATCACCGGATCACTGCGGTTATTCTCTTTACCTGACCCAGCTCCGACTGAGCACACACGAGTCAAGGTCCCGAAGGGGAATAGAAGTGATTCTTCCTTAACACAGAATGTGTAAAATGGGGGGGCAGTGATGGGGGAAGGTAATTTAGCTTACTAACGATCTTATTTCTTCCGGCATGAGGCATTTCACTTGAAGTAGTTTTTTAGGATCCTGGGGTTTGCCAGATATTTAGTAGCAACTTGGAAAATGTAAGCACTTCTTAACTTGTTGTGAGAGGATGAAAACAAAAACCTCTTTGGTTAACGCAAATTGTAACTCTCATGATTTAGATTTCCAAATTTTCAGAAAGTTTTCAGAGCAGAGGTCTCATGTTTCCAAGAATTCCTTTAAAAATGAATTGCTTAACAGTGCATTCAGTAATATTTCAAGCACGAGCACAGTTAATGAACTCTGCTGTTGCCATATGAGCAGTACATCAGGCTACATCGTTGCAGTCTCATTTAATCTCTTGCTTTCATTCTTAATTCTTGCAGCTTCAGAAATTGGCAGTGACAGCGGCCTCCAGATCCCTAGTGAAGGCTAGGCAAGGAGTCCATAAAGTTGTTTTCACTGTGTTGCCATTTTCAAAAGAAGGGGTAACCAAGAGCAGCTGCCCTGGATCTCCTCTTGATGGCTTGCAATCCTCGGTCTCTTTGAACACAGACTGCTGCTGACTTCTAAGGTCCCACGCCAGCTCAGCAAAGCCAGCAGAGCTCTTGCTTTAGACACTGTCGTTTAATCATCCAAGGTAGGAAAATGTATCAACAGATCTGAGACAAGAAAGGAATTTGCTGCTATGCTTACTTTGCTTTGCCTAATGGTCTATCATGTCATTCCATTTTAACCCCATCTTAACATGGTATGAGGAATCATCTAGGCCCCCTTTATCTAATATCTCCTGCAGAACAAATTGCTTTCACTTCTTCAAGTTGTTCTCACTTTCACAGTAATACAGCAGAGGAAAAGAAAGTTTCTGATGATTTACGGCAGGAAGCAGATAACGTGCCCTCCTGGCATCGCTGAAGGAGAAGCGGAAAGCTTTCATAAACACATTTCTAAAAGGCAAGATCAGAAACAGTACATTGCAACTTCAGAAAGGCCCCAGCTACAGAGTTTGCATTTATGAGCTGAACCTCTTGCACTTTGGGATTGTTCAGCTTTCAGATAGAGATCTAAGGCTGCTTTTCCATGATATTACAAGCTAATTCTGAATTTTAAAAACAGCACTTCTAAAAGATTTTATGTATTGATGTCACAATTGTTTCCCAAACAATGGGAAACGAGAAGAAAAAAAAGCAGCAAAGACTAGGAAGTCTAAGAGTGGCTGGAAAGCTGCCCGGCGGAAAAGGACCTGGGGGTGTTGGTCGACAGCCGGCTGAATATGAGCCAGCAGTGTGCCCAGGTGGCCAAGAAGGCCAACGGCATCCTGGCCTGTATCAGAAATAGTGTGGCCAGCAGGACTAGGGAAGTGATCGTCCCCCTGTGTTCGGCCCTGGTGAGGCCGCACCTCGAGTGCTGTGTTCAGTTTTGGGCCCCTCACTACAAGAAAGACATTGAGGTGCTGGAGCGTGTCCAGAGACGGGCAACGAAGCTGGTGAAGGGTCTAGAGCACAAGTCCTATGAGGAGCAGCTGAGGGAACTGGGGTTGTTTAGCCTGGAGAAAAGGAGGCTGAGGGGAGACCTTGTTGCTCTCTACAACTACCTGAAAGGAGGTTGTAGAGAGATGGGGGTCGGTCTCTTCTCCCAAGTAACAGGTGACAGGACAAGAGGAAATGGCCTCAAGTTGCACTGGGTGAGGTTTAGATTGGATCTTAGGAAACATTTCTTCACAGAAAGGGTTGTCGGGCATTGGAACAGGCTGCCCAAGGAAGTGGTGGAGTCCCCATCCCTGGAGGTATTTAAAAGACATGTAGATGTGGTGCTTAGGGACATGGTTTAGTGGTGGACTTGGCAGTGTTAGGTTAACGGTTGGACTTGATGATCTTAAAGTCCCTTTCCAACCTAAACAATTCTATGATTCAAGCTATTCAGGTCAGGGGTCTTTTTCTTCTGTGCATGCAATGCCCTACAAACCTCTGCTCAGGACCTTGAGACTGTGGGAAGAATACCAAAGGAACATTTTAGCTAGAAAAAATCTGCCAGGAAAAGCCCCAGGGACTTGGTAACACCAAAACATTTTTCAAATGTATCTTGGTTTCAAATAAATATTCACCTAGTACAGCAAAATAAGCTCCATCATTTTGACGTTATCAAAGTAAAGGGGGGGAAAAAAAAGTCTAAACACAGTTTTATCTAAACCTGAAACAGTTTTTCTGACTGTTCAAGAACTTCCAGCAAATGAAATAAAATACATATTTTGTGGAGCTTGGCTTCAGATATTATTCCAACAAAGAACAGATAGTAATGAGGCCTTCTGACATTAGATTTTGCAGAGGAAAAGAAGGAAGGATTTTTCCTAAGTTCATTTATATTTTTATAAGGATTTAAATAGTACAATACAGCAATAGGATACCAGGCCCTGTAAAATGTCCAACATTTTCACAGCTCAGGGTGCAGGAAAAGGTAGTCCACAGATGGATGTAGTTCCACAACACCACATGCACAAAGCTGGCAATAAAAACTAAAACCTGCTGTTCATTTGAAGACAGGATCTGCGGCGAGGTACAGCTGTTTGTCTGAGCTAAAACACTGCAAAATAAACCAGCCAACCAACATCACAAGTTTGCACCTACACCCTAACGTGTCCGCTCAAGGCTTTAATTGCATTTATAACAGAGACCAGAAAATATGCTACAGGAGGGCTGGAACAAAGACCAGCTTCTGTGACTAAGAGAAAACAGGCATATGTGTGCTAATTCAAAGGGCCAAGAAAATTGTGTGAGGTTGGAGAGGATGGGAAGGAAGGTGGCAACAGCCTGAAAATAGTATTAATATGGTTCTGTGAATAACTGACAGTCTTCTGGAGATTGTCTGAGTCCTGGGGAAAAGGAGAAGGAAAAGGTATTTGTTATTGCTGAAGTGAAAATCTGAAAGAACTATTTGGTGAGCAAGGTCGCTTGTGGTTTTGGACACAGGATAGTCCGTTCAGCCTCAACCCTTTTGGATCTGAATCAACAGAAACAATCTAAAGAAAGGGTTGGAGTCACACAGTTGCTGGTGCTGTTTAAAGGACTCATTAGGTAAAACTCCAAGCCAGAAGAAGAAAGTGCCAGATTTTATTGATTCTCCCACATTCAGAGACTGAAACCAGTACCGCTTGTTCCGCAGGAGAGATCCGTTCTGGTTTTCCTGCCCATACGAAAGGGCTACAACAGGCAGCACTGAATGCTCCATGCTCTAAAATAGTTTACAAGCGAGTATTTGAGTGAGAAAACAAAAGTCAAGGTTTCCTCTCTTAACTCCATGGAGCAAAGAGGCATCCCAAGGAAAAGAAAGAAATAGAACTTCTTCACTCATCTACAACTCACGTTTACTGAAAATCTTCGCAAATTTACAAAATATTGTAGATGGAGCCTCATTCATACAAAGGCTGAACTGTATTACAAGCAAAGCTGTTTCTCTCATGTTGTTCTTTATAGATTATGCTATAGGCCTGGACAGGTTAGACGGAGGCCTTGGTTAATCAGTGGATTAATTTGGGTTCAGCAGTTACGTTGGAACAGAGCTGTTTTGTGTTTCATAACCTATTGCAGTATTCATTTGGGCTGTAAAGGCTGTAGCAGAAGTAAGTTGGTGGTTACACCTACAGATATTTCTCAACCATAAGAAGAGGATGAGCTTATACTGTTCCCTTGATCTGCCTTTCCATTTTTAGCCTTACAGAAAAACATTGCAGGAAAAAGCAGTTGAATTGCAACATCGTTAAAATCTGAGAAAAAGCTGCAGTTTGCTCCTGCGTCTGGATTAGTGGAAGTGATTCATTTGAAGATGATGCTAACTGTAAGCATTCAGTAAGCATTGTTCATTCCCTGACTTCTTTACAAGGCAGAAATCAATGCGGAGCGCTCCATGCACCAAGCACGAGTCATTACAATTTAACTCGCGAGCACATTCTAATTTCCTGACATGACCATTGCACAGACTGCTCTGAAAAGATATTTCATGCAAGTCAGCCATGTCCTTTACCATTGGCTTAATGCTAATTGCACTGCACAGACCATGGGAAGAACACTCCTAAGAGCAAACCCTTGTGCTAGGACTTCTTGCAGCACAGCAGCAAGAAAGTAAGGTTGGGAATCAGTCTCCTGGGATTTCAGTCACATGTAAAAGCTTAAAGAAACATCCACTTCCTGTTCAAGCTTCTTATAATGCTCAGACTGATTTTGCTGACCCACTGTTTCCATGGAAGCCTCCTTTTGAAAATTAATGCCCATTGGATAATTAACTGATATTAAAGGAATTTGACAGCAAAAGCAACCTGCTGGGTTTCTCTTGACCGCAGTCCAAAGATATACCACTCTGGTTAGTGTGATTAGTAAGACATCATTAGCCTACAGCTATACTGCAGAACCATTAGTCCATATTGTTGCCTCTCTCCTGGAGCAGTTGCATGCAGGTGATACGGATGAATGCCATCAGTTAATATCAGTTATTATGATCTCATAACAAAATCATACACAGCAGGAGGTTTTTTTGAACCAAATCGCTTACTTTCACACCATCATAGAAAGCTAATAATGTTACATGTGAAGAAAAGGTTAGTCACAGGGGTTTTTTTGCAAAAATAGCTGCTATAATTCCTAGTAAATGAATATCTTTTCAGATGCTCAAGAAAGTTCAAGTGTGCAGTAAAAAGACTGTTTTTTCTTCTGACAAATCCATGTAAAAATACACTGAATATGATGGAGCTGAATACTTAGTATTATAGGCCAGATTCTTCCAATCTGAGCAGCTATTTGCTCCTCTGCTGCTAGTGTAATCTATTAAGCAGTCCTAATCCGACAAATGAAGGACAACGGTATTGTAGTAGTGGTCTTCCTATCTGCTTACAGGGCCTGCAAAGGGGCTCTGAGGACCGTCGCTCTCATCACACCCCAGAGGCAGCCATACAGCTCTCCCTCCCCGAGCTCATTGCAGCCGGGCGTGCGGGAGAGGAGCAGAGGAGCTGGCAAAGCTGCGCTCCCCATCAGCTCGAGCACACACCGAGAGCAGCGTGCTGCGTTGCTCGGCTGCACATCAGGATCCGGCTATTGCTTTCCACTGTGATTTGTCTCTCGGAAAGCCCAAACCGGCAACGTGGCTTTCTTACGCCCGCAATGCTAAAATTCATTTATCATGCTGATTTCAGTTAGGGTGTTAGTCACTCTGCCAGGACAGTTGCCAACCCTCAGGCATTCTTCCTGTATGAGTCTCCCAAAGCCTTACTTTTAGACCGCGTGTATGTGGGTCCAGTGCTTATTTTTGTTCTCCTAAGCATTTTTTTTAAATTCCTCCCCGGTTCAGCACGGTGATACCTGATGAAAAGCAGGTGAGCAGAGGCTGTTTAAATGCCCCTCGCCCAGCCGTGCAGCAAGGCCGTGCCGCTCGTAGTCTTCTGCGAGTAAAGGAGGTGGAACGGAAAATAACAGTGAACTGCGCTTTTGCAGCAGCGTGAGAAGCACATTAGTTCCACTCACACAAAACCAGCCGACCTTCAGCGAACTGACTGCCTGTCCCTGGGAGTTTTTCAATGGATTTAAAGAAGGAAACAGTTAGCAGGAAGGCTCAATCTTGAAAACGCAGATTAGTGACTAGACAACCAGGGAGGCCCAGGGCCACTTCCGATATAAAATACCAGTGAGTCACTTCTTCAATATTCTTGATTTAATCTTGTGTGTGGCGATACAGTCACCTCGAGGTGTTTCAGTCAGCTGAACACTCGCTCTGCGTTGTCCTGGGAGCAGCGCTCTGAAAAGCCTGGGATGGTTTTGTTTCATGGCCTTTGCTTCTCGGAGGCTGGGGTGGCTGGGAGCGTCACAGGTGGGACTTTCACATCCACGCCTGTGGAAGGACTTGCTGAAAACACAGGAGCACACTGAGGTGTGGATGAATGCACCATACCAGAAATTAGGTGCAGTACCTTGTCGGATCAACACAAGTTATAGAGCTCCTTCCTTTTTTAAATATTTGACAGTGCTGCAGCCTTTTGACTTAGGAAGAAAGGATGCAGCACGATGTTTCTGCTGAAGATGTTAACTTTTTATAAAGTTAAAAGTCCCTGATGCAAAGTTAGGGAAACAAGTGGAATTCATGTCAACATGGGAGCCCTTGGTTCAGCAGTCTGCCTAAAGACAAGCTTTCTGACACGGGTAAAATGTGTGTCTAATATGTCAGCTAGATATTTTGACAGGATGGTGTTTGTGTGTTGCTTGTGTTTTAACCATCTGGTAAGCACATTAATTCCTCCAGAGAAGGGAGAGACAGCGACAAGCACGGCAGAGATTTACGCAGTTTACATTACGGCTTTACACCCGACCGTGAGGTCGCAGCACTGCGCCCCTGGAGCAGAGTTTGGCAGCAAACACCACCACGTCAGAGGAGACCAGACACAACCCCTGCACTCGCAGGGACCGCATTTCTTCCTCTCTCAGCGCCTGACACGGATTTCTGAGAAGCACAAATATGAGGAAAATAACCCTGAGCAGACCGTCCGTGGGAGGTGCCATCAAGGCTCTTGGAAGTGCTGCCACAGCACACCACAATGTGCCAGTCTGGTTCAATCACTGTTTCCACAACACACTGGGAGCAAGTCACAGGAAATACTGTGTGAAAGGAGTAACAGCATGGAGAGGACACCAAAACCAACCCTAACGTGGGTTAGGGGAAACCAACAAAAATAAAAGCTGGCAGGCTGTATCCAGCAGGGTGGAAGATCTGCTTTCAGAAAACAGGCAGGAAAGGTGTGAGGGAACATAACTTCCTTTCATAATTGTTGGTTCTCCTACCTTGGCACAAAAAGAAAGCACGCAGATTTTATACTCTGATTGACTCCAGGTCACTGGAACAAAACACTTCCTTTGATTTTAAACACAACTGCTAAGCAAAATTCTGCTACTCCTACAAGAGGTGCTGGTAGGTAAGCTTTCCCCGTGGCAGCTCCGAGATGCTCACAGAGGAATGCATCAGTCTGGGACAATGCAGTCTCAACCTCTTTTCTGGCAATGAATATTTCTGTCCTCCCCCGTTAACCTCATTTCAGGTTTTGCAAGAGGCAGAAGGGTCAGTCCCCTGACTGATGTCATCCCCATCTCCCCATCCTCTTCCATTGTTGCAGTCTAGAGTTGTTGATCAGGTCAAACAGGTTCAGGTGTAAAGGAAAGTGGATCTAAAATCCTTCACTGTCGTTTCTCATCGCTTTCAGTTAAACCAATTTTTTGGTTTTGGCAGTGACCCTTTAAGTCATCAGAAATTTCACCCCATCTCAGCAAAAGCCGCAAAGTTTCTTGGTAAGATGCACCAAGATGACAAAACTGTTGATATTCAGGTTTCCACATCTCAGAGTGCAGGTGCCAGAGGAGTATTACAGAAGGATCAGTTAAGTAACTTTCAGAAAAAAATGTTTGCGTCTTTCCTATTGCCATTAAGTGACATGTGAATGCTCTGCAGCTTTGGTGGGCAGCAAGCTACAGTTTAGGAAAATGACAAAATTCCTCTAGCAGAGGTCTTTCAGATGAGCGAACAACAAAATACTACCAAGGTAAAAGGGCCATCATAGTCTGTCCAAAGTGACTGCACAAGCCTTTGTATTCCCAAAACTTTACACTTAAGACAGTTATTTTCACTGTTGTTGTTATGTGACTGTATAGAGGGGATGGAAAGACAGCCCTGAGTGACATGTCTCGTGAGCACTTCTGCAAAGGTGAAGAGGGTAAGAATTTGGCATCCAAAACTCTTCTAACTTTACAGCATATCTCAAGAGAAGGGCAAGCCAAGACACTTCTTATTTATGTCAAAGTTGTTTCTCAGGAAATAACTAAAAGCAGAGGCCTTGCAAAAAGCTGGTTTAAGGAACTTCAGATTTTCTATATCTTTCACCTACAAATAATAAGTTCACAGAGCAGAGAAGTCCTTGGTTTTCCATGTAAATGACAGACTATTAACTTTTAAAATGAAATGTCTGTTCAGAGTGGATGTGGCACAGTGAAAAACGGGTAGGCATGTTGTACTGCTATCAGTTCACAGCTCTGACACAAATGCTATTCCATTCACTTTCATCCATAGTCCTAAATAATACAAAGAAACCAGCTTACAGAAACTGAATTTGTATATAGTTAAATCCACAGCCGTGGAGTTTGATACTGCGCTCGAAACCAATTTATTTCCTTTGGGAAAAAGCAGAGTATGAAATTTCATCATACGTGTTTGTCCCTGCAAAAGTACTGCTATAATTAAGGAAGGATCTTGCGGTTAAGACATGTGAGTAAAAGGCAGCAGTGATAGGGGCTGTTTACAGCTGCACTACATCTTACAGAAGTTCTGGTTTGAGTCTGCAGAATGAGGATAATTTAGTCATTACATAAAGTAGGCAAGATAATGTGTATTAAAATCCATCTGCAGAAATAATTTGTAACTGTGCATTATACCATATGCAAACACAGAGCAAGAAGCCGTGTTTTATTTTATTGAAAATGCATTTTACATGTTTTAATGAATACTAAAAACATCAAGAAGTTCAAGGCACTGCAGTGGCACTTGATTTGAAAACTTTCCTCTGATACTGAGTATTTGATTTAGAAGGGGTTTTGTTTCTTACTTATGGTGTAAGGTACAGAAGTATATAGTACCGCTGATAGTAATACATTCAGATTGTGGAAACCTCATGTTTCAATGTATGCTCAATAATCAGAAGGCTAATATTGTCTCTGACTATGTTGCAGCTGCCCTTAGAGTAATTCATTGGTTTTTAGGAGAACAACGTTCAAATCAAAGATTTGGTTACAAATCCAAGCATAGCTACTGGACAGAAAGTGAGTATAGATTAACCTCAATTAAAAAAAAAAAAATGCTGATCCTCTCCTGCACCATATACTTGGCTCATAGGCCTCTCCTTCGAACAGCTTTAACCAGAGGAATTCCATATTACTCACATGCATATCAACTGTAGTGAACCAAGACTTACAAATTAGAATTTTATTAGCCATAACAAAGTTAAGAAAGTAATCTTTCAGTGTAACACTTCAGCTTCATTTACTCTTCCATTTCATCTGACAGCAGCTCTCGATGCCTTCAGGAAAGACTGAAATAATTCACTCTTAGTGGCCACTATCATCAACACACGTGGCCAATTGATCTTGTACGAGGAAGTCACGGTAGCCAAAGTGTCATTCATAAACACAACTGCACAGCTTTGTGTCCTCAGCATAAACCTGAAAGCATTAAGCAATGAAATTATTGTATATTTCTGCAGCAAAATCTCCTGGCTAGTTTTGTATTAAGGTCACAATAACCAAATAGCTCACCCCTTGAGGACAACTGATGATATTTGTTCTTACCTGTTAATGTGTTTGAAAAAATTCTGCATTTAAAAGATTAGACATAGACTGCTGCTTGCAGGGGCTGGAGCTACAGGTGTAGTTATCAGCTTGCGAAACATATCCGATGTGATAGTGAGAGGTCTAGAGAAAATAGCTAAGCAATGACTAAATGAGGTGCTTTCAGGATGCCAATAAGTTGTTTATTCCTAGAGCATAAAACAGGCTTTGACTGCTGTGCAGAGCTCTCGCTCTCTATGCTGAGCTTGTACCCGCATTCCTCTACTTAAGAAGTCATTCTGACAGCAGAGACTCTTTAACAGGAAAGGGCTTATCAACCAGTTGTTTATTTTAAAACTGCCCACTTTCTACAAAGTTCCAGGATTGTTTTCTGAAAAGTGTCCCGAGGCAGTGACATTAATGGAGAGACTCCATGCCAGCACCAGCTTAACCGGTGTGTTGGCTTCTAGGCTTGTTCCAACATATCTTTATGGTAAACTCATTTGCAGGCTGGCTTTTGTCAGGGAAGACCGACAGACAATACTTTCCCCGTAAGCTTGTAATAGATTTGCATTCTGGCATTTATTTGCAAAGCTAATTCCACCATAACCTTGGTTGGAAAGATTTGTTTGGCTCGTATTTTACTCTGAATGCTAAAAATACTCGAAACGTTTTTTTGTAAGGAAAGCTTAAGATTCATTAATTCATTCTTTCACTTACAATGCTATGAAAAAAGTGACAGGGAGCCAGGACTCCAACGATGGTGCAGCCAGAATTAAAGTGACATAAGTCACTAAAACATCTAGAAAGGGTTGTCAGGCATTGGAACAGGCTGCCCAGGGAGGTGGTGGAGTCCCCATCTCTGGGGGTATTCAAAAGGCGTTTAGATGAGGCCCTAAGGGATATGATTTAGTGGGGGACTTGGTAGTGATAGGTTAATGGTTGGACCCGGTGATCTTGGAGGTCTCTTCCAACCAGAACAATTCTATGATTCTATGATTCTATGATTCTATGATACCTAAATGTAGGTGTCCTGATATTGTGGATCCTACTCACTACAGGGTGACTTGTATGGTTCATAGCAAGTCTTAGTGATAATCTCACAAACAAGAGCATCCAAGGATCTGGAAGATACAACAACCCCAGTTAAGCCTGAAAGATATCCACGAGTCAAATCAAGGAGCAAAAATAAATATCACTACTCTTAATCTGTTTAGCCACAAACTAGAGTTTTGACTTTCCAACATATTTTGAGATGTATTACTGCAATTAGAAAGAAAAACTGAAAGAAAATCTGAAAAGTAAGTACAAGTAGACATCAAAAAGATTGTATCTTGTTTCAAGGCTGTAAAGACATTCTGAAGCATATTGAGTTTAGAACAAAAAGCAAATTCCTATAGTTTAGGATAGCTAACTATAATTTTGAGAAAAAAACAAAGTCTAAATAGTTTATGAATTGCAATGAAAAACTACTGTTCGTGTTACTAAACACTAAAAGAAATCATACTGGAATAATGATGCTGATTCTGGATTTTGGTAAATCTGTTTCTTATTATACAATTTCTTCTCCGATAATTTGATTATCAGTTTTTCTCTGATAATACTGGCTTGATTCCCGGCTCAAGTAACTTCACTGACTCCCATTTCTTGACTCCACCTATGGCATAGGTACAAGTTCTTTTGGCTTCTTCACTTTTCTTAGCTGTAGCTTGAAGTTGAGTTCACACAGGTTTTATTCAATAGAGTCCTGGCCAATTATTTTCCAAGAGCGTATCTACACCAAGAGGTTTCTAATATTATAAAATCCCCCAGTCTCTCAAGTTGTAGACATTCGCCCGCTTTGCACCGCCTCTGGGACAGGTAGGCACACGTTACTGACACACTATTCCTCTTCCATTTGCAGATGCAGCTGCATCTCCAGTTGTGTCCTAGGACGTTATAATGCTTAATCATGCTCTGCTACCGAGTGATCCATAGGGGATGCAGTTTCTAAGATGATGGTCCAATTTGTTTGATGTCATCATACCTCAGGGAATTGCATTTACGACGGAGTTGAATGTTAATGTTCAGCATTCCATATTCTAAAAATGTCAAAAGGTCTACGGAATAATCTCTATAGCTATTTCTTTGATGTAATGTCAAGGATAAATATTAATAGGTCTGCTATAAATATAAGCATTTTCCCTACAAAAAACACTTCAAAGAGTATAAAATTCATCCCCGCATCTTACATATACCAAATCATGCACAATAATGACTCTCTGAATAATGATGGTATTAAATTGCAACTCAAACTCATGTCAGTGAAAATTCTTTTAGTATTTTTCACTTACAGGCATCAGAAGAAAATGAGTTAAGACAGTCCTGATACAGGCTGTGACATTTGTCTTCCAATGCTTGTAAATAAGAAAAAAGGAAATAAGAATTGATTGATTGACAAAAATTTGACTGGGTAAGAGTTTAGTCATTTATTAGTATGAAGCAACTGCTACTCACAGATCTAGTCTGTATAATGCACCATACTGGGAGAAAAGGTTTTCCATCCAGCCAAAGGACGAAATCAATAGTCACAAAACCATTCCAAAACTGGTGCTCCACTCAAGTTCTGACTGAAGCTTTTGACAACTAGTTTCTGATTTTAAAAGAAGTAGGATAAGGCCTTTTATTAAGAGGCAAAATAATTTAAGATTCATTTAGTGACTAATGTTGTCTATTTCCAATACCATGAGAACAACAGTATGTGAGCTAATTTTAACATGTGGAAAGAACATTTAATTTTATCAGAAGGAAACAATGAAGAATCTAATTTATTCTCCACATGCGTGCATAACCCCCATTGATATTAATAAGAGTTAAGCAGCCTATGGAGAGGAAAATAGGCCCCCAGATGTGGCAAAATGTTTTAAGAAAATTATCTGCAGCTTTCTAATGACCACAGAAATTATTTCTTTTTCTATACCGGTGGAGAGAGAAAAAGGGCTTCATATCCAGCCAGTCATGAAATGTTTCTGGCTTTCCCAAGGCTATATGTACGCGGGCAGTGGTACACACACACTCTCACAGACGTGTATACGGGTGGCGTCTCACAGACTCACGCAAGCACATCCTCCTCAGTCGCTGCCTCTTTCCAACCAGGCTGATCCACGGCACGGGGCTGTCTGAAGTTCTGCTGCTCTTCCCAACTAGGGATGAAAGAAGAAAAATTTTGTTTAATTCATGTGTTTAATGTGCTGTCAGAGGTAGCTGACAGGACCAAGAAAGGCTGGTGAACAGCCTGATTCGCCCTGTGCCGCATTTTGCCTTAATTCTACTAACTTTGGTGAGTGTTAATCTTGGCTCATCTTCGGCAGGTTTCCTCAGCTGCCCGGCGGCACTCCTGCAGAGGGATGTGCTTTGACTTCATCCTTAACATTTGTACCAGGCATTTCCATTTTCTTTTCTGGACGAACTTTGATATGAGAGGTTGGTCATTAGCAGGTCATCCCACCTAATGCTCTGTTCTTCTGAGGCATTTCCTTCTGAAGACATATAGATACTTTGCTGTTTCTGTGGTGGAGCTCTTTCCCTTCATTTTCTGAACTTTTTGAGAGCACAGTGCTCCTAATGCTCTTGGGCAAAACCACCATTGCTAAATGGGACCTCTGCAGAGCCCGAAAAGGTCATCTCTTTATTGGTGTTCACAGCAGGAGTTTAACTGAATGACATCCAACTTTCTTCTCACAGCATCCCCTGGGGAACTGCCCAGGCCTTGAAATATTGCACTGTATGTTCTCTGTAGCCAAGAACTTGCAATCTTGAAGCAAATCATCCTCAACACATTTACAGCCCCCATTCTGTCCAGCTAAGCTCATGATGTATTAATGCTATTTGCACACAGATACTTATTTATGGCTCTTTTACATACCTTTCATCAGATTTTATCTTTAATTTAATGTGCGATTTTAGAATCCTATCATTTGAGGCACTCGCCTCTGATAAAATCCCCTAGAATTTGCATTTCACTCAATGTTTTTGCACGTTTCAAAATGTCAGCGTAATAATGAGAGCAGGACTTCCAAGGTTTTGTTTTCTTTTTGTATCTGTGGAATGAAAGGCAGGTTGGGCATGGGCATCTCTGTTTACTTTCCTTTTGAGTCATAGACAATAGGATCTTCAGTCACTGATGAAAGCTCGTTTGTACTCTGAATGTTTTCCTGCCCACTTAAGCTGATTTTATATAACATGCCAAATGAGTATTCAATATTCAGTTAATTATACATCAAATGGAGTGAGCCAAAGAATTAGCTTAATCAAGCATTCTTTTTTCCTTAAAAAAAACCCCTACAAAGCAAACCAACCAGAAACAAACCAGAGAAGAGCTACGACAGGTGTTACAGGGAGGCTCCTGGCTTGACTATCAGGAGACATTCGTTCTCCTCCTGGTGGTGGTGTTTACCCCTGATGCTGATTTTAAACTGGAGACTTCCCTTCGCCTTGGTTCACTTTGTCAGCTTTTTCCATTGTCAGTCTTAGATAGTTACTTAGCAAAGTTCTATTTATGGTATAGACTATATGTATATATTTATAGCAAACTGCCTATGGTATAGACATATGCTTTACTACATTTTCATTAAAATGTTCCCTCGGTTGTGCTTTTATCTTTGCAGGCCCACTATGCCCCCCAAAATCACAAATAACAGGTTTAGAAATACAGATTTCATTAAAGTATTACTGGGAGTTTCACAGGGGGAGGTTTGATGACAGTGAATTTGATGAGGGTTTGGTTTTAACTGCACTGGGACCACGACCTGGCCTTCCCCTCAGGGTCAGGGCTGTCACAAACTTAAAATGGACTTGACTTAGGAAATGAAGAGGCCAACAGCCCAAATTGTAAGAGTTCCCGTCCCTATTGCTCAGTGTCTCTATAGATCTGTACTCTTTACTGTCTGCATACAAGACAACTTTATGCAGTTCTGAACGTGAGACAAAGCTTATCTTTTTTTTCCTGAGAATTTAGACAAGAATTAGTTGCAGGATACAGGCAGTTTTATTTTTAACTTTTTGGTAGAACTCCATCACATCATCCTTTATGTATTTTGGACTGGATGCTTAAAACTACAGCAAAGGATCTCAGGCAGAAGATACATGTTCAGAAAAACTGAAGTAAATAAGCAAGGTAATCCATGATGCCATATCTTAGAAAAAAGTTGAACTTACTAAAATCTAGGATTCCCCAGGATCAGGCTTCAATACCTAAGATATACAGAGCATCTTTGATACTGGCCCCTTTCTCACCAACCCGTTAGTGCTCAAAATCCCATTTCTAACTTTCTTTGCGACTGAGAAATGATAAGACCAGATTTGTTCATAAACCTGTGCTTACCTGACAGCTGCCCTTGGTGGAATGGTACTAAGCAGGTGTATGGGGGTTTTATTGCTTGAAAGGATGTATTTTCATTGATAAATACGACAAAAACCCTGAGCTTTGTGAGTAGGAACATTTGTCTCTCCTGGTTTATTTCCTCCTCCCACTACTACATAAAAATATATATTGACATTGCCTTGCAGCATTACAATTTTTAGTGTGGTGCATTATAGTTTCCAAAGCACATCACTTTTTATGATACATGGTAGCTTAAAGGGAAAAGCAGTATCCCGCAGGGAAATGAAGGGTGAAACACCGGCCTCTTTGAAGTCAGTGAGAAAAACTATTACTGCCTTCAGCAGAGGCAAGGTTTCAGTCCAAGCATTAAGGGACAAATGTGGAGCCATATATTGATTTTATCTCTTAGGTAAAACCGTAGAGAAGAGAAATGCCTTCATGTGGAATCTAGGATGCTTAATATCAGTAGGCCTTTAGGAAATTGCATTACATAGCTGAATGGTATGTTGGTCCAATGAAACATCCAAAATCTCTACATTTGACCTCTGATTCTATAAATGAAGAAAAAACAACCCAACTGCAAAACCATTATAGCCTGTAAGATTTCTGTTTGCATATGTAATACAGAGCATCCAGATCTGAACATATTTAAGAACAAAACAGCCAAGCCTGAGGCTACCCCAGCCTATATTAGTAAATTGCAAAGTATACAAAATTACATTTAGACAGGATTTTATAAAGGGGCAGAAAACATTTATAAATAAAAAACACATTAAGATGGGAATTCTCCTCTAGTAGCTGCCCCTCTATCACTTAAAATATTTGTAGCTAATTAAGAGAATCTGGTATCACAGTTAAACAGGGAAAATATTGAGATAAATAATGCATGAACATCTGAAGTAAATAACTTCTAAATAGATATTTTGACTAATTTACTTTGGACAAATAAATGAGCAAAGCTTTGTTTTTGCAAGAGTCTGATGAATGCAATTTTCAGTTCTGTAGCTGAAATAAAATTTATTTTGGACAACTGCCTATTTAGTTTCTAAAGGCTCACAACACATGACTTAGATATCAAATCATGCAGCTCCACCACTATTCGTGAATTTTGAGTATCCAAACACATTTTTGCATTGAACAGTTGTCAAAAAAATCCATTAGCCAAAATTTGTCAGCAAAAATTTTACCAAGAAATGCAGTGAGGATGCTGGACTAGCAAATTAATTAATTAATTAATTAAGTCTTCGTCGGTTTGCATACAATTCACATAAAAGGGAAAAAATGACAGAAGAGTTAGTTAAAGCAGCTCTGCTCTGAGCCCCACTCTTTCTTCCATCTTAATGAAAGAGAGAAGCTGAGGCTTTGATATCACTGCATTGTCATGGTAATCGGGAAGCTGTGAATTCAACACGATGACTTTACTGTAGGTTCAAGAAAGAGGAAATGTTGAACTATGAGGAAAAGAATTCATTTAAATGTCAGTCTAGATAAAAGTCCAAAGGTTAATAAAAGCTATGCAGTGTATGTCATGGAGTTTCATTTTTGGTATGATCTACTTGGAACAATTCTATAAGAAAATCTCAGTTTAGTACCAGTAGGCCCATATTTCATATTGAGTTTGTCAGTACGTAGTAACATGAAAATCAGAATATTCAGAAAAGGAGACCGATTGTTGTGAAGTTCTTCAAAATTGTTTCTGTTCTTCTCTTTCCACCTCTTTACCTCCATCAAATTATATGGTAGTGCTATTGCTTCCAGTAATTACAGAAGAGAGGTTGAGAATAGCTTATATACAAACATGACCTTCACACTAAAATGTGATCTATTCTGTTCAGAGAAAGGCAGTACAGAAACATGGAGAAAATGCCTCTTTTCCCAGATATGTTGTATTTGTCTGATACTTGTTGCCTGGACAAACAAAAAGCTTCATTGTCCACAATTACAAGTGTTTATGGTTCAGTAAAAAATTAGATATCTGCTTAAAAATTTAGTAGTCTTGGCTTCCATCCCTGGAAAAAAATAAACAAAATGCTGTCACGTACCAAAGGAAGAGCTTGATCACAATGTAAAGGAGAACTATACTTAAGTAGTTTGGACTTTTAAATTCTGTTCTCTAAGACAACGGATTTTAAAGTTGCTGCTTATTATTAAGAACAGAAAAACACACTAAAATTCAATTTCACCAGAATTTTTTCTGTACCTTTTTTTTTATCAGGTCTAATGGCAGTTACATAGTTGACTCCAGTAATTTCAAAATCTTTATCAGCTTCCAATTACAGATTAGAGCTCCACTGTATAAAAAACTTTGAAAACAACGTAACAAGGAAATTCTCTGCCCCAGTGAACTCTCAATCTGAGATTTAATTAAAATAGGATGTATGAGACAGGAAGAAAGATGAAAGGACAAATAGGATGAACGTTCATAAATTAGTCATAGCAGCAGGCTTAGCGCTCACAAGTGATGACCAGCCTATTTGCTGTATGTTTTTTGCAGAGCTAATAAAATTCAATAGATGCCTCTAGTTTGTTCACCAATTAAAGGTGCAGAGCTAAAAATTGCACCAGGTCTTGGGGATCTCAAAGCTTCCTCTTTGGAGTACGAGGAAAAAAGTGAGAAATCACAGAGAGTCTTGAACTACACCACCACCTGCTGTTGCAACCATTATGGCTCACATCATTTATTCATACCCAAATACAGGGCGCATCTGCTATTTATCGATATTTTGGTTTATTTTTCGTATTACGGCTCGTGCTTATATTGAGTAAAATTTCCAAGTGCTGTGGAGAGTATATAAATATGGATTATATATTGCTTATAAAGGCCTTTCCCTTTCATAACATCAAAGAATGAATAATGTATTTCCTCCCTTTCCAGCTAAGCAATATAAACATCAAAGGAAGGATTAGCATTTTAGGTCTTTGACAACACTAAATCTTTGTGTCATATGTCTTGCTGTCTTGTGCAGAACATTTATATTTCTATACCTATTACATAATCAAAGCAGTGGGCCAGACATCTTTACTTCCCTCTAATTTGCATAGTTAATTAAAACCCAACATTTTTGCCAAGCTGTCTACACTCACACTGAAATAATAACTGCCAATTTTCATCCTGAAATAAACTAATTAACTAGGTTTCAAACTCCTGTCCTCCCGGCCAGGCGAAAGTTCATGGCGCGCAGTAAAACCACTGCTACTTTGTTGTATTAACCCAGCAGCCAGATATAGCGGATTACAGCAGATTCCATAAACATAATCCGAGATGCCATGACTGCAAAACCAGGAGGGCCTTAAGGGTCGCACTGCAGCCGTCTGCAGAGGCTTGGCTGCTCGGAGTCAACGTGAGCTTGGCTGTAGTCTTGGATGGGGAGGGCTTACGGCTGAGGAGACTCAAGGCGCACTGATTTTGGGCAAGGTTCTTTAAGAAGGACTCTTATGAAATGGTTCCTGTATAACGGAGACTTCAACAGGTGGGAGATAGTGATATAAATGATCGTCCGCCTTAGATGAATTTCTTTCAGACTGAGTAAGCCGGGCTGATGCAGAGATTCATGTCGCTACAGGCCCCATCTAGTGACCTACCTGTTTTTTTTCACCTGTACTTGTATTTCAGAGCTCTTTTTCTGCAGCAGAAACCTTTCTGCCAAGTCAGTAAAAGGAAAGAAGTCGTAAGCAGAGGTCTTGGCCTCCACAGTGAAAGTGCCTACTATGTCTAAAGTTGAATGAGAGGAAACCGAGATGTTAAATACGTGCGGATACTTAGACATGCAATACACAATTTGGTCAAAAGGGAAAAATCTGGCTTCTTGAAGGAAAGCAGTGCAGTTCTGCCCGCTTTCCTTTATTTGTTATTTCTAGGTTTTCATCCTGCTGTCCGGGGGAAGGGCGACTTTCTGGTTGCTTTTATTGCATGGGAACATAAAAACCTATTTAGCAGCTAGGATTTGCCTTGCCTTCACAAAGCCATTAGAGTTAGCTGTGATACTAATGACTGTGCAGCAGGCAGCTGGCCTGTCTGCTCCGCGGAGCCTTTCTTTTGAAATAAGGACACAAACCAGTCTGTGCCAGTTGGCTGGGGAACCAAGGCCACTCCATAGCACAAAAGCAGCGTAGACATGTCCTCAGCTGTCAAAGTCACAATGGTTTGCGCCGATGGCTCTCCACATGCAGGTCCTCATCCGGCTCAGACCTATAATTTCACCAAAGTACGTCATGCCACCAGAGTTAATGTGACAATGAAATTGTGCGTGTACCTACACGTGAACGGGCTCAGAACTACACTGTGAAAGAGAGCTCCTTCCAAATGTAATGTCACTTAGTTTTCTGTGGTTTCAGTAAGTCTTGTGCAGTAAGAGTTATTATTTGCTGTAATTCCATGGTATTTACTCATTTTTGGTTATTGGAGAACAAAGTATGTGTAAGGTCTAGCTTAAATAGGAAACCTACCATGCAGAAGTATGAGAGTGGATAATTAATGCAGGGTACAGAAATAACCTAATACACTGAAAATTTGGAGAAACTTTTTAGGTATTTTCATAGACTTCTTCGGAAATGAGCAGCAGTGCTTTTGGGTTCCTTTAATCTCCCAGCTATTACTTTGGGCTTCCCACATCTATTAGCTTTTGGAAAACAACGGCCTCTTCCGCGGTGAGTTTAATGTTATTTCAAATATCATGTTGCTAGCTGGGCTTCAGCATGAGGCAGGCAGACACTTCTTTGGAATTTAGGTATAGACTGAGGACTGTTTTGTTAAATCTTTGTTCTTTGACAAACTCCCTGATCTCTTCATTAAAAAAAAAAAGGGGGGGGGGGGGGGAATGCCCCAAAAAACAAACATTGAAACTCTGTCAGTAAAAACTGCATTGAACCAATCTAGAAGCAAGGAAATCTTCAAGGAATCTTCCCCAGGAATGAAAACCAGAAAAGCTTTCAGATCTTTCTCATGCGTAATACAAAGCATACAGTTTGGTATTTTTCCTTTGGAAGTCACAGTCAATGTCAATGGCAGTGTCCATACATTGGGGGGGTTCTAAGGTCATACATAGGCAGACGTGATTTTTCTGAGTTCCTCAAAACTTTTGCCAACTGGGACTTCTCATAAAAGCACAGGTATCACGCAAGCAGGCACTACGTTTGGTTCTATCGGGAGTGTAAAGTGGAAGATTTTTAGCAGGCTTATATGAAGCATATGCACGTGGAAAGCCCAGGAATAGTCTACATCAAAGAGAGTATCTAGTTTACAATTTATTCTTGTTGTCTGAGTATTTTCACTATTAGTAAGGGATAAACCTGGGCGCTGCACAAATTAGACTGGGACAGAATCTGTTCCATTTCTGTAAAATAGAACTGAGATTTAATTGCATTGTCTTCACTTTGCACTTTTTACACATAACAAGGCTACTTTTGTTCCTTTTAAATTTGCTTCCCCTTTGATCTAGTAATTTCCCCTCTAATTTCATGTCTTTTATGTTCTTTGCTAGTAGCAAGCAAAAGGCCATCCTGTCCTCAAATGTGAAAGAGTCTCTTTTAATCTACGGTACATTTCACTTAACTTTATTAATTTACCTTTCAATGTTGTGGAAATTGAGATTGCACAACCTCATACCTGCTATTATCACAAAGATTATCAACAGTTGCCTGTCCTTCAAAGGTACACACGATCGTAACCAGACATGTCCAGACTCAGTGACTTTGGACAGAACATACTCCATTTGCAATTACTGGAATACCTGGAGCAGTCGTTCTTTGAAGGCATTCCTCTCTTGCTTATCCAGATTTATGGCTGGAAAGATAATATGAAATTAATTATGAAAATTCTTTTCTGTCTGCAAAGTCCCAGCAGACCGAGGGGTTTTTCTCTCTTTTAGGTTATTCACCTCTTTCCCTGCAGATTCTGCCCGCGTTGTTAACACCATTGTATTTCACCGATCATACGAGACAGTTGCTGGAGAGGCATGAGGGCAAGACAGCGCTTGAGTATGGAGGCGAAAATGAAGACATATAACACTACAAGGAGACAATACTAGAAAGAAAGATATAGCAGGACGAGCAGAAAAAACAACATGTAGGAGACAAGCAAATACCACTTCAACACATCACGCACTCTGTAAGTGGACAATTTACTAGTACAATCTTGATGTTTACCATATTACGTGACATCCTACGGCCTTTTCCAACATCCCAGGTATCAGCCTGGTTTTATGACCTAATCCAGAAGATAAAAGAACTTTCTACCTTTCTCATTTTGCTCTCAGCATTCAATCTTTAAAATGCGTGACAGGAAATATTTGGCCAAAGGCCAGAGAGCAGTGAAACGCCTGTCCTGGTTTTATGTCTGTCACGTGGCAATTTACAGATTAATAGGAGTTAGTGCTAAAGCTTGGTTTAAAGCCTGTTCCTTCTCAATACGGAGCAGGCTGCCATTACAAAATAAAACCTGGAAAAGCCAGTTGGCCTCAGCCGGGTCCCTAAAGCTCCCGGCAGGAATCCCGCGTGGGGTGTGGGACCCGGCGGCCCCGCTCGCCGCGGAGGGGGGATCGCTGCTACTGGTATCTCTGCCGCTAGAGGGGGTCTCAGAACCTGTTTTCCCGAGGAAAAAACGGGAACCGACTGCAGGGTCTGGGGAGCCCGGGCTGTATTTGGGCTCTGGGAGAAGGGGAAGCGGCGGGTGCGGGTAACGGAGAGGGCAGGCGGTTTGCAGGCTGGGCTGAGACGCTGTGTAGCTGGGTGGGTAAGGCTTAGTTTGCCAAAGAAAGTTTAATGAGCTTCCTCGCTCGTCCCGAAGTAACTTTGTGTTACAGGCTCTCTGTTATGAAACATGGAAGGGCTTTCATAAATCATCATCAAGGCAAATGGGTTGTAGGCTTCTTACAGATCCCGTGCCAGCAAGACTTCGCCATGCCACTCGGCTGTTGACAACTGTATGGCAGCTGACCACCTTCCTGCAGCCTTCTCGCCCTCGTTTTATACAATGAGATGGGCGCTTTGGCTAGCAATGAAGCACTGCGAAGGAAACACGAAGGACAGTCAACAGGAGGAAGCCTCCAAGTGATGCTTTTTTGGCTCTTCTTTTCCACTTGCCCATTAAGACACAGGGCAGCGGCCCAGGCTGGTCAGCCACAGACCCGCCGTGTCCCCTTTGCGTGTCTGGCAGCCGGCCCGGCGGGTCCCCCCCGTGTCCCCCCAGAGCCGCCGGGCCCGGGAGCGCTGCGGGGGGGGGGGCAGGCCCCAACTGTGACCGGGCCGGGGCTCCGCAGCACCCGCGGCCTGCGCTGTGCACCTGGCAGGGAGAGCCCGGTGGTGGGGCTGCCCTGGTTTTTGAGAAAACGGATGCCAGGAAGGAGAAAAAAAAAAAATAAAAGGGAAGAAAAGTGAGGGTGGGAGCGTGCCCGGCGGGAGGAGGAGAGCCGCGGGAACGGAGGGCAACCCGCGGAGGCGGACAAAGGGCGGCGGGGGGCGAAGCCCGGCCCCAGGTGCGCAGCCCCGCTCCAGCCGTAGCTGCGCGGTAGCGGGGGTCTCCGGCGGCCCGGGGCGGTGGGGGGGGAGGCGAGCGCCGGCAGCGCCGGGGGGCGGCGGGGCGCCGCGCCCGCGGGAGCGCAGCCGAGCGCGGAGCCCACACTGCGGCACCGCCGAGGAGGGCGCCGGGCCGAGGCGCTCAACAGGCGCTGCCGCCCCGCCGGGGCAGGCGGGACGGGCGCCGGCACATGGCAGGAGCCGCGCTCGCCGCCAGCCCCGTGCCAGGCGGCGGCGGCCGGAAAGGGGCTTGGCCGCTGCTCGGCGGGGCTGCCGCGCCGCCGGGGCTCGCCCGCGCGGGACCCACCCTGCCCGCTCAGCCGGGGCCGGCAGCCCGGCCGGCAGCGCCGCCGCTTCCTTTGTGTGCGTGAGGGGAGCTGCGGCGGGCGGCGGCGGGTCTCCCCGGCGGGCTGTCAGCGCTGCCCGCGAGGAGGCGGGGAAGGGAAGGGACGGGAAGGGAAGGGAGGAGGCGAGGGAAGGCGCTGGCAGGGCGGCTCTCCCGTCCCCGTCACAAGGTAAGCCCTGCTCCCCAGGCGGAGAGAGGCACTGGAAGCGCCGCGGGGCCTCTTCCCTGACCTGCCGAGCGGCTTCGCCCAGCCCCGGAGAGCGGCCGGCAGCGCCTCGGCGGGGCGCCGCCGCCACCCGCTCCCCGGCGGCGCGGGGAGCCGAGCGCGGGCTGCGGCGGCGGCTCGGCGCGGCGCGGCTCCGGCACTTTGCGATGGGCTGGCGGCAGCGGCGGCCGGACAGCAGCGGGGGCCGACGCGGGGCTCGCAGCTAAGGGGCGAGGAGGAGGGACCATGGCCGCATCCAGTAACTCCAGTTTGTCCGGCTCGTCGGTTTCCTCCGGTAAGTTTCTCCGGCGAGCGCCGCATTTCTCCCCTCCCTCCATTTTAGCAGGGAGCTACCTGTCTGCAGAGCGCCTCGCCGTCCCGCCCGCCCCGAGCGCCCCCGGCCCCGCCGGCAGCTGCCGTGGTGGTCCCCGAACCCCGCGCGGGCCCTCCCCCGGGGGGCGGCGATGGCCCTGCCCGGGGCCGAGGGGGGGGAGCCGGGACGGGGGAGGCGCGGCGGGGCCCGGCTCGCCTCCCCGCCGCGCCGCCGTGCCTTTGTGTGGGGCGGGGGCGAGGGGAACCCCGCGCCCGGCTCCCTCGCCGGGGGAGCAGCATCCCTCCCGGCTCGGGAAGGGGGGCGCCCGCGACCCCCCGCGCCTCCGCGGCGGGCATGTTACCGGGAGCCCCCGCCTCGGGGTTTGGGTGGCCGAGGGTATTCGGAGACCACCTCGCCCTGCCCGACGGGCGTCCTCTGCCGCGGTCGCCGCGGGGCAGGACCGGCCCCGCATCGCACCTCGGCGCGGCGTGCTGCGCGGGTCCTGCGCGGGTCCTGCGCGGGCCGGGCGGCGGTGCCCCGCCGGCCGGAGGCTGCCAGGCGTGCCCATTGGTGGGCGTCGTGGCACCCAGGGCGTTTTGAGCACTTCTAAAATCCTGGGAACGATTCAGTTCCCGATCCGGATAAAAAATGCTCCAGGTGAAAAACCGCCCCAGGGTCTCAGCCGCGGGGGGCGTGCGCGGGGGCGAGGAGCTTGTGCCTGCTCTGGGTTTTGGGGGTGCTGGGGTGAGCGGCGGTGAGGTGCGGCTTGCTGCCCCTCTGACGGGGAGGGCTGGCTGCCCGCAGAGCCGCAGGAAGGCAGAAAAGTTACGGTGCATTTCTGAGCGAGGCAGCCTGAAATTGAAAGCAGTGATATAATAGTACCACCGCCTGCTTCTTAGCTCACCGAGCAGTTATTTTAATGTTTAAGTTATGAGAAATTGGCAGAGAGTGATATCCTGGCATTTTAGTGGGCTGAAAGAGTAAATAGAAGGATGAACAACTTTGGGGTTCAAGGGACTTGTGACTCAGTGTTTTATTTGAGGTGCCAGATTGAGAATTTGTAAGAGCGCTTCTTAAACATAGCAATATGTGCTGTGAAAAGCAGACAAGCTCTTTTGACTATCAATACAACTGTAGAAAAATATAAATACGTTTAAAAGGCAATGAGCAGTTATGTTCTCTTTAAAGATGGTGTATGTGACTTACACAACTTATTGTATGTCGCTGTTTCAGCATGCAACACTTACAGCCAGATCCAAAGAAAGAACTGGGTCCTAAAAATAAATATTTATTCCAACTCTTTTCATAAAAACCACAAACATTGCGAGCCCTGATTGCCTTAACTAGAAAGCACCTGAAAGAAGTAGGCACGAGAAATTCTGCCTTGTGTTTGCGATGCAAGAGTCGCAAGACCAGAATGCAAACAAGCAAGAGTCACCCCAACTCAATAGCTTGTTAGTTTAAGTACTTGTTTGGGCAATGTGATTTTTATTTTATGGATCATTTGTATATTTTTACATCTAAATAAACATCTGATAAAACCAGAAACAACCCTAAAAGCCCAGACTGGAACCTGGGACTCTCTTCCTCGGTGCTCTAACCATTAAGCTGCAGAAGCATGTCCCCTGCGTGCGTAGCTTTCTTGCTCCACGAATCTCAAGGTCTTTCTTGCACACTGTTCCAGCTTCTGAGAAAGGATGCTGAGTGCATACCTCTGAATCCCCTCTGGCTTCACTGCATCGGCTCCAGGATCCGTCTCCCGGATTGACAGATGTGTCTCCCTTGCAGTCTTGGTTCAAATGCCTGAACCGCAGGGAAGAGCGGGAGTTCAGGCACATCCTTGGTCAGCAGTTGGTATCAGCTGACTCCAGGTGGCCTCCCGCTCAGCAGGTGAATCTGGCACCAAACTTAACATCTAGCCCAGGAGCTGAGCTCTGAGCTTTAGATGTACAGGGGTTTTGGCACTGGACAGTACCCTGCTTTGTTTGAAGCCCTTAACTACAGCCTACAGCAGTTCACGGTTTATCTTTTGTTTTGTATGTTTGCAAGGATGAGCACAGCTGAGCCTTGGCCCATGCTTGGGGCTCTTAGATGCCAGAGTAGTACAACTAATAAATATTGTCAAGTGCTTCATAAAATAACTGAGTGCCCTTGGCTTTCATAACTTACAGCCTTGGAGCGGTTTTTGTTTTTGTTCCAGTGCATTCAGTCTGTATTTCTTCTATGCACGTACTAATCAGAAGTTAAATTTGCTGCAGCATGGTAAGGTTTCCAATATTAGCAGACACACCATATCTGACTGTGTGCAGCTGTATTTTGGCTGTCTGTGGTTTCAGTTCTCAGAACTCAGCAAGTCTTAGAGCATGTTGTTTACATAATCTAACCAAACAGTCTTGCTTTTGAATTTATTTTGGTAGAATTTACACGTATGTTTAACTTACCAATATGAAGACTTCCAAATAGTATAATTATTTCTATTCTACAGAAGAGGGAAGGTTATAGAGTCGCAATACATTTTACTAATGGAAGAAGGAAGTGAAGTTTGTGGTTGATAGCAGAATACCACGCTGCAGGACTCAGCTCTACCATTGACTTGATGCTTGGCCTTGATCAAGCTGTGTAGTGTGTTGCTGGATCTTTTCCCCATCTTTAAGAGCAGTTTAGTGTTTGTCCATCTCATAGGGAACTTCTGAAGCCAAATTGAAGCATTGCTTGTATAATCCTTTCAGATCTTCAAATAATCTAGGAACAATTACCATATTTGCAAATGCCTTTTTAGCTTCAGCAAAACATGTCTTTTATTTTTAGGTTTTTTTTTTTAAATATGCTCATATACAAACATTCTGAGAAGAAATAAAACTGTTCATCTTGAGACCATATCAATAATTCAAACTTGAGACCACTATTACGAGTTTGCTGTTGTTTTGAGGTTACAACAGAAGATCTGTCTTGCTTCTGTCCTTAAATTAGTGTCTATAACATCCAAATATGTGGTTAGATTTGAGCACTAGGACATGATACTTGAGAAATTGTAGGTGACTTGTTTGTTTTAAGAATTTCTGAGGGTAATAGCTGACCTGCATATGCATGAGTACAAGTTGAAGTGGTTGATAGCCAGATTCTGGCCCATCTGAACACAGTGTGGTGCAGAGCATCTCCACGTTCCTTCCACTCACATCATGATTTTGGTTAGCCTCTGTGGCCTGTAAGGAAAGGGAAGGGTTAGCTAGAATTCATCTCACCAGGAGTAAAAAGGTTTATTGACTGAGTGATAATAGTGGAAATTAGAATTTGAATGGCAGCTGGGAATTTTCATTCACTTTTTTAAAGGAATGATTTCTTTCATCTCTTACCCACCTTTCTTAAAATACAGATAGTTCTCCTTCCTTAGTGTCCATCTCTACTCTTCTTTTGTAAAGTCATGTATTCATTATACAGGTGAGCGCAGACGTGTTGTAGGAACAAAGTAGTCACATTAGGCCTGGGGAGGGGGGGAAAGTCTGCTGGTGAGCGCTGACTGCTGAAGCCTGAGAATGCGTTACTGCAAGCGACCATTTGCAATGTAACATTTCTGTTTCGATTCCTGCCAATTCGTATCAATGAGAAAAAATGTTAAACAGTTCAAATATATTTAATGTGAGGAAGCTGCCCAAGAATTTTATGGTGTAGATATTCTGCCTGCCCACTTACGTTTCTGTAAACGTGCAAGCAGGATTTATAGTCTTCACTTGAACTTGTGTCTACATTAAAGACCAGAATTTGGTTCTGTCCTGAGCGGTTGTTCCTAAGCTCTGCCTGCACGGTGACATGGCAGGGTGGTCAGCTGTAGCTGTGGTACAGATGGGGAGCTAACGTGCACGGAGAGCTATGACTTCAGCTATCAACTAATGGTAAAGCAAGCGTTTGTACTTAAGAATCTGTTGGTGCTTTGCTTTCACAGCTAGAGAACCTGTCCCTCCTTCAGAGCTCGAGTCTGCGGTCTGTGTACTGGTCTCAACAGCCACTGTGAGGCTGCTAATTATAGGTTCAATAATATTAGGTACTTGTCACAGACCCCATCTGACAGGAGCCTATGAAGGATTTTTTTCAGTAAGCCAGCACTCACTGGTAACAAAATCTACAGGAGAGCCATGGGTATTTGTGTTGTATTTCTTCATGTATAGCTCCCTGCTTTTGGTGGCAGAACTTAAGCTGCACTTTGACCACCAACAGTCGTGTTTGAAGGTGGCCGGGGGAGAAGGGGGTATACTGTGCTGAGGGAAGAAGGTGGGCTTGATAAGCAGTTAAATTAAGCATTCTTCTTTGGACCTTGGATAAATCTGCACAGCATACGAAGTGCTGAAATCATAATTACTTCCACTGGAATTCCACTTTACTTTCCTGTAATCTCTTCTATAGCATATGCCCAGGTGATCTGTTAGCTGTATTGCTTGCAAGCCCCTAAATTTTGTTCTTCTCCCTAGATGAACTGCTGATTCAACCACAAGCAGCATCTTTTCTTTCTCTCCTATCCTCTAAAGAGTACTGTACATGTTTCTATGCTTTCCTTCATGCTGCTTTCTCCTTAAAATAGACATATTCCCTTGCTGCTCCCCATCTTACTATTGACTCTTATTCTCACTCGTTCGGATCTTTCTTTCTTCAAACTTTGTTGTTGTTGTTGAAACTTTTCAGCTTTTTCCTGGCAATCAATTTACCTCTCCCACTTTGTCACCAGCTGCCTCCAGTTTCCTCCACCCAGTAGCCAAATACTGATTGTACACGACTGACGGACTTGAGGCTCTGCTTGCTGGAATGTAAATACAAGCTTGAGTGAAGAGACCTTTGTGGCTGTGCCTGCTCTGCCTATCTAAGGAGCAAAAAAATCCAGCGTGCTTCCCGGCTAGGCTCCGTGCAGCGGCTTTCCGAGGCGTCGGACGTCTCGGCCTCTGCGCGGTTGTGGCATCCGAAGCTAGCACGAAGTGGCTGTAAATCCCTGCTGCCTTTAAGGCTTTGAGCTCTGCTTGAGAAGTCTTCTGCCAGATAGCCTCCCTGTAGCGGGTGGGTAGGTTAGGTGGCTTGGGCTGTCTGTCAGGGAAGGGTCCACGCTGAAGGTAAATGCAAATACGAGTCTGCTGAACGATAGCGTGTAAGCAGGCTTTCTCCTCCAGCAGGACTCGCGCTGTGCCAAAACCTTTGCCCGAGCCTGTGCTGTGAGAGTGGTAACACTGGGAGAGTTTGGATGAAGACCCAAGGCAAACGTGCAAACATATGTGCCAGTGTACCCGGTACTTTGTGTTTTCTACGAGCTCCAAAGATAAATTTGCAGGGGTTAGGCTGAAGGGATAGCTCTGCACCTTCCTGCTTCCCATCTTGAATTGGTGCTTCTTCATGTGCTGCGTGCGTTTCAAATAATACCTGTTGTTAGACCAGATGGTGGAGTTGAAACGTAGAGAGGCAAGCTTTCCGCTACAGGCCTGGAGAAGGCCTTGTGCGTCTTGGCGGGGTATTTTTTACTTTTCAGCTGTGCCCACTGCTCTAATAAAAGATACTTCTTCTCCCCACAAACCCCCTGCTTTTGTAAACTTGGATACCTGTGTAGAAGAAGACCGTTATAAATTATTTTAAAATCACCAATTATTGATGATTTTTTTTTTTTTTTAATTGAAAATTGAAAACTGTTTTTCTGTCCTGAAGCTCAGGGCAAGAGGTCTGTAAGTATCATTTAAGCAGTGATCCTCATTTAATTAATTAATAATGAAGTTTATGGTTCGTAAACTAATTCTTGTAAGAAATTGAAATGCAACAATTTTTTTTTTAAATAAGTGAACAGAGATACGTTGTTTAAAGGCAGCATAGCTCTCAACTACGTGTTTTCACACATACCCTGCGTTTCGAGAAGGATAAAAAACCGCTTGCTGAGGGAAGAAGAAAAATCTTTGATGGTTCCAGTAACTTAACAAGGTCAAAATAAAATATTAAAGGCGCATGACTCTGTGGGGGTCATGAAGGTGCTATGATGTGAAATAGGCAGATATATTGTAAAAATGAATGTCAACATAGGCTGATTTTAATTAAGATGCAAGCAAGTGAGAAGAAATGAAATTACTATTGTACACAGATTCAGAGAGATTCTAATTGGGAAAAAGATTAGTAAATGAAAATAGATGTTTATTCTCAATGATTTAATAGAAATAGCGTTGTGAAAATGGCACATGAAAGCTATTTAAATAATGCTGCCATTACGCTGATAAGGTGCTACTTTTGATTTTTAAAAGGGCAGTAAGAGTTCTTTTTATTTCTGTTCCTCATGCCAAGCTTCTGCTGGCCAGGGTGTTCTTGCTCTAAATTAAAGCTAGTGTCTTTTGTATTTGATGATTATAAAGAACTCGCCATTCTTATTAAAAATAATAAAAATTCAAAAGGGAAAAATGCCAAAGTACCCCATTCTGATGCAGTAATTGGTTCAACAGTTAGTTACTGAATGTGTAGGCTGTGATTACTGAGAATAAAACAGCCTGGAAACTGGTACAATGCGTGTCTGCTTCACAATTTAGCTTATGTTGGTGCTCTGTAAAGCAAAAGTCTTATTCTTCTTACGGATCTGCTTGTCTCAAAGACATATGTGGAGGATCAGACGAACAGTCTTTCATGCTGTCATGATGATGACCTTTTTGGATACCAGTTCAATTGACGAGTTCTTGCCTTCTGTTTGATGGTTCTAAGGAGGCTTAGATATGCCAAATGCTGAGCGATTGTAGGCAGCGATATTTTATACTAGTGAGTATTACACACAGTCCTCTTGCGTGCCCATGCTCATAGTGGTTTACATGTTTCAGATGATAATAATTTGGCTATTATGGTGCATAAGTAAGTCTTAAACCTGGTGTTTTAGACAAATAAATGTGTGTTGTTTTTTTTAAAGTTGCTTTGTTTATATACGTACCTTCGGCTAAAGGGCGACAAAGGCTGGATTCGCCTCGCTTGCAACACTGAGTGCTGGCAGAAGGTGTTCCCATGCTGGGGAGCCAGTCTGTTGTCGCTTGTTCTTCTCTTCTACAAAAGGAGGAGATACTTAGGAGATTAAATATTTGGAGAACTGCGTGTTAAGGAATGGCACATTAATATTGCATGAAAAAGCTTTTGTTGCAGGGAAATGTAGCAGGATTTATACAAGAAGCTATAAATCTGTAATTCTGTATATATCACATTCTTTACAGGTGTAGTCACCATTCGTCTAAGAATTACAGATAGTAGCTAGTGTAAATGTGTAGTTTTAACTGCTATGAATAATGACCCATTCTTGCTGTCTTTTTCTGACCTTTGATTATGAGAATGTAAATTTGAATTTTACATTTGGAGGTTATTATTACAAACTATGAATCATGTGCAATTCAGCAATAATAGTTTCATCACCCTGTTTTACTCAGCAATAATCCAAATCCCAGGGCTGGAGAGTGAGTGTATTCCTGGTAGAAGGAAACTGGTGTTGCAATAGTGTCCTTGTAACATTAATGTGCTTTAAAGTTTGCCAATGAATAGGATGAAACTTGATGGCACAGGCTGATGCATTTGGTAAGGTAAGGAGAGGTTAAAGGGTTTTTAAAATTCAGAAGAATGCGCAAGTGTCACTCGCCTGGCTTCTGGTATTATTGATCAAGGTCATCACAAAAGAATTAGTTCAGTAAATAAGACATCTGTTCCGAGGATATCTTTATCAGGCAGTCCGATTCCCCCGAGACAAGGTGTCTCCGTTACGGTATTATTACTGACAGTGTAGAAAGTACTAGGTGGGCCCTTTCTTATCGTCAGTAAATCACATCTCACCTGCTGCGACCTGTGCGTCAAGTCACATTTCTCAATTTCTTCTTACAAGCTTGTCATGTAGCTATTCCTCTCCTTCCTTCTCACCTTCTCGTTGGCTGTTTAAACGTTGCTCATAGCTTTTTAAAAACCAACACGTTATGAAGTGCATTTGTGGTGTTACACTTTTTATTTCATCAGCGAAGAAAATTGAATGTTAGAAGAGATGGAGACCTCAGTTTGCAAATGAGGTTCAGCTTGTTGAGCAGATGTTTAATTGCTAAAAATTTGTCTTACCTTGACAGATCAATTGGTTAAATGTTTGGCTTCGTGTTATGGCAAGGAAGAAAAATGGCAAGCACACATCGTGTACAGGCATACTGGGCACAGCCACTGCAAAGGCCGGCAGAAGTTCCTGGGAGAAGGTGGTTCTTCTGCTCCGGCAGCATGGGCCTGTGCTATGTTCAAAAGCAAAAGAAGTCCGACAGCTCTTTCAGCATTAAGTTTGCTGTCAAAAGACATGGAGTGTCTGTTGTGATATTTTTCTACTGCGTGAAGCTGCACTGATTCCGCCTTCATTCCCCGATAACCTAGATCAGAGTGCCCCAAAGGAAGGAGCAGAGGATGAGGGGATCATGAGCGACCCGGACAGATCCTCCATTTTCAGCTTTTCCAAGGCATCTGTGTGGTTGCTGTTAAAGGCAGTTGTACGTTTTTTTGTGTGGCTGAACCCTACCTTTGTGTGTATGTAGCAGCGTGTTATTTCTGCGTATTATACGGTGCTGTGGCCCCGCAGACAGTGCCCACCCTTGTTTCTCCCGTTTTGAAGCAGTTCTATTGTGTGGAGCACGTGTAGCTTAATAGCGAACCATATCGTGTCCTGGTTAGGAGTTCAGGGTTAGGCACTTCCTAGCACAGAGGCATATATAAACTGTGGACCTCTTTGACATGGAAAATTAGGGATGCTAGTGGCTGACACAGGCTGTTAGCGCGTTTAGATAACTTTACAGGAGAAAGATCCATCCGCTGCTGTTAAACACAGTCATGCCACCTCTGTCTGAAGTCCCTGAGCTGTAGGTAGGCTGGGAAACTGGGGAAATATATACGCTATACGACGGGTGTATCCTTTTACACTTCTTTAGGTATCCACTGATAGTCACTGTAGGAGATAATCTACTGATCTGACCTGTCGTTGCTGTTCTTATGTGTATAACCAGTAGAGTTACTGCTGAGTCAGCACGCTGTGACTTCTAGGTCCTGCTTTCTACAGCCAAGAGCTCCTAAAAGAGAGGAAAAATTTGGGATGGGTTTGAAATATGGGATGTTGACATTCTGTGTTGCAGGTTAAAACCAAAACCCACACCGATGTTGCAAGGAGACCTGACAGGAAAATCTTATTAATAGCGTGCTGTATAGACCAGTATATAGATTTGTCTCAAACCTTCTTTCTTCCTTTGATTGAAAATATTTTTCCTTCTTCTCCTTTGCTTTACGTACATATGACCCAGCTGGATCACATTTCATTCTTTCGGATTCCAATATTGAGGCTAGCAATTAAGGAACTTTTAAGAGCTAGAGCAGTGTTTTTCATATAAGGTTCCTCAAAGTTCCAAGATTTAGGGCTTCACAAAAAACCTGAATGTTGCAATCAAATGTCTGTAGTGCACAGAAGTGTCATAAAGCTGAATTAATTATCTGTAAAAGATTTTGTTTTTTAAATGAAAAACCCTTTATGAACACAAGGTATTAAGTCCTGACCCTTCAAGCTGCTTGGTACCTTCTGTTCCCACTGCATTGAGGTAGTAGATCAGCAGCTTGCAGGACTGAGTAGTTTCTTATCTGAGTATTTTTATGCAGTTTGCAATAAGCAGCATCTGCTGTTACGATGGGGCAACTTATTACAGGCTACATGGTAAACCTCCCCTCCTCCAAGTACTGCTACATAACATATTTAATATTCAGTGCATTTACATCATATATATATAGAACATGTCAATTCATTGGTGATGAATTTCCAAGGATTATGTACAAGACTTAAATTATACATAATTTGTATAAATACCTGCTTCTTGAGAGAGCATATTCTCCATAACTCCTGATCTCCTGCCAGGCAAACCAAGATGATGGACAGCTTTTAGCGTCATGCTGTGATAGCTCTGTATTTGTTTTATTTTGCAATCTGAAGCATGTAGTTAGATTGTTTTGTGTTGATGAACTTATTTACTGAAAGAATATTGAACCCTTTGATGTCTTAATAAAAATGGAAAGACAAATTTCAATTCTAAGCTTCCTCATGCTCATTTGTGTCTAACATATTGGTGTATGTTGGAAATTCTGCTTAAGTTTAGAGAATAATAGTAAATAATTACTTAAATAGAACTGGCTGTCGTGGGTGAAACTTCAGTGCTCCTGAGTGAGCGCTTGAGGCTGGGAGACAAATTAAAGCTATGGCAATAGTGATTGACAGGCGTGCTTTTTTCTCCTCTTCCATTATGACACTAAAAACAGCATTAAATCGGTAAACCACTGAGAAATAAAACAGATGAACTGGAGGATGGAGGTAAGTAGATGTCAGATTGGTGAGAATTTAAGAAATTACATAGACAAGAAAAAGAGATGTTTTTATTTAGGTTGTATAGAGAGAAGAACACAGGATCCTGAACACTCTTTACAAAGCAGGTTGCTGTATCAGACCATGTTACTTAACAGAGGGAGAATTTTATAGGTTTTTAATGTAGAACCTCTGGTCATTTTGGTAGTAGATGAGTACGTCTAAGCATGTGGGAGAGAAAAGCCTTAGGTCTGATGATACAAAATGTTGAATGTTGGGTTCAGGGCTTATCTGGAGTTTCTGAGTGAGCGCACAAGCAGGGGAGCTCGAAGGCATACCTGAAAGCATCAGTCGCTGGCCATGAAAAATTAGGTAATAACCTTTTTTCCTCCGATTGAACCAACAGTTGACTGTCAAAGTGAAGAAGCATCCTGTGTGCGGTAGCATTTTAGGTAGACACATGATACACTATGATTTCTAGGATAGGAGGTTTCGGGGTTTTATGGATCTCTCCGAGAGCTGCATTTCCATCGACGCAGCGCCTGGAGTGACCACTCTGGTGGCTTTCCATAGTGCAGTTTGAGTGATTTCTCTTGCAATTTGAAAAAGTATTGTGAACATAAAACGAAGAGGTTTTCTGGGCATGCCGTTGGGTAGCGTTGCTGGGTAGTGCTATTGCGCATTGCTAAACAGTTGTTTTATTTCCTTTCGGAAGTGATGGATTAGTTCATTCAATAAGCTCCAAGAACGAAAAACCAAGAAATTCTCCTCTCAAATCCATTAAATTGCCTTATAACATTGATTTTAAAAATAACCCTGAAAAAATAAAGTTTAAGTGCAAAACCAGAGTTAAGTGTATTCTTTTTAATAATTAATGTAACAGTAACTCTTTAAGCACTGACAACTTAAGAAACCAACACATACTGTGTGATTTCTTCTAGAACTACAAAATTTGGCAGATGTGTACAGGTTATGTATGGGCTTGTTTGCACGTAAATATTATTTCAAAAAAAGGTCTTAAGAGCCATGATGAAAAAAAAATGTTCAGACATGGAAACATTATGGAATAGTTATTCTGGAACAGCTATTCCTGAACACTGTTCAGTTAAGTTTCAGTAATGTAGATCGTTACCTTGAAAGGTGTAGAAATACAGCATTAATTATACTCATTTGTTGAGTAACGCTAAGCTTCTCTTTTCTTTCTTTTTCCTTTCTGCTCGATGTATTCTTGAAAGCTCGTCGCTCCCTGTTTTCAGAGACATAATGCATTCTGGGCCTCGGAAACTTAAACCCGAACCTGCCATTTTCAAGGTTTTTTTCTTCTTTTATTTAGTTTTGTGTTGTTTAGCACAGGAGCTGATCGCATGATGGTTAAACTATAAAAGGATAAAAAACCATGAAGATAAAGTTGATTCATTTCAGAGTAAAACTTTGCTAAACAGCACAGGTCATTATTAGTTAGAGGTGTTCATACCATGCACATAAGAGGTGCCGTCAGGATTGGAGGTCTCCTTTGCTGAATGTTGTTGAACAGGATATTATAATTATGGTTGTTTCATTTATGCCGACATACATTTATATAGAGGTTGCGTGAAAAGGCCACAGGGAAGTTGGTAGCTGTATAAATATAGATAAGTGATAGTTTGGGGCCCCAAAATCTTGTAACTTGAAGAATGCTAGAAGCGTGAGGGTAGTGGGTGTAAACTACAGTGAAACCGGTGAAGAATGGGCACGCTGTTATTAATTACATGTATCAGAATGTGTGTGTATGTTTCAGAAAATGACAGGAACGAGAATGTTCAGGAAAATAGCAGGAATTTGCCCCCTCCTCCCCCGAGCTGTTTCTTCTTTACTTCTGTTAACTAAGAAGGAGGAGGCACATTGTCTTCAAAGAATTGCTGCAGAGGGCTTTGGCTCGTGAAAGCCTTTTCTGTCTTGTATTTGTTTCAGATCCTTTGATCTCTTTTGGTTTGATGAGTACGTGTCATCACTTGGTATTGCAATTGCTTCCTCTTGCTCAGATATGACAGTAAGATATATTCACTGAAGAGGGTAATTTAAAATTTATATTATTCACAGTTATTGGCAAGTATTGTAGCCTAAATGGTGAAAATGAGAGGGAGTCTGGTTCAGGTTGATTTTTTTAAAATAATTGATCCGTCTTATCAATATGCATAATAAGCTTATCAAAACAGACTTCTCAAAAATTAAAGAAGAAAAAACTCAATATAAAATGATTGTGAGTGTAATTGAGTAGTGTAATTTCCTTTCACTTTACAGGAAAAGGCTTTCAGCTTCACCTCTTAAGCCGCTTTAGAAAACTGCACGCTGACTCCTGGCAGTAGCGTATTGATTGAAAGCATCCGGAGTGTCTAGAAAACATAAGTATACACAAATTCGTCTGAAAGGGATGTTTTATAGAAAGAAACTCCATCACTGTCTAGGGTTTGTAAGGAGTATGTTATCTTCAAAACTACTGGATATACTATAATATAGAATAAAAAGCTTAATAATAGCAGGATTTTTTTTCACCATTCTGTAAATACTTAACTAATCCTTACGGCACCTGTTTCATAACTGGGAAGAAAAATTGGGCAGAAGAATGCAACCACTCAGCTACTACCAGGGACCAACATTAAAATCAACATGGATTAAAAATGGAAGATTTTTCAAGAAACATTCTCAATTCACTGGAGAATGAATTGAGGTCTTCTCTTGAACTTCATTGAGAGCTTTGACCCATATAAGGGACATATTTAGGACTTTTTTTTTTCCTTAGTGTACTTTACCTTATTTTTGTTTCGTATAATTGTGTGTCACAACCTTGCCTTATACACTGTGGTTCCCTTTATAAAATCAGTTTAGGGCATGCTTTGTTGCAGTAAAATTTAGATATATTTCTTTTTGCTTTTCCCTCCTTTCTCATATGTACTTTTCCCCACCAAACATAAAGCTTTGCTGTGCTCAGGCTTGGGGTTAGGAGGGACTGATCCTTAAACCAGTTAAGTAACTCCAAGTAACGTCAACGATGGGAACAGTGTTATCCTGGATTTATGTTCTGACAGTTACTTAGTCTGATACTGACTTTCCCCATCCTTGATGATCACACTGTTCCCTAGCAAACATTTCAGAACAGATTTATTCACTGATATGTACTTAAAGAAGTTGATGCTGTTCATTTTTGAGGCTGTTGAGTACCATTTGGAATAGCAGCTGCTGAGGTAACGATTTGGACGTGTCCCCTACCACCCTTGAAAGGAGAAACATCGTGGGCGCACAAAACCTTTCCAAAGTATCAACGACATGCAAGCCTGAAAGCATTTGCATATTTTATTTTAACAGATTTTTTTCCCCACCATGAATATGTTTATCTTGCTTGCCGATACTGAGTCTGATTGTGTGATGTCAAGCAGGAATGACTTCAGGATTTTTTGTATATCTAAGGCTCCCATAAGCGCGTGAGCAAGGGCATTTTCTTTCTGATTACCTGCCAGGTTGTGCCAAACTTAAAGAAATACGGTCTTATGGGTAAGACTTGGTAGTCAGCTCAGTTTACTGTATCCTGTGATTTATTGGAGCCTGCAGTCTATGTAATGGGAGATGCCAGCTCTCATTTGAGGGAGCTCTAAGAAAGAATGAGAAACTCGCCTTCAGGCCTGGACCAGCTTTCTGAAATATTGAGAAAAAAAGAGTTTTGTAGTGAGGTTATTACTTGAAACCAAAGGAAATTTCAGGCCAGGCTGTCTGCAGCTTATTCCCACTACTCCTCCCAAATCAGCCAAACCTCTGCCCTCTCCCCAGTAAACACACCAGTCTTTACAATGTGTGATCCTAAGGAACCAAACCTTGGGGAAATTCAGCTGGGTCACACCATCGGAGAGTCTGGCTTTAAGTTTTTTAAGTTAAGTTCTAGGACTAGTTGACCTGTCAGAGCGGTATAAAGTTCCCGTCAGTACAAGTGGGAATCAAAACAGACGTGCTACTAAATGTCCGAATCTGCAGTATTGCTGTTGGGTTTATATCATCAGAGCTAATTTTTCTTAGGGCAGCCTTAGTAAGAAGAAAATAAAAACCAGCCTTATAATGGTACAAGTATGAAGAGACTACCTCCAACCCTTAGCATCACTTTCTCAAAATGCCTCGCTCATGCTGGCCCTTGCTTTCCCTGCCTTTGGAAATAGAATAAATGCAGCAGCAGGTAGGTGAGCTGAAAAAGTATGAAGGGGGACAAACAATATTCCTGTAAGATGACTTTATGACCATTATATTTTCCCCGTTCTCACTCACTTTGCAAGTTATTTGCCGGTGCTGGGCAGCTGGCTAAAGCACGGCACCCAGAAGAGTGGCTAGAGCGTGTTTGCGTAGGAAGAGCTGTACGGCGCCGGGCACGGGCTCAGCTGCAGCCCCGTGTCTTCCTCCCACCTGCGGCCACCAGCAAAGCCTCAGGAGAGAGTGTAAGAATAGGACAAATGCTTGGGGTAGACTTTTGCAGAACGATCTGCGGCTTGGGAACTTCCCGAGACAAAGAGCTAGACTCTTAAATTTAATAGATATATTTTATTCTTACGTTTTATTTCATGAATTTGGTTAGTTGTTCTGTGGACCCATGTAAAACTTGGAATATCCTGTGTCAAAGAGCTCCGGAGTTTGAATGTGTTATGCCAAAAGGTACCTTTTTCGCTTGCTTTTGAACTTGTCATTGGCTAGTTTCATTTCATATACCCTCCCTCTTTTATTGGAAGAAACAGTGAAAATTCTTTTTTTATACGTGTGAAATCTCAAGTGGCATAGAGCCCTTTATCATAGTGACAGAGTCAACTCTTTTCCAGCCTGAAGAGTCACAGGGTACTCGGCCAGCGCTGTATGGGGTAGCCTACGTATCTTTGGTCATCCACATTGCCTTCTATTACTCTTTTCCAGTCCTAATGTAATCTTAGAAAAAGGGACCAGAAACGAAAATAGTAATCAAAGGTTGGATGCATCTTGCATTTACTGCACTGGAATTAGGGTGTTCTCATTTTATTCTGTGTTCCTTAATACTTGCTTTTCTTTTTCATTCATGGTATTTTCAAGCTTTTATGAGAGCTGTGTTGACTTGGCTAATATAACATATTATCCATGTGTCTGCTAGTATTGTTCCTTTTAATAGTTTCTATCAATTTGCCCAGTGCAGATGTCAGGCTACCTGGAATTTTTTGGCTTTCCCGTGGGGGCCTTTATAAATTTGGCATGATGTTAGCCATGTTGCAGTCCTCTGATACTGAGGCAGTTTTAAAAGAGACATTTAGTCATACTGCTGTTTCATCCGTGAGTTCCTTAAGGACTCTTTCGTTAATATCATACGAACAATAACAATTTGTACAGATCAGATGTTTGTTCTGTAGCTTCTTCCACCAAAACCTCCGTTTGAAATGGATGATGCAACCCGTGCCTCATAAAGAAATGTTCTGATGTGGCGATTTCTCCAAGCTCTGGGTTCTCTATATGCAGAGCTCAAAATACTTGATTATTTTCTGCTGTAAGTGCTGCTTTTATCCCTTGGTCATCTGTTGGCCAGACTGGCAGGCTTTGCATTCGGCCATGAAAAAGGGGTTGTTAATTCTTATGTCTTCTGCTAGCCATTTCTCAGGCTGTCTTTTGGCTTGCCTTATTGTGGTTTGAGTTTGCTTTGGATTTTTTTTTTTTAAATTGTTATTATTTTCCCATTTAACCTGCAGTAGCTCATGAGTCTTTCTGCTTCCTTCATTTGGACACGACTCCAGCTTTGAGAAGGATGTTTTCTTGCTTCTGATAACCTCTCATACCCTGCTGTTCAGCTACGCTGGCTTCCTTTTCCACTTTCTCAAATCTTTTTTTGCTATGTGGCATGTATTTGCTCTCAGCCTCCAGTGTGGTATCTCTGTTTACCGTACTGCCTGGGAAGGTTTAACTCTCTTAGCTTCTTCCCAATTTAGCTAGCTTCCTTTTAGCAAGATTTAATGTATCCTCCAGGGTGACTTAAAAATCAGATTTTGAAGGTTTTATCAGTCCTGTCAAAATTTCCTAGTGTGTGTATCAACACTACCTACAGTTACAAACCCATTAAAAATGTCCAAACTGTAAAAATTATGTGTGAATGTGTAAGCACGTGTGTCTGTTCATCGTAGATAGGGAACAGATAATCATTCTTGACAGGAAGAATAATTCTAAATGTAGAACCTAGGCAGTCAAAGCTGGTTTTTGTTTGTTTTTATCAGGCTCTAAGCTGGCAGAAACTGTCCCTTCAGATGTAGCGCTGCGGTCTCCAGCACCTGTGGCTCCTTGAGGGCCAGCCAAGCTGCTTGTGCACCCAAGGAGCCTGGGAAGTGAGGTCTCAGTTTTGAGCTACTGCAGTTTGGAATTTGGATTGAGATGGTTTAGCAAGAGAACTTGTACGATTAGACATAATTTTTGGAGCCAAAGTAGGCAAACTTTCTTCCTGGAAGAATCTGGAGCGCTCCCTTAAAATTGCATGGCTTTGTCACAGCTGACTGATAGACCCAGCCGAGGGGTCAGTAAGCGTTAATGAAGGGCCTTCATAAGTGTGGACTGATGTCGTCTAAACAAGCTTGGTAAAGTCCTGTCATTGAGCTGTGGTACTGTTTTTAATGAAAAAGCTTTTTAGAGAGTCAGAAAATGTAAGGGTAATTGGATTGCATCATAAGACATCACTGACACTCTGCTGCTCAAAGGGAAGAAAAACTGAGCGGGATTAGTAGTTTTTAAATATTGTAATAGAAGAAGGTAAAAGACTTTCAGAAAAGATGAAACAGAGAGCAGACCTTCTTTCTTTAAACCAAAATGATGTATTTTGTTTAAATTTAATAGTAGGGTCGATATACATATACATGTACTCAAAAGCTGTCACGTTACCCAGCCATTAATGTTGATCTGACCTGTTCCAGGCAAGAAGCACGTGCTCTTTAAACTTCAAATGTGAGCTCTCTTTATGATAATATAATATTTTCCATGCTGTCTTTCTGAACCTTTCTCTGTGTTTTTGAATTTCACAGCATTGAGCTTTATCTGAAAGCGGATTTATTTTTAGACTGTGCAAGAGAATGGTTCAGCTGCATGAGTAAGACGCGGAGACCGAGCAGCCTGGAAATACCCCTCTCTGAGAAGCACCTCTTCTTGGCTGGGCACACTTGGTTTCAGTTTGCCCATGACATGAACAGGTACGGGGTGTGTGCCAAAGTCCTCACTTGGTTTCAGGTTGTTTATTTATAGTTTATTAATATTTTAATATGATTTTAAGGGGAGTGGCTCTATGTTAATTGAGTAAGGAAAAGCTTATACTGAAATGTGTTCAGTATAACACATATGTATGGCTAGGGAGGTCTGTTCCAGAAGCAGCAGAGGCACCACCCCAGAGGCTTTCGGCTGACTAGGAGGATGTGTTCTCTCCTCTCCCTTTCCTGAGGCATCTCCCTGGGGAGTATGTTCCTCCTGGGTGCGCCTGCCCCGCTTTGTGCGGCTCCCCTCCGCCTCAGCAAGCCCTGCACCCTTGCTCACCATTTTCCCTTTGCTCATGGTAATCCCCAGCGCTAGAGAAGATGTGTAGGAAAACATCTGTATGTGTAGGGAGGGTTTATTAAGCCTGACTTAGAGCGGAGTCGCAGGGTGAAGATCCAGGAGGCAGCTTGAACAGACTGAAGGGCTCGTTGCTGCCGGAGAGAGGGGGTGTCCCAGCCTGCTGCCTGCTCTCCATCCCTGCTCCTGCTGCCTGCTCCGTATCCCTGCTCCTGCTGCCTGCTCCGTGTCCCTGCTCCTGCTGCCGCCATGCACGGCTCTGGCACTTGTCTTGTCCTTCTGTGAGCTGGCAGCCGGCGCCGTTCGAGGAACAGGGCTGACAGTGAAAAGCAGAAATCTCATTCCAGCATTTGCTTAGCAAGGTTCTCCTCTCCTTATCCCGGTATATATCACCCAGGATCTGATTTTTCTTTCTCTTAAGGTATATGGCATGTCGATCGCTTCTTCCAGCTTTGCTGTTCAGAGGCTTTCCAAAGTGCCCGTGCCTTTCTCTTCAGTTCCTCCTCTTGCCCCCCCTTCATTCATAACTGTAAAACCTTTTAGTGCCTGTATCATTCCTTTCACGTAGGAAGCAATATTAATTGTATTAATTGTACGTGGATTTTGCTAATTCCTTAGTATCTGAGCCATTCTTGGGTTTTGATAGAGCATCCGTGGGTATTTTTTGGAATTTTAGCGCAGCTGACCATACTGGGAGCTTTCTGAGAAAAAAAGGCAATGTTCTGTATTACAAACAAAGCAAAAATGGGGCTAAGGAGGGTCTATTACCAAGTGATGAGAAGCCATAAAATTCCAAATTTGAGAGTGTAGGTGCACATTTTCATGGGCTGCTGTCGACATCAATATTAAAATGTAATTGTCAACCATATGATGAAATGTTCCTTTTCAAAAAATAAAATACAACATGCAGTTTGTGCTTACAATATTGGCACATCTCTGAAACACTGTGTGTTTTATTAGGTGTGTGAGCTGGAATTCAGGAAAACTATTTAGATGAAGTGTGCTTATTAAACAGAGATAGCAATACCCCTATAACGCCAAAGGATTAAAGGAAAAAGGGAAGGGAGGAGAAATGTACTCGTACATGAACATTTTGGAGTCCTGTTTTGCTGTCTACATGAAAAGACTTGATTTTTTTTCTTCTAAGGATGCAGTCTTTTTTCTGTCATTTTTTTCCCTGTTCCTTTGAAACAGCGGACTGGAAACGGTGATGTTCTGTGACCTATTGTATTAACTTGGGCTGGTGCCAAGAAAACTTTTCTGGCTGGAGAAATAGTGCCAAGTTTCAGGTTCAATATTTCATACTACCTGGGTTATAAAAATATTGTGAATCCCTGTGCAGCTGACAGTTTGTCTTTCCAATTCAATAAAGCCGTTACTAGCAGCTGGTTAATTATTAATCCTTGAATTCAAAGTTTTCTGATTGTTTTGCTTTCTTTTTTTAACCTAAACTGTCCTCTTGAGCAGCTTTAGATAAAGAACATCTACAAGGGGTTATATTTTACCATGAGAATTTTTAAACTGCAGCTTTCAAATGCTGAATGAGTAACTTCTTTCATATATGAAATATTTTACAACCAAGACTAAGATGACTTTAAAAGCAGGGAGATTATCAGAGTCATGTCATTTTAGGAAACAGATTCCTCTAACTTAAAGACATTCTACAAACATTTTTTTAATCTGTCAGTAATTGATAAGTTTAAATTTTCAGATGCATGATGATCTTGAGTGACATAGTAATAAAATAAGGAACATAAAATCTTTATTTACATGAAACACTTTGGTCCCATTGAACCTTGGGAAACAACTCATTATACATCAAATAGCCACGTAGGAAATTTCAGAGATGACACGGATGTTAATTTAAACTTTTTGGAAAAACAGTTTGAAAAACAACCTTTTAAATCTTTTCAACAGGGAGTAAATGCCCCTTATACTTAAATCGCTGGAACCTCTTCAGTGGAACAGCAGAAATGCTTTGGAGAGCAGTAAAAGTGGAATTGGCTCCGTGGTTCAGAATATTAGATCCTTGCAAATGCTCAATAACAGACAATGAGGATAAGTGAGAAATCCAACCAGGAATGTAAAGAGAGGCTCGTTCTTGCAATGAGCTCCATATGGATAGACATTTCTGCCTTTGCAGAACATCACTTTTATCAGCAGGTCCCCACATAGTACATGGATCAACTGTGTAGAGCTGATTGCATCATCAAAATGAAGTGACAGCATGTCTCAATTGGTCGGCTAAATGTTGTGTGATATTCTTGATCATGAGGATAAAGCCTGTGATTATTTTGTTTCCATTAGCTGGTTCAGTTGTGAGTTTCATCCACAGTCTTTGTTTACTGTCTGGGATAACACAAGCACAGGCTTTGATTTGGTTTGAAACCGCTTAGTCCTAACAGCAATTTCTGGGGAATTTCTGGTGGACAGCTTGAAGGAGGGGGTCTAAAATAAGGAATTCTGTGAGTAGAGGAGCATTTTAACCCTCTTTATCCCGAGCCCTCTAAACTGCCCACTGCCATGACACCGGGTGCCAGTTCCATCCTACGCGAGACCCCAGCTGTAACGCCCCAGGCACTGTCCCTGTCTTCCTCCCCCTCACACGTGCTCATGTTTTCCCCTCTGTACAATTCCCTGCGGCCCTCCCTCGTTTCTTCCACCTCCTCCCAAATCTGTAAGCTCCCTGTTGCAGTACCCTCTATGTTTTTGGGCTTGGTTGGCCAAAAGCCACCCTGTCCTTTTGTTAGTCTCTGGTTATACATGTGGTTACTGGTCAGGAAATGTGTGCTTGCCCATCAGGCGAGCAGAAGGGATGTCTGTCTGTCTGCAGAATGATGTCCCCAGTGGAGTTCTTCCCTCTAACACTATCAGTGGTGTTAAAGCTTTTGACTTCTCCCCGTCTTTCGGTGAGTTTCTGTCCTGGTGTGGAATTTTATTAAACCTACAGGCACTTCATGTCTTTGAGATCTTTAACTCTGTTAAATTGAGTGGTAACTGGGTGACAAGTTACGGTAAGTCTCGTTTTCCTGTGAGAAAAGCAGGGGCTGTCCTTTTGGAACCGATACTAAGTCAAAACTCAACTTTCTAGAGATGTGAAAGCTGGTTTATTGTGTCTGTATGAGTGACTGAATGTGATCCCCTTCAGTCTGATTAGTTGCATACATTAAAAAAGAAGGGAAAAATGCAGTCATTAGAATTTGAAGTATGTCTGTGGGTGAAACAGTATCAGTATTAATAAACTTTGTGTTTAATTAAAACACTGAGAAACTTCAGCTTCCTGTGACTTCAAGTCAGAATTTTTCCCTTTCCTCTTGAGACTTACCCTAGCCATAATAAAGTAACTATATTTTAGAGAGATCTAGATTAAAATATCTATAATTTAAAGTATCTTTATATTATATCTGCTTAGTAAACTGATTAGTTGTTAAAGCTGTCCATTCATTTCCAAGAGAGTGCCAGTTTTGGGGCCAGGGCAGACACTCCCAGCTGGTTTGATTGATGGTACTGATACCTTATGTTCACGGAAGGCATTTCATCAGTCAGGAAATGAAGGCACTTCACTGACTCGAATACCCTAGACGAAGAATTTGGGGGTTAACTGCTGCCACAGCCTTGCAGCGCAGAGCAAGGTCAACAGGGCGAGAGAGGAAGTTAGGAAGCATCTGCTGCTGCAAAGGAGTTTGTAGGTGAGCGGGCTGCAAGCACCCCGAGGGGAACTTGGCACCGGTACTGGAGTCATTGCTGCCTCTGGTATAAAATGAGTCATGAAATGAACCATCTAGCGTGCTGGTTTATGGCTTTCTTTAAGAACTGCCACTGCAGACAACACGTGGACTTTGCACGCTGTGCTGGGGGAGCAGGTCAGTGCAAATCCAAAGGACGACATTATCGTCACCGTCAAACCGAAGGCACAGGCTGGCTTCTGGCTTGGCACTTCTCACTCCAGATGTTTCGTGAGCAGCTGTGATTATCATCAAAGTCTATCACACCGTAGCTACATTTTAAGACTTGAGAATGCATTGACTTAAACGGCAGAGGTAGAATCTGCCACGTTTTTCTGTCTAGACATGCTTTTAGCGGCAGCATCTTGAAATAACAGAACTTCGATTTGTAAAAATGGAAATACAGCAGATAGTGTCTTGATATCGTGGTGGGAAGGGACTGCATAACCATTTGATCATGACGGGGACACATGAAACCAGAACCTGGTGGCTGATGCTAATGCATGGGCTGACACCTTCTTCCCCCACAGCAAAGCTGTGCATTTACTTCTTGGTTGTAACATACATTTGAATGATACATATGTGCACTGAAGCTCCCGGTTACTGTTTTTACATACATTTCTGAACTCTTAAGACTTTGCAATTACTCTCAAAGCATGATGTAATATATTCCAGAGAGGTATTATTTATTCTGAAAAGAATTTGGCATATATTAGTTAGGATTGTTCCTTCCCTTTTTTTTTTCTTCCTATTTTCTGTAAAGCACTCTGGAAGTTTTCACTAACAACTTCTGTCTTCTTAACCGACATATGGAGAAGCCACGATGTTGGCATGAAGTTATCTCCTGGTAATAGTGCCAGCAGAGTGTTATTTTGCGGCATTGTTTAATACAGGAAACTGCTTTGCGTTTTGTCTGTAATTTCAGCTTTTCTGAATGTTTATTTTTGGATTCGTAATGTTAATATTGACAGTTTCTTTTGCATTTTGAAATGTCTAATAAAAGCGATAATGATAGCGTGAAATATTTCTTGGTGATCTTGTATTTTTTTTTAATTCCCTCTCCTTTATGTGGCTTTAATGAGTTCTCTGTGGCAGATATTGAAGAATAGCTATTCTAGGAAAAGTTGCAATATAGAAATGCCAACGTTTTATGTCTGAAAGCCATAAGTTCTATGTGCATTTTTCATAGATAATTCTTTGCAGTTTTCTATTAGTGCTGACATTAAGATCCATCTTAGCTGCATAACAATGAACGGGTGCTTCTCTGTTAACGCAGAAAGCAAAACTGTCAGTTCAGGTCAAATCCTGATTCTTCGCTCGCGGCAGCGATAGGCAAGGCAGGAAGAATGGAGTGGGATTTCCACATCCCCACTTGTTTCCTGACTTACGGACTGAGCAAATTTGTTTTGGAAAGTAACTGAGACTAAGTATAAAGGCTTCAAAGTCCTTTTAAATAATAATAGCCAATATTTTTATAGCAAATTGTGGATAAAATCCTGGCGCTATTGAAGTTGGCATTAAAAGTCCCACTGGCTTCAGCAGAGCCGGGATGTTACACACAGTGTTCGAAGCGCTGTCAGGACATGGATTGGTTCTCTGCTGCCCTAAGAGGTGGGTAGGCATCGTTGCCTTTAATTTGCAGACCAAGATAGCAAGATGAAATAACTTGGTCCTTCTTTCACAGAGAGTTAGCACTAGGACAGCAATTTGGGGTTTCCTTCATCTCAGCAGTCAGTTCGTGCCTAACACCATCTTTTACAGACCATTTTTGCACTGTATCCCTGCATGTTAATTTGATATTCCATTCTTTGGCCTTGTTTTTACTTGCCCATCCATGTCAGAAATCACAGAATTAGAATGGTTTACTAACCATTTCATTTATTGTGTGCTTCTCTAGCATTTTTTTTCCCCCCTAGTTAATTTACAGTGGTTCTATTTCTGGCCATCAGATTTCCTCTCCTCCTTTTATGGTTATAACAGACCACACTTGTAAATCATCCTTCGGACTGCATGCACTGGCTGCCTTCTTGCTGCAAAACATGAGCAACTTTACCCTGTCACTATTATGCACTGACATTTAGCAGATGTATTGCCATTGTTCCAGGAGTACTATTTTCTTAACATTTTTCAATGGTTTTAAAATAACTTTACTAGCCTTCAGTGTCTCTTCCTAAACTTACTAGATGCATTCTAATATGTGTAAATATTTGTTGAAGTATTTGGAAATAATCTGTACAAGCTTAATTTTTATATTACCGCCAGTCGCAGACAATTCTGTTGGGTGATGTGAAATTCATTTATCTGTCCTAGTTGTACATTGTATTCTACACAAAAACTTAAATTACTTTCATAACAAAGACATCATCTGAACAATGGTGGACATGCCTGCTGTATCCAACATCTTACACTGTGCTTCTGGAAACAAACAATATGCTATCTTTTTAAATTTCCTATTCATTTCCCCAGTCTGCTCCTTGTTGTACTTGTTCTCAGTTTAATGCTGGCTTCTTTCCTCTATCAAATGAGATCTTTTGGCGTACCTTGGCACGTATTATGATTTAATAGTCATTAACTGGGTTTTCTCTATGGACAAAGAAAGGCTGGCACGGCCAGAACTCCCGGGGTCCCTCTTGCCTTTCTCCTCTCCCCTTGAGCCTCGAGCTCCGGCTTTTTGACATCTAGGGTCTCATCTGTGTTCCTTGTATTTGACTTGAGGGTTCATCGCTCGGTAAAAGACGGTACTCATTTCTTCAAGAGCTGCGTTCAGTGATTTTGTGACAGCATCAGATGGCTTGGGGTAAGTGAGCTGAATCCAAGTTTGAACACAAATTTTCTTAGGTGAAGCACTCTTTCTACGGTTGGTAGTCTTTATCGTTCTGTTTTTCACGTGTACAGCCAAGTTATGCTGAAATTTGCAAGTTTAATTCTTTATAACAAAATGTTAAAATGTGGCAGCTTGGTAAGTGAATTGCCACTTGCTTTCTGCTAAGCATTATAATCAGTTTTGGCCCCGAACTGCAACTTTGTTCCCAAGTACGCCAGCATTTTAATCTGGGACAAATCCAAATCCACCAATCCACTCTTGGTTCTGGTTGGGAAGGCATCAGGCTTTGCCAAGAGTGCTGATTTTTACCAGATTTCAATGCAAGAGGTGACGACGTCTTTGGAACAAATAATTCTGTGAGATTTCTGCTAATGTGGTGGCAGCTGTTTTTCAGAGTTACCGCCTTTGCTAGCACCTTGGGTTGCTCTTGCTGCCAAAGTAGTTGCTTGATCCGTGCCTAAACTCTAGTGTAAAACTCACCAAAGTCTGTATCCAAACTAGTGCTTCTCAGTGTACCTTTGCCTATGTTGTCACATCACTGTTGATCTCATATGTTCCCAAAGCGGAGGGGAGGGAAGGACAGAGGAGGACCTGCCATCTGCGTGACCAGCTTAATTCAGTATATGCTCAGTAATGCATTCTGTGACTGTAGTGGGTTATTCATTTTAAATGTTATTATCGCTGTTCATGGAGGCATAGCTGAAATACTAGCTTGAGCATTGGATCATGTATATTTAAATGCTAATAGTTGTAAAAAATGGTAAGCACTTACTAGCTGTGTAATTTTTTAGTGGAAGGGTTGCATGGATTGGTATTATTTCCTTATGTGTTTCAATAATCCATAGGTTGCTTCTACTGAAAAACAGGAATATATATTTGTAACCTAAGTATGCCTAGGGGAATGCCAGTCATGTATTCCTCCAGAAATTTTGGAAATGCATCCAGATAGATACAAACTCTAATGTTCAGTGATTCTTCAGGTCCCTGAAATATTGACTGATACGTAACAGAAGATGATAGTAGGGTTCATTCAAAAATTTTTGAGTATTCATTTAAATTTAAGAGTGCTTGATTCTGTAAGCGATTATTGAAATCCAAGTGTATTTGCTTTTTATGGAGGAATTCAGTATTACTGGAAAACCATTTACATCAGCTCTCACTCTTCCTGCATTGTGCCTGCATTGTGAACAGGCCAGATGGTGCTTTGCTGCATGTGAGCACAGCAATAATTGCAGTTCTCAAAGTGAATGACTACGTTTTGCAGCATGACACCAATTTGAGATGAAAATGAGGCCCGGTGTATTGACAGACACAAGCAGAGTGAAGCTGTGGCCCACAGAGTGGGAGTGGACTTGCTGTCTGGCTATTCCCTCCTATTATTCCTTATGTACATTAACAAATGTCTGTGTAAATTAGGGCCATTTGAAGAGATATTTGCTTGGGGTGAAGTTTCAAAAATTATCCCCCATCCTCCCCAAGGCTGTATGTTTCAGTATCCTGACAACTTTCTTACAGTAAGAAAAGGTATTAAGCGTAATAGATATTAGTCTGTGCTTTGAAATGCAAGTTTTCATTGGTAGAGCTGGAGATCATTTTGCTGCCATTTACCCGTTATCACCTGGTCCAAAACATTTGTTTCTCAACTCTACACAAAGTTCTTTCCAGCATCCCAAATAATTTGACCAACTTTATTGTTAAGTGCATTTTTGCTCCTCTGTTCTGCTGGAAAGCTCATTGCTAGTCTCCTGATCTACTCAGAAATTAATGAGCATCCATCCTCGCCTCCCTGTCCTGCTCTTCTCTCTTCGCTTTATCCCTCTTGCCAGGGTACCTTTTCTGCTCTCTCCCTTCTCTTTGAAATGGCAGTGTTCGGCTACGCGGTCCCTCTGCCTCCACTGTCCTCTCTTGAGGTCCCAGACTTGCCTGGCCTTTGTGGATGGGAGGGGAGGAGATGTTGGAGGCAGGTTGTCAGCTTCAGCAGGTCTTAATAGGAGAGGGAAGGGGAATTGGGGAGGGGAAGGGGGCTGGGGTGGGAGAAGGTTGCTAGGGATTAGGTTTCCATCTGCCACCCTCTCATCTGTCCTTACCCTGCTCCTGGGCTGCCAGTGCTCCCCTCCTTTTCTGCTGTTGAAAAGAAGAAAGCAAGCATGGGCTTTTGTTTGTTTAAAAGCATAAAAGAAAGAGGGAATTAAGCTCATTAGTCCTTCCTTATTAGTCACCATTGACTGTAGGGAGTAAGCTTGAGTAAATGGAGGCTTGCAAACGGCACAAAACCATTCAATAGCAGCAGTTAAGGGAAAGCTGAAAGTCCATTTTTCTTTTCTGCAAATTGGAAAAGTACTGAAAGTAGATGATTTTGCATCAGAGTATCAAAATTAAAATCTGACATACGAACAATTAATTGTATCACCAGTTGCTTGTTTCCCTCTTACTGATTGTCAAAAGAATCTAAACGCTTTCGAAACAACAATTTTGATTCATGCTTGGGTCAGCTCTGCAGTACGCGTTACAGACTTGGATTGTATATTGCCGTATGACTTCTAAGAGCAAATTTGTTACTTTATGTGAGTGCTCTGAAGTAATATATATGAATATGTATATCTGAAGTACATGAACATTCTTAAATAACTATTTGTGTTGAGTTGGATGTTGCTTTATTTGGGTGACAAGTTTCTGTTTTCCTGCTCTTGGCTTTATCTTTGATCAATGCTGTGCTAGAAAATAGACCTGATTCTGTTATCTGCTCTGATAAAAAATGATTTCTTGATTTTAATCATAGAAAGATAATTCCTGTTGACAAGTTACTGGCTTGGCCATACTTAGAAATAGGCTGGGTGCTGAGAATGCTTAGTTAGCATAATCTTTATGATACAGAATGTCTAAATGCAGAATGTAAGTCATTTGTTAGGGTATTTTGTATGTACCAAACAGGCAGTGTTTGACAGTGAAATAGTACAAGTTTTCAGATAAATGCAGGAAACAGGTATAGATAGCCTAAAAATTCACAGGCAAACTACTGATGCCTGTTAGTGCTGCTACTGTTTTGGCAGCTGCTGCTACTAGTAACCACTGTGCAAACTGAAGATATTAACAGGAAAAATTATCTTGGGAGAGCAGTAATTAGTACATTCATAGCACATTTACACGTTTGATGAATACAAGTGGTGTAGCAACCACAGCGATTACATTAGTAGTATTTCTAGTGGCTTGGGACTGTTCCCCCCTCTGCCCCTCACCATGCCCACACGGTCTTGCACAGGGTGACAAGCCCAGGAGCATTTGGAGGGATGGAAGCACCTTCTTCGAACCACAGTCCCTCTGTTCACCCTGCCCATTAGGTTAGAAATGCAATTGTGCCACTTCAGTGAAATGCTAAGTGCTTGTAGCTTCAGCAGTGTTGCAGCACGGGGGCTTTGCACCTCAAGCAGCCACCCAGACAGGCCTGGGGCGATGAACAGCCCCAGGAACAGAGCTGGGACGCTGGGTGACCATCACGGATAGCTCTAGTGCTGCCGTTCTGTGTCTGATGGTGTCTTCCAAGCTGCTGGCAAGTTTTTTCGCTGATGTGTGCATGTGGGAAGCCAATTTGCATCAAAAATTCCGTTAACCTGGGATGGTGGTGGCAGGCGGAGGTGGTCTCTTGCAAGTAGGACGTGCAGAAAAGGAAAATGGGCGCTAGATTTCATCCCATAGAGAGCACTGTGGGTTTCCTCTTGTTTTGTTTTGGAAGTAGTCAGTTTCAAAGATTTAGTATAAATGAGGTAATTGCTCCTGACATTCTTTGAAATTATGAGCATGAGTGTGGATCATTAGTACGTCTCTATGAGCTCTACCATATTTTTACATGATTTGCTTGCTCTTGAAGGAACCAGTTTCAGTGAAGACATTTTCACAGAGGGCTTAAAGACAGATAAGAGAAAACAGACAGTTGTTTACAGTACTTGTAACACCACCTTCATTGATATGTCTCATTTTTTAGTATCCTTTTATCTACATGTCTAAAATTAAATTAGGTCTCCATTACTAAAATTAGACAGAAGAGTCATTGGATTAGAAGTGCTTTCTTTCTGATTCTTAACTGAATGAAAGGAGCTTCTTTTGATAAAACTCTAATAGAATTAAATGCTCTACATCTCATCTCCTGAAATCTTATGGATGGAGTATTAACTTTATTATATGCACCAGACTAAAAACACCTTAAAAGGTGGACAGAATTTTCTGAACAGGGAAATAAGGTTTATGTGAATAGGAGAGATTAGTCATTCAGCCCCAGTATTACCCTCACATACTGAATTTTTGTTCAAGATAGCCTTACCTCTCCTCCTCACACAGACAGAACTCCTATTGTATTTGACACAAGTTATGCTTGTTTGAGGCAACATACTTGTTGTAAACTTCAGTGGATTACACTGATACTTAATACAAAGCTGGTGCATAAGTATTTTTGCTAATTGGGACCATAGCATTCAGCATCATTGAGCTCTGGCATCTTAAGGCCGTCAGGATTAAATCTGCTTCTTGACACTACTACACAATATATGTGTTTTGTATGATTAAGTATTTGTATATTTCTAAAATGCTTTCTTTTCCACTCCAGAAATCATCCATAGCTGAATCCCAGCCAGGTTCTTTTCTGCTGAGGTCTCTGGCTCAGAAGCATTGACTGAATCCTCAGCAGAAATGGTGTAGGGGAAGAGCAACAATCCCGAAAGTATCTATGCCTTTAACAGGTCTGAGCTTGAGGACTGAACAGAAACATCAGAAAATAGTATCCAAATTTCACATTTCGCAATGAGATATGTCCTGTTAGCTGGCAAGCAATTATTCTAGTATTAAAAACCAATTTCATCTTTCTTAGAACCACAATAAATGGCTAAGTTTTCCCATGATTTAAAAGTAGTAAGACCAAACACCATCAGAGCAGTTTAGCGTAGCTTGCCCTTAGGAAGATGGGAATCCTTCAAGGTTATTGCAGACTGTGGATTCATTTGGTGTGAAATGGACTCCCTGCGAGGCCTTCTACCTGCTGCTGGGAGGCCCCGGCAGATGGCATTGAGTGGTGGGTGACTGAAAAGTGACCTTTTTTCGAGTACTTTGACTCACAGTCTATGCTAGTCCCACGCTCTGAGGTTATTGAGGGGTTGGAGTGGTGCAGCAGGATACAGGAGTTCTCTTTGCAAACAAGTTTAGTTCCTTACCTATGGGGAACGGCACGAGACCACTGTTGGGCCCAGTTGAGTTTCTTCTGGACAAGGTATGTTCAAGAGGTGCCTGAGTTCTGCCTGCTTTTTTACAAACAGAGAGTGCCAGGTCTCATTTCTAAACTATTCATCCAATCTTGCCAAAGAGCTAGGGCTCAAGTTAAGAGGACTACACTTTTGTGTAGATACGCCTATTATGTAGCTGTATCTGCCAAATTTGCCATGTACCCTAACGTTCAAAAATTAAAAGTAAAGAGAATAAAAAGTCATTTCATTGACACTGTTTCAATTGTTGAATGTTTGTTGGGGTATAAAATTTATACATCTTTGAATTTATCTATGAATTTGTCTTGGAGATATATAAGCATAATCAGCATTTGCTCTACTTCTCACAAAATAAGTGGCATAGGAGGGAAAGCTAACGTTTAAATTTCTTTCCTATAATTGGGTCATTTCTCTGTGAAGGAATTTTCTGACTGCACTGAGGTTATTTTAGCATGATGCAATGTATTCTGTAATGCGAGCGAGTCTCTTTCATGTCTGATGTGTCATTTTTAGAAACAGAACTGTGGAGAAGTATCTTTGAAAAATGGTAAAACAGTATTTGCAGTTTTCGTGACCTTCTTTTATTAGTGCCTGTTCAAGCTGATACATCTTTTATGTCAGCAGTTCCCAAACTTACCTGCTTTGGACTCTTCCCTGCCTTCCAGCCTTGAAGCGCGGTTTCCAGCTGCAAGTTGCAGTGCTGTTCTGGAGTTACTACATCCCTTGTAACCCTGTTTCTGAGTGTCGGGATCCCACGTGAGCTTGTGGAACCACATTCAGACCCGACACTTTGTGTAGTAAAGCCTGGCTGGCCTTGCTTTGAGCTGGCCCCCACAACAGGTGACAAACGTGAGATTGTCAGCAGAAGAAGGTCCAGGCCTGCATGAAGATGGCAATTTGTTGTCATTCAGAGAAACAACAGGCATCTACTAGGAATACAGAGAACCTCTAAGGAAAGGTTCGTAGGGAGGTGCTGACAGTGTAATGGTGTCAGTCTCCTATGGAAGAAACCCAGAAGAGAGCAAGGAGCGGGAGCCTTGGGATAAAGTCCTCATCTGCAGCAGGATAACTGAACTATGGTCCGTAGATCAGGAGCTCATGAGGCTGTCGAAGTCATGCTTCACAGATTAAATAAAGGAAGTCTTCAGAAGGGTTGGTAAGATAACACTTGTGGTGGAAAATGTGTTTAACATGAAGAGCAGGCAGACCTAAACATAGATCAAGTGAGTGTAGTAGTCAGGTTATGTAGGTGGAGTGTAGTATTAGACTGAGCCCGTCCTATTCTAATTTTACATTTGGTTTTGAGAAATAAGCTAGGTTATGGCCTACATCTTAGACAAACTGCTAAGCACGAGAAGTGAAGTTGCTCCTATCGTCTCTTTTTAGGTTGGAAGAGGCTCGAAGTGGTGAAGGCTAGTCAAGTTCACAGAGGGGCAGGATGTGACTGGAGACATTTCCTTGTGCGCAGTGAAGCGCTGATCTGAAGAGGAAGTGTTTGAAGGGTGGATAAATGTCTGCGGGTATATTTAGCCAAAAACTGCATGACAAAGGGAAGCAGGGACTGGAAGGATTGCCAGGATCTCGGCGCGCAGCAGTGGTGATGGAGCCAGCTACCTGGAACAGGCAACACCCAACCTTCTGTCCAGGCTGGGTGCTGACAACAGGGCCTGACATGAAAAAATTCCTCTTACGTGCCCGGTGTCATTTCAACATCAATACGAATTAACAATTTAAATAGTACTATTTTTCACATGTATTTCAGCGAAGGCTATCAAAGCCTTTGCCAATACAGCATTTTAACTGGCCTGCGAAAACTGGGAGGTCTGTACCAATACACCCACTTTCCAGATAAAGTTACTGAGGGACATAAATGTTGTGATCACTTTTTGAAGGAAATGAGTGTTGAAACTGCAGGAGGAATTAAAAATCCAAATTCAGTTTTGTTAATTCAGGTATATAAATAGGGCTTCCCAAGACAAAGGGGTTGAAAAGGTAGCCCGTGAACTAAAAACTCTGTTTACAAATATATTGTTCTGTTTATTATATATGAAATATATTTTAAAAAAACCTTTCTGACTTGTGGATTGTTTATTTGAGGGAAAAAACCTAACTAACTTTTTAGAAAATGCAGTGTTTTCTGAAATGCTTGGTTCAGCATATATAAAACTATTTTCTGAGAAATTTATTCCACTTAACTCCATTAAAAGAAATCTGAGCATCTGGCAGTGTAATAGGAAAATCTATAGTGCATTTCTCTTCAAAATGCAGCTGAATGCAATCTTCCCCTGATATTTCTGATGACTATGTGATAGCTGTATCAGCTATTTCTACATTACTCATTTTGACAGATTCACTTTTTGATGGGAATTTTCCATGGAATGCGTCTTTTTGTAAACATGTACTTAATAAATTAGAAGTTGACTAACAGGCAGTGATGACTAAATTATGATGTAGGAAATATTAATATGACAAGAATTCATGTATCTTAAGACTGATTTGAGTTTGTGGTCTGTTTGCATACATTGCTGTTAGCAGCAAACCAACCAAGGAACAAACAATCCATCCCCTCGGTATATTTTTGCTAGTTTCCAGACTAAGTAATGTCAAGTGAAGAACTGCACACTTTTGTTTTCGAAAAGCAGCTTTGCCCTCCCATAGAAAAAAAATTATTTTGAAAAAAAATCTCATTTAATGTAATTGATATATCACAAAAGCAAAAAAAAAAAAAATTGTATCCATCAGTACTTCTGCTAGTTCTTGTATTTGGGTCTTTAGTCATTTGTCGTCTTTCAAGTATCATTTTCCCCATATATAGATCATTTCTCCTCTTAAAGCATCAAGAACATACATATGCTGAAGGCACTATTTGACATATAAAAATTCATGTAAGGATAAAAAACTTAGCAAATGAAACCAGGGCTCAAAAATGCTGAGGAATGATAAGATGTTGCATTGCACTTCAAAAAACAAAGAGGTTTGGGTTTTTTTAACAAGGGGCATATGTCAGACAAGGCTTTTTTCCTGCTAAAACCTATAGTAGGATTAGCAGAAAAGGTAGTGCCATCTGAGCAATGTATATGCTAATTTCTGAACGCTTGGAGTTTATTCCTTTTTCCTCCTTGCTATGTCTTCTCAGTTGATTAGTAATAAATCACTTTTAAGCCAGGGCACAGGGGACTATGGCACAGAAGAAAATGCAAGGATGACAGGCTCATTTACTGGCTTAGCACACCAACACGTTGGGCATGTTGCCATTACTCATCTTGAGTTTGGAGCTCAGTTCAAAGAGATGCTTGTCAATGCATTTCCAAAAGGATGTGGTATTCATTTCCATAACGATGCTGGTGGTGACTGCGCGCTCAGTAGAAGCTATGAAGAAACTGGAACTTCCTCTTTGTTCTTGCTTTGACACGGGATATATGGTGTATACAAACTAGGTTCTATGGTATTAAAATTAATGAATAATTGTACATGGTTTTCTGGCTAGAAGAGAGTCGAAAGCACACTTTTCAAAACACCCAGCTTTGCCCAGGCTTTGTCGGGTACATTACCGTGGAGAACGTGTCCTGATTTGTTGGGTGGATCAACCTTACCCAAATGGACTTTCTGGGGCCACAGCTGGTCAGAATAGACTGAGGAAACCGGGATGCTGAGGAAGTGCTGGGCTGTTGTGGATGGCGGAGACCCTGGCACATCTGTCCACCATCCTTAGTGCTCTCCTGTTAAAGAAGGGCAGTGTCAATGAAATGTCATTGAATGATGGCTCTGAATAAGCCTTGACTGGGTGACAGTTCCAGAGAGGTTTAGAAGGACTCACAAAATGTATATAAATGCACGTCGTAGAGAATAACCTGAAATCCTAGAAAATGAATTTCATCCTGTCCCCCTCAGGAGAAAATGTTCTAGCTCCTTTTCTGTCCTGCATGCCAGCATGAGGTGTTCTGATCATCCTGCAGGAGAGTGATAAATCTCCCTTTTAAAGAGCTATTATGGTCAATGGCAGGAAGCGGTGATGCCATCAGAAAGCATTTAGTACATGCTCTTTCAGGAAAAAACCACAACTTTAATTTCTCAGAAGAAAGATTCCTTGCCAAGGGAGAGGAAGGAGTGGCTACAGACTGAATAGATTAAGGAGGAAAAATCCTGATAAAATTCTTGCTGTGTTTTGTTAAAGGACATTTTAATAGGTCTGATTCAGCAGCTTCTCAGTGGCCATAATACTCACTTGAAGTTTAGCCTTGGGGCCCTAAGTATTGCCATGAGTTATAACTGTAAAATTAACTCTGTCAAAATCGAACTCTCTTTAGAGAAAGTTCTATGTCTATGAAGTCTTTTTTCCAAAGTATTTGAAAATCAGATCAAATTCCGTCTTCTCCTAATCTTTGTGTTTAACACTTTGTATTTAGCACTTTGTATCTTAGTTTATTTCTTTTGACATCAACATTTTACTACCACTGAGCCCGCAAATATTTGTAACTTCCCTCACAAAATTAATTTCTTCAATTAGTGAAAAACTTTTTTTTCTCCCTGTAGAAGCACATAATCAAAAATTGATTATACCAAACCAACTAAAAATTTCCATGGGAGCTTGAATCTGAAGAATTCCCAATACAGGGAATGGAAATCAAGTGCAGCTAGATCAATGTGATTCCTGTTCGTAGTTATTTATACAAGTAACAGGAACTAGGCTATGCTAATAAGCAAGTCAGCCTTTGAAGTACAAAGCGTATGCAAATGTGTTAGCCAAAATTTGGAGTTTGGAATGTAATTAAGTGAGCAGAAGAAATACTGAGGATGCAGAAAAATTATGGGAGTATGGCCCACTTTCCAAGTGGAATTTACTGAATTTTTGGAAGTCTCTCTTCACGTCCCAAATCTTTTTCATTCTTATGATTGTAATTTCAGGTGATAAGCAATATTGTAAGCTATGTTCGTGGATAGATGTTTTGCATGTTAATGTTCATACATTCTTCCTGCTGTTTATGTAAATAAGGGACTTTTGCATTTACCTTTGCATTACTTAGATCTTAACAAGCGCAGCATTTTCAGGAATGCTCAAACCTAGGTAATTTTGCTCCTTAATTTCTCTTAGCTTCTTTCCAGCAGCAGCATTGAACCAATATGCTCATCAGCTTTAAGAAGAATTTAAAGGGAAAGGCTGCTACAAACCTAGGGGTATGGAAAAGTGAAAGATGAACACATGGAGTTTGAATGTTAGGAAAATGAAAAAATGTAATTGTGAATGGATATAGCTATTTGTAGAAGAAAAAGCTAATAGAGAGAGTGCAGAAAAGGCAAAAATAGCAAGGCAAGAAGGGAGATTTTGAACACTTGAGTAGTAGCAGAAGGGAGTACATCAAATTAAAGAAGAAACCTATCATTTTAGTGGTGGGAAGCTGGTATGTACTTTCAAAGCATCCCAAGCCCATGTTGGCTTTTTCTGTTTGTTTGAGGGCTTTCTACATTTTAGCTTTCCTTTAAAATCAACAAGTGCTTTAGCTGAAAGTTTTATGTGCTTCCTAGTGCCCAAATCTGAATTTTTGGGGAACATACTGCAAGACATAGTTCCAGAGTGGCCCTGTTCTCCTAAGTAATGAAAGTTAATGAATGAAGATGAGCACTCTGTAATGTGGGATAGAGTTCACTGTTCACTATCTGGAAGATGAGAGAAGTTAGTCTGGAAAAACACTGTTTGCAATATGCAGTCCCACTAATGGCATTGTTCAATGAGCAGCAGTTGCAGAATTAGACTGTAGACATATAAAATCTCAGGACTGGGTTTGAAGTAGCTCTGTAAGAGGGGTACCAGATTGAGTCAGAGTACGTGCTTGGATGCTGACGTACCACTTCACATTTCTTTAGTGCATTGACCCATACACCACTGGTAGAGTTTAGTAACAGATTTTGAAGGTAGCAGCGAAGGGAATGGCTAGGAGAACTGTGCTTTTGGTACATTAGTCATCTTTGTTTTGCAAGACTGTTGATGACAAAATACTGGTGTTTTGGTTTACACTATGAAGTTTCATATAACACAGATGGAACTAACCAAAAAAAAAAAAAAAAAAGACAAAGAAAATAACACCTTATCCAAGCTACACAGAATACCTTGGCACTTTCCAGGGTGTTTGCTCTTTCTACATCTTGTTTTCTTGATAAAAAAAGAAAGATTTCAAAACAAATTTGAGGCATGGATTAGAATGTGTGCCTCATGTATGTCTCCTACTTGTTTAGTAGGAGAATATATAATAGTAGTAATAGTATATATAGTAGTAATTGTACAATGCGAATTACAGATTAAATTTCTAAAGGAGAAATCCTCCATAATGGTAAGAATCGTCAGAAAGATATTTGGTTTACTGAAATTTAATTATCAATCAGATGAAAATCTTTTTAACCCCCATGAGTCAAATGTTCCAAATTAATAATTTTTAGAAAGACCTCAACAAGTATAGAAATCACATAAAACTAGAAATCTCAGGTAGTAGAAAAGCATAAAATTTTAATAATATTGAGGGCAACTTAGAAAATACTGGAATCCAAGACAAATACATTGGTTTTGGTATTTATTATTAAAAATCTGCTTTGAATTCTGCGTAGTGGAACACTTCTTAGCCTTTTCCACTTGTGATTCCTGCTTAGCGGCGGTCACAGAATTAGCTGGTGAAGCCCGACAGGAAATGATCATGTGCAGCCCCACACGCTTTCACTCCCCTTATAGACCTTGTTTGCATCCTGTTTTTTAAACAGGTGATGATTAAATGTCTTGCAGAGAAACAAAACTTGGAAGGTGGGGTATTTTAGCTTGGCTTAAAAATATTTTAACATACACGCCTCTTTTCTGGGACTGGCAAAGGTTTTGACCAGCCATGTCTTTTATAGTCTGTTTTTATTGCCATACTGCCCGTAATGTTCGAGCGGGGATTGGGAACCTTGTGAGATAATCACTGCACAACCAACCATTTACCACTTCAGAAAGCCTCATTCATTCTTTGTCTACGTCCTGTGTAGTACAGGATAGTTTTGTTGGCAGAAGTGAATGTCAGACTTCAGGACATTACAAGGCCACGTTTAAAGATTACCCTTTTTGTGCAATTTCTTGTTTCCATTTGCTCCCTGCTCAGCAAAACCACCTGGGTGTGAACTGTACAGTGTGGCTTCAGTCAGTCATAATTGTTCTGCTGAGGAAAGACATTATTTATCAAATGCTTCAGGTTTTTCAAGAACGTAACTGAAACCAAAGAATATGTTGAGATTTCTGCTCACGTGCACAAGATGTGTATCATTCCCCCATGGAAAACATGATTTTTGTATGTTAAGATGCTATTTAGGAATGGCCCCTGTGTTGTCTGTACTCCAGGAGTGACTCTGGATGGCAGCTGGAGGTTTGGGAGTGTGGGGAATACACATCAGAACCATTTTGCACAGATCTCATTGCAAACAAAGTATGTAAAACATTGAATCGGATCTCCGCTGACAGAAAACGCTGAAGGTCTGTGGAAAGCTGCGGTCATCATTGGCGTCCTCAGAATTAGAATGAGGTTGGAGATCTGCTGGCTTAGGCAAGCTGTCTAGTCCACACGGATGGTATTTAGGTTTTGGCCTTATCATTTTTTGGCAAATTTAGTCTTGGGAAAAACGTTAGTTGGGCTTGATGTAATTAGGTAACTTCATGTATAAAGAACCCACAGTGATTTCTGAGAACATTTATCCCATAGCAAGTTTAAATGCTGTTAGAGGACAAAAGGCCAAGATAAGTTGTTAGACTTGCCCAGCCAGAGGTTGTTAGAGCACTGGAGACCCCAGGGCACTCCAGAAATCTTTATGCCGCAGCAGCCATCACTCATATGGTCTAGGTAGACCTACAGTCGTTGAGGAAATCCAGCAATAGAGATGGGAGCTGGTGGGATGTGAAGAACAATTTTTATCTTGCTTCGGAAAGGAGATGATCCTAGAGACATTGTGAAGAAGTAGCACTGCATGAACACCGCTTGGACAGGGGAAGAAAGAGAAAGCGCCTCCAGCTTTCTGAACTTAAGTGATAGGGTGGTGGGTGACACTGGGAAATGGGAAAAGGTATAGAGCAGAGAGAGTTTAAGATACAAGGAGTTTTACATTTCAAAACAGAAAGGTCCTTTCTGAAGATTAATTGTCTTTCAGGACCTGTCAGAACTCGGTGTGTTAAAGACTCTATCTTTCTTTTAATGAAATAAGACCTGAATGTTTTATACAATAACATACATTTGCATGCTGTGGAAAGTGATTTTTATGTTACATGTATTTATTCTGTAAGTTCAGAGAAATGCCTTAAGGAATGAGGCTGGTATAATCAACTTCAACGTTAACAAAATTTTCAGCAGGGAGGGGCTGCTAATGCAAGCCTAAAATGACAGTTCAGAACTTTTTAGTAGGAATTCAGAATTCATCACATACATCATACTGTACATGTTGCTAGAACGATACTTCACTGTACACTGCTGTACTTAAAAATTGGGCAGAAAGAAATCAGTGGTTGCCCATCTCTGGGCAGATGCCTCAGCACCACTCCCAGCTTGATCAAGCATTCCAGATTCAATAACCCAACTCAGAACAGTTTGGCCCAGCCTCATCCTGTGTTCAGAGATGATTTACTGATGGACTCACTTACTCTTTTGGGGTATGTGAAGCCATAACAGTGTAACTACCATGAGTCTCTTGCACAAGGTGCCAAGACCGTAACAAATCCCCAGCTGCTATTAAGTAATTTTCTTTATTGGACATGAGAAGTGGAAATAAATGCTTCGTTCTTGGTTTAAAAATTTAAAATCTAGGTAATCTATATTATAATAATTTACCAAAACTGAGTCACACAAATTCTGGTTTACCCCTTCATATGGTGTTACTGCAGGAGTGAAGTTTCTGTTTCCCACCCTACTTGCAATGCAGTCAGGAGAACTCTTTTTATAATAGATTGACTTCTAGTTCCATGCCCCTGTGCAACTATCATTTACATTTAAGTCTATAATTTGTTCTCTAATGTCTATTACAAGGAAGCAAGACATGACTATATGACTTTGAGAGATCAAAAGTGTGAAGTATTGTGAAATAATCAACCCAGAGCTATTAATTGCATTGCTTTATATCTTGCTTCCTATGTTTTTTGTTTATGCTACACATGAGGATTTTTAATAGGAAGCTTGATTCTGAAAGCAGTGAAGCATATCAACAATGAAATAATTGTTTTAAGAGACACTGTAAAGGCTGATAGTCCCAAATTTTACCTACAGGTTTTTAGTTTACTTATGGGCTTGATGCTAGTCTAGACCTGCCTCTAATGCTTCTAGCTTCAAAGCTTCTTAGGTACAAGAGGAGCCTCCCTCTGCCTTTTTTTCCTCCGGCAGTGTGGTTGTTTGAAGCTGCTCTTTGTTTTCAGTCTGTACCATTATAATGTTAGTCTGCATATAACACAGCCATTCAAGTTCTTTCAACTGTGTGTAGTAATCACATTTATGAGAATGTTGTTAGGGCTGTAGACAAAATGTTTATTGATAGTGTAAGAGAAGGTTGTTACCTTACCTGTAACATTCAAATCACCTCTCTCCAAGAGCCTTGAACGGTGGAGAGTGTCCCCAGTAATTCAAAATGCCTGAAATACGAGGTTGAAAAGAATCAAAGTCAAATACAGAATACATATTTTGAAAACTGTAATTGAGTATACTTTGATAGTGTGGATTATCCAAGGTGAGGCAGTTGGGCGAGCCTGCAGTGATTCTGTGGCATGGGTATTTCAAATAACTGAGCGATTGAACTTTTAGGGACGTGAGCCTGCAACACAGAACTTCAGTGCTAAGCACTCAGTGTATATGGAGATGTTCCTTTGACAAAAAGGAGATGAAAATTTGAGGCAAAGCAGTGACTTCGGTAACAACTGGCGATTAATGTATCTTAATTTTAGGTGAGCAGCTTGGTACTCTGGGAGCAGCTGATAGGAAGTTTCTAAAGCTGAAAAGCTAGGACTCAGAAACTGTTCTTTTGAAAACGCGACCAAAGTGCTAGCTAACCTCAGATTTACAGTGCTAAGTCCTTAGTATTTGAGACGTATGAACAGTTAGCATTGTGCTGTTGCTGATAAGAAGACAGAATTTAGAGAAAAGAGGACCTCATTTTTAATACTTGATACCTGAACACGGGTATTTACATGTATTTTGTTAAGTAAACACTCATTCTTTATAATACAAGCTTTTTGGTGAAAGATTTGCATGTAGCTTTTCCTTTTATTTGGTTCCAAGTTTTAATTAGTTCTTAAATGTCTTCAAGTACCTAATTCAGGTAGGCTGTTCTGTCATAGGATGTTGACTTTATATCTGAGTGTGATAGGAGTCACTTGCTCTCAATAATCAGGTGTAGGCTTGAGAGTATATAGAGTACCATTTAAATTTATATGTATTTACCATATCCTCATTGCCCAAACAAAAAAAAAAAAAAAAAGGAACCTGGCAATTTCTAACCGTGAGTAACATGGCTGGCAGGTTAATTGCAGGCTTGGGCATGAATATGCAAAGGCAAAGATGATTCACAATCGCAGGAATAAAAGGACAATGAATGAAGTCTTTGGCTAGATGTAGAGTTATGCCAGTAAGGCCTGGCACCAGAGAGGGTGAATATAATGCTTCCTCGATTGGGCAATCATCATGATCAAGAACAAGTTGTTCCATGAGCGCAACTGCAGTCAAACTTGGTTTCCTATGGATTTTTAACATACCCACTGCGCCGTGTGACTTCACCTCCTCCCCATGTGCTCCACCACAAGAGCTGCAGCTGCAGGTCCCATGGTCTTCTGTGCTCACTTGCCTCAAAGCAATCTCCTGTGCTCTCTCCCGGATAGTATTTCCTCCTCCTCCTCTCCTGGTCCCTTAACTGCCAACTGGGCAGGAGGCAGTATGTGTTGCTCTTATATTTAACAAATCAAACTCTTAAATCCCTGCTGTGGCCTTTCTTGCATTGGTAAGTCACAAATTTTACCTTCATTCTTGAGAATGCAGCTGGTAAAATGTAAGGGTAACCTTAAGACACCATTTAGTTGAGAAAAAAGCTGGAGATGTTCAAAGTCTGAATTCAGAACAAAATTTTGCAGCTGGAAACCATATTTTATATCTATTGGACTGTAGGATCTCAGTGGCTTTTAAAAATCTGTAGTCCTTAAGATGCAGAGAGGCCTTTGACTAGCTCCTGATTAACTCTCACCAACTTAGGAGGAAAGTGAAGAATTATCCTTTCTATCAATTATATATTTATTGATGGGTATCTAAGTTTTAACACTTCTTTTGTAACTTGTTTCCTTTGACGCATGGTGGATTAGGAAAGTTCTTTTAACATGCCCGTGTTGGATAACGGGAGTGGTGCACTCTTGTGGTTTTGTGACAATAAGGATTTGCAAAATGCTCATTTGCAACGTGACAGAGCACTAAGATGAATCTGGACAGTCTTCCCGCACAATGTGCTTTTAGCTGCAGTAGCACCTCATGGTAAATCTATCATGAAAGGTATGGCACTGGCAGTATTTGCTGTTGTTTCAGTGCACTACAGCTGCATTTCTCTTTCTCTCGGGTTTTGCTTTATGCTCTGTGACAGTTGAGTCATTTGGTGAGTGTCAATGAGCTCTGCTTTTTTTTTTGTGGCTTTTCAAATAGCCTGAGCGATGAAAAGAGCTGGAAGGAAACGGGACATTGGCCCTAGTTTTGCTTCTTTGCTGATTTCCTGCAGATTTTTTTCAATGTATTTTAAATATGAAACAGATTGTAGTGTGGTGATCCAAATAGGTTTGAAAAGTAATATGACATTTACCACAAAGTACTTGTTTGCGAGGAGTAAAGATTGAACTGGGTTTATGGCTGTTTGGGTTGTAGAGGAATGAAGCTTTGATCAATAGTCCTGAAATACGCAAAATTGCTACTGGTGTCTTTAGTGGGTGTGCATAATGAGGAAGACAAGGCAGTCGTATGGAGCGGTGTGCTCATCTGCACAAGCTGAGCCTATCCAAAAAAACCCTAAAGCAGCTTCTGCTTTAAAGGGTGATCTCTGATTGACTGTGTCAGGATGGGGTTACTGTGTCCCAGCAAGCAGTGACTGGTATTTTTTTTGAAGAGTGATAGTGAAAATGCAACTCGAGAGAGGCTTTGACAAAATGACCTCATAAACTCTGAGAACACTTAAGTAGGGCAGTAACCATCAGGAGCAGACCGATGGCTTACAGTGTGCGTGTCACTGGTGGAACTGGTACTGGAGGACTGAGTCAGTCCTCCTCATCTCCTCTGAAAGGAAGTTGTAAAAGGTAACAACGCACGAGAGAGACACCAGAGTGATATGGGGCCTGAGTAATGCATCTTATACAACAAACGTAAACAACTCATCGGGCTCCTTTTATCAAAAAGGAGTTTGAGAAAGAGCTTGATTACGGTGTACAAATTCCTCCCCAGAGAGGAGATAGGGAGTGTTAAAGGCTTTTTTACCGTAGTGGAAAATGAATAATAGTCAGAAACAGAAACCAGATAAGGTCGAAGTAGAAGTAAGGTACTTGTTTTAACATGAGAGAGGATGAATGAGCGATGGAAATGGTGCAGTCTCTATCCCTTGATTTCTTCCAGTCAACACTGAATGCTTATCAAAAAAGTATGTTTTTGTCAAACATTAGTAAAAATAATGGTGTGATATATATGACATCATACAGTGTCAGCCCTGGTGTCCTGTGAAACTTAATGAAATGCCCAGATGACTTTGGCTGAAGGCACAAGAAGCCTGTATGGAAGCACAGCTAAGGTGCCTGGTTTCCATGCTGACCTGTTTCAGTCCTGAAGTACTTCAATGGTTAAGCTCATGGTGAGAATTAGTCACAAACTTATTTCGCTGTACCAATTTCTGTTTGTCTTTTAAACCTCTTATCGTCTCACAACACTTTTATTTGTAGAGCAGCATTACTAATTAGGGTACACATGATACTGAAAACACTGGTAGGTAAACAGTGCTGAAGAGCCAAGAGAGGAAGGGTAAAATACTGGTTTATTGCCAATTCACAATAATTACTTGCTTTTCTTAAATTGAATGAAGGACAGTGTCCTTGCGGATGCAGAGCAAAGTGTGTGATGCCATTTTTCTAAAAGTTTCTTCCTTTAGGAGTATCTTAGGATCAGAGAAGGGGAAGAAGGAGGGAGATGGGATTTTCAAAAGCATTAGACAAAAACATTTCAAAAGGTATATTAGGGCTAGATGATGACAGAATTAATACTGATGATTGTTAGACCAACTGCAAGAACTGTTTAAAATGTTGCTGTTTATTCTGAAGGAGGCTTTCAGGAAAGATTATAGGACTTTGGGGTGTAAATTGATAAAAGTTACTGTACTATTTTTAGGAGCAAGGAAGCCTCTTGGGTAGCAGTGCAGAGGTCAGAGCGATTTTTAAAATATAATTTAACATTTTGTTATTGGTAGTTTCTTTTTGCTCAGCTGTATGGCCCTTTCCTTTCTTTAAAAGGAGCTGCAAGGAAAGGTCAATTGAGGGAGTACAGCTGATGCCTGCTGGGAGGGGGAAATAGCTTGGCATACAAAATACCTGCTCACTGGGACCCTTCCCAGAAGGATCTAAGTGCTGTAATTAAAAGCAGTGCCATATTTTTGTATGCAGCTTCAGTTCTGGTAAGTGCTAAGTACCCTCAATTTTAACCGTACTCAGATCTGAAAATGATCAGTCGCGGGAGAAATTCATGGTCGTACACGTTCTGGACCCTGTACCTTGTCAGTCTTTTAATGAAATCTACTCCATGTCTTGACCTCTACCCCTTGCACACTGATCTATACAAAAAGGACTAAAAGGCTGTTCTGTTTAATAGAAAGGACATAGCAAGAAACACTAGCTGGGTCTAAAAGAAGAGAGCTGTCAGTAATACACGGGATTTGATTCAAGATCAGGTACAGTGCTCTAGTATTTGATTTCCTCTATTTCTTTCTTGCTCCAGATGCTGTACTGGGTTAAATGCCAAGTGAAGCGGCACGTCGTTGTTCTTACTTTTGCCATCCTAACTGTTTAAAGCTAAGTTTGGGTCAGGCGCAAGAATAATCTTCTGTTTCCTTCCCTGTCATTAGTGGGCTTTGAGTGCTGGATGGCTTTTCAGGAGAGTTATGCATTTCCTTTTGTTTTGCTCCCTGGTGGAGCGGAATAAGCTACAGACTGGTGAATTTTATTTCTCTTGGAAAATAAAATGAAAGTATACCACAAATCCAGCCCCAAGTATCCAGTCTGGGGAAAGACCTCCGATAAATCTCCTATGGGATCTAATGGGTCGTGTGGCAGTTCTCATTCGCTAGAGCTGTCTTTGTGAGGGTAGCCTGACCTTCTGCAGACCTGGAAATGGGGAGGAGAACATCTTCAGCAAATGGGTATCACATGAGAGGAAAAAGTAAAACTTCATTATTGTCACTGTTCAGTTCATTTGAGGAAAAAAAACATGTTCTGGTATCAAAATCAGTGTTGCTAATTGTCATTTAGCCTCACTCTCTTTAATTTTCTTTGTTGAAGCATGTGCCTGCTAAAAAAATGAGCAAATGTTCCTCATGAAGGGAACTTCTTAAACTCAGGATTCAGAAACTAAAACAGTGGTTTCCTGTCTCTCTGTCAAAAGAAATCATTTTAATTATTTACAGTTCTGTTACCATTTCCTACCTTTGTTTTAAAAATGATCGAAAGAATTCGTACTTGAAATAAGCCCAGATACAGACACTTTTTGAGCAGAGCCACACAACAGCCAACATCTAATTTATGAAACACAGATAATGGGGCTGAGTTGCAGGAGGCTTTTGGGGGTTTTCTTTACGTCAGGTACTCAACATATTAAGATTAAATTCCTTGGCAGGAAAAGGTGGTACAGTACTTCTTCGTGTTTTGTAGACATCCTAATGTTGTTAATAGGAACTTTGACTATGTAGCAACAGCAAAATATGTAGCAAAAATTATATTGTGGATTAGAAGTTGATTTTCCTGTGGTGATTTCACATAAATTAAAACTCTTGAGGGGCAAATTTTGCACTGCCTTGAAATCAGTTTGATGTGTGCGTATTCATCCAAGGATTGAAATTGATCCCATGAGATCTTTTCTCTATCAGCGTTCTCTTAATTCATGTGGGCAACAGTATTTCAGTCTTAGACAATTTGAAGTACAACCTTGCTCTGAGCTATATAGATAAAGTCGTGCATATGCATATATATGTTGCGTATCTCCTTTGTGCGCAGTCACGTTCAGGACCTCTTCATAACCTTGGATGAGAAATTCTTGACTTCAGAATAATTTCCCTTCCAAAAGTCTGAAAAATGTAGTTAAGCAATATTTTTATTTAGTATTTCTCTTTTATCTTCTCTTCCAGCACACAGTCACATAGCACATTCTGTGTCGTAGAGGTAAGGATAAAAATCCTCTCCAGACCTCCCCCCGTGATGGACCACTTGCTGTACTGCTCTGAAATGGCTTCTTCCCTATGGTAGGAGTGGAGAGATGTAGCTGCCTTGGTGGGAGGGGAAGGGAGCAGAAGAGAGGGTTTATTCCATCCGTCTTACACAGGACTCCAACACGGCTGGAAGCATCTCTCCAGACTGATAGTTCAAGTAGCCTAAATGACTAGCTGAGACTAGATACACAGCTTCTAGATGGCTAAGTTGAGACAAATCCCTAGAAACATTTCATTATACTCCCTCTGTTCAGGCCTAGTCTTTGGACAATCCGAGGCCAGATGGAGGGATCAAACCAGCTTGTCTCAGCAGCTTTCCAGTAACTAGTGGGTTTGTGTCCAGATTTCCCAATGCACAAATATGTCTTAAGTGTGGCAGAGATTGGATCAGATTAATGTAATCTGTTTTAAATCAGTATAAATTACATGCCAGTCTGACCCATCATTTCTTTGGCAGATCCACAGAGAAGAAGAAAATGTTGATTTTATCTTCTTTGGAAAGAATATACCAATCACTGCATCCTGTGGTATCCCTGACTTACTCCTTGTGACTTTTGACAGGCTTTCTGCCACTGGATTCTCTCTGCCAGTGCCACACCATCAGAAGCTATTGGCTAAAGTTTAGGCTGTTCTTACCTCTTCGTCCACCATCGTGACACCATTTTATTAGCTTTGCACTCTGTATACCTGTGTGCATTGGATCTTGACTAATCAGCTAATTGGATCTTGTCAATCAGCTTCTAAACTGCTTTTATTGGAGACTTTTGGCTGAGATGTTAAGACCGTGCTCAGCATGGTTGGCCTTTCTCCTTGGATGTAGCCTGATAAATTTTGAAGTCTGGATCTGATGAGTTTCGCTGTTTGAGAAATGTGTGTGTCAGTGGGCTGGACCTGCCTGTTTGGTTGGAAATCAGGAAAAAAGAGGACAAGACATGAAACTTCTTGCAGCTGTTTGTAGACCCACTGCTGGGAGGTGAGGAAGGTGTAGAGTTCTTGGTGTGCTCAGGGAGCCATCCTGGCAGAAGCTAAGAAGCGTGCAGCTACTTACATAGCAGCTATTGCCAACGCTGAAACATGTTGCAGCTTTTTTTTCCAGCCCATCCTCAATTGCTTATCGTGGCTGTCTTGCTGGAAGTGACTATTTTCTCAGATCTTCCCACAGATATGCTTGTTTAAGATCTTTCCTGACCTTGTTCCATCCAAAACAAGCTTGGTTACTTTATGCAGCCTAAAAAACATGGCTTTGTTTAACCCTACCTGCTGCGCTTTTGGGAGCTGAGACATCTGGCAGGAGGGCTGTGAGGGGGAGCTGGGCAATAATCTTTTCATTGAATCATAGAAAAGTTGGCTGGAAGGGACCTTTGGAGGTCTTAAATCAAAACCTTTTCCAGCATTATATCTGGTAAACCATGGCTTTGTGCAGCTTAGTCTTGAAAACCTCCAAGAATAGACATTGCACCATCTCTCTGGGCAACCTGTTCCACTGCTGCCCAGAATTTTGTTTAATCATGTTTGTCCAATCTGAACTATCCAAGCTGTAGCTTGTGGTGTTTGCCACTTGTTGCATTATCTACTACCACCGAGGAGAGCTTGGGTCTGCCATCACTCCAGCGGCTCTTTAGGCAACTGTAGGCTGCTATTAGATTGCCTCTTGGCCTCCTCTTTGCCACACTAACAAAGCCCAGCTCCCTGAACCTCTCATTGTGGGTAATGTGTCTTCTGCATGGTGTTTGTATTATTCCTGAAGAAAGCACACTGTTGGTTCGTATTCAGTTTGGAGTGCACCGTGACCCCCAGGGCATTTCAGCAAGGCTGCTACACAACCAGTTAATTCCCAGCCTTCAGTGATGTACGGAGTTAGTCTGCCTCAGACACCAAACTTTGCGCTTCTTGTTGAACGTGAAGAAGTTTCTGTTGTCCTGATCCTCAGTTTATCAAGATCCTTCTGAACTGAATCTCTCAGGGAGAGATTAAGCTAAACAGTAATTTACTATTGTCCACAAAGTTGCCGAGGGGTCTGTCTTATCACTCGAGTAGTTGAAGATATTGAACAATATCAACCCACTATTGATACTGGGGTATCCTGCTCATTACCATCTGCAAAGCAGTTGTAAAGCCATTGATTATCACCCTTCAGGACTGATAGTTCAACCAAACAATTTTCAACTGACCTAAGAGTCTGTTCTAGCCCTTACTTTATCAACTCCCAAATGAGTATGGGAGGGTCACAACGTGAAAAACCTTAATAAGTCAAGGTATATTGCATCCACCTCTCTCTCCTCATCCACATAGCAGGTCATTTTGTTATAGAAAGCAGTCAGCTCAATCAAGCATGGTCTACCTGTGTTGACTGTTGTTGATTGCCTTCTTGTTCTTCATGTGTCTGGAAGCAGACTCCAAGGAACATGTTCCCTGCCCTGTCCAGGGACTGAGGCGAGGCTGACCGGCCTGTTGTTCTCTTGGTCCTACTTCTTGCTTTTCTTAAAATAAGCATAGTATCAGCACTTTTCTGACTGCATTTTTCATGGCCACACAGTCACATCAGCCAACTCTTTTGGCACCCCGGATGAATCCCATCCAGCCCCAGGTATTTGAATAAATACATCTAGTTTTGCTGACGATTTCCTAACCAGTTACTTCCCCACTGTCAACTGCCCATCCCTCTCCCAAGCTGCAGTGGTACATGCAGAGGTCTGGAAGCAAGCTTTTCTATATTGCCTGTCAGTGGGTTGTCGACCCCATTCATCTCTGGACCGCCATTTCCCCTGAACTTCCTTTTGCTGCTGGCATTGCTTGTAGCAGCCCTTCTTGTTTCCCTTCGGATAGCTGGCTAATTCAGCTGTAGCTGGCCTTTGACCTTCCTGATGTTAACCCCTAGTGACCTAGTAATGTGTTTATACACCTTCTCTGTTGCCTTTTTAACCAGCAGAACTGCTTCTTGGAGAGGATATGTGTCTGCAGCTTGGGTGTTCATTAAAGCAGGGGGAAGCTGGAAGTGCGCAGGCGGTGTTCCTGGCGCTTTCCCTCCAGGGCAGAGGAGTGCCTGCTAAAGATACCATCTTAATATTTACATCATTTCAGTCACCTGCTTTTGTACACGTGTAGCATGTCATGAGAAACTATTACCTTCCGTATCCCTGATGGCTATTTACAGTATGACTAATTTATCTCACCAAGCACTGTATTACAAATACATATTATATTAGGATACTGGTGTAAATGGCCATGTTGTTCAGAAGAATCGCTCCAGTTCAATATAATACATTTAGTTATACTACAGTGTAACTGCTCTTGATTTCAGTGCAGTTAAAGTGTCATAAAATTGAAATGTAGGAAGTGAATCTCTCTACAGTTTGCGTATTTTGTACTTCAGAGACCAAATAATGGCAGCTGGCTACATTCTGTATTTTAAAGTTAAGAAAAAGCAATGCAAACATAAAACTTCTCCCATATGGTTATTCAGTGTGGGTACTGATGTATGCCGCAGGATTGTTTATGTCCCGAGTGAGTGGGTTATGATGTAGCTCTGGTGGTGTCATGTGGGAAGGAACCTCCTTCGGCTCGGTTGTCCTGCTCTCAATCTCTTCCCCTCAGCCAGTGTTGTTGGCCATTGTCGGAAATGGTGTGTTGGGTTAGAGAGGTATTTGGTCTTCCCCTGGTATTGCCACTTTTTTGTTCTTACGTCTTTTTGTAGATTTATACTTTTAACTTTCTCTTATGCATATTTAGTTCAAGTGAACGTGTTTTCTAGTACATTTTATTAGTAAGTAGAATTTGTCAATAGGATGGATAAATAAATAATGTTGTGAAAGCTTTTTCAAGTCAAACTTTTGGCATATCTGTTTGTTTCATAATGCATTAATGACAGCACAAATATCCACTATTTCATTAATTGTATTTCTTATTCAAGCTGAAATGGCTTATTCCTGGGCTAGTTTCTACCACCAGAGAGTAACAAAAGAGTGGTTGACTTTGACCTTCATTCAGCTTACTCAGTGAGACATCAGTGTGCAAGGTCTGCTGCACAATTGTATTTCAGAATGATGTTTCTTTTAAGAAGACATCCCAAAGGTCACAAGAGACACTTCTCGAAAGATTTTCAATAACAGCTTATTTGCAAGATGAAATCTCAAATCTGTAAATGAATAATGAATAGAGCTGGAATTGGATATACAGCAATAACTTTTAGAAGTGGGTAAGGTAGAAATGTCCTTGTCCGATTTGAACAGGGGGAAAAAAAAAAGTACAGTACTTGAAATCAGAAGAGATACCTGAACTGTACGGCTATTTGAGATTTGGTTTTTTCCTGGATAATTGTGTCTGTCCCACCATGCTTGGATTTTTCTTTTTTTGTTTGCTGGTAACTTTTGTTTCAGTACTTCAGTTACTTCCTGTAGTTATCTGCTCCTTCTTGGTGTTAGGGAGTACTTTGTTGTTCATGAGGAACTAAATCAATCATCACTTTCTCATGTCATCTTGCATTGCATCAACTTCCTTTTTCACATGAAATGGATGGGTGTAGCTCTCTATGGAGTTGAGCAGTGCTGTTTGCTGGCTTGGTTTTTTGTGGTGGTTGCTCAATAGTAGCTTAAACATTTAAACATTGCAGTTAATTTATGTTTATCTATGCCAATGCAAGGCTTGGAGTTTAAGCACCGTTGAGGTAAATGGGCATTTTTACTGCAGTGATGTTGTACCATTATCCCTACAGTCATAATTGTAAAGATTTGCCTTTTCAGTGGAGCTGGGTAAGGATTAAGAGCATAAGCAGGAGAGAGGTGGGTTGTAGAGATATAACTGAGAGCATAATTTGTCCTGCCAGCATCCTATAATTGCTAATGATGCCTTAGAAGAAGTAAAAGAACTTGGGATTTTCGTTTGTGAGATTGCCAGTTAATTTGTTTACTAGGGTGTTGAAGGAATATTTTATGGAGTATGAGAGCTGCCACGTAGCAAAAAATACCCTATCATTTCAAGTTTACTTTTCCGTCTGGAGCTGCATTCAGGTTTGAGTAGAATTGAAATTCTATTGAAACAGAAAACCTGAGACTTTCTCCAGTGTACTGTATGGTCTGCTTCACTCTGATTTAGTTCCCCAACGGCATAAGACTCTGCTACCTAAGTTAATACATTAATATTCATTGGGTAGATCAGTATTGCACTGTTGGAGCCAATAAATTTTGGTTTAGTTTAAAATCAGAGATGATATTTTATACATTATGTTAGCATACAATTTTTATTAGCATATCAGACTGTGAAAGAATGATGCATTGCAGTAAAAAGCCAAGTATTTCAAGTTAATTGCTATTCCATTAAGTAGAAGTGGTGGTTTCAGCTTAAAAGAGTGTAGGGAAATGTTTGGCTAATGAAAAGAGTGCTCAGAGTGATAATAACCGTTTCATGTAGTGAAGATGCCGGCTGAGAACATTCACCTCAGCAGTCAGAACTGAAGGCCCTCAGAAGCAGGTGGTGAAATGGGACCAGTCCAGTCCACAGAAGCACTTAGGGGATGAGCCTGAGAGGCTGTGGTGCCCGCCGAGGCCCCATTGTGCTACTAAAAATAAATGAAGAAATAAACAGCTGCCAAGATAAACTATTCAGCAGCAGGTTTGTCTGACCTGACCTGCTCTTTTTGTCCAGAACGAGTAGTGCAAGAGAGCAGAAACCACATTAAAGCACTCAGTTAGAGGGTAGCTGGTAGGCACAGGTGTGCATCCAGCAGATTCTTCCATGCCATGGATCCAGCAGATTCTTCCACGCCGTGCCGCCGCTGCTGGGGCTGTGCTCTGCCGGCGGCGCTGCCAGCCTGCACGGACGAGCGGCTCTTCTCGCAAGGGCCACGGTGAGGGCAGGGAGTCAAGGCAGGCTGTTTTCTTACCCCCTTTCCTTCTCTCCTGCTCGGCCTCCTGCGGTCCTTTGGGCAGGTGTGGAGCCATCACTTTTTGGGATGTGCCACCAGGTGCGAGCGCAGCCACTCAAGCTCCCTTTTGATTTCATTCCACGTCCACACCCTACAGCGTCTTACTTCCTCCGCCGTGGAATCGGAGGGGTTACAGCTGAAATCAGCGTGGAGGGAGGGAATTCAGCTCCCGCTGCCTGCTGCGGAGATCTTCGTTTGGAAATGTTGAAGGAAAGCTCCTGAGACTCATTTCAACTCACAATGCAACAGCGGTTTTCTTCCCTGTACCCCTCTTCAACGATGCTCTCAACAGCTCCCATTGATTTCTGTGCCCCGGGTGGAGCACTGCAGCACTGCAGGGCTGGTTTTGTTGGATTAGAAATATTTACTCCACTGAACTTTGCACTGAAGATTGGATTTGCTTACTTCTGTCTCCCCCTCTTTCTACCCTGCCCCTGCTTTGTGCCAGTGTAGAGAGCCGCTTGTTTTTGAAACGTGCTCTGTTATTTGAGGTAGCAGATGTTATTTGTGGCTCATTTTACCATGATGTCTAAAGGCCAGATTTGACCTGGGATCCTGCTGCTGCACAAGGCTTGGGGCAAGGTGGCTCCATCCCCAGGAAAGCTCAGAGAGGCTGGGAGAAAGACCGTGCTGGTTTTCTCTCTCTTATAGGGATGGAGAGTAATACAAGGAGTATTTGGAAGAGTTAGAAATTAAACTCAATATCTGAAGTTTCAGCACTGTCCTTTAATTGCAAACCCATCCTTTGTGATTCCTCAATATCAGAGTGTTCCCTCCTGATACATCTGTGAGCTGTGCCACTGGTTTGTCTTTTCTCTAGCTGGACCTGTGAAACTCTGAATAAAAAATGGGTAAACCCACCAAATTTTGTTTGGAAGTCAGTGCAAAGAGAGGAGAAAACTTACTGATTGTTCCATATACTCTTTTATGAAAAATCCACTGAAACCTGAGGTGATGAAAAGAGTTGTAGTGAGTGTGTGAGATGGAATACACAGACCACACTTGTAAAAACACAGACTGAATCTTAACGAGTATATAAGGTAGAGATAACTACATTTATATATGCTGGTAAATGTATATGAGCATATTCAGAAAAAAGATGGACCTTGTTGAACTTTTTCAGCTAAATTAGGATATAGCCACTGGAACTCATCCATTTTAAAATCTGATTGTGTAGTGCTGGTCTTTGGTCAGGGCTGCTGTGTTTTACTTTTGTTATAGGTGAAGATACAGGCTTCAGTTCTGAAATAAGGTTGTCTTCACAGCATTTATGGATGAAGGAATTGGATTTAAACAGGGTTTGAATTAAAAAGTGTTTGATACTGCTTCTAGCCTGGGATTTTGGTAGTTTTTTAGCTTAGCTTTTAAAGAGGTTTTTAATAGTCTTTTTTTTCATCAGATTAGATGCTTATTTCAGTGATCAGCGAAGTCTGTGATCATCTACTACTTCTGTAGTTCTGTAAGTCATTTTAATCTTTACTACTTTAGCAGTTCATGTAAATTCTGCCATAGGAGAATGCTTCTCTAGATCTGGACATGGGTGCAAAAATCAAGTGCCCTTTCAGTGGCAGGGGTTCTGGACTGTAAGGGATAAATCGGAGAGTGCCTGGCTCTGGCTACTCTTATATAGTGCATGAAAAAAATTATTATAACTGGTAAGTTCTTGTTACTTGAGTGTTAGTAGAGTACATTGCAGTCATTGGTACTGAGCTTACTGAGAGAAGCGTGAGGACCATCTGCTGTTAACACCATGGCCACTGGGATTTCTGAGCTCATGATGCTTGTATATAATTCTAGACAGCTCTTTGGCTGAAATAAATCACTCCCACCCTACTGAAATCAATGGAGCATGGGTAAGTTTTATAAGTCAAAGTTTGGCACGCCCTGATATCGAAATTTTTACTGAGTTGGAATATCATGGGGATCTTACTCAGTTGTAGGTTGCATTCATTTTTTGCCTCCTGGGTGATGTGCCTTTAGTACTGGTTATGCTGCTTTATTCCCACTTACATTCATTTTTTGATAAATTTAAAGCTAATACATATTTTGCAGCACCTTTTAAGTAAACCGTGCGAGTATTCATCAGCTATTGTACAGAAGACAATAAAGATAGTGATTTAGATGCAGAACAAGCGGTGCAGTAATGTAGTGCACCAACCTAGGATATGCAAAAAGCGGCATGCCTGCTAGGCTAACGCTTCTGTACAGCAGCAGGAGCAGTCAGGGCACGGCTCTGAAATCCCGGTTGGAACGGGTGCAGGAAGACACCTGTACTTTGAAGGACATGGCAACTTAAAGCTGAAATCTGTTTTGAGAGAAATCGTAAGAGCTGCAAAAGCTCTCTTCAGAGCTGGCGTCAGACCGCTTTGGCACCTCATCAGTCATCTCTTCCATTGTTCTAAAACCCTTGGAGCATTTTCAAGTGAGTGTTGTGAGATTAGCATTTGTGTAAGACTCTCCTGGTATTTTAAAAGTGCCTGCGATACATTTCTTGGGGAGGTGTGATTTGCAGCACACGATCACGAAGCACCACCTCACGTTGATTTTTCGTTAGTGCTTTTGCGCACCACCACTGGCTCGTTAGATGGAAGCTCACATTTCATGGCTCCTTTTAGCCAACGGTTATGTCATCGTAAATTGTCTGCGGCAGAACTTGGCGTTCTCCTGAATTTCACTGTCTAATGGCACCAATCGTGTGCCTCGCAGACCTCATCAGATATACACGACTGCTCTCAAATCTGGCCTCCTCGCTCCGGTGGGGACTGAGTTTTGGACCCTAATGAGTGAGAAGCTGGGAGGAAATGTGATTCTTCTAGACAATAAATTCGTTTCAGAAGAGAAGCATTTCTCTATTGAAAATGTTTACCATTTGGGGACTCTGGACCAGACTTTGCACAGCAGCAGTGTAAGTAAATTGACTGGCATCAGATAAAATGATGCACTGAATTTAAAGTGCCGAGCAATGGGGTATAGGCACGTCTTTGAAAATACAGTGAAGTCGGGTGCTGTTCTCCGGTGCACCTTAGCAGGGAAGGATATGCTCAGGGTGAGCTGCAGTTTGCTTTTGAATAATTCACTTTTCAGTAGGAATGAGTTATTACAAAACCTTGATCCAGAATAATTTTGTTATTTATGTGATGTGTCACTTCAATAAAAATGTAACATAAAAGTATTGAGGTTGTTTTTTCTCATGCTCTCAGAAGGAACTAAATCTCCACCATTTTTCCTCAACATTTATAAGCAAAGCTTCCTAATGTAATAATAAATCAGCTGAAGTTATCCCTGGTGTGTTTCTGTGATGCTCCATGGTTCTTAAATTTTTTTGTTTCTAACATCATCTTCTGTTTTCTAGCTGTCTTTGCATTGCATTCAGATGAAACTATTCTCTTAATAGTTAGGGGAGGATGCTGTGACTGGTAGTTAGGACTCTGACACGGATAGCCCTCCTGTTACCCTTTTGCTTTTCCATCCCTTTTCCTTTTATCTGTTGGATGCTTGCCGCACACTATAATCACAGGCACTTTTAGGTCAGCAACTGCTGTGTTTTATTTTTAAACTGTACTTGTTAGCAGTTGGACATAACACCAAACCTGATTTTGGGTTCCAAATGCTGCCATAATGGGAATATTTAATGATAATAAAATGCTTCGCTTATGTCTCATTCGGAATTCCACCTAATCCGACTAAGCAATCAGCAGTTAGTAGGCAGATCTAAATGAAATATTATTACTCTAGACAACCATTTAAATTTGAATAGCCTTTTATTTAAGATGCATAAGCATTTTTCCAACGTTTGGTCTGCTAGGCAAAGTATATGCTGTAAAAGAAGCATTTATTGCTCGCTTGTAAAAATAAAATATAATATTGGTAAGTTAGCTGGAAGCTTGTAGATATTCTAAAAAGATGCCAAGGTAAGATAAGCAGTAGAGCTAAGCCGAAATTGCTCTGGAGGTCTTTCTGAATAGCTGTCAGTTTTATGTTCTCCTAACACAATAATGGGCACTCCCAGGAGGTGGGAGTCTCATGGGATAATTATTCTTCTGAGGTTTAGATTGGTTTTGCTATGCCTTTTCCACAGATGGGTAAGTCTGCCTTATAATTATTCTCCTCCTCTTACAGTAGATTTTTCTAATGTAGAAATTAATAGAATTAATTTTGTATACATGCACTGTACTTACGTTACCTAGCATATTAATGAATTTCAAGCAATATTGAATGCTATCAGATGGCAATAGTAAGTGGTCTGGTTAGCTTTTATCTTACAAATTGGATTTAAGTCTCACTGTGCGTGCCTTTTGAGATGTGTTTCTTTTTAATATTCAGGTCTATTTTCTGCTGTCATAAGCAGGCATATTTACTCTCTCAGCCTGGTTTACCTTTAACTATCCTTGAAAATAACAAGCACAAGAAGTAAAAGTTTAAAGTAAATGTCTATTTTGTAATTGTTGAATATTTTTATAGTTCCTGGTGCACGAAGCTGACACCGTTGCTCACTGTCTCTCTGTGAGCATCAAATAATGGTGATGAAATGAAGCAAAAACTTGGCAAAAACGCAGCTTCGTTTGGGGTGGCTTGTAGGGCAGCACACTGTCTCAGTCATGAGTGACAAACCTTTGGTGTTGCCAATGCACCCGCAGACAGCCAGCAACCTCAGTCTCTGGATTCTCAAGAAAATCTGTATTCTAGGAGGTTTAGCCACTAGGATGATCTGACAAGCTCTGACAGGTTTTCCTGTATGATACAACAAGCATATAGGAAAAGCAGAAAAATCTTTAAAAAAATAATTTCACATGTGTTGGTCTCTTTACAAGATGAAATATCCATCCTAGCTTGGGTAGTGTCGGAGATGAGAGCATTAGCTCATCTTTTTACCCAGCTCTCCTGACCAAGATGGGAGCAGAACTGCCAAGCAGTGGTTGCTACTAAGACTTGCTTCTTTTCCCTTTGCCTCTGCCATGAAATATATTAAATATTATTGTGCCAAAACCGTAGCCTTATTCATAATTAATTGATCTTACACAAAGTGTTTTAGTGGGATGAGTTAGATGGTTTGTTCAAAATTGTGGCACCTGTAGATATCTTTAAAAATAGCTCCAAGGAAGAGGATACTTTTTTCTTATTGTACTGATTTTATGATCAAAGGTCTGATGGATGAGCTTTTAAATACTGGCTTGACTGTCTTCTGAGTGTATCTGCAAGATGAGTGGGGTATAGTGGGGTAAGAAACAAATTATCTTTGTGATTTCTACAAGGGTGAAACACAATTCCAGAAAAGTTATTGAGAAAAATTGTGCTTTCTACTTCCTTTGTAATTTATTTATGTAAAAATAACCAGCCTATCTCTGATTATACAGAAGCAAAATCCATTTTTTACACTGGGAATTACTGCTTTCACTGTACTTGATTTAGTTACCACATAGAAAGAAGCTTGATGTGTACGAAGATACTTAAATACAGTGTTCTTGTGTTATATGCATCTTTAAAATTTGAAAAATAGGAAATCAGGATATTAGCCAGGCTGCAGTTGCATTTTCCTTTATATATCACGAGTGGCTAAATTCTGTCCTCCCACTCAGTGCCACTGGAGGCACTCGTACGTCTGTCCTATGAGCACCTGTTTGGATTTGTTTTAATTTGCCAACGAAAATGTTAGAGAGACGTGGGGTTTGCCTCGTATGACATGCCATTAACCAGTGTTTCTCTAGGGAAAATGCAGTCAACGTTGCAAGATGCAAAGCAAAATTGTCACCCGTGCCCAGGCATCGGGATGTTTTGCACAGCCCTGTTGGTTAGTTTGATAAAACTTGGGGAAGACCTAAGTGTATTTGGAATTTTATAGTGTTACATGCAAGGTATTCTGCAAATACATGATACTGTAAGAACTCATTATCAATTGTAAAAGTGCCAGGCTGTAGTAAAAAGCTCTTGGAAGAATTACAGACTTCCACAAGGCAATTAAAATTCCTCCTGAGTAAGGAAACAATACGTAAACCATATTCTGCTGAGGCAAAATAGTCCATGATAGTTTCCTAGCGATTTTAAATACTGGTAGTAACTCTTTTATTGCTAAGATTGCAGGGAGGAAAATGTAGTTACATAGACCTTTCTAAGGCATTCGAATCTTGTCAACATATACATATTATTATGGAACCGAATTTTAAGAAGATAAACATTTCTCTCTTATTTAGATACAAATTAATAACTGTAGGAACAGCAGTACTGGGGGAGCAGTTAAATGGTGGGTGGCAAAATAATAGAAAAGACTTGTGAAGTGTTTGTCCATTTGTACAATGAGAAGGTGGGTGCCTCGGTGACAGCTGACATTGATGAATCAAAACTATTTTTTTAAAAGAGATCAATTGAAGATCCAGAAACTAACTTCACGCAAAATAATAATTCAGTTGGCCTTGAATGTAATCGACACACTTAGATAAAACTGTCCGCCAAAGAATGTAATTAAAAGAAAAATGTCATGTTTTTGTGACAGGGGAAGTACCAGGTACAGTATTGCTTCTTATCCTAGGAGCCCTGATTATCCAGAGTTTTATCAGAGAGCTGTGGGAATGATTAATACGCTTGGCAGGTGGGTGGTGTTTTTCCTGTTTTTCATGCTTTAATGTATAGAAGCAAATATTGCAGCAATACTACAGGACCTGTAAAGGAAGCCAAAGAAAGGTCTAATTATTTGCTAACCTTCTAGTCTTCTGTAGGTCATTATACATGCTCTGGATGGCAGAGCAGTTCTCATCTCTGATGTCCGAGGCTTGAAATTGTCTTTAGGCTGCAGAGTTCAGTAAGGTCCCTAGTATATGAGTAGCCCCTGTGCTGAGTACAACACATTTTGTGATTTTTCTAAGTTACCAATGTGAATTCTCTGAATCACATGTCTTTGCTGAGCGAGGTGAATTACTGGGTTTCCACTTGATTCCGAGTCTGCGGTTTTGGCCTTTAAAAATATTTATATTTCTGTATCCAGAGAAGGGCGAATGCAGGGCTGGATGGGGAAGATCGAGATGATCTCTGAAAAAAACATGTTGAACAGCCTCCATGGTCAACGGCAGAACTAGGACCACCACATACCCTTGAATAGTCAAAAGCAAACACTTGCACCCTTGCTTAGAGGGATGATAAAATGACACATGTCAAAAATAACAGAGTTACCAAAAGCAATGATTTGGATTTTGCTAAAGGTTAATGGGTTTTCAGGGAATGTGCTGGCTCCTTTGACAAGGCGGATAAACGGGCATCATGTCAATGTATGAGTGCCTTTCTGGAACGGGGAATGTGCTGACACTACTTCAACATAAATGATCTAATTGAAATACTTCACGGTGACCCTTTTAATGCCATTTTTTGGCATTGTTGCCGTTGTTTCAGTCACATGCTTTTTCATACAATGCCTGGACTGCTTTGCTGAGTCCAGGGATCATTGGCTGGAGGGTTGGGGGGGGTGGTTTTTTAGGATGCAATAAGTAAATGACTGGAAATGCATTGCCACATTCTGCACAGTGATAAAATTACTTCAGCGGAGCTATTCTCATATATGCCAACTGATTATCTGGTCTTGATTTTTAGCCAGGAACTAACTGGTCATTAGTTAGAAGCTAAAGTATATCTGTGTAAGATAGGACATCTGCTAATGTGATGTGATTTAACTTATGTCATGTGTTTATTCATGCCAATCTCTCAGTCAGGCAGAGCCCTGATTGTGCCATTTTAATGTCTTGATACCTCTGGTTTATAGATTAAAAACATGGAAATGCGAAAATAACCGTGTTGCGTTTTAATTGCACTGGCATTAGTGTTAAAATAGAGAATGCTGACAAGCATTGGGGCGTAATTTTTAGTGACCAGATTAAATTTAATGGCAGTTATTAACTTAAACAGATTTTTGGCAATCAAACATGAAGGAGATATTTTGTGATTATTTTCATTGTCTACCTTTCTAGTTTTTAGGCACAAACCTTTAATGACTTGCATGAGGAAATTCTTCGTTGTTGCTCTGTAAATAAAATGTTTCAAAGCACCTAAGTCATGGAGGCTCTTAAATGCCATCCAAGGTCAAAGAGTTTCAGTGTGTTTCAGCATTAAAAAGGACCTACCTGCCTAAGACTAGACAGTGTGAATACCCCTCTGCACTCTTAAATCTTACAGGTTTCCCAGGAAATATTTAAAGCATTGGGAATATTTGCATCAGTTTACTTAGACCCCTGTCGGGTTCGTGGATTTGCTCTCTGGAAGAACCTGTTTAATTCTATTACTTGGGCCCTACGCAGTAGCCCTAAGAAAGACTAGTCTCCTAAAGAGACTTCTAAAACTAGAATTAAACAAATACCCTTCCCTTTTACACTTCTCCTATTGCTATTGAGAACCCGGCTTATTTCTTCTCTCCATTTCCAAATTTTGAATGATATTTTTCAACGCTTTTAATTCTCTTTACATCTGTGCAGAATAGAAAGGCAGATTTTTTAATTAAGTGGGCTATTGCTCCAATTGGATGGTCATAGCTGGCTGAACACCGCTCACCACCTGCAGAACATGGCTCCTTAAGCTTCTGTTCTACAAGTTTAGGTGTGGATTCAAATAATTCAAATCTCCTGTGATCTGTTGGAGTAGGTCCCTAATAATTCACTTATTTCACTGTTGTGTTTTATTTGATACTTGATAACTCTTCTAAAATATTAAACTTACCTATTTGCACTATCTTTCCTCTGCATTTTAGTAAAACAGACGTGCATTAAACAAAATTATCCATGGACTGGCCGCCTGTCTATCAGTGGAAAGATGCTGTTTTGAAATCTGAAGCAAAAGCAGGAGAGAGCACAATTTGGAAAGACTGATTCGTAGAACGGACTAAATGAGCTACCTTTACAACAGTGGCTTCTAATAGCAAGTTTATGGTAGGCAAAAGCAAAAGATACAAAATAGCTGTCAATTTATATTGTGGTTATTAAAAGCTTACTGTTTCAGTCTAATTGCTGTGCAAGAGAGAACTCCACCCCTTTTGTGAGCATTTTTTGACATGTTAAATTACACACTATTGCTGATTTTTTTTTTAAAGAGAATAGCGCAGTGGGAAGCACCCATCATCTGAATTAATACACCAATTATAAACTATGTTTCAAATAAACAATTTGATCATTTCTGTTTCTGTGCCTTGCGCTGAAAGTTGAGGTGTCTCATTAAAACAAAAATTGAAGTCTCATTCCATATTTTAGCTGTCCATGTACCGATGACGAGAAAGTTCAGCGATAAAGCTGGCAACCACTTGCTCCTCCATGAGCAACTGTGTGTTCTGAATGAAACATTAAACAGAGCTTTTGACACGCTGAAATGTTTCAACAGCTACATCGCTAATTATTAACTGCAAGAGAATTAATTTTCCTCTTCAAAGGAACGGTGACTTTTCAGGAGTTAAAGAGAGGTACTCATTTGACAGTATGATTATTTGCAACTTAAAAAATAAGAATGTTCTTTCTCAAAGTGTAGTCAGACGTGCCTGCAAGGACAGTTACTGTATGTAATAGAAGTAATCATAACGCCCAAGGGTATATGCCAAATGACAATCAAACATAGAAAAAAGTGCCTATTTAAAATAGTTTGCAAAATGACTGCAATGTGCGGTAGCTGTGTATGTATATTAATTGGTGAGAAGGCAAAATAAATGAAAATAGCCCTTCACCACCCACAAGATTACCCATTAGCGGTTCAGATAAGATGAAAATGAGCTTCTGTAATTGGTAAGTTTTAAGCACAGAGTGGAAATTAAATAATGCAGTGATGTTTTACGTGTTGAAAAAGGACTGACCTTATCAAAGAAGCCCCCTTATTACTCTTTCACTTTAATCTCCATCCACCGATATATGCTGAGGACTGCCTGGCTGGAAAACAGCTTGGCAGAAAAGGACCTGGGGGTCCTGATGGACACCAAGTTGAAAATGAGCCAGCAATATGCCCTTCCCTCGAAGAAGGCTGATGGTATCCTGGGCTGCATTAGGAGGAGTGTTGCCAGCGAGTCGAGGGAGGGGATCCTTCCCCTCTGCTCAGCACTGATGAGGCCACACCTGGAGTAGTTAGTCCAGTGCTGGGCTCCCCAACACAAGAGAGACACGGACGTGCTGGAGAGAGTCCTACAAAGGGCCACTAAGGTGATGCAGGTATTGGAGCATCTCTCCTATGAGGAAAGGCTGAGAGAGCTGGGACTGTTCAGCCTGGAGAAGAGAAGGCCCAGGGGGATCTCATCAATGTATATAAATATCTGAAGGGAGGGAGCAAAGAGGACAGGGTCAGGCTCTTTTCAGTGGTGCCCAGTGACATGACCAGAGGCAACGGGCACAGACTGAAACACAGGAGGCTCTGTCTGAACATCGGGAAACACTGTTTTCACTGCGAGGGTGACCGAGCACAGGCACAGGTTGCCCAGGAAGGTTGTGGAGTCTCCATCCTTGGAGATATTCAGAAGCCATCTGGACATGGTCCTGGGCAACGGGCTGCAGGTGGCCCTGCTTGAGCAGGGGGGTTGGACCAGATGATCTCCAGAGGTCCCTTCCAACCCCTACCATTCTGTGATTCTGTAATTATAGTCAATTGTATAATATAATTCTGGCTGTATGAAGAAAAATACAAGAAAAATATATGTGCCTAAAGAGTACAAACACTGTTCATCTTTCCCATAGCCTTTTACTCAACAGTTATATGTTATTGTTATATATATAATCACATACATAAAAATAAGAAAAATGTAGTTAATAATATACGCTAACTTAATGTTTTGGAAACATAGTTATAAACTTGAAGCGTATATGGTAAAACTGTGAAAAACCTCTTTAAAGGAAATATACAAAAGGCATTAAATTACTAATAATTATTAGTCTTGGTCCTGAAAATAACAATAGAAGATGAAAAAAATTAGTAACTAGACTTGTTTATCCGGTGAATCATTTATCTGCACGCTGCCAGTAACCCAGTGGCTTCCAAGTTGGCTCTTCCTCACACACAAGTGTCTTTTCTTGCACATGCAGGTCATAGTTTTAAAATTAGTTGTTACTGGAAAGGAAGTCTGAACTTCAGACAATGGTGGCAGAAAATCCAGGCTGAGGCAGTTCTTCCAAGGCGAACTGCAGAATAAAAAAATCTTTTCTCCTCTCTTATAGTGGCTATGAAGAAATTAGCAAGGAATGATGGTCCCCCTTTGGTAGCTGTCCTGCTACTAGTCTGCATAACTCTTCACTGCCATAGGAATCATTAATACTTTTTAGAATATCTAGAACTGGGCATGGCGTATAGCTACAGTATGGATATTTGTTGCTGTTCCTCTTATAATTAGAAATACCACTTATAAACCAGAAATATTTGATTCATGTGACATGAATTGTGATCTTTCCCGTAAAACAGAGTTTCCTCTTTCCAGTGCATTACCAGTCTTGGTAGTCAGAAGAATTAAACTTTTAGCTCAGTTGGTATCTTATTAGACCTGCTTTAGCTGGGTCAGTCCTGGTGCTGGTAGCACAAACCCACAAGTGTCGGCGTTACGTCATCATCTTCACAAAGTACAAGGAAGTAGTAAAAAGCAATTCAGTCATTCCAGTGTCTTTCACAACTACATCCAGAAAGGTGTCACCTTTGGTACAGAGCCAGGCACGGTGAAGAACAAGGTCTGAAGTCCATGGGTAACTTTACTTACTATATAATTAATGTAAGCCTGTTTCTCAGGAATTGCTTAAGAATGGCTCTGAGTAATGTATTAACCATTTACCACACATTATTTACAGAAATACTGTCTTCCACGTAGTTTTACTTTTTATCTGGCTGCTTAAATCTTTGCCAACTTTTCAGTACTCCCTTTATTGTAGTCTTTTTACACTTACTCTGCTTTACAGTGCTCCATCAGCTTTATGAAAATATTTTATTCCTAAGATGCTTTTCATCCTCTCTACTCTGTGAAGAGTAAAGCAAATAAAGTGAAGAGCTAACGTGCTTTTCCTTACTCCCACTTTCCAATTCCACAGTATCATTTTTGGTTTGCCAATTTTCTCCAGTGTCTTTTCATGTCAATTATACATGCAGTGAGAAACCTTCAGGTAGCTGTACTATTCCCCAAGAGTCAGCATTCACCATTCCTTTTGCCTTTCTGTTTAGCATACAACTACCTTTTAGTTCTTTTTTAGGTCTAATAACTATTAACCTTCTCAACTGGTATGTTTCAAAGCTTTTAGCTAATAGTATTGCCTGTAATATTATTTGTGGAAGTCTCGGATATTTTTTGGCCAGTTCTAGTCTTTCCAGTGAGTACTCCTTAGGTTTTCCAGTTTTGCTAATGTCATTTCTGATACAGTATTGGTAAGGCTTGAAATAATAAAAAAGACCTAAACTGGACATTCTATAATTCTTTTACAGTGAGTCTCTCTAGACTCAGAAAGGTGTATCATAGCTGGCCCTGGGACATTTTGTTGAGTTTTTCAGAACTGGTACTCATCTTGTGCTCTGAGTTTCTCCTGTGACAACTGCTTTCAACCTCAGCTGGCTCAGTTTCTGAATTTAGACAAGAAGTCACTGTCGAAAGTGTGAACCCTTCAAGAAAACAGCAATAGGAGAGAGGGTCTCTCCTACGGGTATCACCTAAGAGTACCTCAGTGAACCCTTTTACCCATGCTGCCAATCACAGTTATGATAGGCATTATGATCAAAGTTCGTATTAGAATATCATTTAATGAGAGATCAACACGAGGCATTTGTCATTTGTGCCAAGTCTGATTGATTGATTGATTGATTGATTTTTGCTAAGTGGCTCAAAACTGAGGTCTGTGGTCCTTGCTGAGACCATTACCACATGCAGAACTGAAGGCAGAAGCTGTGGGAGTTGAGGTTTTATATAGGAACTGAGCCAACCACCCGAGCTATTATTGGCAACTTCGGTGAACCTGCTGTATTAAGTCTAGTGACGGAGAGTGGGGCATGATTTAATGAGTAGAGCTACCTTATGATAAAAGACGACTAATGAAAAAAGAAGCAGAACAGAAATCTCAGAAAAGGGCAAATAGTAGTAATCCAGTCTGCTCAGGTAGGATTTGTGTCATTTGACCCCTGACTTAAGAAGGGCTGAAGTTTAGTCTAATCTAGTCATCCAGGATGGGAGTCCTAAGACTGTATCATAAAAGAAGGAGAGTCAATGTATTTCTCTGGTGACTCATATGTGGTAATTGCTGTCCTGAGGCTAATTTCCACACTGACAGCTGTGTAAAATGGCATCTTCGGCTGTATGTGGCCCATGTCTAGACAGGGGTCCAGTGGCCTCCTTCCAGAAAGGGAGCAAGAGGTCCATATCTGGGTTCCATTAAACATCTCCCTGATCTTTAAGCATGAACTCTGTCTCCAGGTTGTATTTAGAATCATAGAATCATAGAATTGTTCTGGTTGGAAGAGACCTCCAAGATCATCGGGTCCAACCATTAACCTATCACTACCAAGTCCCCCACTAAATCATATCCCTTAGGGCCTCATCTAAATGCCTTTTGAATACCCCCAGAGATGGGGACTCCACCACCTCCCTGGGCAGCCTGTTCCAATGCCTGACAACCCTTTCGGTAAAGAAGTTTTTACGAATGTCCAATCTAAACCTCCCCTGGCACAACTTGAGGCCATTTCCTCTTGTTTTGTTGTCTGTTACTAGGGAGAAGAGACCAACCCCCATCTCTCTACAACCTCCTTTCAGGTAGTTGTAGAGAGCAATAAGGTCTCCCCTCAGCCTCCTTTTCTCCAGGCTAAACATCCCCAGTTCCCTCAGCCGCTCCTCATAGGACTTGTGTTCCAGACCCTTCCCCAGCCTCGTTGCCCGTCTCTGGACACGCTCCAGCACCTCAATGTCTTTCTTGTAGTGAGGGGCCCAAAACTGAACACAGTACTCGAGGTGCGGCCTCACCAGTGCCGAGTACAGGGGGACAATCACCTCCCTACTCCTGCTGGCCACACTATTTCTGATACAGGCCAGGATGCCGTTGGCCTTCTTGGCCACCTGGGCACACTGCTGGCTCATGTTCAGCCGGCCGTCAACCAACACCCCCAGGTCCTTTTCCGCTGGGCAGCTTTCCAGCCACTCCCCCCCAAGCCTGTAGCGTTGCCTGGGGTTGTTGTGACCCAAGTGCAGGACCCGGCACTTGGCCTTGTTGAACCTCATACAATTGGCCTCAGCCCATCGATCCAGCCTGTCCAGGTCCCTCTGTAGCGCCTGCCTGCCCTCCAGCAGATCAACACTCCCTCCCAACTTGGTGTCATCTGCAAACTTACTGAGGGTGCACTCGATCCCCTCGTCCAGATCATTGATAAAGATATTGAACAGAACTGGCCCCAGTACTGAGCCCTGGGGAACACCACTTGTGACCGGCCTCCAACCGGATTTAACTCGATTCACCACAACTCTTTGGGCCCGGCCATACAGCCAGTTTCCTACCCAGCGCAGAGTATGCCCATCCAAGCCATGGGTAGCCAACTTCTCCAAGAGAATGCTGTGGGAGACGGTGTCAAAGGCTTTACTAAAGTCCAGGTACACAACGTCCACAGCCTTTCCCTCATCCACAATTTAAACTAATTGTTCTTTATTTCCCTACAAATGGATGCCATCAAATGTCACAGAATCACAGAATGGTAGGGGTTGGAAGGGACCTCTGGAGATCATCTAGTCCAACCCCCCTGCCAGAGCAGGGTCACCTAGAGCAGGCTGCACAGGACTGCGTCCAGCCGTGTTTTGAATATCTCCAGAGAAGGAGACTCCACAACCTCCCTGGGCAGCCTGTGCCAGTGCTCTGTCACGCTCACAGTAAAGAAGTTTTTCCTCATGTTCAGACAGAACTTCCTGTGTTCCAGTTTGTGCCCATTGCCCCTTGTCCTGTCGCTGGGCACCACTGAGAAGAGTCTGGCCCCATCCTCTTGACACCCACCCTTGAGATATTTCTAAGCACTGATGACATCCCCTCTCAGTCTTCTCTTCCTCAGGCTAAACAGCCCCAGCTCCCTCAGCCTTTCCCCATAGGAGAGATACTCCAGTCCCTTAATCACCTTCGTGGCCCTCCGCTGGACTCTCTCCAGTAGTTCCTCATCTTTCTTGAACTGGGGAGCCCAGAACTGGAGGCAGTACTCCAGATGGGGCCTCACTAGGGCAGAGCGGAGGGGAAGGATAACCTCCCTCGACCTGCTGGCCACACTCTTCTTAATGCACCCCAGGATGCCGTTGGCCTTCCTGGCCGCAAGAGCACATTGCTGGTTCATGGTGAATTTGTTGTCTACCAGGACTCCCAGGTCCTTCTCTGCAGAGCTGCTTTCCAGCAGGTCAACCCCTAACCTGTACCGGTGCATGGGGTTCTTCCTCCCCAGGTGCAGGACCGTGCACTTGCCCGTGTTGAACCTCATGAGGTTCCTCTCCGCCCAACACTCCAGCCTGTCCAGGTCTCACTGAATGGCAGCACGGCCTTCTGGTGTATCAGCCAGTCCTCCCAGTTTTGTATCATCGGCAGACTTGCTGAGGGTGCACTCTGTCCCTTCATCCAGGTCATTGATGAATAAATTGAACAAGATGGGGCCCAGTACTGACCCCTGGGGAACACCACTAGCCACAGGCCTCCAGCTAGACTCTAGGCTGCTGATCACCACCCTCTGAGCTCTGCCATTCAGCCAGTTCTCAATCCACCTCACTGTCCGCTCATCTAACCCACACTTCCTGAGCTTACCTATGAGGATGTTATGAGAGACAGTGTCAAAAGCCTTGCTGAAGTCCAGGTAGACAACATCCACCGCTCTCCCCTCATCCACCCAGCCAGTCATGCCATCATAGAAGGCTATTAGATTGGTCAAGCACGATTTCCCCTTGGTGCATCCATATTGACTACTCCTGATCACCTTCTTCTCCTCTACGTGCTTAGAGATGACCTCCAGAACGAGCTGTTCAGGCTATGTCATGCATGTCATGCGTGATAGCTTGGCAATAAACAGTATACCATCACCTATATGGAGTTTTGTTCCCCGTGATTTAGGGGCGTGTTATCAGCTGAAGGGATCACAGAGGGTGTTGCAGTGCCTCGTAAGGGTGAATGTGGAGCCGGTGACCCGTGCTTTTCCTCTGAGAGTGCTGCCCTTAAGAATTATTTTAGCTATTGAGGAATGGTTCTGTCTGCTCTTTCCTGGGCTGACAGATTCATAACCGTGACAAATCTAACATAATCATCAGGAGTTTTGTTTTACGACTATCTCCTGGATGACTGTTCTTCACCTAGGCTGCAGTGTTTCCACACCATCAGTCTGTCTCAAGCTAATGAAGCACTCTATGGCCACTTGTAGATCAGCTTTCACTGTTCAATTTACTATGCTCTTTCTAATTAATTTGGAAGACTAAAGCAACAACTGATACTTGTTGGTTTTTCATTGTTTCTCCCGCTGTTATTTCCTTTTCTGAAGTCACAAGTATATATAATCAGATATTTGCATTATCTCAATGTTTCTCCTATTGGAAAAATATATTAAGCGAACAAGCAAATTCAGAAATTCTCTTGCAGTAGTGCAGAAGTATGACAGAGGAATTTAATACACAATATTATGGTGTTATGGTAAACTGTATGTGGAGCAACATGTATAGGAACAAAAAGAGTAATATATTACCATTATAAAGTGAGAGGAGAATAAATTAGTCAGATCTTGCAAGAATAGATTTCACTGGTCTCATGAATAGCTTCATATAATTTAAAATAATCCTTCTGTATAATGAACTTGCAAGCTAATTACTCTTGGATTGCCACAGCACGGTATAACTCTGTCAGTCTGCGAGCGTTTTGAATTTTGCCAAAGTTGTCAAGTGGATGCAGTTGAAACTGGAATTGAATGGGTTTCCCGATCCATATATCTGCAAATTGTCGCAGGGTATTATTCCAGGCAGTAACTGTGATCATTGCTAGATTTATCCTTTTTTAAAACAATAGAGTTAAAAGTGGCAGATGGTAGTTAATGATTAACATTCCTCATAAACAAACTTTTGCAAGGATGTATTTAAAGTGGTTGCGTGTATATAAATAGACAAGGAGCATGAGCTATGCAACTATAATTGAATTACATTAGCATAACTTAAGTAGAAGTTTAGTAAATACCAAACACCTTAATTAACTTGCACAGTATTAGGAGGTTAATGACGTACCCCCCGTAAATGACTCTTCAAAGCGCTGGCAACATGGCAGTTTAGAGCCAAACCAGTACCCGGTACCCCACTCTTTGTGGCCGGTGTACGGTAACTTATTTAACTCCTACCGCTCAAGCTTGGCCTCTGCTGGGATTTGTGGAGGTTGAAGCGACAGCCTTCCTCGCAGAGAGCTGGAAGCTCCCCGTGGAGCGGGCCCGCACGCTCGCCGTGCCCTCCGGCTGCGCCTGCTGCCTCCCACCCCGGGGAGCCCTTTGCTCCCTGGGCTCTTAACACGGGGTTTGGGGGCGGCGGGGTGGGGAGCTCAGGCTCTACAGACTTACGCTTTGAAACACAGAAGCTCTGCTCCCTCTGCCAAAAATTTGCCCAGCAGCATTGTATAACTCTCGCACTGACAGAAAATACCAACTCTTTTTGTGCCCCTTCAGTCGATAACAATAATTGTCTGTTTCCAATTGCAAGTTTTGCAGTCTTTCCTTTTTCTAACTTTTTATTATTACTTTTTGCTGATGCAGTTTCTGGAAAACATGCCAATTACATATTCTAGTGCGTTCAACAAGTGTAATTGAATCTCGTTGTTGGAACGGGCGGGTCTGTGCATCGGAGTCCAGCCTGAGCTGTGCATCTTTTTAGCTAAGGCGTGAGTTATTCATTGGTGCTCATTCTAAAATCTTAATAGTGGGGTTAGAAGCCTGATTGAAAACCAGTAGTGATTTGTCGGTTTATCGTGCCAAGTAAAGTAAATAAATAATGTAGTTACCAGTCTAGTTAATTATTTTAAAAATACTGGTGAGTCAGGAAACTATATGCAAATTGGTAAGAAATTAATTCCTGTTACGTTTGAATAACTTTGGAAAAGCACATTGGATCCACAAGTGGTTGAAATTTATATTCTTCTCTCGCATAGGAAACTGTACTGTAAATGAGCTAGCATCTCTCTTGGGAAAGAAATGTGAATTTTGCTGACAAGCTGAGGTCTCTCAGCAGAAAAACGCATGCTGACAGTTTCACCCAGTGGCCAATTGACTGATTTCTTTCCCTCTTTTTTACTTCTGTTTTAGATGCTGAAGAATACCAGCCTCCAATATGGAAATCATACTGTGAGTATACGAGAAATTTGAATAATCTTAGTACCTTACCAAGGTGTCACCGATAGGTCTTTTCCCTTTCTTTGTTTAGAAAAAAGACATAAATGTAGTAGGTGCTTGTAGAAATTACTGTATGGGACAGCAGTGAAACCCAAACTTTCCTGATTCTCCGTGGAGCAAGTGCAGCAGGGTTATGAGCGCCAGATTCTCTGTGTCGCCTTACAAGTGTGCAAACCCCTGGGTTTCATGGTTTCTCTGCTGAGATTTTCAGGAAGGATTCCAGCGGTAGAGGTTAATGCTTCATGTGTTTACTAAAGGTCAGGCTTGAGCATACTTGTCTTTTTATATGGGTCACCAAATCACTTTAAGATAATAATATTTTTGATCCTTAGCAATAGAAGCTGATTTTTGAAGTGGTGGTTTAGAAGTTGGAGACACCATTATCAGTTCTTTGAACCTTCCTGTCTGCCTTTAAAAAAATCATTTACATAGAGTGCCATGCAGAAGTGCATATTTTATGCTCTTTTTGCTGTGTTCCAAATGTATTTTCTAATAATGTGGCACAGATCTAAGACAAAAGATTGGCTTTTAAAACCCTTATTAAAGATGGCCTTTAAATTTGATCTTTTTATTTTAAACCCTTACTGAAACTGTAGCTTTGGGTGCGGAGGGGGGTTTTTTGCTGTTTTCGGATACAGAGCTATCCTAAGCAAAAGTCGTCTCTTTTATTGTGGCAACTTCAAATTCAGTACAGTGCCATTACCAAAATGGAACTACAAAAAGACAAGGATCACAGTAGTTAACATGCATGTACATGTATAATTTTAAAGACTGGAATAAACTTGTTGACTTCACTTATATGCACATTAAACTACCTTGCTGACTTCAAAGACATCACCTCTATGTTACTTGAGAATGACATTCTGCTTCAGAACGGACTGGGATTTTTTCAACCAAACTTTGAGTGTGCCATTAAATTACAAGAACTGCTTCTCAGAACACTGTTCTCGAGAGGCATTTTTTTGTTGTTGCAGGATTTTGAATGTATAAGGAAAACTTCCTTAAAAGTCAGCAAGAGTGTATTGATTTGAGTTGGACCATTCCAGCATACTTTGCTGGGTACTTGGAAAGAAGCAGACACTTGAGTCGGTTTTTTTAGAAGAGGAACCTGGCTTATTCAAAATCAATGGAAAAGCTCCCATTGACTCTGACGTGACCAGGATTTGAAATGACAGATGTTTCCTTTTCTGCAGGAAGTTTTCATTAAAAAGTCGGGGAATAAGCACATGCCTTTACTTACCTTCTCTTAGCTGCCCCACTGGTGCAGCAGACAGATCACGGCATGCAGTGAAAAAGTTTGGTTACTTTTGTAAGTTTGGATACTTTACACATGGTCCAAGGAAACTTTTTTTTTAAATTAAAAAAAAAAAAAACAGAATGAATTAATAGAATAGGACCGTATAATTTCCTATTCAGATGTATGTAGAATGCCAATATTGTGGTAATGACAAAGTCATGGCCTCAGCATCTGAACCCCATGCATGAATGACCTCGGAAAAATTTACACAGCTCCAAAATGCAGAAAATAGTTTAAGGTTACAGAGATTTACTGCTGAGACTGCTTAGCCACAGACATACGTTTTTCATTGCAATGTTAGGTAATATATGCTGCTTTACTCTGCTAGAAAAATCCCGATCTAGTAAATTAATTATAGAGGTTATGTCCAACGGTAGCATTAGTCTATGATGCAATCCACTGTCCCGTGTCATCACAGTTTTAACTTAGTGTATGTATTTTACTCTTAGCAGTTTGTGTTTACTGCCTATTTAACTGCCTATTTTAGCTAGTAACTTTTAAAGTTTGCTAATGTGCTATTAAGATACTTTACATACAGTTATGATTTCTTTTTTAAGTCCTGGATAAATTTAGGTGCACTATGTTGCCTTTTATTGACATCATGATCAAGGCTTCAATCCTTCTAGCTTCTCAACAAAGGCAGATTTTCCTGCTTATGCAGGCACAGTACTCAAACAAACAGTATTGCACATATCCATGGGCAAATGCTGATCAAAGTGGAACAGCTTTCAGAATCCAAGCCTTACGCTTTGGCATAATGTACAAGCTTGTTTCAGCTGTATTTGGAAAAGACGGACACTTCTAATGCTGAAGATCCTCACTTGCTTATGAAGAATTGTTAGAAGGTACATAGGTTTCACAGATTACAAGGTTTTTCAGACTTTTTCTGATAGCCCTGGGACACAGAGAACAAAAGAAATGGCAAGAATAATTTGTATTACCATAAAGAGATTTGGGGAAAAAATCTGGAAAGTTACTAGCAGCCAGCAGTCTCTAGGCAGTGGATTTGATCGCATTTATACCTGAGTAACAGATGAACAAATAAATACCCAATAAAATTTCTTTTTGTAGTCTGCTGCATGTTAGGAACATTATACGACATGACATTTTGCCTTTTTACCATCACTGAGGTAGGAAAGAAAGGAAGATAAGAATCACAGACATGTGGGCTGGCAGGGACTTCTGGAGTGAGCTGATCCAGCTTCCCACTCGAAGCGCGACTATTGTCGGCTCTAGATCAGAACAGCCATGGCTTTATCTAGCTGAGTCCTGAAAACCTCCGGGGATGGAGCCTCTGCCACCTTTGTGGGTAACCTGCTCCAGTGCTGCACTGCCCTCGTAGAGCAGAACCAGCGATCTCACCTGCTTCGTGTGACGAGTAGGCAATTTGTTTGGCTGCTGAAACAGCGTAGTCATTTTTGACTTCCAGCTACGGCATGTACGTGCTCGAGTTTTGAAGAGATGTAAAACCACTCTTTTTCTCCTTTTACCACTGTTGAGATTGGCATGCGCTATGCGAGTCTAATGTCAATGCCCGTTCCATGTTTATTTGCATTACTTAAGCTTGGTACGCTGGTGTGAAGCAATGAGGCAAGGCGCAGAGCATCAGCTGATGCCATGCTTCAGCTCCTCACAAAGTTTCCCTGCCTTCTGCCTTTCATCAAATAATAAGCACAGTGTCTGAGACTCAGTTTTGTTAGAAATTAAGGCTTTATTTCAGCCAGGCACTTAGGTTCCTAATTAAGCATGTGAGTAATCCCACAGAAATAGGACAGCTCATATTGTTCAAGCTCGGCATGTGGGTAAACGCCTGACTGAGATGAGGCCGAGGAGGTAAAACCTAAAAAAAAAAGGAACTCTGTGAAACATTCCCAGAGAGAAGGCAGTATGTTTCTTTGCCGCTTTATAGAAGCGATGATAGGAATTTTTCCTCTCCGCTGGAGCATCACTGAACGCTAGTCATAGGTGAGTTAAAGGAGAACGCTTGAGTTCCTGACACACTGCAGAATGAAAAAAGTATGAAGAAGTTGGTGGTAGTCCTTCTTCCCTGGCAGAAGAGGAGTAAGTGTTGATTTTTGCATGTCGTCCCTTTGCTTCTTAGACAGATCAGGTTTCGGAATTAGACAGTTCTTTCTAAAACGTATTGTAGAATTTCCCTTATTCATCCCATGAGACAAGATTTGTCCTCTAGCAGGAACAAAAGAGAGTTATATATTTTAACTAGTTACTATACATCTCAAAGAAGCATTCCCCTAGAAATTCAATAATAAATTAAAGTTTTGTTAACTTTATAAGTTCCCAGGTGATTATGATACTATGAATGCTGGCAAACTATCTGAATTATGAAACTGATAAAGATGTTCAAGGGCCAATTAAAAGCTACTGCATTTTTCTGTTGCAGTGCTTCATTTTGGTCTAATATTTAGTGTGCATTATTACTGTGCATTTCATTTGCATCTGATGCTGAACAAAAAGCTACTCCCAGCCTGATGCTGTTCTCTAAGCAGTAGTAATACATTTTCTTTTTTGCATGCAGTTGACTTTTTATAAGGTTAATTTTCTCAGGGCTAAAATAATAATGCATCATTATATTCAAGTGTCATCTTTTTTGTGATCACAGTGGGTTTGTCTCTAACCTGCCTGTCAGTTTTAAATGTTGGAATAGACTGGGTCAGATGTCGATCACTGCTTACCATTGTATTAAATAGCGTGGTTTTCTATTATTCCAGTTAACCATATCCTTACACATTAGATTCTGGTTTAAGATTTTCAGAGGTGGAGGGGGGGAAATGAGGCAGAAGGGCAAGGCTTATTTGTCACTTCAGCAAGTAAGTGAGGGGCATGTGCTTTCTGAATTTCTGACCGTCCCCTGGACTCTGCTGGGGTCTCAGCAATGTCAACCAGAGTGTGAGTGCCCAGCACTTTGGAAAAAGTGTATAATGAAATCGGGCAGAGCTGCAGGATGTTCAGCACTTCTGAAAATGAGGTCACTTAATGAGGTGTCTGCGCTCATTGGAACTTAGCTCTAGGGCACATTTTTCTCAAGTCACCTTAGCCATAATGTTGCACTTGTATTCATAGCCCATTAGCAGGCTTTCGTATAGCAATCACTGGAAGCAGAAACAGAAGAGAACCTTTCTAGAGAAGAACACAGCTTTTGGTAGGGTCACACTGGCTTTGCTCCGTAATACCTTAGTCTGTGAGATATTGCCTTTTCCTAGTTTTTCACTTAACTGCACTTCCACTGTTGTTTTACCTCCTCCACCCTGGCCTTGCGGTGTGTCTTTTATGGGTATCCTTGTCAGCTGTGTGCCCGTCTGTCTCTTCTCTGTTGTTTGGCTCCCGTTGAACTGCTTGGCATCCCTTACCGCGATGCCACTGGTGGTTCTCAGTCCTTTCTTTCTGTTCCTGATCTGTCTTCTCTCCCTCCATCTAAGGGTTCTGCATCTCTCTCCAGTAGTTCCACTGCATTGTCTTTCTGTCAGTTTAATGTCTTTCAATTTAAGGCTAATATGGCCAAATCTGAATTCTTTATCTTTCCCAGGAAACCATTTCCCATTCGTGATGTTTTCTGTGATCACCACCATTCACAATCTCAATCATGCTTGTTACTTGGGGCCATTTTCTCATCCTGCACATTTAAGGCAGCATATAATTCATTATTATTTATTTGTGTAGTAATAATCTTACTACATTTTCCTCTGATGTATTTCTAAATCTGATATCTTTCTCAGTTCAGATTGTTGTGCAGATTAATTACCCGTGCCTCCCTGAGAATGACAGCAACCTCTCCCAGTCTATTCAAAACACAGTTGTTAAGATGATTTGTCTCCTTGCATGCATCATGAATCCCTGCACTGATTCATCTCGCTGCATCCTACCAGCATCCATTTTTTTGTGTTTGCTTTCAAGTCTTTCATATATCTGCCCTCTCCTGTTAGTCATTCCTTCCTTTGTTTTGTGAAATGCTGACTCTTCTCCCCCCCCCCCCCCCCCCCCCGCCCCTTGCTTCTCCAGTGCTATATCAGCCTCAGAGATCCTTTTGGTCATTTCAGAGAGCTCTTTGCTTTTCTCATTTCTTATAAATGCAGCACATCACAAGATAGGCTTCCTATGTGTTCTTCAGACCAGCTTGGTTTGCACCACAGCTATCAAGGTTATCTTAGAAACAGCTCCACTAGCTTTATTTGCTATGTCAGTTAATATTTAACAGGTTTGATTACTGAAAAGTAGGATTTTTATGAAGTATGATTTTTCAATTAAAATTAAAATGAATAAATTGGGAAAATAGATCTTTTACTTTAAATGAGAAGCAATCATATTCTGGCAAGATTTTGAATCCTTAAGAGTTTCTTCTCTCTACTGGAAATGTATGGGTGAAGGAAAACGTTACTGTTTTCCTCTTGGATATGTTTCGTATTAAGCATCAGTAACTTGCTGAATTGGTGCTTATGCTGATTTCAGACATTCAGAAATGGATTCTAAAATCGTGAATTTGGGCTCCAGAATAATCAGAGTTTTAAAAAATGATCTGTGATTTTTGAAGCAAAATTTTCATGCTTTGCTTGGCAATTCTTTTGCATACACAAGTCGTTTGATCACAAAAGAGTAAAAGGAAGGCTTTGGATCTTAGTCACACAATTGCAAGAGGTAAGAAAGACTACAAGTTATCATGAATCTTGTGCAAAAGTAGTGGGAGATCTGGCAGTGCTGAACGATGCAGGTGAAATCCAAAGCCTTAGTACAAATTCAGAGCTGGATCACATCCCTATGCATTAAAACTGATAGGGAATATAAGAAATCATGAACTCTCTTTCTGTGCCCCTCCGAGGAACCAGGGATGAAGGTTGGGTTGGGAAAAGGAGAGGTGATGGTTTTTTCCACTTTGACATTAGCAGAGAACAGAAGCCCCCAAAGCTTTTACATCCCCCGAGTGACAAATTTGGGTGCAAGCTCAGGACCCCCCCACTTCTCAGATTTCATCGCTCCTAGCCCCATTTAAAGAGAAGGTGCAGAAGGTGGGAGAAGGTGCTGAAGAGTAACACCTACCATTTCAATTCACTTTCTGCAACAGGGCTTCTGTGTTTATCAAACCTACAGGCATTTATATTCCTCCCATAATCTACCACCTTTCAGGGCATAATTCTGAGCTTCACAAGCATTATGAAGAGCCCTGTCCTAGAAACTCGGTCTTTTAAAAAAATTCATAGACATGACATGATCTTTCCAAATACAAGAAGGTCAGCATACAGAAGGCCTTTCTCGAGGGAGGCAATCCAAACCTCTGGGATTTTTACTGGAGTTACGGAGAGACAGTCTGTCTGCGCTGGAATTGATTACTGTCATTGCACGTCAGCTTCTTCTCACGACTCTGGAGTGGATAGGAAGGAGGGGATCTCATTAAATACATGCAGTGAAGAGGCTGGGGGCCAGGGTTCAGCGACTACCCCTAGCCTCAGGTCTCTCTCCTCCAGCCCTCAGAAGATTCACAAAATTGATTCAGGGCCATTTGAATAGGGCGTAATTGCTCTGAAAGGAATGTTTGCTTGCTCGTCAGTAATTGCCAGCAAATCTTGAAATAAATGATGAGATTGTGGTGAACCCTTTCAAACGTGCTGAACTTTTTCTTGGCCTACCCAAAAAACCGCTGATGTTACTGGTAAGCAATCTGTTCTTGAGTTGTTCCAGCATGGCATATGCAAAAGTGAGACTTTATCCTGAGATACTCCTAATAAATCCTTCTAGCTAGTCTTCCCTGGTATAGAAATGTAACAACAAGTACAAAAGGAGAGAATACTTCTAAAATTAAACCAATGATCACTTTAGTTAGTTTGCAGGCCAACAACCGATTTTCATATAAATGACTTAGATACGCTGAAATACTGCCATTTGCTATCCTTTTCTCTACATTTGCATTTTTCTCTGCAGCCTCTGGCTAAAAAGACTCATCTGAATAAAAGTTTGTGTATGTTGCCATCTTCTAATGATCTGTACATTTTTGTGTTTGACAGTGTATCAATTGCAACAAGAGGCACCACGTCCCAAGAGAATCATCTGTCCTCGGGAGGTCGGTTCTTCTTTCGCTCTACCTTGTTAAATCTGATGAATTGTCAGCAGCGTATGATTACCAAAAAATCTTCTGTACAGTCTGCAGATAGTATTCGCTTTAATTTTTCTAAGCCATTATTTTGTGTAATGATTTTTCTTAAGGTTGATTAATTAAAGCAGATTAATATTTGCTAATTAGACATGGAAGCCTCATTCTACCAGTAGAAGCCCCTTCATTAGACAGATGCTCGTTAATCATTGCTTAGTGTGCTTTTTTATATACTGCCTAAAGTTTTGTGTTTTCTTGTCAAAATGAAGGTTTATTTTTTTCCTGCATCTGCATATTAACATCTGCATGATACGTTTCAACATGAGACACGTAGCTCCAGTTTGTTTAATGCATTCTGCCAAGGATTAAGTTCAAGTTAAAATACTTGAAGTATTTAGCTACAGCTGGAGAGCTCAGTTCTGTCACAGAAACTTTAAAAATTACAGAATATTTAGAAATCTGTAGGGCTGCAGGTTTGGCTGAGTCATCTTGTCTCCCTGTTTTCTTTTTCTGTATTTCTCCATTTCTACTTAGTTAAATATGTCAGTTCCTCAACCAGCGTGGCATAATAGTAATGGAAAACATATGTAGATGTCTCTGCTCGATCAATAAAACTGTAATAGCTTTATCTTCTATAATGTCAGGGACAAATTTTGTGCAAATAGACATGTAATACTAGTAATAGAAATACTAAACGCATGAAGTGATTGCACGAGGTATAAAAGATGATGTGAAAGAAGATAGAAACTGCGGTTCATCGATGTGATATATAGCTCCACTCTCAAACATCATCCCGAGCTCTGACCTGCTTCCCGCACTGCGTACTCATTGCAGTAGAGCCCTAGCGCAGCGTCTGTCAAATATTAACAGTCTCAAAGCAGTTTTGCGTGGGGCAGGAGGTTTTGTACCAAGGCACAAGTGGTTGCCCAGGGTCGTGAAGAAGATCCATTGTGAAGCCAGGAGTTGAATCTAGTTTTCCTGAGTGCACCCAGCGCCTTAACTAAAAGGCCATTGCATTTTTCTCTCAAGGGCCATCCACCAGTTGTTTCAGGGCAGGGAGAGCAGGGTCTTGGCCTCAGACTGGAAGTCTTCAAGCCCTGTCAGTTCAGCAGGGTCCCAAGACATACATGCAGGATGCTAAGAAGGGCAAGCAAAACGCCAGAGCGGGCGAACCCTCGCGTCTTCCTTTCTGCCCGTCAAAGACAAGGCTCGGGGAGAAGGAGCACGCTGTAGTCCTGTGGGACGTCAGTGCACGTGTGCTGAGGGGTTTTAACAAGACCTTCCTCTCTGAAATTCTCATGCAGAACAAATGACAGGTAGGTCTCTGTGGTGGGTGTTCTCTAAAGGAGAGGACATTACGGTTTTTACTAGCTGAATATCATATAACAGGTATTAAAGTAGTGGTGGTATAGTTGAAAATAGTTAAAGTAAACAATTTATTTACTTCCTTTGCGGCCTTAGAGGAGTTTCTCACTTGATGTGAGATAATAGTTTATCTAATATTTTATTTCTCTATTTCATACTGGAACTACTTTGAGGAAGAACTTGTCTTGAGAAAATGTGATTAATAAGCATTGAATGCTTAGGAACCTTTGTCTACAATTTGAACTGATCTTTGTGGGGATATAAGTGACTTAAGTCTGAATAAGTTTAATCCCAAATTTATTATGCTAACTCAAATTAAAGCATTTTTTAGCTTGCCTCCGTGAGTGAAAATTCGAATCAAGGTAAAATGTGCTTTTAAAGTGGAGTAGCAATTGTATTCTTGTTCTAGAAACAAGATTATCTGCACAAGTAAGTGGAGTAAATGTGCAGCTGTAAACTCTTTACCAGTTGAACTTACTTCCTTTGGCTCAAGAACATGTTACGTACAGCTGAAGTTATCCTTTGCTCCCTTTGCCTGATGTTTAAAGACCATACATATTTAGCGCCTCTTCAGGTCACTTCCAAAGATTTGCGGAAAGAAGCTAAGATCGTATTATATTAACCAAATTAATAAGTAATTGGCAAAGCAGTACCTAATAAAATAAGTAAAAAATGTCTGATTCACATAATCTGGCTTTGGTTCTGACTAATGAACCATTTTTAGTGGCTCACTTCACGGACTGAAGAGAGTCCTATTTTGATTTGGTTTGATTTTTTTTTTTTAATTTAGTTAAACAGCTGAAAACAAGAGACTTTATTCAGAGGTAGGTATATAAAGCAGTATAGATTCACACAAATGTGGTCTTTGGTTGACTTCTTGTTATTTGGATTTTGAATCTTTGTGTAGCTCGACTGTATGTGCTCACAACCTGATTGCTAGAACCACAGATTCTCTGATCCAAGAGCCAAAAAACCACTACAACACTGATGATGTGCTTTATTTTTACATATAGTTGAGGAGGTGGGGGCGGGTGGGGTGTCCTGATACCTAGATTGCTCCTTGTGGTTCATATTATCAGTTTTATGTAAAGTAGAACAACATACTGGTTTTATAGAGCATCACAGATTATTTTAGAGAGAAAATTCAGCACTATGTTCCTATGGCACCTATTAGCTTTTCCTTAGCACACAGACTGTAAGGTGGGTGTTTTGGGGTTGTTTTTCTTGATTCTAGTTTGACTTCATTGTAATCTGATGGTTGTATAGGCTTGCCTCGCTAAAGGTGGTGTCTTATTAATCCTAAATTTCTGTCAGTTACATGGAAAGATCTCAAAATCTAATTTTGTGTTATGTATGTGAAAATATATTAATCGGCAGTACGATAGTTATTTAGTATGCAACGTGATGCTCATCCAACATCTGGAGAGCAGGTGTCAGCAGGATGTGTGACTGACAGGGGAAAGATTTATCTCTCTGTGTGCGCATCACAGGAACCGGACTTTGTTGAGGGTGTTCTCTTCGTATAATTTAGGATTCAAACTGCTTTAGACAAATGTAAAAATTGCAAATAATTTTAAGTCCTTCATGCTTCTGGGAAGACGTCTTTCATTCATAATTGCCAAATTCTGCACTGTTCGCAAGGAAATTGAAGCATCTGCTGCAAACAAAATCTGTAACACCAAGAGATAAACTTGCGAAGGGTTGGAGGTTTTTTTTGCTCTCACCACTTAGCATTTTCATCATTCCTCCATCTTTTCCATTGCCATCTTCCACATTCTCCGCATTCATTTGCTCTTCCGTTATCTCTGTGTTACTCCATAGTCACAGGGGTTTTAGCCTTAGATCTCTGCAGTTCTGCCGTCTGATTTGTGTGGATTTCTTGATTAACTATACCGTGGAGACAGAAATCACCTCTCCTGGTACACGAACCACCAGACTAAAAGCTGGGACTGTAAATAAAACATGAACATTTATATTTTTGTGTCTTTGAGCTTTGCTATCATGATTTTCCTTCTCTTTTTTTTTTTTTTCCCTGCATAAATATCTTCTCAGCAAAAGCAGGTCATTCCTGCAATGGGAATCATATTGAATGAACTGTTAGGGCTTCAGGTATCTAACGGCTTTTAATTAATCACCACTGGCAGCGGGACTAGTGTGAATATCCTACCTTCCCAATAACATTGGATTTCTGCCAATATCCTCATTTGTAACCATATTCCTTCCAGCAATGTTTTAATGATTTATTTTTTAAATAGAAAAAGTTTCATTTAAAAGCGCCATTCAGGTGGAGGAGTAGATTTTAAATATTGTGCAAGTGTGATGATAAGCACCAAAGAATCAGATTTGTGTTGTGAGAAAGTCATAATATAAAGCATCTTTTAGAGTTTATTCTACAGAAATGCTCATAAAAAATGACATTCTCAGAAAATAAATCAAGCATTCAACTTCCTGGTTTTATTCAAAAGTAATGTTTTAAAGAATTCTCAATTTTAAGAAATATTTCAGGAGTAGACTATGCAAAGTTAAAATACCTTTGAAAGAAATGGAGACTTTAACAAAGTAAAAGAATTGAGGAAGGATGGTGACATTATTGGGGAGTATTTTTGGTTAAACAAAATTTGGGCATGTTATAAATTTCCTTCGAAGAGGGAGTGAGTCTTACCCATGAGTTTTTGGGTTACTTGTGTAGAGATATTCATACCTGTGAATGCTATTCCTGTTCTGTTCCAAGAAAGCTTTAATTGCTGACAGCAATTTTTGAGGCTGGTGAGTTTGTCTGCATTAGACCTTGCACATTCCTAACAGTGCCTGGTAGGCCAAGCCAGTGTCAGCAACAGTGAGAAACTCATCTAAATTTCCCTAGTGTAGACAAAGCCTCAGAGCCCTAACTTATATTATTATGTAGAAAAATGTCAGTTAATTGCCTTCCTCATCGTTCTGAATTCCAAATAGGTTGTGTCAGAAGCGGTAGAAATGATTGTCCCTGCCTTTAAAGCATCAAAATTATGGTTTCTTGATTAAAAGCAAATATGGTTACAAAGGGGAGACTTTTCTCTGAAAAAAATGATCCCTTTTTCTTTTTGCTTAAGTGGTTGTAAGAGACTAAAATAATGATGGCATATTCAGAATGTACTGCTGCAAGTCTTTCACTCTAACCATCCGGAGGGTCAGGAACTGTTTTGACCCTCTGGGTATCCATTACCCAGATTTATCAAAACAAGTGTATAGATAGTGGCATTTCATAGAGCCTAACTGTTGAAATGGTCACTAGCAGGTTTATAACGATGTTGCCAGCTTGTGCATCACTAGCAGAGAATAACCAGGATCATTGCACATCTCCAAAACTGAACCACTGCAAATTATTCTTTACTCAGTTATCCTCAAAGTTCCTTCTGAAGCGTGGGATTCAAGCTAAGAACAACGCAATTAGCAGAGTATCATTTAAACAACAGCAATATTGAAAAGCGCTTTAAAAATGCGGGTTACTTTTGTCAGTCCTTCTTTAAGGTACAAAAATGTTTTATATTTGTATGTAAGAAAAAGCTTGTGATTAGGTAAGCTTGAGCAAGGTTGTTAAAATTAAGCCTTAGTAAGATGTTTGCAGAGAGTATCTGACTGGATAATAAGTATTTAATCACTGCAATGTCTTCCATAAATTCCCTTTTTCTGCTCACTTAATGACCTTTACAAGCTGAATATTTCCTCTTTCCCTCTGCCCTCGTCTTTCTAAGAACAATCTCTATACTGTGGTAAAGTACTAGAGAGCTGTAATAGGCATTGAAATTGGCCATAAAAATGGTGGTAAATAATGGGAGTAAATGGGAATTTTCATGGCACTTGTTCAAATCACTCTACTGCAAAAAGTCAGACACTACCATGAGAAGGTGTCTCTTACTGTCAGTCTTGAGAGCTTATCTAAGATAATGCAGAATATTATATTATCTTTTCCTCGGAAAGAAACCTCAGAACACACACAGTGACACACCAAGAGACCCCATTAGCCAGCAATTAAGTGAAAATGAGCAGAATCGTTCTGAAACCTATTTTCATTAATGAAAATGTTTGTACATATAAGACTTAATGGAGCCTATATCTTCAAATTCTTATAATATTGCTGCTGCTTTAATTGTGTTTTTATAATCCTGTCTTTATGGTAGAAACAAAAAGAAACAAGGAGGACACAGCAGTAGTCTGTGGGTTGCAAATGAAGCTGAAGAGCAATTTTGAATAGACATTGACAAAAGGAGGAAAGTTCTTCAGCTGAAATCCGTAGCAAAAGTAGAAAGCCTGGCTGCACTGGAGGGGGCTGAAAACAGTTGAGGGTCAGGAAGGGTCTTGGGTTAAATTGGTGCAGAGGACCTGTGGAATGTTGAAATGTATTGGACCCAGCATCCCTCTAAACTGGACACATGGAGCTTTTCCTATTAGGTTTAAAATGTGGCTTTACACCCAATGTCATTTTTCTGTGGTATCTCCATAGTGAATTTTGTCCCACAGAATGCCTGTGATTTGCAGCAGTGGATGAAGGAAAGAAGGGAGGCTGGAGTACTGCTTGCCCCGAATTCCCTTATATTCATCACATCAGAGAAAGTTGCCAATGTTTTTTTCCAAGGCACTTTAAGGACTGACAGGAAATCTGATCTCTCCCGGAGTCCACGAAGTCTCACCCTGCTGCAGTAGTGGGGTGGTGGAGCACTCAGACGAAGCCACATCATCCTCATTTCAACAGTCCCTTGACTACTGAATGGAGGAGATGAGCTTTCTAATTATTCTGCAGACAAGACAGTAAATATTTCATTTAAGTAGTTACAGCTAAACAAAACTAGAAGAGGTTTGTCTGTTCCACTTGAATTTCATCAGGTTTGATTTACTGATGTTCTAGGTTGTGATTTGCAAATGAGCGCGGTGTTCATCTTTGTCAGAGGAATACGGTATGAACCAGTCGGTGCGTTTATTGATCACTGCGAAATGGAAAAGTTAAAGCCATCTTTTCGGAAGACAAGATGGCAACTTCTGACTAATGAGCACAAACTCTATGTAGCTGTCTTTATGAACCCATGAACCTGCTAATTATCCCTCTGGGTTTGCTTGAAAGCTTCTTTGGGAAGTTTCACCCTCCTCTCCATTTTTCCTTGGAAGTGGGCAATATGTGTGTGTGTGCATGTCTGTGTTTGTGATTTTGCTATTCTCCTAATTTTTTCTTTCCTTTTATCCTTGTTACATATCAGTCTTTTCATCTAGTTCTTATTTTGACATGATGTCAAATGTAAGTAGTTTTCAAGCCAAAATAAATGAAAGCCTGTTTGATATCTCGACCTAGATAAAGTTTATCAATAAGCCTATGTGTAGGTGAAAATGCTATGTGGTTGTATAGATTTACATGTCTATTCCAATTTAGGCCAGTATTCTTTGTGTCTGGTTAAATAATAGGTAGAAGGGGGTCTCACTGTCTCTGCTCTCTGGCTGATACTTTGTGAGGTGTCTGGTGTCTTTTTTCGAGATTCAAGATGAGAAACACAGAGTATTGAGCGGTTGATGAATTTGTATTTCCTAATATAATAAGTATAGAAACTGTATACATCTGTGTATCTTGCTTCCTATACTTCCTGTACATGTATGTATATAGCTACACACACAAAATGATCAAATCAGCCAGTTACACACGTCTTTTTGGAACACTGAAGAGAAGTAGGCATGTACGTGGTGGAGTTTGTATGGTTTTCAAACAAGGACTCCTGAATTTCAGGGTTCAGAATGAAAATTCAGGAGGTTTGCAATGTAGGTTTCTGTTTATCCTTTGTTTCCAAAATATTTGCCTATCTGTTTGAAATACCATTATGACTAACTAATATGTACTGACACAGTTTAACTACCCTGTACAAATTAGTAAGAGAAAGTGTGTGTGTATGTGTGTGATAGAGATGTTTTTATGAATAGTATGCCTCATAAATAGTTATCAAAATATTCAGCTTTGTTGAAATGAAAGCATCTATAAGTTACTGTATTGTTCATTGTTTGGGAAATAAATATTTTCCTACTTAGTATTCGGCAGAGGAGCTGTTAGGATCGCCACCTTTTCCAGACTCAGGAAAATAGCTAGCGCTATCTAAGCTCCCTTATTCCTGTTCAGACTTTGCAGATAGCCTGACTTAAGAGGAACATCGGCGGTTCCCAGGTACAGAGCAGAAGTATTCATAAAATCAACAACAGGAGATAAACTGAATTAATATTATTATTCGTCCTGGGCTTTTTGCTTTCACCCTTCCCCTGTCCCCACGCAGAGATGTTCTCCCAGCGTGATGAAGCGGCAGCGCGTCTCACACCCCACGGTGCTGCGCAGGGGCTTGTCTAAGGTCCCCTCCTCCTCCTCATTTTCCACCTACCCCATCCGCTCTCAGTTCTGAGGGGTTTTCTGTTTTTTTTCCTTCCACATCTCCAGCCCATACCCGAATTTATAACCAGTCTCCAGCAGATTGGCTGTAAATGTTCGTTTGGCACTTCGCAAGCGCATTCGCTAGGCACCTTGCTGAAGGGCTACATGTTTACATCAAGTAGCAGCAGTGAGCTGGGTAGGAAGCATGGCTTTTGGGCATGCATTAGTGTAGGTGACATAACACCAGTAGGTTTGTGCACACGTACTGTGGACTGTTGTGGCACGTGTCATAGGCATGTTCTAGTGCTTCTCACTGGTTACAGAACTGCAAGCAGCATTCAGAGCCACGGTACAGCTTACTGCATTTATCTGCTGCTGCTGGGGATGTTTTTCCTCCCATTTAAATGACTCAACACATCATTCTTGAAAAATGGGAGCACAGTTTAAATGCTATATTCAGATTTTTCATCTTGTATTCAAGGTAACGTGGATATTCCTTCCTATATTTAATGATGCCCTTACTGTGTGAAGGGAAGCTGCATAACAAAATAGATGACTCCTGCTTTCACTGTTGAAGTTGTTTGAACCTGACCCTGTCTCCCCTGACTATTTAGCAGCAGCCTTCTTGATTAAGATTTATTTCCATTTATTTTAGCTCATGTTCAGGAGCGCATGCTCTTTACTAGGTGAGAAAATACTTGTTTTTTCTTTTGTTGTTCAATCTTGCTCTTTTCTGTTAGAGCTGAATATATATAGAAATATATTCTGGTTTAGTAGCAATAGCAGATGTCTGTGTTGGGGGAGATTATAGTGTTTTGTCTGGTATATTGATTATTGGCCACTGGACAGTTTGCTCAAGGTCATAGATAGGAAACAAACCCGAGTTAAAAATAACCTCATAAAGGAGGCCTAAAGCAGCTCTTTTGAAAGTTTGGTACAAGCAAGTAAGCAAACAGGGAAACCCAATTCTTTTCAAATTCTTTGTCTTTAAAAATGATAGAAATAACCTTGATTGAGTGGAAATCAGCCTGCAGAAAGTGCCACGGTAACAGTCAGAGCTGCTGAGCTACCTGTGTTTCTTTGCGATGCGTCATCCTTCTGCGAAAGGGTCGTCACGCGTCTTACCTTCTCCGTAGGTTACACCACACCATCAGAGCAGAGGAGTTATGCAGCTTTGATCAGCGGTTAATAAAAGCATTCTTTGTGTTCTTCACTTTTGTCTTTCCTTTAAATTTCTTCCTAGTAGCGAAGAACCTGACTCCTACCTTCTCCCCAGCGCTGTAAATTTTTCCACAGAATATTTTGTTGGAAGATATCAAACAGAATTTGGTGCTTTGCTATGCTGATAAATTTAAACTGATTTTTGTTAGCTAGCGGTGACCAGTTTATCACTTGAAGGTTTGACGTTCTCCTCTAGAACAGTTCCCTCAGTCCACTGCCTTCTCCCTACTGCCTTCTCTCCCGAGAGCCGCACAGAGGTGGGCAGAGACGTGGTATTATTGTGGTTTTATATGTGATTTATACAACCTATTCAGTCTGCTCCCTGCAAATCCCTATCTCCTGAGAGCAGTCCAGGCAGAGGTGAGGAACGGGCTGGATCATGGTATCTCGGGGCTGGAAAAAACTCAAGAGGTCATCATCCCTGGGTCAAGACGAGATGTTTTCTTCTTAAAGCCCTTCAAGGTTGAAGATTTCACAACCACCTCTGCTTATTTATTTAGTGTTTAATTATTTTTAACACTTTCCTAAGGTCTAAGCTCTATCTTCTTTTTTGCAGTTTAAGCTTATTACTTCTTGCCATGTCTAGTAAGCACACAGAGAGCAAATTCTTTTATTTCCTCTTGAAGGCAGCCTTTTTCGTACCTGTCTGCTACAGCCCCTCTCAGTCTTCTCTTCTTCAGGCCAATCTCTTTTCATGTCTTTCACATTTGCTAAATCCCTGCTCACTCCGGTTATTTGCTCCAGTCTTTCCTGAGACATGGTGCGCAAACCCACACTCGGCATTCCAGCTAGAGGCTTTCCGAGCGGACACTGCAAGGAGAGGATTACTCTGAGGTGTCTTGTTGGCTGCATCTTGGTTTTATACCCCAGTACGGCATTCTGGCTTTGGCAGTTTTTGCAACAGACAGCACCAGTGATTCATGTCCATTTTATGACCTGTAACGATGCCAGGATCCTTTTCTCCAGAGGCTTATCTAGTTGTTGTCCCTCTGGTATTTTGAGTGATTTTGACGCCTTGCTCCCAGCTACTCTCTTGTCCCGGAGGCACCGTAGTCTCTCGCCATCATGTGGCTGAACGTGTATCCATCGAGGGACCGTAACGCTGGCGTCCCCCTGGCTCTGTGACTCAATGACGAAAGCAGATGCAGACTTCCAAAACTCTTCATGTCACCTTTCCGGAGAGCCTCAGAAACGTGGGCAGCGCAGGTGGAAAATGTTCTGGGGGCTTCTGCATTGCTAGTTTCTTTCTGAGGAATGTCTTTGCTCCTCCCTCATCACACAGCCAAATGACAAGAACATACTCACGAAGTTATGTGTGCTGGATCGGCTTGTCGTATGAAGCCTGTCCCATCAGTCAAGCTGAATGCCATTGACTGAAAATCTTAGGGGAGAAGACCATCTTTTCATTATGCATGTACATAGTGAGTGTCTATAATTGGCCTGTCCTTGGCCGGGGAGTACGGATGTTACATTGCTGCTACTCCTACTGACAAAATTAGCAGCAGGCTTTATGACATGATACTTTTCACAAAACCAAGAGTTGCTTCTCTTGGAAAACATTGATGCCAGAAAGCTTGATAAGATAATAGTAAGAAAGTGGTAAAAAGGTAGTAAAAAAGGTAGATAAATATTTCCCTTCAAAAAGAGTGTTGTCCCAATTTAAATTGCTTAAGAGTCATTGATGTGAAATAAATTGTCCTATTTGAAGGGAAAGTTAGATACACTAATTGATCTAAATAGAAATTTCTTTAAGACAAATTTGGAGGCAAAAAAAATTGTAGAAGTAATGAAATACAACATTGTTTTTTACTTCATTCCACTTAATGGGGCTTACAGTCTTCCTTAATCCTTTTCAGTTGTTGATTGTGAGGCTAAAGTTTGCAGTTGGCTTATGCCAATTCTACCAAAAGCTGAACAATTCGGACAATAATCTCCTTTTCTGTGCAGTCTGTTTTTGCTGGGCTTGTCTTGAAAGCTTCTCTTCCAACTCTTCTATTTCTCTTCATGTCAAACTGAGCTGAAAATTGTATTTATATCTAGTCAACTAGAATTACTGAAAAATATTAGGATTGTTCCAAATAGAAAACATATCAGATTAAACTTCCTTTGGGAAAACGCCCTACTGCCTGCTCTGAGTGAACACACTGACGTTATTAACTCTTGGATCTTGTTTCTCTGCTCTTTCTGTGTACTGGAGAGAAGAACAGAGAGCCAGGTGCAGCTACCCACCTTATTGTTTCCCTTCCCCTTTTATATTCTCTTTGTGGATGTATTAAGGCAGTGGTTGAAATAGGTAGATACACAATGTTATGCCGTGCTGGCACTTCTGAATTACAGACAGATTGCTGTCCTAGAGGGATTTCTAAATTTTCATTCCAGCATTTCTAGATTTCAGCTTTGGCCACTGGATACGGAAAGATGTCTTGTGCAATGAAGCTGAAGAGACATTACATTTTTCTGAAATTAGGGTTATCTTATTTCTGTGGTAGTACTTACGCAGAAAGAATTCTTCAGGGTATCTTCAAATCTTCAGTGCAGTGTGGCTTGGATGTCAATGCTTGCAATGAAAATCTATCACATTAGGGGATGCTCACCTCCTGCCTGCATGATTCCCAGTAGTTTTGTGATGAGTTATCTTGCAGAGTGGTGTATGATTTTAATACAATAATCTGTACATTAGCAGGAGTATGTCATGCCAGGGCTAAACCATCCTGACCAAAAGAGGAGCCACAAATCCCAGGGCATTCAAATTCAGTAAACTTCAAAATTATGTGAACGTAATATATTGAATTAGCTTCGATAGCTAGTGTGTTTTTTTGAAGAAGGCTTATTTCCTTCTCAGTGTTGACTTCAAACCCCAGTACAACTAACTCCACACCTTGAAGAATATGCTGTAACGTTGTAAAAAACTTGTAAAACTAAACTAAGTGTACAAGTCAGGGGGTTTTTTGGAGTGGGGAGAGGCAGTCAGGTTTGGCAGGCTGGAAGTCAAGGCTGGAGCAGGCAGAGTCTCTCAAACATGAGCTTCCAAAGGCCTTTGGAGAGTGCCAGGAGGGCCGCGCTGGGTTTCATTTCTCTTGGAGCCTGCTTCAAGATTAGATGTCATTAAATGTTGCTGGCTTTGTAAGAGTACTGGATTAGTAGTGATTTAGGCTGTTTCACCATACATCTTATTTCCTGATCAACTTGACTTTACTTTTAAACAGTTTTGGCATTCACTGCTGATTCATAATTTATACGGCTATGAATTTCAGTAGTAATTTTCAGCATTTTCCCCATGGTTTCTGGAACAACGGCCAGAAATGCCTGCTCAGCAACAACATTTTTGGTTTGAGATTGGCAATAATACCTTTTTCTAAGCCAGAAAATTACCATCTCACATTTAAACTGAAAGCTGCCACTTACTTCTAGTGGCGAGAGAGAACCCATTTAATTTATCCTCTGTATGGGAGTAGTAAAAGCAAGCTGTGGAGCTCTTTGAGGCAAAATATATTTTCACTGGCGAAGACCTATTGTTTGACTTACATAATTTTCCTCAGTATTGTACTTTGTTTTGTCTATTAGCATAAGAGTCCTAAATGATTCAAACCCTCTGGTCTCTCCCATTGCTCGATGTCTGGGGAGATGGGCCAGAGTGATGGATAAAACCAACCGGTCACCTGGGAAAGGTGATGAAAGTGTTCTTCATAGCCATTATCTATGAAGAAAACCCTAAGTGTATGTGTCCTCAGAATAAGGCTGACTATTCTGGGCTCCTACCACTGGGAAAGAGTCACTTTTCTACCTGCGGATTTTTTGTTCTTTCCACCACTAAGAATTCTCTTAGGCGGATCTGCCTGACTTTGTGTGTGCAAGCCCATTTATAGCAGGAGAGGGAAAGCTAATCCCAGCTGAATTTCAGTCACCTTTGCCTTCTGGGATATATAGAATTTCCCTTGAAGTTTGTACAGAGCCTGCAGTCGGCACAAAACAGACCTGCTGGCTCCTTTGATACTTTTAAGCCTCTGCTCCATCAATTGTGCAGGCTTTTGGTTTATTTCCAAGCTCAGTCCAACGTTCGGGTTTTGATCTAGAGACCCTGATGTTATTTTGATCTTTTATCTTGCCGTAACTTTGTTTCCTTGTGTTTGTTCCTAGTGGTGAAGTTGGTTAGGAGTGAAATGATTATTTCAGGCTAAAGGCTGCGGTGAGCACGGGAGAGGATTTGTAGACTCTGGGGCACCTGGATGATCTGGCAGGTCTGGAGCTTCATTTCAGGAAATATTACAGTATCTTTCTTGCCTAAAGCCAAGTGCTGAAGTTGTGGCTGTTTTAGACACGTGGATGCTAAAAGATGTTGGAGTGAAGGTTTCTGTTTTATAGAAGAGGAGGAAGAATATGGGATTAGATGGGCTTTGTGTGGATACTCAGAAGAGCAAATCTTTTAGCTGGTAAACAGCAGGAAAAATGGAAATTGCAGTGTCCAGGGCAGCTCAGTCAGTTGCTAGTTAAATGATAAAAGTTTCACAGATAATTTTGTATTATTGTATAAATGATGTTGTGAGAAGGATACAAAATGTGCCTCCATTTGCTCAAGGAGTTATTTCCAGATTGCTTTTATACTTTATATATATAGTTATTTGTATATGTGTATATATATATTTATGGGGGAACTTGTGCTTACAGGTAATTTTAAGGGTGAGTGCTAGTATTGTTAACTCTTTTATCTCTCTGAGATAGATTGAAAGTGTTGGGGTTTATTCTGTGTATCCATACAATCAAGGCAAATCTATATTTTTAAAAAGAAGCAGATTCTGAATCCTAGGTGAAAGTCCTGCTTTACCTTCTGTGGTGTAAAGGTTTTATTTGGCTTTCTGTGGGAATGAAAGTTTATCTGTTTGTTCCTTGTCACCATTTTCAATGGACTGAGTGGCCTTTGTTTCCACAAAAGAGAAGATTGCATGTGGTGGTCTCACCTAACCCAGCTTCTGATACCTATTTTTTAATTAAGTTGCCAGCTAAATATATACTTTACGGGTTCATTAAGGTCTATAGGGATGACAGGAAGGCAGCACAGTTCCAAGATAATAAAAAGTCATGTAGTGCTACTAAAGATGAACAAATGAACAACCTCCTTTCTGAGGTAATATGGCTTTTTCTTGATTTTTTTTTTTTTTTTTTACTTACAAAAATATAAAGTTAAAAAAATTGAATTCATATACTTTCTTCTCTGAGTTGCCGTGTACGCGCATAGAAACACAGCACCTGCACTTGGCAATTCCTCTGATTTTGCTCTCTCTTCACTTCTGCGTTTGCTTTTTACTCTTAGTCCTGCCCCTCGGAGCTCAGAAATGTCTGCATCAAGGTGTTATGCCTAGGCAGGAGTTTCAAGGGTATGGTACTGCTATTGTTAGTGCCGTGCTAGAAGAGAAATGCCGAGCTGGGAAAGAAGCGCAGTACGGACTTGATTGAACTCCCATAGGTCTTCTGTTGAAGATTCTCATTATCTTGTACAGACTTTCGTTCATCTTGTGCTGTACTGTAGCCTTAGTGACTGCAGGGTAGAAAGTCAGCTGCTTCGGTTTGGTGCGTGGTGATGATTATTGAATCAAAAATGTCACATTTGTGCATTTGCTATTCAGAAATAAAAAAAACCCTCGTCAATTTAACGTTCTTATGAGTGAAATAATGAGATATAATCAAAACAAGAATAAGGGTTCTTGTTCCAGTCTTGTTTCCAGTCAGATAAAATGATGAAAATTCATTGGTTTTGTTCTAAAGGATGAAAGTGTCTTAAAACCACAATTTTTCTATGTGTGTGCTGGTACGTCTGAAGCAGTAATATGGGCAGCTTTATTCAGGGCAGCAGTAATATGGGCAGCTTTACTCAGGTATGCACTCACTCAGATACGTTTTTTTTTTAATAATCAGGAGACTTTATGTATATCTTGTGTGAAGTTCTGTCATGCTTATGCCTGAAAATGCTGGCTGAAGTTGCAGCCCGGTAAGATGACACTATTGATAAGTGCCATAGCTGGAGAGAGAGAGGGAGCATCTCTTTATAACGACATGTAAATGCATGCACATATATGAATACGTCTCAAATCCGAAGGTTAATTTGTAATAGGTATGTAAGAATGGAGCGTGGGTGGGAACGTAAGTCTGCCCCAGCCGCGGCGCAGAAGCTGGGCCAGCCGTGCCCCCCGCCGGCATCGCCCGCCCCGCGCAGAGGCAGGCCGGGGGAGGGCAAAGGCTGCCGAGGGATGCTCCTGCGGCTGGCGAGCTTGCTTTTTGCGAACTTGCCAATAAGATTGGGGGTCTGAGAAACGAGTCCAAGTGTCTGGCGTATCCAAAGTTTCTGGATAAGAACATGGCATTCCTAAAACTTGGTTCAAAGCTCTTTAGAATAATTGGGAGTCCTTCCAGCAGCTTTCAGTGTACTTTGGATCAGGCTCACGAGGTCTTGAGACTTCAAGGAATTTAAGACTAGGTCTAAATCCAGAAAGCTTGTTTTTCCCAAGAATATTAAACTTCTTATCTTCAGTCAGTTGCCATGTATAGGCAAAAAATGTTTTTAAGAACCTAAAGGGTGTATAACAAAAATAGTCTTACTTTATATTATAAATACTAGATTGGCAAAACTGCAGTAAACTATTCTTTTTCCATTTGATCAGCTTTTATACCATCATGTGTAATTCTATTTTTTCACCATTGATACGTGTTATTCTTCCCAGAAACCCATCAGTAAAACCACCTCTTCTGTTTTCATTTCTCTGTTCTTTTGTGTAGTCACGTTCCAGTCACAGTTTTGGATCTGCAGAATTTCATCGCCTAGATGCGTGCAGTAGTCCTCATTAGTAATCAAGCATCATTTATTTTTATGATGTCACTTATTTAAAATTGAGTATGTTTTTAATTTTTTTTTCCTTTCTTTCAAAATTTAGGTGGAGAACAGACCAAAGTATTATGGAAGAGAGTAAGTATTTTTCTCTTTTAAGTATCTGTTGATTGTATCCAAAAGTGACACAAGGGAGGTCTGACAAAATATTTTATTTTACCTTTCTCTTCAACTGGGAGCTAAATGTATTGAAAGCCTAACAATTTAGCTATATTACAGTCCAGTAATGCTGCTCACAATCCATGGACTGTGCTGCTGCGTGAGCCTGCATGTTTATTTTGCTTTTCTCAGGACAGTTTGGGAAAAAATTATTGTCTGGAGTATTTCTTCCTTTTATTTTGGTTGTGGTTTTAACCTCCCAGTGGTCCTGCAATGGCCTGGCAAGGAGAGATGCAGCTTGCCTCTCTCACTGCCTTTTTGTGTATGTTCCTATACTTTCTCCACCCTGCATGGTTGTGGAAGTATACGTGTCTGCTACTGCATGTCTAAATGCTGTTCTCCCTGCTCAAGTTATGAGGTCCGAAATACCCAGAGAAGAGGTGTGGTTTTGTTGTGAGGAAAATAGTGGACCACTAGAGCCTAATTCCTTTGTGCTCAGCAGTCGTCTTGCCAATAGGTAGCTTGAACGGGGCTGGATCCTGCATCGCCATGGAGATTTGGGCAGGTGAAGTTGAAGGGCAAAGCCACTGCAGCAACCACCCAAATATCCCAGTTAAGCAGCATTTTCCGAGCTGCCATTTAGCCTTTACTAGAGTAATCTGCTGAGGCTCTAGCCCTTATTGCTAGCTAAATGACTTACACCCTGTGTTCTATTTTTTCTTCCATCCCAGTCACATCATCTGTGTTTAATGATCCTTTTCTACTATCAAAAAGCTCAAGAGCTAGTAGCTTTGCCCCTAATTACTGAAGCTTCATTTTTTAAATATAATCTTTGACAACAGGGAATTCAGATCTAGCCCCTAGAGTACAACAGAGCTGAAGACAGTACCTACCTGAGTAACCCATCACACTTCCTACAGCAGGACTTGTAAAACCATTACAGCAGTCTTTAATTCAGGAACCTGCCTGGCTGGTGACATACTGTGGGTTTGGGGAGCTGGCAGAAACTGTAAGAAGCCACCTCGGTGAACCTGCCCAGGCAAGATCACGTTAGTTATTATCATTCAGAAAGAAGACTTCAGAACCACTGGGACAGTCCTATAAAAGCAATTGACTCAGTGCTCAGTAGTACTTGGAAAGAGAATCAGGAATTTCTAGGGGAAGAAACAGAAAAAACATAATTATATTACTATATAAATCTACGATGTGGCTGCATTTTAAACAGTGCACGTAGTTCTGGTCCCTCTCTACCCCTTCCTCCTCCCTCCTTTTTAGAAAGGTTATAGAAGAAATGAAAGGTACAGCAAAGTGCAACAATGGTGGAGCAAAGGGATGCAGCTCCTACCATAGGAGGAAAACAAACAGGTCTTCCTCAGTGGGTGTCCAGGTGAGGGACATGCACAGCGTCCCTCTCAAGTTCATTGCCACGGAGTACTGCGGAGGCCAAAAGCATAAAGATATTAAAGGGTTTACAAGTGAGATTCTGAGATTCATGAAGGGTGAAGTCAGAGCCGATCGGACACAACTTCTGGCTAAACCGGTGATGGATGGACAGGGATGTGAAGTGAAAGAAATATGTCACTGCTTCCTGTACTCTTTCCATAAGCGTTTATTGTCAGCTGCTGTCAGAGGCAGGCATCTGAGTCCAGGGGATCGTGTGCTGTGTACAAGCTCATTTTACGCCCTTATAAAAATGTACCAAAAACATCCATGAGAAACTTGGATTACCCAGTGCTTACCACCCATGGTTAAAGAAATTTCACAGGTGCCCCAAGTGTCCTGTCCCAATGGTTTCTTAAATTGATCACCAGAAGAGCTGTTTTCCTAACATCTAACCTAAAGCCCGCTATATTTTATAATGAGCTTCTGGTGGTGAATAGCCTATGCTCATTATTTTTAACTAGAGTTATGAATTGCCATGAGTTTACTGGTAAAGACATGCTTAAATTATGTCATCTGGGCATGCTCGTTTTAATTTGGATGCGGCAGTAGATGAGTGTGTCCACACCAGCACAGGCAGAAAGTATGAATCAATTTACATCATTTTGAATAGAAAGTCACTCTGGAAAGATCACCTAAACCTAATATTTCCGACTTGTATTCGTTGTGAAAAGACAACGTAAAGAGAATGGAACAACAATTGCATTTACATCCAATGTGTTTTTCTTCTCTCTCACTACTGAGCCAGAGGCGGTGTTAGAAATGTGCCACTTCATATGTGTTGTCAGAAAAGAGAAAATGCTGAAGGCCAGTACATTTTAGTGCCTTTTCTCAGACAGCAGCAAAATTAGAAACTTTCAAAACCTCTGAGGAGACCCTTGGAGACTTATCAGCTAGCAAAATGGGTGTAGGACTGTAAAGACTGCATTTGTACCTATGGAGAGATCACCGCTAAATATTGATTATGGTAAGGTTAATTGTGCATCCTAGGGCCTGCTTCTTTCTTAAAATAGCAATGACAAAAGAACTGATTCTTTTATACAAGAAGTATTGCTTTCTTCCAACACTGTGTGAGGAACTCACTGAAATACAGAAAACAGTATTTTTCTCAAGGCTACTCTGTATCTTCTTCTACTTTAATATATGCAGAATAGAATTTAGAATAATTGGTGCCATTTTTTGTCTCAATTTCCCTTACAAATTTGAGGAGGTAATGTTAACATAAAAATGCCACAAGCTGATAATAAGAATGACCTCTCATTTTAATTTTAAGTCATCTTCATTAAAAAAAATAATGCCTTTGTACCTAGTTTTCAATTTTGTCGTAAGGCCTCTAGAAAGGAACCAAGGAAGAGGGTCATAGACTGGTAAAGGAGAAAAGTTGTGAAAAGATGGGGCATTTACAGGAAGAGTCTTTGGGTGCAGCTGAAGTGTCATACTGGCTTATACTGACTGAAACTGCACATACAGTGTAATTTTTATTTTGCCTCTTGTGGGACCTGCCACTTTTAGATGCTTGGACGCTGTCCTGATGGCTTAGACCACGATGCTCTGCAGTGCAGAAGTTTCTGGGATGGAGGGGAAGATGTTTCTGGTTGGATTGTTCTGTAAGTCACTGAAATGTCTTCCCTTAGGTTTCACGGGATCATTTCTCGGGAGCAAGCAGATGAAATACTTGCTGGCGTAGAAGGAGCGTATATTCTTAGAGAAAGCCAGCGGCAACCCGGCTGCTATACTCTTGCTCTCAGGTAAATGCTGTTTTAATAGAGGCTTATAGTTCAAATGTAAATGTGTTTAATGGAGGAGATTATATCAGTCCCTTTTGAGTGAAATCTATGTCCACTGTTGCTTAATCCACTTCACAACGTCAGAGTGATTTTACACCCTCGTGTCAGCAGTTTGACCCTGGCAGTACTACAGCAGTTCAGCCACTCCTTTAGCGCTTGGCTAGGAAGTCCCTTCTCAGAAGCAGACTGTGCCTGTTTTCAAAATGTTTGCTACCTGGAGTAGCCTTTACAACCTTGAGTGTTGTAAAGATGGAGCTTCTCCTTGAAAACTGTGTAAGAGATGTGAAGGAGCACAGAACAGGGGAGTGTCGCGGCGGAGGACGCAGCCAGGTTGTCCTCTGAGCTCAGTGATGTGTTTTACACAAAGATCGGCAAACGTGGGTGATAATAACCCTTGATAAACCTGGAAAATCATGAAGTCCAATGGCTTGACCAGCTGTCAAAGGCAGCATACCAGACTTCAGTTTTCTTTCCTAACTGGATTTCAAGTTTGCTGTAGAAATCATAGAATCATAGAATTGTTCTGGTTGGAAGAGACCTCCAAGATCATCGGGTCCAACCATTAACCTAGCATTACCAAGTCCACCACTAAATCGTATCCCTTAGGGCCTCGTCTAAACGTCTTTTGAATACCTCCAGGGATGGGGACTCCACCACCTCCCTGGGCAGCCTGTTCCAATGCCCGACAACCCTTTCGGTGAAGAAATTTTTACGAATGTCCAATCTAAACCTCCCCTGGCGCAACTTGAGGCCATTTCCTCTTGTTTTGTCGTCTGTTACTAGGGAGAAGAGTCCAACGCCCATATACAGTGTGAAGCAGTGCTGCTGCTCAAAGCAGTAAGAGCCTGCTATTCAGCTGAATGAAAAATTCGGTGGGAGCCCAAGCTACAACCTCACTGCCCCTCACAGGTGCCTTGCCTTGGAAATACGGCCGCTCCCGGCTTAGCTGTGCCATTCAAAACCTGCCCACCCAACAGTCTTAAAGTTGCTGTGGGTTAGCAGCAAGAGGACAAGAAATTCTACCGGGTTTTGACAAAACAAACTCCTTGGCAATATTTGACAATGTTTATAGCATTATTACTCCTGTGGGATATACACAAAATAAAAGTCTGCATTTTTACCCTTCTGCTGGTAAGCCAGAAGGAAAAATCCTTTAAGGAGTTATCCCAAGTAGCTGTGATACGGTGCTGAAATCATCCTCAGAATTCATATTGATGTGCAGATGGTAGAGCTGGAAAAGCTGGTGAATCGTGCCAACTAAAAAGGGGTGTAAATTAAAAACAACTTTTGTCAGCTGAAAAAGAACAAATGTAATTTTTTAGGGTTTTGGAGAGAGATTTCAAAATAAAGAATAAAAAGAACTACTAAAGGTTGAAGATTATGGCAAAGTGCCTGTTGTTTTGACACAACAGCATGACTTATAAATCCATCTGGTTAATTATTTGTAGAATCAAAACCTGAATTTGATTATAAATTGGGAATTCATACAAAAAATGTGAGGGAAAAAATGAGTCTTAAACAGTTTGATTTCAATGCCCAACAAACTATGCAGAGACATATACATTTGATGCAGTATAAGGACCATTTAACCCAATGTCATATCTTTGAATCCTTTAATCAAGAATGGGATTTTTAAAACACTTTTAAAAAACCCCATAGATTACACCTGCCGTAAATAGGGCCAGGCCAGAGTTATCCCACAGAACTTTGGGTGTTTAATTGGGCCCCTGAATTAGGAGCTCGGTCTCCCTGGCTCCTGCCAGAGGGTGATTCAGACCCTTAGGACGTTAATTTTTTGCTAGAGATGCCCATCTCTCTTCATTGACTGTAAATGTGCCCATGGTGGTTAAGCATCTGCTTTCTACACCTCAAAAATGTTTTGGGATGGAAGAGCCCTTAACACAATTCTGCATCCCGGTATAAGGTCTTGTCAATGCAAACGTACCTTTCCAATTGCTGCGGCAGTCCCGCTCGGATTTAGATTAAAACCGTGTACGTCTGGGTCATATGGCTTGTTACGGAGAATTGGCCTCGGTTCTGTAGCCCAGTCTATGTGATGGAGTTAGGTTTGGGCTTGAGTGTGAGTTGATCCATCCACAGAGATCTAGTTGCAGCCATGTGCATATTCCATATGTAATCCACATATATAGGCTTGTCAGTGAAATTACCTCCTGAGTGTTTTGCCAGCATGAATTCTCTCTCTTACTCTTCCCTCTCTCTCTTTCTTCTCCTCCTCCTGTTTTTTCTGGTGTTTGCAGATTTGGAAATCAGACCTTAAACTACAGGTTGTTCTATGATGGGAAGCACTTCGTTGGGGAGAAAAGATTTGAATCAATCCATGATCTGGTTACAGATGGCTTGATAACATTGTATATAGAAACAAAGGCTTCTGAGTATATTTCCAAAATGACAACAAACCCCATCTATGAACACATTGGATACGCCACTTTGCTTAGAGAAAAAGTGTCCCGGAGGCTGAGCAGAACAAAAAATGAATCAAGAAAAGCAAGTGTAACGAGTGAAGAAAATACCCCAGTTGAAAAGGTAAGGATTCAGTTTAAAATTTTGGCAATCAATACCAGTCTTTCTATCAAATCTAAGAGAAAGAGTGTTTTGCCTAAAGACCATTTCCTATTTTTCTATACTTCATTAAGTTTTACTATCCCACTGAAAAGTTTGTATCCTGTTAATGTGATCTTGGCTCCAAACTAATGTTTGACTGGAGCTTATGATGAAAGCTTTCTAAGTACTGAATGCAAATGTTTTCACTGTGAAAAAAAAAAAAATATATATATATATACACTAACTAACTAAGGAACTGCATCTGAAGTTGTTCACAAGTTATGTTTCTTTGTCCATGTATACTCAAGTGTGTTCCACAGTAGGATTATGAAACTGGTTCCCACTGACCCTTCACCACAGCTCAAGTTTGTTATCTTTCCGTTCACAGTGCAAAGCTCCTCTTTTCTGCCAAGTCTTTGGTGGATGGGTCTCAAATTGGGATATTGTGTGTTTTCTTCCTTTTCTTCTCGTGGGTCTGAAATTGGGACATGGTGCGTTTGCCTCCCTTTCTTCTTGCTCTTCTTATTTGAAGTGGGCTTTCCTTGATCTCCTTCTCTCGTGCACCCGTATCCCATAGCATTGTATGGACAAGGACTTACTTATGTGATGATAAATTGAGAATTTCGTGCAGTTAGCAGCCATCTGAGGATGTAGAATTAGAAATTCTTTTACATACGAGAAACAGTCTTGTAAGCAGTGACATGTGGATATTTTCATTTCCCAGGTGGTAAGGCAGTAAGAACTGTCAAACAAAACTTTTTTTTGAGTCCAGTGTTTGTGCTGAAGTGACTCACTGACATTTGTAAGCGTACTTCTGCAGTGCGACTGATGATTTTAGTGTTCAGTGTGCTGGCTAGCTAGTTGGGAACTAGAGCCGGTTTGTATTTATTTGGGAAGCAGGGAGTGAATTTGCCGTCATATAGTAATATTGAGCATGAAAAGAGATCAGGTTTTTTGTGTGTATCCTCATCACTCTAGGATACTTCTAGCATAGTTATTATCTGTTGGGTTCACATATCTGCACTGGCTGATTATATACTGGTTTGGGTTTCTCAGGAGTAATAATTGCTCGAGTAACTGACCTGACATGTAAACCTGTTCATCCTTTATAACAAATTAATTCCATTTACAACGACATCTTTTAGGGAAGGCCGCAGGGAATTCCTTTGGAGAATAGCACAGCAACAAGTCCTCCATTCAAGTTTTATTTCAAAATGAATCCACTGATGACAATGGTTTTTGGATTTAATTCGATGGTATTGCAATAGCAAGAGGAGTGGATGCCATAGAGACAGGTTTCATGCTCGTTCAGTTGATTCCTATGGTTGGACACTGGGTGGTTGTGAATGCTGTGACAGGCACAAGAAAGTGAATTTCAACTTTATTTGAGGCACAATGAGAAGTAAATACGGTGCAGTGTGACAGACTTTTTTTGTATAGGTGTGAGTCAGATCAGTCAGAGAAGTAACAGAGAATGGTCCAGAGGATGTTCTGGAAAAGTTTCTTTTATATTGAGAAAATACCGGAGCATCATTGGGATGACTGTAAACATTATTACGTGACTGTAGTGTAATAAAGCAATCGTGACAGTTGAAAATCATGCTACATTCTCTAGGAAATCAGGAGAATATTTTTTGTAGAAGAAAAAACACAATTTCAAAATTGTGTTCGGTTGTACTTACAGCTCTTGCAGTTGAGGAGCAATGGTCTTTTCTGTCTCTCAAAGTGCTCTCAAAGACTTCAGAGGGGTTTGTTCTAGTACCACATATTTCTTAACAGTGTGTTTTCTGTTGTGCTTGGGATTAGATGTCATTTTTCAGGCTGGGCAGTTTTGGGTACGTACTGTAAGAACTCTTTTAGACCAACAGAAGGCAAACTGTTGCTGAAGGACCCCTGCCCTCTCTCCTTCACACAGTAGGTGACACTAGAAAACGCTCCAGATTAAAACTAACTCAGCCAGAAGAAAAACCACGTGAATTTTTTAGCCAGGTCTGCTACCTGATCCACCTCATATGGGTGGAAAAGCAGCACAAAGGAGAGGGAAAGACTTTCTTCTGATGACAGCTCAAAAAATGATGATATTGGCTTAAAGTGAGTGGAGAGCTGCGTCCTTAGTTCCAGGTGCCTGTGCTTGAAAATGTTTGGACTTAATGTAACTTGCTATCTATCAGTAGTGAAAATACACCTCTGGACCTCATTAGTGATTGGATTAGGTCGTCTTTTGTATTGCAGCTGAATGAAATTAAAGTGTTTAGAGGATTATTTACCTTCCGTACGTGCAGGCAATAGCAGCCTGCAAGACTGGGCTGCGTGGCTGCGGCGTCGTGTAAAAATAGCTGGCTTCAGCTAAGCCATTACGCTGTTGGCAACCCTCTCTGCCTTCCTCCCACTGAGGGGAAGCAGCAGCAGGAGGAATAGCAGCTGTTTCTAACATATTTTTCTTGCCAGGAGGAGTAGGAGCAATCACAGCTACAAGAGGAGCGGGGCTAAATAGGCAAGATGATCTGCTCGCAGGCTGAAGACCTGCTGTAGCACCTGAAGCCTCACTATTGGCAATTAGGACTCCCAATGGGCTTCTCTACTGGTACCAGTAGTTTTCCATCATATCTCATGCAAATCCATGTGAAAAAAGATTACGTCAACTAAATTATTAGCAACTGAAAGAGATTCACAGAAGTCTATATGTTGAAGCCTACCGTGGTTGCTTGTGCTTCATATGTTCCTGGGGGAAGCTCATGAGAAGTTTGCACAGCAGGCAAAGACTTGGGCTGACATTCCCATTTCTTCCTCACAGTAACCTCAGATCAAGTACGGACCGGGGTTTGGAATAAACCAGTGAAATACCGAGCATTTGTCAGTAATAGCGTATAGGAACAGAGAAGGATAAAGGGAATTTAATGCTTGTTTTTATATAAACTTCAGAAGCCCTCTAAAATATAAAAATAATACGGGGAAGTGGTAGCTCAGTGGGAGTTGTATCAGATGTTTTGCTTGAGGCTGTCGTGTGTTGTACAGCATTTTAGACAAAGGCCATGGTTTTCCCACAAATCAAAACCTTCAGCCACTTCAATTACTCCAATAAATTTCAGACTGCTAGAAATAAGTGAATGAATATTCAGTATGACGTTTTTCTGCAAAGTAAATTCTTTGCTGCATGTGTGAAAAAATCATTGAATTTTTTGTAAGGTGTGTTTTTGCTCGCCAGTTGAACAGGTAAAATGACATTTTTTTTAATAATTGAGCTGGTTTATTTGAAAGCACTGCCTGGAGTATTTTGAATGTTTCAGAAACGATGGAGTGGAGGGGAAAGCCGTACATGCAGGAGAAAAACTTCCGTTGTTTCTCAGAAGGAACATGAGAATTCAGCGCTCTAAGGTTAAGCATCAGCACTCCTCTTACAGCTTAGGCTTTTTACAAGTGAGATTTTGCTTTATACCGAAACCAATTCCAGAGTGTGAAAGTGCAGCTGAAGGCATTTGTCTCCTTAGCGGGTTTGTTAACACCATCCGGGGAGTCTGCTCACTCTGTTGCCTCCCACGCTGACAGCGGAGATTATTCAGCGTCTCAGTCACTCCAGCGCCGCCGCTCCCCGTGGGGTAGGTCGATGGAAGGGGACCACCAAGGCATGGGCTGGCGGGGAGGAGCACGCATCCGGATGAAATGTCTCGGTACTGCCTGGGGTACCTGTCTGTTCCCATAATGATAATTTCTTCGAGGCTGTAATTAGTGGAGTCATGCCCATTCCAGATGGGGGGTGTGACACACGGGGCAGATTAAGCTGTTGTTGTTCACGCCTTTTTATCCAACGTTTTTTGTAACAGGCCTATGAAAACGTTTATGCTTTAAGATACTTAATGCTGTTATTTCATCCAAAAGTTATTTCTGTCTAACTTCAGAGAGGTGCTAGACTTGTAGACACAGATTCCAAATTTTAGTCCGGATAGTTGAAGAGATCTTTAATCTGAAAGGAGCAGCAATGATTTTTAGGAATGAAGTGTTGCGGGAGAAGAGCATGCTGCAAATACTTTCTTAGCAGTGTAGGCAATGGTCATTTTAACGGGATCCAGCTTCAAAAAGGATTTTGGGTAGGGAAATAGTTTTTTGTGCAGAGAACATTTGAAGATTGTATGTTGTCTGCTTAGGGTTGTGATTTAGGCTTGGGCAAGTTGTGATCACCTGTTTCATGTTTGCTCTGCTTGTGGAATGCTGTACTTGCGGCAAATGAACCTATACTAGAAGATGTAAGGCAGATAAGTACCTGGTACTGGTACGTACTGTAATTAATTACCTGTAGTTCATGTTACTGGTGAATGTAGGAGGAGTGTAACTTGCTGTAAGCAATTAATCTTCACATGTAGGAGATAAAAAATGGCAGTAGTCTGTCAGTAAAATATGTAGTTCTGATATGTTTATCGCTGTCACATACCATGGTATCCTGCAACTGCTGCCCTTACTGCGCCAGCGGTCTTTGTGTCCCAGGCAAGGAGAAAAAATTCTTAATTTCTAATCCTACATCAGCAAGTGTGATTTGGAAAAATACATTCAAAGAATTGAAATGTTGGAAGTAAATCCAAGCTGGAGTTTCATGAATACTCTGATCAGGTAAAAGCTGTTGCAGTTGCTGCTGAGAAACCGTCCCGGTTCCCTGCTCTTGCACTTTCATTCCCACTCCCGTGACCCGTGCTGTGCACTGCCCCAGCCACCCCGTGCCTTGGCTGGGACCTGCACGCCGTGATCAGGCCAAGGCTGTGCCCCACACCTTGTTCCTTCGCTATGCTGGTCTTAGGCAGGAGCAGTTCCTCGGTTTGGGTTGCCTTATACCTTCTCAAGTATTCATGTTAGCACGGGGGACACGATGAGAACGGCAGGCTGGAGTTAAAGAAAAGCTTTGGCAGCGGTTGAGCTTAAACTATTTGCAAAAAGAATGATCTTAACCTATCTGACAGAGGACAAACTGTTGGTAAATGCAGTAAAGATTAAGGAAGGTTTTCTCAGTGCCAGGTCTCCGCTTACTCAGATCCTGGCAAAGCTCCCGTCAACTTCTCTCCAAGTAGGATCTGGCTCAGTCAGCTCAAACATACCAGTTGTACATGAAATATGAGTTTGCTTGGAGCCTGGGCTGGAGTGCTTGTTCTGCTCTCTGGTTGCAAGTACATGCCGGGAGCAGCAAGAGGCATTTAACGATGATGGTCTGTAAAGAATAGTGTAGCATTTTGAGCTAAACTAAGAGCAAGCTGTATGTGGAGCCTTCACTTAACAGCAGGACAGTGCAGAACACCGTATATTGCTGCTTGACATGGTAACCTCTCTATCTGTTTTGCTGGAACTCATTACCAGGCGTTTAAGTGCAAATAACAGAGCCCATAGTTAATACCGCAGCTAGAACTAAAAAGCTGAAATGATAAGCATATTAGAGAGTCTGGACGGTTGTAGATTTCCTCAGCAGAAAATCCCACACAAATAACAGACAGATAAGAAAGCTATTCCTATTAAGGCAAAGGTGACAGAAAAGGAAGAATAACTTTGCTAGAAGTAGTAGTAGTTGGTATTACTGTCCTCATTAGTCATGCTGCTCACGCACAGTTTCCCACAGAAGAAAATGCAGGACTTACAGGAAAGACTGTTTTCGAACATCCCTTAATTGGAGATGTAATCTGGTTATGGAAATATATTTTTTAGGGTCACTGCATTTTCCTTACATCAAAACTGCAGAGGAGACAGCCAATTTTAAGAGAACCTCTGGCTTGGTTCCATTTTTGTAACTATTTATACTTCTGCATTGTTATGCACACCATGTTCCTTTCTGAAGGCCTTTCAGCCTCATCCTACCACTCCATTTTTGTCTCTTCACTGAATTTTCTACAGGTACTGCTGTTAGCCAATGATAAAGAAATCTTTTCAGTCTTTCATTTATTCATTATTCTTCCCGTTCTGCAGCTCCTCGAGACCTCTAATGATCCCATTACAGGTTGCTAGCTAGTGTTTAACTCTCTGCTGGGATGTCTGTCCAGATGTTGAGCACGTCCTTCCACACGAGGGCTGCAGGGTACCGTGCTGTCCTAGCTGCAGATCGCGGGGTTAAGAGGATAGTGAGCAGAAACATCTGTTCCTGCAGGCTCCGGGCTGGAACCGCACTGGTAATTTGAGCCAGTGTCTTTTACATTGCCTTCACCTCCCTGGTTTCTGCAACGTGCTTGGTCAGAATAAATTAAAATTTGTTCTGCGGGGACATCAGCAACCCACCGCCGCCTTGTATTAGGGGTTACAGTTTCACTCCCGTATGCATATCCACAGAATTCACAAGGGACTCCTCCCCAGCTGATTTTCCCTGGAAGATGCTCAGATACTACTCTGATAAGCAGCAACATAAAGCCTGTACATGAAGGTGGCCTTTATCTGCAGATTTCAGTAATACATGCAGTGATAAAAGGTGTGTGGCATTTTTGCTGCTAGAAGCAACAAACTTATACATCAAAATTACTTTGGGAGTAATTAATTCCTTTCATCAGTCACTCCTGCTTGTCCTGCAAAAGTAGTAGTCTACACACAGGTTACCACATGTATGTACTTAATTGTAGCATGCCCTGACATGAGTACTTAACTACATACCCCCCTGTCTTCTTTCAATAACTGTTAGCAATTTAGTACTGATTTCATCAGGAATACTCTTTGGTATTACACCGCAGCAAGGAGGAGTTTGTATGCATACAGTAGATCTACCGGTATATGTATTTTAGTAAGCAGTTTTATATTTTGAGTGACAAATACCATCTTACTGAAAATATAGCTGGCTGATCATTTTCTTTTGCCTTTCAATGTTGGCATTCTTTTACTGTGTCTCTTTACAGCTTCTTTTTTGTTTAAAGTGTGATAAATATGAAATAGGCAATATATAAGAAATAAAAACAAGAAACCTACCCAAGTAAAATCCTGGAAAGTATCTTTTTTTGATTCCTTCCCTCTGGCTGTCTATGTTTATGCACAGGAAAAGGGACGCTGCTTTGTAGTTGACTGTGGCATTCCGAACTAAAACCTAATGTTTTGCCTGATTAGGCAAGGATTTTTGAGAGGAGTAAGTTGGGCTCATTTTAACAGTAATGGAAGTTGAGAGGATCAAGAGAAAGAGAGGTTCCATTGCAGAGTATTTGCTTACATTGCTTCCATGAGCTGTTAACATCTCTCCGGGTTCCTGGTTTATGTTACGTTATTACCGTCAGCTTAGGATTCATGACTTTTGCCTTAAGCAGAATAAGTGATATGATTATGCCTGAAGAGAGCTGGTAAGTTGGAGACAACACTGATTTACACAGATGACATGATGCGACGGATACGATCTGATCCAAATGCTACTGAAATTAATGGGAAGACCCCCAAAGATTTCACTGGGTCTTGGAGCAGTTCAGGGCGCTGCTAAGCGTATGGAGCAGAGGTGAAAATGAAGTTTGTTACCACGAAAGTGTTTCCCAATCCAGTGTTTTAGAAAGGTAGCCAAATGGAAGCGATGTGAAAACTTCATGCCTGAATACCGCAACTGTAGATTTAAATTTTCTCAAATGAGAATGTCAGATTAGGACTAAAAGTGATTAGATACACCAGAAGCGCTTATAGCAGTCCTACGGCAAACACCACTTCGCTCTTCAAGTACGGTACTGTATCTGCAGCTAGGCTCTGCTGAATACATAAATTAATCTTTTCCTCATGGGTATTTTCCTGTTATGAGCATATTAATAATTCCAATAAAGCTAAATGTTTGTTGCATAAAAACCATGCTTAGTTTGATGTGTTAAAAATAAAAGCCTTATATGAGGTTTTTTTGTCTTGGCTTTTAGACTCTTTACATAGTTTGATGGTATTAAATCAGTATAAACAAACTTCCATAGGGATTGGGATGGAGCCTTCAGCGTAAACATTTCATTTGTCTAGTCACTGGAAAATGAAAAGCCAAGTAAAAATCTGTACTTGATTATCTTGCATGAATCTTGAGACACTGCGTAGGAACAGGCACTAAACTTTTACAAGCTTCTCTAAACTGCCGTGTTTTGGTCTTGGAAGACAAGTGTTCAAACTTGTTAAGAATAAGAGAGAGATTAATTTCTGTTTGTGGAGGACTTGGAATTAGTGTCAAAAGGAAAGTGTTTAAGTGACTAATATTTATCCTTTATATTTTGTTTAGAAAATAAGTATTTTTAGTGATGCGCTTGTTTAGGTCATATGTTTGCGTGGCTAATTATAAGGAAAAAAATAACCTGTCCTCTGTGTTCGTGCTGGACATGACAAGAGATGATAGGCCTGAAATACAGTGATGAACATTGCAGGTTAGCTATTAAGGAAGAAAAAAAAGAAAGAACAGTGAAACACTGGGATGGAGTGCCTGAGGGGGTGACAAAATCTCCTGCATCATGAGGCATAGAAACACGTTAGAAAACATCTGGGAGAAATGGCACAGGTAGCACTGATGCCTGAAGTATGCAGAAGAAAAACCTCCTAAAGGACCTTCTAGTCCTATTTCTCCATGGTTTTCTGTCCCTGAAAAAATATTATTTAGGCTCTGATTCATCTTGTCTAGATGAAGACGTCTTACTAATGTAGCTAAGGAGCAGTTATTTGATTCCTCCCCATGGGAGGAGGGCACATTCCACCTTCAATTCAGCATCGCCGCTTCACTAGTGAGCAATTAACTGCAGCTATGATCCTGATGTCCAAGGCTTCCATGAAATGCTTAATGCTAGCCAAGATGCACTAAGTTCTTCCTCTTCTATATCCTCTGCAGACCTGCCAAGGAACGTCTTGCCTGGCTTTCTATGTCCCTACACGCTGATGGGCAGTTGTTCCATCACACTCTAGATATTATCCTTTCTGAGTGTAAACTGTGTATGTCATATCCACTGGGCATCTTCTTCCACACCCAGGGTGCGGTAGGTCTCACCCCTGAGGCATGAGGGCACTCGAGTGAAGTCAGGTGCAGAGCCCAAGCAAATGTCCCCTGTTTGGTCTGGGCTCTCGCCACGGAGAGCCAGCTCAGCAGCCTGCACCCTCACCCTGCAGCTGGGGTACCGGGAACCCAGGTGCGGGGATCTCCCCGGTCGCCTCTGGGCTGGCTCAGCAGCCATCGGCTGGCCGCAGTCTCAGCTGCGGGGCTAGCAGAGCTCGCTGGAGCTGCCAGGCAGGAGAAGGCAGCAGCCTGGGCAGGACGACAACTAGTAATGGCCACAGTGAGGCACATGCTGTTGACGGCATTCTCAGCTGAGGCTTGACTACAAAGGTCAGGAACCAGCGCTTTTTATAACTGCTAATATTTGGAAAAGAGGACGCTGTGGTGTGAAAAGTACAAATCGTAACAATGGGCTCTTTCTTGTAATGTATTCTCAGCCCTGGAGAACAGTGGGACTGCGCGCGGTCGTCAGCATGGGTTATAAAGAATGAATACTGCCAGTTAGACTTGATTGCCTTTTTGATAGATTTACAAAAGTACTGAATGAAAAGAATGCAGCAGATGCAGAATAATTGGATTTTTAGCAAAGTAGTACAATGTCTCATGAAATCATACTCTTGACATTAATTCAAATTGGTTGGCGCATGAACACGGTCACATGGACCAAAAATAGGTAGAGGAATTTCAAGCAAAGAATAAAGATAGGCAGCAGCTTGATAAGCTGGGGAAAGGTAGCTGATGAAGTACTGCAGGGACAGGAGTTTCATTTAAGATTTTTATTGATCTGGAAAAAGTGCAAACAAGACATTGCCGAAAACTCGGGATAGTTTGTGCTATGATGTGACTCAGTACAGGAATTTAATCCCTGGAAACAATGAGGGTCCAGGACAGAAACATGAAGAGAATCTTGATTAGGAAATATAAGAAGACAATTTGGCATGTTTTAAGCCCATGAAAAGGGGCTAAGCTACGTACGTACCTGGAGTATCTCTTCTGTCAAGAGCGAGGGAGTTGTTTGCATTTAAGTCAGGTGTGCCACTGTTAAGCAGGGACTGGAGGCGAGGAAGGAGAACATTGCCATAGCCTCAGGAGGCATTATGTCTCCATTGCTTGTCAAGAGGAATAGTTTGGGCTTTGAAAGCCTCTTTCCCTGATTTACTGCTGGTTCATCCATCCATCTAAACAATACCTATCGCTGTGGTAACTCATCGTCCCCTTTTGGCAAGGTGTAAGCTGGGAACAGTGCTTCTGCTTCTCAAAATGATTGCGCCCAGCACCTGTAGGCAGGGAGATGCGGAAAGCCCCGCTTCCTGCACTCCATGCCCGTCTGCTGGACCAGGTGCCGTTTGGCTGGTGGAATGAGTCAGCTTTTCCAAAGTCCATCAGGCTTGTTTGGGATCTTGACAGCGGGGGTCACGCACCCCACACCACACCCCCCCACCCCACCCTGGGTCAGAGTCCATCAGGAGCTAAACAGTCCCCGAGGAGGAATATACTTCTTCAATGCGAATGCTGTAGGGTGGGGTTTTTTTGGGGGGGTGGAGAGGGCAAAGGTGGAGAAGGCATCTCCAGATACCTCTGCTAGACTCTATACCACCTAGACGTGCAGGGAACAGCTTTGGAGGAACGATTAAGATGATTTATGAGTGAAATTGTCCCAATTAAACACTAGGTGGCATATTTACTTAAGTTTCCAGGGACTGTATTAGGGCATCTTACGCTACTGACACCCATTTGTGCTTGCGCGATGAGTGTAGTTTCATGCGATCATGACCACCTGGTGCCTTTTTTTAACAACAAGCATTCGTCTTGTTCTTAGCAAACTTGACCCAAAGACACCGTTGCTTACTTCAGCCTTATTCTTTAGCTTCAAAGTTACTTCTGTATCAATACACAGATTATTAAACGCAGTGTGGTAAGGAATAGGTGTACACGACAGTGGTCCTACAGAAGGTCCAGTCTCAGAGGAATTGTGTAAATAGTGAGAGGGGTTAATATGCAAAGATATAGTATGATTTACTTATTTTACTTGTCTGAAAGGCTGAATGTAGGAATATGTAATACATTTTAAAAGTCAAATGAAGGAAACCTAACGTTTCTCCTTATGTGAATGCAAAGCACAGCTTTTGATTTCAGAGCTGGTGTTTTAAGGTAATAGCATCCAGTGGTTTGGGCAAAATACTCAAAGGCAGAAAATAGGCCTTTATTCTGCATCCGCGTGACACCTGTTAAGTCAGCCAGGCTGCAGTTTTCCATATGCTGCTGTTTCTCCATTGGTGAAAGAATAAATACACCCAGCTTACAGAAATACCTTTCTCATGCTGCATCCTTGAGAAAACACAGCGCCACAGCCATCACCAGGGCACAGCACTTAGCCTCTACTGAAAAAATACCATGTTTAGTATGTCTGCTCTAAAAATTCTTAATTCTTCCTATGGATATTTTAAGAAGACCGACAGATACTTTGGGCTAACTGCAGGTCCCATGAAGATAAACTTCCCTAGTGCAGGAGATACCCAGGGAGAGCTGCAGGTTGTTGCAGCTCTCCCTGGAAGGGCGTTGTAGGTCACTGTCCCATGTCCACCACCGTCTGGATTTCTGAGATGAATCCAGTCATCCATCAGTCTGCTCTGCTGTGACTTGTGTATAGACCTCTGAGTCGACACAACTGGTTATAGCTGTTCAGTGCGAGCTCTGTCAAACCAAGTGGGCCTTATAAAAAGGGCGCTAAATAGGTAGGTCTGAACTGCGGCGTGCTCATTTTGCCAGTGCCGAGGAGTGTGGAAAATAGACCTTGCTATGAGAACAGGATTATGGGGACAAATCCTTTCCTTGCCTGACACTGGCCGTGCCCCAGACATGGTTGTCTTCTTCAAGGGGAGAAGAAGGTCCCATTCCCCTTCCCTCTTCCGTCCTGTCCTCACCCACAAGCAGCAGGCTGTAGCTATTGCATTATCTGATGCCAGGGAATGCGGTGGGGCAAAACCTGAATCTTACAGCTTGCCTTAGGACATCAAAAATGTGTCCAGAGCATCTCTGCTCTGGCATCAGGAGAATCTGGTCAGGTTCGTACCACAGAGATGAATTTATACCTATTTCCATTTTCAGCAGTATCTTTTGATGCCCATATTCTGTAAGGTTTTTATATGTCTGTTATTTTCCCAGCTCTTAGGAAAATACTGGTAGACCAGCATGTGATTTGGACAGTGAGCTGAGTTCTTCTGCCCTGCGCACGGTGGCTGGATCCCTGGCCGCTGCTGGGCTGCATTCACAAGGCTGTGTTTTACAATACAAGAACATAGAGAGACACCTGGGCAACTCTTTCAAATAAATTAGTTCTATTTATTTATATATTTTAGGAAATAGAGGAAAAAAATATTTCCTTTTATTTCCCTCTTCCCCTCCCTTTAATTTGATTAATCCAATCAGTGCAGTTTCCTGAATCCATCTGGTCTATAATGGATTGCCGAATGTCAGGCCAAGTGAATTTGCAGACAAAGCTTAAGGCACTTCCAGAATTGCTGAAAATGAAGTATACTGGCAGAGACTGGACTAAAGAGAGTGCATTTTCAAGGACATTGTTCACATCATTTGGTTTCTTGTAGACCTCAAAGTACTAGGAATTAAGGGAAAAGGCTAGATTGTGGTTTCTTTGTGGGCTGGCAGAGTCCCAATTGAATAAAGTCAAGTCATCGTTTGGTATAACTTGCTTCTTATGAGATGTTGCGTGCGATGCAGGATTCATATAACTTCCACATGATGCTTTGTAGGGAATTTTTCCATGTGTGGTTTTTTAATAAGCTCTCAATTCAGTGGCTTAAGTTTCATTCTCCACATATGAGCAGTGTACAAGCTCTGTATCGTCCAGCTCTCGACATTGAATTTCACGAGAAAATACAAAACCTTCTGTAATTTCCCTTATTCTATTCCTCACCAAATTTTATGTTGCAAATTGAAAAAACCCCAACATTAAGTAGTTAGGATAAACGTAGCATTTTCTTCCTTCGCAGGTCACAGCGTACAACAAATACTGCCCCAGTTGAAATGAGAGCAAGCCTACATAGCCATGGGTCGAGGCATGTAGGGGTCCCCATTAGAGCTGCCCAGAACTAGAAACGTGGATAAGTATGTTGTGATACACATCCACAGAGTCCAGTGCCTTGGGGCTGTGGCGAGCCAGCCGACTGAACAGGTACGGCGTAGGCAGCTCGTACAGCCGTTTTGGGAGGGTTGTTCAATACCCCAGCTCAAGTGCAGTTCACGGAGCGCGTGGGCTATTGCTCTGACCAGGTTACCCGGAGATCTCGGTACGTGCATCTTACTGGATGACAGTAATGGGGAGATTAAAGCACCGCACATTAGAACACGGGTAGAGATGAGACATCTACCTGCTCAGTGTCTTTTAAGTAGAGTTTTGTAATGCGAATAAATCAGTCCATTTAGTTCAATTTAGTATCTAGACTTTCTACTACGCAAGCAGAACATCTCGCAGGAAAATGCAAGATCGGACTTGGGAACGGAGTACTGTGTCGGCTAGTGCCTGAGCTATCTATGGAGTAATAAATATTCGTGCCTTCTCTAACTCAGAAGAACCGTCTTTGGTGCAAACAGATGGGGATGGTGAATTTGATTCTTCTGCAAATTATATTTGAGGTAGAAGATTGCAAATAAAGGGACAGTGACTGAAATGTTAATGCTTTCCCATTTTATTGCCTGTCTGTTTTCCTTTTAAAATGGGAGTTCAAATTCTTGAATAAAGGTAAGAATCATGACATTAATAAGAAAGAGGAGATTAAACATTTCAGCCATCAGCAGCCTTTCTGATTGTATGTAGATTGGGTTAACAGTTGTGGGGGTTTGCACTGTAACAGCACCACCTATTTTTATCTTGCCAGGTGTTGCTAAGAATAATTTAGTCTTTTGAATAGCTATATTTTTATAGACGTGCAAGAATCCAGGGAAAGTCCTTGAATATTTAATATTCCAATAATCAGCTGAAAAAACAAGTTAATTCAGTATTTGATAGCACTTCCAGTCCAACATAACATACTCAGACTAATTGAGAAAAGAATATATTCCTATAGGCTTTTGATATTTTTTCTTTCTGTAAAAATTTAGCAGCTGAATTTGTGCATAGAAAACAAGTCTTGATATTCTTGCCTTCATACTACTTTAAAAAACACAAGTGCTTAAGTTCTGCATCATCTTCAGAAAAAAAAAACCCAGATACAACAGAATTCAGTAACAGTATAACAGAGTATTTATTGCAACAAGGGAGATGTATTTTTCGCAAGACTTCAAATATCAAAATTATACTAAAAATGGAGGGGAGGGGTGGTATTTGTCCCTGCAAAACAGAAATCAGCAAATAGGAAACAGTTCTATAATAACCCATGTGGGACCGTGGAGCATTTTGGATTAGCTATGCGCCATGGGTAATCCTAGTTTATCTTTTTATTATTGTTGTTCTGTTCACAGTTCAGTGTATTTTAAGATGCTATCCATGGCCTTTTGGGGTATAATTACATTTTTCACTTGATCTGTAATTTAGTAGCTGGAACAAGAAGACAAAAGGTTATTTGGAATCAGACCTGACAGCCAGGAGGCTGGAGTGCTGACATTAGTCTGCCGCCTGACAGCTCTGTGCCTCATGATTCGTCTGTGCGTGTGTCTGTGATATATTTAAAAAGCAAGAAACCTAGCAGAAAGGATTCTCAGCCCACACATAGGTGCAGGCAAAACGCACAATAATGAGCCTCAAACTGTCTGTTTTATTTTCAGCAGGATGACTTTTTTATTTTTTTGGCTTGCTTTCACTGAACCTAATGAAAATAGTTGTCACGCAGAGCGTCAGAGGATGCTTTTTGTGCTCCCGGAAAGCATGTCATCGCTCTTTGTCCTTCTCAGTTTTCCTTCCATTAGCAGTGCGTATTCTGTTGAACTTGAATCCGTGTTGTCGAGCGGGTAGTCTGCCTCACCATTTTTACCCAGAGCGGTTGGTCCGTCAGCGGTCGTGTTGCCTGGCGTACTGCAAACCTGTTGTGTTGTTGCGTTTGGCGTTTGCTAGCCAAAATAACTGGAAATTCTTCGCTATCTGCCCTTCACCACTGTAGGGTTAAATGCTGTACCCAGCTGAATTAACGTTTGTACCTCAGCAGTTGGTGAAGTCCCTTCCTCCTGGCTTCCACCGAGTCCTTATCTCCGCTGCCGTTGCACAAATGGCTTTACACGTGGATACTTTCTTCCTTCAATTCACAGACAGGAAGGCGAAAATGCACAAACAGGGAATTTCGGACACAAATGCAGATCCGTCTCGTTTGAGAATGATGTGTCAGTGGGGTGGCTGTGCTAATTAGGGTGGTTTTGTAAACATGTTCTCGTGATGGTTTATTTGGAATAGCAATACTGGTGCACAATGTATTTTGTATACCTAACTGCCCCTAGAAATCACTTTTTAAAGTAGGGGGCCCAGTGGGGGGGATGTTGAGGAGGCACATTTGTGCTGGAGGAACTGTCACTGCAGGTCAGGGTTGTACCCGAGCGTGTGTCCATGACAAGACAAGACTAGGCCTAGCTTGGCATTGTAGTCAAGGCCAGTGAGGTGTTGCAGCCAGGGCCCGGGATAAGTCCCAAACAGAAAAGTACAACCTGCAGCAGATTTTCTTTTAATTAACATCTCTTTATTGATCTCAGTGGCAAGTGCAGAAAAGACAGCTATTGTGAAGAAACTACAGAGCCAGGAGAGACACAAACAATAGCAGAAATGCCATAAAAAGCATTAAAAAAATTGTTTCTTCTTCTCAATCGTCAGCCTTTTTCCTTGAACATTCTTCCGTAGCACAGTATTAAAGACAAAACGTTTTGCCTTAACCACACTTTTATAGAAGATGTCTTGATAGTTAAGAGCATAGGATCTAAAAATTGCAGAATTTTTAATGCATCTATATAGCTAATATTGAAACAAATACGGAGAAGATAGTGCTAGAAATTTCATTGGGTTTAGTCTCCAAAGCCTGAATTTTCACATTCCCCTAACTTTAATGAATCTTCACTCAGACGAGTAGCTAAGCATACGATTTGCGTCTAAACACAGCAACACAGGCGTGTGGTGAGCCATTAAGTGAATTGACTGTGGACAGTGAGGGAAGGGCAAAGCCCAGGTTTGAACGTAGCAGCTTTCGGCTCCTGGTTCATGCCTCAGTTCAATAGGTCCCGCTACCTCAGCTTCGCAACTCTGGGTAAGATTTCACAGTGTTTGCTTAGGAGAGACTTAGTTAAGTAGGGTGTCCTTTTCCTAGTTAAACACTTCGCAGCTTTCTCATCTATGACTTTGCTAACCCCTCATGGGTATATCTCCGGTAATGGTGCTTCAAGCTTTACCTTCCTTAGCTTTGGGCCCTTCCCAAATTCAGTCTAATTTTTTTTGCTTTTACAGGGCTTTACTTTTTCTCTCAAAATCAAGCTTGAGAACTTTTGGTGGTGTTTTAAAGGAGTCCAGGGAACTTGTTCTGGCAAAGGAGACTGTCCAAGCCAGAAACTGAAGAGAGAGGTTTTAAAATACAGCCTCTAAAAAAATTAAAACCATTAATGTGGTTAGATTCCACATCTTCTGAAGCAGACACTTCAAAACAAGGAATTATTGCTGAATCTGACCATGTGACCTGTATAAGAAAGTATGTGTCCCACCTCCGTAATCAATTTTTTCTCTATTTTAAATCTGTGTCACTGACTTTCTAAAAATGCAGGTGCTGTGCTGTCACTTCAGGAGAGGTTCTGCTGCTCTGTTCAAAGGGAGGAGCAATAAAATTTAATATTGTCTTCCAATACTGCAGTCACCTCCAGCTATGTTTCACCCTCTTCCACTGGGCAAGAGGGATAGCAGAGGCAGTGATTTGTAACTAGCCTGTCTGCACTCCTGAGCTGGTGAGCAACAGGAATACGCAACCAACAGGTGTTTAGAAAGCCCATATATTAACTACTACAAAGAGTCACCACCAGTTTGCCCCAGGGTAGGAGACATTGAGTTACTGCCATTGCCACCCTTCAGTGGAAGGGAAACTCCAGCAACAGGCCACTGCTGATAGTTAGAAGAAGAAATTCAAGTGCCTGGACCTTGAGAAGAGGCAACACCGAGCTCTGCCCTAATGTCCCATTCTTTGCTTGTCCATGGGATCACCAAACTTGATAAAAATCATAGCTGTGTTGTGTTGTCTATCCTAATCCTAGAGAAGGAAGAGGATGTAGCACCAGCTCTTATTTGTAGCTCTTCCTATTGGATATTTGCAACCTTTCCCACCATTTGGATACCACCCTGAAGGGCAGGAGGTCAGCCTCAGTCCCTATTCTGCAACATGAATCTCTCACACGGGATGAAATGACAATTTTGGCAAGAACGGGACTTGAGGTTTATCCCGATTCTGTTGCAAAGAGAAGCACATGATAAGAAACGTGGCTTCCTATTGCTGCTACTAAGGAACAGAGCATTAGTAATTTCTTCTGACAAGTGACATCACTTCCAGAAAAGCAATGAGGGCAGAAGTAAACATCAAAAAAATGAAAAAAAGATCTGTCCATTGGCAGATCTTAGTTCCGTTGACTTCTCTTTTCACTTAAACAACACAGACACATTTCTAAACAAACTATCACCCATCAAATTTGTGAATTACTGGAGGGATTTACAGAAATTGCCTTCTTATCTGTCTTTAGTCTTAAGTGACGTTGAAGGCACAGCAATGAGTGGAAAGAAGTCTTCCAAATTCGGAACAAAATGGCCATATCTTACAGATATATACATAATATATAATAAAGGGTTGGATCCAGCTAATATGTAATACTAAGCTACAGTATTCATTTTCAGGAACAGCCCTTTAAAAATATCTGAGAATGGCAATAAATGCTGTGCTTACCATCATTTGAAGGAAGACCATTATGAAGAAATAAAACTAATTATTTTTGGCCCCAAATGTATAACATAAGTGTTATATGAATATTGAATATTGCTAATATGTGAATGTGAAAATTACATGAAACGGAGTTCTGGATTAAGAAACTATTGGATCTGGTTCTCCAACAGCTTGCATCAGCTTGAAGCTGGTGTAAGATCTTCTGCTTGCCAAAAAGAGGCATTACAGAATTGGAAGCATTATTTTAATGGTCATGGTAAATATATATATATAAAAATTTTTTTTCTTACAATAATTTTTAAGGAATTCTATGTCCATAACATTTCTCTTTTTTTTTCTAGAAAAACAACCCTTTTTTAAAATGTGTTTATGTACACAGATACTCAGGGAAAAAAGCATTGGCGCTCTCATCATTGCCCTTTTTTAGCTTCCCCAGCAAGGTCATCTAAGGTGGTTGTGCAAAGCCCTCATTGGGGAGTATTTTAATATTTTACATTAGGTGTGTTGCAATCTCAGCTTTTCCCTTATTAGCAAAGGGAACTATGGACATCACACCGTGTTGGCCGTAGCAGGATTAATCAGGGCAACATCAGAACAGACAGTCTCTACAAGGTTGCTCAGTCCTCGTGGGTCAGCCCTTGCTACCTTCTTTCAGATGTCAAAGTGGAAACGGGGGCTCTCCTGAGAATCTGGAGAGAAGGATGCCCAGGGAGGGTATAAGAAAGGCTGGTTTTGCCCAGTACGTTATTGGGTCTCATGAGGAGGCAAGCCTGGCTTCCATGCTCTTCTACTTGTAGCTTTTTTGGAAGAGGAGTGTGGAAGGGAGAGGAGGGGAACTAGTGACAGCAGGGATCCAGAGGGGAAAAAGGCAATTCAGAGCTGCTTCATGAAAAAAAAAAAAATACACCTGTTCTCTGGGAGCTGAAAAGATTGGCATGGCTGGGAACACAGGGTGCTTTGTGTTCCTCCTCAGCGCTCCTCATTCACCTGCAGCAACCGAATATGTTGAGCCCCAACATTTCAGGTCTCACAAGCAGGGTCCTACATTGGGATTCTGCTTGCCAAGTTCTCAGGTGTTGCTCTGAGAAATCTTGGAGAAAATGACGTTGAAGACAACTTTTGCCCCAGTCTTCTGTGAGAAAGTGCAGCAAAGGTTGCAAATTCAACTGCTAAATAAAGTTCTCGTCTCTCAAAAGCATCCCTCAGTTGGGATTTTGCCTTAACACTCTTTAAGAATTTAAAAAAGGGGATCTTCTCGATAAAAAAGTTACTTGAGAAACCAACAGACTCGTCTCCAATCTGATGCACTGGAATATCTCCCCCTCACCCTGTGGTTTTCCTTCGATCATTTTTTTTTTCTTTTATTTTAGCTATCATCCTAAAAACCACCCCACGCCACCTTTATTTTTCCTCATTATTTCCCCTCTTGCCTTCCCAGGACAAGAAAAAGTCTTTCTTTTGGCTTTTTCCCACTTTATGCTTCAGAAATCCCAACACAGATACCCTGGTTTCTACCTATGGAGCACCAGCACAGCAAAGGAAAACAGTCACGTTCTGCCGCAGCACAGAAGATGCAAGAAGGACCAGCAGCAAAGGGGTTAAAAGGAGTCCCATAGCAAAGATATGCAATGCCTTGAAATTTTAAACGCTAAAATCTATGAATACATAGAAGGATAAATCTTTGCAATTCCAGATATTTCTGGTTCACACAAAACACTTGGAACCAGTTATATAGGGTTTTTTTCTGTGAACACTGGAATCGGTGATGCCTGGTTCCCTATGGATTTGTGCGCTATCCTTCTGCACACTTTAAGTAAGCCCAGCCGTCCCTTCAGACCTTTCACACATCCCTCCCTTGCCCCCATCCCTCCTGCCCTCTTCTCCCCTCGAGATTTCCTTCTCGCCCTCTTCTCCCCTCGAGATTTCCTTCTCGGTACGTGCGAAGGAGGCGGCAGGTGTTGCAGCTCCGCATTGGGCTGCCAGGCCGGCCAGGAGAGAGCACGGGAGCTCAGACCTCAGGCTGTGTCTCTCACCTCGGTCCAGCCACCAAATTTCACGAAATTCAGACACCTGTTGCTCCATCAACTTCAGCTAAAATTAGTCAGCTGGTTCAAAAGATAGTCAGGGCAAGCGGCGAGATGGATTGACATACAGTGCAATCATGTTTCTACAGGCAACCAGGCTAATTTGAGGCTGATACTACCTTTTATTTTTAATAATAATTTTTTTAAACTCCATAGGTGCGGTTTCCAGGCATGTTTTTTACCTCCCTGTAAGTGTAAATGTAGTGATAGGATCCACCTCTTCTCCCTCCCGCCCCCCACGTTTGTAAACGTGCCTCTTCTGCAAAATACCTGGTGCAAGGGCTCCGCTGGCTTCCACCTGTGCCATGCAGACTGCTTCTGGGTGTTTTACAGAAAGCTAGCCAGGTACCTTGCAACTTGCCAACTTATTTTATCCCACATATTGGCTTCAAATGGCTTAAAAACCCCCCCAAACCCCCCAAAACCCCATATTTTGACTTTCCCTGAATGCCACAGCTGTAGCTGACTGCAATTTCCACTACTTGATGGCTGCTGGGAGAAGATGTGGCTGTGGGTGAGCTGAGCACCTCTCTGACAGTGTCTGAGACCTGCTCATTTGAAACTGTGAGTTTCCTTCGCTTCTTTAACGAGGCTGTTCCCAGAGAGTTACTGGGACTTGCACTTGGTTGTGCAGAAGGATAAATGCCTGATTTTTTCCATTTGAAAAAGGCCCAGAAAAATGCTTCTGCTCAGCCTCAGCCATTTGGCTGGGAGGTTTCCACGTCATGTGTCAAGCGGGCTTTTCTTCTCTGACTGCAGAAAACTGCTCAGATGAGGTCGAGGGGAAGTACAAGGTTTTGACAGCACGTAGAAGATTCCAGCTAATTGAGTTCATTGGGAATTTTTCTACACAGCATTTTTTCTGTTGAAAAATGCCAACTCCTTGTGGAGGAGGGTCAGCTCCAACAAATGACTCGCTTTAATCGAGACAGCCTGAAGGAGCGCGAGGTAGAAGAGGCCAGGCTCAGGCTGGTGCCTGATGGGGTGATGTTGTACCCCACGACCCTCTCCCTTATAGAGCTTAAAAAATCTGCGTCCAAGGTCTCATCATTGCCCTGCTGTCAGCAAACAATTGTGAAAATCCATTGGTGTCTCATGCTCTTCCCGTGACTGACCCATCCACGAAGTCATCACCTGCTCCTTGCTGACAGTCGCTGTGCTGGCTCATCCTACAGATGTCTGTCCTTGGGTTTTTAAGCTTTGGTCCAGTCTGAGTAATTAACCATGTTGGGGTCGCTGGGGTACCTCAGTTCATAGTTTTAGCTTGGGGAAGGGTTTCACATTGCTGTAGGAGTCCAAAGAAATTAGGGAAAAGAGTCAACATTAAAAGAGGTTTGAAGGTACAAAGTTAAGCATTTGGAGGTTAGGGAACGCCAAACGGAAGGTCACCAGTACAACCCCAGCTGTACGTTTACATGACGGTGCTGTTACAGGCTCCCATTTCTTTCCTGTGGGGCTCCTGCCTCGCTCAGTGCACTGGGGAAATTTTGCTCAGCTAAAGCAGCCTGGTTACGTAGTTAAACATGCTGTTTGCCCACGGGTTGGATTCAAGTGGTTTAAAAACAAGAAGAATTTCCAAACTTTGCCTTCCCGTGAATGCCACAGCTGTAGCTGACTACAATTTCTACCATTTCCACTTCTTGATGACTGTTAAGTCATGGCTGTGGGTGAGTGGGTGGCTGTGGGTGAGTGGGTGGCTGTGGGCAAGCAGCTTTGCCTGCTATTTATGGAAGTGAAAGGCATGTGACGAAAAGGAAAAAAAAAAGTCTACTGTAGTGATGAAACTGGTTGAAAGTTGCACAATGGGCTGGATTACATCCCTGCTCAGAGCCCTCATTTCGTGTTGGCAAGGAGCTCAAGCATGTTCAGAGGCTAATGAAGCTACTTGTGCTACTGAGTGCACAAATTAGATTCTGCAGAAGTATTGAGTAAATGCAGGTGAAACTAATGGGATCTGTTATCTGAATATAGAAAATAATATACCCTATTAAATGTTATTAAAAAAAAATGCAAGCTGTGACTCCAATTAGGTGCCAAAAAGGAGAAAAGATTAATATAACGAGTCAGCCTCTTGTCAATGAAATGGGAATAACACCACCCTTTTGATGAACATTGTTGTGCGGCATCCAGCCTGCACAGCTTCCCGATTCCCCGGTGGGCCAGGGGGCGAGGGAGGGACATTAGCATTCAGGACTGAGAAGAGAGTTTGAGAGGAACGTGCGTGGTGTACACTGGCTTGGAGAAAAATAGTCTGCGCTCATGTAAACACAGACAGCGTCATAAGACTTCAAGGGTCAGAGCTCAGCTTGAATTAAGACAGATGTCTCTTCTTTAATATTTAGAGTTGGGAGGATGAAAAGAAGTATTGCCCTAGAAAAATCAGTTTTAAAATTCTACTGGATGCTGGGATTTCACTTTAGAAGTAAACAGGGACGTTCTTTTCTTTTCTTTGCACTTCAAAGATTTACATGGATGACAGTGAGTAATCAGCTGTTTGCTGAGTGCAAGTCAGTGTGATGGAAAAATAGCCACTGATTTGTTCCATAAAGTCATGGGAAGAAACAAATAAAACAAATGACATAGGGAGTGGTTGATTTTTTTTTGGAGCATTTCTCATCACTGAGGGTAAGGCAGTGGTCTGCCAGCTTTATAGTTGTTATAAGCAAAATTTTTAGTCACAATATTGTAATAAAAAGAAAGGAAAATGAATCAGACAGCTTTTCCAGAAAATGCTTCGGAGGCTTTCTCCGTAGACCATGCTCACTCCCTCAGTTGTCATTTGCTTTCCGTCACCCAGAAGCAAGAATCTGCTTGTCTCACAGATATCCTGAGGATTACTATTAATATTTTCTCTTCTTATTAAGATCTATTTTCTGTAAAAGCACCAATGTGTACTAGGCACTTCACAGACAAATAAGGAAGCGAGTTACTTTTCCTAGAAACTTGCAATCAATAGGAGTTTGCCTTAAGTAGCGTAAAATGAATCTCCTTGGGCTGTATGTATTTATCTATTACTTGTAACGATTTATCTTGCATGCCTGGCTGTGACAGCTCTTGTTTTACAAAAACTAGAAATGCGGTAGGTGATCCACAGCAGAATCTAAGCATGACCTGCAGCCGGAATGATATTTTAAGGAAAAACAAAACAAAACAAAAACAAAAACAAAAGAAGAGGTTCACAGATCAATCTTGCCTGGTTCTTTTTCTTCCCGTTCACCCTCCAAAGTCTGGCCATCTCAGAAACTCGGCCAAGTAGATGTTTGTGTAGAGCACCAAATTCATATGTTAGAAGGAAATGGGAGAAGCGAAGTTCCCGGTGCTGATGGAGAACCACGGGGGAGAAGTGAACTGCAGGGAGCTCAGCACAGATGCTGGGTGCTCTGAGCATCCCGTCCGTGCCGAGGAGGCTGGCAGCTGCCACCTGTGTCATGCAGAGCCTCTGCTGCCTGCTCCCGGTTTGATCCTAAACACGTGGCGTGGAAGTTCCTTCACCTTGAAGGTGGTAAAGCAAGGGAGTCTCTTGCAAAGTCTACATGGGAGAAAAAAAATCCGCATCCCTATTGGCATTTCAAATGATGTAAGGCACTGCTCTTCCCTGATGGCTGAGAAAGGATGCTAGCTCTAATAAATTCTGCTAATTGCTGGTATCATTTTAGGGAAAGATGATTTATCTTCGTTCAGTAGACAGCTCAGGTTCTTATTTACCAAACACACTTGCTGACAGTAAATGTACACAGCTGCTCGAGATAGAAAGCTATGTTAATAGTATACTTCCTAGCACAATCTTTTTTTCAACAATAATTTTTGAAAGGTACGCAGGAAGAAGGACAGGTGGCACTTTTTGCTTAGAATAAAAGCTTTCTTACTTTGATTTGGCTCTGAACTTAGATCCATATGAAAAAAATGTGTTCAAGCTTTCTACCTGCTGTACTTTTTCCCTATATATCCGCTGCTACAAAAGGCAGTCATGTGGGACTGTATATCCAAAATTGTGATTCTGACAGGCTAAATATTTATATATTTCTGATGAAAAATCCTCATAGTTATATTTCACCTGTACACAGTTTAGCACAATTACGTCTGGTTTAGAGACAGACTTCGGGTACGTGAGGGCGGTGTTTACTGTGCATGGCGCCACTTGACATGCCGACTCTTTCTTTTGCCTGTAATACATTTTTCAAATATGGCCAACTAATTAAATTTAGATATAGAGATGCTTCTATATTGATATACATATTATATGCATATATATTGTATGTGCGTAGCGTATCAAAAGATATATATACATATGCAGATGTACTAAAGACAAATAGTTTAATGCTATATTACATGAGTATAATAGATTCATAAATATGAAATACTCCCACTGTTCTTTGGTTTCCTTGCAGATTTATGGTCTATCAAATGGATTAAAGCCTGTGGCTGCTGCATAGTGAAGTAGGCAGCTGCTCAATATTTATTTTTATCTTCATTGCTGAAAAAGTAGATCCATTGCTCATTAAATTAGTCCTGGTTCTTCCAGTAAGCACAGTCTATCTCCTTCGGCAGGAGTCCAGGTTAGAGATATTTGGAAGTTTTCCAGCAACACTTAGGGGTTTTTTTTCTTTTTTTTTTTTATTTTTCAGAAAATGTGCTTTTGAGCCTGAAATGTCTCATTAAAAAGAAAATTACTGAGTCCAAGTGACCATATGTAGTCACACATCACACCTCCATCCTCAGCACTCACACCTCAGCACTGCCTTGGATTTCTTTGGGTGTCCTCAGCCTTGGTGTAATCTGCCTGATAGATTGGCTAATTATGTTGGAAGTTAACGATCCCGGGGCCTTAGGCAGTCTGCCATTAAGCTGAGAACCCAAAACACGGTCCCCTGTCTGGCTGGCAGATCTTCCCCAGAAACAGCAGACCTGAAATGGTGTCATTTTTGCCAGATAATTCCTTTCACCAAATGCCCACCATTTCCCCTGGGGTTGAAAATTTTGGAGAAAAGACAAGAAATTTTACACAGAACAAATCCCTTGCTTTTCAGCCAAGTCTCGTCCACTCACGCTCTTTGATAAATCATCATGTTAATCCACAACACCTTTATCTTACTATTTGCCTCTTTCCTATTATGTCCATGGAATGACAGACTCCATGAATACATAGATATATATGTGCGTGTATATATATATACACACACAAAATTAGACAAAATATGTTGTCTGTAAGTAGGTAGATTTGTGTTGTGCCCAGAAGGGCAGTGCTGGAATTCTTCAGATAGTTCTTAACTTTGGTATTTCTTGGCTCCTAAACGTTTTAGTTTGCAGTCTATTTATAAACTTAGGAAGTTATTTTAAAGATGTATTTTAATGGAAAGTCTAAGAGAGACTCAGTTTGAATTAGAATGCTTGTAATTTTTCAGTAGATGTTCTAAAAATATTTTAGTTGTGTATGTCTTGTGGACTGCAGACTTTTGCAATAGCAAGAGTTTGTTCTCAGGCAGATTGGGGGTTGTTAGGAATGACAAAATGGAGTATAGGGTTGTAAAATAATCTACATCCCATGATAATATTCAAGAAGAGCTCTAGATTTTTATAAACGTTGAATAAATTGTCTGGCCTTTGTTGTACACGTTTGTCTCTTGAACTTGTGCCGATTTATTCTCTGAAGAAATAAGGGATCTGGTTATTCTGGGCCAAAGAGGGACAGCGAGGAGAAAAACCTGTGAATCGAAAGGGGGTGTAGAATTCCCTCCTCCTTCTCGTTTGCATGTTAATCAGTAATTCAGCACTTAAGGGAAGGAGAGACAGGAGCTTTACTACTTGGGGTATTATATATAGTGCACTTTTAAAACACTCTGGTGATTTACTGTTGGGTCCTTGCTCCAATATTTACAAATTCTTCTTCACAGGCTTAGAAATGAATGTCTTTTTGTCTGTTGTGGTTATGTTCCATTTCATATTTTTTCTTGTGCGACAAAAGTCCTTGTCATGAAGGTGGGGTAGCTTTCTAGACTGTAAGCTCTTCAGGGCAGGGAACGGTCTCTTACTCCGTGTTTGTACAGCATCGCTGATGGCTTGACCTGGTCAAAGGCTCAAGCTCCTGTGCACTATTGCAATGCAAATAATAAACACTGTTGAAAAATAAAGAGTCTGTTCGGTCAATTGGAGTCTTACCCAGGTATGAACAGAGGGAAATTAGGTGTCAAAGTCAATGCTCTCCATTATGGGTTGTTTAGCACATAGCAACAATTTAAAATAGTAATGAGTTTTGTAAATTAGCTGTGAAGCCAGTTGATACTTTGCAGACTTTAGAAGATTTGCTGATGATAAATATGGTGACATTTCTTGTTAACAATAAATAGTGAGACTGTACAGATTTACCAAACAAAGGAAAATTCTTCTTACTCTGTCCTCTGCCATTTAAAAAGCCCCTGAATCCTAAAGGGCTTCTGTAAATATAAATCATTGTAAACTGCAGAATTGCTACGGCATACAGTGAAGTACTTCTGTAAATCTAGAGTATCTGATCGTTCAATTCACTACATGAATTACCATATAGGCGACATTTCATTTTTTCTTAAAAAAAAAAAAAGTTTCTCGAGGCAATGAATTAATGTGTATTAGTGATTCCAGACATCCTAGAGAGTAAAAATGAAACTATACCAACGGAACTAGCTCAGTAAGTATTTTTCTCATTTGATGCTTTACGCATTTATGGGCGCGGAGTCATCTCAGCTGAATATGAGCAGGAAATGACGGGAATATCGATAGTATGGATAGCGTACTTAAACCTGCATTGAAAAGAGTGGCCCAAATGTGTTCAGTAGGATGGATGGCCCGCTTCTAACGTGAGACAGGCAATTCCACAAGGGCAGGAACCAGAAGGTGAAAAATATACAGGGTGAAAGTCTGTCGTTATGAGATGGCAGAGATCCCTGTTTAGAGCTGGTGCCAAACTACGGAAGAGTCTCGGCTGAAGATTCACTGAATTCTTCTTCCTTTCAAGTGGAAATGTTATCATTCAAAAATGAGAAATAAAAGTACTGCAGTTGTAAGTTGTTTTTGACGTTCTACTTTTGGAGGAGGAGTGCTTTAGGCAGATTGCTCTGGCTGCTCAGGACAACTTTCTGATTGCCCAGCTGATGTTTTCCTGAAAGAAATGTCTGCCACAATTTCCACCATTCTTTTTCACCTGTAGCATAAACTTCCCATGGCATTGGTCCGTGTGAAACCAAGGAGATAATCTGCTTATCCCTGATGGATCTCCAAGGCCCTTCTGATCTGATTTGGTGCTTAGCACTGCTATGGTTTTTAAGAAGTGATGCCTCCCCCCACCATCCCTTTCCTTTGCACATGTGCCAAAACCTGGTACCTGGCCCTTACTGGCTGGGTGTAGAGAGCTGGTACCTGGAGGGTTCCTAGCTCTTCCCCTTAGCAGTAAACATGTATGTTTTTCACATCATTGATCAGACTGTCGGTGTAAACAGCTGGGGGAACAGCTATAATTGCTTTTTAGTGGCTTTGCTGTTAGCTGAGAGCCACCACTTGTTCGTTTCCAGGTGTTGGTTCTTTGTCCCAGGGGCTCCCTGGGACAGATGTTCCCCCTCGCCGCCACCCTGCAGAGTCCACGCAGCTGGGGTGGTACAGAGGTGTAGGGCTTCATCTGGCCAACACCCGGTTGATTTGCGTGGCGTGGATAGAGGCAGCAATGTGGAAGTCAGCAGCACAGTCAAGCTTTAGATAATGTGGAGCTGAATCTGGGTGATGTGATGAAGCAACCTGAAAGTCTAGTGGGGATTACAGCTGCTCCTTCAAGTCCCAGTGTTTGCCTGGCGTGTGTTAGTAGACCCTGCAGCTGGGGGTATTGCTACACCCTCTGCTGCTCCTTGGCATTTATAAGCAGTAGTATCTAGTAAGGGCACCTTTTTTTTTTAACCTGCATCTACCTGGGGATTGCAGTGGTTTCCTTTAGAAACATTCATTGCCACCACGATCTGTCCCATTGCTGCTACCGGCTGCTTGTTCCTAAAAACCAAGCTAGAAACCGGTGTTAGAGCAACAGCCTCTTCAGTGGCTCGTGCATTCCTGAGCTCGTGATACACGTGTTGTAAGGCACGTTTTTGCCTGCTAGTTTGCAAACAAATTTAGGATGTTGAGGTTTGACCCATAAAGCTCGAGGCAATTTGTGAACTGTAGCCTGTGGAGATAACCTTTCCCTTTGCAACATTTTGCCACTGCTGAAATTAATAAAGAAGATTAGTAAGAAAGCAAAAAGCCCCCAGTTGGCCCCTCATCCGACACATCAGGAAAGTCTCCAGGTCTGGTGCCCTGCAAGTACCATGCAGCACTGGAGGCTGTGAAACTGGGGTGTGAATGAAGTGTGGAGCTCAGGGGAAATGGAAGCGACTGGCTTGCTTTCCATGCCAGTCTTGTACTTCTGCTAAATTACTAAGAACCCATGTTGGCAAGTTGCAAAAAAATTGCTATAAATTAAAATAAAACAAGGGCAGCATGTAATCATCATGATGCTGATAGAAGGTGGCAGGTCGTTTAATGAAATCTCCCTGTATTACAGCAATAGTAGACCAGCTTGTTAAACTTCTAAAAGCAAATTAGATGGTTTTAAAACGAAGTGAAAATGCATTTAAGTGATAAATTGACTTACTTTATCTGAATGGGCAATACAGCGCTCAGCCTATTTTTTCAAAATGTAGAGCCAACGAGCTGTTATTTTGATGTTGCAATTAAAAAAATTTAAAATTTCATCTAATTTAGAAATTAATATAAACGGAAGCAATTAGTGTGGTGTGAAAATGCACCACCCAAAAAGACATGGTTTTCTTTCGATGCACTGAAGTCTGCTTTCAGCTTTTGTCTTGTACACTGGCAAGTCTTTGACTAGTTTGTGTAAACACGGGGTTTAAAATGCTGCATGGTCTGCTCCTGGCTGAGTAAATCCTTCATTAATGCCTTCTATATTAAGTATGTCTGTCCAGGGCTGAAGTGCGATACTTTACAAACAGCTGAGAGTCTTTCTAAGGCGTTCCTTCAGGAGCGCTTCTTGTGAGTCGGCCTTTGCAAGGGCATGGCTGTGGCACGGCTTCTTCTCCCCGCGCCGGCTAGGTTAAGTCTGTCTTTCAGTGGAAGTCCCGAGAGAGCAAAAATAAAAGCAGAAGATGGCCGTGATGCACGTCAGCCTGCTAAGACATGATTCTTTTGTTGTTGCTCTCTTCAACTAGGAGAATAAGATTCCTTTCTGCTTGAAATTATGAAGTATTTAGAGATGTGCCTTTTGTTTCAGTAGCAGAAAAGGCATTCTCAGCGGGACTGAGGATGTCACTGCAGATTAAAAGAGCCCTGGGGAACAACTGATTAACAGAAAGAAAACGAATGCAAAGCCCCTGCGTCTCTATATTGAGCTCGTACCGGGGAACACAACTTTGCTCAGCAGTCATCGGTAGAGGATCACCTTTGAAACTAACATTTTATCAAAGCTACGGTTATAATAGTAATGGCAAATTTCTGCACTTTTGTTTTTACTTTGTTCTGAATTGTGATAAAAGTAAAACACTCAGCTTTTCATGACCAAGCATTGAGGAAGTAGAATAAAAGGCAGAAAAAGATTTGAGTTAGAATGACTGAAACTGTTCCAACTATTTTTAATGGTTTTTTAACTGTTTTTAACAAAGTGTTTCAAACTAGAAACAGAAAATTGCTTTTTAAAATATTTCTAACCTAAATGTTTCCACAGTTTAAAAAAAAAATGGAATCTGGGTCTTGGTCAAAACTTCCCTGTGCAAAGTTCCCGGTCTGATGAGTCACGTATTCTGCAACAAAAAATGTTTCCCTGAAAAATCCACCCCCAAGTTCAAACGTCCTGACTAATACGCTGTTCTACACTGTAGAGCAAAGTAAAAAATGATGGTACTTTATGACGCAAATGAGTCCTCCCTCTGATTTATCACAACCCTTGGCCTAACTGTGGCGTGCTGAATGCCTCCAGCTCTGATTGATTTAGTGGCAGTGGAAGACGTGCAGCACGTCGTCTGTTCGGGCACTTCCAGTGCTGCTGCTGGTGCTGCCGTCGGCATTGCTGAGACAGTAAAACTCAGAGCATGTTTGATGGGAGCTGTTACATCTCTTGTCTCATCAGCAGCATGGTTTTCTGTGCTCTCATCCACTGGCCGCAGCTGTGCAAAGCCACTGAAAGCCGTGGGTTTGCTCCAGAAGTCTCCCAGATAGAGCTGGTTTGTACAGCTGTGCCCGAGGGGATAATACGAACCTTACTCTGTGTGGTTAGAAGCAAGAAGAAAAAGGCTCAGCTTGGTTCTTCGGGCAAAACCATAAATAGACTGTGACGTCTCGCACGGACACTGATCTGTGCTTAGGAGTAGAAGCATCCTCGGGCCTGAGCCTGGTTCGGCTGCTGGGGCAGGGGCAGGAGCTGCGGTGGGGCACTGTTGGGTGGCGGGTCCCAGCCCCAGCTCAGGCTGCGTGGAGGAGTGCGTCTCTGCTGTTCCCGGTCACTCAAGGAAAGAAGAAATTGCTTCAGTGACAGAAGATGCTGGGGGCTTTCTTCGTCTTGGTAATGCCTATGTGTTGTATTCCCAGTTGCCCGTGAGGAGACAGAAGGTGCTCAACACCTTCCTTTTTCCTTTCACGGAAAAAACCCACCTTGAAGGAGCTTTGTATTCTTTGTGGAATGGTTTCATCTTCATATGGCAGCATTCCTGCACGTCTAGTGCCTGTCCGTTGTTTCAGAGGGAGGGTGAAATAAAACAGTTTAGAAAAATCTTTTCTGGTCCTTTTGGCACTGTCTCGTGATGGTAACGTAAGGCGGTCCCAGCTGTGTGGCCACTTTGACGAGTGCCTTCAATGAGACATTCCTAAAAGCAGTAACATCACTTAAATGTAACAACCCACTAAACACAGTGGATCAAAATGAACATCAGCATGTGCCTGTTTGAGGTGGGGTTTTTTTTAAATAGTTCCTGAATTTTACAAATTTTACCAAACTTACTATCCCTTATAAAATTGTACTTCTGTTGTGCTGTTCCCCATACCTCCTAACAGAGGCTCATGAGTGCTAATTACACCTTACAGAAGACCCAGGATCTTAGGCAGGTTTGTATTATGTCAGTTTTACAGCTGGAAAAACAGAGGCACAGAAAGGTTAATCATTTTAGCCTAGTCTGTGTTGTCAACAGTGTTAAAACAAGCAGAACTCAGATATCCTGCTCTAATTGCTGATGACACAATATATATCCATGACACTTCTTATACTGCGCCTTGTGTATGCTGCTAACCTTTTTCTTGGAGGTTAACACTTTGGAAAGATCTCCCTGTTATTTCCATTTCCGAACTTTCATTTCATGGTTTTTACATGGTTTTGCTTGGAACCTCATCTGTCGCAAAGCAAAAATCTCTGCTCTGCAGAAAACCGTGATGGCACCAAGCACCACACATACACAGAGGCCAAATTCCCTTGTCCCAAACAGTAATCAGGTAACATACTTCAGATAATGTATTAATTCAGATAAACACTAGCTAGGTAAACTGCAGAAGATACTTTAGTGGACAAGATCACTGTATACACAGTCCCTTGAAGGCATTCACAGTTCCCCAGAGAGTCCATCCTGGAGTACTGCAACAGCTGCCATCTTTTGGGGTACGGTAATCAGAAAGAGGAGAATTCAGCGTGATTTCATAGATCGGGAGCTGAATTCAAGGCAGAAAAGGGACTACAAAGCTAACTACTTCCAGAACTAAAGTTTTGTGCTATTTAATTCCATTGGCTTAAGTGAGGCTATGAGATATGGATGAAAACCTTTACCTACAAAATGTCTTAGCAGGATTGGTCCTAGTGGTGAAACTCATTTATTCTGTTTCGTGTTTCCCCAACCATTTCTTATGAACGCCTCATCACAAGTGAAACAAAATAAATAAGCTGTAAACCAAGTTACTGCAGTTGAACTCCGGGCACGGATAGAGGTAGGGTACAGTATCAGTCTTGCTTTTTGAGTACTGTAAAAGTGCTGCTGCTGCTAGGACAGTATCTATGCAGATTAGCTAAACAGCTGTAAAAGAATATAAATATTAGAGTGATGGCAACTATGTATTTCAAAAGAAACATCTTTGGTTTTGCAAAATACAAACTTTTTCCTTTCCGTGGTCAGAGTTGACTGCAGTTTGAGTTCACGCTGGTGGTAGCCCCACAGGTCGCGTGAATTAAATCCCAGGCTGGGTAGTGATGTCATTCCCTCAGTTCTTTTTTAATCTCTTTTTTGTGCTGAGGGCAGCCATCTGTCCCCTGCGAACAATGGCGGAGGCAGCTGTGCATGGTGTGCCATCGGGAACAAAAGCCGCTGCTTCATACCAGAGGGCAGCGGGCTGCAGGTCGCAGGGAGTTACGAGGATATCGGGGTCAAATGACACCTGATGCCACGCTGTACGGAAAAATAAAACTAGGATTATACGGCCTTTACGTGTTCATTCACTAGTGGAGAAGTGGGGTCAGTCTTTGTCTGAGTTTTTCTGTAATGGCCATGGGAATGCATATGCGTTTTCAAGGATAGCTGCACCGCTACTTACCCACGGAATAAAAGTGTAACAAAACCAGCTTCAAGCGGCGGGCAAAGCAAACACCACACAAAACAATTCTTTCGAAGGGAAAATAAACCAACTTGGATACATTCTGGTACTTTATACAAGTTCAAAGTGTGTGATCTCAAGTGGTTTGCATATCCTATAACACGCCCTTATAACAGCGCAGTGTACCATGCTTTTCATGTGCGGTCTGCAGCACACAGTAGTTCCCTTGCTTCTTTGTGGGAAAAGGGAAGCCGAGCGAGGGCCGAGTGCTGGTCAGAAGCCACATTCAGGAGAAGAAGAAGTTGGTTATGCATTGAGCTGCTTTTTTTTCTGCAGGGTGAGCTGGCAGGAGCTGGAGGAGGGTACATACTCTACAGGATGAAATTGCCCATTCCTGCAGGCAGCTTTCAACTTTTCAACAAGTGCTGCTAGTCCTATCCCAACTATTCTCTTTCTGTGCTGTGTCCATAAGGAGAACAGAAGCTGATACAGGTTTAAGCTATAGGAACCTTTATTATATACCAAGGGGGGAATGTAATATATGGGGTAAAGTTCATGCATATAATGAAATAGGTAAGTGATCACAGATGAGTGCAGAGCTTCGTATCTTTTCTTTAACCCCACATGACTTTTGTCTGCATGGGTTCCTGCTCTGTTTCTAAGCAAACACGCATTTTGGAGCCATTAGTCAGAGATATACCAGGGGTCATACAGCTTCACCACTTCTTTTGGGATGACAGTCCAGGATTTGACCCTGTCTCTCATAAAGAGGGTGACATTCCTTGAAGCTTGATGGGACAGAAACACATATGTCACAAGTGGGTAAGCTGTAAACACCGTATGCTCCCACCTCAGGAGAACACGTCCTGAGGCATGGAGGCATTCGTGGATATACAGCTCAGCTCAGTCAAGCCGTAAGACAGCCACGGCTGGCCCAGCACCAAAACCAGAGATCCCCTCCATGCCACAGTTCCACTTGCGCACGTGGAAAATGGTTCCCTATTGCCCTCTTTTTTTTTTTTGCCATGCAATTCGTAAAGGATACTGAAATAGAAGTTCACAGGCATAAAGCACAGCATTTTTATAAAACTAACATTTGTCCTTTTTTTTTTTTTTTTGACAAAGTGCAATGGCTCAGGCTTGTTAAAAAGTACTCTTTCAACCTGAAAACGCGTTATTTGCTAATTGCCTCCTTTGTGCCCTAAATGGCATGAATAATTCCTTTCACCTTGTATTGTCTACCCGGTTTATGCATTTTTGCAGGAAGAAGTCACAAGATACTGCAGTAAAAGGGGACAGAAATATTTCTAATGATGGAAAACACATGATTACATTTCTAGGTCCTTGCACTGTGTAGTTTACCTGAAGGTGTCGTGACTGCTGAGCAGTAGTTTAACTCGGTCATGCTGTTTGTAAGTTTGAGCCTGAAGCTTCAGAGTTCCTTCACACCACCCAGAAACTGCCAAAACTAGAGAAAAATCCTGTTTGCTGCTTGATGCTGATATTGGCACTGTCCTCCTTGCAAATTGCTTATCATCCGCATCTCCCTGTGAGACCTAGACGAACAGAGCATCGCACCATTGAGAATCCACTCCTGAACTGTTACTGTCCAGGAACAATTTTATAGATTGCCAGTTTTTTAGACAAGATGACCACCAGTTCACGAGTCACTGGTTCACAAATTATTTGTTCTCTTTCACTTACATAAATCTCTTTTTTAACCCACATTAAAGTCTCTTGTTTTAAGCTGTCTTGAGCTTGGGCAAAACTTACAGCACTGCTGTTGGTTCCCGAGACTGCCACAGCATACTTTACATTCTGGCAGCTCTCTTGGCGTCGCTTTACAGCCCCTCCAGAGATCAGCTAGCTCTGCCGAGCGGTTAGTGGCTCCGAACATAAATGCCATTGCTGTCTGACTCTGTGGTTTCTGGGAAACTTTCCTGAAGCCTTTTTTTCCTCCACATTTTGTCATAATCCCATGGGGGGGCTGGATTTTTGCTTCTTTATATGAACAGAAGTTCTGACTGTGGTCCATAAGATTCAGCCTGGAGCGTACGCTGCAAGGCTGAGTTGGTCTCACTCAGAGAGAAGTTTGCTTCCACCATCACATAGTATCAAAACTCAAAGTGAGAAACAGAAGAACTATCTGTATTTTATTTTCCATATTTTATTTATTTTTGTTTGTTAAGTTTTACTATGTACGGAGCAGATAGCCTGTTACTGTATTGCTTTGAGATAACACTTGCCTGTAGGGCATAGTGGTGTTTGAGACACAGAAATGAGAATTATCCCAAAAGTGAGGATGTAGGTGTTTGTATACTGTGCTATGTGTTTGGGGGTGTGATGAGGTACATGGTCAAACATCCAGGCCTTACGCCCACTAGCTATACAACACAGTAGCTGTGTAGCACTGGGATTTATTATCAAGCTCATTTATTTGATGTCCTGACATTAAACAGACTTAATGCAGTCTCGCGAAACATGGTCCTCGATTTAACCCTGTAATTGAGCGTGGCACCCAACTAGCTCCTTCAATGCACAAGCGGTTATGGTTAATGACAACCCCACACGAGCAAGGCGAAAGGGCCCCAAGGGCAGGAATGCTGCATTGACGGTGCCTCTAGCCCCTTTCCCGTCCCTTCAAGGGCACTGCACCATGCTCACAAGCGTCACTTTTTTCCAAGGGGACGTTCTTGCCTTCCTCTCTCTCCCCAGACCGGGAAGTAAGCGCGTTAACTTCTCCGCTTCATTGTGGTAGCTCAGCAGGTTTGGCTCGAGTTCAAGCTCTGCAGTCTCCTTGCAGGGCAATGACGGTTTTAATCAATGGCAAGCTGGCTTTCCCAAACAAAGTGCTGTTTCTTCAGAAAGCAAGAGCTTCATAGCGAAAACGTAAAAAGAGGAACAGGTCATATACATGTATAGCTTACATGGTGCTGAGCCAGCATCAGCTGGGGGTCTGGATAAAAACTGTAATGTTTAGGATATTTTTTTAAATCTCTGTCTCTTGACTAATAGTCCCATATCTTGCAGAGAGCATGAGTCACTTCCCTCGTAATTCAGAGAGGCCATTGTAGATCATATTAAGTTCATTATGTTGCTAGGCTATTTCCTCTGTGGGTGAAATGTCAAAATACTGGCTACCTATATAGTCAGCATCAAAAATTTGTATTAATTACAGACTGATTCCTCTATAGTTATACTTTTTGAAAAAGTTCATCCAATGAGCCCAGGTAAACCTATAAAGGTACATGCAGCTGTGTAACAAATGATATAGTAAACTGAGTATTCCATGTTTCCAGAGCACGAGTCTTAGCCACGTCTAAAGTATGGGAAGTATTGATAACCAAAACAAAGTACAGTTATTACTCTGTAATTGCTTATAGATATGGTTGAGGCTGATAAACAAATGATTGCTTACTCAATTTATTCTAAAATTGAATAGATAATAGAAAAACAGAAATAGAAAAGAGTTCAGGGAGAGATTAATCTTACCTAATTTTGAATATCTTAAAGCTATCTGTTTCTACCTGAGTCATCTAATTTCCTTATATGATCCATAAATGAGCTGCAAGAAGGCAATTCAAGCTCACCCATTTTAAACTTGATCTGTCATAGAAGAGGATGAATCACTGTCTGGAGGTTTCTGGTTTTCTCCTTTGGTTATAGAGAGAGACCAGATTACTGTTTTAGATTAAACGTCTGCCATCCATCCATCCATCCATCCATCCATCCATCCATTCTATCCTTAAATGTCTATTTGTTGGAAAAATATGCTGTTAGTTTTGTTGTCAAGAAAACCAACATCACTGACAGAATAACAGGATCACTGCAGATTTTTTACAAATATTGGGATAAATATTATGTTTGAATTTTGGTTTGAGTACAGACCAGATGTTATCATAGATATGCTTTAATTTATAGGTGTGATAACAGTAGTCATTCACATACATTGCAGTCAGTCAAATTCAGTCAATCATCAGGTGTGTTGTATCCACACGGAGAACAAGAAGTAATTCAGAAATAAATTCAGTGCAGTTTCCCTGAGAAGCCCTATTTGGAGATGAAATGGCTCCTGTCAGCCCCACTGAGGGGGACCTGGTGCTCCTCTTCCTCCATGGCGGCAGCAATGGCAGCGGTGCCCGGCTCTGCTCTCATCTGCCCCGCTTAGCCCTCACGCCCCCGCTCTTTCATCCCTCTGCTACTGTTTGGGTCATGAATATTAAGCACAGAGGAGAGGCTCATGAACTTGGCCGGGAAAACATCATTAATAACCTTGACAAGTATGGAGATAGATTGGAAAGGATAAGGGAGAGAGTGGGAGGAAAGGAAGTCGGGGCAATAAATAGGCTAGACCTGCGGTTACCATGTTAATCTCTACAGGGCTATTCGGGAGAATCGCTGAATTAGTTCATCCTATACCTCGTTCCTTTCCTTATTTCTGGACTTATTTCTTCCTTGATACCGACAATTGTCTTTGTAATACAATGCGTATTTATTATAGTTTACAAAAATAAGAAATCAAAATACTATTTCAGACATATTAAATACAATGGCGGATGTGAAATACACAGCTTAACGCATTAAGTGGTACAATTGCCTGACAACATAAAAGGTTTTAGTCTGCCCATTATTTTTTTAATTGGAGATGAATATGTAATTGCATACCACTTAATGTAACCTCCAGTTGTTGTTCCAAAATAGACAATAGTTTATTATATTAATACTCTATAAGAGGCTTACAGCAACTATTATTAATAGTCTCGCTAGTGCCTTCCTGAATCGACAGCATTTCACCTTTGGCTGTTGTATTGTTTGGTTCACTACATTGTTTTGAGAAAAATAATCACGATGTGTATGGAAAAATCTGTTTGAGAAGGATTTAGAAAGGGGATCTGAAGTTTAAGGGAGATTATATTTCCATTTGCTGTGGGTAAATTATGTCCTTTATCTGCGGGGGAGGGGACCAAATACCCTGTCAGAAAGAATCATAGAATCATAGAATCATAGAATTGTTCTGGTTGGAAGAGACCTCCAAGATCATCGGGTCCAACCATTAACCTATCACTACCAAGTCCCCCACTAAATCATATCCCTTAGGGCCTCATCTAAACGCCTTTTGAATACCCCCAGAGATGGGGACTCCACCACCTCCCTGGGCAGCCTGTTCCAATGCCTGACAACCCTTTCGGTAAAGAAGTTTTTACGAATGTCCAATCTAAACCTCCCCTGGTGCAACTTGAGGCCATTTCCTCTTGTTTTGTTGTCTGTTACTAGGGAGAAGAGACCAACCCCCATCTCTCTACAACCTCCTTTCAGGTAGTTGTAGAGAGCAACAAGGTCTCCCCTCAGCCTCCTTTTCTCCAGGCTAAACATCCCCAGTTCCCTCAGCCGCTCCTCATAGGACTTGTGTTCCAGACCCTTCACCAGCCTCGTTGCCCGTCTCTGGACACGCTCCAGCACCTCAATGTCTTTCTTGTAGTGAGGGGCCCAAAACTGAACACAGTACTCGAGGTGCGGCCTCACCAGGGCCGAGTACAGGGGGACAATCACCTCCCTACTCCTGCTGGCCACACTATTTCTGATACAAGCCAGGATGCTCTTGGCCACCTGGGCACACTGCTGGCTCATAAGTGCGTATAAATGACGACTAGTCACTGTGATGCTGATAAACAATCCCATTAATTTAGGAGAGGTGTAAAGATTAAAATTTTAATAATTTTAACTTCAGAGCATTTACTGCAGGAGTCCTCCTAAATGAGCAGTTCCTTTTGCTCGGAAGTGGGTTGTCCTCAAAAGGTAGATGGGATTGGCAGGGATGGAAGTGCACCCAGGCTCTCCAGAATAGGAGCCCGGTGTAGATAACCTGCTGCCATAAACACTTATGCATATTGTTGACAGCTCCTCAGACTCATGATTTGCAGAGGGACTGGTGGTTATTAAAAAAAAGAAAGCTGAAACTCTGAGGAGTAGAAGGCAAAACTATAGATGTATCTTAATCCTTTAAATAAACCTGCGGTGCTTCTTTTTTTTAGTGACGATGTTCAGTTTATTGAGCTCCAGCTCACCTGAAAGAAAGTTTTGTGCTGGAAACGAGAGACTACAGGGTTTTCAGGGTACCGGGTTTTCAGGGGGCAAGACAGCACCCCTGAGGAGTCCGGACGGACCTGCGTTCGGAGGCAGCTCTCGGCGATTGCAGCTGGAGCTCTGTCGAACAGAGGAGGGTGGCAGCCTATTCACGCTAATTATTTTTGTGTATGTTTGATTCCCTGGGAGCGAGTAGACTGTGTTCCGCTCAAAAGCAAACCAGAGAGCAGCAGCAGCTCGGTTTCCATGCGGTCTGACTCCTTTCCTAACCGCGAGCTTTGCGTTGTGGAGCCTCCCAGCCCTGCTCACCTCCGCAGTCTCTCTTCACCTAACGGATGTCAAGACCCTTCCCGCCAGAGGAAGAGTTTCTTAGGAAAGTGGGTTTTGCAAGATCGGGGTGGCAAGCCCCGCTCTGCAGGCATTGTGCTCTGCTTTGCGTTCATTACGTTTTCTGCTTGGAGCCTGTTTCCTCACACTGTTTCAGCAGCACAGAAGCCTTCGAATGGCAGCTCCCGGTGCTGTGGCCGTGGGAGGCACAGGCTGGTGGCATTGTGGTGTGGTGAATCATAGAATCATAGAATCATAGAATTGTTCTGGTTGGAAGAGACCTCCAAGATCATCGGGTCCAACCATTAACCTATCACTACCAAGTCCCCCACTAAATCATATCCCTTAGGGCCTCATCTAAACGCCTTTTGAATACCCCCAGAGATGGGGACTCCACCACCTCCCTGGGCAGCCTGTTCCAATGCCTGACAACCCTTTCAGTAAAGAAGTTTTTACGAATGTCCAATCTAAACCTCCCCTGGCGCAACTTGAGGCCATTTCCTCTTGTTTTGTTGTCTGTTACTAGGGAGAAGAGACCAACCCCCATCTCTCTACAACCTCCTTTCAGGTAGTTGTAGAGAGCAATAAGGTCTCCCCTCAGCCTCCTTTTCTCCAGGCTAAACATCCCCAGTTCCCTCAGCCGCTCCTCATAGGACTTGTGTTCCAGACCCTTCACCAGCCTCGTTGCCCGTCTCTGGACACGCTCCAGCACCTCAATGTCTTTCTTGTAGTGAGGGGCCCAAAACTGAACACAGTACTCGAGGTGCGGCCTCACCAGGGCCGAGTACAGGGGGACAATCACCTCCCTACTCCTGCTGGCCACACTATTTCTGATACAGGCCAGGATGCCGTTGGCCTTCTTGGCCACCTGGGCACACTGCTGGCTCATGTTCAGCCGGCCGTCAACCAACACCCCCAGGTCCTTTTCCGCCGGGCAGCTTTCCAGCCACTCCCCCCCAAGCCTGTAGCGTTGCCTGGGGTTGTTGTGACCCAAGTGCAGGACCCGGCACTTGGCCTTGTTGAACCTCATACAATTGGCCTCGGCCCATCGATCCAGCCTGTCCAGGTCCCGCTGTAGCGCCTGCCTGCCCTCCAGCAGATCAACACTCCCTCCCAACTTGGTGTCATCTGCAAACTTACTGAGGGTGCACTCGATCCCCTCGTCCAGATCATTGATAAAGATATTGAACAGAACTGGCCCCAGTACTGAGCCCTGGGGAACACCACTTGTGACCGGCCGCCAACCGGATTTAACTCCATTCACCACAACTCTTTGGGCCCGGCCATCCAGCCAGTTTCCTACCCAGCGCAGAGTATGCCCATCCAAGCCATGGGTAGCCAACTTCTCCAAGAGAATGCTGTGGGAGACGGTGTCAAAGGCTTTACTAAAGTCCAGGTACACAACGTCCACAGCCTTTCCCTCATCCACTAAGCGGGTCACCATGTCGTAGAAGGAGATCAGGTTGGTCAGACAGGACCTGCCTTTCATAAACCCGTGCTGACTGGGCCCGATCATCCGGTTGTCCCGTATGTGCCGCGTGATGGCACTCAAGATGATCTGCTCCATAACCTTCCCGGGCACCGAGGTCAGGCTGACAGGCCTGTAGTTGCCCGGATCCTCCTTCCGGCCCTTCTTGTAGATGGGCGTCACATTTGCCAGCTTCCAGTCAACTGGGACCTCCCCGGTTAGCCAGGACTGCTGGTAAATGATGGAGAGTGGCTTGATGAGCACTTCTGCCAGCTCTTTCAGCACCCTTGGGTGGATCCCATCCGGCCCCATAGACTTGTGCGTGTCTAGGTGGCGTAGCAGGTCACTGACCATTTCCCCTTGGACTTCGGGGTTTACATTCTGCTCCCCATCCCTGTCTTCCTGCTCAGGGGGCTGGGTGCCCAGAGAGCAACTTCCCTTGCTGTTGAAGACTGAGGCAAAGAAGGTATTTAGCACCTCAGCCTTTTCCTCATCCCTTGACACTAAGTTTCCCTCCGCATCCAATAGAGGAGGGAGATTCTCCTTAGCCCCCTTTTTATTGTATTTATTGTATGTATGTATTTATAGAAGGACTTTTTGTTGTCTTTTATGGCAGTAGCCAGACTAAGTTCTAATTGGGCTTTGGCCCTTCTAATTTTCTCCCTGCATGACCTCACAACATCCTTGTAGTCCTCCTGAGTTGCCTGCCCCTTCCTCCAAAGGTGGTAGACTCTCTTTTTTTTCCTAAGTTCCAGCCGGAGCTCTCTGCTCAGCCAGGCCGGTCTTCTTCCCCGCCGGCTCATCTTTCGGCTCACAGGGACGGCCTGCTCCTGCGCCTTTAAGATTTCCCTCTTGAAGAATGTCCAGCCTTCCTGGACGCCTTGGCCCTCCAGGACTGCCTCCCAAGGGACTCTGCCAACCAGACTCCTAAACAGGCCAAAGTCTGCCCTCCGGAAGTCCAAGGTGGCAGTTCTGGTGACCCTCCTCTTTACTTCTCTGAGAATCGAGAATTCTATCATTTCGTGGTCACTGAGCCCAAGACGGCCTCCGACCGTCACATCACCCACAAGACCTTCTCTGTTCACAAACAACAGGTCCAGCGGGGCGCCTTCTCTCGTGGGCTCCCTCACCAGCTGTGTGAGGAAGTTATCTTCCACACACTCCAGGAACCTCCTGGACTGTTTCCTCTCTGCTGCATTGTATTTCCAGCAGACATCCGGCAAGTTGAAGTCCCCCACGAGAACAAGGGCCAGCGATCGTGAGGCTTCTCCCAGCTGCCTGTAGAATACTTCATCTGCCTCCTCATCCTGGTTGGGTGGTCTATAACAGACTCCCACCACAATGTCTGCCTTGGTGGCCTTCCCCCTGATTCTGACCCACAGGCACTCAACCCTCTCGTCACCATCCTCGAGCTCAAGGCAGTCCAGACTCTCCTTAACATAGAGGGCTACCCCACCACCTCTCCTTCCTTGCCTATCCCTTCTAAAGAGTTTATAGCCGTCCATCGTGGCACTCCAGCTATGTGTGTCATCCCACCATGTTTCCGTGATGGCAACTATATCGTAGTTTTCCCCTTTCACAACAGCCTCAAGCTCCTCCTGTTTGTTGCCCATGCTCCGTGCATTCGTGAAGGCCTTTGGCTAACTAGGCCTTCGCCATCGTTTCCCCTCTGTGCCCCGTGTTTTGCTAAGAGCGCGCTTAGACCACTGCATACCTCACCGCTTTCTCCGGCGTTGTCTCCCGAGCGCGTCGTGGGAAGAGCTCCGTGAGAGAAAACCAGGAAAAACCCAATAGCTGCGAGATTCCTGCGCTGTGTGTCATCTCCACAGCGTGTTTGCAATTGAGCAAACATAATCTGTCTGGCAGAGTATGCCGTGCCTGCGAGGAAACAGGCCTCTCTTTGACCTATGACTGTATCTATGTGCGGTGTGAAGTGTATTTGCTTAGAGATCAGTCATGGATTTGTCACAATTGCTCGTCACGGAGCAATCTCCCTTTCGCTTGTGGTGTTGTCCAAGGAGACATGCCCGTGGCGCTCCCCTGCCCAGCGTAGTTGTGCCCTTCGGCAGGTAGAGCGGCGAGCTGAGGACCTGCCACTCGATACCGGCTCCCTGCCAGCCCGCGTGGGCACAGCAGCGGCCAGGAGAGAGGAGCCATCGCTCCTGCAGCGTCTCTTCCCGACACGCCGGAGCTGGCGCGGAGCAGCCAGGCGGCGTGCGAAGCTCCCCCACCACTTGCTTCCAGCGCGTCCTCAGTGCTGCCCACACGACTACAACTGAAATCATGCCACGTGTAGAAAAACGAAAGCTTTTCATACTAAAATTTGTTCTTTCCTACCCCTGAGGCCTTTGTTAGCAAACAAGACGGCAGTGTTTGAGGGGAAATACAATGGCGTGGCTCAGCTCGCTCTGCGAAGGCATGCTGGAAATGGCGCAACAGCTGAGTCCGCCCTCTCTCCCCCCTCCTTTTTAATTTTATTATTCTGATTCAGTGACATTTATTTTGCTGTAAATGCCCAATTTGCTCTACAGTACATGTGTTTTACAGAGAGACTAGTAAACTAAAATCATATGTTATGCAGAAGACCTTTGGTCTGAAAACACAGACAACCCGTATTTGCCTTTCAGCCTTTGCTAGCTGAGATGTTCGGTGACAACCAGCAATAATATTTTTAGCTGCTGGCGTTCTCCTCCTTAGCAGGCTAACTTGCTAACTTGATCAAGAGATGCTCTTTAAATGAGTTGACACCATGTGCAGTAAATTTTGTATTAAGAAAAAGAAAATGGATAAAAGAGAGCACTGAGGTTGGCCTTCACTATCAGTACATTGGAACTGGTTGCCGCTGAGAATTTGCCGTTGCTGCTGTTGGCTTTATATTTAGAGAGGGAGGGGGTTATATACGTGGTCCAGCTCATCTCAGTTTTACAGCACCATTTTAGACACCAAACGTGGTAGGGCTTTGCATGATTAAGCTTCTTAAGAGGATGCACTCACTGTTGGCCTTCTGTACACATCCTGTGTTTGCAAGGGATCCCATTAAACAACTGTCTAAACAGGGCCCAAGCAAGGCACCAAAAGCAGCCTAGGGGATAAATAAGATTTCATATATGATAAACAGTAAATACTGATCTGCCTTAGTCATATGATCTGGTTTGGCTGAGTTGTCCTCCTCCAAGTTTAAGTGTGAACACTCAGAGTTTCCATTAAATACAGTACTGTATGTCTGATCCCAGGACGACACTCTGATATTCCAAAAATAGTCTAATAAACAGAAATTCCAAGATGTATCATCATAAGCCTGTAGCTTGAGTATCAAATCTGCTACATTATGTAAAAAATATTGGTTATATAATGGGATTTTTATCAGTCTAGTGACATAAATACAAATATTAGAGCATTATTAGGAAACCGACCTCTCTCTGACTTTGGATCTGTTATGCTGGAAGTCAGAGAGAAAGTACCTTATGTATATATGGGGATTTAGATGCTGTAGTTCCAGAAGTGTCTAAAAACTCAGAGCTAGTTTGGGGGTTTTGTTACAGATAAATGTAAATACATTTAAAATGGTACTGAGGAAAGAAACCGGAGTGTGACAAGAACTTCAAGCTGCTCCTCAGTTTCCTTCATGATGGCCCAAACTGAAGCCATTGCCACTGATGGGTTCGGAGATGTCCCTAAAAACAGTGCTCCTCATCTCTTGACATACATTGAAAGCGAGCTCGGGAGGTATAGTCTGTCTTTATCTGTTGGAAAGCAGATAAAGGTCCTGAGCTGGCAGAAACCGGGACTCACTAGCGGGAGGACATATGGAAGAGCAGCAGGAATTTCCTCCAGGCAGAGCAATGTTCATACATGCATCACAGCCGGTTGTCGCCGGTGGCCAGATAACGCTGCTGAGCCCTGGGGAAAGGCTGGGCGGGCAGCAGCTGCTCGGGGAGCAACGGGGTTGTGTGGAAATCCTCCCTACCGAGCAGCAGAAGCTTTGGAGTATGGGAGCACGTAAAAAAAGGTGCTGTGAGTTACCTGGAAAAAAAAAGGAATTAAGTATGCTATAGATAGAAGTAGGTGCATCGTTTTATAACCGAGAAGCTGATTTTACAGGTTGCACAACTTCTTGAAAACCCTAAGTAGGGCACTATCTGAAATTGCATGGCCTGATGTTACTGACGGCCAACCATCTGTCCCCGCAGGCTTTCAAAGCAGGAGAGCATTGCTTTTACTAAGAGCAGGCAGTCTATATGGTGGAGGTTTTAGTAAGTGAATGAGATGAACTTTCTGACTTTTCAGCCTGAGGTAAAAGCAGACTGAAAAAATAGAGGCAAGTTCAACTTCACAAGTTAACGTAAGTGAATTCAATACTTTAATTTCACGTATTTTCTGGGTAAGTTGAAGCGGGGTAGCCTGATGTGGTCTTTAGTGTCTCTAGTTCAAAGAGGCAGTTTTCGCAGTAGCACAGGTAACCCCCCAGTTTGCTCTGTCGCAGCATCTCGAGCGTTAGACACACCTTAGAGAATTAAATCTCACAGTGCTCTGCCAAGCAGGTAACTCCTGTCCTTCTCCTATGAGTGGAGAACGGGCATACTCACTAAAGGAGCAGGAGAGGGGAGCTGGAGGGAGGAAAGCCGGTGGGGAAGGGGGGCTGAGCGTGCTTCCCAGGGGATGCTTGGTGTCACACACCTGTGTCCTGGGACGGGGAACTACCCCGAAATAAGTAATCTGTAGCACAGACTGGTCAGGGTCCAGATCCCTCCTGTCCTTGGGATTTACCTAGAAATTACTTCCCCCCCCGCCCCAAATCTATAGATGCACATAACCAGAGCAAAGGACGACTGCTTTTGCTACCTTGCAGACCCTGTTCTGCAAATAGGGCTGTGCACATGGGCTTCCTACATCCGCGTGAAGTTCCCCTGCCTTCACTCGAGCGCTGCACGGGGCTCGGGGGCTTCCTAGCCTGCATCCTCCCAGCTGGGCTTTCAACTTTCCCTGACAGTGAGCTAGCTCCGTGCTACCAAGTGCGCGCTGACAAAATGCTCTGATTTAAAACGTGGCATAAAAGTGCTATTAATGCTTGGACTGCTGCTGGATTTTTCCCCTTGTACAGGATGGGGCGGGGGGGGGGGGGGGGGGGGGGGGGCGGGTTAGGGCGGAGAGGAGAGAGATTTTTAGCCCTGTAAGATTAAACAATCATCATGGTTTTAAAGGCTTAATCTGCTGGCATGCAGAGTGCTGGCTGATAAGTCTCCGCGTCTGAGTGTAATTGGATGCAGCATCGGATTCAGTTGTGTGGGCTTTCCCCGGGGCTTTTTGTTTGTTTGTTCATTTTTAACATGCTGCGGAATTGAAGCGATCTGTCCCTGGAAATGCCTTTGGGTGTGAAGCTGTAACGCCGTCCCCCTGGCCGGTATTTTGGCAGCACCTAGCTGGAGACCACCGCCTGGGGAGGGGGCGGGGGGGGGGGGGAAGGTTGCTCCGTGTATGAATTCGGGCTATTGTTCGAGGCACACATCTGCCTTAAGAAATCGCACGGCACAGGCCGTTACTTATTCAGATGCAGAAGCTCCTTCCGTCCCACAAGACGGCCCATTCAAGTCACATGCCAGAGGTCTCAGCAGAATGGGCTGCAGCTGCTTCAAATCTGCTGTCTAACATCAGAAGCAGTTGGACAAACTGTACCGTACCGACTACAGTCAGGCTCCCGAGCGCCGAGGAAGACAGGGAAAAGATTTGGGATCCCAGCGCTATGTTCTCAGAGGATCTGTGGCTGGAAAATGAGAAAAACTGTGCCGTTGTTCACAAGTCGAAGCGAGGAAGGAAGCGCCAAGAGCTCCTGGCCGTGGCCCTGGGGGTGAAGGTGGGAGTCAAGGGGGCACTTTTGTGGCAACCTCTGAAACTCTTTGCCTATTCACAGATCACCTCCTTGGTCAGAAGAGCAGCCTTAACTCAAAACGACAACCATTTCAACTATGAAAAAGCACACAATTTTAAGGTAAGCACAACTTCCTGTTATTTTCAGCTAAAAAGTTCTGTTTTGATGCCTCATATTTTGTTTTTTGCTGTGATGGGGTTTTCACGCACCCGTCTATATTAGACTTCTGAGAGAAGTGTTGAAAAAAACATTTAACTTTCTACTTTAAGTTCCCTTGACTGCATTCTTAATATGCTTTTACACGGGCACTTAATCCAAATGACGGTTTTGCTACTCACTAGAGTACTTGATTGGCATTTTAGCTCTTTTTGCCCAGATTCAGTTTTCTTTTTTTTTTCAGAAAAAAATACTTCATATTGATTGTCTTTATCTTAAAGTGTGTCCATTTTTAAATGATAAAAAGGCACCTTTTCAAAGTCTAGCTATTATCAGAAGCCTGTAGCATTTTACCAGCAAACATTTTGGACCATTTCTGTTCTCGGAAGAAGTTGAGGGAGCTCGGGTGCTCCCTAACAATAAAGCAGAGCGCAGCGGTGGTATTGTCTCCCAGCTTTTGTTCCACCACCATATGCTAAGGAAATGCCCTCAGAGTCCCACTGAGCTGTAGGATCTGAGCTTGTGTTTGCTTGTCGAACTAAACCAAATAGCTGGACAAACACAGGGATGTTTAAATGGATCATCTTTTTGCTGCCTTATACATACAAAATGAGATTCTTAGGGGTTTTTTTTTCCCCAAGTGCTGTGTTTGGCATGCTGCAGCAGGGAAGTGACTCAGCTTTGGAAACGGACCTTCCAGGCAGCTTGTACTAAGATGTTTTGCCAAAAGGACTGTGCTGGTTTCAGAGTATGCCAGCCAGTTACCGTATCTAATGCTGTCAAATTGCGGTTTGATGCTTATCGGGATGGACACAGAGAGAGTAAGAGGCAGTAACAAGACAAGAAAGGAATGCATCTCAGCTTTGAAACCTCAGTTTACTTAACGCTCCTCGAGGATGCTGATCTGGGTCACTGTCAGAATAGTTCAACTCATTAGCAGAAAGAGAATTTTCTGATAGTCATCTCGGGCCTGTCAAAAAAGGAGAAACACTGATTAAAATGATTTCACTGATTTCCTGGTTTAGCAAAAAAAAAGCTTCACTTCTTATTTTTCTACATATTCTGCCGTGGAGACATTGCTCTCCTCTGCAGTGCTTCTGCTGTGGTTGATAAATCAATAATTTAATATTAGTGAGCAAAGCAAATAATAGCATCCCTCTTCTCATTCCCCCTCTTTGACCCAGTCTACAGAAAAGTCAATATTTATCTCAGTGATCAGCACTGAAGGAAATAGGGGAAATACTCTGTGTTTTCTTGCTTGTTTAAACCATCTTTCATTCTTTCTGGGTTTTGCTCTCATTATCATTTTAATATCAAAACTATTTTAGTTTAACTAGAAAATATTTTCTCATGACTGAGACTTTTTTCCACTTTGACCCATGCATTCTTTCCTCTTCAAAATTCCCCTTGTTTTGGCTTTGATTTATAATTGGACATGTGCCCAGTTAAGTTTGCATTTGCACAATCTAGCTGTTGTACAGTCTCTGTTCCCTTCTGTTTCAAAAGAGTCATAGTTTAACTGGAAAATCACATGATTAAAATATATATGTATTCAGAAGCTTGACAGCAGAAAATTATTGTTTTATCCTAGTAAAGGCAATAAAAAACTTAGGGAAGAAACATTAAAGAAAATAAATTGTCCAGAAAGGCCAGTCAAAAGTGTTACATTTACTTAATGAAAAAATATGTAAAATATTTAAATTTTAAAAACGGCTAAATTAAAGTCTAGTATCTTTAATGTATTCCATATTCATTACATAAAAGGGTTAAGAAATTATTTAAAAGAGAAAGAATGGCTTTATGGGTCTTGGGGCAAAATCCTTAATGGTTTTTGACAGCACTCAGACTATGATGATATGGGATTTATCTGAAGGAGAACACTATTTTGCAGACATTCAAAGAGTTGTCTTCCCCATTTTTAAGTGAATACTGACGTGTATTGTATCATTCATCTCAGTTCATGGGACAAAGGTTACGTGTCACAGTGTCCATCATAATCTTGTCATAGGCAATTCTTCATGAACAAATAGACACTCTTTAGCTCTTGTCCTTTAGCCATGAAGAATCTTAAAAATGAAGGGCACATTTTTAGTGAAGCTGATGAGATTTTTGTAGATCTTTTACACCAAAGAGCTTATCTACTGGAAGAGAGAAGGAACAAAAGGAAGAAATAGACTCAAGGCACAAATTCAGAGCAAGGACGGATCTCCCTCCATCCTTTCCAAGCTAATATAAAGATTAAAAAGAAGCGCTGGAGTTTGGAGAGTGAGGGTGCTGGGTTATGCCATTCTGAGCATCCATGCTTTCTCCTTCAGCCTCTCTTCCAAATTTCAAGGCACTCAAGGCAAATGAACAAAAAAGATTTAGGATCCAGACTGATTTGTTAAGCTGGGTTCATCCTGTCACAGGGATTTCGGTTTGGAGCTGGCGTCTGTCTGGCGGGACAACTTTGCATAAGCCAGTGTAGACATACCGTAATTCAGGAAAAAGAATAAATCTCTGAAGCCCTGTTTAGAAAAACACAGAGGTATTTCTGTAACTATGGGGACGTCAGCCTAACTGGATCGCAGAGTCCTCTTGCATCTCGTTACAGTTAGGATCCAGCAGGTTCTTTGGGATGTGTTTTACCTGCCAACTTCAGTGGGGTCCCAGCTGGCAGTGAGGTCACCTCATGCCCAAGGGCAGCAGTTTGGAGTTTGGGGATGCTCCATGCGTTTTGTTCTAGGCTGGGAATTCATGAGAGGGCCCCTGTGCCTCTTTAAGTGAGCAAATACAGCTGAATAATGTGCATTTACCACAATATTGTGCCTGTTTGCCACTCCAGCGTGGGCAAATCCCATTTACAGGCAGGCTAGTAGAGCAGAGGCAGCTGATTACTGACAAGTCAGAAGATCTGCTGGAAGAAAGGAGGCTCTGGGATAAATTTCCCCTCATGTTAATCACTGCAGACAAACACTGCTTCTGGGAGACAAAGGGTTTGGGGGAGGATTTTTTACAGACATCATGAAGATTATGTGTATGTATTTAAACAAAAATAACAGCAGAGTCAGCTTTTCTTCCCTGCAAAGAGGTCAGGTTCAGCAGGAGTCCACAGGAGAGTACAAATGCGCATGTATTCAGGCAAAAGTCTGAAAAATCTCTTATATTCTTTGGATGCAAATAGAAAAGTCTTCCAACCCAGTCAGATAAACAACACAATTGTCTCAGAAACAGCACCATATAATGCCAATAAAAAACATGCGTTTCAATTCAAGGCAATTTTTAGTTTGTTTCTGCAATATTGCTTAAGGGATGATTTTGGTTTGCTATTGTATTGGCACTCCTTAACTTTCATCTTAGTTTCTCCCTCTGTGAACATGGCTCAGACACAGACTAAAACTGCATGAGACAGCACCTGTGGGGGGAATTCTGCCGTTTGGAAGCCAGGGCACCGAAGGGCTGAAGGGCGAAGGTGGGAGCACAGGAAGGGAGTAAGAAGAGACACGCAGTCCAATGTTGGGTGAGATTGTCCAGCAGAGAAGAGAGGATGAATGTAAGAAACAACTTTTCCTTGAAAGACCTGGAAAGGAAATCCAGTGAAGAAGTTAGGAGTTAGACATTGTGGAAAGAAGATGAAAGACTGAACAACAAGAGTACAGTGTATAGTCTGAAACATCATGGGTTTGGCTTATATGAAGAAATGCTTCCCTGTAAATTCTTCTTAAAAGTTGGAATTATGTGTTGACTGTAGCCCAAGCAGCCCGAGCCTATGCTGTGTGTACACACAGAGGTCTCCTGAGACTGCAGGATGGGGTAGGGACCAATAACAAATAGATCTTGATCATGTTTCCAAAAATCTAAGCCTAGGCCATTTGTAATGATGCGGTTACAAAGGATGGGGCAAAACATAAAAGCCCATCTCAAAAGCCTAGGACCTGCTGTTACCTCTCCTTGTTTAAAATAGAGATGAGGCCAGTCTTGCAGGCAAAATTCCCATTTACCGTTCAACCGTGTTGTGTGCAAGCTTCGGGCTGCATTCAAGTGTTGTGTTCGTAAGAACAGACTTCCTTCGTTATTTCTTTAAAATTAATGGCAAACCATAAGAGACTTAGTTCAAAACTGCATCTTAAGAGATTTTTTTTCCACCTTCATCTAGAAACTTTTGAAGATCTCCCTTTTTCAGTTAGAGATAGCAAGTATTTCCGTGTTTCGGCTTGACCGGAAACCACCAAGACTCGCTTTTCTCAGGGCATTTCAGTTGGGAACTTGCCATTTGAGCTAAAATGCAGAGCCATGAAAAATCGAAGTGAATGAACAGAGAGAACTAAACCTTTGAGGGCCACCAAGCTGAAGGGAACAAGGGACGGGTGCCCAGTCAGCACTTCTCAGATGGAGCCCTCAGTCAGCGTTGATGACTGTGTCCCATTAATGACAGAGGAGATCAAGGAATAATCAGCTACCATTTTCTAAATATGCCACAGCGAGATCAGCTGAAATAAGCTTTATGTAAAGCGAGCGAGTAGGCCCCAAATATCCTAGCAACTATGATGGGACTTTAAATGTGAAACAGTGCGGTTTTAAAAATCCTGACCGAGCTTTTACAGCCACTTCTCCCGAGGTTAGCTTTTGTAAACCGCTGCAAAGCAGAAGATACACTTCGCTATCTTCCCACAGCAGGTGATTTTCAGCCACAATTAAATGCAGGTGCAGACCTACTAATTGCGTGGTTATCAGTCTAAAAATGGTAAAGATGCAGGCATAATTAGTTGTATCCGTACTTTTGTATCCACTGAAGGTCACATAGAGCATATGCCTGAAACTCAGGTCATTAGCCGACGTTAGGTACGACCATTTACCCCCACTAAAAGCCGTGTCTGAAATTCATGCTACCCACCTTGCAAAATAAAATAAGGTATGAAATGAGCAAGATGTGTGTGTATATATCTCTCTATCTCAAACTTTATTGCAAAGTGTCGTTTCCCAGAGATACACATTTTTCTGCGAGGTAAAAAATCATTTCAAAAAACAAATATTACCAGACAGACGTTCCAGTTCAGACCTTTTACTATCAAAAGGGAGGAAGAATTTCTATTTCTTTAAGCTTATTGATGCAATTATTGACTGTGAGGAGTTGGCCAGGAGTCATTTGTGGTCAGGCTCACGTTAAATCAGAAAGAGAGGTCTGTATTAAAATCACAATACTTCACGTTCCTGGGGAACGGACTCAAGAGTGGAGACTTGTTTAGGTGTGATCCTGCAGACAAATGGGGCAAAAACATTAGCAAGCCAAATGCTCAGCTTAAAACGTCACCAAATTTATTTGAAAAGGGCAATGACCATTTTTTTTACTCTCTGAAAAGTAAAGAGCAGTTTTCCCCATCCCAGGGGGTGGAAGTGGCCTTTCAGCCATCCACCCGACGGGTAAACAAGAGGAGAGAGAAGGACAAGGAAGCAATAGCAGCCCAAGTGTGCATGATTTATGTTTTGTTAAGCTTAATTAAGTCTCTGGCCAGAACTAGCTCATACCATGTCCATTCACATGGGCGTAGACCTCACTATTTACTCTTCTTTTCAATGAAAATGAAATGCTTACTTTACCAGAACATACATCTTAAATAAAAAGGTCTTCTGCCGTAGCCTGTGGAAAAGCAGTGCAGGAAGCAGCAGCGGTGTGCAAAACCTGACGTGGGAGCCGTGGGCTCTGGCGGCACGCAGGTCATTTTATTCCTCCCTGCTTACTCCTGTGTGGACTGTAGCAAAATGAAGTTTGCTCTGCTGAAAAAGAGCCTTCTGACATCTTTTCCCTGTGTGAGTTCAGTTTACTTACTGGAGTGGGAAAGGGTGTCGCTTGCTTTTATAACCAATGGATTCCAGTGTGCAAAATCACTCTGTGCCTGGAGTGGCTGCACAGATCATTCATGATCATCCCTGATACAAATTTGCAGCAATCGTCTCGACTTTTGTTCCATGTTGAAGGACATATAAATGCACATGTGCTCAAACCTGCCTAGTGCTCTTAGAACATGGCTTTTGCACCACATCTGTGGTCACAGGCATTTATGAGGATCCAAAACGTGGTGCATTCAAAGGGACTTTCCGTCACTGCATTTCCCCTACTTTCAAGTGTCCTGTGGAAGAGTGTTTGAATCATTCCTGTTGTGACTGAACTAGTCAAATAAAAGCACTGATTACAGTTCCTTGGATTATTAGTTTTACTTTTTTCTCCTTTGACTAGTGAACCTGGTTTCCTCCCCTCCGCTATAGCTAAAAAGTCAGCTAGCAAAAACGATTTGTTTTCAGTGCCGTGTACAGCCCAGTTCCCTGTTAGGTTAAGCCTATTGAAAGATAAACTTCAAGATCAAAGCAAATTTCTGTTCCCATGGTTTATTTCATCCAGACTTTGGGAAGATGTGGGCACCGTGTGCTAAAGATTTACTCGTACTGAGTCTTCTGTTGTTTATCCATTTCAGTTGTTCCATCTGTCAGACCATCTGCCTCCCAATGACCCCATTTCTTTCTCCCCCCCCCTCCATTTGTATTACAGGTCCACACGTTTCGAGGTCCGCACTGGTGTGAATACTGCGCCAACTTCATGTGGGGTCTCATCGCTCAGGGAGTGAGGTGTTCAGGTAGCCCTTCATCATTTTCATGTCTTTCTCTTGAAGTGCTGAGACGTCCCTCCCACCCCCAACCTGCGCTCTCTGCAGGAGTGGGGGGGTAGGATTACTTTGTAGAAGAAGGCAAGAAATCCTCCTGTGCAAGTTAAAGCCCTGTCATTTTCCCCATTAGCTGTTTAGAAATGGAGCCACCAGCTCCTGGTCGCTGAAGGTGACATTCTTTCGGTCGTGCATGTGCCTTGGTGTATACATTAAGAATTGTTCTTTATGGTGTCATTAAGTTATCCCTGAATGTTTTTACATCTTAAGAAACAAGTTCTGGCAGAGCCAGCCAGCAACCAGGCTTCACAACTCATCTTTTTGCTGAGAAGTGCCCTTGTCTGCAAAAAGACTGTCACCTGTTTTCTATAAAAATACCATGCGTTGCTGCAAGCCTTAAGTATCGTACCTCAAGCAAAGCAAAAAATACGACCTTCATTTTCCCAGAAGGCTTAGTTTTCTGGTGCCTCTATAACTATAGTATTTTAATAGTGTTTTAATTATTTTAAATGTGTTTGTTCTTTTGTGAAAAATAATCATCTTGCAGAAATGCAATAATTATCACATCATGAGCTTTTGGATTCAGCAAGTGAAATGGTATTTGGTGCACTGGAAATGGGGTTTCATAACTTCTTTCTACGGACTTTCAATCCCTTCAATGTCTCACCTGAATATGCTTCTGTCTTACCTCTCCCTGCCCTAACCTCTGGACGTTCCGGATCTCAGACTGGCACCGAACACCTCTGACCCTGACATCTGCCTTTCATGGGTAGAGGATGTGATTGTTACCTAAAATTTAGAAAGCAGTTTGAAGGGTCAAAATACCTTTCAGAAATGCACAGTTTTAATAAGTGCAGTCTCAGTTACTGCTACATCTTTTCTGCCTGTAAATGAATAATGGTAACACAAAGAATATGAGAAGGACATTAAAAAAGAGGAAAATTAATAGTAGTTTACTTTTCAAGCTATTTGATCTTAAACAAAAGTGTGCAAAAACCGACCTCACTAATGCATAGAGATGTATTTGTTCACATACATAAAATACTAAACTTATGAAAAGGCTTATTTATTTAGTCTGAAACATAATACTCTCCCTCAGTAAATTACCAACATTTAAGTCTAAGTAGACAGATGCGTTTGGATTTAACTTCACATGCTTGGAGAACAGCACTGAAAACAATACAGGGAGGATCCTAACTGCAGCTGCTCACATTTGTTTAGATTTCGCAGAACAATAATGTATTATGCAGTAATAACTGTATGGAGAAACACACAAAAACCACCAATTCCATTAAATGTGTAGGTGTGTTTGTAGTGATGATATGATTTTGCTTGATTAATATTTTATAGAGGATAATATTGAAATGTGTTTCAAGTAGGAGAGACATATTTACATTTTGAATAGCTCGGGCAGTAAATCAACATGAAAAAACAGTAAGTAACTTACTAGTGTGATACTAGACACGTTAAGTTAGCCCAAAAGGTGCTGTCAGGGATGGGCATGACTGGGAAAGCATTAAAACAGGAATCACAGTTCTCTGAGATATTGTAACTCATGATGGTGGTGTTTGCTATACTGAGGCTTATACATTCATTTGGCTGAATATTTGAATATATCAGAAAAATTCAATTTGTGGAGATCAAGCAGTGATGTTTAAGTTAATAGAAACCCACCCATGCAACCAAGAGTAGGATTTGACTCTGGAGTAAGACACCGAGAACCATTTGTAAAATGAATCACTTTTGTTTACATCATGCCTTTCACAGCATTTTATATGCCTAAACTGACCTACAGACTAAACACAGGGGTCACTTTAGTCACCAGTGAAATGATGAGACAGGGATGGGGAGGCTGCTGATGTGGCAGAGAAAGCCAAAATGCAGGAGTTTGGAAGGGAAGGGAGGCACACTAGCTCAAAGTGCTGTCACAATTTGAGTGCTCAGGTGAATCTTAGGTCCTTCATCCTTTAGCAGCGCTAAGCCACAAGCTGGCCAGCAGAAGACAGTCATTACTGTGCTAATTTTATAAAAGGCTGAACTAAAATACCCAGAAGTTAAGTCCCACGGTTTCAAACGCAACACCTAGAGCTACTTGTCCGGCGGTGAACTGACCCAGACCTCACCAGCGGTCACCTCCGGCTCAGAGGTGTGTGAAGGACATCTAGAGCTTTTTTAACAACCATGCTGGAGTTCACTTTGCCCAGGATAAGTTTTTTACAGGAGATTTCCATGCTCGTCTTTCTCATCTCCATCTTATTTATTCTAGCTTTGCTGACTGATGGGGAAGTTATGCCCCTTGCTTCATGTGGCCCGAGGAAATAAATTGTTAGACAAGACCTATCATCGTTAGCATTAATTACTTAACCTGGCTAACTTTGTTTACAGACTGCGGGTTGAACGTACATAAGCAGTGCTCCAAATACGTGCCCAACGACTGCCAACCAGACCTCAAGAGGATAAAGCGAGTCTACTGCTGCGATCTCACCACACTAGTGAAAGCCCACAATACCCAGAGGCCGATGGTTGTGGATTCATGCATTCGAGAGATCGAAGCAAGAGGTTTGTGTGCTTAGGAAAGCAGCAGACACAATTAAATGAAGACGACTTGAATTACGTGCTAAGCTAGGACAGGGTAGTGTGCTCATGCACACTGAAGACAGGATGAGAGAAAGGGGTTTTTTAGTGTAGGTGATACATTGCTTTGCATTAGCTAGGAAAATTAAATCATGACATTTCATAATGCAATTTCCCGAAATGCTTTCTGAAAACATGTCAGAACATGTATTACATTACGCTTCTGAAACGGGTGAACTTTAAAGTGAACTTTAAGTTCATGTTTATATGTCTTTTTTCATTATTTTCTTTTAACATACCTAGAGACACTTCTAATTTCAGAGTAACCAGTTTAAATCGAACCCATTATTAATAACCTTTCCAGACATTATGGGTAAGAGAACTCAAGTGACTGGAAGTGACTCAGACAAGTGAGGTCACAGGCTGTGACGTTTTGTGGTACGTCACAAACTGCGCAGGGTTTCACACGATGCTCAGCTACTGACTGATGGATGCTGTGGCTCAGGCAGCATGTCACAGCCAAAGCTCCAGCCTGTGATGGGTTTTTGCTACGCAGAAGCGTGCCAGATTGGAGAAATACCATATCCCCTCCAACACAAGATAGTAATGATCACGTATTTTTCCTTTGGATAGCAAATGTGTATGTCATGCTGCCCAATAAGCCAAATTTCCCTGTTAGTCGTAGCTTCAGCACAGGAATCTCATAATGTTGAATTCATGGCATCACAGTAATCTGCATGGCAACACACTGCTACTAGCCATAGGGATTTCAAAGCCACACATCATCTACTGAAATGAATCAGAGATTTACAAGTAAATCTCCTGCCCTGCTCCGTAAAGCTCTACCAGGATTATATCATCATTGCAGGGACAAATAGAAAGAATAGTTTGGACTAAGACAGAAGAGCTTTACTCCGATGATATAGCTGGAAGCTGCATTGCATTTGAGATCTAATCACTTACTTGTACATTTATTGATTAAGATAAAATCTGCTGCCTGCATTCTGTTTTTTCAACATCTTTGAATTTCTTTAATTGCTGTAGAACTACGTAAGATACTGATTTCGTTCTTAAAAAAACAAAGTGTATTGGATCTTATGTTAGCACTGTGCATAGCCACAATAAGGAGCTCTGGGATTATAATAAGTAACGTTGTGTGTAACTCTGCTTGGCTAGCTGTGTGCCTGCTGTGCTGGGCTGCCCTGCATTTCATGTTGGTGTGGAGCATTGGAGGGAGAGTTGTGCAAGTGAGCAGGTCTCTTGTGGTGAAAGAACTGTAGAAGGGATGTGATGTGGAAGAGAACAGTATCCATCACATCTGTCAGCTGTGTGTAAGTAAAAGCTGATAGCAAAACTGGGAACAAATGTGCTCATAGGGAAAGGCAGTAAGGCAGTCTCTTACTTGCATTGCTATTTGTCATTAAGCAACTGGTAAAAGGAAGGAGACCTCTAAAGCTTTATTAATTATAGCCAAATCCAGGAAAGTCTCCCACATAAAATGAATAAATCATGATAACATCACATGCCCCACCATTAGCAAATTGCAATACTTTCCTCTAATATAATCAACCGTGTACCTAACAAAATCAGAAAGTATAAATTCTAAAATTCTTTAATCCTTTAAAAAACAATTTAAAATTATGTTGAGCCTTCCTTAAATGCTCCAGAGTTTCATATTACAATTAATATTTTGCTACGCTTTCTAGATCTGTTATTCTTGCTTTATTGTTTTTAAGCCTGAATATTTGTTGGTTACTGAAGCAAAGTTAACCAAGAACTTTTTGTTTCAGGTTTGAAGTCCGAGGGCCTCTATAGAGTCTCAGGCTTCACTGAGCACATTGAAGATGTGAAAATGGCCTTTGATCGAGGTATACCATTTTTTTAATCTTGTACAATTTTAATCTAAGCTTTCAGCTCTAGGACTTTTCTGTTCTTTTTCGGTTTATATAGGTAGCATGGTAATGGAACTGGCATATAAGCAAAAGCACAGAAAGCAACTTGTCTTTTCTGAGTTCTTAAATTAATCTGTAGTGCTTTTCATAAGAAGAAATCATATTTTATAGTTGGAAGGAATAATTAAACAGAAAGTAATGATAGGCAGAAGGTTGTGCTCAGGGGACTCGATGATTGCTCAACCTGGCAGCACAGCCTAGGCTCCTAGTTCAAGTATGAGCCTAGATAGTACCAGGGGAAAGTTCTTAGTCCTATCTTTAGTAGACTCAGTGCTTTACAATATGATAATCTATTTATGAGTTTAAGAACCAGGAACTCCAACTGGGAGTCATTCTGCATGTAGCCTTGTAGCAAGCACCGCACCACTGTGCACATGATTGCATCTGCACAACAGATGAGAGGAACACTGGGGAGATGATTGGTTGTACAGCATATTGAAAAACTAATATTTAAAACACTGCCTGATGACCATCCTAGTTGCCCTTCTGAATTGATTTAGCTTATTACCTTGGTTCTGGTTGCACACACAGTCTTTGCACACAGGACTAATTTTAAGTGTATATATGTAAGCGGGTGCAGAGTAGGGCCTTCATCAACAGAAAACACGTTTTCAAGTGCATTTAAGAAGTTACATAAATATTCTTCTCCTTTCCCATACATAGTGTTTTCCTTCCTACTTAATTTTTTCAGGTATTACCTCTGCCACGTTAGGGAATAGGGTCAGACGCAGCCCAATGACTGCAAGCCCATGGGGATGAGGCAGGTCCAGGTGAAGCCAGAAAGTCAGCCTGCGGGTCAGGGTACTAACCAGAAGGGTGCACGGCCAGGCACAGGCATGGCCATGACCCAGCTGGAGACAGCTACGATGTCGCTCAGGCAGGGACGGGGGCCCTGGGGGCCCATGGGCAGAAGGTGTGGGGGCTCCAGGGGAGGCTGGGCAGGGCCAGCAAGGTCTATGGGTGGCACGTCTTACACTTACTGTGCCTGAATACTTTTTTGTTTGGAGACAGTTTGCCACACAGATGTTACTGGCAAAGAAAGTCCAACTAGGAATTGCCAAAGTGACTGTTTTCATGCTATACTGAAATATCCTTTAAAAATTAATGCATGTTTTAAAATGTGTTGGATCCTACAGTTGTGAACATACGCATATACACACATAGGTCAGCCATGATTTGGGTGAAAGAGATGCACAGTGATATGACTGCTATCATAGGAAGATATATGTTGCAGATGTGCCACGTGAAGCAGTGCTACTGAGGGTCACAGTCCCCATAAGTCCCACTCTGCTCGCTGCAGGTAGATCTGGCCTTGCAAACCTTTTTGTTCTGTGTGTTAATTCTCCTCTAAGTGTACCAACCTGAATGAAACCCAGAAGGAGAAGCACAGGTTGATGAGGGAAGATTTTGAAGAAAGCAGATGGAAATTTATGTCTGGGCATGACTTGAACATTGCTGCAGCTGTAGTTCCTTTGCAAATGCTTCGAACTATCGGAGCCAGTTCAGTTTTACAGACAGCATATCTTTTATTATTGCCTATACTCGTGGCATAATCTGGTGGCAATACACACTTGAATTAGACCCACAGCAAGGAAGAAAGTGTGATTTACTGGTCAAGAAGGCAGCACCTAGAAAAAGGAAGAGTAAGGTCACTAGCAGTATCAGATTTCCAAAGGAAAAAAAGCATGGATAAACATGGAAGCGACAAAAACAAGAACCAAGTTTGCATACACAGGCTGTGGGGAAAACCATTGGGCATAAATTGATAAAATGCTGTGTCTTCATTTTCTTTTAACAATCTCATGAGGGAAAAGGGATAAGAAAGGAAAGAGAGAGTGTTGCCATGAATAATGCTAAAAGCAGTGGAACAGTGAACAAAATCTTGTTATGAGAACTGCATGACTAGAGTATTGCTGAGACCAGAAGCTGAGAACTTCACTCTCCAGTTTTGAAAATGTTTTCTCCCTGAACTGAGATGGAAAAGCAGAAGGAGTTGGGGGTTTTTTGCAAGAAGGGATTTAAAGAAAACCAAAATAGATTTTTTGTTCTGACTTGTGGGCTGTGCAGCTAGAAGGTGATTGTCATCTCACAGAAGGTTGAATTGGCAAGACGCTTCCAACCTGACAGCTCAGGGCTTGCTTCCCTGTCAGATCCAAGTTTAGAGAGACAGGGACTCCACCCTTTCTTCTGCATCCCAGCCCCGCAGGTGGGCACATTGCTCCTCTGCTGCCCAGTCACCCCTGCTTAGCCCTAGAAGCCAGAGCAGCAGGGAGTGGACTATCCCAGGGCTGTGGAATATCCCAGATCTCTGTCCCAGGTGACAAAGCTGGGAGAGAAGGGAGCTGAGAGATAGGTCTCACCTCCAGCAACGCCTGGAAGGTTTTAGTTCAAGTTTCATTTTCTGCCCAGAAAGTGAAGTTTGTGGCATTTTTACAGAACTGTTGTTTCCATGTTCACTACAGGAAATTAACATATTTTTTGCAAAAGTGCAAAAAAAAAAAGGAAAATTTGATTCTGAAATATAAAATGGAAAATTCCCAATCCATTCTGGTTAATAGATAGGTGTTGCAGCAGAAACAGCCGTATCTGTGGCCACATCACTATCTATCTCAGACATCTCTGGAGCACACTGCATAGCAGAAGGTAAATGTGTTTTAAAAGAGCTTGGGATAGTTACCTGTCAAAGGAGAAGCTGAGAGCAGGGGTATGAACCAGAGACGAGAACTCTTTAATCTAATGGATGCTCCTGGCACAATACTAGATGTACACTGGCCAGGAATAAATGTAGTTTGACAATTTAAAGACCATTTTTTAACCATCTGAAAGTAAGGCTCTGAAACAACCTTCTAATAAGAGCAGGGATAAAAGCCTTAACTAGTTTTAAAATGGAAGTTGAGGGGTTTACGAGAAGGGTTATATAGCGTGGCGCCTGCAGTAGTAGAGCATGGCCCTCTGGCATTACAGAGGTCCCTCCCTTCCCATCGTTTCCGAGTCAGTCCCCAGGCACCTGGCTAGAATGCCGGTATGCTTTTGCATCTCTGGAAATACAGCTTTTAATAAATGGGTTTGAAAATAAACAAGCAAGGAGTCCTCCCATTTAACGTGCAGGACGCATCCTTCAAATAATGCCATCAAGCTTTCTGGTTTCACAAGCTCTTTGTCAAGCCACAGGAGCCAGAAAACAGTATGAGACAGGGAGGAGGTGCAGGGGCTGGCTCGGCCGTAGGGTACCTCTCCTGCTGACTTCATGTGGAGCTGAAGGGGCACAATGAAGAGAAGCCAGCCCTCCCTCCGACTAATTCTGCCTTGCCAAAGTGACACTGACTTGTTGCTTCCAAAGAATTATAGTGAAAGCAGAAAAGCAAAGGCGGGTTTGCAAATTAACAGCTCAGGAAGAGAATGGCATCCCATATAATATTCTTTGGCCCCAATGAAGCTGTGATAGTTGGTTTTAAAACAGGGAGAAGTTGGTCCTCATCTGATTTAAACTAAGGCTCCCTTCCAAAGCCAAAGCAGTGTAAATACCCCTACTGTAAATTAGCGTTAGGCTCTCTGAGGCACTGACAATGTTCCATTTTAGTGATTTTTTTGTAATGAGAAGGAAGGGAATAATGTGGATTTATTTAATCTGGTGAATGTTGGTGCTGTAGAACGACAGTTGCTCTCTGTCAGCATTGTTGGGCTGTGGCGTGGTGGCAGCCAGAAAACCCTCATTGTGTGCTTTGTGCACAGAGCTGCCATTGTCACCAGTGCATTCTGTCCCCCCCCCTTGTTCGTATGACTGGCTGGTACAATACACTTGCTAAAAATATTGTGCTGTTAAATATTACATGAGTACTTAGAGGCATCCTAACTCATACTTACACTCTTTTGCCAGTGTAGCTGAAAACCTGTCAAATGCCAAATCCAAGAAAAACCACAGAAGCACATTAGCATGGCAAAGGTTGTGCAATAAAAACAAAGCATTAAGGAAGGAGGAACCCAAGTAGAAATGTAATTCAGTATTCAGAAGGCATAGCTGAGGCTTTAAGAATGTAATACTTATTCCATTTCATTCTCTAATAAACTATTGATATATTTCTATGGCATCCAAAGTCAGCTGAAACCTTTAAGGAACAGAATAAAGACTTTCTTTGTCTTGAGATATTCAAACTTCAACATAATGCAACAAAATATGTTGAGAGTCAAAGTAACAAGGAAAGAGAAATGACGAGGTTTGAGTAGGATTAGGTTTGTAAAGCTAAAATGAACTATATGTTATTAATCCAAAATTAAAAAAAAAAAAGATTGTATTAACATATGGCCACTGCAATGATACCGAAAATACTAATTACAATCTGAGGAAAGTTACTGTATCGACAAGTTAAAAAAATGATTGTGGTAATGCAGAAAGTGCCATATAAAATAGATGTAGTTCATACAGTATGCTACTGCAGAGGATCCTCTGTGAAATACGTGCCATGACTTTACTGGCAATTAATTAACTTTTCTTTCTTAGTGCTTTGAATTTTAAGTGTGTTTGAATAAAAATACAAATCCAGGAATTTGGTGAGGATAAGAAGTAAGTGCAGCCTGCCAGAGGCCTTCAATTGCTGAAACTGAAAGGAAAAAAAAAGAAAGACAATCCACAATCTACCAAAGGAAAACAAAAATCCACCTTCCCCTACCTACCCACTGCAGAAATGTATAGGTATATATTTTAACAGATGTGTTGTTAAGCTCACGTTAAAATAATCTTCACTGCATTTCCAATGGATGTAAATTTGTCTCTGAAGTGAAAAGAAAAATCTTTGACTTGGGAATTAATGCATTTTTCCTCCAGTAAGCGAATATGTAAATAAGAAGTATGTTTGAAGTACAGTGGAGTTTGAAGTACCTCTAGCTGAAGTGCCCCTTTAAGGAAGCTTGCTGGGCTGCTTTGTAAAAGTACTAAATAAATAACACTTCCATTTAGTGTACTGGTGACCTGGATAATAGATGCAACCTTCTGCTTCGCCGTATCTGTTCTGATGCAGCTGCTGGCTCCTTGGAGGTATCTGTTTTCAGTGGAGCATTTTGAGTGCTCAGTGTCCATCAATTAAATAGAGCTCTCCACACAAAGCTTTACAAGACTAATGCTGCCATGCCTGGAACGTGTGGATTAAACAAAAGATTGGGGCAGTGTAAACATCCTCCTAGGGCTTATTGATGCTGTATTAAATTAAATGCTGATGGATGTATTCAGACTGCTCAGCTGCATCAAGAAAGGCTGCTTGTTTTAAACACTTAAGCGTATAATCTCCTCTTGATGAGAACATGTAGTGCTATTAGTCTTAATGAGAATTATGTGCATACATTGGACAGGACGTATCCCTTCAAGATTAATGCCATAGGTTTGTATAAAATGTCTACAATCAATATAAACTCTTTTACTCTGCTGTGAAAGCCTTTATCACCGTCTTCGATGCTGTGTATCAAGCACACCCTCTCATCTGTCTGTATCAGGGCATGTCTACAAGCACTAGGTATTGCGAGACAAGCAAGGCAACAGCTTTACAGCATGTCAGTGCGTCGGTGGTAACAGCCCGAGCTTGTGCTTGCACCTCCTGGCAGATACAAGCAAACTCCTCTCCGTTGTTCAAGCAAACATAACCCTCACATCGCCCCACTCACCGTATGGTCCTAATCTTCACCACCTCCTGCAAGGGAAGCGCTATTATCCTCACTTGAAAGGCAGAGAATTAAGGACTATGGGGTATAACTGATCTCAAAGAAGCCTGAGGTAAAGCTGGGGATTAAATCCAGACCGCCTCAGCCCCTGCTTGACCAGTGTCCTACCCCGTCTTTCTACTGGAATACTGCCCAGGACAGGCCCCAGGAGGGGAGGACAGCAGAATTTCTCGGTCTGGAGAAAAATGTGGGTATGACGGTACTAGGTAGTACAGAACAGACGTAGTCATTTGAACTTGAAAAATAATAGTGATCCAGCCTCGCTGCTAGTTCTTGTAATTTCACTTGTTGCAAGCCACGCGTTGGTCAAGGGCTTACTAGCAACACTTGTAAACGTTAAGCTCACGTGATTAAAAGTGCTCCGTAATGGAGTTCTGACTAACTGTGTTATAGTATGTGGCAAACAAAATGTATGTATGTCATTTCAGTTGCATAATTCATCTATTTAGCTGTTCATCCATTACAAATATCCATATTCATTTAACAAATTGCAATCCACATTTCAGAATAAATTGTATAGCTAAATGCCATAGCATGTCTATTTAAATTCAAATCTTTGCTATAAATAAATAAGTCAAATATGAAGACATTAGAGGACATCCAGAATATAAGGTAGCTTTCTTACTAGCTAATCAGTACAGATAGATTGGTGCAGGACATACAAGACTTGGATGTTTACTCTGATTTTTCCTACTGGCCTCCTGAGGGTCATTGGAAATTTATGTTATTTCTCTGTGCCTCTGTTTCCCCAAGTGAAAATGAAAAGAATGGTTCATACTCTGGTGCATTGATCTGCGGATACAAAATACAACATCAGAACAAGTTATTAATAGCTTATTTTCAGTGAATAAATGGGCCACATTCAATAAATATATTATTAACATGATTTTTCATCCAACATTAAAACATTATGTGTGAGATGGTACACTGCAGATATTGTTGATGTAATCATCAGCCTCTCCAAAAGATGTAAGCAAATAAATTGTTCACTAAAAGATAAAGAAACTACCATTCTTCATTCATATACTGTAAAATTGGTAGCAATATATTCTCATTTAAGCCTTCCAAATGCTTTCAGGTTGTTTTTTCTTGTCAGGTTGGACACAATAAATCTGAATTAGAAGCCTAGCCTTGCTTCAGTCAAAATTAGCCTGGTTCCAAAAAGATTTCTTCCTTCTCTTCTAGATGGTGACAAAGCTGATATTTCTGCCAGTATTTATCCAGACATAAACATCATTGCTGGAGCACTGAAGCTATACTTCAGAGACTTACCAATTCCTGTGATCACCTACGACACCTATTCCAAGTTCATAGAGGCAGCAAGTAAGTATTGCATAGTAATTTGTACCAATCTTTAATTACATTTCCCATCCATAAAGCTGTCCACGTTAAAGAAAAAGAGAAGACAGACAACAAATTGGAAGCAAGGGCATAGTTCTGTTCATTACTTCTCTGCCACGTCCTTCTTTCACATGAAACTTTTGCCTTAACGTTACTACAGACAGGACATCATGCAGGTATTACTGTCCCAGGGCTGCTGTCACGGCCACAGACGCATGCAAGACTGGGTGATCTGTGACAGGTCAGGGATGAGTGAACAGCGTGAGCCTTGAGGGTGCTTCCCATTTCCCCACCATTTTCCCCATCTCCTATATCGTGGCCTCCTTTGGCAACAAATCTGCACCACTGACAAGCACGTCCCCTCCTTCCGTCGGTGAGGGATCAGAGCAGTGAGGCACGCCACAAACCACACCTGCCCCACGGTTCAGGCGCATCCACTGTTCATTAGGTCCTACAGTATCTAACCCGTGTCCAGATGGGAGGCACGTGCAGTCACCCCCTGCCCAGAGCCGGCGGGTCGTGGGCGCACACTACCAGAGAGGGAGGAGGACAGCAGCATTCATTACCATAATGTTAGCAGAAAGAGCTGAGATTTGCCTCAAATTCTGCTCTCCGGGGCACAGCCTTCCACATAATGATAGTCCCTAACGAAAACTCAACAGGTGGGTTGCATTAAAATCGGATTATTAGCAAAAAATGTCAAAGACCTGAGGTGTCTGAGAAGTAGCATGCTTTCTTCTTTAAAAGGTATCCTTAGTAATTTTGAAATCACACCCAGTATATGGATAGGCAGCAGGAAGAGTGGTCTGCCTGTGCGACTGTGCTGCCTTCCCTTCCCCTCTCCTTTACCCCACCTTGCGCTCCCCATGCAACCACAGACACCGCTCTCCTGCACTCTCCTCTGCCTCCTTGACAGAGAAATTATTCTTGCTCATCACTTGTCCTATAAAGAACATGCCCAGAGGAAGCAGTTCCTATCACATCGATACACCAATCTCTTAAAAGCAGGACATAAAAAGATTCTTAATCTTCTAAAATGTCAAACTCCTTTGTGTGGAAAGTCATGCAGCAAATATAACTCTGACTCAGTTCACACCTTAGGAATCCATACTTTTCATGTAAAATACATGTCAATCCTGCTCAGATTTTTAGAGAGATTGCCAAATGAGCACTGATGCTCTCCGATCATTGATACCTACATATTTAAAGATGTTCAGAAATCTTTGTTTATGTAATTCCACGTCATTTCAATCTCTAGCTAAACTTATATATTCAAGCACAGTCTCTAAAGCATATATCCACCCTCGCATCTGGTGTTGAAGGCTAATGGAAGTAATCTTATGTAAGATTTTAAAAAGTCAGTTCTGGGCAGAGTATTACAAAGCACTTAATGAAGCTCAGATACTATACCTATACAGGCCTGTAGACAGAGCTACAGACCGTAGAGATGACTATTGGATGGTCTTTGTTGCTGATTTCTTTGTAAAGCCTTTTTTTTTTGAGGATGCAGAAGTTGCTGATAAGCTCCATGTTTATAAGTTTAATATTTATCCCTCCAAGCACAGTCAATGGCTTGTAAATGACTCCATAATAATAACTTAGCTTCCTGAATTATTGGTGTTTACAAATGGAAAGCTCTATTAACATTAATCCTGTTTGGTGTTTTTACAGAAATCTCCAATCCTGATGAACGACTAGAAGCAATACATGAAGTGTTGATGTTACTCCCTGCTGCTCACTACGAGACACTTAGATACCTAATGATTCATCTCAAAAAGTGAGTTAATTGGCATGTAGGATAATTCTTGGAGAGCTTAACAATTTTCTGCTTTGAAAGAGAGATACTACTGAAAGTACCAATAAAGCTTCCATTAGGGCACTGCCACTAAAACGATAATGTTACAAATAAACAGGCAAGCTATGTTTATAGAAATGCATATAAGCTATGCACACATACAGCATAGATCCTTTTGCTGGCAGATCATTGCAAACCTTTGAAGAGTTAATTGAGATTTGTCACGCTTCTCTGAGGCAGATAATATCTGGAAAATACCGGAATGGTAGGTACTTCAGGGATGTGCTAGGTGTGCTGCAGTAAGTCACTTCATCGCGCTTTGCTTCTGCCTCCCCTTACCTCCTGATTTGTCTTCTTGAGCGATAACCCTAAAAGGAAAGAGCTGTCTTTTACGAGTTGTTTGCTCACATCACAGTTAAGTCAAGAATCAAGCAGGGCCTAGTTTTATACAACTAGTAAAAGTAATACAGTTATATCTCTTTTGGTTTTAAACACCCTCTGCCTCATTTGCTTCTTTAAAAAGCTTCTTTAGGCATACATAAGGCATACATAAGGCACACGTAAGGCTTCATAAGACATACAAATTTTTCAAAAGTGCCTACATTTCATTTTTGAAAGTGACTTGGGAACGTACTGCCGAGTTTCCCAAGTTTTCAGCTAGGTACCTAGGAAAATTATGAAGTGCTACAAAGAGGGTGCCTCATTTTCACTAATTTCAAGTAAAGCTGTTTTTCAAAACCATGCTAATCCACTTTGCTACTTTGGGTATTTACATGCCTCAGGAAGTCTTCTTTGGAAGTTTTTAAAAACTGAAGTTGAGTAAAGACTGGCACTGTCATCTCAAAGCAGGCCTTCATTTAAGGATATATTGCCCAAGATGTCCCTTTTCTCTGGTTAAAATTTATGGTGCTACTAGGAAACAATGGAAAGGGGGATAAGGGAGGATTAAAACTAGTCACCTCTCATACAGCAAGTCTTTGATCTTTTCTTAGTTGTCCCACCACTTGCAACACAGTTGCAAATTTGGAGTACTTTCTGAGTTTGACCTGCACTATTCTGCACTATTAATGCCAACCTGAAAAGAAAAAGACCTCAACTCACGTAAAATTGCATCAGAGAGCTTGTGTGAAGTGCATTTCATGCTCAATCAGGTTCTCACTATGCAGAGACTTTTCCTCATTTTGAATAGGCTCAGGTCATTACAACTGAGTAATTTTTCCTTTTGATGAGACATTACCTGGGCATGCAGGAGCTTCTTCAGACTCCGCAGAAATGAGATGTGCAAACACCCACCCTTGTCAGCACATATGCATGGACAACTCAGGATGAATCATGTTGGCTTTTAAGAAGGCCCATGGAGGCTGTAGACAAGCCAGGGACCTGCATACAAAATCAGTAGTTTCATGTCTCAGCAGCAAATTTTTAATAGCCAAGTATTGACTTGCCTTGCTTCTTTTCCATGAACTGCAGTACAGGCTTTGGTTCAGCTGTTGAGCTGAACTACTGATGAGACAAAAATAGTCCAAACAGCTGATGAAGCTTTCTCTCTCAAATACCTACCTGCAAGTCACGCAATGAATTTCCTCTCCTTTCCCAAATCGTAGCTTTCAGCATCTGTACGGAAATCAAGTGCACGTCAGTTCCTATGGCAGATCTGTCGGAGAGATCTGAACGCGAAAGAGGGAAGGATCCTTTAGGTTCAGACTATGCTCTTCTCTAGGTTAAACATAAAGTCCCAAATCCAGCCCCATAGGGCTCTTCCTGCACGGAGAAAACAGGCACCAGTGTCAAGGAGTCTATGTAAAGACTGCAGGATCAATCACAGCCTCTACACCACCGCTGTTTCTCTACAGAAGAGAAACTGCACTGAGTTGTTGTTAAAAGCACAGGAAAATCCAGCAGAGGACAATGTCAGCAATGAAAAATGAGCTTGTCAGTCAATTAGTTAATTGTTTTCTGCAGTTCTCTTTCTGATAACTTTTTGCTCAAAACTGGAGGAAATACAATAGCATGAGCAGTCCCCCCTGTGGCGAAACACATACAACTCCATCCGTGCTGACGTTGCAGTGAAGCTGTGAATCTTCTCTGTGTTCACCCCAGGCCATGCAGCAAGCCCCACGCTCCTGCACAGAGCTGCTAGTAAGATGTATGCGGCATTGCGTAGCTGTTCAACATCTCTGCCGCGTACAGCCACAGATGGAAAGCAGAGTGTTACATGCACACTTGCACGGAGGTGGCTGGGGCTAGGCAGTCTGGGTTTGCCTTTTCTCCTTGCAAAGCACAGCTAACATACCTGTACTAGAAGATGGTGACGCATCTGTGAGTAAGGGCACTAACAGATTTCTGTCCTGAAAGCAAAGAGGAACAGTGTTTTTCTGTGCCAGAGCCACTCTTTGCAGAGAGCCAACAGTAGAAGCAAAACCTAGTCATGTAAGGACCTTGCAAACAAGGGAAGACGAGATTACTTCTGGTTTCAGCCTCTTTGTGCTCCCCTGACGGCTTGAGGGAATCCACTGCTGCCCAGCTGGGAATTGCCAGGGCCAGGGGCGATCTCAGCTGTTGCCAGGAGAGCTGGCTCCAAAGCCAGATGTGCTTCACCCTGGCAGAGGAGTTGTGTGTGGAGGAGATGTGAAACTTCACCCGTGCTCTACTTAGTAACGGCAAGTGTCTGGTCCATGAGGGACCGTGACCGATCAGGGGACCACGGCTGTCTTTACCCTGCAATGCAAGAGCACCCTCAGGACCGAACTCAAATGCCAAAGGCTTGCAGGGACAACACTGATGTGATCCAGCTCTATTACCTGGAGGGACACCCTCAGCACATCTTGCATTTTGCAGCAGGCCTAAGAGATGACTTCTCTGCATCCGTGGCAGTCTGTCTTTGCCCCAGCCATACGCAGCCTACCTTTTTTGTATTTACATTATATGACCCACATCAGGGAACGTAACAGCCCAGGCTCCTTCCTAGAAGCGCTTCTGTTCTCTGTCAAGGATAGGTGGCATTTGTAGCAGTCTGACTTCAGCAAGCCGCCTCTCGGGACTGCTCCAGCTTTCAGCCTGCTCCTGAAGTATAACAAGTAAGCAGAATCACCCAGCTGTTGGTTGGCCTGAGGGAGCCAGCAAGGCAGAAATGCGTGAACGGGTGGGTTCCTGCAGGCTGGAAGCATGGGAGTCATTGGTAATCAAAAGAAAATTTGGGTTCATAGTGCTGAAGCACATCCACACCTCCAGTACAACACGCCAGAGAACCGTAGTTACTGTAGAACAGAGGACGGCTCCTTACATCATCATTTAAACCACAATTATGTTTTTCAAAAAAGCAATTGCCACTAATTCTTATACCCTAACGGATAGCCACATGGAAAAAATCACTTAAGAGTTGCAGGAGGGGTATTTAAAGGCAGTGGAAATCACAGCCCCACCGTACCTGCATTGCACTTGCTGTGGAAACAGTTACTATATTGAGTAAAAGTAAAAATTGTTACTGAAAAATGCCATTATCTACCAATGCTTGATGTGAAGCGAGGCTACAGATTAAGATGCATGTATTCTTTTTTTCTGGGAAGTAAACAACTACTTACTTTTTTTTCTTTTTTTTCTATTTTAGGGTTACCTTGCATGAAAAGGAGAATTTTATGAATGCTGAAAACCTGGGAATAGTGTTTGGGCCTACTTTAATGAGACCTCCAGAGGACAGTACCCTTGCTACGCTGAATGACATGCGGTACCAGAAGTTAATTGTGCAGATTTTAATAGAAAATGAAGATGTTCTCTTTTAGACAAAGAGAGGCATATCTTCAAAGCCATTTGTTTTAAAATAATTAGTTTGAAGGAAAAACAACATTTCTTTAAATTTTTTTAAACATAAAGGAAAAGTTCCTTGACTGCACTTCAATTTCTGCAAAGTTGCAGATGGATGCCAAAATGTTTAGGGAAAGCCTATGTCTCATAGACATATGCCTTTTTGTAGAAGGGAAAAAAAGGTCAGAAAAAATCCTCTTACCTTGTATCTTTTGCCTTGCCTCAGATGTATATTTGTTTTGAGAAGTTGCAAACAATTTTATTGTTAACTTATTAAGAAACACAAAACATATTTTAATATGGCTAGAGAAGCAAAAAGGTACTTAATCAGTGTTACTTGTATACGCCTATACATTTCCCTCTCCATGAGACATAATTATATATGTCAATTGTGAAACAGAACCTATATTATAAAGATATTTTTACTTTACCTAGCTGAAAGAATGGCATTTTATTTTAACAAACTATAAATCAATGCGGTGCATTGATTATTTTCCACGTAATTCTTTCCTGCATTTTTGCTATGATATATTGAAAACAATTACCACTAATGCAGTATTATCCTGACATACCTCTTTCATTGCAAGTGTTTTAAAGGAGAATTCTTTTCTTGTGTGTATTCCAGCTTTCCTTAGGTTTCTTCGCATTTAGGCACTAGCATCCTAAGATTGTACACTGTTAGCCATTTGATATTTCCCAAAACATATAGTATTTGCTCTTCTTTTCTTTTGGTGTTTTTTTTTTACTCCCATGTAAAATATGGTATTGAGAATTTTTCAAAAGTCCTGGTGGTAGCATCAGTTTCACATGCCAGATTTTTCTTGGATTTCAGTAATATGTAAGTTAAGTGATGCTGGGACACTGGATATTTTCTGGCCTTGTTGAAAAGTTAGCACTTTTTTGGGTTAATTATGAAGGATTTGGGTTTTCTGTAAAAATCGAGTTATGTTTTGTCATGTTTCTGTATTTATAAACGTACAGTAAATCTGCTAAAAAATGTAGGTATTTATCTTGAATGTGTTTCATGATGGTTTGTTTAAAAAAAAAAGAAGAAAGAAAGAATGTGTAGGAAATGTGGGAGTTGGTAAATTTAATTATTACCAAATTTTAATATTTTTCTCCCCTCACAAACATTGACCTACAGAGTTCATAGTCTAACTGCAACTTATTCCTAATGTTAAAACTGTTTCTCAGCATGAGATGTTTCTGCAAGCATAGAAAATCAACATACTTTACTACCAAACTCAATTTTCAATACAGAAAAAATTATAATAATCCCTCATCTTGATCGTTTGTATCATATGCTTGGTAACTCAGTGATGCAGTTTCCTGAATTATTTCAGGGAGCACATGTTTCTATTCAAATTGAAAAATACGTGTAACTATGATAATGAAGGGAGGCGGAGCGTATGACTGTAAATTTGTCGTCTTCTAGAGAAATAACTAAGGGCTAGATAGATTAACCCAGATTGCAGAGCAAATGCTAAATAGTCTGAGTTCCCAATACTTCCATAGATCCTCCTGCCTTGAACAGGACTATTTGTTGTAGGTTATGTACTACTTAATACTGTCATAAAAATGATCTGGAAATGGTTTTATTTTGTGAAGTGAAATATGCTTTGTAATTTATGGTAGTGTAAATGGAAGGAAAAATCCCATTAAATGTGTTAAAGAGTTCTGGTGTCTGTCACTCTGACCACGTGGCAAGCTGCCAAGTGAAAATCAATCACTCATTACCATCCTGACATTGCTGGAAACTTTCCTACTTGGAAAACTTAGAACAGTTTTACTGAATGTCAGCAGTTTCAGATTGGCACTTGGATGCCCACACTACCACAGCCAAGCCTACGCACACGTTTATATTTCCTGCAACCTCCCTGAACCACCTCTGTGTAAAACTTCCAGCAAGCAATGAATCGCAGTATCAATCCAATCAATACCCAAGAATCAATGCCGTCAGAGCACTTTTCCATTCCCTTGAACGCAGCCATTTGACTAACAATGATTTTCTTTATTTTTTCTGGTCAGTTCAGTAATGAGTTGGTTTTTTAAGGCAAGAACGGTATTTTAGTACCATTTTTTATTTTTGCAGGAAGACAAACAAGCCATTCTACTTCTGCTTCTCCCTGTCCCTCTACCATGAGCAAACTGGTAGCTTTGACGTGTCTCACAGTCTGGGGTCTTCAACACAAGCCCCATCCTAAGGATTCAATGACAGTACAAAGCCGTGTCTTTAGAAATACCCATGCATAGTGTCTTTGGAGGGCAGAAGTTTCTCATCTGTTGGATGGAGGGAAGAGTATGATTCTGCATCTTAAAACACAAACATCTAATGAATTGTCCATGTTTATCTCGGCTAACCGATGGCCGACATCCTCAGGGGCGTACTGAGTGTGAGGGTAAAGGGACCCTGTCCCCTCCACGCTTCATTAGTGCTGCACACACTTCATCTCTGATGTCAGACTTAACTGTGGCCACCACCACTGCACCTAGGGCTGAGGAGCACCTCTGAGATCTGATCGTCTCTGTTCCAAATTCACCATTCATGGAAATAAACAGCCAGCGGACTTTTCTCTGCAAAACTGACTGCTAAAGCAGAAGACAAAGTATGTGTCTCTGTAATGCAAGCCTGTACTCCAGTACCCGGAAAAAATGTGTCTGACTGGATCTTCACTTTGCTTCAAAGCATTCAGCGGAGTGTGACGATGTATCTCACATGAGGCACTACTAGAGAGTAGCAAGAGTCATTTGAAAGATGCTCCAGGAGGCTGTGTTTGAGCTGACGTAACTTCCCTGCTAGGTCATTTCACCTTGAGCGGAACGCAGCTCTGCTCCTCCTGAAGCAGGTGAGATACCTGTGACTGCACTGGAGCCTGACTGCAGCTGGATGTTCGGCAGGAACCTTGTTCCCCTCCAGCTACTGGAGAAGGCCTTTGGTGGTGTGCTGCTGGTGCAGCAGCAGTGCCCTCCTGCCGGCATCCACCCGTGCTTCCCATCTGCCATTCAGCTAGCCCCATCTCCTGGTGTGATGGGTGCAACTCTGTCCCGCCTTACAGCTGGTCCTCAGAGCTACCGGCGTGAGACGACTTGCCTCCCATAAAGCAGAAGTGTCTTAGCCACGATTAGTAAAACATTATATGAAGTTAATGGTTTGTAAGGTAGTAATTTTCCAAAGTGCTATGAAACAGCTGAAATTTCATCTTTATACCTCTGTCTTTGCAAGACTCATTGCTGTCAGGTTTAAATATTTCGAGGCTGCCGGGGCAACTGAGCAAAGAAATTGTTTCCTGAGAACACCACACTGGAGACGAGGCAGCATGTGCTGTGTCCAACTCCAAAGCACACATGTACTGAAAAGGCAGCTGGCAGGCAAGATCAAATGGAACAGTTGAAGGGTTTCCTCAACTGAGACACCGATTTGGGGCTCCTCTACCCCGAGACCAGTTGTTGTGAAACTTAATTGTCTCTCCTGCTGTCAAATACCATTGGAATTGGACAAAGGATGTAGAAGTTACTGAGGAAGGAGAAGAATTGGCAAAAAAAAAGAGAAACAAAGAGCATAAGTGCAGATATTGTTTCCTCGGGAAAACTTTTTAAAATGAAGTTACAAAGGAGACACAGCTTTGCTCCCAACTTGCTGCTCTGCGAGCTGATGTCAGTTTAAGCTACAGAACGGGTCTAACAGAGCACAAAACTGGGTGGATTGGTACCACATTCATTTTATTTCTAAGCAAGACGTAAGACTACACTTTCCAATACACTTGACAGTCTCAAAGTTCACACAACATTTGAGCTTAATGCAGGAGACAGAGCTGCAGGGGCACTTGGCCTGAGACTCTGGGAAGGAATGTATCACGTTTGGGGTCTCTTCTGAAACAAGGTGCTTGAAAGACCTGAGCTGTGCATTACTGTCAAATTTAGGATATAGGAGGGAGGTGGGATTGCGGGTGTAGCATGGGGCAAAACTCTGCTCTTAGTAAGGTCTCAGAGATGTGCCGGGAGTGCATGGAGTAATAAATAGCTGGGCCGAAGGAAGGCTTAAAGTCACGTTGCAAGGAGGTGAAAGTGAAGGTAGGAACTGAGAGCGGCTTGCAGACCACATGGAGCCACTGTGTCTTCTCTTTTATGATAAGCTCAAACACTGCACAGTGCAGACCTGTACAAATGAGACACCAGGAGATGATTAACTATGTTTGCACAGGGCCCCACCTGGACTCACATGTCCGGAGGGAGAGCGTTTTCCTAACGCAGCTAGGCTCTCTGCTGCTCTCTCCCCCGCCCTCCCACCTGGAGGTGGAGACAGCCGACAGCCTCTTCTGCTGTACCTTCAGCTGCTGCGCCTTCAGCTGCTGCGCCTTCAGCTGCTGCCAGTATCACTTCCCCCCCAAAACAGAACAGACAGGGCAAAGGCAGCCTGCTCCCCTGATCCTGCTAATGGGTGGGTAGGTACTGCCCTGCTGTCTGAGAGGGGGCTGGAGAGGACAGAAAAGGAGGTGGGGATGGGAGGAAGGCTCACAGAAGCGTCCACAAGCGGGCACTTCTCCAGCTGTTCAAGCTCCCCAAAGCAGCAGCAGCTGGAGAGGCTACATCTTCCCTCAATGCTGCCCTCTCCCCAGACTTTGCTCAAAGGGTACAAGCCGCAGGAGCCTGTCTGGCCGCCTTCTTATTTCTTTATTGACAAGTACAGGCTCAAGGTGTGCAGAAAAGGGAGGAAGAAGTGCCAACGGACTCCCCTGCCAATAACCAGGAACTAATGAAAACTCTAAGTAGGAAGGTAATTCAAAACACTTACACAAGGAGAAGAATGCCATCTAACTGGATCTTCAAAGCAGAATGGTATTGCTGTGTCCCCTACAGCTATCTAAAGGGAATAAAGAGACTATAGGGCTCATGAAGATAAGAGTGAGAGCGTCAATATGCTTTATGTTCTTTAGCTGCAGAGATTAATTCCTTGATTAAAGTAAAGATCATGGTTAAGATTCAGAAATCTGAACCTTAGGGAATTATCATGATTGCTGGATGCTCTGGGGCTTGCAGATTTAAGACATCAATGGGTCTTACGTGGAGGCCATGCTTTACATTATCTTTCTCTGAAGGCATGGTATTCTGGATATAATTATGCTGATGCTACAGCTAGAGCCAGGACTGGGAGTTCAAAGCCTGAAGGATCTGGATTACTGCAGGACGTTGTAAGCGCTGCAGTTAGGAAGAAAGCTTGTGTCAGCTGGAGCCAGTGCTTTATAAGCCACAATAGAAATGAGCAGCGGGTTATAAGTAGAAAAACTGTCAGGGTTCAGTTTACAGTAGACTTGGGGATGTCAGGAACCAAGCTTAACAGTGGAAGCTGCCTTCATTGCAGGGTTCTGCAGAGCCTGACAAGGTGGGAATGAAAGTATTCTCTCTTTTCTCAAAAGTATGAGCCATTTGTTACTGTGAAGTTGAAGGTTAGAACGAGGAGTAGGGTTTGAAACTGTAGACCTTGAAGAACACAAATTGCTGCTGGCAATATTTGAAGATACCTTATTTTCTGTTCTACTATAGGGCAGGTATGGGTATGACCAATGTGCATGAAGATCCGTATTATTTACCACATGCTGCTGCCCAAGAACATTAGGAGACTGAGGTCCATAGGTGCTCATAACAAGGTAGCAGTTAGGGTTGGGTTAGGTTAGGAATCCAAATATTGAGGAACCTGTATTGTTACTGGGTGATGCACAGCCCTCAGTATTAGGAATAGGGTTGATGTCAATAAGGGACAGTTATTTATGGTGGCTTTTTTGTTGTTGTAGACATGAATCTTACAGTTATAATTAAGGTGGGAATAGGGATAGACTTTGGAAATCTAAAGTGTAAAGAACTGTTACTGAAGTTGCAAGAACCGCAGTGTGCTGGTATAAATAATGATGAATTCTGTCTTTCTATTCAGTGTGTGGGTTCTCTGCTTAGGAGTATGGATATTGGATGAACTGCTTTTTTGCAAGGCCTGCAGAGCTAGGAAGGGTACTGATGTCAACAGTCACAAATAATCTTTATTTTTATGTTCTGCTTTAGGAACATGACCTTAGTTTTATCTCCAGATACTGTAAGGGTGAGAGAGAAGACGAGGTTTAGAATTTGGGATTCAAAGAAGCTGAGTTTGCTGCTGGATATACAGACATAAGAAAAGGGCTGGTGTTGTTAGGGGCCTACGCTCCTCTGCTTCTGCTGTAAGGATCAATTCATGGGGTACGGGAAAGGGCTAGTGGCTGGTCGGGAACTGAAAGTTTGAGGAGCTCTGTTTATGGTCTGTTTTGATGAAGTTTTGGGGCTTCATTACAGGTATAGGTATTGCTAAGGCAAAGTTTCAGAATCTGCTGTGTTCTGAGACAGATTTGTTAACAAAGCTGAACTTCCCACGGAATGAGGATGAGCACTAGCACTAACACATGCTGGTGTCTTACGTCCCACTACAGGACTAGTCCCCTTCATAGAGCTACCGTTAGGGCCCATGTAAGCACGGATATTGTCCCCACTAGTGTTGGAGGTACGATTAGGAAAGACTACATCTGTGTGACTCAATAAAATGGGGTGAAGGACCTCCCCCATGCCAAACGGCGCAGACTTGCCCTGTGCACACTACATTGTACTTAACTGAGGTCCCCTCCCCTGAGGGGTCCATGGTGTCACCTGTGGCCTTTGAGAGTACTTTTTTTTCTAGAGGCACTGAATTAAAAATTGTGATTTAGCGCCTGTAATAATACAAGGGCCGTGTTGCAGCCCATCAAACTGGTATTTTCATACCCTGAGGCTGAGATGGTGCAATGCATGTCCTAGACTGCAACATGAGGAGTGGTTGTATATTGAAGCATTTGAGGGTGCAAAACCTGTTGCAATAAAGCTGGAGGACTATGAAGGGGGACAAACTGGTGTAGTTTTGTCCATTCTGCCTAGGGGGAATAATTCTTCGTTCTTACTGCCTCCAAACCATGCCTGAGCAGTGAGTATTAAATAACATGGGCCAAAATCATGCCAGGGAGCCACCACTAAGAAGAGGGCCAATTCACCAAGTGCAGGGTTCAAACTCGCTACCAGGCTTTGTTTTTTGGCAGGACAGACATAGCCTAGGTGTGGATGCTGCAGTCCCACAGCCTTAAGCAGCAGCCTGGTGTCAACAGGGAAAATGTTCTTCCCCGTCACAAAAGGGTTGGAGTCCTTCCCGACGTTATGGTAAAGGCTAAGGTTTGAGATGCTGCTAGCACTTGGAAATCTAAAGCTTAAAGAGCTGAAGTTACTGCTGGCTTTTTCAGAGTAGACAGCCTGATGCGGATGGGAGCCCATTCTGTGTGTGGTCTTTTCCTGTACACAGGGGTCCCTTGGTTAAAATTAAAGTGGCATTTAGGCTTTGAGATCTAGGAGTTTCAAGAACTGATTTTAATGCTGAATGGTAAAAGGCCCACTTGTGCCAGCAGGTATCAGTGTTGCAAATTTTCTTTCCAAGGGCCAATTGCTCAGCTGTATGTCAGGTCAGGGTTAGAGTTTAAGAATCGAAACTTGAAGAATCAAGCATGCTGTTGAATATTCCTGGGATGATGGACCTAGGAAGAGCTCTGCTCATTATAGGTGCCAGTGCCATGTGTTCTTTTCTACAGTAGGCTCAAACATGTCCTTGGCCCTAAGATTAGCATTTGAGAATCCCAAGTTTCAAAAGTCCAGTATTTGCTGGATGGTCTGGGGCTTCAGGGTAAATAAGAGATCTGATATTCACTAGTGCCCTTTATGCTTCTGAGGGCATCATTGGATCCCCTTGGTATAATTATAACTGCATTTAATGTCGGGGTTAAAGTTGCTGATACATTTTGGAAACTGAAAGGTTCCAGAGCGCAGCTGGACACTGCGTAGTCCACGGTGTCGGGAAGGCTGATGTCTGCAGTGGACGGTGACTCTCTTCTACTGCGAGTAGAGATGGGTCCCCTCAACACAATGAGGTAAGGGTGTGGTTTGGTAATCTAAGGTTTCCAGAGGCCAGTTTCAACTTGAACACAGTAGGGTCTGCAAAGTTTGGAAAAAGGATGGTGGGAAGTGCAACAAACACCTTTATTTTTTCTTTCTTTTCACTGCAGTAACAGTTTAGGTGTTCTACGTAAGTTTAGCCTGAGACCTGACATTAAAGTTAGCCTTTGGGAATCTAAATCTTGAGAATACCAAGGTATTTCTGAATTTTGGAGAGCCTGAAGAATTATGAAGAGACCCTATGTCAATATGGTCCAATCCTACACAAAAGGAGCATGTTACAATGTAGGAGAAAAGGCCCTACAGTTTTATTTTGCAGTGTACTGGGGTGTCTGCTAGAATCCTGTACATCCACCCTAGTTGGGACTACAAAACCCCATTCATTTTTATCCTCTCCTCCTGCAAAGAAAGGACAGAATTTGACTGCAGCAGTCGTATTAAATGAATATAGTAGCTAACTTCCATGCACTGAAAGAGTCAATGGGTTATTTTACTTTCCTTTTTATGTCAATGCTGTAAATATACGCATACTGAAGGAATGCAACGAGCAGTGTTGCAGTAAGAAAGGGGCAGAACATAACATTTTCACTGTCAGAGTTGTTTTTATATAAACACTAACCTTAGTGACAATCTTGTGGAACAGCATGTTGTGACTGATATGGAGCAGTGACTTTGAAATGCAGAGCAGGTTTTGCTGTTCTCCTGCGCAGCCACATACACACGCAGGCAGCACCCTCCCACGTGCACCGTCTCTTGCAAAGCTTTCCAACCTGCCTGTCTCTTTTCAGTAGACCCTGCTTTCAGTGCAGTGTCAAAAAGGACAAATCTCTTACATTGTAAGATTCTTTGAAACAGGCTGAACTGAAAAAAGCTCACTGCTTTGATGCAAGTTTGGCATTATGTGAGCTAGGAGGTCAAGGTCTCCGGTAATCAAAATAATACAAACAAGTAATACGGTGGTAAACGTTTTATATAAGCCTATAACCAGAATGGAAGCTATAAATGTCAACCAGTAATGTTTTGTGAAAGAGACTTCTAATAATAATATTTACCTTTATTTCTCCATAAATTCCCTTTTTCCCAGGCACTTTCCTGGGACATAAGATGAGGAGAGATGCTGGTGTTCTCTTTTTCCATAGATACAAATGAGTAGTATAGCAGTAGGTTACAGTCACTGGGAGAAACTTGACCTTGTATCTGTTGCTATCCTTGGCCCAGCAGAGCCCAATGCCCTGGTGCTATGCATCTTAGAAAATTCTAGCTGCTTGCTTCTTAGGATGGAATGTAAAGGCCATCTTTTCTCATTGGAACTTACTGGTTTATTCCATAGGAGAGATTTTTTGCTGCTGACATCAGTTAGCATGACAGACAGTTTAGAGTGCTTTCAAGTGTGTGTGCATGCATGCTTCCCTGTCCAAAAGCCTTTGCGTTTGAAGAGAGCAATCTACAGAGCAATATAAGTGCACACCCCGGGCTCCTCTCCCTCAGTAACCTGCATACACCGATTTCCATATGTCTTATCTTTATGGGCTATTCAGGGAAGCTGCAAGTAGCAGAACTTGATCTGCAAAAGAAGATGAAGCTGAAATGCCACTGCTTTCACCAACTCCTCCGTATGATCACAGGCATCCTTGAGTAACTGAATGTGTAGCTGACCGAAGGGGTGTTAGGAATCAAATCAGTATTACATGGCATAGTTCTCCAAAGAAAAAATGGCCGGTTTTAACACATAGCATGGCACAAGCAAATCTTTTTTTGCCTTTCTGGATGAATAAAAAAAGGTAAAGGCATTTGTATGGCCGTGTATCATCACACAGAAATTCAAAGTCCCAATTCTCAGCCAGTTCAAGTATAAATATTAGACGGCACTATCTCTCTTAGCGTGTCAGCTACATTCATTTTTTTTAAAGATGGGCAATTAAAGCCAATTCTGTTTTCTTCAAGGCTACAAAACATTCACCCGCGCGCACCGATCGGGCGCACAAACAAAACGCGTTACCGCTCCACACCGCATCCGCGGTGCTGCCTGCCCTGCGCTGCGCTAAGGCTCCCTCCTCCCCGCGTCCCTCCACCGCCGGGTGTCCCCTCAGGGGGACACCGACCTTCCCCCGCCCCGCAACCCCCTCCCTGCAGCCCGCGGACGCGGCGCCGCACCCCGGGGCCGGCCCCTCCTCCTGCGGCCGCCGGCTGCGGCCGCTTCCCCGCCCCACACGGCGGGAGCCGGGCAGGTGAGCGGGAGCCGCCCCGGCCCCGGGGCCGGCCGGGCCGCCGCCCCGCCCACGGGGGCGAGCGGCGGGGCTGGCCACCACCTGCCGCCGCGCCGCACAGCCGGCCGGCCGCCGCTCCCCGCCGCAGCTCCCCGCCGCCCGGCGGCCTCTTCCCTCCTTCCCTGCCGCGGCGATGGAGCCGTAGCGGCGTGCGAAGGGACGAGCGGCCGCGCTTCCCCGTGGGAGGAGGAGAGCGCTCCCGCAGCGGGCGGGCGGGCGCCCGCAGGTCAGTGTCGCCTCCCGTACCTGTTGCGCCGGGAGCCGGCGGGCGGAGGGAAGGAGGGAGGGAGCGGCGCCCCAGCGCGGGAGCCCCCGGGAGGTACGCGGGCTCCCGGCCCCGGCCCGCGGGGAGGCAGCAGCCCCAAGGTACCGGGCCTCGCGGTCCACTTCTGGGGCTAGGGGGGTGGCGAGTGGCGGGTCCCGCGGCCTCACCTGCCCCCTCCGGTGGGCTCAGCTCCGGGGCTCTATTGACCTTTAACTCTCGCTGCCCGCCGCGCACGGGAAGGCGGGGTGGCGCCTCGCAGCCTGTCACCGGGGGTCGGCCAGGGGCAAAGCGCAGAATCCGCCCCCCGCGCCCACCCGGCTGCCTGTGCAAGACCTGTCCCCCCCTGCTCGGCAGCTCCCGGGGTGAAGGGCAGACCTCCCCCACCCGAAGCGCTGCCCGCCTCCCCTGTGCCGGGGAAGAGGGGTCCCCGCAGCCTTCAGCTGCACCGGGCGCCGGCCCGAGCGGCGGAGGGGCCTCGGCGGGCGGGGTGGCGGCGTGCCCGGCTGCCAGCCCGTCCTCCCTCTTTCCCTCCCACCCAGGAGCCCGAGATGGCGGACAGCGCCGCGGCCACCGCCGCCCCCCGCGCCAGCGTGAAGGGCAGCTCGGCGGGGCCCTGGTGGAAGTCGCTGACCAGCAAGACGAAGCACAAGGAAGCGGCGGCCGCCCCGCCTCCCCCCGCCGCCGCCAGCGAGAGCCCCGCCGCCCCCCCCAGCCCCGGCGGCCGGGAGGAGCAGCCGCCCCACTTCGTCAGCAGCGAGGCCGCGGGGGCGGGCGGCGGCAACCGCCGGAGCCTCCGCATCTCCCACTCGGGCCGCTTCAAGGAGAGGCGGAAGGTACGCACCTCACTGCTGTCCGACGGCCCCGAGGTGTTCGACGGCGGCGGTGCCCCGGGCCATGCCGCCCAAGGGGACAAGTAGCCCAGGAGGGCTTCACCCCCGGAGCCGCGGCCCTGTGAGGAGCCGCCACTGGACGAGTGGTTGGAGCCCCGGCAGGACAGGTGGCCGGTACCTGCTGTGGCTGCTCCACAGCTGGGGTTGGCCTTGCTTGGCCCCGTGGGTGGCACGGAGGTGCGTGGCAGTGGCCTCCCCAGCGCTGACCGGACACTGTGGGGAGCCCGGCACTTCCGCCAGACAGGTGAATCGCGTGCTGTGTTACATGAACGCTGCCAAGACCAAACCTCCAGGTGACGGGACGATGTGATTGTCTTAACAAAATAACACCAATAAACACCCCACTCCCTGTACTGTGGTGAGCGGACTCCAAGGTGCTATCCCCAGGCTGACGCTGGGGTCTCTGTACCTTCCCCCAGCCCTTGCCAGGAGCCGGCGCGCTGACTTCTCAGGCCTGTGACCCAGCTCCTCTCGGCTCTCCGTCCGAGGAGGCGCTTTGCTGCTCTCATCTCACACGCTGCCTTATCGAAGGAAGGGGGGAACGAAGTGCTCTTATCTAATTTCAAGGCCAAGGACCTCCAGTGGTGCCGTATGTGCTCCTGTCCTGCCGTTAGCAGGCATGCGGTGAATGCATCCTCCTTCCCCTGTGGGGGGTCAGTAGAGCGGTGTCGTGAGGGGCAGATGCTTGCATTCACCCATGCCCCACGTCAAATCCCATTTAAATATGCAAAAGGCAGGACAGCGCTGGTTTTCTCCCTCTTGTTACTGTGTAGTGATAAGCAGGTGCTTCAGAGGCTGATCTCCCGTAGTTCTGTTAGAGAGGCTGGTTGTTGTCTAGCAATTCACACTGTTTACCCAGGGAACACATGATTTTTGCATAATTGGTGATAACTGGCATAATGAGGCTCTGATGAAGAAATAGTGTGATAAAATGTAAATACTCTTTTGAGGGACGAGACCAGCCCTGGAGAGCGCGGGCAGGGTTGTACTTCTAACATGGAAACAGGCTTGGGCACCACTGGAAATGTTCTTTACTGTTTACCGTGTCCGAGGCTTGTGAAGCAAAGTTAAAGATTCCCAGGATTTCTTTTGATAGCGAGATAATGTGCTTTAACTCGGGCAGCTCTCTGCTCCCTCTAACAGCTCCCGGATTTTTGGACAAAGTAAACTATAAACCAGATTTGTACTGGTGGTGTGCCTTACAGAGCAAACTCAGCTGAAAAAACACTCGGCAATTACACATTTCTTGATAGTAGGTGATGTAGCAACAGCTGATTTATTTATTTTAAATGCATTCGCAATATATATTGTTAAAATGGTTTTAGACTTTTTCTGATGTGAGATAAGATACTACATAGTGGCAGGGACTGAAAATGATTTTCTAGCAGTCAAGTATTATGCAGTTATGATTTTGTTTGGTTGTAACTAATGATTTAAGGTCAATTAAAAATAAAAAGTGACCTGAAAGGAAACAAGAGCTGAGAGCTGAGTTCCAGGTGAGAGTACGGATTAAACCAGTTGCTGACAATCACTGAAATGATGCAGTAGATGCTGGGCAAATGCCCCATGGTTCAATGTGTGTAATAATATATAATGAACTTTGAAAGCTCCTGTGCGATAAACTCACACAACCTAGCTGGCTTAGGTACTTACCAGTCCTTCACTCAGCTACTCCTTCAGGCTCTGAAACCCAAGGACAAAAGGACTGTAGCATCAAATCTATTTACATAAAAGCTTTTTTTCACCCAATGTGCAGACATATGCTTTTTTTTATTTCATTTAGTAATACTACAAGGTACTGGTTTTGGACTGCCTTTTTATGTTCCTGACTACGTGCTGACCAAGCAAATAGCTGGGGGGCTGTGGGGGGAGCTCTTAAAAGTTTCTCCTCGGAAATGGTTTTCTTACATGGAACCTCTTCAGCCAAGGGGCATCTGAAATCCTTCTGTCGAGGAGAAGCAATTGGAGCAAACCCAGCCTCTGACGAAGGGGGGTTAGAGAGAAGGAGGAAAGTTTAAATGCTGGGAATGGAGAGACGGATGAAGAAGAACCGTACTTCAGCTACAGATAGCCTGAGGCGGGGCAGGGGGAAGGAGGCAGAAAGGGGTGGCTTTGCTGCCAGGGTTGTCATACTACCTTTGGAAGGCAACATGTTTGTATTTATTACGGGGGGGGGCGGGGAAACGCTGCCTGTATTTATGTATTCTAGGGCCCAAAAAACCCTTTTTGTATGTGTGTGTCCAAAATGGAAGAACAAGTAAGCAGATACTGCACCAGTGTGTTTCTTACTCCTACATCTGGTTTAGTGTGAGCTCTGCCAGGGTCAGATCCTCAGAACTATCCAGGGGCCCAAGTATGCAGACTAGTGTATTATACACCTCATGTAGATGCTTTTCTGCATTTTTATCCTTACACTGTTGTGAAAATACATTTTCCTCTTTTTTGTACCTCTGAGCTACCTCTTTCTACAGTGAACCTCTATTTGCTCTTTGGAAATGTCTCAGGTTTATTAATTGCAAGTCTTTACCTAGGCACAAGATATCTACCAATTTGGGTTTTATTTGAGAAGAAGTCTAGTATGCTGTTCAGATGACTGCTGTTAAGATTCGATATCAATACTGGTTAATGTGTGACTAAATATTAGCCATGTCTTAATCCTCGTGTCAGAACACAAAGTCAATAAATGCACATAAAGTGACTCGCTTGCAGCCATCCTCCATCTTTATCCTGACCTTGAGCTGTGGGAAGGAGATGTAATTCTATCTTCCTGCTCAGTCAAATCCTTGCTTCAATGAATTTGATAGCAGCCACTGAAAAACTAGATCCATGAGAAAACGGGCTGCCTGCCTCGTCTCACTTTCCCCGCCCTCGGGGCGAGCGCCGTGCAGCGATATCTTTAGGCTAGTCCTGACCTGGGTACCACAGCGAGGAGCGAGAAGCCCTGTTGGCCATAACCAACTTGTAGCACAGAAATACTCCTCTTTTTTTTCTCAGTCCGAGCACCAGATAAAGCTTTAAGCAATCTATAGGCATGTAAACGAATTAAGCTGGTACGGAAAAAGACTGCATTTTATGGAGGACCTGAGAATTTTTTTGTTTAATCCTTGAAGTGGATAAAGTTCAACCTTTCTTTTGTATTGGAGAATACTTGTTCAGTTGTAACAAGAGTACCTTTCTACGCATTGGATTATTAAAAGGCTGTCAACATTCTCAATAAAGGTATTTTCCTCATCTCCTTTATAAAGATCATGCATCAGAAAGTAAGTTTAGGAAATAGAGTGGCTGAGAAAGTAGTTGCTGTTTGTTTTTAAAAGCAAGGAGTGACATATTGACAAAATAAATGGAAATAAGCAGATGCGGTTCAACCTCAGCTACGTCAGTTGTAGTGCAAATTTCTTAATATTATTCCAGATACTACTAAGGATTACAGGTTTGGGGCAAAACATAAATATTTAGTACATAGAGTGAACTTTTCAAATAAACTTGCAAAGTATATGCCTGCTTGTTCCTGCTCTTGCCAAAACTAAAAATAAATCTCTGAGTAGTTGCCTGGTGAATCATTCCCTGCTATTGTAGGCTGGTCAGTCTGGACCTCAACAAAGATTATAGGGAGCACCTGCAGAAAATGATCCTAAATTGGAAACACTGGAATAAGTGCCTTGAAAGCCTCAAGACTTAACCTCAGATGTTATGTCAGGGTATGACTTAAACTGAACTGAAGGAATAGAGATGGGACTTTACTGTTTGGGGGAGGAGAGGGGTCTACACTGGTTTTTGGGTTAGGTTTTTTTGGTGGGGTTTTTTTTTTTTCAAGTTCTATCTTCACTGTAGTGCAACCAATGATAGTTTTTTATTTGAAATATCAAGTCTCTTGTCCATTAACAAGATAACCTCATACAAGGGCTGAAATCTGAAGGACAGAACTCCCAGCCTTGGCCTGTCCAGCGCAGCTGGATGCTTCACGTTAAAGCCCATGTTTGATTTAGCTCATCAAACATCTGATACCTAATTGGAAGAAAAGCTGTTTCAAGTGCAGGTACAAACTGGAAGCTCATTTTGCTGCCTTTTGGGATCCTGTCTGGTAGGGCAAAAGAAAGAAACCCAAACCTGGTATTTTCTAAGATGTCTTTTAAAAGCTGGGGTGAGAGAGGGTTGGTTATAGAATGATATTTGAGACCATATAATTACACCATTTTGAAAAACAAACCTTTGCCCTTCATCACTAATTTATTGTAAATAAGATGGGAGACCTGCTGGCTGTGATTTTTCATTTCAGAATAAAACAAAAGGGATAAAGCTGCTCAATTTTATGGACACCAAAAGTAGAGAAGTAGTTTATCTATCTGTTTTATCCTTAATGACACATCTGAAATTCACAAATAGCTCCAAGAAAAAATATTTGTATGTAATCTTCAACTACAGCATATTGATTAGCAGCTGCAGCTTACGAATTTGATTTACTGCCCATTTTATCTAGATAAAGCAATATAACATCAGATAATACGTGTTTGGGGGATAGCAAACAGCTTTCCATGATAGCTGTAAGGCATAATTTTAAATGAAAAATTTACTCTGGTGAGTAATCCTCATCAGATCTAGACGTCATGTTTCATATGAGTGAAAATGAGTTAGAATGTTTTTTCAGGGTGTTATTGGTTACCAGGCTATCAGACATTTGGGGATGTGTGAAGTAGGCTTGAATCTCAGACGCAAGCCTGTATGTGCCATGAATCTTCTGCTGCCTGTTTGCAACACCTCAGGTCTTTCCCCTGGTCCAAAGTTACCGTTTATCGTGGCAGTTCCTTTTACGCTAAGGAGGTAAAATGCGTGATCCTCTGTGTTACTGAAAATAAGAACCATACCTATGTATGTCTGTTGAAATGAAAAATTAGAGGCACTGTGCACTTGAACTTCGGTGGCTCTTTTTTATTTTTTTTTTTTCCCGCTGCTGACTTCATTTTGCTTTGCAGGTCTTTGTTTTATCCTCAGCCTGTAAATGTTTGAGCAGATAAACTGTCCACTGATCTCACAAGAACTGCTCAGTGACGGGAGAGCGGGCAGCACTTCAGTGGCCAAGGGAAAAGGAAAAGTTATAACAGATCCATTTCTGCATGTGCTTCTGGGCATATTCCCACTCAGTTTTATGAACAGGAGCAGAACCGAGCCTTAGTCTTGATTCTGGAAATACAACTACCTGGGAAACAGAAGGAGCCTCATAGTCTGCACGTCTTTGGTTGTGTTTATCTTGGCATGCGCTTTCAGTGACAGAAGTTTCCAAAAACCCGAGCTGGTTTACCTGTCCTGTTTAACATCATTGGGTTCAGGACTAGGAACATGGTGTAAACTTAAAAGAGAAATCCTGCCAGCAGTACTTCCTAGAAATGCTGTCGCTCAGACCTCTGAGAGGACGAGAAGGAGAAAAACTGTATTTTTCTGGCTTCTCTATTTTTGGGTTCTTTTCTTGGCATACCAATGCTATAGCAACCTCCTTGCTGGACCCTAAAGCAGCTAGAGAAGTCGAATTTACAAAATAGACAGATGTACTTCTGTACAATGACAGCTTTTTGCACTGGCGTTCTCTTGAGGAGACAAACCAACAACTAGACATTACACAGGGCATTTAAAGGTGGTTTAATTCTTCCTACAAGGCTAAGAAGCTGCAGTTTGCTCCTGGCTCAGTTCTCAACTGGCTGACAGTAGATATGAAAATGCCTCTAGGTAATATATTAGCTATCGCAGGTGTTAATTAACATCTGCTGAATTGCGTGTGAAATGGAAAACGGTGAGAAAGTGAGGAATCGCATTAGAACAGCAAATGTTGCTGACCATGATTGAAAGCAGCTTTGGAAAGCTGAGGCCCCATTCTAAATGATTGGTTGAAGCACTTGAAATATTATCTGTTACTGTTATAGACAGCTATTCTTCCTCAATTTGTACACTTTCATTTTTCTGCTATAATAATTTACCATACAGGTACCTTTTTAATGAGTAATCTTATTTACCACATATTACCTCTCTAGTTTTATTTATTGGTTTTCTCTTTTTTGTGCTGGAACAGAAATTTGGCAGGGCTTGTCCCCTGCAAAACATTTCCACAAAGTTTGAAGATATTCCTATGACCTATGCCTAAACCTAAACTCAAATTAATAACAATACCTTGCAGTTGTGGAGAGCTCTGGAGAAGCGAGCTTACCACTGAAGACTGGTCCTTTCATCTTCCTGGAAAAAAAGCATGCATCATCCCTAAAGAAAGGAAACTCAAGATAGAGGGCTAAAGTAAAGCTCGTAAGTACCTGAACTGAATGAAGCATCTGGTCTGAGAGCAGAAATCAGGCTATGCGGAAACCACCTACGAAAACTGAGCTGTAATAAGTGGTGGCAAGAGGTTCAAACGGGCTTTCTAAAGTTCTAGACCCCAGAGAGGAACCTTTGGATATGCGGGAGTTTTAACATCACTTAAACTTACACGCCATTGCACCGCTACCTCCAGGAGAGCTGCTGATGCTGTGCCTTGTAAACTAGGGCTGGGACTTCAACGAGAACCCCAGAGACAGGCAGAAGTGGAATTGTAGTTGTATTTGTGGCATTGGCCTCCCGCTTGTACACATAGGAAAAAAGCATTTGGTTAGAACCTAAGATGTGTATTTAAACTAGTGTAGTTGTGTGAGTATGTATCTCCCCTCGTGCAGCTGCAGATTTCCAGTGTGGTTAAAGGGTCGTATTGACAAAAGCATTGAGGTGTCTGATTCCACTTGCTTCAATGGGGTCTCAGTACCTTTGTGGATCTAAGCTTCAGTAAAACCTCTTAGAAGAGGGAGCGTAGTTACACAAAACTATCAAAATTGTACTAAGATGAGGAAGTTAAAAAAGGTAAATTTCTGGTTTATTTACCAAGGGAAATAGAGTTAACAATGCAAAAGAGCTGCCTAATACCACATGTATTTTTTGTTCTGTATTTTCAGTTGTTTGTGCTGAAGCAGTATAGCTCCTTTCTCCCCTCCTCCCAGGTATATTCTTGCTTTTCAGCTGCTATTTGATCTTTTCCAGTCTTGACTCGAAATTATTCCTTACAGAACCTCTCAGTGTAGCATTTCGGCAGAGCCATTGTTCTTTTGTCCTCTGCCTGTAGATCAGCTTTAACTGCTAAACAGCTTCTTTATAAACCCCACTGAAATCTTCCCTTGTGCTTTTTGTCTGTGTTGAGAAAAAGACCAAAGGTTGAAGGTAGTTTTAAGTCCCGAGGTGTGCACAGCCCCCCTCTCCCTCCCCACGTTTTGGTGTTAGTTACTGCTGTGGCCTTTACCTGTTTCGCTTTGCCAGCCAGGATGGGGCACACCCTCACCCAGCACAATATAAACCCATTTAATTAAGAGCTATTCAAGCTCTTTTTTTAAATGTTTGCTTCAACAAATGCCCATGTCAAGCAGCAGTCATACGACACCTTTCCAAACCCTGCAATCCAGAGCAGTAACCAGCAACAGAATTTTAACTCGCTTTTGCATCTGAACCGTCACCGTAAATGTCCACAGCTCGTTCCCAAGCTGGGGAAAGGTCACTTGCCGAGGCTTTGCTGGTCCCTTCTGGCATTTGCATGCTCTGTAACAGTTTCTAGAAGTGATACCAAGAAGCGTCTGCCATTTGGGGAGAGGCAAAAATGGCAGTACAAATGGGGCTTCTTGAGATTGGGTACGCACGCACGCCGATGCCCAGCGTGCACTAGCAAATGGGGTATTTCCAGGACGTATGTGACACCCAGCCTTTGGTATCTGCACGTAAGATGCCACCTGCCAGTATGTGTGAAGGATTTGCATTTAGGCGTGGACCTGTGCAAATCAACGTAGGCTATTACACGCAGGAAGCATTTTGAAAATGTTGTCCTTCCTGTCTTGCTTGGGGATTGTAGCATCGGCTGGAGCGTCCCTGCACGCCCCGCGTGACTCCTCAGTGTCACTGTACCTGGGAAGGCTCTGAGGCTGTCACACCTCTCCCAGAGCGCCTTGGTAGTGCCTCGAGAGGAAACGGGGCTTGCTCAGCCCGCAAAATGGAAAGTAAAAGCTACTACTGGAGGAGTTAATGACACAGGGATCCTGGAGGAGCACAGTGTAATTACCCTCCTTTGCCAAATCAAAGCTACTTATGCTTCGGCTTGTGGGAGCTGTGTTGCTGCTGCCTGTTGCTGTGACAGCTCCCCCACCTGCTTTCATCCAGCTTTGAGTAGTGTGATAATATCATCTGGATGTGTTTGACAGATCTGAGAAGGCGTGTGGTTCACTGAAGGCTTGACTAAAGAATGAGCTTGGAGAAGAGCTATTTTTACATGACAAAATAAAGCTAAACTTCTGGGGAGGGATCCCCATGTCTAAGGTCCGTATCTGTTCACAAACACACCCATGAAATTCTTGTGAGAGTTGCAGGATCTTACCTGAAGATGCGGCTGACTACGGGGGACTGATCTAGGAGCCCTTCCACTCCAGTAGGAAGTGGTGCATGCTCTGAGGCACCTTAAACCTGAGACTCGTTCTCCTTGCTAATGGATTGGATCCCAATGTGTAGGAAACATGCAGACTTTTCACTCAATTGGTTTAAGAAAGGCACATTGACAGTCCTGTTTTATGCTGACGGCAATGTATCATCGCTGTGCCATTTTGATCAGTCTTGCTTGTGGTGTTTGCTCATTAGGCCAGCTAATTGCTCTCTGCTTTGGACAGCTGCTCTGTTACTCTGTGCTGTTAATCTTCACGCTGAATCTGCCCAGAGGCTATTAAAAATATGCCTGAGGATGAAGATGCTTTGCTCTATCAGGTAGTTAGAGAAACCTGCCCGTCCAACAGACTGGGAAGATTTACAGCCTCAGGTAACTCTCCTGACAGAGGTAGTTTGGAGTCCCTGCAGGCATGAGGGAAACACAATTGACATAGCCACCTTCCTTGGTAAGTGCTTTAAATGTCGGGCTGGGTATCTCAGTGCTGTTGATGGGGCTCAAAAACTATTAGGCAGATTCCAGTGAGGAAAGTCCATGGAGACCTATTAACACAAAGATGGGGTTATAACCCCCTGGTGGGAACTTCTCGACCAGAAAGCCTTGATCTCTTGTCAGAAGTAGGAGAGCATAGCAGAGGAAATATCCCATGTTAGTCTTGTTCAGGAGATGAGGAAAGGGAATATTTGCTATCAGTTACTGTCAGAGGGTACTATCCTAGATGGATGTGTGGTCTGACCTGGTAAAAATCTGTCTCTCTTGTTATGAAAAAATAAAAGCAAGCCCTATGCACTTTCGTGGAAGAAATGGTGCTGGCACCTGTGCTCAAGAGAGGATTCTGGGCTTTGGAGCGTGCCCTTATGAAAGTGTGTCCCAGCAGAAAGAGAGAACACAAAAAGCTCATGCCTGTCCCCAGGAATTCCACCTAAGCCCAGCATCTAAGCTTTGAGGAGTCCCAGCCTGGAACGGAGTCCAAAACCCAAAGCTCCTTAGTGAATCTGGGCTTTGCTAGCAGGCCAGAAGTCATGCATTTTATTTACACCAGAACAAGGACCTTTTACACATAAGTACAGTAAGGTCTGCATCTCTCAGTGCTGATATCTCTGTGGTTCAAACCCAGCAGGCACCTTTTACAACTGCTATGACAAGCTGTATCTTTGCTGTATTTTATCTAAATGTGGCTGTACTTTTGCACATCATGTACTAATTTCTAGGCAGATAATATTTGCTAAATGCTTTTGAATTCCTCAGCATGGGAGCTGCATGAGCAGAAGGGACGGCTTTCTGCTCCTAGGGGTGAACAGGTACTTGGCAGGAATTCCTGTGCCTGCACTAGAACATGAAGTATCTTTAAAATGCCATCATTTTCAACGTTTGAAAAAAAAACCCAAACAAAACAAACAAACCAGCTCCAGGCGCATGCAGGGTGACATGACATGCTGGGTTTTATAGCAGTTAAACTGTCCAATGTTCAAACAATAAAATATTCACAATTACACAGCAATAGGCAACATCCTTCCTGCTGTAGGGAGAGGCTGACGTGAAAAGCTTTTCACCCACATCCTTTGGGAGGAACTCGCATCCTCAACCTCCTTCCCAACGGAGACACCCAAGTCTGTCAGCTCCAGGGGCTTTCCTTTTGCAGTAGATGACAGGTTTTACACTCCCATACTCTTTCTAGTGACTCTCCAGATTTTAAACTTGCCTACCAGGGGAAGTATTTTTTACATCAGTTATGGTGTAACCTTAAGACGATCTAGAGCGCCCTGGTGAAAGTTTAATCTGCGAGAAGAGTGAGAATTTTACCTGTACAACTCCAGCTGTGTAAGGCTGACCATTGCATAGTCCCTTTGGTGTACACATAAAATTACTTAACATCGATCATTTCCTGAGCTGGCATACAGTAGCTTCTTATAATTTATGGTCTTTAGCAACAGCCTCAGTCTCATAGAAACTGGGTCTCTTTTTACACCACTGTAATAAGCCCCAGGAAAAAAATAATTAAAAATGCTTCTTTTGTCATAGGTACTTCAGGATACGTTTAAAAAAAGAACAAATTTCCAAGTGTGTTTTTTTTAAGGGAACTACAAGTTCCTCTGGAGCAGGGGCTATTGCAATTTGCATGACCAACTTCAGGCAAGGAGGTCAGACAACCAACTGCTCTATACAAGTCCCCTCTTTTTAGTGACTACTGAGATTGTAACCTGGATGAGTTGTGAATCCCAGGCTCAATCTACTGCTCACGCAAGTTTTTTCTCACCCTCTTACCAGTTTGGAAACATGCAGTTTACAAGCTTTACTTGTTGGGCACTGACAATAGCTGTTGTTGTTGATTCTGATTCTCTGTCTGGAGTGATTCTGACTAGAGGATTTAAGCTTTCCATAACACTTAGAATCATAGAATCATAGACTAGTTTGGGTTGGAAGGGACCTTTAAAGGTCACCTAGTCCAACCCCCCTGCAATCAGTAGGGATGTCTTCAACTAGATCAGGTTGCTCAGAGCCCCATCCAACCTGACCTTCAATGTTTCCAGGGATGGGGCTTCTACCACCTCTCTGGGTGACCTGTTGCAGTGTTTCACCACCCTTAAACCTTCACCACCACACTTAAAGCTTTTGCTCTTTGATGCATCAGGCTTAGCACTCACTTTGCCCTCAGAGGTCAAGAGAGGCATTCTGAAATTGCAGATTGGTACTTTGAGGGAAAATACAACCATGGGATTGCAAGAGGTTTTAATCAGGCTTTTAATTATGTTAAGCATAAATAATCCTAAAGCTTTATTCATTATGATTAGGAACAGGGGTATAAATGTTAATTTTTGTGTTTGCACACCTTCCTGTTGACACTGACGACCTGGCAAAGGACACAGCTTTCACAAGCTTTCTAAAGCTGTCTCCTATCCACGACTAATAATACGCTGTAGGAATAGCTTGATTTAGCTTAAATTTAAGAGTACTGTGTATAACTAAATCTGGAGTAACCCAGGTCTATGATTTTATTAGATTCCTTGAGGAGGGAGTTAATCTGATGTTCTTCACACTCATGCAAAAGTATATCTAGGTGCTCAAGGCATTAAAGGGAACGAACATTTCACCCTGCTGAAAGTGAAGAAGTGAGAGCTTTAAAAGATAGCACATAGGCCTCTCTCCAGTTCAATGTATCAGCCTTGTTTTGTCTTGCGCCCGGAGCAATCTCAGTGGGCACCAAAATAATCTTTAATCTCTGCTCTCTCGCCTTCCTTAGTAACTCCATTCACATCGTGTGGTTGCTGCTGACCTCTCTTCAGCTGTGCGTAGCTGCTAAGGCGCAGGTGAAAGGTCCTTCCCTCTCATGCTCTCCAAATTCTGAATTTTCTATGTAAGGCTTTTTGATTTCCTATCTTCATATGTGAGAGGAGTTGTCTTTTTCATGTGCTGAGTAGTAGAAAACCTGATAAATGGGTGTCCCCCACACTGCCAGCTCCACAGAAAGCGATGGCACGCCGCGCACGACCAATACCCCATCGATGGTCTGGTTCTGAAAACGTCCCAGAAGGCACCTGGAAGGGGGAGCCAGAAATCTGCAGTGAAAGGTCCTTCCCTCTCCCACGCAGAACACGAGGAGTACGGTTCATTCTTCATGCGTTTGCCATGAGTGCTGCAAATGCTGTTGGCTTTGAACTGTAAATTGTGCCGGGGCTGAAAGGTTGAAGGAGTGGGAAGACCAGCAGCTGAGGAGTAGGACATAATGCGCTCTCTGTCGGTTACAGATGCAGCAGGGTAACCTGCCAGAAAGGAACAAGACATGACGATATGTCTTCAGAAGTGACATCCATTATAAAACAGATTTGGATGTAAATAGTTATGCATATTGTATGTTGTTTGATGGGCAAGCAGCCTGATTTGGTATGGTCAGAGTAAACAGCCCAATAATGAACCGGGGGCAGGGTTGACACTCATTCTGTGTTTTATTGTTATTTGCATTATGAGATGACTCAATGCCTATTAACAAATCCTGTATTGGCATTTTAAGTAGTAAGGTACTAAAGTTGATCCTGATCCGTGGCTGGTAGATGAAAGGACATTCAATTTCCCAATTGAGAAAAGCTGCTAAGGACAGAAAAGCTTTCTTATTGTGCTGTTGATATCTGATATTCAGCGGAGTATACCAACAGTTCCTGCTGGCCTCAGCCACAGTAGAACAACTCTGAGGTTTTTCTGCTTTTATTCTCCGAGTTTTGTGTGCATAAAAATCTAGATTTCCTGCTACTTCTGGAAAACAAATGATTACTGGTACGTACGCTGAGATCTTTACTGTGTTTTTCAGACTATGGCATCACTGGACCATAGGACTATATGGTCAAACCAATGCTTTAAGTTGAGTGTGCAGCAACCACTGTATGTATTTTAAAATGATACATATTTGACTGCAGGATCCAGAGCTGTTATGTTTAAAGAAAGACATTTCCCTTTACTTCTGAGTGTGAAGACTGAGGCTGTAAATTTATAAAGGGCACGGGATTAAAAAGTTCTGTCTTCCACAGCAACCAGATCTAAACGGAACGATTCCCTTGTTACTTGGGAAATAAATTATTAAATTAGATAAGAGAAATAGTCCTCTCATGAATCAATACTAGTTTAAAAGAAAAAAACATCCAAAGGGTAATAAACGGTCAATTTTCCGAGTGCAGGAAGTGGCTCGCAGTGAAGAGGCAGCGGAGGGCAAGGTGACAAGACTATCGATTATTCAGAAGAGGCAGAGTTTAAACTACGATCTCAAGACCTGGCAAATAAAACGGCAGATGAAAGTCAAAGTCAGTACAGTAATGGATCCAGGGAAAACAATCCGTACAATGGTAAACTCTCCAGAAGTGATTACTATTCAGTCAAGAAGAGCTTGAAACTGTTGTGTTGGCTAGTTCAGCAAAAATGCCAGCTCAGTACTCCGTGGTAGGCCAGAAAGGTAAATAAAATGTTAAGATTTATCAGTAAAGGAACAGAGAGCAAAACTGAAAACTGCAAGCTCATAATGTGACCGCAGTTTGACTATTGAAGGCAGTTCTGGTCCTTCTTATTTCAGGGAAAATATGGTAGGGCTAGAAAAGCTATAGAGAAAGGTGAAAAGATGATCATAGGTTTGGAAAGGTTTTTGTTCAAGATGAGATTAGACAGATTTCTTGGAAAAAGTGCAGTACAGAAAAGACATAACACAGCTATACAAAATCACGAACAGCAAAGAAAGGTGAGCAGGACACCATAATTTGCTCCCTCTACGTAAAAGCTTGAGAAAGCTGGTTTAAAGCCATCGGGAAGTATTCTTCACAGCCAACGAATTAAGCTGTGGAGCTCCTTCCCATAGGGTGTTGTGGAGACAAAAAGTGTAAGTAGGTTGAAAAAAGCGAAATGAATAAATTTGCAGCTGAAAAAAATCCATCGAAACCCATTAAATACAAGGATATGGATTAAACCTCTCTCTCAGGTAGTGCCCAGCTAGACTGTTAGGGTCTGTGAGGATACACTGCGGGAAGTGTAATTGTGCCCTCGCTTTATTCTTACACCCTCTCCCTAAACAGCTGCTACCGACTGCCGGCAGAGGCCGGCTCCTGGCCTGGATGGACCTTTGCTCGGATCCAGTGGGACTGCACTTGGGCACCATAAATCTGATTGTTTGACAGGCAAATACACTGAAATGAAGTTTATGCATCAGATAGTGCTGGAAGATACGTGCTATCTTAGGAAACTCCCATAAAAAGTATACAAGCAATCTATCATTCTCTTGCAAATGTATTGCAGGGAGCTATTATAAAACGGCATGATGTGCTCGTTATCTACGCTCTATCAGACTATCGGTAGTAACTCAGTACTGTTATATTGCCGCAGATTATATTATTTTCATAACACAGGTCATGGCAGAATCTTGGCGCCAGAACTTATGATAGTGTAAAAGGTTATTTCTCTGTTAAAGTCAAATGGTTGCTTTGAGATCAAGGTCTTGCTACCAATCGGTCTGGTTTAACAATAAATTAATATGCACCATCTTAAAAATTAGGATATGCTTAAACTGTGGGTCTGAGATGCATTAGAGGTCACAGTTTTAGATGAATCTCTGAAAATAAAACATGACTTCAAAGAACTAAGAGTTTACAAAAAGTATTGCAAACCTGAATGAATTAATATTCTGAACCCGTGTGTTAGAGAGGGCTGAGAAAAGGATTTTTTTCCCCATGATTATAGAGAGATCCAGACTAAACAGTGGTTTATCTTTAATAGAGATCAACCACATTTTCCCATTCATGTAGTACCATTCATTATCTGAGGATCTCAAAGTGCTTTACAAACATGAATTAGCTAAGGGCTATGAAGTAGGCAGACACTAGAGTAACCTCTTTTTTAGAATGAGAAGGCTCACTGCAGAAAATTCACATGGTTTAAGAAATTGCCCCTGGCAAAAGGCACCAAAAAAGTGAATTTTGTGAAAACAGCTTTCTCTCATATCCATGTCTCTGCTGTGTTCTATTTTCAATTTTTTTTAATATGTTGTGCTTTGAATTAAGAAAAGACCAAATATTTACTAAAGGGATATCTGACGGTCCAGTAGAATACTGTATTTTGTTGGAAAAGACACCTTTTTGCAGCTGTGGTTGAGTTCAACTGAACTTCACTCTACAATCCTGTTCCTCTTGGCAAACTCCACTTCTGCCATCGAATTTCCAATGAACTTGTGACTCATGGCAGTGCTACCTTCTGAAATCATGAATGCTACTTCAGAAATCACTCCTTTCTCCAGTATATTCCCTGTAGGTTAAGTTCACATACTTGCAATAGCAAAGCCATTATTCACCGATAAACTTACAGTCCTTTTCTGAAAGGGGAGAGAGAGCACGGCATTTGGGGGATGCTGGAAGCTGGCAATTCAGGTGGGGCAAAGCTGGCGTCTGCTGCCGCCCTTTGCTATGAGCTACTGAAAATGGGTGTTTTGGTTCGCCTGGAGGATCAGTAACTGGAGATGTTTTAGCAAACAGGCTTTGGGGTTGGAAACAATGAATCACTCCGCTTTAAACAAAAAATCCTCAAAACCAACCAAACAAACAAAAAAAAAAGACCAAACTTTCTGTGCCTCGGTGAAATGGCTTGTGAATGTAAACAGTGAATGCAAAGGAAGGGCGAGGAGGGAAAGCTGGAGGAGAGCACGGAGGTAAGGCTAGGCTTAGTCAGCCATAGAACTTCACTTGCAATCTGCTGAGTTTTGCAAAGTGGGTGGGAAACGTGGCTTCCTAGTAAATGGATGGGATATTTCCAAGGAAAGTTAAAAGGCAATTGAAAACAATCCTGGAATGTAACATTGCCTGGCACAGAGCTGGCGGGGCTGGCTAAAATACTAAATTCTGCCTCTCTTTTGGCAGTTCAGGTTTTCAGGAAAAGCTGAGCTCCTCCTTGAAAATTCAGTCCCTTTAAATTACTTTTCAACTTGAGTACCCAAATCATGAATCGCTGCTTCTTGCATTAGCTAATGATCAACTCATGTTCATATAGCTGTTTAAATGCCTTGGTGTTTTCTGTGGTATATTTTCCACAAAGTACCAAGATATTTTTCAGTGATGTCTTCTATTTTAAATGAAGAACATTTCAATAAAGAAAAGCAACAGGTAAAAGTCTCTCTCAGAGTGAGACAGAACAAAGTGTGAACCTATCCCTCTTTAAAATCCTTTTCCTTTCATGGTGTGACCGCTTTATGCTCTCTGTAAAATGAAACGTGGAATTACTCGTGCAAGTAGGCAAAACTTTCAGAATTGCATCACAGTATTTTCAGGGAGTTACAAACAGCACCCTTTAGGATTAAGAATCTTTTATAAGTAACAACTGACCACCTAGCTTAAAACCTTTCATGTAATCCAGAGGCCAAGGGGTGCTTCACAATTGAGCTTTACAGAATTCTTATATAATTTTTTGAAATTTTTAATTTCAAAACTTCTACTGCCTTCCAGTGGGAAAAGGAGCGTGAAATTCCCCTAGCCATTCTTGACATTTCTTTGCTAGGTTCCTAACCCCGCCGGCTGACCTCAGACGAAGCAGCCCGCTCATTTTAAGGACCTGAAGGAAGACAGGGAGGAGGACAGTCATTGGTTTAGAGAGAAATCACCATCCAGAACCATGGGAATGTGGCTGTTAGGAAGAACTTCGCTTTAGTATGGAAGGTACCAGGAAAGTAGTGCAAGGACTGCATACAAATGACAGGCTGCAGTAGCAGAACAACTAGGGCAGCGAGAATTGCTGCAGTCTGGATGAACTGCATCACAGAAGTAACTCAATGAAAGTGAAGAATGACAGTAATTTACCAAAGAGTCTATATCCTTAACGAGCGTAAGATCCCTATAATTTTACTGATAATGCATTTGATGTACTGTTCTCCAGTTTATTGCAGAAACAGCAGGAAGTCTCTTTGAAAGCAAAACAACAACAGCAAAAACCCTGTAGAAAATTAATGATTATGTCTTCTGTGTCCAGGCCTCTGAGTCCTTTTCTTCCTGAAGTTGCGTTCTGACCCCTGTGACGAGGAATGTGATGTTGATACTTGGAGTCCCTTAAACCCTGTGTCTCATTTTTTTCCCCACTGACAATGCCGTTAAACTGTTGCAGAAAAGGCGTTGAATCAACAGGAGCAAGGCCTGGGAAGCAACACTTTAAGTCTGTTCTGCATTGATGAGATTGCAATTGCAGCATGCAGCCAGGTTGGAATCCTTCACGCATTAAGAAAGAGGGAAAGTAAGTAAAGGGAGTCTGTGGGAGGTGCTTAATATGCATGAGCAGAAGCCTAGAAAGCACGATATATGAGGACAGACTGAGTTTTTTAATCCAGAAAGGAAAAGAGCAGAAAACATAATGGTCTCGAAACAAGAGAGAAAGAATAATCTGCTTCCTGTGTCCTTGGTAGCTAACGCAAGAAGCAGTAGGTCTCGCCTACAAAAAGGCAGCTTAGATTTGACATTTGAAAAAGCAATGCTTGGAAGGCTTGCCTTTGCCATACACAGCTTTAAGATAAGGGCCTCTCTGAAATATAGCTGACACTGCCTTGGGGCAGGAGGCTGGAGCCAGGGATCTCTTCGGATTCCTTCCAGCCTTCCAAGCAGTTGGTCGTAAAAGGAGAAATAATGGCTGGCTGTCTCTGTTGGCTGTTTTATGGACACAGGAGGAGCAGTCCCACCGAGGAAAGAAATTTATACTAAGCTGATCTTGCTGAAAACATTTGTTTGGTTCTGGGAAGCATGCTGAGTGATTGCAATTCCTGTATGGACCTAGGATAATTTTGACGCCAGCAAAGACTGTAACCACCTTCACAATACCTGGCATGTACTACAGGGAGGTAGAGTAATATAAAGAAAAGCCTCTTGCTGGGGATGATCTAGGATCTTTCTCAGCAATAAGATTTGTAAGGGGTTGTAGATGCCAAAACTCAGCCCTTTCCAGAGTGACTCTGAGGAGTGCAGCCATCTGGCCTTGGGGAAGCTGAAGCCGTAAATGACTTCTGCAAAGTGCATGTTGAAAGGAGTGACAAGCTCTGATAAAGAAGCAGTAGATAAAAGCTCCGTAAGAACCGGCGAGTGCAGGTGTTTCCAGGGTCCAGAGCAAACCTGTGTGGGAGGATTCTAAATTTCACGCCCGCGCGTGTGCTTTCCTCTCCCGGCACTTCTCACAGTGTGCCCACAAACGTTTACCTTTCCCAGGCTGAGCTGAAGCCAATCATTCGCTAACCAAGTAAAAATGCTGTTCAGATAGTTTGATCTGCAGCTAGAGAACCCTAATCCAGGCCTGAATCATCATGAGGGAATGCCTCAGCTCAGCCAGCCCCTTGCGGCAGTTCCGGGATGTTTCCTTTACACAGCGGGCAACACGGTGCCCACCCTGGAGCTGCACAAATCCGAGGAGACAGCAAATATCCACGTTTACATCTGTCAGCAGCAAGCACAGCCTTGGAGCAGTAAATCTGCCAACTCAGATTAGGGATTAGCAATAAAAATTCAACGAATAAATAGCAGCGAAAGGCTTTGGCTGAGAAGTTTTACAGCATGGAGCAAGAGCTGGCCTTTGCTAGCCACCCATTCGGTTCAGGAGGCTCATCTGTTCACCTAATGTGGCTGGGTCTCCTGACAGCGAGATGAGGAGAGGCTCTGACTGCTTCCTTGTAAACAGGTTTCACAGACTTCTCCCTTTTTTTTTTTGTGGGAAAAGGAGAGCGGGTTAAAAATTGTCTGGGTAAACTCGTGATCTGTCCGAATACCAAAATACCAGCGTCTTCAAATAAGACTTCAAAAAATGAGGGAGCGGAGTTGGTTGCAGTACTAGCGACCGTCCAAGAGCAAGCCAAAACTGTCACGTGGGAGGGAGACTGCAGAAGAGCATGTCCTTGAAGCAGGGAGACCTAGGTGAGGATGGGTGCTCCTTTGGGAGCACAACCTCTGCAAGAAAAGCCCGCTCCCAGCTGCCCTCGCTGTTGCTGACGTGAAGTCGGCTTTCAGTTTTGAACACTGAATGGAGGAATTGCAGGAAAAAAAATTGTTTATGCTTAAATACTTTGACTATAAAGTACAGCCTATAAGGTACAGAAACGTGCAGAAATAATCATGGAAAGACACTCGTTTTTTATTAAGAGTCAAAAGAATACAAAGATAATACTGTACATATTTTTAATAGTTACAACTTAACAGGTCCAAAATCTCACTGTCAGTGGGAAATTAGCATGGTTATGTTGCCAGTACAATCTCACATGAATTGGCTCTTATTTTCATGTCATTCACATTTTTCATCAGTGATATGGAAGAAAAAATAATTCCCAGTATTAACGATTACTGAAAGCTTGAGCTGACATGAAGACTGGAGGTAGTGGGTAAAAAACGAGGACAGGTCACGGATAGAGACCAATCTGGGTCTTCTGGTCACATCAAACAATGTGTACAAACAAAAATTAATTCTTACAGAGATCATAGGGCGACAAAAGCATGAAGGGCAAGCCCTCTTTGTGAGCTTCCAGTGGCCAAAATATAATATAATGTAATAAACCTTGATGTGTGAGCAGGAGAATGGTGAGAATGAGTGAGGAAGGCATATTGCCTCCATCATTCCACTGGTGTAGCCACTTCTAAAAGAACATCTAGTTCATTTATCTGGGAATGATTAGAGAGAAGACTGATCATACAAGATCATACAAGAATGATTAAAGCACTGGAACATATACCTCATAGTGTAAGACAAGAGGAGTTCAATCTATTTAGCTTAGCAAAGGAGCCACAGCATGACAAAACTTTGATCTCAGGCTCCTTGATCTAGCAGATGAAGATATAACAAGATCTGGGACAGGATGGCAGCAAACCCAGATTATAAATCAAATGTAATTTTTTATAAAATTGTAGCAATTTTAAGCTGGTAATAGAATTATTTATAGAAAAGAAGCTCTAGTTCAAGCAAGAAATTGTTCATGAAAACCTCCTAATTCATGGTATATATGAAGTCAGATTCGATAACCAAAATAATCCCTCAAGTCAGATAATCTATGGGTTACTAAGAAAATTTCCCACGACTACTACATTATTATTTCTTTATATGTTACAAGCATGTCAAGAGACTCTCAGTAAAATCCACAGTTCTTTGTAGTCAATATTACACAGCTATGTCTCAGAGAGAAAGTATCTGCCCCAAAAGAAATTATTTTATGCCCCAATTTGCAGATTAAGTAATTTGACCAAAATCAGACAGGATGCTTGTGGCAGAAAATGGATGTGAATCTACACAATCCTTAGTGCTATCTTAACCAAAATGTCATCCGCACCTCACTGAGACATCTGCCGATGTTATGTGCCTACAGACTGAGCGCGCTGCTTAAGATCTTCGCAGTGCCCACACGTGCTGGTGGCTCACCCCTTGTGCTCCAAGGTGGTGATGCAGGAGTGCAGAAGGAAAGGGATGAGGGATACTGGCATGTGTGGATGGTTCATAGGGAAGGCATCTCAACCCTTGCTGATGGGACAATACCGATGGGATTTCTGGATGAGCATTCCTTCTTTTTATTAGAGCCTGCAGAGAGGACAGTAAGTTAAGTTTCACATAATGTGAATTAGCTATTCACCTGCCAACACCTGATACAGAGGTACAGAGCGGGGTGCGTGGGAAATGCAGATCCATGCTCCTGATGTGCACAAAGCTGAGAATGCTTTCAGGATTTGAACTGCTCTGAAAGTATTTCAAATGCGGCCCAGCAACTACGTCTCAGCTCACTATAACCACAACTGCATTCGCTCATGGGAAGCCATTAGCATCAGACTGACTGCTTCTAGGCTTGGATGGACACTGCAGGGTGCCCTACGGCCCTCGTCCCATTACCTCCCCCACCTCTCTCCGTGTGCTGCTACCTGTGCATTGGCAGCAGTGCAAGGGGATGGGGGCAGAGGGGCTGGGTGCACAGCGAGGGCTCGCACCAGCTTGCCCCCAGCCCAGCAAATCCGATGCATTCCCAGGGCACGGCCTTTACGAGCGTCTTTAACCCACCCTGAGATTAGAACGGCTCCAGGTCTGTCCTGTGCATGTGGATGGCCTGGCACATACCAGCCCTGAACAAGGCAGGCAGCGACGTAGTGACAGGAAGGATTTTTCATGGAAAATTGAGCATTCTTCAAGAGCTGAAGGGAACTAGTTTTTGTTGACAGCTACTCCTAAAAATATTGAATCTCTTTAGGTTTGAATTTATTCCTTGTCTTCCTTCTTTTCCCCATGTACAGAATGATTCTTCTCTGCTTTTGTTTTAATTTTCTTTTTTCATCCTGCATTTTCAGACTGCATTTCTAATGAAGCACATAATTTTGAGAGGAGTGTTTCTTGGTGGGCAAGAAAGAAAAAACCCAGGAGTTTCACTTGAGGAATGGAGGCTCATTGTCAGAGAGCTCTGGTACAGCTGGTATTGGAACGTACATACGTCCTCTGGGAACATTAAGTCTGTAGGAGAGGATCACCCAGACTCAGTGGCTATTCCTTTGGTGGGAACATCCATATGCTTCATGGCTACATGGTGTGCAGAGTGGGGAAGAGAAGCCTTTTCATGTCTAGTGCCTCCAAGCGTGCACGTGGACACACACACGCATGCATTCAAGCACGCTACACTTTTCCCTGTGTCCTAAAGAGTCGGCTGGTGCTTTCAAGTGTTTATGTAACACCATCATTGCTAGTTAATGCATTGGAAATGCTGAACAGCAATTAAATAGCAATTAGTAAGCTGAATGCTTTATTGTGGTCATAATTCCTTTCCATTTTACTCAGCGAAGGGAAGAATGTCTTGGCCGCAAGCCAAGTGATTGCTCAGAAGGGTGAGTATGCATTTCCACAGCATCCAGAGGGTTAAGTTTACTGCTGAAATCCAAAAGCCAGCAAGGAAGAAGTAAGTCTGTGAGATGCACGGCAGGAGTGACTACTATCGTAATAACATATTACATATGGACAAACATTTTGGAAACAGTTCTCCAGTAGAGGAGCCTCACTCCTCCAGTCTTATAGCTGTGCTTTTTCTTCCCTTCTATGATATTGCTTTTTTATTGTTTCATACTTCAAACACTGTCTTATGAACTCCCAAAATTATGGCACTTATTTTCTTATCTCAGTAGGATAAGCAAGAGATGAAAGATTGCGAAGATCCAAAGACCCTTGTCCATTTGGTCCTGTTGACTTCTCCAGAGTGTCCTGTGACTGCAAGAAGGCATATCACAAGCTGTTCAGCTGTAACTAAGCTGACTAAATGAAAATAAAAGAGCTAAGGGTAGACGGGTGTGGTGCCAACCTTTGCTCATGTGCTTTTGTTTGCAGTTGGCAGAGTCCAAGCTCAACTTATTTATCTTGTTCACTGAAAACTGTATCTCTATATTTAATTGTTGTCAAAAGGAAGTGGACATGTCTTGTGGCTCCTTGATAGGGTTAGAAAAAGGTAGTGGTCACCTTATATTAAATCTAAATTTTTTTGCTGCAGGACTGTGGTTCCATCCAGGCCAAATGTGGAGTTTTTAAACAGTCATTTAAAACTTTAACAGTATAGCTATGAAAGACTTCTTCAATCATATTTCAATATTAACCAGAATTATCCTTAAACTACAAGAACCTTTTCAAATAGATGCAGTACAATAACGCACACATCTATGAGGTATCACTTTTGTAAACCATAGAATCGTTTAGGTTGGACAAGACCTTTAAGATCATCGAGTCCAACCGTTAATCCAGCACCGCCAAGTCCACCACTAAACCATGTCCCTGAGCTCCGCATCTACACATCTTTTAAATACGTCCAGGGATGGTACCTTCTCAAACCTGGGAGATTTCTTGTCTAGGGATGCAAGACTGGCTGCTAATTCTGTATCTAACCTATGCCTAAATCTTATTTGAAAAACTTAGTAGTTAAGAGAAGTCGGAGCGTTCAGCAGTGCTCCTACACAGACAGTAGCATTTTAAGGCTACATGATAAACCCATTTAGAAATTCTGTCTGTGGACAATACATACACTCGGTACATTGAAAACCCTAATTGCTAGGTTTCTTGAAAAAGTTTCTCTATTTTTGTCTGCCTTGCTGCTTACATTGCCTCCTCCACTTTCATATCTGAGGGCATGATAAAGAAATGAGTGTATCTGCAGAACTGCACTTGATATGCCATCGTTGAAGGTAAAGCCTTCCTGGTGGCTTCCTAATCTGGACAATAATCAAAGAATGAGAGGAAACGTGTATTTTAACCAGCTACTCCACTGTGACTGTTCAATGTAAAGAAGGATGGTAAATAATAAGTCCAGCGGTATTACGTGCACTGAAAGTATGGTAAAAATCAGAAGGCTTTGACTTTAGGAAGCAGCACTGTTTTATGAGAGGATGGTCACGGTTCACTCTCAGTATTAGACAATTTGCAATGCTCTAGAAAAGGAAGGACAAATTCAAAGATAGATTAGCGAATATGACATTGCACTCCTGGAGAGCTTGATTTCATTTAGGTGTGTCTAAGTCCTTATCAATCATTATACTAAATAGTAGGTATACATTTGGGACTTGCTGACATGACAAAATCCCTTCAGGGTGCAAGCAGAAAAGTTTTGCTTATGTGTCAGTGTGTCTGGATCAACAAAACCCCAGCCAGTGACTGAAAAGCAACCATGATTCTCTTCAAAATGCACGTCAGTCAGAGAACCTAAAACCTTTCTCCACCTAAACACCTAAACCATTTCTCCAAAGCTGTGAGTTACATGTGGCTGTGTAGAAAGCCCTTTGCTTCTTCTGAGAAGTCACAATAAACTCTGCAGCATTTGAATACTTTGGCACAGCTGACATTATAAAATTATGGTATTGTTTTCAATTTAGCCAGATCTGCTGGGATGCCTTATGCTTAGAAAGCAGGCTTTTGGATATTGTTTTCCTTCAGACTGGCTTTACCGCTGCTATTCAGAAGTATTCCTTTAGTTTTCCTTTAGTTATACCGAAATTAAAAGATCGGGCAAAAGACTTTGAGCGTTCATAATTTTGAAGAGATCGCCACCCGGTGGTAAAAGAGAATTAATGCCATTTTTTCAGCTCCTGGAGGCAGAAGCGGTGTGTATAGCAATGCTTAGAAATGACAGTGCAGATGAAAATACCGCCATAATAACACATGCAAAGCAAACATTAAGGATCATGCAATCAAATGAATTTTTTATTTTAGAAGGGATTAATCATGGAGGTAAACTATTTGAAATGTAGATGACATAGCTTTCACTACCATGCTCTGCTGTAAAAGAAACAGCCCTAAGTAGGTAACTTATTATTTGAACTATTGACATTGGTTATTACGAAGACAAGAACCACCTGGACTGTGCAACTCTGACTTATCGCCATTCAGAAAACTCAATAGAAATGATTGCATTAACACGTCTACTTCTTTAGCTGGCTGGGTTTCAAGCAGCTAAGTCTCTTAAAAATTAGTGTGCTATTATTTAGGCACAGTTTTTCTGGACTCATAAATGTTACTTGTAAGCTGTGTGATTGCAGTGGAAACAGGATTACTCATAGCGGGTCCTGGACAACAAGTTGGACATGAGCCAGCAGCGTGCCCTCGCAGCAGAGTTCAACGGTATCCTGGGCTGGAGCATCTCTCCTGTGAGGAAAGGCTGAGAGAGCTGGGACTGTTCAGCCTGGAGAAGAGAAGGCTCCAGAGGGTTTCTCATCAATGTGTACAAATATCTGAATGGAGGGTATAAAGAAGATGGAGCTCTTTTCAGTGGTGCCCAGTGACAGGACCAGAGGCAATGGGCACAAACTGAAAAACAGGAGGCTCCATCTGAACATTAGGAAACACTTTTCATAGTATCATAGAATGTTTTGGGTTGGGATGGACCTTTAAAGATCATGTAGTCCAACCTACCTGCCATGTGCAGGGACAACTATCACTAGATCAGGTTGCTCAAAGCCCCGTTGAACCTGACTTTGAACATTTCCATAGAATCAAAGAATGGATTGGGTTGGAAGGGACCTTTAAAATCAGATAGTCCAACCTTCACTGCGAGGGTGACTGAGCACTGGCACAGGTTGCCCAGGGATGTTGTGGAATCTCCCTCCTTGGAGACATTCAAAAGCCATCTGGACACGGTCCTGGGCAACTGGCTGTAGGTGGCCCTGCTTGAGCAGGGTGAGTTGGACCAGATGACTTCCAGAAGTGCATTCCAACCTCAACCATTCTGTGATTCTGTGATTCTGTGATTCTGTGATTCTGTGGTAGGGTAATCAGATGGTTTGTTTCCATTTATCACACTGAGTTTACCAAAAGCTATCGCTTAAAAGTTCTTCATTCACGAAAGGAAACTGTCAACTTGAAAGTGCTTGAAGAATGGGAACGTCATATGCTACATCTACATAGTGGTCAATGTGTTTAACCCACTGAATATGACTCTGCAATTACTTTATCCATTCTTACTTGCTTGCCATTTAAAAAATATTTTCAATATTCTATGACAGAAGTCGCAGCATCATTGATTCTTCTGCAAAACTGAGGTACCTTCACATCACTTATAGATTATCTTAATGCTTGGGATTACAACTAGCAATCTCTTTAAAGCAAAGTCATCTTTAAATAGTGTTTTCAGACCAGTTTGACTCTGTGTTCCACGGTATCATTGGAAGGCTCTGCAATCAGAAGGTCTTCTCTGGTCTTACATTATTTACTGCTCATAAAAGCCAACTATGCAGAAGGAAAACATGGTGTTCAGGAAATTTATGTTTAGGTGCAGCTACAGAATCCACTGTCAGAGGTGGCCAGCTCCTGGCCTGTGGTGTGTCTCTCCCGTGTTCCTGGGCTCGATGAGAAGTAATTTCATCCAGAACTACTGCAGGCTGTGATCCGCCACCTAACAAAAGCAAGGGCATTTGGGATCCTGCCCTTTGTGAAATGCAATGCTTACATAATCATTAATCCTCTCCTGTTTGTCCCAGTTTTTTAAAATGTCACTCGCAAGGTGGGGGACAAGTCTCTAGTTTCAGATGGTTTATTCACTGAAATATAAAAATGCCAAAGAGCAACTTCTTTCTGGGCACTTAAACAAAGAAAGTCTTTATTGTCTCCAGTGATCCATGAACCTTATCATGAGATGCTCGTGTTGGCAATTCATTGTGATGTGACCAACCACATACATCACCTAATGCAATCAGCTCCAAAGACAGAAAACCACACACATACACAAGACAACTTTCCCCTCGTTCTCTGGAATAAATAGCCTCCTGTAACTATATTGTACCCTGTTTTGAGCCAGTGATCCAACACAGACAACTTTGGCTTGGGAACCTTGGCTTGTGTTTCAGCAAAGACCATTCTCCAAACTGCTGATACCAACAGGCTTCCTGTGATCAGCAAGGACCAAGTGCCTCTCAGGAGCAGACTCAAAGGAAATTTTACATAAAGATTGCTGCTTTGTAAAATAACTTTATCTTTCAAGACAGACGGCATACTTAAGTCCAACTTCTGGCAGTTGCATTGGAAGTCAAACCTGAAAGCAAGCTCCAGCTCCAGCTCCAGTCCCTCCATGGGTACCAGAGCAGACTGTGCTCAGGATGTGGCCACTACCGGTGTCACAGTCACGCTCTTACGGCACGTACAATTCATGTCCTGAAGATACTGTGACAAAACTAAAATACCTAATGCTTTATCATGCATGTAGGTATACAAACGTTACTCATAGTTGGAATAGGTTCATAAAACCATGTAGGTAGGTATGTGTTTGTTTAAGACCTGGGAGGAATGCCAGACCTATATTTTCCTGCTTCCTGTTGCTTAAAGGAACAAGGTGCAGTTGAAATTTGTTGCATAGTGGGCAGGATGCAGTCCTGAAGAGTGCGGGAGATGTAAAGCTCCACTGCTCACGGGTGCATACAAACCTGTGAGGATTATATTGGATTATGACAGCGGCCTTGGTGCAAATGAACACGGGTTGGGAATAAATTCTAAATTCAAGGGACTAGGTCAGCCATGTTTTATCAGGATGATGGTTAGCATGCTAATTGTATTTGGGTTTAAGCTGATATAGCTTAAACAGTACAAAAACTAGAAGTAAACTGGGCAGCAGTAGGGAATAAAGACGCAAAACACCTCAATATCAGTGTATTATCTGTCCTCTACTCATGTACCTGTCGTTGGACTAAACTGCCTGATTTGTGCACCTTGTAATAATTATGCCTCCAAATGGATCACACAATTGCAATTCCTGGATTAGTGTAAAGCTTTACTTGGTGAAGGTACCGTTCAAAGCTAATGCCCCAGTCCACTACATGGACAAATTATACATCAAAAGCTGCTGATGCTGGCTGCCTCGGATGTGCTGTTGTCTAATCATATTTACTAGGCCGTCTTCTCAATCATCAAGGTCTCACATGCAATTTCTTTTTTGCAATGGAAGCTCGTGTGCAGGCTGCTGCCTTGACTGATACATTGAGGAATGATCCAGGAACCTTGGGGGAAACAAACCTCGAGGATCTATGTGCTGCTGCAGTTTGAGCTGAAGAGTTACGGCATCGCAGCTGTGAGCTGTAAAACGCCTCTGTGAATCAGCACAGATGGGATCTGTATCACATACCGCGAGGGGTTTGCACTTCAGTTCAGCCGAGTCTGGCTACCTCAAGCAGATGAAATTTGGCCAGGGGGTTGAACAATGAACCGGTGTGTTTAAACTTCTACTGGTTTAATGAATAAATAGCTATGAACACCGCTATCAAAATGGTCTTTTAGTCTCTTTGCCTTTATTCTCATTTCTACAGTTATTGCAATAGGAGCAGTGTCAGTTTGTGACTTCTAACCTCTGTGATGTGACAAGGTTATTAATCCTTTTGTCAGCTTAAGCCATTTTGAGAGACTGAAGGAGAAAACAAGGATCAGCTTTCTTTACCAGCATCCTCATGTGTTTGGGTGTGTGTATACTTTGCTGCAGTAATGACAATCACATTTATGTCTAACCAAACCCTTTTTCTTTTTACATATTCATATACATTAGTGGAAATGTAACATGTTTAGCACAGATTTTATTTCTCTGTGTAGGAGAGTATGATGAAAATAGTCACAATTTTGGCAACTGTCTCAGAATATAAAGACCTACTCACGGGTCTAAGGCAATGTTTGGTTGTTTCCATTTAATCTGTGCAACTCCCTTGATTATAATGTGTTTATATGATGTCATTAATGTTAAAGTAATGAAATAGTGAAGTAGGCCAACTGTCCTCTCTTCACAGACCCAACACTGCAATGAACAATCTGTCAAAGAGATAAATACTCTTATAGAAAGTGATAACCTGACCGCAGACATTCAGGGCAGATTTTGTAGGTGTCCCATGATTGCACTAATCTCTTCTGAACATGTGGCAGCCTCCTGGTGACTTGGCAGGGCAATTTTGCCGCACCCAGCTCCACCAGCCGTCGACAGGTGGTCTCATTCTTCATTTCACAGTAGGCTACTAAATAACTGCTGCATTTCATTACACAAATAATGAAGGAAGAATATTTGTAGAATTATTAACTGCAGGGAAGACCCTGAGATGCAAAAATCCAATCCACATTTGGTCCATATTTGAAGGGCAATGAACCTGGTGAAGGGTCTAGAGCACAAGTCCTATGAGGAGCGGCTGAGGGAACTGGGGTTGTTCAGCCTGGAGAAAAGGAGGCTGAGGGGAGACCTTATCGCTTTCTACAACTACCTGAAAGGAGGTTGTAGAGAGATGGGGGTCGGTCTCTTCTCCCAAGTAACAAGTGATAAGACAAGAGGAAATGGCCTCAAGTTGCGCCAGGGGAGGTCTAGATTGGATATTAGGAAAAATTTCTTCACTGAAAGGGTTGTCAAGCACTGGAACAGGCTGCCCAGGGAAGTGGTGGAGTCACCATCCCTGGAGGTATTTAAAAGACGTGTAGATGCGGAGCTTAGGGATATGGTTTAGTGGTGGACTTGGCAGCGCTAGGTTAACAGTTGGACTTGATGACCTTAAAGGTCTTTTCCAACCTAAATGATTCTATGATTCTACATTTAGCTCATTTTTGGAAAGAAGGTTGAGTTTGGAGTCCTCTAGTGAGGCTTGGATGTCAGGATTGCTTTAGTTCCACCTCTGTGTGTTAGCTGGGTAAGCCAAAGCCCCAAAGGCTGAAAATGTGGATAAGAAGACATTTGTTCAAAACCAGTTCTGTTCATTTGTTTCAGACCGGTTGTGTTTCATGCCATGAGAACAAAGCTCTCTCAACTGAATTCTTCCCACAGGCCCCCCCCTGCGCTGGCTGCTCCCCCAAGGTATGCCTTGCTTGTGCTCCTGGCTCTCCAGGGTGCAGCTGCTAAGCCACAATTGGCTGCTCCTAAATTGATTTCAAATCCTGTTTTTTCCAGGAACCAAATTCACTCACAGCCTTGCTCAGCCACAGAGCTCAACTTGACACCAGATTTATCACTAGCCTTACTTTATTAAGACAGGATAACAAACAGCAATGGTTTACTGTCAATCAAGCAGTGGTCAGTTGTCCACCTACCTGAATCCCATAACCCTCAAGCTGCAAGTCTCTTTTGTATACATTTATTTAGTTCCATATATCTTGTAGCATATTGTTGGGTATTATCTTTCATCGTGCCCTTTCTAAATGGTTACGTACTTAACCCAACCCCTAAGGAGGCGCACAAGCTCCAGGCCTCAGCAATGATGGGTACTCAGCCCAGGCTGTGTATCCTTTAATGCTGGACTTGTCCCAGCCTGCAGACGCAATACCACAGGTATCTTTTGCAGACCGTTCTTAGCCCCTGGATGGACTACAGACATTCTGCTCATTTGTCTGGTATCTGAGCCCTTAGCAGTCACACTCGCCTCTTTACTTCAGTTGCACAACTGTAATGATTAGACTTGCCATGTTCCAGGCCCTTTTTGCATTGCATTAACCTATGCCTCGCTGCGGAGTCTGCATCTCTAGCATTTGCAATACAAATGCACCTGACGCGTGGCCTGCAGCCCTGGCAGCGCCTCCGAGAGTTGCCCCATAACCAAAGAAGGACTGCGCCAAGGTCACCCCCAAGCAGTAGCCACACACCTGGTCTCGCATCTGTTGGGCAGCCTCATGCTCTTGGGTGCACCCATTAGAATTCCCTCTTCGTCCGTCATTTTTGGTCAGAGCTTTGGACTCTCGTGCATCAGCAGGCAGGTAAGATGAGAGGTCTGTTATACAGCAGGCATTCATTTAGAAAGGGATTCACTGCCTTTGTGTACAGACTTGTTTGCATTCACTCTTGTTCTTTCTTTCTTCTGTACTGAAAACCTTCCTCTAACCAGCCTGTAATGTTTAGTACGGGCTACCACGTAAGAGCAAAGTATGATAGGGTATCTGCAGCAGCAGCCAATTAAAGTGAAGTAAAAAAAAAAGGAAAGATTTTAAAGGTTAAATGTATAGCAGGAGGTGATTTAATTACTTATAGGATAGGGGGATAGAGAGCCCAAATAGACAAATCACTGCAAGTGGAATAATGACACCCAGCAGCCTCCCAGGAAAGTACAGAGGAGAGATAAGTCCTTCATGAAAGAGGCTTAAGATAACTCACATTACATCGCATTTGCTGTGAGCTAAGCCTGAACACGGGACAGTTGCCATGGCTTAGCTGATGTGCAGTTACTTCTTAAGCTCTCATACCTCAATCATGTGTGTGAGCCCTAAGGTTGCAGAAACACACTGGATCAGATTGGCAGAGTTCCATAAAAACATGCAGAACTTTAAAAACTAGGAAAAGAAAACAGAATTTGATTCAGAAACAGAAAGAAAATCACTTTCTTCAGTCTTTTGTAGTTCAGTTCAAATTTCTACACCACCTGAACCTTGCAGTACTGTGACGTGTAAGAAGGGAACTGCTACAATAAGGGTGGGAGCTGATGATGTGAAAGTATATTGTAGTTAAAATAATGTAAAACTAAATATAAATTTCAGTTGTGTGCTGAATGGGGTGAAAAATAGAATGGAAAAATGGGAATTTTGGTGAGAATCAAGACATTCTATTTTTCACCCCATTCAGCACACAACTGCTTTGGGAACCAGGAACCACATCCAGGTTTAGTGCCAGAGACATGGCTGTTTTCTCAGTGTCTTTCCCGCAGGAGTCGTTCACACACTTGAAATGTTCTTTGGGCCAGAGAATAAGCAACAGTGCTCTGCAGGGCATTCATCTGTGACTTCCAGGGCCAGCTCTGATGACTGGAGATAAACAAAGTGGACAGTTTTAAGAGCAGATGTTCAAACACTCCCTGAGTCAATGACCAAGATACTCTCCTAAAAGATCAGACTTAAATATAATTCCTTGCTCCAAATCAGGCAAGGAAGGGATCTGAACATCGTCTTCCTGTACCCTAAGTGAAAGCTGGATATGTACGTAGGTCAACTATAAGCAGCAGAGACGACGAGAGCTACATGGGCAGCAGACAGCCGTGGCCCTGCTTCCCGCTGTGTCAAAGCTGGAGCCTGAGAACCCAGTCAGGGCTATTGCTTAGGACAGGGAATGAGCCATTTCAGAAAAAGCAGTTGCCATCCTCACCCATTCCTCTGGCAGCAGCAAGTCTGGCTTTCCTGAACTGTCCTCTCCACTCTTCACTATAGCTCTTTCCTCCCCCTCCCTCCCTTTCTCCCTTCCTGCAGTAGGAAGAACCCAGACCTCTTCTCCAGGCACCAACATTCGTTTTTGCCGATGCTGCTAAGATGCCTTAAGGTGAATCTGGTGTAAGCACGACACTTTTGCCTACTAAATCTCATTTTATTCCAACCTGTATATACTTTTATCAAAACTCACAAAGAAATGTACCACTCTCCAAAAAGGAAAAAGTTGTGTTTAATTCACAGGATATTTGTGAACTGTAAATTAAAAAAGTAAAGTTTTCTAGTCAAACTGAAAGGATTTTTTTCTGTCTTTGCTTCAAATAACAAACTAAAAACTTGGAAATCTTAGAAAGCAGTGAAATAAAGGGGCAATCCGTTATAAATTGGAATGAAAGAGACATAGCTGACCTCAAAGATGAGTAGAGAAAAATCTCTGTGAAAGACAGATCACTAACGACATTAAATGCAGTAGCTGTGGTAGAAGCCACTTGGTGTGAAACCTCTGATTTCAGCAAATTCTACATCAAAATCCCTCTTTTTTTAGTGGGGATGCCAAAACTGGCCCCCAACTGGAGAAGAGGGTGGTATTCAGTACGCTAGAGAGTACTAGAAGGCAAAGAAAAGGCAGAAAGTAGCCGTTAAGACAAAGCAGCTGCCTGCTGGGTAAAAAGCGAAGGGCATAACCAGTGAAGACAGAGTGACCTTGTTGCCTGGAAACATTTAAAGTGTGTTTTGTTAGTGACTTTCTAGTTGGCTGGGGTAGACTTGGCAGCCCAGTCCAACCCAGAGGTGTTGGCCGATTGCTAGCAACGCGCCGGCGGCTCATTTTTCTGCGGGGTCGTTCTGCCCTTTGTATCGAGACTAATTCAGCTGGTGAAATGTGCTGCAGGAGATTTGCTGGTGCAGAGCACCTGTGGGCTTTGGCACCTGCCCTGCTGCAGGGTTTTCTAGAGGGAAAGGGAACCGCGGGCTACCTGGGCGGCTTCAGGGGAAGACTTTCCCGTTCCGCAGCCCTCTCGTGCGAAACGCCAGAATAATCAGCCTGATGAGTGCTGAGCTGCTCCGCTGCACAGTGCGTCTTTGCTAACCTGGAAACTCAATTAGAAACGATTTCATCTGGGCTTGTTCTGTTTATTGATTCGTTTAGCTTTTGAGCTGAAGTGCACACCACGCTTACGAGATGAGCTGATTGGGCAGTTCTGGATACTGCAACACTTTCTAAGGGAACAAATATTCTTATACTTTTTTTACTGGTGCAATATCTAGGATCCTCAGACAGCCTTCTCTGATCCTACCATAAACAGCATGCTCCAGTGTCAGAAGAAAAAGGTGATCTGTGCCTTGATACATTTCATCTCCCAGTGTTTTCTAAGAACGTGTTCAGCTTTGGCCCATTTTACCTCATGTTTATGTAAATTTTCTTTATTTATGAGAGTTTATCTGAGGATGAACATAGCGACTTGATAAATATATGATCAAAAACAAATGGCAAAGCACAATAATAGCACTAAATGAAAGGGAATTTGATGGCAAGTTTATGATAGAGAAAGTGGAAAAAAAGATCTTGCCCCAAATTCTGTTCATAGATTATCCACCTGTGGGACTTCTACATTTTTATAAATTACCACCTCCTCTGCAAAAGATTATTAGTCTTATTTTTTCCTAGGGAGAGATGAAAGTTGCGGTGTTGATCATGTTGCCTTCTGCTGAGAAGTACTAATGCTTGTGGTTATGTTTGCCACAGATGGAGAAATCAGAGAATGAGAGCTGGGTTATTTTCTTTGTGTTTTGTCTCCTCAAACAGGATGGTAGCAAATCTCACAACAGCAGTTTTCGCTTGCCAAAGAAGGTGAGGCATCTTTGTCTGCATCGTTAAGAACTGTAGTGGGCGTCTCTCAAACTCACACAAACTCAAAGCAATCGTGCTGCTTCAGTAACCGTATTCTGCTTGCCCTGCCATCCTTTAACATCATTCACTTCACGACTAGACAAAACCCACAATTTTATTTTCACCTCAGTATCTAGAAAAGACGAGTTGGCAATTAAGAATTAAGCGTTTTCTATGGCCTACAGGGAATGTGGATGCAAACAAGAAGATGAAAAAGAGTATTTTTGACACGTCATGCCTTTTACAACACTTCCAGGACAGTTACTGCAAGGCAACTGAACTCCTTCTCTGGAGAGTTTTATGCCAGATACTTAAACATCTGGCTTTTAATGCAGAATTCATGAGCACTTTAAGTCATAATAACGGAAAGTGCATTGAGATCCTGAAACAAAAACAGTTGTTATTGCAAAGTATTAAACGTTGAGTAAAAGAAGCAGCTCCTCAGTGGCACGTAATAGTTACAGCTCTTATCCCACAAATCACTTAAAGCCACTTATAACTACTATTATTAGCTATAAAAGCCCACTTGGGTTTTATGAACGCTGGAGAACTGAGACAAAAAGATTGCTTCAAAAAGAATGGTGTCTTGATCATCGTAACTCTTTTGGCCCCTGCGCAGACATGGTCAAAAGAAAAACGGAGATTATACCAGTCCAATTACACAGAAAAATGTCTGAAGTTTTAAATGCAATGTATCTAGGAAGATTTTATTTTAATTAGAACATAGCAGAATAACAGCAGCAACCTGCAGTGATATCATCAAATCAAGGCTGTTTCTATGGGAACACCACCAACTCCCAGAAATTATCGTGTCAGTTTGCCATAAATAGAAAAAAAAAAATATTAAAAAAAAAAAAGAGAAAAAAGAGAAAGAAAAGAAGAAAAAGATTACAGGAGAAAGAGAATGAAGAGGGGAATCCAGTCCTCTCCTTTTGATGCTTATTTCCAATATGTTGTCAAGTTTTATTCTGCAAAAAAATGTAGTGAGATAAAAATTTCAGTAAAATTTACACTGCTCCTGCCACACATTTGAGGCCTTGAACACCTTTTCTGAAGACTTTCTAAAGCGTTTTATGGGAAAAAAAACACGCAGTGCACTATTCTATACTGACCTCCCTGCTTCCTGTGCTTTCTGCAGCAGGAGTGAGCTCAGGATTGGTGTGGTAGAGAGAAATACGTTTGGTCACAGATATCTGCCATATTCCCTCATTTCCATTTTTCTGCTAGCTCTGTACTTTGAAAGTCCGGTCTGAAAGGGCCACAACTACAGAGAAAGAAAAGTAAGCAAAGAGTCACAAACAGAAGCTATTATTTCCCTCCATCTGCTTATCTGATTGCATCCCTTTCCCAACAGTCCTCTTCCCAATAGCCGCCTCCAGCCTGGTGCCTTCAGCAACCACATCAACACAAGGGAAACCACTGGAGTTCCTCCCAGGAATACCTAGAGATGTCCTGTCCCTTTGAGACTCCAGTCCGGCAGCATTTCTGCACTCTGGCGCTCAGCGGGCTTGTTTCTCCGGCTCTCCCCACCACTGCGACACACTCCCTTCTGCGGAGGCAGGGCCTTTCCGATGAGCTGCCCAGGCCAGCGGCAAGAGCTGCCCAGCGCTGTATTCCCAGCTCTGAAATTCTCTCTTGCTCGTGGTTTGTGACTACTATTTTTCCACTTATGTGTGTTCTGCTCTCAATGATTCTCATTTATTTCCCCCTCACCAGCCATTCCTCCTGAAATTATCCATTATAATCTTTTTGAGCCCTGCCCTATTGCGGCTAGTAATAGTACCTGCACGTCACACCATAAACTGTATCATTTGCTTCATATGGACTGAGAAGAAATTCTCCACTTAGAAGCAGTCCATGATAATAAACTATTACTGAATTTTCTCTCATTGAATGACTGCAAATAATAATGTCACTTTGGGCAAAACCAGACAGTGATAGTATCGGCAACTGCTGCTGAGAATATTGACAGCGAATTTGATGATAGTCCTTCAAATGTAATCTTTCCCCTTTAACAATTTGATTGAAACTCCTGTCTGCATATAGCGCAGCAAAGGGCACTCCCTTCTTCAGATCCCTGCAACGAGCCTAAAGTACTCTAAGTGCTCTGCTGGGAGAGATATCAACTATATTTCAAAGAGAAAAATGCCTTTAAACATCTATTAAGATGTTGGTACCACCACTTGTAAAGAATATGTGTGAGCCCGTTTGTTCCAACAGGACTGAGGAATATTTTTCATATGCAGCAGATTGTAAAATATTTCAGATTTTGTTGTGAAGTGCTGAAAAGCTGAACAGATATTTACTAACAGTATATTTAAATCTTGGTTTCAAATGAGGCTGTATCTTTCTTTAGACACAAAGGGCCAAATTATTATTTCAAAGAAAATCCGAAAGATTTACAATAATATATGCACATGCTAAAGCTGCAAATTTGCTTATGCAAACAAGTCATGAGACCTGCTGCCTGCCCACCTCTTTCTATCCAACAACATAGGCTGGTCCCTCTATACGAGCATGATTTTAGGGACTGCAGAGTTGAACAGTATTTCAGGCTTGAGTGGTGGTGAACTAGAGAGAGGAGAGGAGCGGTTCAGAGGCAGAGTATAAGGGAAGTACAATAATTTGCTGAGAACAGTCAGTTATGCCCGAGTTACCATCAGGAGCAGTAGGGACTACCTGGGCACTTGTACCCAAGATGAACAGGTACAGACTCACACCTCTCTTTGACTAGGCTAATACCTAAGCTGCACGTGCAATGTTAATAGCTGCGCAGGCCATGATGTAGGAGACTTTCACTTGCTGTTTAGTGTCCTGTTCTAGGTAAACTCTGAGCTAAATCTTGTACTTGACATCAATGCTTGAAAAAAAGAAGTGTTCAAAATAATCCATTCAAAGCCCAGGATGTAGAAAAACATTCATGCTGCTTCTTTGCTATAATGCGATAGCTGAAGCAAAAGGAATTTCAGGGAGGAAAAAATCGCTCGCAGAGATCACGAAGTACCTTTCTATTTCAAGCAAGTGGCAAAGGAAACCATCCGCTGCAAACACTATTTGTGCCTACTAATTATTATCTTCAAGTACACTCCCCCTGGTGGGGATGAAAAGGTTGTACTCTGAAAAGTGAGATTCGAAAACGGTATTCTGATTCTTGCCGTATTTCACTTTTCACCCTAATTGCAGACTAGCACTGGGCCTGCTTTCAGCTCATTATTCTCTACAGAGGCCTGCTAATGGTATTTCATCTACTGCTTAATTCTACAGCTTTAACATGGAAAAATTCCTTTCAAATTCAATACAGTAGGCAAACAGTAGGTCTGCCTCTCTGCTTTTTGTTTGGCTGTTCAGTAACTGGATAAATATTAACCAGCTGGATAGTGCAATTATAATTTTTTTTAGCTACTGTAAATGCTTGCAACAGCATAGTATCTGGCAGCCTCACAAATATTAATGAATGCATTCTTGTTCCACTCATGCTATTAAGAGCGATTAAGTACTTTCACAGAGGTCATGCAGAAAATGAATGGCAGAACCAAGCACTGAAGAAAATCCAAGGCTTTTTCACTAAGAGATACTTTTTAAGACATCCCATAGCACAAACAAACATAAGCGGAGGAAATACAATTAGTGGAAGGAATTGACATTAGGTACTAATTATTTACTATGAGCCTGAACGTACTTAGACATCGTTCCCAATGAACTCAGCAAACAGCTTGCTCAACAAGATCAGGACTAAGGGTTTAGGATTTGGATTAAAACCACAGAAAAAAAGTAAACACTAATATTCCCCTCTAGGGAAATCATCTCTACTCATTATTTGTCTACAGCTTTCCTCAGTATTGCAGTCTAAACTGCATTTCTAAACATCACTCCGTTGTTCTGTAACAAGCAACTTTTCGGAATTTCTTATTAAAATGTATTAGAGCAAAATTAAAGTTTTGAGTTACTATTGACTCTCTATGGAAAGGACAGAATTTGTACAGATAACAAGGAAAAGATCAATATTTGGAGACAAATATATGGGAATATCGCTGATCATACATGGGAACATCTCTTAATTGTGGAGTTAGAGCTAACAAAGTCATCAAACACAATGGCTGATTCTGTTATTGTAACAGAATTTTCAAGTGTTGAAAGCTATTCAGAAGTGTGATCAAATGGCATGCTAAAAGCAAGAAACTTTTTTTATTTCTGCTCTTAAGCTTTTAAGTTCCATGCCTTTTTATGCAAAAATGATTTTTTACATTATGCACAAATGCTTTGACCTATAGGTATTTTTTTATGTCTTAAAAATGCATGCATAAATAATGACAAATACAAACCAATTCATATTTTCTGACAGATGTATTTGGCCTTGACTAAAGTTTAAAGTAATTTTTTTTTACTTTAAAGTTAAATATTTTTGGCTTATGTTCAGTGGTGACTAGAAAGCTTTACATGTACTTCTTATTCAAAATACAAAGGTACAAATGCTATAAGGGACTGAAGACTTTCAGCTTTTTCTTATATTGTCTGGACAGGAAAAAAGTATAAGTACTTATAAGCACTTTCTTTGGCAAGTATTTATGTTGACACATGCCAGTGTAGCATCCCCGATTGTTCTACTCAAAATCAGTAACAATACGCAAAATAGGAGATCTGGTTCTTCTTCCTCTGTTTGGGAGACTCTTTATCTGCTCTTAAATTGTTTTGTTTATTTCAGGTATTTTTCATTTTCTTGTGTGGGACTTTGAGGAGTCTTGAAGACAACAGTGTCATAAACATGCTCTTAGTGTAGAAAGATATTTTTAAAGAAGAAGTGGTCAATGATATATTTGCTAAGAATAATTAGCATCTAGTATTGAAGAAGTTATGAATGGGAGGAATCTTCAACTAAGTAACAGGCACTTTTAAATTTGTTTTTTCTTTTCATTTGTTTGTAGCAAAAACAGATGAATCAAAATGAAATTTCTCTCACTACAAAGCATCACTCACCCACCACATACTATGGCAGTTCACCACTGTCCATTTGCATCTCTCCTGTCTTTAGTGACCATGGCTTCTTGGTATAGAGGACACAGATTCTGCTTCTTCCTGTTTTAGGTTAGGTTTACCCTGCCATTCATTCGTACTCGTTAGACTACGTTTGTAATCTCATAGAAATTATAGGCTCATAACAAATTTGGCTTTCCACAGAAGGGCTAGAACCAGAAATGGAAGGATACAACGTTTCTCATTTAGGCTGTCAAGGCTGAAGGTATGAGCTGGGCTATACAGCAACGGAAGGAAATGTCGGAGAAAAATACCAGGTATAGCAGCTGTCGGGGCTGGAATAAAAAAATGACAGACTGGGGCTGTTATGTCGCTCAGCACAGCCACTCAGAAAGTACTCGCCAGATCGACCTGTGAGACATGCTCCCAACCTGTGGTGAAACCCAAAATAAGCCTTGCAGGTGCTTGCAACACGGTACCAAGGAACTATAGAGAATGTCGCACCAGTGGTCTGAGTCTAGGACAGCTGCAGAGGTTCTCCTTTTCTGGAGAAACGGTTATATTGTTTGATCCATGTTAAAATGTATTTGTCAAGAGTAAAAGTATGATTTCAGTATACAACATAATTTTTTAATAGTTATGCAGACAGAATGTATGGAAAATAAACTTGTATTTATGGCTATGTTTTGTAAAACATACCAGTGTTAGCTACAAATATGCTTGAGGCAAGTTTTCTGTATTTGAAACACTTCAAATAAATCGGTAGATAATAAAACCCAGGAAGGGCACATCCTACATAGTAATTTGGAGTCAGTTTTGTCCCTGCTGCATTGCCCTTTCTGTGATCTTGGATGCAGCTGTGAGGAGGAGGAGGAGGAGGAGGATTTCATGTGGGGAAGCAGAAAAAAATGGGAGTTTCAGCACACTAGCCTTGACAAGGCTCCTTGCAGTTTATATAGAAGTCTTTGCCTTCTTCCAATACCACCGTGTGCTCCAGAATTACCGTCGTTCCAGTTCAGCACTGGAAAGGGAGCACTTCTTTCCTTTTCACCTATGCCTCTCAAAGACAAAACAGAAAGAGGAGACTTTTATAATTCCTAGGCATGCAGCCCCATAGGACTCTTAAACTCTAATGCACAACAGGCTTCTGCAACCAGCAACTACTAGCCAAGAGACAAGTATTCCATACTTTAGTCTATTAAATGTATGCAAACTATGTACCGCAGGTAAAGTTGATTGTTCCAGACTAGACCAGTGCATAAACTTGGTACCAGGTCAGTCCAGCTGCGCAGGTGGAAATGGTCGCTGCTGCACTGTACAAATTCTGCTGCCATTATGTGGACCTCATTGGGAAGTGAAAGAAAGAAAGGAAAGTCATAGGAACAGCGCGAAACCAATTTTTTCCTGCACTCTTGCAGCTTGTTGCTCTGAAGTTCCTTTTTGATCTAAACCAAAAGGTGGGCAAAATCCATTTCAGCATTAGCAATCTAAAATCAGATCTCACTTGAGATTAATTTTAATGAATAATGAAGGCTATTTTCAAATGTAGCATTATATCTATTTTTTAAAGTAAATGCTTACATTTTTATTTTTCTGGGGCACTACCTGTGGCACTCTTGGCTTTGTGTTGTGCTTTGAATTTCAAACTAGTGGCCAGCTGGAAATGGGTTTATTGCTCCCTGACCACCGTGGAAGCAACTGGGGCAGATACTTAGAGCTGAGAATTATTTAGTCTGACAAGCAATCAGGAGGATATTTTCAGAATAATAAATCAAACTCACACCCATGAACAGACAGTACAGAGAGGTCTAGAGCATGGAATTCCATGCCCCTGCCCTGATGAGCAGAGGTACCACAGCCCATCGGTGACTTTCCACCAGCCTCAGAGGCCGATATTGCCATCGTCTGGATCCAAGTGACATTGATTTCTCCGGACTGCTTTATAATCAAGCAGGGCAATGGAAAACACTATTTTACATTTCTACAACAAAACAGGTTTTACAGAGAAGTCCAGAGAAGATGGGTCTGCCTCTCGGCCACCTGAAAGCACAGTCTGAAGGCTACCGGACAGACAAGAACCCATGCTACGATTTTTAAGTTATTCAGCAGCATCCTCGTTCCTGAGGTGTTCGCTGCATGACAAAACGGGGGGGCCTTGTTCCTCCAGCTGGCCAGGAGGCCGCTCGGCAGCAGCTCCCTCGCCCTGGCAGAAACAAGGAAGGCTCGCTAGGGCGAGGCCCTAACGTTCCCGTCTGCAAACCACCTTGAAAAAAATCCAGAACAAACCAAGATCTTTAATTTTTTTTGCAGATGCTTCTAGTGCACAATCTGGGGCACAAAAAAACGAGGGCACCCAGCCAGCTCCAAGCGCAGGCCCTCACGAGGCTGCCGGGCAGGAGCGGTTCGGCAGGTGGACGGCTTTTGGCAGGGGGGACAGGCTAGTGGCGCCTTTTTTCCGTGCCGTGGGGCAGCGTTTTCGCTTCCACGTGGGCTTTAAAAAATCACCAGCTCTGCCACGGCATCCACTCGTGGGATGGTGCGCCAGGCTGCAGCTGGCCCTCACCCTCACGTGCTGCGAGGGCGGGGATGGGAAGGGGGGCCCACGGGTGAGTGCCCGCGCAGGGCCTCCTCCCCGAGGAACAGCCCCGCGTAGGCAGGCGCCACGCCCGGGGCCAAGGGCCGCGCTGCCGCCCGGGGCCGGCGTGGGGCGGCGGCACCCGGCGCCGTGGGGCCGTTGGCGCCAGAACCGGCCGGCGCTCACCTGTCCCCCGCGCTCCCCCTCCGGTTCGTGTCCCGCCCGGGGCGGCGTGTGTTAAAGTACTACTTAAAAAAAAAAAAAAAAAAAAAAAATCCCCCTTGAGGACCGGGACGAGCTTTTTTCCCCTCAACATCGCCCCCCCCACCCGCTCCTTCCCCCCGCCTCCCAGCCAATTCCCACCTCCCCTGAGGGGAGGCGGGCGGCCGCCGTACCTGGCGCCCTCTGCCCGGGGAGGAGCGCACCGCGCCGCCCCGGCTCCAGCGGCACCGACACCGGCACCGGCCGCCGAGCAGGTGGGCGCGGAGGGGGCGCAGCGCTGCGGCTGGTGGGGTTGGGGGGTGCCCGGTGCCTCCGACCCGCCTCGCCGCCCCAGTCAGCCGGAGGCGCCGGGGTGGGGGGCGAGGCGGCCGCCTCCCCTCGCCGCTGGGGCCGGGGGCCGCGGTGGGCGAGGCGGCCCGAAGGCCGGAGCTCCCCCCCCCCCGCGCCGCGGGGGCCGGGACAACTCGGAGGACAAACTTGCTGCCGCGGCTCGTCACCGGCCCCGCGGCAGCGGCCGGGCACCGCCGCGCCCCCGCCCCGCTGCCCCGCGCCCCGCGGGGGGCTCCGCCGCCCCTCCGGGCAGGGCCGGGACCCGGTCAGCGTCCGGCCGCCGGGCCGGGGAGGGCACGGGGGGGCCGGGGATGCCCCAGCCTGTGGGATGTGGTTACTCGGAGCGGTGGAGGAAGCGCGGCTGCCGGTTAGGTACAGGGTTTGCGTGGCGCTGCTCTTCTGTTTTGGAAAGTAAAGGAAAACGGGCTGTTCTCAGCCGGCGGCGCATAGCAAGAACTTTTTTCCTCGTTCTCGCCCTTGAAAGCGGCGTGCTGGAAGAGGCCAGCTGAGAAAACGGGGTTGAGCAATTGTAAAAGCCACCGCGTATTAAATGCTTGTATACCTCTTGCAGGGGGAATGCTGGAGAAGTGTTGGAAAGAAGCTCTTAAAGGTTTAGTAATAATTAACACGGGTAAAAAGGAGACTAACATCTTGTCACTTTTGCATCAGCCTGTTGGCGCTAATGCAGAGTGACCGGGAATGTGTTGGTACAGGGTAGCAAGAGGGTTGTTCGTTACTATCCTCAGGATATGCTCGGAGTTTGCAATGGCACCGCAGCGGTGGGTTATGTCACAGCCCGCGTCTCTGCCCGTGCAGGCAGGAGTGGAGGAAGGGCGTGTTTGTGTCGCTCAAGAAGTCCAGGAGTTCTAGGAATAGGAAGGACGCATAGGCCAGCATGCCTTTTTTCGTTTGTTACTGAAAGTGGGATATTACTAAGTGAGATTTCTGAAAAGTAGCAAAGTAAATCTGACTTAGGAGCGAAGACACTGAGATATAAGATAAAGGTTGATGATTTCAACACAGAATGGTCTTGGGACAGTTTGGGTTAAAATTTGCAAGTGCTTCCGCTGATTCAGACTGAAATATTGCTGAAATTGTGATAACATTGATACCTGTTATCGTGCATGCTGCACAAGTGAATAAAATTGTTGAACTGCTTCCTGATACAATTGGTATTTTCAGTTTCTCCATCCGCATATCCAACACAAACTCCTGTTTACTTAACAATGTGTGAGTGTTTGTATAGTCATTGTTAAAGTCTTCAGTTTGCATCCTCTGTACTGAAAGACAAGCCACAGGGAAGATGATCAAGGAAATGAATACAACTTCATTCCGTGATGGCAGTCTGAGCTGGAACACTTGTTAGGTATGTGTGCGTGAGAATGGTTCCCGTTCACTGCGTGGACCTGTGACCCAAAACAGTGTCCCGGCTGGAATGTGCAGGCGGTGCAGACGCTGCTGCCGCCCACGGCTCATAAGGGACATTGCCCAACGTGAGGCGGAAAGATTGAGTCTGCTTTGCCGTCAGTTACCAGCTTCCATGTACAAGGTAACATAAAAGAAGCTCAGCGTGGGACCCTTAAAGAGGATTGCGTAAGTGTGTTTTGTTTCACTGATAGAATGCTCGGGATGTTTTGCTGTAGCTGATGATGACAAAATGTGGATTAGACTCATAACCAGAAAGAAATTCTGTGGGAGTCGGTTCTCTTCCTGTAGAAGATCCCGGTCAAGGAATGGGGCTTGGCAACCAACATGCAACCCCTCTTGATGTTACGGTGACGTTGTTATTAAACATTTTTAAATGTTATCTACAACATCTTATTAAGATTGAGGCTTCAGGAGGCTAAGTGGCTTAGGAAATTGCACAGAAGTGCAGGTGCCTGTGCCAGCTTGCAATATAAGTATGAAACTTGATTTTCTAAAAAAAAAAAAATCAAGGATATACATTCTGTGAAGACAGGGGTGTGTAAATAGGTTGATCAGCTTTGCATACAGACTTTGGTTGCTTAGGGGCAGATGCAAAGATTAATTCATTAGCTGCAGTGCTCAAGTCATTGCTGGTTTGGATCTGTTCCTGAAAATGATTGAGATGCACTTGAGATTCCGTTTCTGTGGTTGTACTGCACTGGAAAGAGCAACATATGACTGTATTTATCAAATCATATAGTGTAATACAAAGCAGATCCCTCCTTTTTTTCTCTCTCTCCATCGACACCTCCAAAAGAAAATATAAATAAAGGTCCAGTAACATCTCAATTTCTGTTACTGCAGTACATCAGGAAATGCCATGCTAGGATGGTGTACATAATGACTACTAAATCTGAATTTGCAGAAAGTATTTAGATATTTTTTTTTTAAACAGTAAATCAAAACATAACAGTGTCACATCTCAGTAATCACACCATAAAAGTCAGCAGTGTTTGTTGAATGTCTTAACAGAACATAGCATAGATCCTAATAGATGCTCATTATACTTAAAAAGAATAATTTTGTTGGTTGATGAGGTCAATATTTTGGGAAAATCGTTGTCCTCTGCAAAGAAGACCTTGAACTGAAAACAATATCTTAGTCATAACAAATAGAAAAATATTTGCGCATTTTAAGAGATGTTAAAAGCTTCAAAGTTGAACAACATGATTTACTATTTTATATTATATCATATCTAAAATTAATATTAATTTTAGTTTAATAGTTTAATATTAATATTTTAACATATTCTAGCTCCAAAGAGAAGCAGAGCAGTGAAAGGACTGGCGTCAAATTTCTTTGTGTGTTTGTTAATCATAACTCACCTATAAGAATTACATGACTTTTCAGACGCGTCTGCTTCTGTGGGAGCTTTTCTTCTCTGTGCTCAGTAACTGGGACAAGTTCTGTTCAGTTTTCAAAAGTAGGTGAGATTGGACTAGCTCAGTTCAGCTTCCTTAGCCGTGACTTCCGTAGGTTACTGGTCCTGGGTGTGTGTGAGCATCTGCTGCATTATTATGTGCATATTTTATGCCGTACATTTTAAGGTCTAATAAATGAGATCACAGATGAAAAGTTGAAGCAGATGATTGCTTTGGGAAAATGATACTAGGCTCTGTTGTGCCAGAATAAAGATTCCTAGCTTATTCAGAGTATATGTAAAATTAATATCTAAATAAACCTCATAATCAACTATAATATCCAGTCAATTCTTTTACATAGAAGTCTTCAGTACTCACACTGAGTTCCTAGTGACTGCTATGCAGTTTTGAGGTATAGCTTTCTGGAATGCCTTTACCCCACTGTTCTTACAGATCTTCCTCAATTAATCTGTGCTCTTACACAAAGTAGTTACTCTCTTTGAAACAGTGAAGCTTTCTGAAAATTGATTTATAGTAGCAAAACCTTAATGAGACTTCACAGTTGCTTTTTCATCTGTGGTCATTCTGTATCAGGGTCGTCCAGTGGCTTTGTAGCCAGGATGAACAGTGATGTAAACAGTGCTATATTTGCAAATAGAAAAAATGGCTGCCAAATCAGAGAGAGAAAGAGTGTATTTTTAGACAAAATTGTGTTCTTTTGAATATGCCCACCTTAATTTGACTTCTGAGTGTCATCAAGTGGGCTCATTCAGTGTTACATACATGACAGCTGTAAAGTTGCCTTTGGATTGCTTTGAAAGTACGTGAAACAACTAAAGAATTTTCATAAGGTGTGAAAGCTTGTTTTCATGCCTTGATAATTCAGACAACAGCTGAAATGGATTTTCTTTGGACTTCCAGAAATATCTCTCTCTCAAATAAGATCATGCACAGGGAGCCTGATTTTTCTTTGCATTGACCCTGTGTCTTCTTTTACCACTGTTAGGAATAGATATATAACCCTCTGTGATGAGAATGGTACCATTTTGTAGCCAGCCCGGGCAGAGGGGAGCAACATAACAGCTGTGTTATAGCTACAGTATAAGTGATAATGCAAAGTGAAAAGCAGAGGAAAACTGGACCAAAGGTCCCTACAAGATAAAGTTCACTAAACATAAGAACAGAAAATTCGACGTGAAAGCGCTTGCTCAATCTTGACACGGCTCTTACAAATGTCTAAGAAAACTACCTCCTGTGTCTGCTCTGCAGGTTCTGTGTAATGGATATGCTATATCCTTCGTTTACACTGTTGGCCACTGCAATGTCTGCCTTGATAAATTAAAGCGTTGGCTAGAAATTACAGTGCTTCTGCTTGATTCATGAGATAGGGGTAAAATGCTTCCTTCTAGAAGAACAAAGTGAATGAACGAGTTTAGAGATAGTAACCCCTTTGTGTTGGTCCCTTTCGCGAGCTATACGCAGGTCTGTAAATGACTGCTGTACCGTTTAACTTGTTCTAGTTACTATATCATGTTCTCCTCTCTTCATTATAAGTAACAAAAAAGGAAAAAAAAGGAGAGCAGAATATGGTACTGGATCACAAGGGAGGTCCTGGGATCTTTTGTGCCTCCTTCGTATCCTCTTGTTTGAAAGGTATTATGTTATCGCTTTCCGAACTGGCATAGTTTTGTGCGGTGAAAAATGTACATGCACCAGCTCTACTGACTGCATATAAAATTGTCGTGGCAGGTTTTGGGCTTTTGTCCAAGTCAGTTCCACTTTTGTTGTATGCTAAAATAGAAAAGAAATAACACTATATCTGCACAAAATCTATAGATCTGCTGTGTTAGTTGAGTAGACGTACAATGAAAATCATAAGGCGCAGAGAAGGCAAGCCAGGCTTATATACCGGGAAAACAGACTGGTTTTTTAGCAACTTGTTTTCAGAGGGAATGTTTGCTCCTCTTGGGGATGCGTGAATCACTGCAAAAATATCTGTCAAATTCAGCCTAAGATTTGGACAGAAAGTTGCTTCAACTGATCAGTTGTGTGAGTGCAAACAGCTTAACACGTTAGTGATGTTACTTGTGTTGCTGCAGCTTGTATTTGCTTGAGTATTTTCAGAATTACACCCTGAAGAACTGACCTCACTTCTACTGAAAACAAAGGCAAAATTAGCGTAAAAAATAATAAGAGATGGATTAGTCCTTAAATTAGTAAATTGACAGAGGGGGTGGAGACTATCTCTGTAGTGTACTGTGTGAGTGACAGATGTGGGGCCCAACAGGGCATTTAATGCAGAATGAAAGCCTTTTTTAGCCTCGGAATGACTAAGTAGCAAGGAAATTATGCAAAAGCGGATAGTACAAAATATTCTTGGATCAAGTGATCATGAGTTTCCATTGACTTAACAGTAGGATAAATGATGCAGTGCCATGTGGGGGATACTTGAGCTTGCTCTGAACAAGCTGTACCAGGATCTGTAAAGGCCTGGTGTAGCTGCAGAACATGTACACTGTGGTTGCTTTGCTGCTTTCCTCTGCCCAGACTGTTTTACCTGGTGGTTTTTCTTCTAGAAAAGTGGTGGTACCTCCTAGAATCATATTTCCATTTTTTTCAGAGCCAGATCAGCCTAGTTCTGCATTTCTTCTGTTTTTCTCAGTGCTAACAACCTGTGCTGAACCTCATCACATGGAGTTACTTACTTTCGCACCATGCGCAGTGTTTCTTTCCCCAGGGCAGAATACTCTGCCTTTTAAATGAACCGGCCCCGTTCGTCAGCAGCAGGCAACAGGTGAGGTGAATGGTGAAAAGAGCAAAGACAAAGAAGAAAGTGGAGAGGGAGAATGGAGAGACTGGTAAACCACTAGAAAAGGAGAGACATTTTCACAGAGGGAAGTAAAGAAAAAGAAGGGCCAGATCCAGACTGGCAAAAGTGAAAGCTGGAGTCCAAAACTAGCATAAAACTTGACACCAGTGTTGGTGGAAATGAGCGAGTCCTCCTCTTTCCCCTCCTTGGTCTGATGGTAGCAGATACTGGCTGCGCTGGAAGTATTCTTGGGAGCTGGTTCTGGCAGCCGGTTCTGATCTACTTGTTCGAAGAAGGAAGATTGGAGAAAACCACTTTGCTCCTTTGGGTCTATGATAGACACAACTTCAAAAAAAATTTCTATTGCCACTTAATCCCTAGAATTACTTTCCTCCTTCAGCAGGCAACAAAGTTAGTTGACTCTTTTTGGATTCCTAGTGTTCATTGCTTACGCTGTGTGTACGGGTAGATACCAATCACATTGTCCTCTCTGAATATAACGACTTTCACAAAGAATTGCAACTGAAGTCCTTTAATAAAGTCAAAGGGCTGAATCTTCAATTTAATAATACCTATATTGTTTCTTCTGAGAACTTTGTTTTACTAGCAATTCAGAACTAGGCCTACAAATCAAAACATCTTTTGTCAGGGATTTTTTAGGGAATTAACAGTTGCACATGACTTTGCCATTTGTTGTTCTTAGTACAAAATGAAATCATTGTCCTGAGTAAATGGATGTAGGTTTGGAGCTAGATATTTTGTCCATTGCCTTCAAAAGCAGCTATCAATTTTCTGTACAAGAAAGCATATTTACACTTTTATGGACATAGGATGTTTTATAAATATATCAGCTATGACACTTAAGGAGCAATAAGAACACTTTGCTTTTTACTTATTTCAGAACACTGAATTAGTTAACATACTGAAAATGCAACATGATGGTAGTGTAGCAGGGCTTCCTTAATAACATGGGGTTTTATATACCTTTTACTTGTAAGTATGGAAGCCTTACCCTGCTGTAAAGAACATCTAAGATGATGTTATCAACTATGTCATTGAAATGGAGCAGCAGTTTCAACAAGATTGACAGATACGAGCATGAGAGTAAGAATGTATAAGCATGTTCAGAAGTGGTAGTTTCATTTGTCAGGACATTAGGGCTAGCATTTTTATCACTGGAAATAGATTTGGAAGGGAAATGAAGTAATCACAACTTCACTGAAAATCAGGATCAAAGCTTCCCGTTCTTTCTTTGAGGTGAGGATTTCCCTGGCAGCTTATTCCTGTGGGTGACCAGACCATCACCTTTTACATCCCTTACATCTCCTTACAGCATACAGTGACCACAACCTGTGCTGGGACATGATACTGATACTGTATTGTTGGGGAAAATGGCTCATGTTGAATTTCCAGATTTATTTTCCTTGCATTGCAAGTATTAGATCGTGTTTCTTAAGCTGGTAGATACCAGCCTGACGTGGCATGCACACAGGTTTCTATAAAGTTATGTTTCCAAGATGGAAAGTTGCAAAAATAGGATCTCTGATGAAACATCATGTGGTTGAAAGTGAAAATTTTAGAATTATTTGAGACTTGGATTTTGAAAGTCCTGTAGTCTTCTGATACCCACGTTTGCAAATTCTTTTCACTTGACTGGCATTTGAAAACAGACATTTGTTGAGCTGTGTATAAGAAATACAAAAAAGCAAGATGCTAAGTACTGCCTTGTTTGGGTTTTCTATTTTGATGCTAGCTACTTAATTGGAAAGCAAAACTTTCTTCTGTTATGGGAATTGATTAAACAACTTTAGGAATTTCTCCAGTGGAAACCATTCTGTGTATAGGTATACTTTTCAAATATCTCTATATTATATGAATTATAGTAAATACATATACGAATAACTATAAAGAAATATGTTATTAATAATTATGCAAAAACATACAATTTACTTCTCTGCAGAGACAGCAAAACTTGCAAGTGTTAACTTGAAACATCAGATTGCCTCTACTAAGAGAGCTCGAGTGCTGTTCACAGTGAAACTCTTGAGGAGTGTAAAAGTAAACAGTTGTCTTCAGAATGTGGCAGTGACCTTGAACTTCACTGAGCTGCACTTTCTTTATTTAGCTTAGGCCAATGATTAACTTTGCTAATGACTATGTATCAAATTCATCATTGTTTATGTATCTGGCAGTGAAATAAGCTATGTCTGTCTTTGTGTGGATGATACGATATATTTAAAGGAAACCCTTTGTATAAATTGTTTCCTTAGCAAAGTTATGTCTTTGTGCAAGTCCTAATTGCTTCTAATTTACCTCATTTGTCTTTGGGCTCTTTAACTTCAGGTTGACACTACAGTAGGCCTCATATATTTCTTTCTCTTATGTGTCATTCTTTTCTCTTACTCCTTATTTAAAAGAGGATGATAGATTCTCTTATTTTACTCCCTTATAGCAATTAATCTTCTGTGGTAGATCCCCACGGAGAAGCTACACCCTGAAATAGTCATGTGTAGGGACATGAAGTCATCTGCGCAGCTTTGCCTCTGAAGGGAGGTTGGTCAAGAGATAGCACTTTAATTTCTAGCCTCAGCACCATAGGGAGCCCAGCAGAGAGATCTGCCCACGGCACACATGGAAGCATGTTCAAGCTCCTGTAATCTGCGCTAGGTCAGCCCTGGCCGGTTTGTTGCAGGGTTATCGGGCTCCTGACAGAGCAAGAGTTGTGCTGGTTTTTCAGGCAGAAAGGGGATGCAGCCCTTAGCTGGCTCAAGCCTGGTGGAGTCCAAGCTGAGGAGAACTTATGTTCCTTGGCTTAAATGCTGGATACTGTTACGTGCTGTGAGACAATCCCACAGACCCTGTGTAGACAAATGCTGCGTAAGAGTGTTTTATCGGATATTAAATGGAGGAAGAGCCCCCGAGGTTTGTATGTTTCAGTGGAAATGCAAAAGCCGCGTTCTGCCTTTAGTTGCAGTGATGTAAATGGCGACTGAGAGCAGAAATTTGTCTCGTAAGTTGTATGCAATTCAGGTACTGTCTGTTAGGAAATGGTGAAAGGCTAGCGTTTTCTTAGTCAGCTGGAGGAACATATCTGTGAATGTCTTAAAATGTATCAAGTAAGACAGGTATGTATATGAGTGTGTGCATTTCTCATGAGCTGTAAAAGAAGGTAACAGTTTCACACTTCTGTACTGCTCTTAAATCTCTCAAATACAGCAGAGACTGTCAGGTATTTTGTGGACGGGGATTATTTTTGCAGAGAGGAGACAGACTATGAGGATACTCAGAGGCTCTTCCTTGGTTCTTCCTTGTTCTGTTGTCTAAACACAAAAAGTCATTCACACTGAAAATGGTAGGAAGAAATGTAGCATCTGGTGCTTAAAAACTACAGAGTTTGATTCTGTTATACTTAATCTAAACTGGTTCATTCCAAACGGAAGCTTTTTCCAAGTCATTTCCAGTTGTGTGGTAGTGACGGAGGAAAAACTGATCTGTGTAACACACATCTACTACTCTGGTTTTTTTCTCTTTTCTGCCTCTCCATGTGTTGTACTGTCTTTAAAAGATCTGTGGTGTGCTTGTACCAGTGATTTCAGCTGTTCTTCAGTGATGTTTGACAGGAGCAAATGGGGGCACAATTAAGCTCGTTATCTACTTTTCAGATCATGAAAGTTGAGCAGATGCTTGTTGATGCTGTTTCTCCTGTGTAATTTTGAAATTCTTTTCATTTTCTGTTAAGATATAAGGACTTAAAAGCTATAACTCAGAACAGTATAGTTAATGGGGAAATCATATTTGATTATATAAAAGCTGATTAAAAGTTAAAAACAGAGTTTGTGGTCTACTTTTTGCTTCAGTTTTTAATCAAGAAAATAACACCAATATTTTAGATGAGCTTCCCTGCACACCTGTGAAATATCTACCCCAGCCTTCACTTTTGTGCTGGTTTTGGCTGGGATAGAGTTCATTTTCTTCACAGTAGCTGGTATGGGGCTGTGTTTTGGATTTGTGCTGAAAACAGTGTTGATAACACAGGGATGTTTTAGTTACTGCTGAGCAGAGCTGACACAGAGTCAAGGCCTTTTCTGCTTCTCACCCCACCCCACCAGCGAGGAGGCTGGGGGTGCACAAGAAGTTGGGAGGGGACACAGCTGGGACAGCTGACCCCAACTGACCAAAGGTATATTCCATACCATATGACGTCATGCTCGGCATATAAAGCTGGGGGAAGATGAAGGAAGGGGGGGACATTTGGAGTGATGGTGTTTTGTCTTCCCAAGTAACCGTTACGCATGATGGAGCCCTGCTTTCCTGGAGATGGCTGACCAGCTGCCTGCCGATGGGAAGTAGTGAATGAATTCCTTGTTTTGCTTTGCTTGTGTGCGCGGCTTTTGCTTTACCTATTAAACTGTCTTTATCTCAACCCATGAGTTTTCTCACTTTTACTCTTCTGACTCTCTCCCCCATCGCACCGGAGGGAGTGAGCAAGGGGCTGTGTGGTGTTTAGTTGCCAGCTGGGGTTAAACCACAACAATTTTGAAGCAAAAAAATCTGTAAATTTCCCCAAAGCTGAATTACTTACCTCAGAGTGCACGGTTGCAGTGATTGCAAATCCAGTAATAATGAATCAGTTATTTTGCAATCCTTTCTACAAATTGATTGAAAGGGTTGCATTTTCAATTCCAACTGTCGTGTTATATATTAATGAGTACACCACCTTCATATAAAAGAAAAAAACAAAAAAAACCCCAACAAAATAAATGCTACTAGTTAAGAAATAATTTTGTGTATAAATGCATATTATGTGCATTTAAGTAGTTGTGATTGTTTCCTCTGTCCTTTCCCCTTCCAGACATTGTTCCAAATTGAAGGCACGGCTGTTCCGTGCCTTGCCTTTCCGTGATGGGTGAAGGGACTTTAGCATAGCCTTTGCGGACAGACCTGTGGTGGTTCTGCTGGGCGTCAGTGTGGCAGGAGACGTGTCAGCTGCCGTCCAAAACCCACGTTGTTGCTTAGTGTGGCTCTGTGCTCCCAGCAGGACTTTTGTCTTGGTGTGCGCCCAGCGCTGTGGCAGTGACACTTTACAAGGAGACCTTCGGGAAGCTTTCGGATCAGAGCTTGTGTACATCTAGTGGCTGGGCAAGGTGAGACCAAATCTACGTAAAAGCTTAGGCAGACGTATTGAGTTTGCCACAGGTGAACCCAGCACAGGGCTGAGAGCAGTCCATGAAGAAGAAACATCTGCATCTACTCTGTCTTGTCTGACACTTCAAAATGAAAGTCTGGGTGAAGACTTTATCTGGGCCTGCAGAAATTTGGAGCTTGAGTTCTATATTGAGGACTGCAGTTGCTGTTCTTACTTAAACCCAGCTGCTATTCAAGCAAACGCTGTGAGGAGAAGCAAAGAACAGTCTGTGACACCTGAAATTACCAGTCTTAGAATTACCCTTACCAAGAGGACAAAAAAAGGCCAATTGTTTTGAGATCAGAGAACAGTAATAATGTTCACTGACTGATGGGATGACTTGTAAGAAGTAAAACAGCTCAAAAAGTATAATTAGTCCTTGTAAGTGTACTTCTGAATTATAATTCCTGTATTTCACAAAGCTGATGCTGAGGGGTAGGAGAAACTATTTTGCTTGGTACAAGGTAGAGTCATCTGCAGTGAAGTGCAAATGGGATCAAATGAAGAAAAGGAGAAATTAGGCTGAGTGTCAGGCAATCTGAACTATGAGAGTTATTTGACTGTGAAAGAGCTTCCCAAGGGAAATAATACAAGCCACATTATTTGGGACACTTAAAATTAGACTCCAGAAAGCACTAAAAAAATGTACAACCTTGCTTTAGTAGGGAGGTGGACTAGAAAAGGCAGGCTTTGGGATTTTCCTTTTTTTGTAATAAATTCTGCAATTGTTGGGCCCGATTCTGTTTTGTGATGTGGAAGTCAAGGGAAGACTTACGTTACTTTTTGCCTGAGAGAACTGAGGCTAAACACACAGACTTCTCCCCTCCATCTATTACCAACTTTTTAAACTGTATCTTTCTATTTCTGTCCCTCAGGGATAGTTCAGACCCCTCTCTTCCAATTGTAAATATGAATATTTAGAGGAGAGGAGAAAGGACACACGTGCCTTAAGGACCCTTTGTGGCATTTCCCTCTTGTCTGGCTCTTAACAGACACTAGAACTGATCAACGTGATACTCCTTTTTTTTGTTTTTAATTCAGAATTTATTTAGCTTATAATGTGCAAATCCATAACCCCAGCATGTTCTGAATCTATTGTCTGAAATTGCCAACCGTATTTTAACTAGCAGCTTGATGAGGGGGGAAGAGGCAAATGAAATGCAGCCTTTAACCAAGGAATAGAGGCTTCCAAATAACGTGTGTTGATACACTGAAGGTGTTGCAGTCTTCTCCATAATTTTAGTTCAAAACAAACCATGTGAGATGGGTGCAGTGATACAAGAGGTTCTCATACCCAGTCCTACGTATTAAAATGTGTAGATCATGCAGTTATAACTAAATTTGAAGAGCCATTTTTTTTATTGTAAGTTAGTTTGAAGATCCCTACCTTTATCTACATACAGTCTTTCTTTGCTATCAGTGTCTGCTTGTGTGAATGACAGCGCTCCTTCTTCCAAAGCTTGCTTGAACAAACAGAACCCTTACGTGGAAAATGTTTCTTCATCACACAGATGTGATCACCTTCACGCTGTAATAGTTCCAGCATAAAAAACATATGAATTTGTCTGTGTGCACAAAAGCACGCCAAGGTCAGGACATTGAGCCTCTGAGTTTGTGATAAGAGACAAAGGAAGGCACATACGCAGAATTTTCTGAAAGATAGTTCATTTGTAAAGGATTCGAAACAGCATGGGAAGAAAGCTATAGGCTGTCTCCAATATTTCATTCAAGGGTTGTGGGTTATAGCCCCCCAAAATGCACGCTTCTCCTGTGTCACTGGACAAGAGGATTCAGGATAGGGCAGTGGGATACGTGGTGAAGTGACTGCTTCCTATGCACTGAATTTTGGGGCTGTAGATGCCCGCACACTTTCTGGTCCTGGAACTTGGGCTGCATCACTTGGAGGAATGAGTTCTGGGGCTGGGACCGGTAAGAGAGGCAGATAGAAAAGTGAACTAATTGCATTTGAGATGCAAGATTGACTTCTAAATACCAAGAGCTGATTCCCATTTCCTTTCTCCCCCTGCTGCTCGCCTCCAGTGTGCTTTACCTCCTGCTGCCGTGCACATGGTCTGCCACAGAAGCGTGGGTTGTATTTTTTTTTTTTCTAATTTGACTAAGAGCATATTCCCTAATCTAAATCCTTAATGAAGACAAAAGGCCTGTATTGCAGGGTAGGAACATACTAACCCGAAACATATTATTAGCAGGGAAGACTCATTCTCCTTATGTCCGTGTTTTTGAACGACTTAATTGAAGAAAAGAGATACCTTCTGGTAATAGCTTTTTGCATAGGGCAACAATGAGGGTGGGATGGTGGAGATGCTGTGATGCCGGCTTTCTTGGAAAGCTTCGCTGAGCCATCATTAAAGTGATTGGAACCAATTCTGCTATAGATCTAGGGTGCTTTGATGTGCTAGTCCTTTGCATAGCATTCTCTCAAGGGAGAAAGCAAATGTTGCAGAGGCTCTGCATCGTTAATTTTTGATTGATCTCCCATAAAGTATTTTACAAGATATAGCAGGAGGAAAATACTCAGGTATTGTCTGGATATTGTTCACATACACTTTCTAGGACAAGGCTGCGTGTACCTTTTAACTTCAGTGCCTCTTCTAATCTATCCCTCTCTAACAAAACAGCCAAGAGTTCACAAAGCTTGTAACTTGCCTCATTTCTGTCTTGTCTTCTCTCCTGAAGTTCTCCAGATTTAACTGTCTCATGCCTCCTGCTTACACAGGTGATTCTTAAATTACTTGACCAAAAGGATTCAGACAGCTGGAAAAGCAGAGAGTGCCTGCTTTTAAAAACTAAGGGAGGGACAAGGGGGGAATAGAGCCTGGAAATTGTGGTCCTTTCAACTTAACATCCATTTCTAGGAAAACATCAACATGAGTAAAATGTTTCTAAATGCTTGGAGGAGACAGGAAGACAAACGATGATCTACAGAGATGTATAAAGAACGAACATGTTAAATCAGTGTAATTTCCTGCTAAGATAAGGCCTTGCAGACAGGGACGAAATAGTGGGTGTCATATTTGCATTATTGTAGGGCTTTTGGCACTGGTTCACGTGCCATTGTGAAGAGTCTCAGAAGACAGTCATGACACGATGGACATAAAACTAGATGTAAAACCACGTGTGGAGCATTTGTCCAAGAGTCACTACCAAAATAAAAGAAGTTGTCAAGTATGGCTTGCAGAGGACTCTCTTTGGCGCTGCCTAGTACTTTCATTTGCAATTTTACTGGTGAAATACAGGGGTTGCTTGTTAACTTTACAGATTACTTCAGACTGAGAGGGGATGCAGTCATGTCGGGGGCTGGGTTAGAGATGAAAATCAATGACTGATGCCCTGTCATTCTGCAGGAGATTTTAAAAAAAAAAAAAAAAACCAAAAACCCAACATATAGCTTTTGTTGGAAAATATGTGTCTTTTTAGTCAGTGTATTACTAAAAATTGTGAAAAGTTAGCATTTAAAAATGGCAGGAAAACACATGTGACTTTAATACTTGAAATGCTTCGTCCTTATATGCTGTCATTTGGTAATAGAACTATATTTAATGAAACTTTAATTTGTAGAATTATTACTTCATTTATTATTCAATCATGTCTCTTTTTTTTTTGTCTTTTTTTTTTTTTTTTTTTTTTTTTTTAACATTGGAGCAAGTCCAGTGAACCTTACAAAGTTCCTTACTCTATCCTTAGAGCATCCAAACTCTGGCTTAAAGTCAATGGAGTTTTTGTCCCAGCAGGAGTGTCTACATGCGGTTGACTGTGATTTGTTCTCTGCAGAATTGCATTTCAGGGCTATGGGCTAGATTAAGGCAAGGCGTAATAGTCAGAGCTGGACAGGCTGGCATCTATGCATTTGGTATTCATGGCACTTGTCCAGATCTGCGAGCTTGCTCTTTAGATGAATGTTGTCATCAGAGAACTATAATGAGGCTGTTCGTACTGTAGTTTTGGAAGCAGTGCAGTATAAAAGTCTTCAGTCTGCTGGGAACTAGAAATTTCGCTGATCTTCAGCTTACAGTGTATAAACACGTTCCGTTTTTTTTTCATTTTTCCCACTTTTCTTTCTCCTCTCTTCCTTCCCCTCAAGGACATAGACTTTGGCTATATTTTTCATAACTGCGTGAAGCTAGAAATCTTACCGGATGCCTGTGCCGCCGCCACCACCGCCTCCTCCGCCGCCTCCACCACCACCTGGAGGGCCCCCTCCGCCACCGCCTCTGGTAAGATTGACTTTTCATCTCTATTAGCAAAAGCTTAGTTATAGTAGCCATCCCAGAGCCCCCCGAATTTTGGTGTGGATATTCATAGCAAATATCTGGGGCAGATGCTTGTTTGGCTGGCTTTTGTTCTTCTGTTCATTAGAGCTGTGGTCTCCAAAGTGGGGTGCATGAGATGATCCATTGGGGTGCGGGAAGAAAATATTAGAACTTCAGTCCTGCATGTGTATAATTTATAAATAAATAAATATACATATATTGTGGCGCATGCTGAAAATTTTTTTACTGCTAGGGGTGTGGGATCAAAAAGTTTTTGGAGACGATTGCATTAGAGTGCACGTGGTGAGAATTTAACATTTGTGATTAGTTTTCCAGCCACAGGGAACTCATTTTTGTATTGGTAATGTGCAGGTGGTAAGTGTTAATTTCTTCATCCTCTTTCTTACAGCTTCTGTTAAGACTCACAGTGTTCAGCTGTAGGTGTTGCTCTTTCTAGCACATGCCGTCTTCCTGGGGATACAGCACAATATGCTTTTATACATGTGCAGGAACAATTAACTGCTTGTAACAGATCATTACTCTGTGTGTCATGAAGTAGAACGTGTGCCCTGCCGGCACGGTTGCAATAAGAGGAGGATGCTCTAAGTGGAGTTTCAGAGTATTACTTTTCATACCTTCACAATCAATTACTGTACCTATGATAAAACATGTTTAAGTCATTCCTTGTATCCTGCAATCATTTGTCCGTAGCCTGTTTCTGCATTGAAATTCTTAGACCATTTTTGAAATAGTGAAACCTGGCATGGTTGTGTTCAAGACATAAAATCTCTCCTGACTTTTTTTCATATATTTTTCTCTCACTGCTTTACTTATTTGCAGTGTTTGTTAGTCCCTGTAGCGAAACAGTATGTGGTACTTTTTTTTTTTTTTTTTTTTTTTAAAGAACTTTATTTCTCCCTTGCATTCTCTGGCATCTCTGCCTGTTTTGCTCCCATGAAGGTCTGTTGATTTTGTTTGATAATGTTCTTATATTATCTTCTTCCAGGAAGAGGTTTCCTTCCATGTTTCTCTCTGCTACTTTGCAGGCTGAACCTTTTTGTAAAACTCTCCATGAATTGTGGAGATGAAGAGGAGGAAGGCAAGGACAGTACATGAAATCAGCGGTGTTTAATTCCTTTTATCATTCTGTTTTAACTTTGGGCACCATGAGCAGTGTTGCCAATTAGCAGCTCTTCTGGGTTGGTACACAACCTGTAGTTAGATACTGAAATAAGTGGGCTGAATTTTGTCAGCAACTTAATGCCCACAACTGCAATTAAAGTCAACAGAAGCTGCAAGTGTTCTTATCCTAATAAATTTAGTTCAGTAAAGTATCTAGAGACATTTTTAGACTCCTCTAACATATGCCAATTGTAAATGACTTGAGAAAGCTAAGAGGACCCCTAAGGACTAATATGAACAAGTTTGGGTTTTTTTTGTTTCCGCTCCCTTTCTGATGACTAAAACCACTACCATGATAGGGTTTTCCTTCAAGAAGGCTTATACTGTGTTTCCGTATTTTAATTAGATCATTCTGTTTCAAAAGTGATGATCTGGGCATAAGACACACAGAATTTAGGGTCAGTTTGATCTTGGTGATATGATACAAACTAAACATTATTTCTACTTAATGTCTGATATTAAAGGCTTCCTTTTAATAAGTGTTGGCACTGAAAGGAGCACACGAACCAACATAAAGAATTAGTAAAATAACATGGCAGAACATTGTTTTTTCTGTAACAGCAAAAGGATTTTGCCCTGTCAAAACTGACTGAGAGAGGGCTAACTTTGAGAGGATCGGTAGTCTGCCTGGTGAGTCCAGCAGAAGCGCAGTGTGAGAGTCAGCTCTCCGGTTGGTGCCAAGTTGCAGAGTAAAATCTTATAATTGGGGAATCCATGAAAACTTGCTACAGACCCTATTTTCTTTTACTAGGAAGCTATTTGCTAGAAATTGGCATCTGTCTTTTACAGCTGCTAAACTGCCCAGCTGTTGTTACAGCTGCTAAATCTACAGTTGGAGGATGGAAGAAGGAAAAATACTAACAGGCACGTAGCTTTAAGGAAAACCTTCAAAACAAATAGGTTTTATTTGGCCAACACCCGGAAACGTTCCAAAGTAAACAGCACTGTGATTTTTATTATACTGATATAATTAAAGCAGAGTAACATTTACATGTTAGCAATTAAAAGTTAGGTTTTAATTTCGCTATTGATATGTGGGCGAGCCACTAGTTTAACTTACTTGATTTATGTTAAAAGAGAAATGTCTATGCGTAGGTTGAGGTTTTAGAATCCTGTTATTTTGCATGATGCCATTGCATGAGTACCATAGACTTGTCTTGCTTTTCTAATTATACGGATAATAGCCATACTTTCCTCTTGCTTTCGTTATTAAAAGATTTTTAGCAGAAGTAGTCACCACATTATCTTTTTTTTCTGCACATTTTCTTAGTGAATACTGTGAGCCATGGTCCCAAATGATTTTGCAGTCCTTACTTCATTGAAATCCTAAGCACTGTTGGCACTTGACTTTTTTGTACTGCTAACTCCCTCTTAAAGCAGAAGAAAGTTAGGTTCCTTCCTACTGTTTTCAAAGATTTTGGACTTGCAGATATTCTGTAGGTACTCGTACTGAATTCTGCTCACAAGAGTTGTTGCAAGGCAATACTAAAGTGATTTGGAGGTGGTATTTAAGGCATGCTGGGAGCCACCTGTGCCCAACAGCTGAAAAGCTACTGGCTGTTAGAGCATACCTAAAAGGAAATGAAGTGGATTTTTCAGGGGGGAATGGTAGGGTATCTGCAGTAGCAGGTGTAGGTGGCTGAGTCAAAATGTAAATATAGCTAATTGGATTAATTGAGCAAATGCCTGCCTTCCGGGGATCATAGATAAAGATGAGAGGGATGAGTAGGCAGAATAAACGTGTGCCCCAACGTATTTTCTGGCACTGGCTTAGAGAATTCAGATCTTTTCTCTTTCCCTTTTCCCCTCCACGCTAATAAAGGAAACTTAGAAAAGGGGCATTAGGATGTATCTCCTAAAGCTCTTTCAATTTTATAGACATATGTGCATCACATAGGATATTTTTCATAGTTTTTTGGATTCTATTTTCTTTTTCTTTAAAGCTTTCTGCTCCTGAAAAACTTCTTTTTATTCCCCCTCTATTTCTTTTACCCCTTTCTGCTTTTAGTTTGGTATATGAGGCGTTCTGGTTAGTTTTGGTTGCCATATTTCCCAGAGCAGATACCACCACTGAGGCTGATTAAAATTTTTCTCTGCTTAATCTCCCAAGAGAGGATCAAGAGAGAATTTTGCTTTGATAAACTACGCTCACTTTTTACGTGCAGTGGAGGCTGCTCGCTGCTGTGCAGCCTTTGTCTGTACATTTGAATTCGTAATGTTATGATCAGTCATCACCTATTAAAATGTTAATATTGAAGGAAGTGGGAATGTGTAGCAGCCCTGCTGGGTTGTGCCTTATTCAGAGGAGATGTTTGTTTAATGATTCATGTGTTTGTGGAGTTTAAGAAAATACTCCTATTCTCTTTAGAATTGGTATTATTAAAGTCTTAGCATAGAAATTAAGCCCCCCAAAATCAATATGGATCAAATGATTAAAGCCAGTAAAGTAGCACCAGGAGTTTATTTGCCTTATTGACATACTAAAGACTAGGAGAGCAGGAGAAGAAAGGAATATGCTTCCTTGGGTGAGAGAAATGTGAAACTTGAAATAATGGTGAACACTAGACTGGCATGTAGATCAATCTTAATGATTACTGCATTCTTATTTAGTCAAAAAAAAAGAAAGAGAATTTCTGTTGTAGATAAACGTATGTCATTGTTTACCAAGTGTGTTCTTCAGACCTTATTTTCTATTCTTGTAATAAAAAACTCAGAAGAGCGATTCCTCGTGGTATAACACCGTGATAAATGCATAATTTACACAGAGGTAGGATTTCCAATGTTAAGGAAAACATCAGCTGATAGTTTTCCTTGGGGGGATGGTTTTTTTTTCCCTCCTTCATGCAGTTGTCAGAGTGCAAACCATGTTGAGCTGTTTTCCCCAACCTTCCCGAGGCATTTGGAGAGCTACAGTGCTTATCTGAGGTTGTGTGGGAGTTGGTTTTGCTCCTATGACATTTAGTACTACTGTTCTTTGGAAAGAGAAAAAACAAAATATGTAAAACAGCTTGGCTGAAGATACTGATGATATACGGTATTTTGATTTGGTCTTACCAAATATAATATGAGAAAGAGAACACGCGCATATAAGTGTGTGTATGCCTGCTAATTATTTATTGTAAAAACGAAGGTAATTTCTCAAGTTTTCATTCAGACCCCTAGGCATGCAAGCACAACGCTGAAAGCTTAACAGAATCATGCATAGTGCCAATTACAAAGTATTTAGGAATGTGTTTATTAAAATTTTATGCGAGCTGTGAGTAAGATGAGATTTAGTACTTTGTCATGAAGTCCCTCGGTCAGGAGATACTAAATCATAATATTTATTGCTGCTAGGTAAAACGTACCAGAGCAAGAGAGATTGCAGGCTTGGTAATCTTGTTGATGACCGGCCATCATACAGACTGTGCTAAGGGCTGGGCAAGGTGCAGCTGAGATTTTTGAGAATGCTTTGTTCCAGTCAAAATAAAGGAACTGATTTACAGTGTTTTAATAATGTATCGCATCTCACATCAGTCTGCTTTCATAAAGAAGTGAGAGGCAATTATATAGAAAAGATGTTTTGTCTTTGTGTGGTTTATTTGACTTAATTTTCAGAGAGTGGAAAATGTGGGATTTCGTAGCTATGGCATCTCAAACTTGCTGCTGTAGCCTTCTGCTCTTGTAGTCAACAAATGCAGAAAGGGTAAGTGGGAGCTGTGAAAGGTGGGGAAGATGTAAAGGAAACATAAATACTAGGTTGGCATTGCTCCACTTGTTTCCTCTGGACAGGTGCAGGAGCAGGTACTGCATATATTCATATGTCCTAATCTGCTTGAATGCTTTACTTGACGTCTCTTGGGTCACCACTTTTAATGTATTTAAGTGGTGAGTTCCGTTTTGCAGGTTTCTTCATCGTGTCATGTGTTGTACTTCTTGTCTGAATGGAAAGCATTTAAATTTATTTTTCTTATTCTTGCTGTCTGTTTTTCATCTGTATAATTTTCCATATAAACATATGGAAATTGCAGCATGTCTCAGAGGTACCAGCTGTAAATGATCAAGCCCGGGTACTAGAAGCAGCGTAGCTGCAGAGAGCTAACAGGTTAATTTACCATTCTAATCACAAGGTAATATTGCCCTGAAAAATCATCTGTAGTGTATGCAGTAGCTACATATTAAATTCCATCTGCCAATTTATATTACACTTGTAGCCTTTTAATTAAAAGAGAACCCAGAATTGTAGCGATACTTGAGTTGGACTTCTCTGCGTGGCTGGAAGGTGACACTGCAAGAAATGTTACTTTTTCCCACTATTCTCCTATCTTGGGCTGACCATAATTTTGCATTTCAGAACCATCAGTAGCTTCTACACAGGGAACTGGGTAGTACAAATGGCCTCGCATCCTTAGAACAGAGTGGGATTAAATTGTGATAGACGTAGGTTGTCACATGTTGAATATTTTGTTATCGCTACTCGTAATAGCCCTTGTCGTTCTGGGGACCCTGCTGTGGTAGACAGAGAGAATAAACAGCGGTCGTGTCAGCAGCTCCCACAGCAGTATTTTCAGCCTTGTGCTGTTTGACGTTTTCATTGCAATGCCAGGGCCTCAGGTTTTCTTCTTTATGTAAGAATTTTCACTTCTGTTGTAATTGATGCAGAGGAAATCTTGGGAATTTGAATCCCAAAAAATGTAGAAATCAGAAGGTGAAGTTCAAAATTATTTTTTGAAGCCGGTCTCAGGGTATTTTTGGTATCTGACTCGTGATCTTTCTGAACTGCTGGGAAACACTTTTAGAGTAGTTTTGATTTTATACTGCCTCCATTTTGGTGGCTTCTGTTACTGCATATTTTCTTTTCGTGTAAGAACAGCCAGAATTTATGTTTAAAATGTGGGTGTCAGTAAGTTAAATATCCATAGAAAAGCTAAATGGCTCAGCTGGTATAAATCATCATATTGATTCTGTTGCATTTTTGCGTTCAGGTACAGAAATTTAGCAACCCACACTGGAAAACCTTAAGTACACCCTTGTTAATAAGCCCACTGCACTGTTTGTAGCAGGAGCGATTGAACCTTTAAGTACACAAGATTTTACATTGGCTGATGGAGCGGTGCTACCGTAAAATGAAGAGGGTTTTATTGGGTGCGGTGGCGTTGATTACTGGTGGTGTTCGAAATGAGCACTGGAATGTAGATGTAGAAGAGAGTAACTCTCGCTACGCTGGTTTTTTACCTTTTGTTCCCTGCTATTGCGTGTGCTGGTACACTTCAAGCGGGTAGATGCTAGCGCAGAGCAGGCACTGGGCTCTGCTGACACTGAAACGCCTCATTATTTGGGACTAACGCCAGGACTAGGTGGTGGCTAAAACGCCGGGAAGAGATCTGTAACAACATTTGCACAGCACTTCCCTTGCTAGAAGTTGAGGAACGAGGCTGGTGTAGACACAGCCTATCTAAGCACACACATTGCTCGATGACCTTTTCAACCCAGCAGGTTCAGATTGCAGAACTTTGTGCGATGGAGGCTGAGATCACGGTTAATCGTTACTGAGCTGGGTGTAGATGGAATCATGAAATGCTGGTTCTGTCATTCTCTTGAAACAATGACTTCATTAGCTGCCAGGAAGCTATTTGGCAGGTCCCCTCATGTGGGTTTCCTCAGAAAAAATGTTGGCTGGAGAGTGACCCCTCGCATGGGAAGCGTTTGAAGCTCAGCTTGCTAGAAGGCTGAGAGATTGCCATGTTTACCCAGGTAGACCAAGTGCCAAGAATTAATTAGTTTCATCCTATGCTACACAGCAGAAACACAAGAAGCGGCTCTGATCTTGCGATTGACTGTGCAGGTGGAGTCTTGCACCGTGGCGAGGTTTCCCATAATTAAAAAGCTTTAAATCAGAGGTCGGGGCTCTATTGTGAATAGATGAACCAAAACTCACACCTACCCGATCTTGCAAGCTTCTTTATAAACGAACATTTAAAATACTTAAAATAAAAGAAGTCATGTGCTTTGTTGTTGAGACTTGTTGGATTTTTCCTTAAGCTGGAAGGGGGGATTGTTTTGATTATTTTATTTTGCATTTGACAGTGCATGAGTGAAACCACACCTGATGCGTATTTAGAGTAAATGCAAGAAGGATGACAATGTTTTTCTATATTGTAATTCCATTTGTGACTTGCTGGAAACTGGGTTTATTTTATTATTTTAATAAACTCCTGGTTTTTGTTGCAATTGCATTTCTCGGCACGTTCCCAGGGGAGACTTTAGCTGCTGGTTTGAGAATTCTTTGTCAAAGCAATGCTCTTGCCTGCTGGGCAAACTGCTTCTGCTGCAAATAGAAAATCGTGAATTCTTGGCATAATTCTAATCTAGTAATAGTGGATTGATCTTGGGAAAACAAGTTCCTCTGGCGTTTCAGATTTCATGTTGGGCTACAAATGCGTAGATGACTTTTATAATCCTATGCTGTGTCAAGGAAGACATACTGGCTATCTTACACTGAGATTTCTGGTCATCTTCCATATTCTACCTTGTTCCAAAACAACCTCATTCTTTCAGTATAAAATTATGACATTGTAGTTTGTTTGAAAGTTCTTGCATCTTACTGTCAATATTTTTTTTTGTCAGTTCTGCTTTTAAATTCATTTAAATACTTTAGTCCTGATGCTTACAGGGATCTCCTTCTGTAACACTTGTGGTCAGCAGCTTGTGGTTAAGTGGAAGGACATTATGGATTAAGTTGCTCGCAAGCAGGTCTCCCCTGTTCTTAGTCCACTCTTTTTCATCAGCAGTGTTCCCAGAAGGGTATTTTAGCAGGATGTTGCCCCTTACGGCCCCTTACTCTATGTCTGTGCCCTTCAAGACTGTTGTGAGCACCAGCCCTGTGCCTGGCTTTCCTTCAAGGGAGCAGGAGCTTTATGGCTGGATGGGGACCCAGTCATCATCTCTCCCTCCGTGCTCTCCTACTTGGAGAGCCCTGCTATGCCATATGGGCGGTGAGAACACTCATCATCCTTCCTCAGATGATTTACCAACCCCAAACACGCAGTGTTTTCCTCTTGATATTCCTAGCCATCTCTGGCATGATGCACATACAGCGTTGCACAGCTAGCTTCACCTTTATTGTCCTCTTTCCTGAACAATCGATATTTGTCTACACCAAAATTCCAGTTATTGTTCATATAGAAATAGTATTTGGGGAGTTTTGTTATATTTCCCATTGTTTGGGCTCTTCCTTGATGTTTTGCATGTCCTTGAATTACCGTTTAGACGTGTCAGTTGTCTCTCCCTGTGGATGCACGGTTTCTTCGGGCAGACTTGGCACTGTCACGTCACTGACTGCCTTGCCTACGCACCTATTGCTGGTTTTGCCCTGTCTGCTGTTCTACATGCTGGTTTTAATTGTCCGTTGCCATGTTTGTAGACTTTTTCTTTTGCATTTCTTAGTTTAAGTTTGGTCACTGAATCATGTCAGGTCGGATGCCAGAGAAGGCCAGGACTGGCCCAGGAACTCTTATTTTCATGACTGTGTGTCTCTGCGATCAAGTATCCCTTATCCTAGAGCTTTCTGTTTGTCTTTCTTTATCTTGCTGCAACGTCTGTCCCCTTCTTCCTTAAAAGCCAAACCTGAGGTGTTGCACGCTGCATCGGTGAAGATCCCTTGCCGCAGCCCGTGCCTGCATAGGTTTGGCTGAGCATGGCGGAGAAACTTAATAAGAAAGCCAGGGTTTGTTAAGGGGTGTCCTTAAACTCTTCTTTTACTAAAATATGCTCTGTGTGTGCCTTCTGCCAGTATCTGTGTTAGATGTCTGCGTTGAATCCTTTTTCTTATCTGGGGGGAAAAAATTGGGCATGGGAGAGAGGAAGGGTGATTGACACCAGATTCACAGAAATAAATGAAATTGTCAGGAAAAGAGAGAGCTCTCTTTCTGCCCATAATAAAATACTGCATGTCAAATTGATTGATTTTTAATTTTATATTATATGTCTCACCGAATAGATAGTTAGGGATAAGCTAAATGTATTTTGACTTCTTTTTTGGTTTAGTTTTTTTATCTAGTTCAGATAAATAAATTTGCTACACAGCTGTATTTCCAATATTCTTATAAAAAGTGACCAGGAAAGGGAATCTACTGTGATGATACAATTCATCACGTGTTAGGAGTATAATCACTCAATACTATAAGTTCTCTGAAATAAAAGAGAATGTAGCGCCCTGGGATGGAATTGTGCTTTATTTTATCTTACTTATGGCTCCTACTTATTGCAGAGCTGGAGCACTGGATCCTCTTTTCCCATCAGCTGATGGGTTTATTCCGAAACAAAGGTCTGCGACTGCCTGGCTACCGGGATTGTCCAGACGGTTGGAGGTACATTTTTACTGCAACTGTCATGTTTATGAAGATCTACGCTACCCTGATGTATTTTGCAAACTCAGTAAAAAGCATATTTAAAACCCAGAGTAAATATAACCCATTTATGGGACAGTGTATGCATCCACCGTGACCTGAACTACCTGCCCAGAGTCCAGAGGATTTCCCCTTTTCTGTGTGCAGGGGTGCTCTTTAAAATCTGAAAGATAATAATTAGTACTTCCCTATAGTTAGTACTACTATGAACTTTTGCAAATGCCTAGTGCTTTCTGCGTTTACATCATTTTAGTATCTGAGCACGTATACCTCTTAAATATTTTAAGTATCATAGGAGCCCAGAGGGTAGGTCGATGCTCCCATCTGTCTTGCAAGATGTAAAGTGACTTTCCCAAGGTGATACAAGTATTGCAGCAGTAATGTGCCCAGAAATGGAGCTCATTGCCATGGATTTTGGTCCATTTTCTTTAGAAAAGTCTCTCTGATCTTCATTTGTCTGATACAACCCAGTTTAGGGTGTTAAGATTGTGATTATCCAGGGCCAAACCTGGCGTGGTCCGTATATACAGTGTAAACAGAGTTGTTCTGCTAAACAAAATGATTGACTTTCACAGAACTCAAACCTGGAAGAAGCTGTTGGGAACCACCGGCTACCTCCCCACGGCATGGTGTATTGCATGCCAGCAAGTAGCTCTGTGTGGGGCTCGACGACTTGTGCTTCACAAAAAGCGCTTCTGCTAGAGAGGATCCAGCCTTGGTCTGAAAACCAAGAAATCGATAATCCTTTGCTGCAGGGAACGGTCACTCTGGCTGCTTCCGTACCTGCTGCTTTCCAATAGGAGCTTGTCTGGCTGTGTCTTGCTTACATTAATTCACCAAATGCCTGTCTCCGGTGGATTAACAGGCCCTGAGCCCTCGCCATCCTCTCCCTGTAAAGGTTTGCGTTTTGTGCAGGCGGGCCACCCCTCAGACAGACTTCAGGGCTGACGGACCAGACTGAGCTCCTGAGAAATCTGAACCGTTTCCTCCAGCTTTTTGAATACCACTTTGGCTCTTTCCTGTGCATCTCCAGTTTTTCAATGTCATTTTAAAGATCTGGAGACCAGAACTGAACTTGTAATTCCATTTTTGCTCACATTATTTTTTTCTGAAAGGACCAAATATACCAGAGGAGCGTGCTATCCCTCCGTGCCATGGCACTGTGTTAGGAGGTCAGGCACACTTGCTCGTGCACGCTCACTGCTGAAGCCCGCTGCCAGTCAGGCTTGTGGCACGCGGGATGCAGGCTTTCATTTCAGAGGTACGGACGGCACTTTTCATCTGGTCATTTCCAGTTTTACATTTGCATTTGTATATTGTGCATCTTTTTTTTTTTTCCCCAGCAGTGGAGGAGCATGTTTTGGTTTGTTGTTCTTTTCAAATGGGCTCAAGCTGCAGTGATTTGGATCCCTCTGTACAACCATGCTGTCCTCGTTCATTTCTCTGCCGGTCTAAGTTATGACTTGCAAATTTTGAAAAGTTTATTTCCATCGGTGATGATTTACACTCTGGAACATCACTCTAAGTATTGTGATTTGATGGTATTTTCCTGTTTACAGGTGCTTTGGAGACCTGTCAGGTAGCCCAAACATTGATCCTATACCTTACTGAATGGCATAGCTGAGGGTGTAATGTAGGACATGGAAGACAAAAGTAGTGGAGTTTGGTGAGATGAAAAGGGAGGAGATCTCTTATGTTCAGGCTATTTACCTGTGTGGTTTGTTCCATTCTGTTTCCAAGTATGTACTGAATGTGCCATTCTTTATGTCTGAAATAGTAGCAGAATAACCTAATGTTTACTAAGCTAATGAGAACGCACCGTTCCCTTACCGATTCATGTAAGTAAAGTATGGAATTTAATTTCACTCGGTGTTACCTGAGGTGGCTCTGGCATCTGATAAAACAAATGGTTGTCACATTCTTCTCTCCTTCCCTTCTGATTTTCGTTGAAAGATTGAGATGTTTCTCTTTTTTGTAAATAAATGAGGCTGCCCTGCAGATAGGGGGAAGAAAGTAGCCTAAGAATTACATCTTGTGTCATGCAGCTGTTTTTCCTCTGTGACTCGAAACTTATTTGCCTTCCTGCTTAAATGCTTCTACTTCATGTGATTGGGATTGAAGATTTAACACCCGTAAGACTTCCTCTTTTTATTTTTCTCTTGATACGCAACTTAGATGTGTAGTATCTGTTCTTGTGCTATGGATTGCAGGCATAGCATGAGTGTGAATCCCAGATTAATTTCTTAATCAAAGGAAGGAAGCTTCCTTTTTGATTGTGTATCACAAAGCAATATGGTAAAAA